>CAVLJG010000009.1:16071245-17488665 GCA_963669975.1 Acanthoscelides obtectus
TTCTGGTTAAACAACGTTCTACCCGATGGTCGCGACGTTGAAGAAATGCAGCGGATACCGTTTTGAGTACTTAAGTATCTAAAAAATAAGAATAATAATAAGATATTGGAATTGCTGTTCTGTTGTATTTGACTTCCTATTTATGATTCTCATCCCGCATATTTTTAAATGCATAATGCATAGGCTAATCAAGATGATATATGTGAATGTCGACCTCAAATTAGGTTTCTGTTGCCCCTTCCGATTTGCTAGATATGGGAGCAATCTGAAAAGATAGAAGCAGATGGCGATAGTAGAATATGGGCTACTATGGACACCCCCCACCACTTCCACTTTGGCCACGCCCACCGCGTGCTCTGATTGGCGGATCAGACGGCGGGAAATTTGAACGGGGTTGATGGTATATGTTGATTGGCGGGAACCGCTAGATCCACCGCGTGCTCTGATTGGCGGATCAGACGGCGGGAAATTTGAACGGGGTTGATGGTATATGTTGATTGGCGGGCTAGATGCCGCACCCGACCGGAAGTGATTCAGACAGCCAACGATAGTAAGGTGTAGTATAACGTCTATGCGTAAGTGATGTGACTCATTTCATGTTTTGCGGTAAATATTTGCATATAGATCGATAAAAGCCGATGAATACTGGTAATTATAGATGCAATTCTGCGGATTCAGTTTAATTGGAAAAACGTATAAAATTCGCGGAGAACAATGCGTATAGGATGATCTCAATAGTCATCACGTCATATTCAGTGTGCATATAAAAATGGAATTGCTCATATGTGGTGCATACAGTTAATGTTAGTTAATTTTTAACATTGATACAATATTGAAAACATAGTACAGTCTATATTGTGTATCTAATAGATTCCAACAAGGCAATCACCTACGTCGCAAATGAGGTTAGGTTCAGCGCCGGTGTAGTCGTAGCTGTGATATGCAAGAAGTACCGGGCGGGGCTGTCAAGCATGGGTGAATGGGCAGGGAGCGCAGGCTGTCAACTAGTTAATACCGGCCAGCGGTGACCTTGGAACACTGTGGTCAGTTAAAAAGTGGTGGGGGTATAATTGAGATTATAAATACCTATGAATCATCGCAAATTATCTTGTCAGTTAGCTACAGCGAACAGACGTGCTCAGTTCAGATTTAGTCGCTAGTTAACGTTTTAGTTTTTAAAAAAATGGAAAAATTCTTCATCGTTAAGGATTCTACTAAGAAGATTAAAAAATTTAATCTATATGGGCGAGAAGTGGAATTTAAAATACGACCTATCCCTAAAGACGTCGAACCTGTGGGATGGATCAAAGACGCTCTGGAGGAAATAGTAGCCAAAGGAACTGAACATCTCCAGCCCAGTGATCAAGTTGGATTCACTTTCTGTTCCAAAGACTTTACCCGCGGTCAAGGGTGGATAGCTTTTAAATCGTTTTCCGACGTTTCAAATGAGGACATATGGGAGAAGATATCTTCCATCTATCAGTCAAATTCTGTGGGGTTGAATACCGAGACTTTTTGCTTGGGAGTTACGTCCATAAGGTTGCCTGCTGGTCGTGGTAGAGGTCAGAATTTCAATACTTTTGATGAGGAATGCACCAAAAGAAGAGGTATTATCACCGTTAAAAACACCGATAATTTGTGTCTCCCACGAGCCCTTGTCATCGCCATGGCCCATTTGAACAAAGACAAAGATTATAGCAGAATCCGCCTCGATCGAGGAAAAATACAAGGACAAAGAGCTGCACAACTTGTGGAAAAGGCTGATATTGTTATCCCTGAGGAGGGGTGTGGAATACCTGAACTTCAAAAGCTACAACGATATCTGCAAAACTACAAAATTGTTGTATACAAGTTTGGGTGCAAAGGTCGTGACGTCATTTTTGAAGGCGTGTCCACTGGTTCGACGCTTAACCTAATCTATCACGAGGGGCACTACAGCGTCATAACATCCCTCACTGCTGCCTTTTGCTGCAGCTATTTTTGTGAGAACTGCCACATTCCGTATAATAATAAACAAATTCATAGATGTGATAAACAATGTTATGCTTGTAAAAGATCTCCGGCCTGCCTGAAAACGAAGCACATCGAATGCAAAGAATGTAATAGAAGCTTTTATGGACAAGAATGTTTTAACGCTCATTTACCATCGGTCTGTTCTAAAATTAAAAGATGTGTAGACTGTTTTAAAGTTCACAACGGTAATGATCACATCTGCGGACATATACTTTGTAAAACATGTTATAAAAATCAACCAATTGAACATATGTGCTATATACAGCCTGACAGAAGTATTCCAAAATCAAATGATGTCTTATTAATATTTTACGATTTGGAAACCCGTCAGGAGAAGGAATTACCCAACGGATCTTTACTTCATGAGCCAAATCTATGTGTATTCAAACAATGTTGTGAATCATGTACCGATAATCCTATATGCAAGAAATGTGGCCTTCGATTACAGATTCTTCGATGTCAAGACGTCATTTCTCCATTTATGCATCATATTCTGACACTTCGTAAAAAATTCAAGAAAGTCATTGTACTGGCGCATAATGGTGGAGGATTTGATCATCAGTTTCTACTTCGTTACATTTTAGAGAAGACTAGTCTGTACCCAAATGTAATTATGAGAGGAACAAAATTAATATTGATGGAGGTAGGAAATGTAAAATTTCTGGATTCTCTCAATTATTTTCCTATGCCTCTAACTGCTCTACCCAAGGCGTTTGATTTGAAAGAGCTAAAGAAAGGATACTTTCCACATCTATTCAACACTTTGGCTCATCAGAATTATCTAGGGCCAATTCCAGCGCTCGACTTCTACGATCCCGACCATTTAAAAGAAGACACTCGAGAAAAATTATTAAAATGGCATGGCAAAAGACAAGCGGAGGGATACGTTTTTGATTTTCAGAAAGAAATCGTTGAATACTGTATCTCCGATGTGGAAATATTGACACAGGCGTGTCTCAAATTTCGAGACCTGATGAAAACCGAAACCACAGTCGATCCCTTCCAGGAAAGCACCACTATTGCATCATGCTGTAACAAAGTCTTTAGACGCAATTTTTTAAAACCTGAGACGATCGGGGTAATTCCAAAAGGGGGCTATAGATGGCGTGAAAATCAGTCAAAAATTGCCATCCAATGGATGTTGTGGGAGGAACATCAAAGAGGAATCAAAATTCAACACGCCGCTAAGGGTATAGAAACCATTGTTAAGGGACATAAAGTAGACGGTTTTTGTAGCGACACAAATCAAGTGTTTGAATTCCAAGGATGCTATTTTCACGGTTGCCCTCGATGTTTCAAATACAACAGAAGCAATCCTCTGCATAATGATCCGTTGAATACATTGGAAAGTCGATACGAACAATCAGTTAGCAAAGTAGAGAGACTCCGAAGCCTTGGACTAGAAGTAATTGAGATATGGGAATGTCAATTTCGAGGAATGCTAAACGATGAAATTAGAGCCTTCACAGAAGCACATCCATTGATAATCAATTTACCGATTAACCCCAGAGACGCTCTCTACGGGGGACGTACAGAAAATATCGTTGAATACTACAAGATCAAAACAAATGAATGCATAAAATATGTCGATATATGTTCCCTGTACCCCTTCATCTGTAAATATGGAAAATTTCCGGTGGGTCATCCAAAAAAAATTTACGTAGGTGAAGAATGTGTTACAGCCTCTCTGTCGCAGATGTCAGGACTTATTAAATGCCAGATTCTACCGAACCAGAACTTATATCACCCCGTTTTACCGTCAAAAATGAACAACAAATTGATGTTTGTTAACTGTCAAAAATGTGGTGAAGATTTCGTTCGAGAAGAGTGTCAGCATTCTATTCAAGAAAGAAGCCTAAAAGGAACTTGGGTGATAGAAGAGGTGCTCAAAGCTATTGAAAAAGGTTACCAAATTATAGAGACTTACGAAATATGGGAATACGATACAATTCAGCTCAGTAAAGACCAAGAGGGGTTATTTAGCGGAATGATGAACAAGTTTCTACAAATAAAACAACAAGCTTCAGGATGGCCCAAACATTGCTTAACGGATGAAGAAAAAAACCGTTATATTGATGCATTTTTGGATACAGAGGACATAAAGCTGGAATTTTCAAAAATTATAGAGAACCCCTGTTTGAGATCGTTAGCTAAACTTATGCTGAATTCTTTTTGGGGTAAATTTGCTCAAAAAGAAAACCAAAACAAAACCTCGATAGTCAGAGACTGTGGTGAATTCTTTGATATGCTGACTAATCCTTCTATTCATGTAAATACAGTTCTCCCGGTAAACGAAGAAACCCTTCTCGTAACTTGGGAATTTAGAGAAGAGGTGTATGACGTTTCTTCAACGGTTAACGTTGTATTGGCTTCATACGTCACGGCCCTAGCTAGACTAAAATTATATTCATTCTTGGAGAAAGTGGAAGAAAGGGCAGTTTACGTAGATACAGATTCATGTATTTATATCTCTCGTAAGGGATTAGACGACATATCTACAGGCGACTTCATAGGTGATATGACCGATGAGCTCAATGGGGGTTTCATATCAGAGTTTGTTTCTGGAGGACCTAAGAACTACGCCTACAAATATACTACTTTGTCTGGAGAGGAACAGATCGTATGTAAAGTAAAAGGCATATCACTCAACTACAAGGCATCCCAAGTGGTCAATTTTGAGAAAATAAAAGACATGGTGCTGAAGAAATCTGTTCCTGTTTCTGTACTTTCTCGACAGCTACGACGTACAAGAGAGCATGCAGTAGTAACAGTCGAGTTTCCTAAGGTATACAAGATAACTTCAATGAAAAGGAAATTCTATGCAGATCATACCTCTGTACCATTTGGATTTAAGAAAATAAAATATTGATTTGTTAATGTATGTAAATATTTTTTAATAAACATGTAAAATAAAATGTATGCAAATGATTTTTTGTTTTTTATTTCCCGCCTAATTGAAAAATATTTTTGCACCCAAAATTGTTCAGCCTTTTTACTCCATATAAAAATATTTAAAAGTATGCATTCTTATTATTAAACGCCTGCAGTAATATACACCAAAAAAAATTGAGAAGCAGTATAACCATGTAGAACTTTGTATAATCACAAAAAAACATACCTTGAAAAATAAAAAATACAGCAGATTCATAAGCAGTGTAGAGAGGGAACTACGTAAAAGTAATCGATTATTACTAATAAAATAGAGTTTTGAATTCCTATTTTTGCAATAATAATCACTTTACTACTTTACGTGTTTGGCACTGCACTGCACGGGTACCAACACTGTACTGCCCGGGCACGAAAAATTGAGAAGCATGATAACCATGTAGAACTTCGTATCACTACGTAAAGAATAAAATGGTTATTACGAAAAGTAGAAATAAAAACTCTATTCTCGATAATAGCTATACTATTTTTTATGAGCACCGAAAAAATTGAGAAGCACGATAACCTCGTAGAACTTCGAAACAGCACCAGGGACAACCGAAGGCTACAGAAAAAAACACATACTGAAAAGGCATAACATCTATCAGCGCTGGTATTCGAAAATACTGTTTCCTTTGACATTCGTTGGGATATGAAAACACATATTTGCTTTCCACCGTTATAACGGAAATAATGGTTACTGCAAAAGCAGCTTCACGGTAAGACCATACATTAATCTACAAAGTTGATAATAAAACATATGTACTATTAAAATGCAGATATTTTTAAAATTATACAATTAAAAAATCAAAATAATATATTATAAATGGCAGGGGATACAGGGTAAACACCGAAATACACTTAATTTAGAATAGTTACTTATAATCTCCTCAGTTCTTTGGTCAGCCGTTTGGACAATTTACCGGTGGGTCCTCTATTTTTGTGCATGTAAAAGGTTAGACTATGGCGCTAGCAAAAGAAAACAAAATGCAACAAAGTAGAGTCACTTAATATTCTTGTTGAAATTACGGATAGAATATGGTAGAAAGTAACAATCAGATATTGTAGAAGCCATGTAATTGTTTATTTGTTGAGGAAAAAGTATTTTTCATACGCTGACCATGTTTATATCCGCTTGGTACGCGACCAGATTTTTTCCAAACCTTTGCCCGTAGGGTTCATGAGCCGACGACCAAATGCGACGTCGAAGGGGCATTTTTGGCCAAATTCGGTCGAAACCGATGCTGCGTTCGTACCCTAGGCTAGAGCCTACGGACAGCGACTCAAACTTAATTTTAATTGATTTGCAAAGATCTTGCTAGAACACTTGAGCTAGTGATTATATGCAATTTATCGGTGACGAGCTTTCCTCTAGCATATCTTGATTTATTCAAGCGAATCAATGAGAAACTAGTGAATAAAATTACCTGACAGCCATAGTACAAGTTGGTATATCTACACCTTCTTCTCTTACATTTGGCGCCACTAAAATGTTAATCTCCTTGTTTCTAAAAACGATCAAGTACTTATCTGTTCTTCTTATTAATCGGAAGTGATTCTACGGTGCTATTAAAAGAGTTTCCGTTATATCCCACAACGAAATCCGGCTTTATATGTCTGAACTCTGGTACATGTTCACTCAAATCTTTCAGTACATGGTGCAATATTTTTGGCAGTTGATCTTTCCTTCGTGAATACTAAACCACAAATTTCCTCGTTTGAAGATGAACTGTTGAAAAGTGTGACGTTTATATTAGTATTAATATCTATGACATTTACTTTTTTTAAAATAGTTAAATACTACGATAAACTGGGAATGTGGGATGAAGCAGAAATGTTTCTGTAACCCAATTTAGGTATGTATAGCAAGTCTTACGCAAGACAATAATAAAAACAGATAGAATTTGAGGGCGATTCTTGGAAGAAAAATTCATAGTATTTCTAAGGCAGCACCGACCGGAATGCTATAATTTTAGCATACATTTACATGTTTTAGGTCTAATGATAAATAGAAAGTGATTAAAATTTTAACTTCAATTTTCGTAAAATAGCTGAGATATGCCATCTTGCAGTACCCTAGAATGAAATACCCGACAGGTTATCGATTACCTGATAGTCTGGGTTCTCGCCTCTAGATGGCGCTACATACAAACGTCATCTGTCAAACGTTATGTGTATCATTGATAAGTGTGAGTTGTGTCTCTAAGCGCTAGATGGTGTCGATGTCGCACTGGTGTCGTAGAGTGACCCACATACAGGGGTCGATAGAAATTTTTGGGGGCCCTACCGACGGGCCGATGTACCGACGGGTCGATGAACCGACGGTATATCGTCAGATCGAAATAAGCTCCATTCACATGGGAGGTGTGTGTGGAACTGCTCGTGGGAGACACGGCACCTTGTCGTATATACCAAGACGTGTCCTAAAATGGTGCTACCCATTGGTCGCTCCGCCATACAGGTCGGTCAGACAGAAGTTTTTGGGACCGGGGTGCTCTGATTGGTGGATCAGACGGCGGGAAATTTGAACGGTGTTGATGGTATAGTTGAATGGTGGACGGCGGAGTCGGGTGCGTTGGTAATCACCTATGTCGCAAATGAGGTTAGATAGATAGTCGTTCAGCGAAGGTGTTGTCGTAGCAGTAGCAAGAAGTACTGCGCGCGGGGGTGTCAACGAGTTAATACTGGCCAACGATAACAGCGGTGACCCTGGAACACTGTTGTCACACGGTTGCAATAGATGATAGGTTATCTCTTAATCTTCGTAAACAACGATTTTTCTAAAGTGGTAAAAACAGGTCGAAATTTTAAATACCTATGAATCACCGCAAATTATTTTGTCAGTTATCTGCTGCGAACAAAACATGCTCAGCTCAGACTTATCTAAAAAGTGGTGGGAAAATCGATATTATAAAAATATTTATGAATCACCGCAAATTCTCTTAGACGTGCTCTTATCAGTTCAGACTCAGTTAAAAGTGGTGGGTAAAATCGAGATTATAAATACCTATGAGTCACCGCAAATTACCTTGTCAGTTATCTGCAGCGAACAGACGTGCTCAGTTCAGACTTAGCAATTCCCAACGCTCCTCCGTGGCCATTCCCCTTACCCTCTCGCGAGTGCGCGCATGCGCATGCGGCTCGTTCTGGTCTATAGACATAGGATCGCTAATGATCTTGAAGAAAGATGTCCTGATACCCGAACAGCCAGAGGTACATCAGAAGTAATGTTAGTATTGTGTGTGCGTGTTTTTTGAACACGCTAATTCGTGATGTACATCACGTGACGTACGTCACGTGACCTACGTGACGTACGTGTGACAGGTGACGTGCGTCACGTGACACGTGATGCACGTGGCACGTGACGTGCGTCACGTGACACTTGACGCACGTGGCGTACGTCACGTGACACGTGACGTGCACACTTTGTTCAAAAATACCAAAAAGATGTCTTGATAGCCCGAACCGCCAGAGGTACAACATCAGAAGTAATGTTAGTGCGTGGTTGAGGTTCAAAACTTTGCGTGTTCAAAAAAAACGTACCTAGACCAAAAGTCATTCTAGACCAGTCACTCTAGACCAAAGTACAAAAAAAAACGCCGTTTTTCAACGCCTTTTTTGTCACCATCCCCCTTAGTAGCGCGCATGCGCATGGGGCTCGTTCTGCAGGTGCTGGTGCTGGCGCGGGCGTACTACGGGGGGTGTAGATAGCGTTTGTGGTAAGGGTTGGGGGTAGGTCTTGTTCTCTTACCACTATCCCAAGGTACACAACAAACAAACTTACTCGTGCGCGCATTTACCTACCCCCAACCCTTACCACAAACGCTATCTACACCCCCCGTAGTACGCCCGCGCCAGCACCAGCACCTGCAGAACGAGCCCCATGCGCATGCGCGCTACTAAGGGGGATGGTGACAAAAAAGGCGTTGAAAAACGGCGTTTTTTTTTGTACTTTGGTCTAGAGTGACTGGTCTAGAATGACTTTTGGTCTAGGTACGTTTTTTTTGAACACGCAAAGTTTTGAACCTCAACCACGCACTAACATTACTTCTGATGTTGTACCTCTGGCGGTTCGGGCTATCAAGACATCTTTTTGGTATTTTTGAACAAAGTGTGCACGTCACGTGTCACGTGACGTACGCCACGTGCGTCAAGTGTCACGTGACGCACGTCACGTGCCACGTGCATCACGTGTCACGTGACGCACGTCACCTGTCACACGTACGTCACGTAGGTCACGTGACGTACGTCACGTGATGTACATCACGAATTAGCGTGTTCAAAAAACACGCACACACAATACTAACATTACTTCTGATGTACCTCTGGCTGTTCGGGTATCAGGACATCTTTCTTCAAGATCATTAGCGATCCTATGTCTATAGACCAGAACGAGCCGCATGCGCATGCGCGCACTCGCGAGAGGGTAAGGGGAATGGCCACGGAGGAGCGTTGGGAATTGCTAAGTCTGAACTGAGCACGTCTGTTCGCTGCAGATAACTGACAAGGTAATTTGCGGTGACTCATAGGTATTTATAATCTCGATTTTACCCACCACTTTTAACTGAGTCTGAACTGATAAGAGCACGTCTAAGAGAATTTGCGGTGATTCATAAATATTTTTATAATATCGATTTTCCCACCACTTTTTAGATAAGTCTGAGCTGAGCATGTTTTGTTCGCAGCAGATAACTGACAAAATAATTTGCGGTGATTCATAGGTATTTAAAATTTCGACCTGTTTTTACCACTTTAGAAAAATCGTTGTTTACGAAGATTAAGAGATAACCTATCATCTATTGCAACCGTGTGACAACAGTGTTCCAGGGTCACCGCTGTTATCGTTGGCCAGTATTAACTCGTTGACACCCCCGCGCGCAGTACTTCTTGCTACTGCTACGACAACACCTTCGCTGAACGACTATCTATCTAACCTCATTTGCGACATAGGTGATTACCAACGCACCCGACTCCGCCGTCCACCATTCAACTATACCATCAACACCGTTCAAATTTCCCGCCGTCTGATCCACCAATCAGAGCACCCCGGTCCCAAAAACTTCTGTCTGACCGACCTGTATGGCGGAGCGACCAATGGGTAGCACCATTTTAGGACACGTCTTGGTATATACGACAAGGTGCCGTGTCTCCCACGAGCAGTTCCACACACACCTCCCATGTGAATGGAGCTTATTTCGATCTGACGATATACCGTCGGTTCATCGACCCGTCGGTACATCGGCCCGTCGGTAGGGCCCCCAAAAATTTCTATCGACCCCTGTATGTGGGTCACTCTACGACACCAGTGCGACATCGACACCATCTAGCGCTTAGAGACACAACTCACACTTATCAATGATACACATAACGTTTGACAGATGACGTTTGTATGTAGCGCCATCTAGAGGCGAGAACCCAGACTATCAGGTAATCGATAACCTGTCGGGTATTTCATTCTAGGGTACTGCAAGATGGCATATCTCAGCTATTTTACGAAAATTGAAGTTAAAATTTTAATCACTTTCTATTTATCATTAGACCTAAAACATGTAAATGTATGCTAAAATTATAGCATTCCGGTCGGTGCTGCCTTAGAAATACTATGAATTTTTCTTCCAAGAATCGCCCTCAAATTCTATCTGTTTTTATTATTGTCTTGCGTAAGACTTGCTATACATACCTAAATTGGGTTACAGAAACATTTCTGCTTCATCCCACATTCCCAGTTTATCGTAGTATTTAACTATTTTAAAAAAAGTAAATGTCATAGATATTAATACTAATATAAACGTCACACTTTTCAACAGTTCATCTTCAAACGAGGAAATTTGTGGTTTAGTATTCACGAAGGAAAGATCAACTGCCAAAAATATTGCACCATGTACTGAAAGATTTGAGTGAACATGTACCAGAGTTCAGACATATAAAGCCGGATTTCGTTGTGGGATATAACGGAAACTCTTTTAATAGCACCGTAGAATCACTTCCGATTAATAAGAAGAACAGATAAGTACTTGATCGTTTTTAGAAACAAGGAGATTAACATTTTAGTGGCGCCAAATGTAAGAGAAGAAGGTGTAGATATACCAACTTGTACTATGGCTGTCAGGTAATTTTATTCACTAGTTTCTCATTGATTCGCTTGAATAAATCAAGATATGCTAGAGGAAAGCTCGTCACCGATAAATTGCATATAATCACTAGCTCAAGTGTTCTAGCAAGATCTTTGCAAATCAATTAAAATTAAGTTTGAGTCGCTGTCCGTAGGCTCTAGCCTAGGGTACGAACGCAGCATCGGTTTCGACCGAATTTGGCCAAAAATGCCCCTTCGACGTCGCATTTGGTCGTCGGCTCATGAACCCTACGGGCAAAGGTTTGGAAAAAATCTGGTCGCGTACCAAGCGGATATAAACATGGTCAGCGTATGAAAAATACTTTTTCCTCAACAAATAAACAATTACATGGCTTCTACAATATCTGATTGTTACTTTCTACCATATTCTATCCGTAATTTCAACAAGAATATTAAGTGACTCTACTTTGTTGCATTTTGTTTTCTTTTGCTAGCGCCATAGTCTAACCTTTTACATGCACAAAAATAGAGGACCCACCGGTAAATTGTCCAAACGGCTGACCAAAGAACTGAGGAGATTATAAGTAACTATTCTAAATTAAGTGTATTTCGGTGTTTACCCTGTATCCCCTGCCATTTATAATATATTATTTTGATTTTTTAATTGTATAATTTTAAAAATATCTGCATTTTAATAGTACATATGTTTTATTATCAACTTTGTAGATTAATGTATGGTCTTACCGTGAAGCTGCTTTTGCAGTAACCATTATTTCCGTTATAACGGTGGAAAGCAAATATGTGTTTTCATATCCCAACGAATGTCAAAGGAAACAGTATTTTCGAATACCAGCGCTGATAGATGTTATGCCTTTTCAGTATGTGTTTTTTTCTGTAGCCTTCGGTTGTCCCTGGTGCTGTTTCGAAGTTCTACGAGGTTATCGTGCTTCTCAATTTTTTCGGTGCTCATAAAAAATAGTATAGCTATTATCGAGAATAGAGTTTTTATTTCTACTTTTCGTAATAACCATTTTATTCTTTACGTAGTGATACGAAGTTCTACATGGTTATCATGCTTCTCAATTTTTCGTGCCCGGGCAGTACAGTGTTGGTACCCGTGCAGTGCAGTGCCAAACACGTAAAGTAGTAAAGTGATTATTATTGCAAAAATAGGAATTCAAAACTCTATTTTATTAGTAATAATCGATTACTTTTACGTAGTTCCCTCTCTACACTGCTTATGAATCTGCTGTATTTTTTATTTTTCAAGGTATGTTTTTTTGTGATTATACAAAGTTCTACATGGTTATACTGCTTCTCAATTTTTTTTGGTGTATATTACTGCAGGCGTTTAATAATAAGAATGCATACTTTTAAATATTTTTATATGGAGTAAAAAGGCTGAACAATTTTGGGTGCAAAAATATTTTTCAATTAGGCGGGAAATAAAAAACAAAAAATCATTTGCATACATTTTATTTTACATGTTTATTAAAAAATATTTACATACATTAACAAATCAATATTTTATTTTCTTAAATCCAAATGGTACAGAGGTATGATCTGCATAGAATTTCCTTTTCATTGAAGTTATCTTGTATACCTTAGGAAACTCGACTGTTACTACTGCATGCTCTCTTGTACGTCGTAGCTGTCGAGAAAGTACAGAAACAGGAACAGATTTCTTCAGCACCATGTCTTTTATTTTCTCAAAATTGACCACTTGGGATGCCTTGTAGTTGAGTGATATGCCTTTTACTTTACATACGATCTGTTCCTCTCCAGACAAAGTAGTATATTTGTAGGCGTAGTTCTTAGGTCCTCCAGAAACAAACTCTGATATGAAACCCCCATTGAGCTCATCGGTCATATCACCTATGAAGTCGCCTGTAGATATGTCGTCTAATCCCTTACGAGAGATATAAATACATGAATCTGTATCTACGTAAACTGCCCTTTCTTCCACTTTCTCCAAGAATGAATATAATTTTAGTCTAGCTAGGGCCGTGACGTATGAAGCCAATACAACGTTAACCGTTGAAGAAACGTCATACACCTCTTCTCTAAATTCCCAAGTTACGAGAAGGGTTTCTTCGTTTACCGGGAGAACTGTATTTACATGAATAGAAGGATTAGTCAGCATATCAAAGAATTCACCACAGTCTCTGACTATCGAGGTTTTGTTTTGGTTTTCTTTTTGAGCAAATTTACCCCAAAAAGAATTCAGCATAAGTTTAGCTAACGATCTCAAACAGGGGTTCTCTATAATTTTTGAAAATTCCAGCTTTATGTCCTCTGTATCCAAAAATGCATCAATATAACGGTTTTTTTCTTCATCCGTTAAGCAATGTTTGGGCCATCCTGAAGCTTGTTGTTTTATTTGTAGAAACTTGTTCATCATTCCGCTAAATAACCCCTCTTGGTCTTTACTGAGCTGAATTGTATCGTATTCCCATATTTCGTAAGTCTCTATAATTTGGTAACCTTTTTCAATAGCTTTGAGCACCTCTTCTATCACCCAAGTTCCTTTTAGGCTTCTTTCTTGAATAGAATGCTGACACTCTTCTCGAACGAAATCTTCACCACATTTTTGACAGTTAACAAACATCAATTTGTTGTTCATTTTTGACGGTAAAACGGGGTGATATAAGTTCTGGTTCGGTAGAATCTGGCATTTAATAAGTCCTGACATCTGCGACAGAGAGGCTGTAACACATTCTTCACCTACGTAAATTTTTTTTGGATGACCCACCGGAAATTTTCCATATTTACAGATGAAGGGGTACAGGGAACATATATCGACATATTTTATGCATTCATTTGTTTTGATCTTGTAGTATTCAACGATATTTTCTGTACGTCCCCCGTAGAGAGCGTCTCTGGGGTTAATCGGTAAATTGATTATCAATGGATGTGCTTCTGTGAAGGCTCTAATTTCATCGTTTAGCATTCCTCGAAATTGACATTCCCATATCTCAATTACTTCTAGTCCAAGGCTTCGGAGTCTCTCTACTTTGCTAACTGATTGTTCGTATCGACTTTCCAATGTATTCAACGGATCATTATGCAGAGGATTGCTTCTGTTGTATTTGAAACATCGAGGGCAACCGTGAAAATAGCATCCTTGGAATTCAAACACTTGATTTGTGTCGCTACAAAAACCGTCTACTTTATGTCCCTTAACAATGGTTTCTATACCCTTAGCGGCGTGTTGAATTTTGATTCCTCTTTGATGTTCCTCCCACAACATCCATTGGATGGCAATTTTTGACTGATTTTCACGCCATCTATAGCCCCCTTTTGGAATTACCCCGATCGTCTCAGGTTTTAAAAAATTGCGTCTAAAGACTTTGTTACAGCATGATGCAATAGTGGTGCTTTCCTGGAAGGGATCGACTGTGGTTTCGGTTTTCATCAGGTCTCGAAATTTGAGACACGCCTGTGTCAATATTTCCACATCGGAGATACAGTATTCAACGATTTCTTTCTGAAAATCAAAAACGTATCCCTCCGCTTGTCTTTTGCCATGCCATTTTAATAATTTTTCTCGAGTGTCTTCTTTTAAATGGTCGGGATCGTAGAAGTCGAGCGCTGGAATTGGCCCTAGATAATTCTGATGAGCCAAAGTGTTGAATAGATGTGGAAAGTATCCTTTCTTTAGCTCTTTCAAATCAAACGCCTTGGGTAGAGCAGTTAGAGGCATAGGAAAATAATTGAGAGAATCCAGAAATTTTACATTTCCTACCTCCATCAATATTAATTTTGTTCCTCTCATAATTACATTTGGGTACAGACTAGTCTTCTCTAAAATGTAACGAAGTAGAAACTGATGATCAAATCCTCCACCATTATGCGCCAGTACAATGACTTTCTTGAATTTTTTACGAAGTGTCAGAATATGATGCATAAATGGAGAAATGACGTCTTGACATCGAAGAATCTGTAATCGAAGGCCACATTTCTTGCATATAGGATTATCGGTACATGATTCACAACATTGTTTGAATACACATAGATTTGGCTCATGAAGTAAAGATCCGTTGGGTAATTCCTTCTCCTGACGGGTTTCCAAATCGTAAAATATTAATAAGACATCATTTGATTTTGGAATACTTCTGTCAGGCTGTATATAGCACATATGTTCAATTGGTTGATTTTTATAACATGTTTTACAAAGTATATGTCCGCAGATGTGATCATTACCGTTGTGAACTTTAAAACAGTCTACACATCTTTTAATTTTAGAACAGACCGATGGTAAATGAGCGTTAAAACATTCTTGTCCATAAAAGCTTCTATTACATTCTTTGCATTCGATGTGCTTCGTTTTCAGGCAGGCCGGAGATCTTTTACAAGCATAACATTGTTTATCACATCTATGAATTTGTTTATTATTATACGGAATGTGGCAGTTCTCACAAAAATAGCTGCAGCAAAAGGCAGCAGTGAGGGATGTTATGACGCTGTAGTGCCCCTCGTGATAGATTAGGTTAAGCGTCGAACCAGTGGACACGCCTTCAAAAATGACGTCACGACCTTTGCACCCAAACTTGTATACAACAATTTTGTAGTTTTGCAGATATCGTTGTAGCTTTTGAAGTTCAGGTATTCCACACCCCTCCTCAGGGATAACAATATCAGCCTTTTCCACAAGTTGTGCAGCTCTTTGTCCTTGTATTTTTCCTCGATCGAGGCGGATTCTGCTATAATCTTTGTCTTTGTTCAAATGGGCCATGGCGATGACAAGGGCTCGTGGGAGACACAAATTATCGGTGTTTTTAACGGTGATAATACCTCTTCTTTTGGCGCATTCCTCATCAAAAGTATTGAAATTCTGACCTCTACCACGACCAGCAGGCAACCTTATGGACGTAACTCCCAAGCAAAAAGTCTCGGTATTCAACCCCACAGAATTTGACTGATAGATGGAAGATATCTTCTCCCATATGTCCTCATTTGAAACGTCGGAAAACGATTTAAAAGCTATCCACCCTTGACCGCGGGTAAAGTCTTTGGAACAGAAAGTGAATCCAACTTGATCACTGGGCTGGAGATGTTCAGTTCCTTTGGCTACTATTTCCTCCAGAGCGTCTTTGATCCATCCCACAGGTTCGACGTCTTTAGGGATAGGTCGTATTTTAAATTCCACTTCTCGCCCATATAGATTAAATTTTTTAATCTTCTTAGTAGAATCCTTAACGATGAAGAATTTTTCCATTTTTTTAAAAACTAAAACGTTAACTAGCGACTAAATCTGAACTGAGCACGTCTGTTCGCTGTAGCTAACTGACAAGATAATTTGCGATGATTCATAGGTATTTATAATCTCAATTATACCCCCACCACTTTTTAACTGACCACAGTGTTCCAAGGTCACCGCTGGCCGGTATTAACTAGTTGACAGCCTGCGCTCCCTGCCCATTCACCCATGCTTGACAGCCCCGCCCGGTACTTCTTGCATATCACAGCTACGACTACACCGGCGCTGAACCTAACCTCATTTGCGACGTAGGTGATTGCCTTGTTGGAATCTATTAGATACACAATATAGACTGTACTATGTTTTCAATATTGTATCAATGTTAAAAATTAACTAACATTAACTGTATGCACCACATATGAGCAATTCCATTTTTATATGCACACTGAATATGACGTGTTGACTATTGAGATCATCCTATACGCATTGTTCTCCGCGAATTTTATACGTTTTTCCAATTAAACTGAATCCGCAGAATTGCATCTATAATTACCAGTATTCATCGGCTTTTATCGATCTATATGCAAATATTTACCGCAAAACATGAAATGAGTCACATCACTTACGCATAGACGTTATACTACACCTTACTATCGTTGGCTGTCTGAATCACTTCCGGTCGGGTGCGGCATCTAGCCCGCCAATCAACATATACCATCAACCCCGTTCAAATTTCCCGCCGTCTGATCCGCCAATCAGAGCACGCGGTGGATCTAGCGGTTCCCGCCAATCAACATATACCATCAACCCCGTTCAAATTTCCCGCCGTCTGATCCGCCAATCAGAGCACGCGGTGGGCGTGGCCAAAGTGGAAGTGGTGGGGGGTGTCCATAGTAGCCCATATTCTACTACTCACAACAATTTTACTAATCAAGAACAGTTGTTTATTCATATTCTACTTAAGCAAATGTTGCAATGACTTAATATATTGTTATTTTGAAAATAAAACAAAATTTACATTTACTACTAATTATAAATATTAATATTGGTCATAATTTTTGGAAATATAAAACTGTCTATCAGACCATACATTGATACTTAAGAGGCTAATCACTAATGTACTTATTTCATTGGAAGTTTTTAAGTTGTAGCATTTGGCTAGTCAAATCACTACTATACTGTGATATTTTCAAAATGTATTATTGTTTTGTTTTTTGATTGAAGTTTTTATACTTTAGTTTTGTTTGAAGACTAGTTTGTGATAGTTTTGTTTGAAGGCGATAGTTGTGATGTAAAAACAATAAAAGGGAAAATATAACAAAAATATTTTATTCCTCGCATTATAACTCGAGAAAAAGAAACATTCAAAGATTTCTAAAATAATTAATCATTTATTCTTGAGCAGTATTGACATTGTGATTCTGTATTGTAGGCATTTCAATATCCTGTGTTACAATTAAATAATTGAATTTTGACATAACTTGGGAATAAGTTGGCTACAGTTCTTAATACCCCTCCAACAATTCTGCAGGCTGTGCTTGCATGCATTCCCATAAAATATGGTGAAATGCTGTGATTCCTAAAATGCATTCATATAGATATTTGTCTTAGAAGTGGGTCAACTTATATACCTGTCATGATGATACTCTAATTGAGATCATCTATTTGCGATAATACATGCAACACTGGTTCCTTATATAACCGGAACCTTCTGAAAAAACCCAGTGGATCCATTTCTTCAGAGTAATTTGGCCGACTATAAGTGCGCCTGGGTAGTCCCATCACAATAATATCTACCAGGTCTAAATCATCTTCCAGAATATCTGATAAGTCGCCCAAATAATCCAAATATGAGTACTCCATTGTAACTCACACGAACACAATACAACCTTAATAGGGTGATGTCTACACTTTAGAGCTCAAGGTCCTGTTTGAGGTATCACATCAAATATAAAATGGAGTCGATTAAGACGAAAAAAAAACAAGTCAATAACACCAAAAAGGCCTTCCTCAGAAAGCACTTCTACACTACACAGAGGAAAATATACAATAGAATTGTTTTGGTATTTGACAAAACTATTTGGTTATGTTTTCCCACGCACGATTGCCACGTTGCAGGTCCAACGACAATCATTTCGCCGGTTGGTAGGAGAAATGTCGACAAAATCACCAAGTATATCTCTTCTATCACAGTACTTGGCATCAGTGTAGTCAAAAATAGTCCCAGTTTGGTTTAGTTGCCAGAAAAATAACTAGTTGTATAGTCAAAAAACAGTTGCTAAGTATAAAGAAAAGCACCAATATGGTAACAAATCTTCAAGCCTGGCAACCATGTACCACACTGTGCGCTAAGTACCGTTCAAGTGATCGTTAGCTGCCACTTAACTAAGGACAGTTTAATCGGAGAATAATCCTCACTTTTCGTTGGTGCAACCGAAAATGTACTTTTAAGGATTGCTTAAAGTTGAGAAACGAATAAGTTATCCGTAAAGTCGTTGGTGCAATCGGCCATAATTGTCCGCTGCTGGGCTTCGATGATCATCAATCTTTCAATGGTCTTCTTATCATCGTCCTTTTTGGCAGCTCCTGTCGAACCTCCAATTCGACTCTCAACTGCTCTAAGGTCTGCTCCCTCGACCCCGTCTCCATTGCCATGGTGGAAGCGCCATTTCCTGACCCCCCTGGGTCAGTTTCCACAGTAAATACCTAAGTTATCTCGCTCTTCGTCGCAAAAATTTTCCGGATCAAAATTACAGGACAGCTGCTATCAGTGCCCTATACAGGGCGATTGCACATCTGATGATTTGGTGACATTCAAAATACTTTCTAGCGATGCTTTCATGACATTTTCTGCACACAATAAGAACGAACTAACTAACATGTGTGCTTTACGATCGGGGCTATGTTTCAGTTCTAGTCGATTATATGAGTAACTAGTTCTGATTCGGACCAGAATTTCAGCCAATAAGGAAGTTTCCTAATTTTTGAAACAGACTGTAAATGATCGAAGTAAGGTGAGGTACGGCACTGAAAAAATGTTAATATTTAAAAAAACGACAAAGGTATGCCACCCAAAGGTTTCTTATTTGGAAAACATGACACTGGCTATCATCGCTGTGATTTACGGTAAAGCCGGGTAAAAAAAGGCCACCAATTTTCAAATACTGTATTTGTACCCAGGTGTGCAAATACAGGCATATCAACTGCAGCAAAACGTGTTTACCTGGGCCAAAACATAGAGGGATTAAAAGGAGACGGCACATGGCGATGAACAGGGAAAATTGCATCTTTCGGAGAAATCATTTGTAAACATCGTTTTGATATTAGCAAGTATTTAGTTAATATTGGTAAAAAGGAACAAAATAAATATTAACGTATGTACCTATTATGATGGATAAACGACCTAATTGGTGTGAACAACACCGGGGCAGATTTGGTTATCGCGTTTATTTCAAGATCATGTGAATACTGTTATAGTGATTATGTTGTGGCTGGAGATGGATTACTACTTCTGCTTTCTTTGTGTCCACATGGAGATGCATAGGCAAGGTTCAGGTAACAAAAAACTTGACTAGAAGTTCAAAAAATTGTTATATCCGTTTTAGAGAAATCAGTTAGTTGTATGGAGATGTGGCAAAATTGATTGTATAGTCGATGAATGTATAGTTATTATGACGTTGTATTACTCGCGAATCCATACATGTTACTATACGAAAAACAATATGTAATTGATATTTTTTCGGTAACTAGTAAACCAAAAAACTTTAAAGAAGTCCACAAATTATATATCGAAATATATAAAACTGTAATTTGAGCGCAATCGCTAATTTTTTTGCAAACATATACATCTTACTGGTTACATCAATTAGATTTTTTAAGAATCTATATTTAGTTCCCTGTTAGAGAACTTAATACTTAAAATTCAAATTTGAATCAGTAGATTTTTCTTTGCAAAGGTGTAGGTACACTGTATTAAGTCCGCCACTCCAGTCTTTGACAAATGTATATAATATCTATTGTCTGCGATCTGGCTAACGTAGAACTGTTTTTTTTTTAAATTTAGTCAATCTTGACGTTAATTGAGTGTCACCCTAATTATAAATGTTCATACCTACCAAAGCATCAATGTTTCGCATAGTCAGGGTATTCCTTAATGATATGCGAATATTTGACGGTGTGAATCTACATGAAAAATTAATGTTATTTTGTTTTATAAACTATGGTCCAAAAATGTTTCCTTACAAAGTTTTAGGGAAAAAGATAGAAATTATTTAATATTTTCAGAACCGCTTCAGATATTTCACTGATATTTAGTACCTAGTGAAAGTTAATCAAATTGCACATTTTTCAATGCAAAAAAAATTTTTAGCTTCAACAGTGGCGTGCGTACGGGTATTGACTTCGATATTTTTTAAGAAAAAAAATGGTACCGCAGTGGTTCTTTGCCAAATAAAAATTATTGTTAAATTCCCCGTTCAATTTAAAATGAATGACCTTTCTTGAATTGTTTTCCTTCGATGCGTCATCTTTGAATAAAAAAATAAAAACCGTTCTATTGTCTAACTTGCAAAATTATTATTAATTTAACTGAAAAAAATAAACCCATTAGGGGTAATAAACAACAACTACTGACAACATAAGCATAACATTGAAACCAACGAAATGATTACAAAACTTGTTGAAAATCGCCCCCTTCACTTAGTATGCATGCTTCCGCCCTCCGTCTCATGGAATTGCGCACTCGATGAAATATCTCAGGAGTGTTTTTTATTCAATCACAAGCTGCAACTACTATTTCTGTTAATTCCTCTACAGTGTTATTGGGAGTTGTGTATACTAGTATCTTAAGAGATCTGAGGACCTTGGTGGCCATTCTGTCAACAGCAAAAGCAACTGTTGTTGGAGAAAATTGAGGTAAGTCTGTCCGTCAAGTCGTCCCGGCAAGAAGAATGGACTAATAAAGTGGTTGCCAATAATTCCTGTCCACACATTGACCGAAAATTGGTGTTGGGAATGGGTTTCGGTTACGGCATAGGGCTTTTTTTCTGCCTAAAAATGATTGTGGAAATTCTGAATGGCTTTTCGACAAAAATTAGCTTCGTCCGTGACTCATTGATTCAGATTGCGGATTTTGTGTAATTTTCTGAAGATACCACTTCCAAAAGGTCACACGCCTTGGAAAATTAATGGGAAGTAATGCCTGTACTCTTAAAATATGGTAAGGATATAACAAGAGATCCAATAAAATTCTCCAAACAATTTGATGGCAAATATTTAAGTATCTAGTGATCTTCCTCGTACGCGTTTCAGGATGTTATTCGACTTCGTGCAGCACTGCTTCCTCAATTTCAGGTGTTCTCACACTTGGAGGTCTACCTTCAGATGTTTCTTTTCGGACAGAACCAGTTTCAACAAGACGACGATGAATATTAGAAAAGGTTCGACTATCTGGCAAAGCACGATCGGGTTATCTCTGGTGATAAATCTGTCTGGCTTGCTCACCATTACCGTCGGCAAGGCCGTATACGTAATGCATTTCCGCCATTTCTGCATTTGAATAATTCATCATTGTTAACAAAGGTGCAAAAACTAAATAATGAAAAAGATGTCACAGCGACCAGAATTGAATAACAGAAATCAAATTCAAGCGAATAACAAAACGAAAATGGTATTTACCATTTTGGATTGGTACTTACCGATCCGTTCAAGCGAGTGTGGTTATCACTTTGGTTATAAGATCCGTGACGCCATGAATCAGCTGTTATATGTCATAGTTATCACTGTAAAATTGTTGTATTTACCCAACTCTGGAGTAGTTTTATATTTCTGGTTATGATTTGAAATGTGTCAAGTTAGAATTTTGGCGGATGCTGGATATTTTTGTTGTACTTCAGCTTCATTTTTGAGAAACTTGATACAGGCTGACTTCAGTTGTAGCATAAAGTAGAGCACCTTATTAGATATACTCATTACGGTTGTTGGGGACACTTCAAATCTAGTTAGTATGCTTAACAAGGTATCGTGTGTAGTCATATACCACAAGAATATTAAAATATGGCCATATAAACTCACTGGATAATGTCCACCTGTGTACGGTTTTGCTAATATCTTTTTTCATCTCTTTTTCCTATCATCTCTGCTAAATCAATAAATGTTTTCTTTAACCTGCGGACAAGTTTACAGAATTGAAGGTTACCATAGCTACAAAGCCATGGTTCCATCATTAAATTTTTCTGAAAAAAACTTTCTCCCATTAAAATTATGAAAGGTTTATTTTATAAACCTTCCACACACTGTTCTAGACGAAAAATCACCGATTACTAAGTGATAATAAAAATAATGGAAAATTATATACGCGCTTTTCCAAAATAAACAACTTGCAACAAAACCGCGGTTAAAACCAACGCGTTTATGCGATTCGAGTGACTGACGTCATCAACCCGTGTGTCATCTTAAACCATATTATGACCGCGGTACACAATACAGAAATTTTGGGCATTCGCTTGGATTTGATTGGAGACTTGTCAGATGTCAAAAGCCAGTGACATATTCCAGAGCAACTAGATATTTATTGCTAAATTGCATTCTTCAATTATTAAATTAATTTTCTCGGATAACGGTTTTTACTTTTTTAATCCAAAATGGCGCATCGAAGGAAAACAATTCAGGAGAGATCATTTGTTTAAAATTGAACGGGGAATTCAGAAATAATTCTAATTTGGCAAAAAAACATTGGCGTTCGATTTTTTTCTTGAAAAATGTTGAAGTCAATTGCCGTACGCATGCCAGTGTTAAAGCTAAAAATTATTTTTGCATTGAAAAATATGCACCTTTATTGACTTTCACTACGTACTAAATATCAGTGAAATATCTGAAGCGGTTCTGAAAATATTAATTAATTTCCATTTTTTTCCTAAAACTTCAACACCCAGAGTTTTTGTAAGGAAACATTTTTGGACAATAGTTTATAAAGCAAACTAACATTAATTTTTCATGTAGATTCAGACCTTTAAATATTTGCATATTACTAAGGAACAGCGTGTATATGTATAGAGGTTCGATTATAAAAAAGATATTTCCCAATTTTAATACGAAACGGTAAAACGCTATCGGCCATGATTTGACGTCATACAAATTTTAAACAAGGAAACGGCATCCAGATGTTACTCGTGGACTAACGACGTCTCCTTTGAATATCCCCAACGGACTCCTAACTAACGTAAAAAGTTAGTGTTTTCTCGTTTTTGTGAACAATCATGGACGAAGGATGTATAAAAGCAGCAACCACAAATTTGCCGAAAATTGACACATTGATGGTAAGCAATTTTTAATATGTTCAATCTCACTATAGCAACCAACACGTTTCCTGATATTTGGAAACTTTCTAGGGCCACACCTATTTGCAAATCAGCGGGCAATACTGATATTACAAACTATAGAACGGTGGCAATATTGTCAAATTGCTCCAAATTGCTGGAAATCGCATTGCATAATAGAATTTACTCCGCAGTTCATAGATCACTGTTCCCTTTTCAGCATGCCTTTCTTACTAAGAGATCCACAGTTACTAATTTAACAATGACTGAGTTCGCTACTGAATGTGTAGATCGGCAAGGTCAATTAGATATAGTATATTATACCGATTTTGCTCGATAGGGTGGACCAAGCCATATTGTTAAATAAATTTTGTCATTATGGTTTCCATCAATCAGCTTCAGCACTCATTCAAAAATTAACCTGGCAACGATTGCGTCAAACAGGTGTCATAAAAGAAATAATAACGCTATTCGACAATATTTAAATAAGCCCGATGAAATCAACATGTACTTCTCGAACCTCCCTAAAGTAGATAAAACTCAATTTCACGGAAATTTATTACCTAAATATAATATTGGGTATTTTAATAACCCTGATGAATCCTTTGAATTTCGTTCAGCTGAAATATCAAAGCTTTCAAAACAGAGGCAGCTGGTCATGACAGTACATCACGGAAAATGCAACTGTTATTAGAGAACCGCTTACTAAATCATAACACATATATAATAAATTGCTGTCTTACTTAGGGTGTATTTCCGGATATGTGATAACTATACCTATAATATCTAATCCGAATCAATTATCTGACTTAAGACCAATCAGGACTTTACCAATATCATCAAGAGTCCTAGAAAAGATAATGGAACAACAAATTTCGGAATATGTTACAAATAAATCTATTTTACCACAGATTCAATCCGGCTACCGCAAATCTGATGATACTACAACAGCTTTAGCTTGCATAGTCGATGATTTAATGTTTTCAGTCGACAACAGCAAAATTATTTGTTTAGTGTTACTTGATTACAGCAATGCTTTCGATATCATTGGCCATGGTATACTTTGCACTAAATTAAAATACTTTGGCTTACCTGTCCCGCTGTGCAACTTTCTGATATAGAGATACCAATATGTATAAATTCATTTGAACGATTCCAATAAATCCCCGATAACAATGGGTGTACCTCGAGGGTCCATTCTCAGTCCTTTATTATTCTCTCTTTACATTTTAGACTTTTCTAACAATATATAATACTGCAATGTTCATCACTACGCAGACGACACACAATTATATTAAGGTTTTCATATTAATGATGCATCCTTTTCCTTTGATTTGATCAACAATGATCTACATGCCATGTATCACATTTCGGCCTCATAATTCAACACTAAATGCCTTTAAATAAAAAGTTATTTTTTGTGGACTAAAGCAGAAACGAATCATAATAGAAAATGAAAACCATGGTCAAATTTCACCAACAAAAGTCCATTATTCTCCACCTACAGGGTAACAGACCGTCAAATACAACGAAAGAGCTTCAAGTTCCAATCAACGTCAATAGCTATGGAATGTTGCAAACAAAATACTGTCAAAGTATGAGATGACATCTTGTCATTGAAACATCACCAGCTTATTGAATATTAAGAAATTACATATAATTCAGTCAAAATTTAAATAAACGTTGGATTTTTTAATAAAATTCATGTTTTAATTACTATTGTTGATTTTTTATTCATGTCTATATTATTTTCTTCAATTGACATGAGATACTGGGTGTTTTTTCTTATAAACCTCTTGCAGATAGCCATTAAGCACCTACTTGATGACAGGCTCTACCAAAAGATATTGCTCGTTTCCAAACATTCATTCATTTACTTGCCGTTCATCAAAACCATTATGGCATCTTAGATTGGATATTCCCACAAAACCATTCAGGTTTTTTGATATCAATACATCCATAAAATTGAATATTTTTCGTTGTTCAGGAAATGAACAAACATCCACACTATATTCACAGCGATTAAGAAATTCCCAAATATATGCCTTAAAGCTACCAGCAAACCTAAAACCTGCAAAAAAAACTACAAATTTGCCATATTTTTCTTTTTTCACGAGTACACATTCTAGGTTATATTTATATTAGACATTATTTGAATACAGCTGATTATTGTATTTCAAGGAGTGACACATGTGTGGGATCTGTCAACACCGTCACAAAACATATACTAGTACTCTGAAGGTTTAACTCCATGCTATTCAATGACAACACGGTGACTTGTGTGGTTGTCAGCGGCCATTTTGTGAGGGTGCGATAGGGTTGCCAGATTGTGCATTAATATCCCGTTTCACCCTTCTAGTCCCAGTGGAGTAAGTTCCACCAACTGTTGGAATATACTCTACTATGCTTTATAAGCCAATTCGTGACATTTTTCCCAAAATCATTGCAGAACACTTGAAATGAAAATTTAAAATTATTTCCATGACGCCGCAAAACAGCTCCGTCGGTACCTTGGGTTATACATCTTGACAGTAGGGATGTTCGATACGATACTATATTTAGAAGTATCAATACATTTCATGAGTATCGTCATCTTTCGATCCGGACTGTGTCAGAAAGAGTGACTGCCATTTGGCTGCGACATTACCTTGCCAAATCATTTTCAAAGAAATTGTACAAAATCTTCAAATTTGTGAAGTTAGCGAGTTTCACTTCATACGTTCTTACCAGACATGCCCAAATAGGAGATATTTCCCATTCCGGACCGAACAATCTACCAAAGATGCTTATAATCATGATACCTAGTAAATTTTCATGAAAAAAATGCAAAACCGGCAAATGTAAAAGATAAATTTCGTACCCTCCACCACGGGACGTGATCGTCGCTAGACTTGGCAACCCTCGAGTGACAGATAGATATCCCCGCCAGTCAACGACCGCCAGTCAAAAACACAAACAAAAAACATTACTAATTTTGGTGATTTTTGGATTTAAAAGACATTATCGACCAATCCACCAAAGACGCTTAAAATCATGATACCTAGTAAATTTACATGAAAAACCTCTGTATGTAGGTATATAAGTGCTTTCTTATATTTGTTCATCAATTTGATGATACAACACATCTGCTAAAAATGATCATAATCAGGATAGTAAACTATGACGAAGGTCCACGGTGTTCATAGTTTTCAAATATTCTTCAAGAAGCGTTATCAGTCTAACTCCAACTATCATAAGTATTATGTTTGTATTCCTACTTCAAATTCAAAAGCAGCAAATGTAAAAGGTTCATGTCGCACCCTTCACCACGGGACGTGATCGTCGTTAGACATGGCAATCCTGCGAGTGACAGATAGATAACCCCACCAGTGAAAGGGATTGACACGTCTCACATATATTATCTGTGTTTTAGGATGGAGAGGACAATGTTTTTATTGCTTTGAAGAAATTCATTAACCCGTAAATTAATAAATGATTACTATTAAGATGTAAAGGAAGATGAGGAATTGGATGGAATGTATTTTATATTCTATTTTCTTGCAAAATACAGACAAATCCACACTATTCAACAGGTATGTAATGATAACAGTATATCGAACTTAAATTCGAGATTGCCATGGATCAACAAACGTCTAAATCTGCTGCCAAATTTAACAGCTAGAAAATCGACCCATTCCCATTGGCTTTTGGGGAGAACTGATTGTTAAATGTGGATTTATAACACAAATCAAAATACATGAAAGTTGACCTGTTTTCTCTCTACAAAAGCATCATGTTGGAATCAAGAAGTGGTCTTGTTCATAATACATTCGAATTTTCACGATATTGTTCAATATTTTAATAGAAATCACTGATATTCTGAGACCTTTGACA
Source organism: Acanthoscelides obtectus (assembly GCA_963669975.1). Lineage (NCBI taxonomy): Eukaryota > Metazoa > Arthropoda > Insecta > Coleoptera > Chrysomelidae > Acanthoscelides > Acanthoscelides obtectus. The sequence goes on from CAVLJG010000009.1 coordinate 16,098,646, forward strand.
GCTTCTGTCAAATTGCATTTCGATAAGGTATTTTCCCATTGGTCTATAATATTAATGTTGGTGAAATCGGCCCTGTCTGCTCAACGTTAGCAACATTCCTTCATCAAGTGTATCTCTAAGCAAAAATCTGGGTTTAGGGTTGGATAATGAATTAAAATTTGACCATCTTGTAAAGAAGTTATGTGCAAAATCTTAAGGTATCCCAAAACAATAATATCCTCAAAGGTATTTACTAAATAGTAAGTTAAAATTACAGCTCTGTGATTCACTAATCATTTCAAGGATATCTTATTGTGATGCTTTATTGCAAAGTGATAAGATCAAGCTGCGGCGACTCCGAAATTCTTGTTTCCGTTATTGCCTTGGAATTAGAAAATACGACCATATCAGACATGTTTACAAGGAAAACTGAAAGTTCAATTTAGAAAATCTTAGAATCTATCATTCACTATCTTTAGTTCATAAGACGTTAATGAATAAGAGTACCTTCTCAATAAGCTAGAAGAATTTGAAGATATTAACAACTTAGCATCAAGAAATAGTCAATACCCCACCACTCAACATCGGTATACAAGAAAAGGTTTTCATACACTGCGGCCAAACACTACAACAATCTACCAACTGAGTACCGCAGTTACAGTCTAATAAATTTTAAGAAAAAATTAAAAGAGGCGCTTCTGTACACCTCCTCTACCTGATGCTAATGAGATCAATTTTAAAAATTCAACAAGAATAAAACTGACTGTATGATTTTTCGAGTTATATCATATGAACATCATGATTTTGTATTAAATGACTTAAAATTTAAACATGTATACTTATATAGACTGAAACTTTATTAGTCAATTATCACAAGTCACATGTATGGTATTCATTATTTTACGACACTATTCTTATTCATGTTTGTAATTTTATTTTATGGCTGAGTTGAAAAATACCTTAAGGTAACACTCCGCCATTTCGATTCTTTAATATAAAATTTTTACTACCTGACCTTAAACAAAATATTTATGTGTGAAAGAACCGAATAAAGGTATGCTATTATCATTATTAGTATATCTTTATGAAAGGAAGCAAATATTATTATTAATAATCTTTAATTTAAAATTTTTACTACCTGACCTTAAACAAAATATGTATGTGTGAAAGAACCGAATAAAGGTATGCTATTATTATTATTAGTATATCTTTATGAAAGGAAGCAAATATTATTATTAATAATCTTTAATTTAAAATTTTTACTACCTGACCTTAAACAAAATATGTATGTGTGAAAGAACCGAATAAAGGTATGTTATTATTATTATTAGTATATCTTTATGAAAGGAAGCAAATATTATTATTAATAATAATATGTTACTCTCAATGGCTGCAAGTTATACCACTATGTTACTAAATCGGGAGTGCCTCAGAGTTCAGATCTTGCTGCTTTATTGCTTACCCAATTTACTGATGATATTGCTTAATATTTAAGTTGTAATAAACTCATCATTGCGGATGATTTGAGATTATTCAGGATTATTGGGTCTGAGGCTGATTGTATTGCATTTCAACGGGATATTGATGCTTAAGTAGCTTGGTGTGACGAGAATAATTTAGTTCTTAATGGATCTAAGTGTAGTGCAGTCAGCTTTTCCAGGCAAATGTCTATTTGTAAATTCAATTATCAGATTGGGGATGTTTATATAAATCGTTATCATGGAATTGAGGATTTATGTGTAGTTTCTGGCCATGAACATTTTTTGAAGCTTCACGGGCGTACGTTTTTATTGCGAGAAACAGCAGAATTTTCAGACGCCCAGAGTCACTGTTGGTTTTGTATTCTGCATATCTTAGGTAGATCGAAATTGGAATTTCTATCGTTAATTTGGAACGTAATTTGGAACTGCTATATTGATTCTCTCGAGAATGTTTGTTATTGTCTAGGTTTCAAATACGGTTTTTAGAGCTGATAAGGGAATGTACGTGAACTATTTTCCTGCATAAACTGCTGCACAATCCAATTGATGCTAACGAGATTGTAGCTCAACCAAACTTTAAAGTCCCATGTTCAAATGCGTACCGTTCCAATCTTTTATTGTGACAGGGCTCGCATAAACTTATTTTCGAAAGCACCCGGATATGTAACGTGTAGAAATTTCAATGCCATAGCTAATTATTGTGATATAAATGCTGACAGTTTGAGCAGCATTCAGGGAGTAGGTAGGAATCACCAGAACAATTAATGATATGTTTCTCAATTCAGTGAAATATGCTTTTGCTTTTTTTTGTTTGTTTCTTCCTTTAGATCAGAGTTCCCCAAAATTGTTTGTGTCGTAGACCACTTGCCATGTTTTTCCGTGTTGGGTAGACCCCCTGCTTACCTGATATTGATTTCCTGTAAATTTCTAACTGTAGGGAAGTTTAGTGTTAAAAACTTAAAGTAAAAATACATGTTAATTTATATATTTATTAATTGAATTTAAATTAAAACTACTCAAAATAAAATTTTGTATCTGTTATATAAAATATACGTAACATTAAATAAACAGGTGTCTGACCAATAAGTGCCCGCATTGAAAAAAAATAAGAGTGACAAAATAAAAAAAAAGTGAAAAATAATATAAAAAAAGTTTTTTACTTAAAATAGTAAAATAAGCGAGTTCGTTTATTAATTATAACATGAACGTACGTTCTACAATAATTTCACTGTTAGTTTGATTAAATTCCGCTTCTTATACGTTTAAGTTATCTAAAAATAGGCAAAAAATTTACGAATTTGAGTGTATACCTTCCTTGAATTTTCAGAATAATTTTAAAAAAAATATATTTTCTATAAAGGGGGGTTCTTTAAAAAAATCAATGCGGGCACTTATTCCCAATGCGGGCATTTATTGGTCAGACACCAATAAACATAAAGTAGACTATAAATAAAATAACATAAGCGATAAGTCAATATTTTTAGTGAGAAGGATGAACCTGTTGCTTTAATAATAAATTAGGTATCAACAATTGGCGTTTTGTAAGGGTTAATCTTAAATTTCCTCGCTATATTCCATAGTACGGGATAAGTAACGGGTATGTTGTTTTGCAGCCAGAATTGCTGATATCCGTTTTTAAACTGAACCTTAAGTTCTTCGTTTGTACTTAGTTCAGTCAGTTCCTCTTGTATTATGACATTCGTTTCTTCTATGTCACCATATCGATTAATTATCCATGGTCGTATTACTATAGTCAAAATATCCTCAAACCTAGATTCAAAATCTGAATAGAGGGCATTTGAATGTTGAACGTAAGTTGAAAAGTCGTCTTCCTGGCAGCTTGTCTGTGACAAATTGGGGAACTGAGAAAATTCGTCCAATATTTTGCTTCATTAGTTTAACTCTGGCAAGAAACGCTGATAAGATGGACATTGTTTTAATCAAATTTAAACTGTCGCCTTGTAATTGCAAATTAATCATATTAAATATTGTAAACAAATCGGTTAAATACGCGATTGTCTGTTTTCCCCTTTATTAAATTTTCTTTTAAAATTTTATCTTTAGTATCCAGATATTCTAAAATAGTCTCAAAAAGTGCAAAAAATCTTGTCAAACATAAGCCTTTCGACAGCCAGCGTACTTCAGTCTGAAGGAGTAATTGATGTAAGTGTTCGTCATTTTCTTCACACAACTGCGCAAATAACCGCGTATTCAACGCGTTGCTTTGGATTCGGTTTACTGCATGAATGACTAAATGAAGTGATTCATGCAATCTAACACTCAAATTTTTAGCAACTAAATGTTGTCGATGGATGACGCAATGTATTGCTAACACCCCTGACACATTTTGTTTTAAATAGCTTATCAATCCACGATAGCGTCCAACCATGGCAGGTGCTCCATCTGTAGCTACTGATATATTTGATAAAGGAATTGCTTTTTCAATAGAAGTAATCCTTCAAAACATGAAATATTGATTCACCTTTAGTTTCGGTTATCAAAGTTCTTGCGAAGAGCAGTTCTTCGTAGATTTCTTGATTCATAATAAAACGAACATATGCCAATAATAATGCTGCATTATCAGGTAAAGTTGACTCGTCCAGTTGTATAGAGAAATGGGTCGTTTGCAAATAATTACATAAGAAGCTTTCAATATCAGAACTCATTTCATCAATACGTCTTTCAACAGTATTGTTGCTTAAGGGAATTCTTTTAATGATATCAGATGCAGGTTTGTGTAAAACAGTTTTTAAAACCTCTTCAACGGCTGGCAAAATTAACTTCTCTCCGATAGTATGCAGTTTTCCGGACTTTGCTGTAAGCTACGAGATATTGTAAGATGCCCGCAAACCATCATCATTTCTTTGTGACGTCGAAGCGAACATTCTGTCCAGTGTAGGTCTCTTCTGAAATTTATCTTTGAGTGTTTGAAAGTATTTCAAATCTTTCTCTGTTTTATCAGGGTGGCATCTTCTCAGATGATCTTGCAGTTTAGATGGTTTCATAGCGTCATTGCCCAAAACTTTGTTGCATAAAAGGCACGTAGGCGATTGTTTGTCCTGCAATGATGGAATGAAGCCAAATTTCAAATAGTCAACACTGTACTGTCTACATTTCTTTTTAGATTCGGACATGGCATCAGTCATCTGTGGCCAAAATTAAATTATTTAAATAAGACAGTCAATCCAGCAGCTGTATGTTAAAAATATTTTTTGATTTTTCGGAAAACATTCCATAATTCGAACATCTTCTTACAACGATTAGCTCGAATTACGGAGATTGCACTGTAATTATATTACCGATTGCTAAAACTTTCAAAAAGAAATTATTGAGGAGTACTCGTGTAATTTTGCATGATTGAATATTCAACTATTAATAACTAAAGTCATGATTGGCGTAATTTATCTATCTTTGCTAACTACGAGTGCAAAACTAAAATTTAATAAAAAATAATGTACTTACTTTTCTCCAGCACTCTCAAACAAAATAACACTGACTCACTGTAATTTGTGTGTTATACTATCTGTTTATATTTTTTTAAATATTTTCTTAGCACTTTCCTTTTCAAGATTCAGGAAACGAATAAACGTATTTGTCCCACATTCGTATTTATAGAGTGACGAATTGAACAAGTCAGTGCAAGGTAGCGAAGCCCTGAGACTGCGACTCTCAGGTTTTTACAAGTTCAAAATGTATTGCGACCACAAAGCGAATACCAACATCCTACAACTTACACAATTTTATAAACATATATAATAAATTTTTTACTTCATAGGTACTTTTATAAATAATGTATATGTTTTGATATTATAAGATAGTATGATGTAAGTAAATAGGTACTATCAGTGTGTGTTGAGATCCACTATCGTGGACCCCCATATTCATTTCATAGATCCCTAATTTTTTTTCGCTGACGTAGACCCCTTGCAGGTTGTCATAGACCCCTAGGGGTCGATATAGACCACTTTTGGAATCAATGCTTAAAATGAAATCACCTGCTTTTTGTGTGTCTCCTATTTTTGTTAGTTTGATTTATCTTTTCCTAGGATTGTCCTGTAAACAGCTTCCTTAAGTGTTGGACAGTAAACGCTATTTATTAATCAATTTCTAATAGGACAAATATAAGCTATTTAAAACCTACTTAAAAAATTGTCAACTAGGCTATTGAAGGCTGAACATTTTTCAAATAATTAGGCAATATCTCATATTTTCGTCTGTATATGCATATTATCAGGATCATTTAGTAAAGAAATGTATATTGAGTGTGGTGTCCCACAAGGAACTGTCTTAGGTCCGCTGTTATTCAACATATATTTAAATGATATTTTCCAAATTAATTGTGTTGGCAAAATAACTAGTTTTGCAGATGATACTGCAATATTATATGAAGGCACTGACTGGTCTGATCTGAAAAATGTAATTGAAAATGATTTTATCAAAATTATTCGGTGGTTTAACAGTAGAAAATTAAGCATTAACTACTCTAAAACACATTTTTTACCATTTGGATCTTATGCTAGACATCTGCCAAATTACACAAATTTCTCCTTCAATATTAATGATCAAAAAATGCAAATTAATAGAGTGCCCAACATAAAATACCTTGGAGTGGTCTTGGATCCTCACTTACGATGGGACATCCATGTCAATTATATTTTAAAGAAAGTTAGATTTGTATCCTACAAAATTAAATACCTTGGGAATATATTGACAGAAAAATATCTTCGAACATTATACCATGCACTGGTTGAGCCTCATCTCACATATGGTATATTAGCATGGGGAGCTGCATGTTCCTCATATATCTATAATTTAGACGTTTTTCAAAAAAGCATTCTAAAAATGATATTTAAAAAACCGAAACTTTATCCCACTGAAAAATTATATGCAGATGTTCGAATGTATGATATAAGACAGCTTTATTTCTTACACAGTATCACTCACTACCATAAATTTGTAAACACCGACCAAAAAATTAAACATAATCATTATACCAGGTACAAAATTCGTGGCACAGTAGTTCCTCAACCGCATAAATCTATAATGCAGCGATCATATCTCTATTTAGCGCCTAAATTTTATGAAATTATACCTAAAGACTTAAAAGACTTACGTTTCGGAAATTGTTTCACAAGAAATTTAAAAAAGTGGCTACATTCTATATCTAGGACTCAAATTCATAAACTCATAAATACGAACATCAACTAAATACATAATCTACTGTAGCTAATTTTTGTCCTTTTTTGTCATTTGCATTCTATAGTTTCAACTTAAATTATTGATCCATGTACAGGCGATGCCTTCTATTGGGCCTGTTTTGATTTTATATTTATTTACTCATATTGTTTGTTATCTTTGTACATTGAGTGAATAAATATTATTATTATTATTATTATTATTATTACATTATCTCAATTTATCGTATATCAGTACCTGTATTTTAATGGCTAGCAGTATATCTTGCATACTTATGGCTCTTAACTACCAAGCAGCTTCAGGTCCAATCCATTTTAGGTATTACTAAAATATCGCAGACATCATGTTGTAGAAAATACGCGGTGTTTTCAAAGTTGAGTCATTTATTTTAACCGCTTGTAGATCTCGCCATAGGAAGTTGGCATACCAAAAATTACCAATATAAAACTTGAATAATAAGAGAGTTAATTAACATTAATAAACATTATTTTAAGAAAAAATTATCCCCATTTGTTCGAATGACGAAAAGTCTTGCTCGGAGAATCTACGACTCTTTACCAGCTTCCAAAATAAGATCCTGGTGTCTACTAATTAAATAACAAACATTTTCAGTGCGCTGTTGAAGGTCTTGCAGATTATTTACTGCTCCATCATGATACACCAACTCTTTCAAATAGCTCCGCAGAAAAAATCGCAAGGCGTTAAGTCGATAAACTTCTCATCTAAAATGTGATGAAGATCCTTCATGAAGGAACCACGTATTCTGTCTCTCATTCAGAGGAACATCTTCTAAGACTGTGGCAGATTATGTCGAAAAAATCTCAATAAATTTAACCGGTCAGTTCAGGTGGTAAAAAGTAGGATTCAATAAGCAAGCTATTTACCACGCCAGCTCCAGCATGTAATAAAAATGTCAAAAATGAGTTTTCTTTACACAATGCGGATTTTCTACTGCTCAAACATGATTGTTGTGGAAATTGTGCACTCCATTTCGTGTAAATGTGGCCTCGTCTGTATACAAAATTAATTTCGTAAAATTTTGATTTCAGCCCACTTGAGCTGCTATGGCTCTAGTACTCGTTGTACTTATACAGGTTCCTTATTAATTTTTTTTTCATTTTGGACAATATAAACGCCGCCAATAGATATAAATGAAGCCTTTGGTGGCATCCACTTTCCAAGAAATTGCAATGGCAACTGATTAAACTAGAAGTCCTATATATCTTTTTATTCCAATTAATACAAATACTAAATTGCTCAAAATGCTTCTGAAACGCTTCTTCTGGAACGGAACAAAAAGAGACTCCTGAATAGGGAGCTGAAAAGTAGAGTTTCGGGCGTAAGAAGAGAGCAGATTATCCCCAGTTGGTTGATTAAGAGATAAATATACAATAACAATGAGTTGCGCCTAAGGCCTTTTATTCGCTTAATCCGTTCGTCTTTGTAGTAGCGCCTTCTTTATATAAAAGGCGAAATTACTTAATAGCGAGTGTCCGTAGCATTGCCACCCGCTCTAGATCACAGGCGTGGCGTACCTTTTTCTGCCTCTCTGCAAAAGTGACGAAAGAAGTTACTTATGCACGAGTAGTTTACATTTTCTGGTCGAGTCTAGGCCATCTCATAGCCATGTTATGAAGGGCCCCGCAGAAGCCGCGTTGGGAGTGGATTTTGCCTATTTTTTAAATCAGTTTGTTGTAGATTGCGACACATAGAACAAAAGAGTGTGTCACGTGCCAAAATCACGTAATCTTTTTTTCTATTTATCACTTATCAGTAATTTGAATTTCTCCTCATTGATAATAGAGGCCATACCTCCTTTCAATGATTTTCTTTTTGCAAATTTAATAGTTTATTGATTGTGTAATTTCGCTCGTGTTATGTCTTTCTTTCTCAGCGATTCAGCTTCCGTTGTGGTCGTGGTGCAGGGGTCTCTTTGTCGTTCTCCGGACTCTGGGATATTAGGCCCCAAGCACCCTTTTCTTTTTGTTGTGTGACTTAAGGCTAATTATTATTTTTTTATATCGAAGCAGCCGCGCAGGCAGAAGCCTAAATGCCGGAACACCGCGGCTGCTATGATGATCCCAAAGAAATTTTATTAATACGATTTTTGAACTGCCTAAGGTTAATAGAACTGGGAAAAGCTTCCCCTTGTAGATTGTTCCACAATCTCGACACCCTCGGGACAAAGGAGCGGTCGTACAAGCCGGTTCTGGATGTACGAAGTTCGACACGGTTAGGATGCGACGCCAAAGTCAGGCGGGTCTGTCTGGCAGGCACATCGCGCAGCAGCATCATGGAAGAGAGCTCTGAGGAGTAAAGCCCGTTGGTGTAAGGTAGAAAAGAGCTAAATCGTCGACAGCCCGCCGGTGCGAAAGAGTCCCGAGACTGTCTGTTAGTGAAGAGTCATCGATCAGTCGGACCGCCCTCCTCTGGACAGCATCGAGCATGGACAATGTAGTCGGGGCGGCAGCACCCCAAACGTGTGAGCAATACTCGAGGCTAGGCCTTATCTGGGCCTTGTATAGAGTGAGAAGGTCATGCGTAGAAAAGTACGACTTAGCCCTAAACAGCCTAACTTTTTGCCAGCGCCTGCAGCTATTGACGAGATGTGTTCGTGCCAGATCAGGTCCTCGGTGATCTGGACTCCGACCAGCCGAAATGAATGGCCCTTTGGCAGAACTCGACCATCCATCGAAACCGGGTGAGCGCAGGGCCGCTTTTTGTTCGTCAAAGTACATTACTGCGTTTTGGAAGCATTGAACTGTACAAGATTGTTGCGACCCCAAGCAGTGATAGCCTCCAGGTCCCTTGTCAGAGAGGAAGTCATCGCTAGTCTTCTTTTTTCCAACTCAGCGGCAGAGATCGGCTTGTCACTCTGAATTCCTGCATGTAGAGTGCTGTCATCAGCGAAGCTGTGGATTGGGTTGATCGTGCAGGAAAGGAGGTCGTTGATACGTAAGAGAAACAGTGTCGGAGCCAAGACCGATTCCTGGGGAACACCCGCGTTGACGTTGTGGGATGAAGAGGAGAACCCGTCAATTACGACGGATATCTTGCGGACAGAGATAAAGTCAGCCACCCATCTGCAAAGCTTTTCTGGGAGGCCATAGGATGGAAGTTTGCTTAAGAGGGCAGCGTGCAACAGCTGATCGAACGCTTTCGTGATGTCAAGAGCAACGACATGAGCCTCACCATAAGACTGGATGAGTTTAGTCCACAATTGAGTGACGTAAGCTAGGAGGTCCCCTGTGGATCGTTGGTGCCGGAAACCATACTGCCTGTCGCTAATCAAGCCGTGACGTTCGAGGTAGTCTAGAAGCTCTCCATCACCTTACTTAAAACAGAAAGCAGAGCTATAGGCCTGTAGTTGTAAGTGTCTGTCTTACATCCGGCACTTGGGCGTTGGGGGGGACGTCCATGGTGGAGTTGGCAGCAAAGATCTTGGCTAGCACTTCCGCGTTGGCCTTTGAGTTGGATACAATAGTTCCATCCTGACATGTAAGTGGTGGAAAGCTACTGTGAAAGAAGTTCTTTTCAATCTGCTTGGCCAGCGGCCACACCATTTTGGGTGCTACGTCTTCCATTTTTTTATGGGATTTTGACCCTCAGCGGTGAATTCTTTTTTTATATACGTTCGGACCGCGTGCCTTAATGCGTGTCCTGATGACGTTCATTCAATATCTGCTTTCTTTTTGTCAATAGAAACAGAAGAAAATCCTCGTCTTTTCTCCCCCAATCAGTTGCATCGTTGCAGTTTTGCAAAATGGAAGCCATCCTCTTGGCGCATCCGTCGAAATTATGTGTCCTGTGCCGATATGGGGAATCTTTAGGATAATCAGCTTTCATCCTACCGTGACAGATACTCGTGAAATAGGGTATGGCCATTCACTTGACCGTCTTTTATAATGTAAGGTGTTCTGTGTCAGTCACTTTCCTGTTGAGGTTGTAGTGCTTTTCGTTGTAGCACCTTTTTATTTTCTACCTTACGTTTAGTTGTTTTGGTTTGGGTGCTAACTCCCCATTGATTGTGAGATTTTAACCTTCAGCGGGAAGTTCTTTTACTATACCATCAGACCACGTACATTAATGCATGTCCTGAAGAAGCTTGTTCAATAACTGCTTCCTTTTAGTGGGAAGGCATTGCGGAGAACCACCTTTCACACCCCTTCACCTTGAAAAGAAACCCTGATGTGAACAGGTAAAATATCATTCTAATTAACAATTTCATAGATCATCTTTATACATTTATTATTGCTTATTGAAATTCTTAGAGACTTCTTGATTGTATCAGACATTCTACGAATTCAAATATGGGGGCAATGCCTACATGGCACGTTCTATAACATAGATCATGATTTTGATTTTTGAGCTGCCATAGCTTTTTAGAACAACGGTATATTAGTTTAGTAATTCTTATCTTCTTTTTGCTTTTGCTTTACTTATCGTATACAAAAAAAAATGTACATGGTTTCGCTTCAAGTGCGATTGTTTTTAATGTGTAGTTTTATCTCAGACAGAGGGTAGAGTAGATTTTTAAACAGTCTTTCTCTCTCTAGGGTTTTTTTTCTTGTGACCGTCATAATTTTTGGGACCGAGGCAAGCAGCCCCTGCCCAGTGACGTGCCCACTACTGGCTTCCTTTTTTTTATTCTTTTTGATCTGGGATACATCTCGGTTGCGCCTAGCCGCAACTGGGAGATGAGCTCCACCCAGATAAGTGTAGTTTAGGCGTGGAACATATATGTAAAGCGTATACCATGGTAAACGCCAACTAATTTTATTTTGCGACTGTTTTTTTTGGTAATATCCTTTCTCGCACTCCAGTGGTGGAGCACATGTGCGTTTTGTTCTTTTTAATCAATATATTGTGATCCATTTGATATCTTGTTTATTTGGCTCTCTCTGTGTGTACTGTTACTTAGATTTCGTCATCTTTGTTAGATTCTCCTTTTGTGTGGTGGTCAAGGAAAGCAAGTTCCGACTAACATCTCGGGGAGTTGTGGCTTAGTCCGTCCTAAGTCACTGGCGCTCTTAACCCGCCCCTACTCTCCGCTTTATTGAGCTAGTGCCTAAATTTGCTTGGACCAACCGTTAGATAGCATTTATCATTGTGTTTTATTAACTAACCAAAAAAAAGGCGTGGCACGCCAATGGTCCTGCAACTTAATTGCAAATTATTCATATTTAGTGTTGTCTATCGCCCCCCTTCTGCTAATGTTGTGGACATGCTTCGCGAATTGGAGTCAGCTGATATTCCCGCGGTACGAGACGTACCGCTACGACAGAAGAGGCAGAGGTGGAGGAGTCGCATTACTCGTCAAACGTACCTTGACGAGTCATGTCCTCGACGATGCCGCAGACATCAATGGGGACGGAATCACGGACCAGGTCCATCACAACCACCGTCCCTACAGAATCACCTCCCTATATATGCCACCAGGGGAGGCCCTAGATGATGACATCGCTGACCTCCTGAGAGGCCCAGGAGCACGCATAGTCATCGGAGATCTAAACTGCAAGTCTGCGGCATGGAACAACAACGTCGAAGACAGGAATGCAAGGCAGCTCCAGGAACACGTCGATGCCCTGGCGGGGGTCATCGTCGGTCCGGAGCAACCAACCTACATTCCATTCGGCCTTGGGCGACCTGCGGTACTGGACATAGCCATCCTCCGCAACATCCAACGTCCAAAGGAACATCACTCAAATTCCAACCATCCGAACAGCGGAGGAACTGGACAACGCAGTAGAGGAGCTGGAGAATGCTGTCCTGAGAGCGCACGAGGACAGCACCCGCTCCCAGACTACGGCAGTTCCTAGACACCTAAATGGTCCAGCACCGCACCATATTAGGCACCTGATCAGGGAGAACAGAAGACTCAAGCGAGAACATCTCCAGCTGTTGACAGAGGAGTCGAGAGTTGCGCGAAACAGAGCATCGCTAGCTCTGAAGAACGCACTCGCGGAACTCCAAAACAGCAGATGGAATGCAGCCTGTGCAGAACTAGAGACCCAGGATGGTACGGCCTGGACTATGCAGCGAAAATTTCGTCGTCAGCGCACCACGATCCCCACTCTTCACGGCCAACGCGGCTTGGCCTACTCCAGTGAAGAAAAAGCCGAAGCATTCGCCGATTCGCTAGAATCCGAATGCAGACTCAATTACCATGAAGACGAGGACGACAACCACGAGGAGGCCGTGGAAGTCGCAGCCGAAATCATGAGGAGTCGACCACCTGGCCAGGAGACGGATCACCCCTCCAGTCCAGAGGAAATTCGTCTGATCATCCGCAGGTTGAAGGTGAGAAAGGCGCCGGGAAACAACAGGATGCTGAAGAACCTTCCCTCCAAAGGCATTGCTGCGCTCACCAACATCGCCAACGCCACTCTGAGACTTAACCACTTCCCGCGGCGGGGGCGGGAAGCCCAGGTTATAATGCTCACCAAGCCAGGCAAGGACCGGAAGTTGCCCCAGAACTACCGGCCCATCAGCCTGGTTTCCTCGATGGGCAAAGTAGTCGAAAAGGCTATCGCCGTTCGACTAGAGAAGCAGGCAGAAGAACTGCAACTTCTCCCCCCAGAGCAATTCGGCTTCAGATTCTCCCACAACACGGAACTCCAAGCGCTGCGACTGACAGAAAACATCACCAGCGGCTTCAATCTCCAGGAGGCAACCGGTCTCGTCTTGCTGGACATGGAACGAGCCTTCGATCGAGTTTGGCCGATGGACTCATCGCCAAAATGGTAGCCGCCGGAATCGATGCGAACATGTGCCAACTGATCCAGAGCTATCTAACACAAAGATGGTTCACGGTGAAGATTGGTACATGCCATTCAACAAGACGACAGCTGGAAGCAGGCATGCCCCAGGGGTCAGCCTTAGCCCCCCTGCTCTACAACATCTATACTCACGATGTGCCGAAGACAGCTGACACAATGCTGGCCCTATATGCAGACGACACTGCTATAGCCGCCAAGCATCGACGTCCCGAGATCATCCGTAGCAAACTACAGGATGAACTGGACCACATCCAGGACTGGTGCGTGAAATGGAAAATCCGCATCAACGTCCAGAAGACGCAGGCAATCTTCATTCAACGAAGAAGGATTGCTAGACCTCTCGACGCATCCATCTTCGACAAAGATATCCAGTGGAGCGACAAAGTCAAATATCTGGGGATCGTATTTGACAAGTCCCTCACCTGGAAAGCCCACATAGAAGCTGTCATCGCAAAGACCAGAGCAGCCATGGCTCAACTCTACCCATTACTGAGTAGACACGGCCGGATGCCGCTAGCGACCAAGCTACGGCTGATCAAGGCCATCGCCAGACCTCAGCTCGCTTACGCCTCCGCGGTCTGGGGGTACGCTGCCCCAGCTACCGCAAGCAACTTGCTGCTCTAGAGATGAAGCTACTCCGGATCGCCACCAGTGCACCATCCTACGTAAGAAACTCAACCTTGCGTAGAGACCTGCATTGGGACACCATTCACGAGTACATGAGGAAAAAAGCGGAGAAGACATTCGAGAAAGCTCAGGACCACCCGAACGAGCAGCTACGATTCCTCATGGACTACGATCCGGACGAGAGGCCTCGCAACCGCAGAACCAGGTACCCTAGACCAAGGTCCCAGTTGGCACCCGCTAACTGGAACCTTGAATAGGAGACTAGGAGAACCCGCGGTTGCCCCCCCCCCCCCCACGGCGTGGATGCAGAGGACCAGGAACCACCGGGACCAGGAACCACCGGGACCAGGACCCGACAGGACCAGGACCCGCCACGACCAGGACCCACCAGGACCAGGACCCTTCAGGACCAGGACCAGGAACAACATATTGGTAAGAGGACTTGAAACTCTTGATTTTTCTAAAACAAGAGTTTCAAGAGAACCTAGCAGACCCTCTATCGATGATCGCTTAACGACATCGATAGAATGTGCGAGGTAAAGGGAACCAACCCGGCGTTCCCAGAGACTGAAACACATGAGGAGACGTTGTAGCAGACCGCAGGTGACGCACAACACATGGCCTACCGAGACGCTGATGAGTCGGGCCACGCGGAGGTTTAGGGTTTAGTGGGTATTAGTTGGTCTCCTCAAGACAACCTGGAGTCCCACACACGCCGTAGCTCGGGCTAAGGTATGGTGCGTAAACGCATTCCCCCCTCACCAAAAAAAAAAAAAGCTGTGAATATTTTTCCTCCAGATAGTGATTTGTTCGCTGTAACTGGTGACCTAAATAAAAATGTTTTAAATCTAGATCGTAAAACCAAGCTGTTGTATGATTTATATAATTTGACACAACTTATTAAATCTCCTACTAGAATAACCAAATCTGCGACTACATTGATAGATTTGCTCATAATAGGTGATCCGGATGACTTCACTTCTGTCGATACACTTGATGTTGGTATTTCAGACCATTGTGTTTTGACTTTTAAAAATATCATTTTACTTAACTGTTTTATAGATATTTATACATTTATTGATTGTTGTTGACTGAAATTCTTAGAGAGTAGTTTATTTTTATTAGGCCTTTTTCGTATATAAGTATAGGGCAGAGCCTATACGGCACCTTATATTGGGCTTACTCCGCACATTGATCATGATTTCACGATTTTGATTTTTGAGCTGCATTAACTTTTCTTCTTGAACAAGGCATAACTTTCTGAGGTTATGTTACTTTAGTACAATATTCTCTTTTCTGCGTTTGCTTTACTAAAATTTGCAGGTTTTTTTTCAAGTTTGAGGGTTTTCAATTAGTGGTTTTGTCTCAGATTTTTAAGCAGTCTTTCCCTGTGTAGGGTTTTTTATACCTTAAATTTTTAAAAAGAAGCAAGCAGCCTCTACCTTATGACGTGCCTTACTTCACTTCTCACTAGAGGCCACCGATTTTTGACCTAAGCGTTTGTGAGCTGAATACATCTCGGCTGTGCCTAGAGCCGAAACTGAAAGAAGACCACTGTCCAGATAAGTTTAGGTTCATGCGCTAAAATATTCGTAAAGCCTTCGTGTACTACGTTAAACGTTTTGGTCTAAAAATATTATTGTGTGGCAGCTTTGAGTAATATAATTTATTTTAACTTGCACTCCACTGGTGGAGCATAAGTGTTGTTTGATCAAACATATTACGATTTTTTTTAATATCTTGTCTTATTTGGCTCCCTGTGTACAATTAGGTATGTTAGGTCATTGCTGTTAGAAAGGGAAAGAGGAACCAAACCACATACACACACCCTCCTACCCTGTGCGGTCCCTCCACCACCCCTGTTCCAGGCAACCTCAAACCCTTGAGGAGTGGAGGGAAGAGCAATATGCTTTTCCCTCCTCTCCCACCCGAAGGCCTGGCGTGGCGCTGCGTGTTTCAGGCCGCTGCGTATTCCCCGAGTGTGTGCTGCCGAACGAGCTAACCCCCCTCCCCAATTTTGCCCCTTTTTCCCGAAATTTGACTCGATCGCGCACGCGTCGCGGATGCACGTGGTGGACGTTTCTTCCAACTGTCGGTTCTCGACTTTTATGGACGGCCTCTTTGTTGGGGGTCCTGCGCTGGGGGCTTTGACCTAAGCCCGGTGAGGAATCAAACCACAATTTCCTCTTATTTATAAAAAGGCGTGGCAAGGCCTAGCGGCGAGTCAAAGATGGTTCACGGTGAAGATTGGTACATGCCACTCAACAAGACGACAGCTGGAAGCAGGCGTGCCCCAGGGGTCAGCCTTAGCCCCCGTGCTCTACAACATCTACACTCACGACCGAAGACAGCTGACACAATGCTGGCCCTATATGCAGACGACACTACTATAGCCGCCAAGCATCGACGACCCGAGATCATCCGTAGTAGACTACAGGATGAACTGGACCACATCCAGGACTGGTGCGTGAAATGGAAAATCCGCATCAACGTCCAGAAGACGTAGGCAATCTTCATCCAACGAAGAAGGATTGCAAGACCTCTCGAAGCATCCATCTTCGACGAAGATATCCAGTGGAGCGACAAAGTCAAATATCTGGAGATCGTATTTGATAAGTCCCTCACCTGGAAAGACCACATAAAAGCTGTCATCGCAAAGACCAAAGCAGCCATGGCCCAACTCTACCCATTACTGGGTAGATACAGCCGGATGCCGATAGCGACCAAGCTACGGCTGATCAAGGCCATCGCCAGACCTCAGCTCGCTTACGCCTCCGCGGTCTGGGGGTACGCTGCTCCCAGCTACCGCAAGCGACTTGCTGCTCTAGAGATGAAGCTACTCCGGATCGCCACCAGTGCACCATCCTACGTAAGAAACTCAACCTTGCGTAGAGACCTGCATTGGGACACCATTCACGAGTACATGAGGAAAAAAGCGGAGAAGACCTTCCAGAAAGCTCAGGACCACCCGAACGAGCAGCTACGACTCCTCATGGACTACGATCCTGACGAGAGGCCTCGCTAACTGCAACCTTGACTAGGAGACTAGGAGAACCCGCGGTTGCTCCCCCCCCCCCACGGCGTGGATGCAGAGGACGAGGACCAGGACGACCACGACCAGATCCCATCAGGACCAGGACCCATCAAGACCAGGACCAGGACCAGGACCCATCAGGACCAGGTAACATACTAGTAGTAGAGGACTTGAAACTCTTGATTTTTCGAAAACAAGGGTTTCAAGAGAACTGTGCGAGGTAAAGGGAACCAACCCGGCGTTCCCAGAGACTGAAACACATGAGGAGACGTTGTAGCAGACCGCAGGTCAAGCACAACACATGGCCTACCGAGACGCTGATGAGTCGGGCCACGCGGAGGTTAGGGTTTAGTGGGTATTAGGTGGTCTTCTCAAGACAACCTGGAGTCCCACACACGCCGTAGCTCGGTCTATGGTATGGTGCATAAACGCATTCCCCCCTCACCAAAAAAAAAAACAAAAAGCGGCGAGTATTGCTCACATGCCCGATGCTGTTCAGACGAGGGCTGTCCGACTATCGATGACTGTTCGTGCAGTCTCGGGACACTTGTACACCAGCGAGCTATGGATCTAGTTCTCTTCTACCGCTACGCCAATGGGCTTTGTTCCTCAGAGCTCTCCCTTGTGATGCCGCCGTGCGATGTGCCTGCTAGGAAGACTCCCCTAACTTCGGTCTCCCATAATAATCGTGTCGAACTTTGTACGTCCAGAACTAGTCGATATGACCGCTCCTTTGTCCCTAGGGTATCGAGATTGTGGAACAATCTACATGAGCAGGTTTTTCCCAGTTCTATCAACCTTAGGCAGTTCAAAAATCGGATTAACAAAGTTTCTTCTTGCTCCATAGATTATCCGCGTTGCCCTCGCATTTAGGCTTCTGCCTGCGCGGCTACTTCGGGGTATAAGAATCATTAATCGGCGTTTTACACGGTTGATTATGGTTACATAGACGAAAAGTTGACAGATCCTAATCAGCCAATGTAAAATATCTCCTTTTATGCCAAACCGAACCTCGTTACGAGCCTTCTCGAAAAGCGGATTCTTATTAATATTCCACGAAGCTGAATGCACCGTCAACACCATAATAATAAAATTTTCACTGTTCCGCTCTAAACAAAAGAAGAACGTTAAAAGGGATCTCAAAGGAGGAGGTTTGCTGATAAAGCAGACTTCCACTTTATTCAATTGTCTCAAAGCAAGCTATATTGAATTCATTGCTCGCGGTTAAATCCATACAAGATCTGGAAAAAGCTAATTTACTGTTTCCTGGGAACTTTAGCGAAGGCATCGGTAAAGCCAAACGCCTGCTGAGAAGTCTTAAATATGGTTTTCACCGCCTAGCGGTATCAGGCTTGCGTTAAGGTGGCATTCTGTGAGGTTTTTCATTATTATTATACACTATGTGCTGACGGAAGATAAACAAATACACTTTGGGAAAATCTATTTATGGGATGTTATACATGACACTTGAGGGAACATTTTTAACATATTAGCCATTATACAGGGTGTTCCAATTTCGAACTACATATCAAAGCTGTGATTTTTCTAATAGAATGCCTCAAATTTTATTGCATATTTGGATAGACCAATTCAAGAGAACAAGATTGATATAACACACTATGGAGTTTTGGTAATAGGTGTTTTGTCTAGAAAAACCTCTCACTTCGGCAACCCCTGAGTCCGCCAGTTTGACATTTGGGGTGCTGAATTTTGAATCAAAGAAAAACTACATACCTTAGCTTTTATCCTGTCCGTTACTTCTTTCAATTTTAATTTTTGCTCAGACAGGGTGGTCAAAAACGCAAATTGTAGTTTTTCTCAAAAATTTCAAAAGCATCACCCTATACATATTTGTGCAAGTTTGAATTCAATTCTTTATAAGCTTTTTTCTAATACTAGACACATAAGGGTTTTTACGGCTATTTTTTCTGTTATTAGCACGTCGTTTATGGACCGGCTTAATTCCCCAAAAAAACGCATCGTCATTGGAAACAAATAATAATAATAATAATAATATTTATTCGCCAAAATACAAAAAATGGGCAAATAAATATGAAAAAACCACAGAAGGCATCGCCTGTGTGTGGTTTATATCTTAATAACTAACAATCAATCATATATGTGTATAACAATTATTGTTACATCTAAAAGGTATTAATGTAATCGGAGGTTTGTAGTTTTAGTTTTCTATACAGGGTGACTTTGAAGTTGAGTCATTAATTTTCAGATAATGATTGTAGAAGGAAGATAAACCAAAATATGTGTAAAAATAAAAAAAAAAATAAAAAAAAAATTTTACCTTGTTTTATAAAGTATCCTCCCGACAAGTATTTCAGTGCGGATCTGTATTTGATCGTGAGGTCCCCTGTGAGGTCCGAAGTCACCTGATTCACGAGCCCGTTGTACTACATTAACAAAGGCACGAGGGGTTGGTTGCACTCGATTGGGAAACCGATCCGCATAAACATGTGCCATTTTTTATTTCGTTTGAGCCACGCAACAGACACTATTCACACGCGACTGACACTGATTGTATGTATAACTGAACTGAATAAAATAAACATCGTTCCAAATTCTTTCGCTTTTTTGTTTCCGATGCGATGAACCGATAAGGTGGATTATATCCGTTGTTGCCAAACACGAGTACATGATATTATTGAGACAGGGCGGTACTCAAACTTCCAAAGGGCTATAACTTTGTTACTTTAATTTTACCAGAAAAATGGTAAAGGAAAAAAACATTTCTTTTGATCAGATCTACTCACTGTTAAAATAAATGACTCAACTTCGAAGTCACCCTGTATAATTATGTATAGTCATTCGCTGCACATTACTAACCCAGTCTTTCAATTTTCTTCTAAATTTTTTTCCAAAATTAAGTATCTTTATTTAGTTTGGTACTACATTATATAATTTAGCTGCTAAGAATTTAAATGATTTTTTGAATAATGTTTTGTGTGGTCTTTGGATATTAGATGAGCCTATTCGAAATCGTGTGTTATGCTCGTGTTTATAGGATTTTTTCTTTTTATTACAATACTTATGGTATAAGGTGGTGGCATGTAAGAAATAAAGTTGTCTTGTATCAAATCAAGTATCCCTGTATCTTGATATAAGTTGTTCGTTGGATATAATCTTGCCTTAGGGAAAATGGCTTTCAAAACAGTTTTTTGTGCTATATTCAGGTCAGAAATATATGTCTTGCAGGCGGCACTCCAGGCTGTGATGCCGTATATTATATGGGTTTCAACTAAGGCATGGTATAGGATTCGCAGATAACTTTCTGTAAGAATGTTAGAAAGCATTTTGAGTTTATAGGCAACATTTCTAATTTTTTTGATAACATATTTTTAATATGGTTATCCCACCTTAGATATGAGTCTATAAATATTCCAAGATATTTCAAAGTGTTAACTCTATCGATTTTGGTCTTTTGGCCATGATAATTAACGGAAATTTGTTCGAAGGTAGGTAAAAATTTTGAATAGGATGTAAATGCAATAAATTTTGTTTTTTTGAAGTTAACTGTTAAAATTTTAGTATCAAACCAGTCAATGATCCTTATAAAATTCTGTTCAGCTATTTGCTTCAGTGTGCTCCAGTCATCATTATATAATACGAGGGTGTCATCTGCAAAACATATCATCTTTCCAGAACTGTTAATTTTGAATAAGTTATTTAAGTAGAGACTAAATAATAGTGGGCCTAGTACTGTTCCTAGAGGCACGCCACACTTGATGTACATTTTTTTACTGTAAGTGTTAGTGATTTTGACAGTCTGTGCCCGACTTGAAAGGTAACTTTTTAAAGGGTTTGTGACGCTCCCCTGAATCCCAATCTTTCCATAACTTTCAGAAGCTCGACATGGTTAACCGTATCAAAGGCATTTTTTAGATCAACAAAGATACCAATAGTAGGTATCTTTTTGTTGACATTAGAGTTAATTTCATCCATTGCAGCCAAAATTGCATCTGTAGTAGATTTTCCTTTTCTAAATCCATATTGGTCAGAACATATAATTTTGTTTTTGTCCAAAAATTGTAATACCCTTTTTTGTAGTAATTTTTCGAAAATTTTGGCTATATTCGATAGTACTGATATGGGTCTATAATTTTATGTTTCCATTCTGTCACCGCTTTTATAAACAGGAGTAATAACAGTTGTTTTAAATGCATCAGGACAAATTCCAGATTGGAAACACCAATTAATGACGTAAGAAAGTGGTTCGGCTAAGTCGTAGGCTATTATTTTTGAATGGTCAGCTTTGATACCATCTACACCAGGACTTTTTTTGGTTTTAAGTGATAGGACAGCTTCTTGTACTTCAATCGTACTAACGCTTTCTAAAAACAATGAATTGGGAAGCTGGGTTTTTGTGAACTTTTCGTTCGAAGCCATTTTTTTAATACTGGATGCTAAATTTTCTCCAACATTAGTGAAAAAATTTAAGAATGCATCGGATATTTGTCGTTTATCTGTTAATATTGTTCCATCACGATTCTTAATTTCATCAATATTTGGCTTTTCTTGAACGTCTTTGTTAGTTAAGTGATCGACAACTGACCACAGTTTTCTTGGATCAGATTTGGCATCTTGTAATTTTTTTAGATAGAATTGGCGTTTTGCTTCTCTAACTAGATTGATAAAAATATTTTTATATTCTTTATATTTATGGGAGGTATCTGCACATGGTGATGCTTTCATTATTTTGTATAGTTCCTCTTTTTTGTTGGCAGACTTTATCAAACCTTTAGTTATCCAGGGATTCCTGCTTCTGTCAAAATGTTTAATTTTAACTCTGTTTGTACTACATTCTATTAAATATTTTATGCGTTCAATGAGTGTGTTTGCAGCATCATTAACATTCGTTGCACAGTACACTGCTGTCCACGATTCTAATTTGATATTTGCAAGTAGTTCTTTATTATCGACAAAACACCTAAATTTCACTGTTTCATTATTGGAGATGGATCTACTTTTATTTTTTTCTGGTGATGATATAAGTATTACAGTGGGTAAATGATCGGTAATATGGTTTTCAACAATTAACGGTATGTACCGAAAGAAATTTGAAAAATTTTTGATGAAACAATGATCAATGCAAGAACTGGAACTATTATTGACTACTCTTGTTGGTAAATTTATATTTGATATGAATCCATTGCTCTGCATTACAGTGAGGTATTTGTTTACTAATTTGGTATGTTGGAGTATATTAATATTCATATCTCCTATCATGATGTGGTGTGACTGTATGGCATTTTTGTTATCAAACAAAAAATTTTCAAGATTTCCTACAAATGTATAAGGGTTTGATGATGGTGGTCGATAGACAGATGTGACTTTTACACTTTTGTTATTAATTCTCAATATCAAATCCAACACTGTGATACCGTCATCAAATTTAACAAAATCACATCTGTAGTTGATATCATTTCTTAAATATACTACCACCCCATCATTCTGATTGTACGTACCACTATTGTAAAGCGTATCATAACCTTCCAAACAGAACAAAGATACATCATTAATTTTCCAAGTTTCTGTTAATATTATTATGTCAAATTTGTGTCAAATTGTAGTTAGGAAAATATTAAAAGAGTCAAAATTTTGGTTTAGGCTTCGTATATTCATGTGATATAAGCTAACATTGAAATTAGAATATTCTAACCATTTATTAAGAGCATTTGCGTCTTGAGCAATATTTGTATTGATATCATTAACCTGAAAATTATTTACGTAACTATCCATGTAAAATTTTGCAAATGATATGTAGTTCGAAAAACGTAAAAAGAACTAAACGCTCAAAACATTATTCTGGATGAATACTGTTTTTGAAAATATAAATACGACGGGCATTTTTTGTCTGTGGACGAGTGACCAACATCATTATTCTTATTATGCTTAACGTTATAGTTCACACAGTTAGAACATTTTAAAATGTTTACAGTACAAATTTCACTTCTATGTGCTTGTCCACATTTAATGCACATTTCCGCGCCCCTACATTTTTATTGACAAATAAGTTTTGCCAACCTAGTAGTATTCTTGATTTCTTGTTGATAAATATGTCTCTATATAGCTCTCCAGAAACTTCAGCGAATATAGTATAAGAATTTCGGAATGGTATGTGTCGTACAAAAGTGATTTCGATTTCGTTTTCATTAATGAATGTATTCTGGGATATGATTTCTTCTTTAATTTCTGCTTCTGAAGGTTTTTTTTTCAGTTTTGTAGCCTATGATCTTAATTTTCGATCTCATTTCTCTTGCTCCTGATATATTGTATTTTCCCTTCAACTTAGTTTCTAGTTCATTTTTGAGTTTCTGGTAATAACATTGCTCAACTTGAATTTCGACGCCGCCGTTTTTATAATTATTTACTTTCTCTATCTTGACTTCAATACTTGCTAGATTAATATTACTAGTTAGGTCTTTTCTGGTGTCATTATAATGTTGGGTCCTTTCGGGAGTAACTAATATGGATTTCATGTCATTGTTGTTCTTGTTGTTGCTATTGATTTTAGGAGTATTTTGCTTTAAAATTTGTGAGTATGATGTATTCTCTGACGTTCTTTTCTCAAGTTGTTCTAGTTAATCAGTTACAATAGCCAAATAAAATAAAATAAATTGTTCATTAGTTACAAACTGTCAAAATTAGCGTTGTGAGCATTATAATAAAAACGTGTTTGAAAATGAATTTTTCTAAAGAAGAAATGGTGAATACGGAGTCCGATTTGGGCGGAGCCCAAAGAAATAGTTTCCTAGCATCTCGCATTTATAAGCAACGGTACCCTAATTTGCGACATTCAAGGCCGGAAAGATTTTCCACACAACGAGAACGTTTTGAATCAAGTGGAGCAGCGGAATATAGTAAAAAATGTATAAATAATCGAAGTCTCGCCAGTGAGGCGAATCAGTTGGAAGTTCTATTAAAGTTGCAGGAAAATCCTATTTAAGTGCGCGGCAAATTGGAGCAGAAACTGATATATGCGGAACTTCTGTCCAAAGGATTAATCACAAGCATATCGCCTATGCTTGCATCAAATCCTTTGTCCTCAGGATTTCGCAGCTCGAATGGAGTTTAGTAGAGTAATGCTAAGTAAAGTGAGTTAAGACATTACTTGCCTGGATAAGGTTCTTTTTAGCGATTCAGAAACTTTCAACAGCATAGGTGTTGTCAACAGGCATAACATGCACTATTATGCAACAGAAAACCCTTACTGGGTTAGGCAAATAGATTTCCAGAGTAAATGGAGCTGAATGTTTGGGGAGGAGTAATTGGCAGATAAGTTACCGGGGCTTGCTTTTTTGACAGGAACAGAATACTTTGATAAAGCATTTGCCTTTACTTTTAGACGATGTCAACCTACAAACTCGGAACAACATGACGGCACAGCTGCGCATTATCATAATCGTTTGCGTAACGATTTGGATACCTAGAGTAACAATCATTGGATCGGTCGTGATGGGCCTATATCTTGGCCTCCTAGATCACCAGATATGACACCGATGGACTTCTTTATATGGGGCTACGTTAAGCAAGAGGATTATAGATATCCACCATCTACCCCGGATGATATGAAGGAAAGGATTAAAGATGCTTTTCTGAACATAAGGGAACACATGCTGAGGGATGTGCAACGGTCATTTGTCCAAAGACTACGGCTGTATATTCATCACGGTGGAGATATTTTAGAGCAGTTTTTGTAGATTAGGTCTTGAGTAGTGATAGTTGTTTGTTTATGTTGTTGTTATAGTCGTTTTTTTTTTTATTACGCTTGGAGCTAATTTATACTGCCCTGATTGTTATTAGTTTTTACGCCAAATCTGTACTCTTAGTGGAAATATGGAACTAGCCCACTGTTTGTCTTTTGTTTCCATGGATGATGTGATTTTTTTCCTTAATTTTGGTGTGTTGTTCTATTGAAAGCTTAATAACTCAAAATCTAGTGATTTTATCTGAATCAAATTTTATACCAGAAAAACTGAATCCAAAATTGCACAAATATACAGGGTAATGCATCTGAAATTTTTGTGAAAAAGTACAATTCGCGTTTTTGTCCGCGATGCGTGAGTAAATATGAGAATACGAAAAAGTAACAAACAAGATAAAAGCTGAGGTCTGCAAGTTTTTTTCGATAGAAAATTCAGCACTTTAAATTTCAAAATGGCGGACTGAGGGGTTGCCGAAGTGGACGGTTTTTCTGGACAAAACACCTTACATCTCAGAGGCTAATTACCAAAACCTAATAGTATGTTATATCAATCTTCTCCTTTTAAATTGGTTTATCCTGATATGCGAATTCTACGTGGAGCTTAGTCTACACATACTATTGGTCGTCATACTGAATTATTAAGTAAACACGAATCAAATTGACATAATCTTCATTATGCTATTTTGGTTTTCCTGAACGGTGCTGTTCCCCTGATGTCACTTTTCTGGCCCATAATACTGCCGAGCTTTGCTGCAATCCATCGAGTCCCTACTCCTTTTCAGGTTATCAAGATCACAAAGATAAGAGTGAATTTGAGACACGGTGTAAATAGGTAAATACATTTTTTTATTGTTTTTAGATCTGGAGTTTACAGGTTTTCGATGGCTGGCAACCCTGACGCATGAGCGGCAGAAACCAGCCTTGCCACTCAACGATCAACGATTGTACGCGAACTGGGTACTGATACGTAATACAGAGTAATCAAAGGATTGATACACGTTACTTCTGTAACAAGTACTCGAGTAACAAATGGTTACTTTTCCAGCACCTCTAATCCATGCTCCAAAGACGCCTTATTATTGACCCAATTTGAAGGATACCGGGGAATAGCGACAATAGTCCATCCGGACTGATTTTGAGAAAATCGGTAATTAAGGTTTACTTACTTGTTGGAAAGTAAAATTGATGGAAAAATAAGTCGTAAGGAATATCTTTGCTAAGCAGTCTGTTTATTGGTAAAATAGGTTTTACAAAATGAACTTTTATTCAAAACAAACAAAAGATGATGTTCAACTCTGGACTCCTACCACTTTTCCCTTGCTTTAAGCATCTATTGGCGGGTCATCGACATATTCATCACGGCTGTCTTCTGGATGACCAAGAGATATTAACTGTGGATAAAATGCCCTGGAATCTGCTCTCTCTAAACATTTGGTCAGATTCTGCAGATCCTTCCATTTCTTACTTTTAATTGGGATTGGGCGCTAGTAAAGTTTTCTCAATGTTTCATCTTCTCGTTTTTGTTGATATTTTTGCGTCTTTTTTAGATTCTTCCAAATTACCTTATCAAATTTAGAACTAGCATATAGGCCCATGTATGTCGATTTGAGAAGAACTACGCGGGGATTCTGTTTACAAAACCTGAGCATCCTGACTGATAGGGTTGGAAAGGGGCACTTTCTTGGATAAAACGGCAATAAAAACGTACTCCAATCTTGAAAATCAAAATTTTTGCCACAATCAATGACTTTAAATGGTGTAGGTTTCACACGGCAATTTTTCAACTCATCTCTCCAGTCATCCGGTACCTCAGTGTATGCTCTTTGGTTCACGAGACTCGTATCTCTATCACAGTCGAGGTATGTATGCCCCCTGACCGGGAATTTTACTTTCACAGTAGTAAAATGATTTTTCTTGGTAACCAAGTAATGCAAAAACCGAATAACTGTCATTATTTTGCCCTGCACAGGAGTCAAAGAAAACGGCAAGTTCTTTTACTTCCATAGGCAGGATGGTATAAAAAAGGTGATATAGCATAGAACAGACATCGTCAGCTCCTTTCGTAGCAACAGATTCATCGTAGGTATAAAAGATAGAATTTGAGTTTGACATAATGTGGATGTTAAAACTGATGAAATTTAGTTGCCGCTTATAGTAGAGATCATTTGTCGTGATATTTGGACAGCGGAAGTTTTTTGGTAACCCATCGTGATACTTTCGATAGCGGGAACTTCGAGGCACGTTTGCGGTAAGTTCTCTTTACGTCCCGTTCACACATGGGAGTCCGTTTTACTGGTACGGTTTTAACGGATACGTTATAAATGTATGCTCTGTTCACACACAGGCACCGTATAACGTTCAACGGATCCGTCATTACTGGACGCGATGTGTGAACAGAAAACTCGCAGTATACCGCCGCTATTCTACAAGGATGGACGCTGTCGTGTTGTATTGGTACTATCGTCGGAGAAGGAAGATTCGACGTTATTGGCAGCATCCACTTATGTCCCAAAGATCTAGAGAGGGTGCTTACAGTTTACTTATGAGTCAGTTACGAGGTGATGAATCGAAATTTTTCAATTACTTTCGTATGTCTACTTTTGATGAACTTCTTAAACTATTGGAAAAGGATTTAAAAAAGCAAGATTCTCGTTAGAGGAAAAGTATCTGCCCAGAAGAAAAACTAGCGATATTTTTAAGGTACGTACTTTTATTTTTAAAACTCAGATCTAACGTAGCATCACTGAATACAGATTGTACTGGCGATAGTGCACTATCAGTAGGCTGTGATCTGCTAGCATCACTGTATACAGATTGTACTGGTGATAGTGCACTATCAGTAGGCTGCGGTCTGCTAAAATAGCCCTGAGATTGATAGTGACTAGCACCAGATGTTTGTGTATAGGCTGACCAGTCATAAGTTGACTGGCCAACTCTCCTATGTTTAATATTTTTTAATAGGTTTATCACCCCTGACTGGAGTTCCAAAGTTTGGTCATCATCAAGCAAAGCCAAGGACGGCAAAATACCTTTGAAGAACGATAAGTTGCGATCATCCTGCTCAATTTTCTTCGGTTTTATCTGATAGTCAATGTAGGACATCATTTTGGCATCCATTTCATTAAAATTTATTTTGGCTGGTGCTCTGCGTTTTGGCGGGGGTGCCAGATTTTGTTTGTCCCTTTAACTGTCATTATCAAGTTGTGTCATTGTAGTCACACTGTCGTCTTCGTTTGTAGGTTCATTCGATGTCGTGGTGTCATCTTCGGTGTGTTCTTCAGTTTGTTTAGCAGAGACGCTTTCGTGCGTTTCACCAGCAGCAACTACTTTTTTCAAAAACAGCATCTAATTATGGTATTTGTAGGGCTTCGTGTTTGAGACAGCGGAATCAGACGTCTTGCAATTCTTTTTATCTTTTAGTGTTCTCACTTAGGCATCTCTCATCTGTCTCCACTTTTTCAAAACAAGTTTTCCTAAAACAAGTAATAAACCAATCAATTTTATTTTCAGGTATGCAGCATCCGGGTGTTCATTTAAAGATCTTCATTACACCTATCGCGTTGGTGTATCGACTGATAGCAACGTTATTAAAGAAGTTTCAAGATGCATATGGAACAATTTAAGTGAAAAATTTATGCGACTTCTTACATCAGTCGACGAATGGGAACAGATAGCAAGTAGATTTAACAAAAAAAGTAATTTTCCCCACTGTCTCGGAGCTGTCGACGGAAAACATATCCGACTTAAAAAACCACTAAATAGCTGTTCACTGTATATCAATTACAAGGATTTTTTTCCATCATATTATTAGCGATCGTAGACTCCGACTATCGCGGAAAAGAATGCGACTCATCAAACTCTTCAAATACCAGCGCCATGCCCATTAACAAGAGACTCAGAAACGAGAGTTCCTTATGTGGCCATTGGAGACAAAGGTTAGACATCGATAAAAGAACAGCTGTATGGACTGTTAAGGCATGTCCTATTCTACACAACTTTATAAGGGACAAAGAGGGCTCAAATAGTGATAATAACGTATCTCAAGAATTTAGTTACGAAAGGCTACCCCATGAAGTAAGAACACGAGGCGGTAATACTGCCAATTTAGTTCGAACAGAATTCGTGAACTATTTCATGTCCGAAGCTGGATCAGTTCCATGGCAGGATGAAGCTATTTAGAATGTAATTAAATAATAAAACAGACACTTACCGAACTCTTGGCTTTGTCTTTGTTCCATAGCCTCAAAATACTCCATTAGAATAACGCATATTTCGTGCCAACCCGCAATACTTGCAGTATTGTCTTTGTATTTATCCAGCGTCTTGTCCCAAAGGACTGGCCTATCTTCCACCAAAGTAATTAAAATTTCCTTGTCTATTAACTTTTAATTATTACACACAATGCACGCGCGCGTTCTCTATTGATGTACAATAGAAAATGCGACTCAGAACCTGTCGTATCACTGCCCCACCTATCCGTTAAAATTCTACGTATCCGTATAGTTTTACTGTTCCGTCGTCCAGTATTCGATGACAAAACGGAATGTCATATTTTAACGGAACAGTATTTTTTACTGTATACAGTATACTGTACCATGTGTGAAGTCGCTCATAGAGCTATATACGCCACCGACGAAAAAAACGTATCCGATAAAACGGACCAGTAAAACGGAGAGCATGTGTGAACGGGCCTTTTAGACTGTAAAATCGCTCACACCTTTTTTGATGTAGTGTCTTCTCAAGTATCTTTTTCTCCAAATTATTACTTGTTGACTGCCTAGTTTGTTCCGTGTGGGAACTTAAGGTAGCGGTAAGTGAAGGTACATCAGCTTTTAAGGAATCACTCGTACTACAAGTATCTTTTCGTGGATAACCGAACGATATATTGAGGTTGTTTTCAAAGATTTCTCAGAAGGATTCATAAGAAATCTTGTTTTCAACATTGCCAATAGAATACATTTTGTGTAATTTTGCGATATTTAGATTTTCAGGTAGGTAAACTTTTTGCGAATATGCCAAAGAGTAATGAGATTTGCTGCATTTGAGGTTCTTAATGAACTCGGTCGCTTTCTGTTTTGTGTTTTCTGAAAGTTTGTGAAGTCGTGTGCTGTGTTTTCCACGCATGTCGATGGGCGATTTCCCCGTTACAACCAATGACTCTCTTATGTACCGAACTCGAGGAAGTGTAATCCCGTGTAAAGACAAAAAAGACAAAGACAAACGGGAACATCACGTATAATTCCATTTTCAACCAATCGGACACGATAACTAAATGAAGCATTATTAAGGCTTGACTCTGCTTCATTTTTTAGAGGGCGTCTACGCATGACAGCAAGAACAGTGACAAGACCACTAAGATAAGCGTTTTGTGCATTAGTGTTTCCTAGTTCATTAAATTCACGAAGAAGTCTGCAGCGTTCAGGTTCAGGAACAGTAGTAAAACAGCGAAAACGTTCACAAAAACAATTAGATCCAAGTTCGTGGGTAGTGGCGCGCAATGTTTTCATTACGCCTCTTTGCCTTCCTGTTTTTTGCTTTTTTCGTTTCTCTGTTTGATGGGCCTGGTTCATATTTACTTGCAACTGAATAGTCACTATCTATTATACACCAAACCCATTTTATAAACTAAATTAGCGAATATAGTCAATATTCAAAATTTCAGTGTATACCACACAGGTGGACTCTAATAGTGAACCAATGGCTGATGCAATAACGAAGCACCCAAGAGGTACGGCCGATGGAACGCCACATTAAGGACTGATGCCGTTTTTCCATACACGCACAGGAACTCATGCCATTCTTCCCCGGCACAGGGAATCATAGCTGTTGTTTTGTGAACCTAAACCCTTTCTACAATTTAAGAAGCTGATTATAAGATAGCATCAGGAAAATAAACTGAAAGTTCAATTTAGCCAAATAATGCACTAATGCCGTTTTTCCCCGGTACCCTTTAACCCTCCAGTACACGCGTCTTGTTTTCTTACTTGAGTGAACGCGCGGATTACTATAGTAATCCATAAACTTAGGAGCCTTCAAAATAATTTTATGAAGAAAATCATGCTGCTAGTTAAGTAAAAACATTGTAAGGAGTAAATCATTCCATTTATTTCTGTTTTCACAACTAAAATCAAAATGGGTTTTCTAAAGAACGCGTCAATAAATACATACACTGATAAGTAATACAACAAAAATTAAACTTAAAAAAAGTTGCTTTTGAACGCCCGATAAATCTGCTTCTGCACCAGGTTGCACATTTTGTTCTGTTTCAGCACATTTTACACATACTTCTTTCAAATGTCCTGGACACGTCCACTGATCGCGGACGCTACACCATTTCCTTATGCACTTATTTCTTGCACGTCCACAAATATGGCAACGCCCGAGTGCCGAAGTTCGAGTTGGGACTATCCTAGGAGTTTCACCATTTTCAAAAGAAGTCTTATTTTCTGCTTTATTGCTGAGGTTGTATGGGGATTTTCCAACCGTCTTAACATCAGCGGTTTTATCAACAGGAATGCCATCTCCTCAATAAATGTTGTTCTAGAAGGTGCGTCAGAACTATTATTAGCTTTATATAGACAAAATGCATTGATTCCTGATATATTCAATAGATCGAAGAAGACGGTGAGTGGCCAACGCCGGGAGTTTCGAGAAACATCGTACTGTGTGCACGATTGGTCCACTAGGTCTACACCAAATTTTGTTTTGTTGTAATCCGTTATTATTTCGGGTTTTTGTTTGTCTTCCGTCTCAAGATCAATAGATTTATCATGGTGCATGGTTGATAAAGCTAATACCACTTTATTTTTTTTTGGTGACGTATGATACCAAGGTACATTTTTCTTGGAGGAAACCAAAACGTGAAGAATGTAGCTCTCTATTTTTGGCAGTAATAAATTCCGGAGGCAGTTCTTTTTTATTTTTACGGATTGTCCCAATAATAGTTAAGCGTTTTTGAAGCAAATCAATGGCCAATGGTACACTTGTAAACCAGTTGTCCATGGCATTGTTTCTGCCGGTTCCTTCAAGGGGTCTAACCATTCTTTTGACGACCTCTGCGCTACTCCAATCAACTTCAAATGGTCCAGCTGGCTGCTTTCCGCAGTATATCTCCATATTATAGGTGTACGCATTTTTTGTATCTACCAATGAAAATATTTTTATACCATATTTCGATGGTTTATTGGGGATATACTGACGGAAAGGACATTTTCCCCTAAAAGCTACTAACTGCTCATCTACTGTTAAATATTGAGAAGGCGTAAAGCTTTTCTGAAATTTTTTTAAAATTTCAAAAATATTTCTGACAGGAGCAAGTTTGTCTAACTCTCTTCTTTGTTGTCTGGTATTGATGTCGTCGAATCGCAGGCATCTCATTAGAAAACGGAAACGATTCACAGACATGGACAAGTAAATGGCTTCAACGCCAGTGCCTTTGGTGTTGTCCCACATTTGAAAAATATTTTGTCTTCCAGATTTAAGAACACCTGCCAGATATAATATACCAATAAGTCCCCAAATCTCTTCAGTATCAGTATTTCTTGCATCTCTGTATCGTTGGAAATTAGCTCTTACCTTTTCAATATAAATGTTAGTACAACGCGTTATTTCTTTGACTATGTCACTGTCAATCATACAATCGAGACACTCATGCACCGTTTTAGCATTTTTGGCGGCCCCTATTGGTCCAGGTAGCCGCAAAACAACGTTGTGTGAACGTGTTCTTGTATTGGGGGCTTGACTTATCTTACTCCACTTTGTAATTTTCTCTCTGCCAACATAGTATTTTTTCACTTCACTTTGTTCTTCTTCTTCTTCTTCTTCTTCAACTTCATCGTCACTGTCTTGATCTGATTCATGTTCCGATATAATACATTCTTCTTCATTATTTTCCTCGTCATCTGGCCAACTGTCGTCGCTAAAATGAACAGTAGGCCCCGTTTCCTCCTCTAATTCGTTGAACCATGCCATTACGGTTTTTTCAAAATCTGGATCCCCTAATTTGATTTTTTTTGGTTGGGCAATCTCTAGAAACAGGATTTAAGTTACAAACACATTTTTTACCATCTCCAGGCACAAAAACTTACCTTAATCGTTGTAGCTCAAAAAACATTAATTTTTAATTTTTGTCACGTAAGTGCACGCGTGGATTACAATAGTAACATAAACAGATCTACGTCACACATCCGAACGCGACGAGCCCCAGTTGTATACTAGAAATATTAATTGGACTATGCGGTAGAGGTACTAGAAGTTAGGCAGCCCTATATGCAATAGCGCACAGAAGGCAGCACTAAAATGTTCAGTGGATTACGTATGTAATCCGCGCGTTCACTGGAGGGTTAATTGTGTCAAAGGTAGGTATTTTGATTACCGCCAGTCAATAGCGAAATCGGGCCTCAACGACACGAAATGGTCTAGACAGGCATATGCGTATTTATGACCTTCGTCATTTGAAGAATTTGCATATAAATTGGGGATATTGCGAGGATGCTATGAGAGAGCCAGGTAAGGGAGGTTTGGTAGAACATTTTATTGACCAGTATCGGAAACGAGAACAACTATCTCTTCTGTAAGGTAAAATCATGATACTATACCTTGAGTAGCATCTTGAGATAAAACCTTCTTTTACTGCTCGAATAGCTAATCCGATACGCTGGTACGCAGACTTTGTCTATCGGGCATTCGGGCAGCACGGAAATAAAAATGAAAGGCCGATCGTCGTTTTGCTTTCTTGGGAGCCAGCTCTAAAAATGCATGCATTTATATCAGGCCACAACGTAGAGCAATGAATACGGAGCGTAACTCCTTCAACTTTGTAGCTTGGTAATTTGCAATCCTTTAAAAGCAAATGCACTCCGGAAGCCGAGCCTCGCATGCGGTCGCGGCTGATTCCCGACCGTCGGCTCGGCTGACTGGGAAAGATTGCCTAATCAGACCGGGAATGAGTCGGGATTCGGGATGAAGCGGGCTCATTCCAGAGTCGCGGCCGCCGCAGCCCATCAGATACAGGTCTGCAGACCCTCGCCAGGCGCTCACTAACCTGAGATCGTAGCTTTCTACAGCGTGTCTCAAACGTGCGAGGATAAAGTACTGCTCACAGACAAATAATTTTCAAAGAATACTATTTACGGTTTAGTATACAGGGTGTTTCAGTTTATTGTTGCATAACTTTAAGATCCGATAGAACTTTTAAAATTAATGCCTAAAGTCTATATAAACATGGGTCGAAAAATGCGTGGCTTCCGAAATACAGGGTGTTTAAATTTACTTTTTAAAATAGTTTTTTTAAATATTTCGAACAATATTTGATGTTTAACAGTGAAAATTGGTATACAAGGGTTTTTTGGTACGACAAAACGAACCATGGGCATAGTTTTACTGTAGCCGCTAGAGGGCGCTCTCTACTGTACCTGTAGTGTATTAAAATGACCGAAAAACTTTTCTTAGTGCAATTTTATACTCTTTGAATAAAACAAACTGATTCTTCGCACTTTTTAACATAAAAAAGCTCTCCCGTGAGTTTTCGTTATAGTTAGCCGTTTTTGAGATATTTCGATTTTTATGGTCGATGCATTTTTAATTATTTATGGGAAAATATTACTTTTTTTTACATTTTCGATTTGGGCATTACAAGTAATTAAGATGATCGTTTACATTATGTTTTTAAACACAGCAATAATTCCTAACTCCAAATAAACACAAAAAATTAATTAATTAATTTGTTTAATATTCCAATATTATTTTTAACAAATTAAATTAATTATTTACAACTAAAATGCTCTTGGATAGTTAGGACAAACATACAAAATCTAAAGTAGTTGCTCGAAATGTAAACCCAATTGTTCAATACACAATTCAGATCTACGAATGATCGAACGTGGTATAGCATTATTCAAATAAGGCCTTATTTCATCACATGCATTCCTGATTCTGTCTATTAGCATATCTCTTGTGGTTACGGGAGTCTGGTACACTTTTCTTTTAGAAATCCCCACACAATGAAACCTAATGGATTTAAGTCAGGGGATCGTGGAGGCCAGGCGACTGCTCCTCCACGGCCGATCCATCTTTCTGGATAATTTTCGTCCAGCCAGTTTCTAACTATCCTTGAATAATGAGCTGGACAACCATCAAGCTGGATCCAGGCCAATCTTCTTAAATCTAGCATAACATCATCCCAAATATTTGCATGTTCAGCCTTTAAAAATTCCAAGAAGGTCGCAGCACTTAACCTTGCAGGCAAAAGGTAGGGTCCAACTAGTCGATTACGGTAGATACCAATCCACACGTTCACACTAAATTCATGCTGAAAATTTCTTTCCCGAACTGCATGCGGATTTTTATGCGACCAAATATGTTGATTATGAAAATTTACCACTCCACGTCTAGTGAAGCATGACTCATCGGTCCATAAAACGTTACTTAAAAACTCCCTATTATTATCAGTTCTATCAAGAATCCACTGACAAAATGTGATTCTTCGTTCTCCGTCCCCTGGCTGTAGTCCTTGCACAGGTTGCAAATGGTAAGGACGTCTATAGTCATTTCTAAGAACACGGTGAACATGGCTTGCTGAAATTCCCAAGGCACCAGAAATTCTCCTAACACTTGTGGTCGGATCTCTATCAAACTCACGCAGAATCATACGGGTAAATCTGCGCTGACGAACAATTATGTTTTGATCCCTTTGGAGATTTCCAAAACCATTTTCAATTATTTGGCGATGCACTCTTACAAATACTGAGCGAGTTGGATGTGGTCTGTTTGGAAATCTTCGTGCGTATTCTCTGGCTGCTTCTGCTGCGTTTCCATTCACAAAGCCATACACAAAATGAATATCCGCTAACTCTTGATTGGTGAATAAAAATGGCATTTTTATA
Source organism: Acanthoscelides obtectus (assembly GCA_963669975.1). Classification (NCBI taxonomy): domain Eukaryota; kingdom Metazoa; phylum Arthropoda; class Insecta; order Coleoptera; family Chrysomelidae; genus Acanthoscelides; species Acanthoscelides obtectus. The sequence goes on from CAVLJG010000009.1 coordinate 16,134,342, forward strand.
AATCTTACAAAAAAAAACAGGTAAAAGAAACTAAACTTCGTGCATTCACAATTGCAAAAAAACGTTTCAGGTTTCAACAGACAACAAAACTAACTGTCAACTAATTGACTTTCAACCTTATTCTGCTTTCAATTTTAAAAATATTTGCAGGCACAGCCTACTTCTAAAAATTATCGAGATACTGACTTTTTAACGTTATTTTATCATAAATAATTAAAGATGCATCGAACCTTAAAAATCGAAATATCTCAAAAACGGCTAACCATAACGAAAATTCACAAGAGAGCTTTTTTATGTTGAAAAGTGCGAAGAATCAGTTTTTTTATTCAAAAAGCAAAAAAATTTTCGGTCCTTTTAATACATTACCAGTACAGTAGAGAGCGCCCTCTAGCGGCTACAGTAAAACTATGCCCATGGTTCGTTTTATCGTACCAAAAAATCCTTGTATACCAATTTTCACTCTTATACATCAAATATTGTTCGAAATATTTAAAAAAAACTATTTTAGGAAGTAAATTTAAACACCCTATATTTCGGAAGCCACGCATTTTTCTACCCATGTTTATATAGACTTTGTGCATTAATTTTAAAAGTTCTATCGAATCTTAAAGTTATGCAACAATAAACTGAAATACCCTGTATACGGTATCTGTAGATATATTTCTAATATATTCGCAGTCATACAGGGTGTCCCAGTTTTGACCCACATATCAAAGTTATACAATGGCTTTTGGTTATTACTCCGCTAGCACGAAATATTCATTAAATGTTTATTCAATATTTAACGATTTTTTGTGTTACTTAAATATTTGTTAAGTATTTACTTTTCAATCAATGGAAAATATTAAATCTCTACTATTTATAAAATATTCAATGAATATTTTCGGCTAAGGCGCATGTGCGTGTGACCCTGAACGACCAACAACATAATGGCAAGCCGAGCCGTTTGTCTGCATCCATTTTGCCCGTGAGTTTACCTATGATAGCGTGTGGTACATTTTTTGAGTGTTTTTGTAAAAAGGGAAAGTGTTTCGTTAATTGCATAGCTTAATTCATCTGGCCAGTAAACATTATTGTGCCAGTTGAGTATAAAGGTATTTACAAGACCATTAATAAATAGCCTTGAAGTCTAACAGTTATTTGCTATTTGGGATTGGTGGATTTATCTGTGAATGGATACTAAAATTATATTCATAACATGCCATTGCAAAGTCATATAACAGCAACTTAATCAAGATACATCAAAATTGCGTTTTTAAATATCTCAATTATAGCTGTTACTATTTTGGAATTTTTAAGCTCAACATCGACGTTCCAAAATTTTAACATTCGAAAATACTATATTTTTGTCCCTTCAATTATAATATAAAATCACGGAATAGTTTTTTTTTCACAGGCGTTGGTTTGCAAGGAACAGACGAGGCTTAAAATGTTTTTTAATGATATTTTTCTATCAAATTAAGCCGTTGTGTCTAGAATAAATTTTCTTTATAAACCCAATTTTAGGAAAGCATTCCTACAGATTTGGCTAAAGTAACGAGTGAAGCATTTGCTATATACACGAAAAATGTGTATCAGATTAATGCTTGAGAATCCATACATATTTACGAAAGATATTAGATATTTCATCAAAATATCAAAATGATATTTAAAAATCTTCCCTAATATATTTTCTAAATATTTGGAAAGAATATCGCAAAAGTATAAGAATTATATATACTACAAATATCTATAACAAATATTTTAGGAATATGTGAGAAAAATATTTAATAAATATTAAAAAATCTGTCGCTACAAATATTTAACAAACATTTTTTTAAAATATTTAATAAATGTTTAATGTTATCGGAGTAGTTGTCGAATTAATGGGTATTTTATATGAAAAGACATCAAAATATGTCTGCCTTCATAAATGTAATCGTTATCATACTTTTTTAAATTTTTTTAAATGATCAAAAACGCAATATGTACCTTTGAGCATAAAAAAATAAATAAATGAAACACCCTATATATTTTTGCGTGATCGGGTATTCGTTTTCATTAGTTTATTTTTAATATAACGCTGTTACTGGTTTGTTCAAGTAGTTTATGGGTTAACAAATATTTTTTTTTGACTAAAAAAATAAATATCTGTTTTTAAACGACTCACATGATCATTGGAAACAAAAAAACAAGTAAATTATAACTGATATGTCCATAAAATCAAGCTTTAATCAAGAAACCAAGTAATTCAATGCTTTCGTGTTATAATTCGTTATTACAGATTGATATTAAAATATGAAAATAATTCTTGGGATGTAAGAAAATAGAGCCTATAAGTAAACATAACTAAATTATAAACTATGTATACTACTACAGAAAATGTTCAAAAATGTCCACTGGCTGTTACACACCCAACCGAGTCTTCGAATGATATGGAGCAGAGAATACAAAAAGCGTTTCAGTTGTGGTGAACATACGCGGGAGGGTGTGAATTAAATATTAATTCCAATATTTCGACATTTTTTAACATCTTCTCTATTAGTACAAATAATAATTAAAATTTTAGTTATATTTACTTATAGGCGTCATACTCAGACATTTAAAAAATATTATTTTATATTACAACGTCAATCTGTAATAAACACAAAGGCATTGAATTACTTGTTATATTGATAAGAGCTTAATTTTAAAGATATATTGTTAGTAATCCTTTAGTAGTATGTCGTTTCCATTTGTGATGCAACTTGTTTGAGTTGAGAAATATTAATTTTTTTAATAGCTATAACGCAGAGACCATTTGAACAAACCACTAACAACTTGGTATTAAAAATAAGCTCATCAATATGACGATCCGATAGTGCAAAAATATACGAGATGTTCCTTTGAATTTTTATGCTAAAAACTTCATTTTGCGTTTTTGACAAAATTGACGAGTTCACCTGTCAACAGAGTAGTTATGCTTATGTTTTTTATATAAAACACCTATTAATTCAACAACTAAGTAACCAAAACCCATAAGAACGAGTATGTTTTAGCAATTTTTTTTCTTTGATGAGCCTATCCGAATCTGTGATAAAAAGTAGTGAATTCGAATTAATAAAAGTCAAGTTTGATAAGAGGATCAAAATTGGGTCACCCTGAAAAATTGTGAATATTATACTGGGTGTCCCAGAATATTTGAATTAAATTGCAATGGGAGATACCTTAGATAGTGACCTCTCAATTGCGGTAAAGACCTGACAAAAAAAGTGTAACCTTTGCGTTAAAACAAAAAATCAGTTTTTTTGAAAAAGTATGACTTTCGTCAAACTTTCGACGACAGGTGCCGCGTTTAGGGTTTATTTTCATTTTTTCTCACTATTATTATTAGCGAATGATTGAAGCATGAAATTACAAACAGTTTTATTCTAAAAGTCACGTAATTTTGAAATCGTAGCGCTATTTTGGAATTTTTTTTCTGCACCAAAAAGTGTCTTGTAAGTTCGACTAACAGTGGTATAAGAAAAATGCATGGGTCTTGTTTGGTAAACCTCTCCGAAAAATAGCCCAGTTGATGAAGATTCGAAAATGGTACAAATCAGCTAATGGTTTGAACGTACGGGCAATTATGATTTAAAAAGTGTAATTTTGAAATTTGACCAATTTCACCCTCGCACTCTACGAATTTTTATTCTCCTACTCTGTTGAGGTAACCTCTGTACCGCAATTGAGAGGCCATTATCTAAGGTCTCTCCCATTGCAATTTGATTCACATATTCTGGGACACCCTGTATAAATATGCCTCCAGATACCAAGTATGAAAAAACATCGCCGAGACTTTTAGCAGAAGAACCAGAGGATTCAATACAAACAATGTGGCTACAAAATGACGGATGCCCAGCCCATTTTGCACGTGAAGTGAGGGCCTACCTTGATGAGGCTTTTCCTAGGCGGTGGATTGGCCGTCTGGGGCCAATTCTATGGCCACCAAGGTCGCCAGACCTAAACCCTCTAGATTTCTTTTATTGCGGTAGCCTCAAAGATAAAATTTATTCGCGACCGAACACACCGATTGGATCCCTGGAAGAATTAAGAGAGCGTATTAACCAGGCTGCACAACAAATTTCTGTTATGAGCTTGTGGCGCCTAAGACAAAAATTTTTGAGAAGATGCGCATTGTGCATTCGTACTGGTGGCAGACACATTGAACATCTTTTATGAGAATCGTAATTGGTTACTTCTTTATTGATGTTTTTGGTTGACTAAAGTTGAAAATTGAAAGTACTTTTCTGTGTTTTCTTAAGTTTACCTTACACTGAAACACCAGTTTTTGATTCTTATACTTTTTAAACAAGTATTGAGCTATGTAACATTAGTTTGAACATTCGATCAACGTGAGAAGCAATTATAATTTGAAAAGTGTAATTTTGAAATTTGACCAATTTCGCCCTTGCACTCTACGAATTTTTATTCTCCTACTCTGTTGAGGTAAATTACCTGATTTGTACCATTTTCGAATCTTCATTAACTGCGCTATTTTTCGGAGAGGTTTGCCAAACAAGTTCCATACATTTTTTTGTACCACTGTTAGTCGACCTTACAAGAAACTTTTTGATGCTGAAAAAAATTTCAAAATAGCGCTGCGATTTCAAAATTACGTGACTTTTAGAATAAAACTGTTTGTAGTGTCATGCTTCAATCATTCGCTAATAATATTAGTGAAAAAAAATGAAAATAAACCCTAATCGCGGCATCTGTCGTCGAAAGTTTGACGAAAGTCATACTTTTTCAAAAAAACTGATTTTTTGTTTTGACGCAAAGGTTACACGTTTTTTTTTGTCAGGTATGTACCGCAATTGAGAGGTCATTATCTAAGGTGTCTCCTATTGCAATTTGATTCACATATTCTGGGACACCCTGTATAAATATGCTTCCAGATACCAAGTATGAAAATACATTCATGGTTTTTTTAAACTTTTTGTTTAAGTGAAATATTCCGTCCTTCCACGGTTGGGACAAGAGTGATGGAAAAAATGGAGTAAAGCGGATTCACTCAGTATCTACCTACACATGCTTAGTCGCTTCAAAACTAAACAGCTGACAGTGCTTAGTGTAGATCGACGTATCTTCAATTACAGGTTGTTTTCAAAATTTGCGTCAAGTACTTTGACTCCCCTCTTGGCACATAACGCTGTTATCGGTTTACAAAGGTTTACGTTTGGCACCTCTGAAAAAAGGTTAGCTACGAACATGTATAACAAAAACATTAAATGAATCAAGTCAGTCAAACGGGACAAATAAAGTTTCTATATTTAGCTTGATTTTCTCTACAATTTTACGGCACTTTAGGAATTATCTATTTTAAATGGTAGAATTGGAACGGAGGACAGCTGGAATTTTATTTAATTCAGATTTGATGTCGAGATATATTGCATTGGTCTAGTTTTTGCATCTTTATCCAATATGTTTAGTTTAAAATCCAAGACTTGAATTGACGATAGCTCTCCCAACCATCAACACTTTGAGCAAAAAACTACATCCAACACGTCCAAAGGCCATATTGTCCGTCGTTCCTACAATTGTAGGACGCCTTTATGGCTTCCTTGATTTTCATAGTTTTTCTACTCTTCCGTGTTAACCCTCTCTATTTTGAGGGTATGTTACAAATATCTATTTGCATCAAATTGTTTATGCTTTTGATTTAGATTGTCTGGTATATCAGCCTGAAATTTCCTACAGTTCAAGAAGCAAACAAAGCCTGACAATAGGAGAGCGCTGACACGGAATAGTAGAAATCTAGAAATGTCATAGCCTTTCAGGAGGAGACGACAGACTATGAATATCAAGGAGGCCATAAAAGCGTCCTACAATTATAGGTATAATTGTAAAATGGAATAACATATAAAGCACCCCTATTAAATAAAACGTTCCATTGCTGGCCTGATATTCCTCCACAAGCTTTCGCGCGACAGAGTGAATGCCCTGGAACTTCTACAGAGGTTGAATTTTTGTATATTTTGTTTAAATTCGAGAAGGACCCTAACTTTCTACTGCAGTACTTCCCGTAGCAACGTACTACCTTATTCTCCGCCATATTCTACACGGTGTTTCAGTTCATTGTTGCATAACTTTAAGATTCGATAGAACTAAAATTAATGCATAAATTCTATAAAACCATGGGTCGAAAAATGCGTGGCTTCCGAAATAGAGGGTCTTTAAATTTACTTTCTAAAATGTTTCGATGACCAAAAATTTTTTCTTAGTACAATTTATTGCTTTTTGAACAAAAAAACTAATTCTTCGCACTTTTCAACATAAAAAAGCTCTCTTGTGAATTTTCGTTATAGTTAGCCGTTTTTGAGCTATTTCGATTTTTAAGGTTCGATGCATTTTTAATTATTTATGATAAAATAACGTTAAAAGGTCAGTATCTCCATAATTTTTAGAAGTAGGCTGTGCCTGCAAATATTTTTGAAATTGAAAGCAGGATAAGGTTAAACGTCAATTAGTTGACAGTTAGTTTTGTTGTCTGTTGAAACCTGAAACGTTTTTTTGCAATTGTGAATGCACGAAATCTAGTTTCTTTTACCTGTTTTTTTTTTGTAAGTTTTATAAAAATGCCATTTTTATTCTCCAATCAAGAGTTAGCGGATATTCATTTTGTGTATGGCTTTGTAAATGGAAACGCAGCAGAAGCAGCCAGAGAATACGCACGAAGATTTTCAAACAGACGACATCCAACTCGCTCAGTATTTGTAAGAGTGCATCGCCAAATAAATAATTGAAAACGGTTTTGGAAATCTCCAAAGGGATCAAAACATAAATCTTCGTCAGCGCAGATTTACTCGTATGATTCTGCGTGAGTTTGATAGAGATCCGACCACAAGTGTTTCTGGTGCCTTGGGAATTTCAGCAAGGCATGTTCACCGTGTTCTTAGAAATGACTATAGACGTCCTTACCATTTGCAACCTGTGCAAGGACTACAGCCAGGGGACGAAGAACGAAGAATCACATTTTGTCAGTGGATTCTTGATAGAACTGATAATAATAGGGAGTTTTTAAGTAACGTTTTATGCACCGATGAGTCATGCTTCACTAGACGTGGAGTGGTAAATTTTCATAATCAACATATTTGGTAGCATGAAAATCCGCATGCAGTGGATTGGATTGGTATCTACCGTAATCGACTATTTGGACACTACCTTTTGCCTGCAAGGTTAAATGCTGCGACCTTCTTGGAATCTTTAAAGGCTGAACATGCAAATATGTGGGATAATGTTATGTTAGATTTAAGAAGATTGGCCTGGTTCCAGCTTGATGGTTGTCCAGCTCGTTATTCGAGAATAGTTAGAAACTGGCTGGACGAAAATTATCCAGAAAGATGGATCGGCCGTGGAGGACCAGTCGCCTGGCGTACACGATCCTCTGACCTAAATCCATTAGATTTCTTTGTGTGGGGATTTCTAAAAGAAAAAGTGTACAAGACTCCCGTAACCACAAGAGATATGCTAATATACAGAATCAGGAATGCATGTGATGAAAGGCCTTATTTGAATAATGCTATACCACGTTCGATCTTTCGTAGATGTGAATTGTGTATTGAACAATTGGGTTTACATTTCGAGCAACTACTTTGGATTTTGTATGTTTGTCCTAACTATCCAATAGCATTTTAGTTGTGAATAACTTATTTAATTTGTTAAAAATAATATTGGAAAATTAAACAAATTAATATTCTGTTTTTTTTTTGTGTTTATTTGGAGTTAAGAATTATTGCTGTGTTTAAAAACACAATCCAAGCGATCATCTTAAATTACTTGTAATGCCCAAATCGAAAATGTAAAAGAATATAATTTTCCCATAAATAATTAAAAATGCATCGAACCTTAAAAATCGAAATATCTCAAAAACGTCTAACTACAACGAAAACTCACAGGAGAGCTTTTTTATGTTGAAAAGTGCGAAGAATCATTTTTGTTATTCGAAAAGCCAAAAATTGCACTAAGAAAAATTTTTTGGTTATTTTAATACACTACAGGTACAGTAGAGAGTGCCCTCTAGCGGCTCAGTAAAACTATGCCCATGGTTCGTTTTGTCGTACCAAAAAACCCTTCTGTACCAATTTTCACTATTATACATCAAATATTGTTCGAAATATTTAAAAAAACTGTAAGAAAGTAAATTTAAACACCCTGTATTTCGGAAGCCACGCATTTTTCGACCCATGTTTATATAGACTTTATGCATTAATTTCAAAAGTTCTATCGAAACTTAAAGTTATTCAACAATAAACTGAAACACCCTGTATATGTAATACTTTATCAATGAATGCCTTTATTTCTAAACAGTTCTCGAAAGATACCAAAAAGAGAAACATTAGTATTAACGAGAAAAAAATATAAATGACGACTGTCTGAAAACCATAAGGGGGAGTTCAGTATCTAGTGCTCTTACATTCATCCCTTGAAATTATTGGAAAAATTGTGCCAGTAAATACATCCATCAAGCACATCCAAGCATCAATATGAACATGTAAGTTTAAAAAAAAAATAGAGAAAAGTGGAAAACGTGGTAGTAAATTTAAAAAAAAATCTAGAATGATATATATACACATATACATACTGCATAAGCGAACGTCAATATATGCATACATAGACGTACATTATCCATCATATGAAAACATATAAGCAAAGTAATTGAATGCAAACAAAATAAAATCGAAATTCCGAATCAGCGGTAAGAATAATTCTCATTCATACATGCAAGGTATGAATCACGCAAAACTGCTTTGATCTTTCAAAAAATTTAGCACTGTGGAATGGAGCAGTAATGTTTAATATTTACGGAATGGATGTATTTTCCGAATGTTATTTTCTCGTAGCGGTAATAAGGCTGCATGAGAGTTAAAACTTTATGATGAAAGCTTATTGTAAATATCTCACAACCATCTTTTATATTTAGCCACCGGAGTTCTTTCAGCTTATGACTAACCCTTTCAGATTTTCTTATACCAAATATAAAACGTATGCACGAGTTCTGTGTTCTCTATATTCGCATGATGTATCACAATCTAAACATGCAGAACAAATTGGAACGCAATAAATTGGAACACGATAAGAAAGCTGTGATAAAACCAAGGTTTTGCAAAGAATTCTTATAATGCCAAAATTGAGAAAATTTCTGTGAGGAAACAATGATTTTAGAGCGAGATGAGATTTTTTGATACACTTTGATATGTGCTCGTGGAACCCCATGGTTGTTAAGCCTAAATAGCAGACAGTTCTCAAATTAATTTTGATTGTATCAGTACAACCTTGTCAAACCTTTAAAATTGTTTTTTATGTTTTGTGTAGTTCTTGTATGCACACCATTAGCTAAGTTATCATTACATTGCCCTGTAATTGGATTAGTCTGTTGGACAATTATGTATAAATAAAATGAGGAAGCTCGAACCTACTTACACGGTACAACTGAAAACAGTTTATCTTAATTGGTCTCAACAACTTTATCATTACCGCAAATCTTCATAATTATCTGACGCCCACATTTCAGGCATTCGGTTGCTACAGTTCTTGGAATACCCTATACTGCCATTTATTTCTATACCAAAAATGCTCCTTTCAATGTGCATACATAAAGTTAGGTATGGACTAATGTTGTGCTTCTACACACTGAATATCATTGGTATATTTCAAAACAAAAATCTGATATTCATTCCACTTACTTTCAGGATTCACAAAATAATTAGCCCTGTAGCGTGTTTTTTCTGTTCGAGTCAAATCAAACTATGAATTAACAAGCGTACAGGAGAATGGATACATGAAATAAACATTGCATTTAATTTTCCTGTAAAAGGAGCGAAAGCCATTTCAGTTAGATTAAAATGAGTGGGACAATTAAAATGATAACAGTAAGTTCAGCGCATATTATTCATTTTTAATCAGTTTCACTTCTGGCAAACTTAAACAGAGCTATATAAATGCAGTACAATATTATACAGGGTGGCGCATCGAAAACGAAACAGACGCATTTACTGGCAGCTCAGTTTTTTTTTTGAGAAACCCGTCGATATTGTTTTCGAGGGGGACTCAAGTTTGGCAAAAAATCAGGTTAGTACGTGCAGCCCCCTAAGCGAGGGTGACACCACCCCAAAGTCTCAAATGGAAAGGGGGTTCGAGTGATATCTTATTTTAAAGGTCTTTCAATTCACTTTATAATGATATAAAATTAATGTACTTCAGTTCAGTAGTTTTGAAGATTTATTGATTTAAGGCTTTAATAAAAATAATACATCATCATTAGTGGAGATCAATGCATTTGGCAGCAAAGTAATTTAAAAATGAAGAATGAACTGACCCGTTAAGCAAGTAAATGTTGAAAATGGCCACCATGACTATCCATGCAATAATAAAGATTTTGCTCAAAACGCTGCCACATATTTTGCAATATTTGAGGAGTAATTTGAAGGCACTCATTCACAATTCTTTGTCGCAGGTCTTCTAATGATGGTGGCTGAGTAGCATAGATTTTGCTTTTTAAATGACCCCACATAAAGAAATCCAAGGTGATTAATCTGGCGATCTTGGGGGCCATTCAATGGCACCTCTTCTACCAATCCGTCGATCTGGAAACGTCTGATCTAAATATTGTTGAACACATAATGCGTAATGTGGTGGGGCACCATCCGATCATTCTGATTTTCAATTATGGCTGTTAATGCAGGATCTATGGCGTCTTCCAGTAATTCCAAATACATTTCACCGGTCAAATTTCCAAGTAAGAAAAAAGGACCAACTAAATGATCGCCAAAAATACCAGCTCAAACATTTAATTTTTGTGGCTGCTGTGTATGAACCTCATGATAAATTCTGGGATTAGAAACGGACCAATATCGATAGTTGTGACGATTTCCTACGCCATTTAAGAAAAAGGAACATTCGTCGGAAAAGCAAGTGTTGAATAGAAAATGTTCATCGTTTATAATTCGTTCACTCTTCTCTTCACAAAATTGTAATCGCCGATCAATACCGTCTTCATTAAGTTCTTGTACCAGGTGAATTTTATACGGATGAAAACTATGGGCCCTTAGAATCCGTTGGACAGTACGTCGACTAACACCACACACAGTCCCCAATTTGCGGGTACTTAACATAGGATCTACATAAACTTGCCCTAGAACCCCCACTTCTATTGCTTCGTTCCTTATGGGAGTTTCAATGTTGCGTTTTTTATTGGCGACTAACCCAGTTTCCCGAAATTTAGCTACAAGTTCTAGAACATATTTTCGATGCAAGTTACTGTTCTCATGTCGCTCATTAAATATTTCTGCTGCTCTATTAGTGCATTGATTATTTCCGAAAAATATTTCGATAATTTCAATTCTTTCTGCTGTGGAATATACCATGGTTAATTTATGTAATAAAGCGTTACAAGTTATTTTAGCAAGAAATTTTGGTCAAATCAATCGCAAACTATGTACTAAATTCCTATTTAAAATAAGTACGAGATACTATTTCCTTATCTTTCTTCAAGAAATAACTTTTTTGCCACAAAAAAACGCTCCAATAGCTATTTTCAACAACACAATTATAAACAAGCCATGGGCGTAGTGAAAAAAGCATTCACTTAAGTAAATTCTTTTATTCAAATTTCTTCTGAAAGTAGTACAAACTTATCTGATGTACCTATTAAAGTCTACTTTAAGCTTTAAATCAATAAATCTTCAAAACTACTGAACTGAAGCTTATGTGTTTTACATCATTATAAAGGGAATTGAAAGGCCTTTACAGGGAGCTGCACGTGTTAACGTGATTTTTTGCCAAACTTGTGTCCACCTCGAAAACAAAATCGACGGGTCTGAGCGTTTTTCCAAAAAAAAAGTGAGCTGCCAGTAAATGCGTCTGTTTCGTTTTCGATGCGCCACCCTGTATATAGCTAAAGTTAGGTATCTGTATGACTAGTGTAAAAAGCACAGAAGTGAAGGATAAATAATGTGGTGGTTGAGTATTTATCTATATCTATGCAATATAAGATATCGCCAAGTAAGGTCCGAATGTACATATCTAGAAGTTCAAAGCTTTTTCGTTCTTGGGTACACCAAGCAGTACATTTCAAACATACAGGCAGACTGTCAGAAGTGAGTGACTGTACATGTCATATAACATCAAAAAAGTAACATCTCATTTTCTTTTGCAATGCTGCCTCGCTCAATGACGTAGGAAGTAATGCAAATAGATATCTAAGAAAATACTAATTTTAGTAATCTTTACTTCATACGCCAACTGGTAAGAACATATCGGATTCAAAATGTGCAGGGCCGTGGCATATGCTTGTTCCGGAAGTTGTTTTATTCAGTATTCAAATTCTTCCCGTTCAAGTGATTGGATACGCGTTAAGAAATATCTCAATACTAATTGGCGGGTGGCGGTGCAAGTCCGCCAACGGGCCTCCCTAGGTCTATTTAACATTACTAACACGCAAAAAGGTGGTAGACAAAGCCCACCCGCTAGCTTTTCCCAGGGTGTCTCATAAATGTCCGCATGTTTCCACACCTAAGCTACGCTGTCGGTCATCTTCCCCAACAAAGAAATTAACGATGATGGATCCCTCGAGTACTTAGAATTCAGGACGTAAACCCACTCCACTCTCGGAATGTCCGGCAACAACATAGAAAGTAAAATTTATTTCACGAACATCTGCGGAATTAACAGCAACACTCATGCTTTTCTTGCTGGAGACAAAAACCTCAGAATCTGCACCGATTAGTCATCTTAGCTTTCCAAATTACGAGGTGCACTCCAATCTGAGAAAGAACGGGGGAGTTTCCGCAGTAGTCTATCCTGTTCCAAAGACGTTTTTTGGAATCAGACCGGAAGGACAGTTTGAGGCTTCGCCTCAACTCCAAAACCACCCTCACATTTATTTGCTGCCTTTATCGCTCTCCCTCGGACCACTGGAATTACCTACTTAAATACCACGCTGCCAAGAACGACTTCCTGAACAGCAATTACCCCGCTCCCGAAGTAGTTCTCCTAGCTGATTTAAATGCCTACAATGAGCTTCGGTTGGGCTCAAATAAGACCGACGCAGCAGGTCGTGCAGTTGAGGCGTTCGCTCTTACTCAAGGGCTGACCTAGCTGGAGCTCTACTTTTTTCCCCCGCGTCTCGACACATGCCACTAGCCTGCTGGATCTCTTCGTAAAGATTATGTTTCGGTCAGAACCCGCTGTGGCAGCAGAAGCTCGCTCAGACTTTCAGGCTATCTAGAGGGGTCCCTCCAGGAGATGCTTCCACAACGGACCCTAATCTCTAAGATTAAGAAAGTTGAATATTATTCGAATATTACATTCGGTCTGATAGAAATATGTTCCAGGCAGCTTGGCTTGATAGTTTTTTGTGATCATCACAGTTCAGACGCTGTAAACAGATCACAAGCTCTCCCTGAGGGCATAACCACTGATTTTAGATTTCAGAAGGTAGTGAAGATCGCTGACGGTTGTTACTGTTTTCGGTTGTAACATTCAAGCTACTACCACCATCTTTGAAGCTGAGCGCGAACAACTTCTACACAACAAAGAGTTAGCCTCGTCCGCCACGTTGCCGGTTACTAGTTTGCGAATATTAATCATCTGCACGCGAGTCCGTGCAAAATATTGTTTAGTTTACTTAGAGCGTTGCAACCCTCATATATTTTTTTATAAAATCATTTTTTACGATTATTAAATTTTAAGGTTAGGGTTATTAAACGAGCGAATCCACGGTTATTAACAAACTCAGCTGCTTCCAATGGTCTTTGCCGTAGCTCAGCTACATTTTGAATCGGCTTGAAATACGCTTTTTCTTTTATAGTTCGCCAGTAAAAAAATCTAAAGGATTCAAATCAGGTGATCGGGCTGGCCACGGTATTGTATCAGACCGCCTTATCCATCTGCCTGGAAAGCTTTGATCGAGATACTCTCTCACTGAGAGTGCATAGTGCGCTGGGCAGCCATCATGCTGAAACCACATGTCCCTGTAGATACTCAGTGGCACGTCCACCAATAAATTTTGTACATGATTTTTCAAAAAATCCAAATAAACTTCAGCAGTCTCTGGGAACTCAAACGGACCGATTATTTTACCATTTAAAATTCCTGTCCAATGGTTTATCTTGAAGCGATATCAATCAAATGTGGGTTTGCTACGTGCCACTCGTGTAAGTTATGCAGGTTCATGTACCCATCTTTCTTAAATGTGGTCTCATCCGACCATAAAATTTTTTCAAAGAACTGTGGATCTTTCCTGTGTCTTTCTAACATTGTGCGACAAAAAACAACTCGGGGCTCATAATCCCGGGGCAGGAGAGGTTGAACACGCTGTATGTGGTATGGATGAAGCACATCACTTACTTGCTATTGCACACTTTGATACCGATCAGTACTCCTTCGTTTACTGCGCATATTTACATGTTCGTGCTTGTTGATTTCGTACTATTACTAATTTTGGATTCGTGAACTGGACTGTTGATCGCTTGTGATTTGGATTTGGACTGTTTAATTGCTCCTCAAAACAACATTTGCTTTCCTTAGACTATATTTGATAGTGTGACTGTGCAGTGCCGCTATGTCCGTGTACACCGTACAAAAATATGCTAATATGCACCTCATTTATGGGGAATGCAGATGCAACGCTAGTGCTGCAGCGAGGCTTTACTGTGAGAGGTACCCGAATGCAGCTCGTCATCCAGATCATCGAGTGTTCAGAAATGTGCACCGCTTACTGTTCTCAGAGGGCCAACTACCAAACCAATCACACAGTGAGGGAAGATCTTTCCTGCCTTACGAAGACGTGGTGCTAGGAGCTGTCGAAGAAGACCCGAGTACTTCAGTGCGTGCAATAGAACTAAAAACAGGTGTGCCCAAAAGTACAGCCCATAGAATCTTGCAAAAAAACGTGCTCCATCCATACCACGTACAGCGTGTTCAAGCTCTTATGCCCCGGGATTATGAGCCCCGAGTTGCTTTTTGTCGCACAATGTTAGAAAGACACAGGGAAGATCCACGGTTCTTTGAAAAAATTTTATTGTCAGATGAGACCACATTTCAGAAAGATGGGTACATGAACCTGGATAACTTACACGCGTGGCACGTAGCAAACCAACATTTGATGAGAGAAGATAAATCTCAATATCGCTTCAAGATAAACCATTGGACAGGAATTTTAAATGGTAAAATAATCGGTCCGTTTGAGTTCCCAGAGACTTTGACTGCTGAGGTTTATTTAGGTTTTTTGCAAAATCATTTAGAAAATTTATTGGAGGACGTGCCACTGAGTATTTACAGGGACATGTGGTTTCAGCATGATGGCTGCCCAGCGCACTATGCACTCACTGAGAGAGTATGTCGATCAAAACTTTCCAGGCAGATGGATAAGGCGGTCTGGTACAATACCGTGGCCAGCCCGGTCACCAGATTTGAATCCGTTAGATTTTTTTTTACTGGGGAACCGTTAAAGAAAAAGTGTACTTCAAGCCGATTCAAAATGTAGGTGAGCTACGGCAAAGACTATTGGAAGCAGCTGAGTTTGTTAATAACCGTGGATTCGCTCGTTTAATAACCCGATCTTTTTTAAGACGTCGAGCGTGTATTGCGGCTGAAGGAAAACAGTTTGAGCATTTGCTGTAAAGGTAAATCATCATCAGCAGCACTTTGACGCCCACTGTTGTGCAAACAGTTATCCTTAAGGGTCCTTGTGCGTTTTCATAATCGCTGTTTAATTAGGCTCATACGCCTAGAGGTCAGAATAAACCATTTGTGGTACGGTACATTAAATGGAACAATCGCAATGTTTAAATGTTGCTGGATTATATTCCAAGTCATCAATACACAGAACAGAGAATACAATAGGCGGAAAATTTAACTGGAGAGAAGTGAGATGGATTCGATACGTGAAAGGTAACAGAACATTGCTATACAAAATACTCTAAGTGAGACTGAGGATTTTAAATCTCTTAACCTAAAAAAAAGGTACTATCAAAGCACGAAGTGATGCTGAATCCCGAGAACATATACAAAAAAACCTGTGTTAATGTTCGTAGAAAAGAAACATCTGATCGTCCTACATCCTTATATTTCAGAAGGACATTGGAATTTTCATAAAAATTTAAATACTGTTAGCGATCAAATTAATGTCTTTCCAGACGCTTCCTCAGATGAACAATATTTGGTATATATGTTTGTCTATTTGTAAGCCTTTTGTGAACGAAATATATTAGAGAAGCAGGTACACTTTATTTTCCTTCACGTTCTGTATAGTGCAGAAGGATATACCGGGTGGCGCATCGAAAACGAGACAGATGCATTTACTGGCATCCCAGTTTCATACACAGCAGCCACAAAACTTAAATGTTTGGGCTGGTACTTTTGGCGATCATTTAGTTGGTCCTTTTTCTTACCTGGAAATTTGGTCGGTGAAATGTATTTGGAATTACTGGAAGACGCCATAGATCCTGCATTATCATCCATAATTGAAAATCAGAATGATCGGCGGTACATTGCGAATAGGTTGATGTTCCAACAGGATGGTGCCCCACCACATTATGCATTACGTGTTCGACAATATTTAGATCAAACGTTTCCAGATCGATGGATTGATAGAAGAGATTGAATGCACCCAAGATCTCCAGATTTATCACCTTTGGATTTCTTTATGTGGGGTCATTTAAAAAGCAAAATCTATGCTACTCAGCCAACATCATTAGAAGACCTGCGACAAAGAATTGTGAATGAGTGCCTTCAAATTACTCCTCAAATATTGCAAAATGTGCGGCAACGTTTTGAGCAAAATCTTTATTATTGCATGGAGAGTCATGGTGGCCATTTTTAACATTTACTTGCCTAACGGGTTAGTTCATTCTTCATTTTTAAATTACTTTGCTGCCAAATGCATTGATCTCCACTAATGATGATATATTAGCTTTAATTAAGCTTTAAATCAATAAATCTTCAAAACTACCGCACTGAAGTACATTAATGTCATATCATTATAAAGGGTATTACTCGACCCTCCTTTCCATTTAAGATTTTTGGGGTGGTAACACCCCCGCTTAGGGGGCTGCACGTGCTAACGTGTTTTTCTGCCAAACTTGTGTCCCCCTCGAAAACAAAATCGACGGGTCTGAGCGTTTTTCAAAAAAAAGCTGAGCTGCCAGTAAATGCGCCTGTTTCGTTTTGGATGCGCCACCCTGTATGTCAAGCACCTTGCTGTGAAATATGTGATTTTGACTTAACACCGTTTTCACCCCCACCAGCGAATTGTTAGTGCGATATTCAACGTAAACTTCTGTTGTATGTGGTACTCCGATTGCATTAGGTACTCTTGAAATGTACGTATACATATAGATAAATTGGAAACATTCGTTTGATATATTGAGACAAATAAGAGGTCTGAACCTTCTTTAGGAAGAAAGTTCCCTTAGAAAATATATATCTCCAAAAACCACTTTTGACTATAAGGAGTGTTTAGCTTGCGCGAATGTTACACTATCAATATTTTTTATTGGAATCTGTTAGTATTTATCATAGAATGGTTACGACGGAATGATTGGCCGATGGGTTCGAACATGTATCACACTTGTATCGTAATATTGCATGGTTATGAGTTCAAAACATTTTCAAATACTCCATTCTCAGCTTCACTCACAGGATCCCCTCAATACCTCAGCTGTAACTTGTTCCAACGGCGTCTGTGCATAATCTTCAGGTTCGTGACCGTGACACCTTAACTAAGCCAATACATCGCACAGCCCCTTTTAGACGAACTTTCACATACAATTCAATTTTATATTACAATAGCTTAGGCCATAGCATGCTTTAAGCCAAAGCGAATATTTAATTTCAATAATTTACGGAACGGTTATGGAATGGAAATGGAATGTATAGTGAGAATCAACCTTCACACGGATTTGGAAAATTTCAAATAGTTGCGTGAAATTATCGTCGCATTACCAACAAGTGCCATAACCTGCATTTTGGCTCGTTTTTCGGCCATAACATTTTTCCTATTAGTCGGATCTTTTAACGTGTGTTCTCATTTTTTAGGTCTCATAAATACCTAAAAGTCTTGTATAAAAAGTTTATTCGTTCCTTTCAAAACTTTCGATTGAATCTCAAAAAACACGTTTTCTCATTCTTTCTTGTCAAATGAAAAGTTTTCCCACAAAAATTGGTGTACCCATTTTATGCATCCATGTGTTAAATACCGTTGAACAACTTGCACTAATAAAACCAGACTCTACTATTATGAATCTCCTCGGCATCTCATACTTTACTATCTTAACAAAACTGAACAAGCAAAAACAGTATTATTCTTTGCACATTTAGAACGTGTACATTATGTAACAATACCGAAATGATTCTTGTACTTCAAAATAACTATTCTACGGCAGTAAAAAGTTACTTATAAACTAGTCTAAATAGTTGAGAGTCCCCAGTCGCAATTGGGACAAACAAAAAGGGAATTCGTTTCACATATGAAATGTGCCTAACCTCTACATTGTCTAACATTGCAATAACAGATGATTATTATATTTTACACAAGCAGTATAGCCAGAATCCGCAGAGTGGCAATTCCGACAAATAAAAAAGGGATTATTCTTTGCACATTTGGAATGTGCCACTCTCTATCCTATTTGTTCGGGAATACATTTCTTCGTAGTAGGTAGTAAAAAATGTTCTTTAGATTTTGGGAAGAGAGTGAAGTTGACTGGTCCATAAGTTTGGATATTGAAAGCGTTAATGAGGCAAAAGGTTGAAAATCATATTTGAGCAGCGGATCCTTTCATTGAGCGCTGATTTCTATTTCGTTATTTAGGATGATGATCAGTGGGATCGTTGGTATTATTATCTTCTAGAGGTCTATCGGTTACAGTTCTAGGGGCAAACTCATCTTCACTAAATGATTCTCTATTAAGTGTCCAAATTTCAGTATAAGCCAGATTTTTCTCTGATGTCGCCAACGAACACTTCAACGTTTGGTTCGCCAAGATGTCGAGCGTGTATTGCGGCTGAAGGAAAACAGTTTGAGCATATCTTACGAATTCTAGTAATTTTCACGTGGTGAAGTCAGATATATTATCGGTGAAAAGAAGACAAGTCTATTAAGAACTATTATAGTTCTGTGAACAAGGCGATAATATTACTTGACTTCCTTTACACTGGATAATTCTACAATTTTAACGACACAACTGTTTATTGCATTAGCTATATCTTCGCACCTGGAGCTAAAATGACTTATCCTGCTTGACACTCACAAATATGGACGTCTATACGTACGGTATATGACTTATTCCCATTTTAATAAAACGTTTTCACTCTCTTCAGCGAATTACAAGTCAATTTTGACTACTGCGGTGTTGTTTGTAACTATACCTCTATTTCGAAAATATTCAGCAAATAAGCTTTCGCTGCATATTTCATGAAATATTCCCAAGAGGTGGCAAGTTTCATCTATATGCGGAACGGGTTAAACAAATCAATTTAATTGCTTTTGCAATGGAGTTGGAATAAGCGAAATCACGTGAGTCCAACGACATAGAACAATACTGAAAATTGGAACAGATGAGTTAACTACATATTTCACATTTGTCATTCACAATGTTATTAGATGCATGTATCGATTAGTAGTATAACTTTCGTTCGTCCGACCACAGATGACCACCCATGGATATATGTTTCGTGCTATTAGGCAACTCCTCAGCATGGTATAGGATTAGTCTTGGAGGACAACTAGCGAAACTGGGATGCAAGTCTAATAGTCAGCCTGATATTTTCACCTTCGCGGTGGTCGGTTCTGGTAATACGAGCCCCTTCCCACTTCAGTTGGCCCACTTCAAGATTTGTACCAAAATATGCCTTTATAAACTAAACATGACGAAACTATTTACTTAATTTATTTTCTCAAAAACATTTTAGATACACTCTAGTCGTAAAAAATACATATTTGAAATCACTTAGACCTATAACTAATAGAACATCTGAACAAATAAACAATGTGCGAATAAATGCGCGACGTTAACAAAGCAACAAGTGAAAGATTACCATTGGGTAACATTAGCTTTATTTTTTATTACCGCTGAATTTCTTTGGGGCATAGTGTTAACCAAGTTTTGGCAAAAATTTGGTGTAAAACGATCCCATATTTCTTGAAGCTTTTGTCTCAGTTCGGTGATTGTACGAGCAGGATGTTGTCGTAGAACCTTTTTCATCTCGAGCCACAAAGTTTCAATAGGTGAAAGATCTGGACTGCTAGAAACCCATTTGAAAAGTGGTATATTATTTTCTCCCATCCATTTTATAGCCTCTTTTGAGGTATGGCACGCTGCACCATCTTGCTGAAACACAAAATCTTGGCCGGATATCAAACATTCTTCCATCACTGGTAAAAGCGATTCTTCTAAAATTGCCAAGTATTTGTTTGTATCAACATTTACATCAATAAAATGAAGTTTTCCTACTCCTTTTGATGACATACTGCCCCCGACCATAATGGATGCTGGAAATTTCACTTTTCTCTTCAGACAGTCAACATGGAATCCTTCATTTCTTTTGCGAATAACACTACTGCGACTGTCACCAACACAAACTTCGAATCGGGCCTCAACACTCCATTGTTGAGGTGTCCATTGTCTATGTTCTTTAGCCCATCTTAGCCGATTTTTCTTTGCAGTGGAATTAATAGTGGCTTTTCTTGGGCCTATAAACAAGTTGTGCAACTTTAGGGTTTTTAGTTCCATTTTTTTTATAAGAAAACTTACCTTGCAACAGCTAAATCTCAGTTTGTGGGCCTCTCTACGAGTTGTGGACCTCAAAATTCTCCTTCCAACAGTAACCGAATTTTCTCACTAATAACCTTTCCTCTACCCATTTTGAAAATTTTAACTACCCAAAACTATTTTAAACGTATTCTGACAGCTGTGATTAATAAAAACAATTGTCATGGCTTTTATTTTTCACAGCCACCTATGTGTTATGGACTTATTTTGCATTGAAATGAAAATAGGTTGATATGCTGTAATTACAACATGTGTTATTTTTATGCTGCACATTTGATTAGGGAGTGATATAGTTGGTGTTTTCTACTATTTGTTATCAAAATATTCATTGTTAGTATTTTAAGCCTATAACACCCTGCTACATTTTTATTATTTGTGTTTGATAAGAAAAAAACTAAGATTTCAATAGTTGGGCCAACTGAAGCGGGAAGGGGTTCGAAGATAGCACCTTGTGCTGGCTTATTTCGATAAGCAAGTAAAGCTTTCCAAATGTGATTGAAGATTATGCAAAGTCAAATTAGTTGACGCAAAGGTAAAAGAAGAGGGAAGTATCTACAGCGAACGTCAGCTTAACGAAAGCAGCTCTATGCTAAGCGAAATTGACGATTACCGTACAAAAAAAAAACTGGCGTTAAAATACCAGGAAAATAGAAAACATAACCTATTTACAAGGTGTAAAGTTAATAGTGGATCAACGGAAGTCAGGTGATAGAGCGCCTCAAAAAATATCTAATGAATCCCTATATGTGTGATCCGAAATTATATAGTTCAGGAGATATTTGCAAATTTTTGAAATTTTGAAAAAACGGGATAAGAAACTTTCAGTCGCAATTACAAATAAACCATTAGGTTTAGGGCTATATTTTTTTGAGATGAGCTACGTGGATAGCTCTAGCAATGGTTATGTCTTGAACTTTTGTAATTGATTTCGATTGACTCAGGTACTTCGTTAGATTCTAGCGGCGCAATAAACACTTGCCTCCTGACGCTCAGTATGTGACTGTACGAGGGATGTCTTTTAAGCTTTGTATATAGAAACATAGTAGGCCGCGCAGATCGAACGTCAGTACTGAATCTTAACCTCACTCTTTAGTAAACTTAAATTCAAAGTTTCACAACAATACGTACAGTGTTCCCACTACAGTGAATTTTTAAGTGTCACCAAGTCATTAGAAAAATGGAACTCAACCGAGAAGATTTTCACGCCATAATTTATTACAACTTTCAGAGGCAATTATCGCAACAAGAATGCCTTGCTGAGTTACTGTCTGTTTTCGGCAATGAAGCACCACATCAGTCAACAATTTCCCGTTGGTATCGAGAATTCAAATGTGGACGGGTGTGTCTTAGCGACGATCCCAGGGTGGGTGCACCAAAAACGGCAGTCACCCAGGAAAATGTCGATGCTGTGCGCAAACTCATCATTGAAGATAGACATGTGACATATCGCGAGATTGAGGCGTCCTTGAAGATCTCAAAGACCACAATTCAAAAAATTTTACATGAAGAATTAGGAGTAAGAAAATTAGTTTCTCGTTGGATACCCCACCTGTTGACTGAAGAGCAGAAAGCAGCCAGGGTTAATTGGTGTCAAAAAACGCTTGACCGTTTCAATTCTGGAAACTCAAAAAATATTTACAGCACTGTTAGTGGTGATAAATCGTGGATTTACTGTTATGCACCAGAAAATAAACGACAGTCGGCTGTTTGGGTGTTCAAAGGTGAAGAAAAGCCAACAAAAGGCATCCGTTCTCGATGTGTTTCGAAAAAGATGGTAGCGACATTTGTGTCATATTGCAACTATTTCTCTTAATGAGCAAAGAACTGTTTCTGGGGATTGGTATACCAAAATTCGTTTGCCAAAAGTCATCACCGAGCCTCGAAAAACCACCCCCCAAAGAAGAATCATCCTCCAAAAAGACAATGCAAGCTCGCACACAGCCCAAAAAACAAGGCGGTATTTAACGGAAGAAAACGTCGAATTATTGGGCCATCCTCCATATAGTCCCGATCTAAGCCCTAACAATTTCTTTACTTTCCAGAAAATTAAAAACAGACTACGTGATCAAAGATTCCATTCACCAGAAGAAGCAGTTGACGCATTTAAAAATGCCATTTTAGATCTGCCAGCAAACGAGTGGAATAAGTGCTTCGAAAATTGGTTCGAGCGCATGCAGATGTGTATTAATCTTCGTGGAGAATATTTCGAAAAACAATAAAGTCATTTAAAAAACTTAAAAGGCATCTCTCGTATTCTGACATGGATGCTCCAATTCTCAAAAATGATATAGGAGATAGTAGTGTGAAACCTAGCTGTTGGATTTGCTCTTTTAAAACTGTGTGTGGGATTGTTGAACACACGTTCGACAACAACGACCTATCTGATGGTGTTACCAGTTTTCGAGCCTTAATTGTTTTTCCTAGGTTCTCCAGGAAGCGATTGACAAGGTCTTTTTTTGATAAGCATATGCAAATCCTATTGTTTGATATCCTAGAGCAGAACAGAATGTTCTTCGGATCTACGATAGGACCTAACTGTGGTAAGTAATACTGTATTTTTGCTCCATGTATGGAGTTGCTAATTATAGCTTGTTTTTTGTTTGGATGTCTATATGTTGATAATATAGTGGAGTAGCATGTGGGTCGGTTAAGTTGAGTTGATGCCATTGCTGTTATGGTTTTATTTCTGCGCAGCTAAATCTCATTGCTAAGTACGGACCTGTCTTGTTGGCCTGCCGATTTTGGTGACTTGTTGTTTGGATGATCGGAATTTATCTTCGCTGCTGATGTTAATTCGTCTAATTTATACGCTATATCTGTGCAATGTGGAAAATACTTCTCAATTATACTTCGGAACGCTTTAAATTGGTTAATTGTATGAGCCCACTATCTATTCAGCTAACTGATAGGGTAGCAGGACCGAATTTCCAGGATGTACATACGGATGTTCGAAGCCGCATGTATGTTTAATCCGATGGTGCCCCATGCCACTTTGCACGGGATGTACGGCATTACTTAGGCAGTGCCTTTTCTGGGTGCTGGATAGGTAGAGGTGGACACATACGATGGCCTCCAAGCTCACCCGACTTAAATCCTCTAGGTTTTTTTATATGGGGGTTTTATAAAGGGATAATCTATATATCTACAAATGTCAACCAACTGCGTCAAAAAATTGATGAGGCAAAAATAAAAGTTATGGAAAACGAAAATTCATTTCAAAGACTAAAGACTATATTAGAAGGTGTCTCTCTTGTATAGAAAATAATGGAAGCCATTTTGAACAGTTCTTTAAAGGTTAGTTAAATTATCTTTCACACTTGTCGGTAAATCGCCATAAAAAGCGGCTAAACACCATATGTTCTGTACTTGTAGGTGGTAAGGATTCTATTGGGTTCTTTACGTTTATCGCATCGCAACAACGAATGTGACATGATACACCCATCGTAGCAAGGTGAAATTTTCAGTGTTTATTCTACATGGATTGAAATAGTTTTTACAATAAAATGAATATTGAAATACTACCTAAATTTTTTTCACCGCCCTTCAACGTTGAAGATTTTTCACAAAAAAATTAGTTTAAGATTTTTTGCGTTGATTTCTAATAGGCTCTGTTGAAAAGTGACATCACCATTGCTAAAACTAGCGTTATAGCTCATCTCAGAAAAAAAATCACAACCCTAAAAAATGGTTTTGTTGTAATTGCGATTGAAAGTTCATTATCCCGTTTCTTTCGAAATTTCGCAAAATTGCAAATAGCTCCTGCTCTATAAAATTTCGAACCACACATATAGGGGTTGATTTGATATGTTTTGAGGCGCTCTATCAGCTGATCCACTACTAATTTCATACGCTGTATATACCATATATAATCAAAATCCCATTTACCCTAAGGGAAAATAGAACAAGGCCCCGGCATTTTGAGTTGTTGAATAATTTCTGGAACAAATATAAACCCTTTGTTAAAAGAATTTGCTGGAATCATGATGGCATTGCTTGAAACTTTAAGTTCTGTGTTACATAAACCTATAGGAATAAGCTAATAGAATCGATATCATTTTGTTAGAGGTAACAAATATTTAGGTCACAGGGTGATGATTCTGATAAAATACAGAAGGCTAAAACATGTGACACTGGTTCTTCTAACCGACGACGGTCCAGTTTCGGATTACTCCTAGGAAACTCCAACATCGTATAAAATTGGTTAAGCTCCGTTCACTTGCACTTAAGGCATCCCGTTTTAAATGCTTATGGCCGATTGCACCAATATTTTCTTAAGTATAGAATTACAAAGGAGACATTAAAATTTGGTGATCGCCTAAAATCTTCTGGGTTGCACCAACACATTCTGGGGTTTCCTCATATTTCATTAACTAAGCTTTCCTTAAACTTGACAGCTCCATAGGAAGCTAGTGATTTTGTCATGTTATGATGCAGTTGTCTGCCCTGCCTGAAAATAGTAGATGTTTTGTGCTGAAAATGACATTTCACATGATTTCACATATCCACATTGAGGTTATGTTGTAACATAAGGTGGTGCTGCAATTTTTTGAAGAATTTTTTATTTTTGCAAAGTTTTATATTGTGGATTATGAGTGCCGCCGAAAAAAGGAAAAGGGGTGACAATTTTACAACAAGTGAAACTAGAGTACTTCTATCTATAATTACGGAATTTAAAGGGATCATGGAAAATAAAAAAACTGATGGTGTTTCTGTACAAGAAAAGAACCAGGCGTGGAGTAAAATTACTGCGAAATTTAATGCAGCTTGCCTTGAAGGGAGGCATCGAACAATGGACTCCTTGAAAAAGTTATTTGACAATAAAAAAAGGGAGCTGCGGAAACCGCAGGCAGAAATACTTAAAACTGGTGGTGGGCCTTCACAGAGAACTGGTAATACATCCCAAGGTTTACTCTTTTCCATAGTGGATCCACTCACTGTTGTTGGTGGAACAACTTCATATGGGTCAGGCAGCAGCTTTCTGCTTTATGAGAAAAATCAAGACCCCTTGGAATATAAAGTAAAGGCCATTGAACATGTTGGTCCCAATGAAAATCAAAAGGAAAACGAAATGAATATGTTTGATGATCAGGTAAATGCAACCATTAAGTTATTAATCGATCATATTTATATATTTATCATGTTGAGTCACATTTTACAGTTAGCAAATTTCTGATCATGTTCAGATATAGCTTAAAAAATATTATAATAGGATCAACGATACCAAATTCTGATCAAATGACTGTTCAGTTTTTTGATTTGGTTAGGGCATAGTAACAGGTCTTTTGAAAGGGATCCAAAGTATTGAAATGTCCTGTCCTTTCTTAATGTTTTTCATTCTGTATATTCTTTATTTTTAATATATGAGGAAATACATTCTACTTTATTTAATTTTGAATGTTGAAGTTGGTGGAAATATTGTGTGATATTCATAATTGTGACTGAATCGTTGTAGAGTTACATTCAGTAAGCAGGAACCAACAGATCAATGTAGAGATATTCATTTTTGCTTACAACTGTTTTCCATAATAAATTACTAATTCTTATATTTTTAAGATCATCACTGAATCATCACAATTGATGGAAGACGGGAATCAAGAAAACACATCCAGGAGTATGGCAGATATATCAAGGGGATGGAAGAAAGGGTCAGATTTGAAAAAACCTGTTTCAGCACAATTGAGGCGATCTATCAGTAAAGTGAGTAACTGTATGATAAAGTATTCTTTGTTTACTACATATATCTTGTACAATAACATACATTCACAGTTTTGAATAGTTCCACTATATGTTTCAACCTTTTTAGCCAGCACAAAGTGATAAGGCTGAAAGCCAAGCAAGCAAACGTGCTAATACCTGCAAGCCATCAAATCGTAGAAGACCTACTGAGACAGTCATAAGGTCACTATCAACAAACCAGCTCGCTGAAAAATACAACTTGTTGGTTGATAAAAAGAATGTTATTGCAGACCATGCTCAGAAGAAGCTCGAACAAGAATTGAACATGAATTAAGGGTACAAGCGTTAAAATATGACAGAAATTAAAAAGAGGCAATTAGACTCACTAAGGCCCGAGGGAGAATGACACCTGATTTCCAAGACTATTTTATTTAATGGTTTGCTGTTTTTTTTTGTATTCTATACCTGTTTTTTTTAATTAGATTTAACTCTTAAGTACCAAAGTGTTATTTTTGTTACATAAGTACAGATATGACTAGGCTAGACCACAACAATTTTACTAATCAAGAATAGTTGTTTCTTCATATTCTACTAAAACAAATGTTGCAATGTCTTAATATATTGTTATTTTGAAAATAAAACAAAATTTACATTTACTACTAATCATAAATATTAATATTGGTCATAATTTTTGGAAATATAAAACTGTCTATCAGACCATACATTGGTACTTAAGAGGCTAATCACTAATGTACTTATTTCCTTGGAAGTTTTTAAGTTGTAGCATTTGGCTAGTCAAATCACTACTATACTGTGATATTTTCAAAATATATTATTGTTTTGTTTTTTGATTAAAGTGTTTATACTTTAGTTTTGTTTGAAGACTGTAGTTTGTGATAGTTTTGTTTGAAGGCGATAGTTGTGATGTAAAAACAATAAAAGGGAAAATATAACAAAAATATTTTATTCCTCGCATTATAGCTCGAGAAAAAGAAACATTCAAAAATTTCCAAAACAATTAATCATTTATTCTTGCAGTATTGACATTGTGATTCTTAATTGTAGGCATTTCAATATCCTGTGTTACAATTAAATAATTGATTTTGGACATAACTTGGGAATAAGCTGGCTATAGTTCTTAATACCCTTCCAACAATTCTGCAGGCTGTGCTTGCATGCATTCCTATAAAATAAGCAGTTTGCCTAATATGACCTGCACTGGCATAGTACCTTAAGCAGCATAGAAGCTGATTCATTGGTGAAATGCTGTGATTCCTAAAATGAATGCATTCATATAGATATTTGTCTTAGAAGTGGGTCAACATATATACCTGTCTAATTGAGATCATCTATTTGCAATAATACATGCAACACTGTTTCCTTGTATAACCAGAACCTTCTGAAAAAAACCAGTGGATCCATTTCTTCAGAGTAATTTGGCCGACTATAAGTGCGCCTGGGTAGTCCCATCACAATAATATCTACCAGCTCTACATCATCATCCAGAATATCTGGTAAGTCGCCCAAATAATCCAAATATGAGTACTCCATTGTAACTCACACGAACACAATACAACCTTAATAGGGTGACATCTACAGTTTACAGCCCAAGGACCTGTTTGAGGTATCACATCAAATATAAAATGGAGTCGATCAAGAAACAAGTCAATAACACCAAAAAGGCCTTCCTCAGAAAGCACTTCTACACCACACAGAGGAAAATATACAATAGAATTGTTTTGGTATTTGACAAAACTATTTGGTTATGTTTTCCCACGCACGATTGCCACGTTGCAGGTCCAACGACAATCATTTCGCCGGTTGGTAGGAGAAATGTCGACAAAATCACCAAGTATATCTCTTCTATCACAGTACTTGGGATCAGTGTAGTCAAAAATAGTCCCAGTTTGGTTTAGTTGCCAGAAAAATAACTAGTTGTATAGTCAAAAAACAGTTGCTAAGTATAAAGAAAATCACCAATATGGTGACAAATCTTCAAGCCTGGCAACCATGTACCACACTGTGCGCTAAGTACCGTTTAAGTGATCGTTAGCTGTCACTTAACTAAGGACAGTTTAATCGGAGAATAATCCTCACTTTTCGTTGGTGCAACCGAAAATGTGCCTTTAGGGATTGCTTAAAGTTAAGAAACGAATAAGTTATCCGTAAAGTCGTTGGTGCAATCGGCCATTAGTATATTCTAATAGAACTAGTTTTCAGAATGAGCTAAAAGCCCTGTTCGTACAGCTGTCACCAACCTGTCAGTGATCGTGTCCAAGATCCCACTACACAAATTCCGTTCATTCTGCCACGCTGTTCAGACAGAATACAGGCGGCCAGATCCCAGACACAGTCGTCAACAAGTGACCGACCACTGAACAAACCAAAAAACTACAAATACATTTACATTTAGATATAAAAAGGAGCAGTACCATGTTACATAGTTCACTCCTGAACGGAAAACCCTGTATAGCTGATGAAACGGTTCCACGTTAGGCTCACTTATGTATCATTTTTAATCAAGGTATAAAGTGTACTTGCCTGAAACATATAGGTGTAAGCTTGTTAGCTTTGATGAAAGTTCTCCGAAGGGACGAAAAGGCGTGACAGCAAAATCCAAAATAAGCCCATCCCACACGTGTTAGCTGACGTGAAAGCTGACAAATTTCCGCACAACAATTAAAGTCTTGTCTTCTGCTCGATAATAAAGTGTGGAAAAAATTTAAGCAGCGCGTCGACTACGACTTTTTTCGACGAGTTATTCATACGATGCCTTGTATGATTCAGGTAACATTAAATGGCAGGTGCTCTAACTAGCGTATTTTGAATTCACGCACTTCGTAGTACTTTCGTGTTATGTTCTCAGTTCCGGTAGAAATGCCCACTCATTTTTGAGCATACAAATGATAGGACAAATATATACTCAATGACATTGGAAGTGTTACACATAAAATAATTTCTTCAGCTTGTTTTTTGGCAACATAAAAATGACATTTAAAGCATGCTGTGACAACAATGTCCACGGTTCATCTTTATGTTTACCTTTGTTAAAATGTAATCTCTTAGTTTTTGTGAGGAAAACAGTTTCTAAGAGCCCAGTCAGTAGTACAGGTTAGTAATTTCCCTTTTATTTACTAGTGTTAAGTATAACAAAATTCCTGGGGTTTGTAGATGTCCAAATTATGACCATGTTAGCGACTTTGACAGGGGTAGAATTACTGCCTATCGAGATGTAGGTCCTATAGCGAAATTGGCCGCCATGTTAACTTTACTGCAATGACTGTAATGGGTGTGTGTCGTGTGTGGATAGATGAAAGTAGAGGAACACAAACCTTTTTGCTACTACGTGTCAGATCGCTGACCAACGGATTGGAGAAGAAGGTACACCTGTTACTAGGCGTAAACTCAATCGCCGTATTCGAGCGTTTGGACTTACTTCATACCATCCACGGTTAGTGCTTCCTCTGACTGCGGACCACTGTCGTCAATGTTTGAAATGGAGCAGAGAAGGATAACATTGGGAGGCAGAATGGTATAATGTCATCTTCAGCGACGAATCCAGTTACTGTCTAGGTACGCACGATGGTCGTAGGAGGGCAAGACACTGCCGTGGAGGACGGCGTCATATTGCTGTTGAGAGGCATGTACACAGGACTGTTGGAGTAATGGCTTGGGGGGCTATTAGTTATGGTAGTCGATCACCCCTTTTCTACGGTCAAGGCAATGTGACTGCTACGCGTTGTGTTGATGATGTTCTACGAACCACTTCACTGCCGTATGTAGAGGGCCGTCCACACGTCCTTTTTCAGCAAGGCAACGCACTTCTCCATATTGTCCCTCGTACTACGGACTTTCTTCAAGAAGCAGCCGTTAATGTATGGCCTTGGCTACCCCGTTCACTGGACTCAAATTCCATCAAACATGTGTGACATATGATGGGGAGGAGACTATACATCTGCCATAGCTGATCCACGAGGTTCGAGTTGCTTGTAATGAGGTGCCACAACCAAACATCGATCATCTCATTTTGTCGATGCCTAGACGCATACAGGAGTGTATTCAGCTGCGGGGTCGCCCAACACATTATCGATTTATTATTTTTTATTACTTGTCAATAAAATTTTGTGAGAACGTCGTTTCATTATTGATGTAAGTCTACCTCATTGCCAAAAAATGTTGAAGAAATTATTTTTTCTGGGTATCACTGTAAGAGTCTAGACGTTGTTCAAAAGTTTTCTAGTGATGAATATTCAAGTATCAAAGGTAGAGCATCTTCCGTCATCCGTTTTTGATGCAAATTCCATGATGCATGGGTCGAGGGATTAAATATCGCAAACGTAGGTATCAGGGTATTTCAACAGTCGTCCGTACTATACTATCGTATTTAGGTAAAAGGCGCTAAAGTGTGAGAATCGTGGTCTGAGAAAGTTGGGTTTAAAATCCTGGAGTCTAACGACACAACACAGGTGAAAGAATACTGACTTTCTAGTCAGTTAAGTTTTAGTTCGGATCATAATTAATCGATCAAACGAACTTACCTTAAGTGAAGTTCGATCGTAATTGTACGAGGGTCCAGTCCGAAGACATCACTTTGTTTATTTACTATGTAGTCCGGCCGCACACCAAGTTAAAAGACTAGAGATCCCCGCTCCCGTCCCGTCGCGCCCCGGTCTTGCACGTTGAGTTATTTGTTAAAAGAAATGGTACTTGCTCGCAACTTGGGAGGGTTGAAAAAAGGGGTGGGAGTGATGTCTTCGGACTGAACCCTCGTATAATTACGATCGAACTTCTCTTAAGGTAAGTTTGTTTGATCGACTAATTATACTTTAGGTCCAGTCCGAAGACATCACTTTGTTTATTTACTATGTAGATGTTTAAAGATAGAACACAGTTGCGAGCGATCTGATGGTGGAATCAAAGTGTTCCGAAACAACAAAACCATATATTCAGTATTCCTATGTAACAAACATAAAATAAATTCTCAAATTGTAACCTAAATATTACGTTGATTTGAGAAACATCTAAAACATAGGAAACATGTAACAAACTCTTAAGAGTATTAGAACCTAACTATTCAGACCAATTTTATATCTAGGACTGCATTTGCAAACTCATTGTTTGCTTGTAGAGGACGATTATAAAATCTTGCAAACGTGGAACGTTGCGTCCAACCAACTGTTTTACATATATTATCTACGGAAACGCCTTTTCTTAACGCCGCAGAAGTCGGCGCATGCCTTACTGAATGAGGCGTAAAAAGTGTTGTGTCTACTCCTGCATAGACAGGGGTCTGTTTTACCCATCTGCTTAAAGTGTCTTTAGACGCCCTGCCATGGGGTTTTTTCCATGTCACAAATAGGAAATCGTCATTGGGTTCTCTTAAAGGAGCCGTTCTATCAATGTATTCTTTCAGGATTGTGGCCACGCAAAGAAAGGGGTTTTGTTGAAAAATCGGGATGTGCAGAGTGGGTTGAGGTTTTCCAAGTCTACTTGTTTTAATTGGACCCGATATATTAATAGTTGATTCACTGTGACCATGGATTATATTTGAGAGACGTATAAGAGATATCGTCTGGAGTCTTTCTCCTGTTATCAGGGCTAATAACGTCGTTAATTTCTGACACTGACAGAGTTTGAAGACTAAGCGGTGATGATAACTTCTCTAAATAATTTAGAAGGGGTATAGGGTCCCAGGTGGCAGTATACTTTGGTCGTAAAGGCCGTAAGCGAGAGATGCCTTTGTAGCTATGGCCGATTCAGGAACATCTCTACTCAAAAAAGCCTGCCTGATAACTTCGCTGCCGCCAGGGTAAGCGTTTTCGACAGTGGATGTAACCTAAAAACCGGAGAAGAGAGTAATTTAAGTGAAGGGTGAAAATATATTGGTTGCGAAGGCCACCAAGGTACCACTAAGATTCCGACAACCTTATCCTGAATGATTTTTTGTAGAGGTCGAAGAATTAATGTGAATGGGGGAAATGCGTAAAAATAAAATCTATTCCAGGGAATCGTAAACGCGTCAATATATGCAGATCCTGGATCTCTATGCCAGGAGACATATAACTTGCATTTAGCATTTGTATGGGAAGCAAAAAGATCAATTTCTAGGTTTCCGAAAACGGTTGAAGGCGGTTTGACATAACGACGATTCCGTTTTAAAATTCGAACTCCTAGACTCGGTGTCTGCTACAACATTATCCTTTGAAGGGATGTATGAAGCGAAGAGCCAGAGGTTCATTTGCTCACACCATTGCCAAATTTGTTTAAACAACGAACAGAGGTCTGGGAATTGAACACTCCCCTTTCTGTTGATGTATGAAACAGTGTCGTGTTGTCACATCTAATTAGAATATTGCAGTTTTTCAAATTTCTGGCATAGCACTGAATCCCGTACAAAATAGCCCATAACTCCAAATTATTTATATGTAACCGTTTTTGAGAGTCAGACCAGAATCCATGGGTTCTGTCATGGCCACAACAAGCACCCCATCCTGTAAGTGATGCGTCGGTAAAAATTGTTATATGAAAGGAATCATACCTGATGTCGTTGAAGGCTTTTGAAATATGATTTGTCCACCAAAAAATATTTGGCTTTATGCTTTCAGGGATAGTCATACCTGCATTATAATTTCCATTATTTCTTTCTAAAGCTAGAAATTTTTCTCTTTCTAGTGTTTTGCAATAAAGAAACCCGTATTTTACACCGGGACAGGCAGACACTAAAACACCAATAAACCTTGCCCAGTCACGAATTTTACATGTCTGTCGATTCATACAATATGAGGCTAACCTGATTATGTGATTTTTCTTTTTGTCAGGAAGTTCTATTTTTTTATTTTTTTTTTACAGGGTGTTTCAGAACTATGAGATCAAACTTGTAGGGGTTATTCAGTGTAACAGTAGAAAACATTTGAGTATAGGGACCCATATCCGGAAAAGTGTTACTACGGCACTACGGCCTTAAGACGCTTTAAAATTTAGAAAGACGATGGATTGCCTAAATAGGATATATTGCTTTTAATTTTTGCCTTTTGTACATGATATCGTCACAACTATTGTTCAAAATGTCTTTCTGCAACCTAAATACACCGTTCCTGTGGGGACATGTAAAGTCTTTGGTTTACGAAACTCCAATAGAAACGGAGCAAGACTTAATTGGACGAATTACAGCAGCATTTACGACTATTAAATTTTTAGTCAGGTCCGCCGAAATCATGTGCCACGTTTAAATCGGTGTATTCAGGTTGGAGGCAGACATTTTGAACAATTGCTGTGATGATATCATGTACAAAAAGCAAAAATTGAATGCATTAAATCCTATTTAGGCAATTCTTCGTCTTTCTAAACTTTAACGCCTCTTAGGGCTGTAGGATATGGGTCCCTATAGTCAAATGCTTTCTTCTGTTACACTGAATAACCCCTACAAGTTTGATCCCTTAGTTCCGAAACACCCTGTACACATATGTACGCACTGGAATTTCCCTGCTCACTAATACTACAATGACCGAAAATACCTTACAGGCATCACGCAACACCCCAATTCAGAATGTCGACCATCGCGCGGTATTGTAAAATTACTTAATTAGGTGGTGTATTTTATGTATCACTGCCCCATGACATGCACATTTATCTGGGTACAGTTTATGTATCAGGACCCCTAAAAGAGTTGAGAATTGATTTGACTATGGGTCCGCGATATCGAATAGGTTTAGCTACAAAAACATATTTTTTCACTTCATTGTGGGATCATAACGTATGATCGGGATCAACAATGACTAACTGGAATGCGTTTTCATGAAACTGGTTAAAAAATTAGCCAATCGGAAACAAGTATCATAAACCCACCTTGTAGATGGTAGAACCAGATTAAAGAAAAACATAAGCAGCAGCGGTGGCCGCAGTAGTAGACTCTTCGGCCTCCTGATCAGTCGCCGTGCGCTGTGCGGGTTCGAGACCCGTCCCAGGAGAAATTTTTCTCTTGGCTATGGATGTTGTGATAGTCCGTAGGTGATAGACGGTCTCTGACTATCGAACGTGGAGGTACCACCCGGCGGATCTGGTAGGCGGAGCCAGAATGTGTGCATGTTAGGTGTAAAATTAAACGAACTCCTTAGTTATCTCCCATTATGACATGTTTCTGCTGCTGTACCTAATCCGCGTGTCGTCCTTCAAGGTAAACATATTTATTTCTGGGTTACAATTATTTTAAATACCTTTACCTGGCTTAGACGAATATTTATTGTTGCTTTATAAAATTTTAGAAAAAACGGTAGAAACTAGATAAGAAGTTATACTGTAGAAAAAAGGTGGTTAATATAAAGTCTGCAAAGTGTAAAATGGAAACCTGTCTTTGTTGTGCCTCTTTGTCGGTTATTCGAATTTAGATAATAACGATATTCTAATACGCATTTCAAGTGTTTACTATTCTGCGATACAATATCAACTATAGTAAATTATAAAGATATTTATGATAATCAATGCAGGTCAATGACATTAAAACTAAATTTGCCCTAATTCAATAGGATAACTCGTCGGCAGACCCGTTTTATTCTATACAACATAGTTGTTCCACGTTGCTTAAAATATTAATAATTTATTCACAGTACTCGTATTTGTAGAATTTGTGAGTGTACAAGCAAACAGGAATGGAAAAAGGAAAAATCACAAACGGATAGTATTAGTATCTGGAAATGCTGCACGCCATTTGTCACAGCTATACAACATGATGTGGCCCATATTGTTGATGAATTTAGTGGCTGATGTCAACGTAACAGGCTGACACTAAATGAAAGCAAAACCGTCATAATGAATTACGTACTAAGACAAACTGCGGAAAACTCTTGGGTACTTACTTTGACTCACAACTATCTTTTTCTTACCATATTGACATATTGAAACGAGTGTCAAAAACTTAATTTCTACGTCTTATTACAACTAAAAGACACCTTAGACGCGAAGGGACTAATGACGGTATATTGCATACTCACACATAAGCTATATCATTGCATGGGGCAACAGTGTTGACAAATACAGAGTATTTGTAAGGACAAAAAAGACTAATACGCCTAATTTCCAATATCCCGCCTGGAAATACACGTAGAACCACATATAAATGTGTGTAAATCAGTTATCTAATACTTGTGCATCTCTTAACATGTTAAAGCTACCGTCTATCTAAGATTTTTGCTGTGATCTTTTATTTGTATTATTTATTTGCTTATTTATTTTTTTCTTTGTAATGACCTGCCATATATACTTATGTATCAGCATGACCAATAAATACTACTACCACTATTAATAAATTAGAACCTATGATAAACACAAACGATCAGTTGAAGCTAATCTTGTTATTATTTGAATTTTTCGAAATGTAGACCCGATAAAAATATATACCTGTCACTGTTATATGACACGATAAACCAGTACAAAGATCTGCAATCGAAGTTGCACATACCTCCTTCATCTTCTGGCCTCCCGAAATACTGAACTGCAACGTCGCATTAGCGCCTAAGGTGATTGAGCAAGTAGTGGCGAAATGATATGGACTATAGAGGAGTAGCGTCACTCCGTCGTTGAAACAGCTTTTGGTGAGGTGTCTGAAATTACATTGTGGTATACAAAATCCTACATGCAGTTAAACTGTGATGTCTGTGATATAGCAGCTAGTCAGGAGGAAGGTAAACATCCAGGAATGAAGGTCACCTGAAGGTAGTTGACCGCAAAACACCGGATAGTTTTACGCGTTGCGAAACTAGCAGGAAGTGGGGTGCTAATATTTCGATGCTCCGCTAATGATGTAAAGGCAACTATTGTTATTCTAACATATTTGGAATTTGAGACATCGTCGATTAAGTTGTAACACCACTAAACGCAAAGAATAACTTATGTATTTGCTTAAAAAAGACACCGTGAATGCCGGAATGTCATCAGTAGGCACCACTAGCTTATGGGGTTTCATTTGCGACTAGACAAACATGGAGGATTATAAGATCATTCGATAGCGACTCCAAAGGCCCACCGTTCTTTTATGCTCTCCTAAGAAGTTGTTAGTTTAAAGTTACATCGTGCTGGAACTATTTATTGAACAACTAAATTTTTGTTATTCATGACTGGGTAGTACCAAAAAGAAGAAAATACGATACAAATTTGTTATTTAGTTTTGCATTCTACGTCAATGATTATTGCCAAATAATTCCAAAGTAGATCGTTCAAGTATATTGCGAGAAAATAGATTTGATGTTCCATCTCTTTATTTAATTTTATACTCTTCAGTCTACATTATTCATGTTCCCTGAAAAATAAATACGAACATACAAAAAAAGTGATTGTGATTGCACACAGTTTGGAAAATCTGCTTTCTTTTCTGGTTACTAAGTTTAGCGCTCTTACACTCATATTCAAACTTGTGACCGAACAATAATCCATTCCAACCTCCGTTAGAATCAGTATAGTAGTTACTCATATTGCACAATGTCAAGGAAACCAGAACGACAGGTGGGTTATCGCCAATGGGTGGAACGCTAAAGCACTCTACTTTACAAGCCTATTTTCCAGAAAATGCTATTTATCATATATCGTCTAGGCAGAAAAAATAATAATATGTATTACCCTGTATAAACTCAATTACTCTATGACATGCCAAACTAGGCATTACTCTGTTGAAATCAATAAAATTAAAAGTATGGAACCCATTCAGGTGAACCATCCGCCTGTCACCTTTCTTCCCTTTATTTGGATATCTTGGTCGCTCCAGGCAGTAAATCAACAACAAAAAAAACATTTTACATTTCAGGGGAAGACCATAGTGCAGCTATGCAGTGAACATCTTCGATAATTCTCATCACTATGCCACTGTGACAGCCTTTGACGTGACGACGCATATGCCATTGTTGCCGAACCTACCGATTTTTCTGTATTTCTCTCAGTATGATATCTCATCTACCGGAATACTGAAAGCATTACTATTTTTCAGGATATAGATATATGAGATATTTCCAGATTTTTTTGCGAAAAAGAGCAGGTACCTGAAAAAGAGGCGAAAGAAATGATTCCTATATACTTTAGAATCTAAAGTGTATCTAACGAAGCTACAAAGTAATCGTAAACAGTGGTTGATTCGTGATCAACGCGTGATCGTAGCCATGGCGCTCTGTCGGCCTCTTCCTGATTGGCTTGTAGCGACGAGCCTCCAGACAAAGTCGCACGGTTGCCACGCTCGGCGAGTTTTCGCCAGAGTGGTTGATCACATTCGCATGGATCACAAATCAATCTGCTGGTGCAATACGTGCAATAACTGTTGTAAAGGACATTATATAACAATAAATGGCATCACAAAGGTATATTCCAATTTGATCTGCAGCAAATTATGAACGGCATATACGAAAACAAGCTCAAAAAGGTGAAGAAAATTTTTGTGCAATCTTTATAGTTAAATTTTTCCTAAGAGATAGCATCAGTGAGGGAATTTTTTTTGTATTGTCTTATTTTTCACATTAATGCGATGTCGAGGTATGTGGACCTATCGCAATTGAAAATAAGGTTTCGATAATCCTTCCATAAAGTTTCGATGAGTACATCTGAAATAACCTTGAGATATTCTTCAGGGAAATACAAAAATCTCCTTTTATGTCTTTTTGTGCAGATTTATCTATTAAAATCCTATCCGCAATCTATTTTCCGTGCACACACCTTCAACCGAATATATGCCATATATGATATTACCGTTTCCAACTTTCACCAAGGTTAATAGGAACCATAACAGCTCCCTACCCTTCCCCCCTATAAGAATATCGATTTGTAGCCTCACATTTCAAGGTTAGACTTCTTGTAATGTTTCTGTTCAACATTCGGCGACTTCTGACAATTTTCCCAATAAAACATGATCATTGTGACATTATGCCTGGCAACGCTGCATAGTAGAGGGAACTCTCAGCGTCACGTTGATGGTTCGTCACCACGCACAGGATTGTAATCAGTTACGGATACCCGTTTATGAGCGCGATCATTTTATGCACGTCTTGACTTGATTTTTCTTGCGGAAATTTAATATTAGTCTAAAATGTCTGACACAGATACAGCTGATGAAGTGGTTGAAATCAGCTTAACGTCACCCAGAAAAAGGGCTAAAAATCTTCATCTTAGCGCATGTGAAAAACAAATTATTCTAAATATCTACAAGAACCAGATGCAAGAGAATAGTGGATTGGCTATAGAAAATATCGTATGTAAGGTTGCTGAAATTTCTGGAGTAGGTCGATCAAGTGTTTACAAAATCTTGAAGGAATATAGACAAAATCACTCACTATCTGAGCCAAAAACATATCCAGCGAGAAAAAAAATCATCGAAAAAATAGATGACTTTGACAAAAGTGCCATTAGAAGAAAAGTACATCACTTTTTCTTCAGGAATGAAATACCTACAATAGATAAAATATTGAAGCAAGTGAATGATGATGAGGACCTGCCAAATTTTAAAAGATCTACGTTCCATAAGCTGTTGAAAGAACTAGACTTTCGATTTTTGAAAAGAGGAAGGAATAGTTTATTGATAGAAAAGGAGGAAATTGTTATCTGGAGGAGAGAATACCTTAGAAAAATTAGGCAATTCCGCGCTGAAGGAAGAAAAATTTATTATTTAGACGAAACATGGGTAAACGCGGGGCATACGCAGGGAAAGGTTTGGGTAGACAGATCTGTGAGGTCCTCAAGGCAGGCTTTTTTAGATGGCCTTTCGACGGGATTGAAAAATCCTTCAGGTAAGTTTCGAAGTATATGAACTTTTTTGGATGCAGATAATTCATTTTCTGATCGAATCAATGATTTGGAAGCTCTGAACTCAGTTTTGCTATCTCATCCAAGTTTCTGAGTATTTCCTTCACCCAAAAACTAATCTAAGACCCTATCCTACACTAACCTAAAAAGAGTAAGTTGCTCAATTTCGTCATTTAGTGCGCTCGCTGAGAAGTAAAATAACTAATTACTTTCAGGCAAGGGAAAACGCCTGATCATTTGCCACATAGGTAGCGTAGATGGATTTGTTCCTGAAGCATTGTGGGCATTTGAATCCAAAAAAACTGGAGACTATCACGAAGAAATGGATGGTAACTCATTTGAAAATTGGTTCAAAAAAGTTTTGCCGACACTTGATGATAACGCAATTATTGTGATGGATAATGCCCCGTACCACTCCAGAAAATTGGAAAAAATTCCAACAATGGCCACCAAAAAGGCAGACATTCAACAGTGGCTTGTCTCAAAGAAGATCGACTTCGACCAAACAATGGTCAAAGCTGAGCTGATAAATATAGTCAAGCGACATAAGTACAAATATAATTTAAAAATTGTTGACGAAATGGCCAAAAACCAAAATAAAACGATTCTCAGGCTGCCTCCCTATCACTGCGAACTGAATCCTATCGAGTTGATTTGGGCCGACATCAAGCAATACGTGGCGTCAAATAACAGCAATTTTAAGTTTTCTGACCTTAAAAAACTGTTTGATGTTGCTGTCGATAGAATTACGCCAGCAAAATGGAGAACATGTATTGACCATGTCCAAGAGAAGGTTGAAACCAAAATGTGGAATATGGACAATATCATTGACACCCAAGTTGAACCCCTTATAATTGACATCAACAATTCTGATGATTCAAGCTCCTCGGAATACAGCATATAAGTCGATTGTAAGACTGGCAGTTTAACGGGCTTTTTGGCAAGACAGGTAAGTTCATTATAGACTGCAATCAAAGTGTAAGTTTCTAGTTATTAATGTGGAAATTCCAAATTTATAATTACACAAAATTAGGGTTAATTTAGGAGTTCCAAAGCATAATAGTGCCATTTTGACCTTCTTCCTATTTCTCATGTAAATTTTAATAGCAATCAAACTAACAAACTTTATGGAGTCTGTAATAAACTTTTGTACTACTACTACTACGTCTGTAGTTTCTATTTGCTCAAAAAAATTTGCTCTGCATTGTGAATAGAAGGTTGATTTGTAAATATTATTGGGTATATATGTAAGTTAATAATAAAATATGAACAATTTCAATTGAGATGGTCCACAAGTTTTTTTCGTGTGCGTTTTAGTAACATTTTGCTGAAATGGTGAATACAGAATTTTTTGCACTGATTCCTAATGTCGAAATATGATTAGAAAGGCGTGGTATATTCCTGATAATTTACTATGCTTTTGATAGAATTTACAGCAACACATATCTTGTACGACATTTTTTTAAAGATCAGTCACAATAGCTTGATACGGCCCTGTAGCGTCTTCTACTGTTAAGTTCTTGATCACGTGCAATACGGGTGTATATGTTTGATTTTACTTTGTTTCTTCGATGGATACAGTTTAATTTATTTAACATTCACCACAAACACAAAAACAACTCGGTATCACATTCAAAATAAGTCACTCTCTTTGTAACCAAATTTTGGAAATAATTCCTTCCACTCACTGGTAAGGCTCGAGTCAAGTTTTTCATTTGTTTCAGAAACTTCCCTTTTTAGTTTTGTTTTCATTTCTCGAAGGACCATATAATACAAGCCACTTAAATGCTCAGGAAAAATAGCAGATAAAATTGTCTTAGGGCGTGCTTCATGTGCACAGTGTTGCCATAATGCTGAGGTCAAATTACTACCTTGTACTCCACCGTATTACTGAGAATTATTGGCAAACCGGAAAAGACTAGAATACGGTCACTATAATATTGGTCCTGACAGATTATTCTATCCATGACAGATGACAACTGAAGATTTAAGGATAGTCTGGGATTTGAAATTCCATCATCATTTTGTGAGAATTCAAACCTTGAAATACAACAAAAATATACTTTCTTTTAAGGTAGCACGTCCATTGTTTCAGATTTCATCAACTTCTTGCTTGCAGGAGTATTCTAAATCCTTTTTATGTGATAATTTTATGGTGTGTATAAAGATAAATAAGAAACAATTTCTTAGTTTTATTTTTGGTGAAAAAAATGCATTTTTTGTGCATTTTATTGTATTGAATCCCATTTACTTTAAGCAGGAAACTATCGAAACTATAAGGAGGAAGAAAACATATTACAAGAAATTCAAATTGTATAATCACTTAGCTGGCACTGGGGAAAAAGTCTAAGCAGTTGATAGCCAACGACTTTCAAAGTTATGTAACAAATGTAGAAAATTAAATATAAATCCAGAGTCCTGGATGATATCGCATAATGTTTCAGTCATTGCCAATTTCTTCTTTACGCTGGTGATTTAAAGACCGTATAGTTGAAAACCATCCCTAACTTCAGTTAATATAAAGGCCGGTCCAGACACTACGTCTTATCAAACTATTTATCGAATCAGACAAGTCTTATCAAGTAAAACGGCGCGTGTAGACCACAAAACGTACGTCTTGCATGATCGAAATAAGGTGGTACGATAAGTCGAAAATTTGAAGTGCGAGGCATCATTTATGAAACTTGATTCGACAAGTTGGAGCGTGTGGACAGACTTCGGTTTTATTGGAAATTGTTTTAGTATATTTTCATAGTATATATGTATCACACTGTGTTACTTTGTGTATGCGTATTTAAATATATTATGCATTTTAAACTTTACAAGCATTATGTCTGATCTTCGTCAGTGTTCCCGACAATTTTTAAGAGAATTTATTGAACTCTATCGTAGTTTTCCTTGTTTGTGGCAAGTTAAAAGTGCCGAGTATAGTGATCGGAATAAGAAGTCACAGGCATATGAAATAATGATTAAAAAATACAAGGAGATTGATGAAGCGGCAAACAAAGAGACAGTTACCAAGAAAATTAACTCTTTACGCACCGTTTAAAAAAAGAGCGTGCCAAAATAATGAAATCCACAAAAAGTGGTGCTGGTGAAGATGATATCTACAACCCGACGTTATGGTATTTTGATTTACTGACTTTCTGAATGACCAAGATCAAATAAGACAGTCGACAAACACTATCGATGATGAGGCACATCAAGAGGAAAGTGAAAAAGAGGTAAGTAATGTCTATTTATTAATAATAAAACTACATTATATAGGTATTGAAAGCATTTTATTGCCCAGAATTATAGAATTCTCTTTTTATAACATGTTATACAAACTATGACCTATTGAAAAACTAAATTATCTTGCCATGGGACTGAGCCCTCATTGTTAAAATATTCACAGAACTTTTCTCTAACTATTTTTGCATCATTAAAAATTTAGCCTCTTCTTCCTCTTTGAAGGTCATGCATTAAATTAGGGTCACACCTGTCTCCTAACGCAAGAGAATAATCTGCAGGAATATTTTCTCTATCCATACTTTCTGGGGGTGTGTAATTTTCTGGAGACTTCCTGCGAAGGAAATTATGTAATGCACAACATGTTAGAACAACCTTGTCAATGTTCTCTTTCTTTAAATTTATAGCAGTGTAGAAAACTCGAAATCGGGACGATAAAATGCCAAAAGTATTTTCAATAGTCCGTCGGGCTCTGATAACCGGTAGTTAAAAATTCTTCATTCTCTATTGAGTGTTTCCCTACTATATGGCTTGATAAGATCGGAACGCATTGCAAAGGCCTCATCTGCAATAAACGTATATCCAAGAATTTCGTTAGAATTGGGCATAGATTCCGGATTAGGAAGTTTTAGATTATTATAGGCTAGTTTTTCATAAAATGTGGTATTAGCAATTACTCCACCATCAGAGATTCTACCATTTGTGCCAACATCGCAGTAGATAAACTCACAGTTCGCATTAGCAATTGCCATAAGAACTATGCTATGCGTCTTTTTGTAGCTAAAGTAATATGATCCGCTTCCCTTGGGAGGAACAATTCTGATATGCTTGCCATCAATACTACCCAAACAATGCCGAAATTGCCATTTTTTTTTTCAAAGTCG
Organism: Acanthoscelides obtectus; assembly: GCA_963669975.1. Lineage (NCBI taxonomy): Eukaryota > Metazoa > Arthropoda > Insecta > Coleoptera > Chrysomelidae > Acanthoscelides > Acanthoscelides obtectus. Next base: position 16,177,675 of record CAVLJG010000009.1, read on the forward strand.
GCTGCTATTTGTAACCACTCCTGTTCGCTTTTTGGAAACTAAAACAAAAAAGATTACATTATTCTTACCTTTATAGTAACTTGTAAACTTCTTATCGCTTAATAATTTTAGCGATAACATTTAAAAAATGGAACCTTAAATGAGTTGATGGAATTTTGTTTTGAATTAAACATGTTTAAGTTTTTTTATACATTTTATTTACGGTTGTATTTTTGTTGTATTATAAAATTGTAATATTTTTTTGTTTCAGGTTGACTTGGATTATCAGAGTTTTCCTGCTACACCATCTACAGGTCGGCCATCTACTCCGACTAGTGATACCGCTACCAGTGCCCTGCTACCTACACGCACTGTAAATCGCAAAAAGAAGGCGGCCTCAAATAACAACGAAACAGCCGAAGTTATGTCTAAAATTAATAAAAAATTGGACTTATTGCAGGAAGATTCACATGACCGATTTGGAAAACATGTCGCTGATAGACTTCGATCAGTTCATCCTGATCAACTTAAATTTGCAATGAAACTTATCTCTGATGTTTTATTTGAGGCAGACATATTATCCTTAAATAGATATTCCAAAATAATAACTGAAGACCAACACCCTCCTCAACAGTCTCCACGAGAAACCAGAAAGCCACACTTTAACCAATATGCGTCACCTTGTGTCACCAATACCGAACCAAATAGACAAATTTCAAGTCAAGGCTGGCGTCAAGGGTATTACGTACCGGAAATCGGTCAAGAACAGCACATGTCCAACAGCTACAACTAATTCATAATTCAACCACACCGGAGGAACCCGCTAACACAAATTTTACTCTTTCAGACTATCGAACCACAGTTTCAGAAAAGGACACAGATTCTAATCCCAAGGATCTTGTTCAGTATGTTTTAAATTTTAAACCTAATGAGGGTGTTTAAAGAAATCAAAAACGTGTCATCACTAAATTAATTATTGGTAGTGTATTATGGAAGACGTTTTTTTTATTTTTTACTTTTCTTCACTAACGTTTAGTTTATTTCTTATAAAAGGATTTTCCAAAACTCACCTTTAGGAAGTCTTTTTTTAAAACCCTGTAAATAACGTCACACGTTTCCGGTATAACTTCACTCAGTGATTGCTTGGACATGATGGTGGTGAATTCCAAGTCTTTGTAGCTTCTTCCTGTGGCAAGAAATCTTAACGTGGCACTAAGTCTCTCATGAGCTGAAATGGCTTTTCTCATACAGGTATTTTGCCTTTCAATGTAAGGAGTAACAGATTTTAACAAATGGTTGTATGTTTCAGTGTCCATCCTCAGGTAATTACGCCAATCATCTGGTTCAAGTTCACGTAATATCCTGACATGAGAAAATTCCTGTCTTTTTAATAACCATTCCCTCGACCATCTTAATCTTCGATTTTTTCGTTTATTTCTGCCTTTTATCGCAATACAAATACCATAGGACGACCAAAGAAGTGCTTCTTCCATGACTGAAAACGTCGCAAAGCTAAAATTTGGCCGATTAGTTGTAAACGTGTGGCCGCGCTATATTTTGTACGTTTTGTCGAACAATTTGTATGACCGTTTTATCGTTTGATAAGACGTAGTGTCTGGACCGGCCTTAAGGCACTTATGTAGCGCAAGCTACAGGTGATTGATAACATTAAATATACAACTCCCAAAATGACAAACAAACATAACGCAACCCTAAGATCGTACTTATATTGATGAAAAAAAAACACCCAAGAGCGAGAAAATTTTTCGTTCACCGTGAGATCGAACTTGACCTACATACAACAACAGCAACAGATTTCTTTCATGCTTGTAACAAATTGGGATAGCAAGTTTCGGTCTGGATACTCTGTTTATGCATCAACTAACATATTCCTCGTGGCGTTCAATCACCCTAATGAACACTTGTGAATATTTGCGAACGCATCCTCCCAGCTCCGTCTCTAGTATCCGTTTTCCTCGACTACTGATAGTTGGTGTAGAGGGTGTTTTCAAAGTGGAGTCATTTATTTTAACTGCTTGGAGGACTCCTCAAAAGGAGTTGATATACCGAAAATCACCTATATAAAAGTTGCATAATGAAACAAATAGTAAAAGATTAAACATTTGAACAAACAATAATGTTATTAAGCATATTTTTTGATATTCTCGACCACTGTCTTGTAAGATCTTAGAATTTTTTGTTTACTACTCTTTTCGTTTATCTAAATTTGGCAAACTGTTTGTGTTATTGTATGGTTTTCAGTACGAGCCTTTGGTATTATCAGTTGTATCAGTCTTTTGATAGTGCGTATACTTTCATTTGTCTGACTATTTTGTGCCAAAAATGGCCCATATTTACTAAAAACAATGAAACAGCCGCACATGCAGGTTGTATGCGGCAAGGTTTAGTTTAAGAAATCATCTGGCCCCACGAATGTTTGTAAATTTAGTTATTATACTTCGTGACACAGGATATTTAAAAGCACAACAAGAAGGTCACGCTGGAAGACCTGCTCAATCAGCAATGTTACAAATTGAGGAAGACATTTTATAAATGGTCAAAGAATACCCAGCAATGAGTACTAGAGCCATGGCAGCTCAACTTGACGTTTCTCATAGTGCAACAGGAACAGTATTATTCCTATCAATGTTAACGGGTACAAGAGTTGCATTTTGCGGAAATGAAGATTTTACGAAATTGATTTTGTGTACAGATGACGCCACATTTACACGAAACGGAGTGCACAATTTCCACAACAATCATATTTGGGCAGTAGAAAATCCGCATGATGTATTTTCAATAAAAAAGAAAATATAGATCATTATAACCAGTATAAAAACAAATTTATAGAACTTTTGAGAAAAACAAAAAAAAATTACTATATAAAACAATTGAATAATAATTCACATGACTCTAGACACCTATGGTCCACTGTCAATGATATATTCAATGAGTCATCCTATTCAAAAAACAATATTAATGAAATAAAAACAAAAACAGGACAGAAAACAGACAATATTCAGCAAATATGTGATGAGATCATAGAATTTTTCACGAATATAGGAGGAAACTTAGCAAATAATATCAAACAAAATGCTGATATTCATCTGCATGAAACAAGACTGAATAATTCATTTGTATTAACTGAAGTAGACTATCAGGATGTTTTCAATGCCATTATGACTCTAAAAAATAAAAAAAGCCCTGGAGTTGACGAAATTAGAGCTGAACATCTAAAGATACTGGCCAAACAAATAACAGAACCACTTGCTTATATCATTAACAAATCCTTCCAATCTGGAGTATTTCCATCAGCTTTCAAGACAGCAATCATCATACCTATCTATAAATCTAATGATAATACGGACGTCACTAACTATCGACCTATTTCACTTATATCAAGTTTAGCTAAAGTTTTTGAGAAATTACTCCTTAATAAAATGATTAATTTTCTTAATAAATTCAAAATTCTAAATTCAAATCAATATGGTTTTATAGCGGGCAAATCTACAACAGATGGGGTATTAAGTATAGTAGATGAAATAACCCAAAATATAAATGGAAAAGTACCATCGATATGCGTATTTGTGGACTTACAAAAAGCGTTTGACACAGTTAACCACAATATACTTTTGGAAATCTTAGAAAGAATAGGTTTTCGTGGAAAGATGTATACTTTAATGGAAAATTATTTATCAAATAGACCGCAATCAGTAAAATTATTAAGCTCGTATAGTAAAGAAATGTTTGTTAAATGTGGTGTTCCACAAGGTACAATTTTGGGTCCTCTGTTATTCAATATTTATTTAAACGATATATTCAAAATTAACAGTACTGGTAAAATAGTCAGTTTTGCAGACGATACTGCTATACTCTATAAAGGTAAGGATTGGAACGACTTAAAGGATATTATCCAAAATGACTTTTGCAAAATTATTCAGTGGTTTAATAACCGAAAATTAACGATTAACTTTACTAAAACTCATTTTTTACCATTTTCATCACTATCTAACCATCTACCAAAATATAACCACCTTCGGTTTAAGGTAAATGATAAAAATATAAAAATCAATAGAGTTAATGATACAAAATATTTAGGAATTTATCTAGATCCCCACTTGACATGGGATGTACATATTTCTCACATACTAAAGAAAATTAGATTCATAGCATATAAAATAAAATTTCTAACCGGTATATTAACTGAATATTATCTACGAATAATATATCAAGCTTTAGTCGAGCCACACATAACATATGGTATAGTAGTGTGGGGTGCTGCATGCACGACATACTTTAACGATTTAGATGTACTTCAAAGAAGAATTTTAAAATCAATGTTAGGCAAATCAAAATTATACCCAACTAATGACTTATATAATGATGCACAAGTATATGATACTAAACAACTTTACTTCTTACATACCATTACTCATTATCACAAAACTATTAGTGAACACGACATAATTAAACATAATCATAAAACCAGATATAAATTACGCGCAAAAAATGTTCCTAAACCAAACAAATCCCTAATGAAACGATGTCACCTGTATATAGCTCCAAAATTGTACGAACATTTACCAAATAATTTAAAACAATTACGCAATACATTAAGCTTCAAAAAAAAAATAAAAAAAATTTATTAACACGATTGGGAGAAATCAAATTAATAAAATAATCTCAAATATTACACAATAAATGCTCTACCATTCTTACCAATAATTTCTTTTTTATCTCTATTTTATTATATTTTGCAATTCAACATACATATGATCCATGCACAGGCGTTGTCCTCCTATGGATATATTATATTTATTTACTCGTTTCATGTTCCCTGTATTTTAGAGTAAATAAATATTATTATTATTATTATTATTATTATTATATAGATTTTTATTACATGTTTGGGCTGACGTGGTAAATGGCATGCTTATTGGACCCTACTTTTTTCCACTTCGACTGACCGGTGAAATTTATTTCATCGACACAATCTACCACAGTTACTAGAAGATTTTCCTTTAAATGTGAGACAGAATACGTGGGCTCCACCACATTTTAAACGAGAAGTTCATGAACATCTAAATAATGAGTTTCCGGATAGATGGGGCAATGGACCCTTTCTTGGCCTGCTCGCTCCACGGATTTACGCCTTGCGATTTTTTTACGTGGGGCTATTTAAAAAAGTTGCTGTATCATTATGGAGCAGTAAATATTCTGGAGGGACTGAAAATACCTGTTAATTCGTGGTCACCAGGATTTTATTTTTGAAGCTTGTAAAGGGTCGTTGATTAACCGAACAAATAGGGACAATTTTGAACAGATTTTGTAACAACAATATCCATTTAACTTGATGATGATTTGTTTTAATAATTTTTCATTATGCAACTTTATAAAGGTGAATTTTGTTATATCAACTTCTTTTGATTAGCTCTTCCATATGTTAGACTAAGGACCAATTTCACCAACAACAGTCCGTTATTCTCCACCTATAGGGTAACAGAGCGTCAAATACAACGAATGAGCTTCAAGTTCCAATCAACAAATTTTAGCAACCAATAGCTATGAAATGTTGAAAACAAAATACTGTCAAAGTATGAGATGAGAGCTTGTCATTGAAACGTCACCAGTTTATTGAATATTAAGAAATTACATACCTATAATTCAGTCAAAATTTAAAGAAATGTTGGATTTCTTAGTAAGATTCATGTTTCAATTACTATTGTTGATTTTTTATCCATGTTTATATTATTTTCTTCAATTGATATGCGATACTGGGTGTTTTGTCCTATAAGCCTCTTGCAGATAGCCATTAAGCACGTACTTGATGACAGGCTCTACCAAAAGATGTTGCTCGTTTCCAAACATTCATTCATTTACTTGCCGTTCATCAGAACCATTATGGCACCTTAGATTGATATTCCCACAAAACCATACATGTTTTTTGATGTCCATACATCCATAAAGTTGAACATTTTGCATTGTTCAGGAACTGAACAAACTTGCAAACAAAACTACAAATTTGCCATATTTTTCTTTTTTCACGGGTACGCATTCTAAGTTATATTTATATTAGACATTATTTGAATACAGCTGATTATTGCATTTTAAGGAGTGACACATGGTGAGGGATCTGTCAACTCTTGGTACCAGTCACAAACCATATACTCTGAAGGTTTAATTCCATGCTATTCAATGACAACACGGTGACTTGTGTGGTTGTCAGCGGCCATTGTGTTAGGGTGCAACATGGTTGCCAGATTGTGCATTAATATCCCGTTTCACCCTCCCGGTCCCAGTGGAGTAAGTTCCGCCAACTGTTGAAATATACTCTACTATGCTTTACAAGACTATTCGGGACATTTTCCCAAAATCATTGCACAACACTTGAAAAAATGCAAATGAAAATTTTAAATTATTTCCATGTCGCCACAACATAGCTCCGTCGGTACCTGGGTTTATACATCTTGACAGTAGGGACGTTCGATATGATCCTATATTTAGAAGTATCAATAAATTTCACGAGTGAGAAAGAGTGACTGCCATTTGGCTGCGACATTACCCTTGCCAAAACAGACATATATTTCATCATTTTCAAGGAAATTGTACAAAATCTTCAAATTTGTGTAGTTAGCGAGTTTCACTTCATACGTTGTTACCAGACATGCCCAAATCATCAGTAGCTGCCGGGATATTCATTTCGACCGCTGCATCCCCACGGCTAGGCGACCTGTATGTTAAATTTGTATCGACAAGGCAGCGGGTTATGCTATAAATCATATGTCACAGTTTTTGTGCACTGATTGCAACGGCTAGATGATACCAAAAATATCTTCATAAATAGGAGTCTCTCCCATTCCGAATCGAACAATCCACCAAAGATGCTTATAATCATGATACCTAGTAAATTTACATGAAAAATCCTCTGTATGTAGGTATATAAGAGCTTTCTTATATTTGTTCGTCAATTTGATGATACAACACATCCGCTAAAAATGATCACAGTCAGGATAGTAACCTATGACGAAGCTCCACTGTATGTAAGAATTTTCAGATACTTCATTTGCAATTTGACAACAGATCATGACGGTGTTCACATTTTTCAAATATTCTTCAAGAAGTGTTATCAGTCTAGCTCCAACTATCATAAGTACTATGTTTGTATTCCTACTTTAAATTCAAAAGCAGCAAATGTAACAGATTCATGTCGCGTCGCACCCTTCACCACGGGACGTGATCGTCGTTAGACGTGGCGACCCTGCGAGTGACAGGTAGATAACCCCACCAGTGAATAAACATTCTTACACATATAATCTGTGTTTTAGGATGGAGAGGACATAATGTTTTTATTGCTTTGAAGACATTCATGAACCCGTAAATTGATAAATGATTACCATTAAGATGTTAAGGAAGATGAGGAACTGGATGGAATGTATTTTATATTCTATTTTCTTGCAAAATACAGACAAATCCACACTATTCAACAGGTATGTACTGATAACAGTATATTGAACATAAATTCGAGATGTCCATGCATTAACAAACATCCAAATCTGCTGCCAAATTTAACAGTTAGAAAATCGACCTATTATTTGCCGCATTCCCATTAGCTTTTGGGGATAACTGATTGTTAAATGTAAATTTATAACACAAATCAAAATACATGAAAGTTGACCTGTTTTCTCTGTACAAAAGCATCATGTTGGAATCAAGAAGTGGTCTTGTTTATAATACAGGCGAATTTGCACGATTTTATTCAATATTTTAATGGAAATCACTGATATTCTGAGACCTTTGACAGCTTCTGTCAAATTGCATTTCGATAAGGTATTTTCCCATTGGTCCATAACATTAATGTTGGTGAAATCGGCCCTAAATGACTCAACTTTGAAAACACCTTGTATTTGTCGCACTGCTGGCTTAAAGACAGAAAACATGAATAATATATAATGTATTAACACACAAATGTTTTTATTTTAATACATAGTAGAATCAATCAAAAGAGGCGAAACGATGTGTAATTGGCCAATGTTTATTTAGTGTATTTACCTCGATCTCAGGGTTACCACATTTTGTTGAACGATTTGATGTGGTAGCACTGGGCAGTCCTGCGACTTGACGCACAAGGCAGTTCTGACTTCAAATATACGAGATCAAGTTTTTCCCGTGGTCTTTCTTTTCCCCAAGAAACATACATACGTTATATATAGCACACTGAAATACTTTTATTGAAAATATGATTGCCACTACTTTGCATACATTTCGCACACAGAGAGGAAGTATGTACCAAACAGTGGATCATCTACAAATCACATTAGACGGCAATCAACACGTTGATGCGTTTTTAAGAACATATCTTTTTTCTAAAATTATCTCTCTCAGTCATACACTATTCTTTCCGATAGAGTGCCCTGTAAATATTGATGTATCAATCTAGGCATTATATCAAATTTGATCTACGATTCGGGCAGGGATTAAAGATTAAAGGGTCCTCTCCGATTGGCCAATGTTTAATGATGCGATTTTACTAAAACGCTTTCTAATTGATCATTGTTGATCAGGACCAAAGGTTTTGATCTCCGGATCGAGTGAAAACATATGTTTCATACAGGGTCCGACACAGAGGTCGGAGGGTTCTTAAAAAAATTACAAAATCGGTAATTTTTACTCAAAAACAAATTAATTGACGCATTCGGGTTCTCAATGAAATAGCGTTTGTCACAATCAAGTGTGGAAAATCACGTCAGTCATGTGGTGACCGTTTACCCCATAATGTCCACTGCTAAAAATGCTAGGAATGCCCGAGGACACTCTCCCCACCACTCTCGCTTGAACAGGCGGAGGGTACTGGCCATTTCAAAAACATCCGTCCTTTGTACCGAACCCTCTAGCTAAACCGGGTGATTTATGGAGAATTTCTTGATTTAATATGGGGACTAGAGGCCCTTCTTACACATATCGTATGTTTTTGGTAGTTTGAGAGATATTTTAGAAGAAAACGATTATATTCATTAGATTCATTACTAGAAATATGCTTTCTCACTGGTCTGTTTTGATCTGGATCAAGGATTTTGGATATCGTCTTAGTACAATCGGACTTTATTGTCATGAATCAAAAAACATCAACATGTGATTTACTTTTATACTCTGCAATAACAGATTTACTGCTTCTTCCGTGGTTTTCATAATCTATTTATATATATATATAAGAAAAAATGCATCGACATAGATTCTATTTCACTTCGATATAACGTATCCATATTGAAATTTACATAAACAGCACAAAAATAAATTGTTTCAATATCTAATAATTCAATTTAATAATTATATAATTTACATTTAATAATTACATCCATCAAAAATAAAACATGTGTTGTTACACATTAAGTGAAAAAAATAATATTTTTAAAAATTATTCTTTCAAAACAAAAGTTAACTATTTATAGCTAGAATTATTCCATAAAAAAACTGAACGTCATAATAGGTTATAATGGCTAAAAAGGTTGTACTTATATTATACAGAAAAAGCTATTGCTTTTTTAATTTGATAAATTGAACTACTGCTTTTATGCTTAGGAAATGTAATAAATATGAAATATTTGACAAAGTGAAAAAATAACTATTTTGGTTAAGTAACGTGATCAGTGATATATTTTGCGATTGTCATCAGAAAAGACATTTATTGGCTTCAAGATCTAAAAAAGGCAGAGTCCAAACACAAGGTCAGGTCTTCTGTAACTTCCAGCAAGGAATTCAACGGTGACCTTGAAATTGACATTGACCTTTACCTTCAAGGTTATTTCATGATCAACCTTATTTTGTCAAGTAGGAATCCCTCTATAAATCTTACAGGGTTAGTGATGAAAATAACTATCCATTTCAGATCTGTAGTAAACTTTGACGAGTGATTTTGGATTTGACTTTAAACTTTGCCTTTAGCGTCATTCCAAGGTATTTTTTATAAACCCGCAGGAACAGTATCATCATTTGCAACGAGCACCTTAGTTCCCTCGTTAAAACATGACCAAAGAGTCGGTATTGCCAGTTATTTTCTTCACTGTTCATGTGAGATATCTGTAAGTCCTCCCAGCACCACACATTTGGCCTTTATGTGAGCGCTAGTGGTCAGCTTGATCTTGAATTCTAGTACACATTTGAACCTAAAATGCTTGGCTCTCTGGATTTTCGGTATCAGTTAGGCTTTACTGTTTGAAAAAATAGAGTTGGTGTTGAAATGACCTTGAAGGACAAATCCAAGTTCACCGCTACTTATGAAAATTTACTGATATTGCCAGTTATTTTCGTTACGATCTCTGCGAGATTTCCTAGCAGCACATATTTCACCTTTATTTAACCTATTTGACCTCCAGCGGTCATCCTGATCTTCAATTTTAATACATACTCAAATATCCGCTCTCCCGGCATCAAAAATAGGGTTTTTTATTAAGAACATTCAGTTTACTTTGTGCATGATTTAACGAGTGAACTACGGTGCTCGTTTCGAATGATTTTTAAATTATACTGTTCCTGCGAGTCTCTATTTGAAAAAAATTACATTGGAATGATCTTGAGGGTGGAATTCAAGGTCAAAACCAAGGTTGCTCGTAAAATTTACTAAAGAACTGATCTTGATAATTATTTTCATCACTAATCGTGTAAGATTCATAGTGGTTTCCCTAGCAACACGGATTTGACCTCCATTTGACCTTTAGGGTCACCATCATCTTGGTCTTCAATTCATATTTATCAAAAGTAGGGATTTCCATTAAAAAAATATGATTTGAACTTAAAATGACCTTGAAGGTGAGGATCAAGGTCAAATCCAAAATCACCGCCCACTCCATCGCTAAAATTTGCCAGACCTGACATTGATAACTGTTTTCATTACTAATCCTGTGAGATTTATAGAGTTTTTCCTAACAGAACACATTTGACCTTTAGTAGTTCATCCTGACCTTGGACTTTAACTGCGTTTGAAAGTGAAAGTTTCTGTCCTTTAGATTGCCAGCATGAACAATAGGAGCTTATACTTGCCATGAATTAACCTTGAAAGTGAAGGTCAAGGTCATACTCAAGGTCGTCGTTGAATTCTTTGCTGAAATTTAATGAAGACCTGATCTTTTCCAAAAAATACCTTACCCGCTCTCGAACTTTTATGTCACGCTGTATATCTCAACTCATTTTGAAGTCTATGATCTGTCTGTGAGAGGCTGTCGCCCAGAATTAAATAAAACATTATGACAACCTATCACGTGCATGACCCAATCCCAGTATGATATTGTATACAGTGTGCAAAGTTCTCATGTAGTACATGCCTATTGCAGAAAACTGGCATACCGAAATTATTATCGAATATTTTCCATTAATATGACCACCCAATCATACAGCCCAGACGAACAAAGCTTCACAGCTTTCTAAGCGGCCTAAAAGTATCGGTGCCGCTTTCGGGGAGCTTATAAAAATGGCATCCATAAAAGCTGTTGCGGTGACAAGGGAGATCAAAATTTTCGAGTGTTGTTCGCCCAGTGATTTATTGACAAGGCAACGTACAACACGTTATGATTTATGTCTACCGTAAGTTATATTATTGTCGGGATGACGGTTTTAATAGAATGCTGTCCCATATGAAATGAATATTCATTCCAGAGAAAAATATGATGGAAAATTGGGTAGGCTTTCCATTTTGTATAATGAGCATCAGACCGGCTTTGTGGTTTGTGGTGGGATGAAAATGTTGTAAACAACAAATTTCAGACCTTTTTTGTATATGGAGACAGCTTTTTGATATCATTTTTCATGCATACAATGCTTACATAATATTGCAGAGCTTCTTGATTAGTACCATACTACACAAACTATATCTTTTAGATGGTAATTATTTTGATAATGTATGTTTGTACTAAGCAAGTAAAGGAACACAGGGCTGTACATATTCACGTATAGTGCCGCAGCTCTGTGATTTAAACGAATTCAATATAGCAACATAAATAGACATATACGCGAGAAGAGATGCGGGACGTGAACATCGATCGAGGCAGTTTCTAGACAGGCCACAGGCGCACCGCTAAACAAATCTCATAAATGTCTATTTCCACTTTAGGCATTTATCTATCATAGAGGGTGGTCCTAGAAGTACCCGACCCAACGAAGAAAACACAAAAGTTTTGTAAAAGATGTATTTATTTTAAAACATAATTTCCTTTGAGCTCTATACACTTTTCCCAGGGATGTTCAATAAGTTCGATACAGTTTTTATAATAAATCTGTCTTGCTCCTCAAAATAGCCATTAACTGCCGACATCACTTCTTCATCGTTGGAAAATCTTTGACCACTGAGCCATTTTTTCAAGTTTGGAAACAGAAAACAATCCGAGGGGGCTAAATCTGGTGAATAGGGGGCATGAGGTAGCAATTCAAACTTTAATTCGTTAATTTTGCTTGATTTAATCGCTCAGACGTTTCAATAACTACGCATGTTCGTTGATAGTTTTACCTTTTTCAAGATAGTCATTGAAAATTATCCCACGCGCATCCTAAAAAACCGACGCCATAACCTTGCCTGCAGATGAAACGGTCTTCGCCTTCTTTGGAGCCGGTGGTCCCTTTTGAGTCCATTGTTTTGATTGTTCTTTTGTCTCAGGTGTGGAGTGATGGACCCATCCATGCGTGTGAAACGACGAAAAAATTCTGCTTTGTTGCTGTGAAACTTCGCTAAACACTCAATTGAAGCATCTTCACGACACTGTTTTTGCTTGATTGTGAGCAATCGCGGCACCCATCTTGCACACAGCTTTCTCATGTCCATATTTTCAGATAATATGCGATGAACCGCACTTTTTGAAATGCCTACTATGTCTGCTAACTCGCGCACTTTCAGTCGACGATCATTCAGTACCGCTTTGTGAATTTTCTTCACCATTTCTGAAGTTGTCACCTCATTTGGTCGACCACTGTGAGATGCTCGTCTAGGCAGCTCATACGGCCTAGTTTAAACTCTGCTACCCAATATTTTACTGTTGTAAACGAAGGAGCAGACTCACCCAGAGTAGAATCCAGATCAGCTTTAATATTGGTTGGGTTGAGGCCTTTGAAATAAAAGTATTGTATCACCTAACGATGAGCAATTTTCTCCATTTTCACAAATTCACAGAAAAAACAGGACAACGTTCATGTATTTTGATATATGTTATAGGTTTACATTTAACAATCCGTTATCCCCCTCAGCGAATGGGAATGCGGCAAATAACACTGGACAACAAATTTTAGTTTTTTAATTGTATCTTGTGGGAAAAGTGCACTTCTTTGTTAATTTTGGGGCGCTGAATCCAAACATGACAATGAAATAAAAAAACTAGTTGCGGTTTAGAAAAAAAACTTTTTATTTTTAAGGATATATTAAAAAAAGTAACAAGATTCATATACTTATAAGAATCACTATATGCGCTGTCTTTTTGCTGTTTTTTTATGGATCGTTTCTGGAGCATCTCTACCAAGAGTCCAACAGTAGTCTGCAAGCATGGAAGGATTCCACTTTTCCTTTTTTCCATTGTTGAAATATCCTGATGAAAACGTTCGCCGTGCTCATCACTTACGGCTCCGCAATTGTCAGGAAAAAAGTCCAGGTGTGAGTGTAGGAAATGTATCTTAAGAGACATATTACAGCCCATCTTTTGATACGATGGCAGCATATTTTTGACAAGGGTTTTATAGTTGTCAGCTTTTCTATTTCCCAAGAAATTAGTGACCACCAAAATCATTCCAAGCAGTTTTTTCAATACCTGTTAAAGTGTTTTCAAACTGTGTATCTTTCAAAATATTTCGAATATGTGGCCCAACAAAAATACCTTCCTTAACTTTTGCCTCACTTAGTCTTGGAAATTTCTGACGCAGGTATTGAAAAGCTGACCCATCTCTATCTAATGCCTTGACAAAGTTTTTCATTAGGCCCAACTTGATATGCAGTGATGGTAATAAAATTTTTTTCGAATCTACTAATGGCATATGCTGTACATTTTTTTGACCTGGCTCTAGGAATTGACGAACAGGCCAGTTTTGTCTGGTGTAATGAAGTGCCTTTTTTGCCCAATTAAAAGTGCAACAACTTTCAAATCGCCACAAATATGCCATTGGTGCTCATCGTATTTTATGCATGTCAATAGGTACTTCATATTGTCATATGATTCTTTCATGTGAACTGCACACCCTACAGGAAGAGATGGTAAAATATTTCCAATATGCAATAACACTGCCTTTAAACTCAATGTTGAACTGTCTATAAACAATCTCCATTCTTCTGGGTTATAGTTTATATTTAAAGCCGCCGTTAATGTTACTGCAGAAAACCAAGTTATTCTCCATATTGAAAAATGGTTCTAAGTCTTTGTGGCGTTTACGAAAAACACATACCGAAACATCGTCTTCTAACAAGTTCCACTGCTGCAGTCTTGATCCAAGTAACTCTGCCTTACATTTTGGAAGTTCTAAATCTCTTACAAGATCATTTAATTCTGACTGTGTTATTTTGTGCGGTTGGTGGCATGATGTGCTCGGTATAAAATCAGGATCTCTTGACGTTGATGGCATATCTTCTTCCTGACGAATCACTCGATCGCCATGATCTGATTCGTTTTCTGATTCGCAAGTGTAGGATTCTGGGGTTTTGGAATAGGATTCTCGTCACTGTGAGGCACAGGTCTCATCGCAGATGGTATGTTTGGGTAGTTAATAAACGATTTTTTTTTCTTGGATATACCTGTCGCTTGTCCAACACAAGGTACCATGCAAAAGTAACAATCATTAATATGATTTGTAGGCTCTCTCCAAACCATTGGGATAGCAAAGCGCACAGACCATTTTTTGCCATTTAACCAGCTCCTCAGACTTGAAGCACATGTATTACAGCAGATGTGGGGTGCCCACTGTTTGTCTTGATCACCTAGTTTACAACCGAAATAAAGCTGATATGCCTTTGTTATTAGTAGAGTAATAGACCGTCTCTGAGACGCAAAAGTCACATCACCACACACGTAACAAAACTGATCTGGATTGTTTACACACTTTCGAGACATCTTGCATGAACGCTGTCAGCCAACTGAGGAAAAAATGGCTAATATAAAACAATATAATGTACACGTATGTATAACGTAACACAATCATGCCGATTACATCATCTTTCCTTGCCGAATATAAAAATGTAGCACGTGCATTCTTGTGAATTACAGTATATTAACACTGTCACAGCAGGAACACATATAATTACCGTATCTCTAAAACTTGAACTAATATTGAAAAAATAAGTTTCATTCCGGTTTTAGCACATTAAAAATAGTAATATTTTGTGATTTTATTTAAGATATTTTTTGGCTGTTGATCAGTGTATTAGGTCGATTTTCTAGCTCTTAAATTTGGCAGCAGATTTGGACGTTTGTTAATGCATGGCACTCTCGAATTTACCAACTTCTTATACTGAAAGTTATCATTACATACCTGTTGAATAGTGTGGATTTGTCTGTATTTTGCAAGAAAATAAAATATAAAATACATTCCATCCAATTCCTCATCTTCCTTTACGTCATAATATTATTTATTAATTTATGAGTTAATGAATTTCTTCAAAGCAATAAAAACATTGTGTCCTCTCCATCCTAAAACAAGTGATGTCATAATGCTCAGTTCCTGTAGCTATAACTTATAGTTAGTATGCCTCCGTCACCATGATGTGTCAGAAAGTAACACAATGGTGTTAGATTGCAAAAGCAACTGTCAGTCGTCACGCCCCCCGTGCCCCCCTCTAAATCCGCCAGTGTCTTTCGGTATGATGAAATTTTTACAAATTGAACATCAGTGCTGAAGCGTACGTACCGTAAAGCATGCGTTTCGATAGCATTTTTTAGTCGGCGATCCAAATCCCATCCGCATTCTCCGAATAGTGATTCGCTGTTTCGCTATTCATCTTTGGAGATTCCGGAAATTATGAGCTATGTTCTTTGCGATCCGACAAAATTGCTCTACTTGAGCACAAATGTCGGAGAGCAAGTTAGCAGAACACTTTAAATGTGACAGCCCATCAAGATGTCCATCAGAAAATCGGGTAGCATCATCAATGTTCTACGAGGATGTCACCACTGAAGAGATCGTGGAAGTAATCAGCAGCCTTCCAAATAAAAGAAGCAGTGGAAATGATGGAATTTCAACGCGTGTGATAAAGTTGTGAAACGTGAAATATCTTCCCCCCCATCAGTCCTTATTAATAAATGAGTGAAGCAAGGTAAATTCCCGAAATGCTTGAAACTAGCTATTGTTATTCCCGTATACAAAAAGGGTGACCGTACAGACCTTGAAAACTACAGACCAATATCACTTTTATCGATGATCTCTAAAGTCACTGAAAAATGTCTGTATAAACGTATATTATGTTTTCTCAATCGCTATAATGTCTTATCAGATACCCAGCATGGGTTTAGACCCTCACGATCTATAGAAACGGCGACCTTTGACTTTTTTTCCCATATATATAGAGAAGTAGACGAAAACAGATACGTTGCTGGACTATTTTTTGACCTTTCGAAAGCATTCGATATAATGGATATTTCGTTTATCGTGGAAAAATTGCACTGCTTAGGTATAAGGGATTTTATTCTCAGTTGGATCCAGTCTTTCCCCACAGATAGAAAATTGAAAACGAAGGTCAATGGTCATACGTCAACTCAATATTCCGTGAATATAGGTGCGGCACAAGGCTCAGTACTTGCACCACTGCTCTTCATTGTATACATAAATGACTTGAAATTGTCTGGCTTCATGATTAATTGTGCGGATGACACATCTATCGTCGTCAGTGCCACGACACTGCAGGATCTTCTCGAATCTATTGAGAAAGTCAAAAGTGAAATGAGCAAGTGGTGCCAGTTTAACCGCCTCATTTTGAATGAAGACTGTTGAAATTCATTTCTTCAACAAGAAACCACGCATGGATATTGATAGCTTTTCAGATCAAACTGTCTTCTTAGGAACTCATGTTGATAGTAAGTTAAGCTGGCAACCACAAATAAATCATATTTGCAACAAAATTAACAGTGCTTATTTTGCAATATTGAAATTAAAGCCTAACATCCATCTAAACTCACTCTTAGATATGTACTACGCGCTAGTTTATTCTCACCTCACTCACAAGATAATCATATGGGGACAGGCAACAATGATTAACAGATTATTCATCCTGCAGAAAAGAGTACTTCGATTAATTTTTAATATTAATAAGAGGGACTCTTGTAAAGAAATATTTAGACGCTATAATCTGCTTACATTAATGTCCATCTATATCTACAAATGTGCCATCTTCGCATTTGAACATAGCAATAGATTTGTTCGTACCAACGCCATTAATAGTCAATACAACTCTAGAATAGGGCATGATCTGAGTATACCGACACATAACTCTTCCCTGTTCCAAAAATCTCCCACTCTAGCGTGCACTAAGGTATACAATAATCTGCCGAGTGAGTTGCGGAGAAGCACTAATATCCTTGCGCTGAAAAAACATCTCAGGAAATATCTGGTTGAAAAATGCTATTACTCTCTACATGAGTTTTACTAACACATGAAAGTATCTGTTTTCTTTTAAGCTGTTAATCATTTCGTTATCAGTGAATTGTCTATTATCGTGGAGTAAATGTATTTTAATTTCATTTTTTATTCGAGTTTTAACGAAAGTATATATGTTTTCTTTCTAAGCTTTTAACCATTTGTCCTCACTGCTCGATGTTTATTGTGTTTATATATTATGTATTTCAACAGATTCTCCTACCGCTTTTCTTTTCTTTGTATCAGCTTCAATGATTTTTACCGGCTAGACGAACATTTTTTGTGATAAAAAAAGTCGCTGTATATGTATATACTTTTACACATTACGATTCTTGCACTGTACCTGTACCTATAAAGTGATTTAACCTTTTAAAATGTTTTGTAATTGTAATGTCCTTATTTATTTTATAATTATAAGTATTTTTCTGGCATATTTGCTCAAACGCATATATGACCCTCAAATTGATATTGACAAGTCTTATATCATGTAACATGATCTAATAGGACAATAAACTATCTATCTATCTATCTATCTATATCTAGATAGGGTAGGTGTGCGAGAGATGCCGCATGTTTTTAAAAATTGGGATTATATTATATTATCCGATAAAAATAAATTGAAATCGCAAGTGTACTTAAAAAATGTTTATTTATGAAAAATACCAACACAAAAGTAACTATAACAAAAAATGACAAATGAAAACGTATTATTTATGATCATGTATTTGGCCAAGTCTCCCACATGCTATAGGTGAGTTGCCGCACCCGTGATGAGGGAGATGGCTTATGAAAAATAACATTAAATTCTTCTTTTTGCTTAAGCGGTCTTCCTCAAAAACCTTCCTTTTTCTATACTAAGTGACATATAAATCCGAACACCCAGTTTAAATGGTTTTATTTTAATAAAAGTTGGTGTATTTATCTTACTGTAAATAACAAGTGAAAAAATGTTCAGCCTTATCAGTTGGGCATTCCGGTTGTTATACTGCTTTTTTTTAATTCACTAACGCTCTAAAAATGAATATTTCAGCCGCAGTAAAGAATCAACGTTGGCGGATTTTGGTTCTTGACATCCTTTACGATCGGTTACGATGCCTAGAGTACGGAGACCTGTACGATTTCGTCAACTTAGTGAGTTTGATAGGGGCCGTATAGTGGGACTTCGGGAAGCTGGACTTTCTTTTCGGGCATTTGCAGTTACAGTGCAAAGAAGTGTAGACACTGTGGTTAGGTGTTGTCAGGCATGGCTTCGAGAAGGCCGTACGCAAAGAGCAAGGGGCACTGGACGCCGCCGTAGAACAACAGACCGTGAAGATCGCCGCCTAAGATTATTGGCCTTAGGGGACCGTTTCTCCACTACCAGGTCCATTGCACATGAATGGTTTGCAGAACACGGAAGATCTATTGGCATGCGAAGTGTTCACCGACGAATGAGAAGTTTTGGCTTGTTTTCATACCGGCCACACTGGGTCCTCCCTTTAACTCGAGATTACCGACCTAATCGCCTTGAGTGGTGCAGACAACAGTCACTCTGGGATCAGGAATGGAACAGTATTGTCTTTAGTGACGAGTCTAGATTTTGTTTAGGCATGCACGATGGTTGTGCCAGGGTTAGAAGGCGACGTGGTGAAAGAAGGAATCCACAGTTTTTTGTTGAAAGACATGTTCATCACACTGTTGGAGTTATGGTTTGGGGTGCTATAGCTTATGGTTCCAGGTCACCTTTAATCTTCATCAGAGGTAACATGAACGCGCAGCGTTATATCCACGAAGTTCTAGAACCCCATCTTTTACCCTATCTTGACACCCTGGCAGATCCAACTTTCCAACAAGATAATGGCCGACCACATGTTGCAAGAGTCACAATAGATTTCTTTCAACATAATGATGTCACATTGTTACCATGGCCACCAAGATCTCCCGACTTATCCCCAATTGAGCTCGTGTGGGATATGATGGGTAGGAGATTGCTCAATTTGCAACGTCCTCCTCAGACTCTAGAAGCACTTCGAGAGGAGTTGGTGGTTGCCTGGAATGAGATACCACAGGAGGACATTGGCGGCGCGTTGGAGAATGCGTAGCACATCAGGGTGCATGCACACATTATTAAAGATCAAAGGGCTTTAAAGCAGTGCAATCATTTTGAAATTTTTATCATTTACTTATTATGCTTCATTAAGTACTTATACAAAATTTTATTAAAATAAAACCATTTAAACTGGATGTTCGGATTTATATGTCACTTAGTATATATCTTGACCAAGGTATGAAGATGGTCCTTGAGGTCCCTTGTCAAATTTATTTTGTGCTGGTCTTCTTCTTACTGTTCTCTCGGGGACGTTGCATGTTCTGATTGCTTGTCTTATATAAGTTCCATCTTCTTGTATTAAACGTAGAGCTGTACTAAGTTGTTCTTGCGTCAATGTCCCACTATGAGACTTTCGTATATGTTTACGGGTATATCTGAAAAAATATTGCACTGCCAAGATTCCTTGCGGCATCTACCCCTTTGGATGGGAGAGATACCGCGACGTATTTTTAAGGAGTTATTACAGTAACGATAGTTAGAACCTGTAAGAACATAACCTTAGTTATTCGAAATCTATCGAACGTTGAATTAAAAACGCATTTATGCCAAATCGGTGAAAGTATTTGAAGGATATTAGATACTAAAAAGATGTTGTTACTTACCAGTCTACTATCTTGACAAAAATGCCCAACTAAAATTATAAGCAAGTGTCTAAATTTCTAAAGACGCGTACGCTTTTCGAGATTAATTCTCAACTGATCACATGGAGAAAATAATCTATCCGTAAAATGCACTGTTGTTGACTAAGCTAGGTGTGCGTCGTCTGGTCCCACTGCGACATCTCTCCCACATTTACTTGAGCGGTATGGCTTAACAAGGACAACAATATTTATTTACACAATAAAAGCAATGAGCGATGTCGGAGAAAAACATCTATTGTTTTAGCTTTTTCATCAAATTGTTTATGCATATCTATGTCTTTACATCGTCAAGTAAATTTATGTATGCTTTGGTCCTAAATAAAGGTATAATCGTTGTGTTATAGATTTATTTGGTCTGCGTACAACTTTTTCTATTAGTTTGTGCCTTATCTGGTGATTGTGCTTAATTTTTAGGTCATCATTTTTGAACTCGTGATAGTTGGTAATAGCATGTATGATATTAAGCGGCTTTAGGCCCAATTTCACCAACAACAGTCCGTTATCCTCTATATCCATAGGGTAACAGACCGTTAGATACAGCGAATGATCTTCAAGTTCCAATCAACAAATTTTAGCAACCAATAGCTATGAAATGTTGAAAACAAAATACTGTCAAAGTATGAGATGACAACTTATCATTGAAACATCACCAGCTTATTGAATATTAAGAAATTACATATAATTCAGGCAAATTTTAAAAAATGCTTGATTTTTTAATCAAATTCATGTTTGCATTATTTTCTTCAACTGATATGTGATACTGGGTGTTTTTTCCTATAAACCTCCTGCAGATAGCCATTAAGCACCTACCTGATGACAGGCTCTACCAAAAGATATTGCTCGTTTCCAATCATCCATTCATTTACTTGCCGTTCATCAGAACCATTATGGCACCTTAGATTGGTATTCCCACAAAACCATTCAGGTTTTTTGATATCCATACGTCCATAACGTTGAATATTTTTCGTTATTCAGGACCTGAACAAACATCCACACTATATTCACAGCGATCAATAAATTCCCAAATAACGCCTTAAAGCTACCATCAAACCTAAAGCCTGCAAAAAAACTACAATTTTTCTTTTTCACGAGTACACTTTATAGGTTATATTTATATTAGACATTATTTGAATTCAGCTGATTATTACATTTCAACGAGTGACACATGTGTGGGATCTGTCAACTCTTGGTACCAGTTACAAAACATATTATACTCTGAAGATTTAATTCCATGCTATTCAATGATAACACGTGAGTTTTTTTTTTATTCAAAGAAATAACCGCATCAACCTTTACAGGTTATTAGCGGTGGCTGTGATTAAATCTTATGTAGAACATTAATTTTTCTTAAATACATAACTAGTTGGTTAATGTCACATTTGTCCCCTATAATATCCGCTAGATTTCCGTTAATATTATGTTGAAGTCTTTCACTTTCCAGTAGTGGGCACTCCACTAAGATATGATTAACGGTGAGTGTTTCTTCACAAATGTCACAGGTTGGTGGTTGTTCTCCATTGAAAAGGTGCCGATGAGTGAGCTGGGTGTGTCCGAGTCGTAGTCTGGTTATAACTATTTGATGTCTTCGATTCTGGGTAATACAGCGCCATGGCCCCATAGATGATTTGAGATCTAAGAGCTTAGAATTTTTATTTCTCCATTCACTCTTCCATTCTTGATATATTTTATTATAAGTGAAGTAAGATTTTGTATCCGAGAATGGTATTTTTGTTGTTGCTGATAGTTCTCCTTGCGCTGCGATTTTTGCTTTTTGGTCTGCCTCCTCATTACCCCGGATGCCAACGTGGGATGGAGCCCAAATGAAGTTAACTCTTTTGCCTTCCGTATGTAATCGTGAGTTGTGTGGTTATCAGCGGCCATTTTGTCAGGGTGCGACAAGGGTTGCCAGATTGTGCATTAATATCCCGTTTCAGGCTCCTGGTCCCAGTGGAGTAAGCTCCGCCAACTGTTGAAATATACTCTACTATGCTTTATAAGACTATTCGTGACATTTTTCTCAAAATCATTGCACAACACTTGAAAAAATGCAAATGAAAATTTAAAATTATTTTCATGACGCCGCAAAATAGCTCCGTCGGTACCTTGGGTTATACATCCTGACAGTAGGGATGTTCCATATGATCCTAGATTTAGAAGTATCAATACATTTCACGAGTATCGTCATCTTTCGATCCGGACTGTGTCAGAAAGAGTCACTGCCATTTGGCTGCGACATTACCCTGCCAAATCAGACATATCTTTCATCATTTTCGAAGAAATTGTACAAAATCTTCAAATTTGTGAAGTTAGCGAGTTTCACTTCATACGTTCTTACCAGACATGCCCAAATCATCAGTTGCTGCCGTGATATTCATCCCTTCCACTGCATTCCCACGGCTAGGTGACCTGTATGTTAAATTTGTATTGATAGGGTAGTGGGTTATGCTATAAATCATATGTCACAGTGTTTGTGCACTGATTGCAACGGTTAGATGATACCAAACAAATTTTCATAAATAGGAGATCTTTCGCATTCCGGATCGAACAATCTACCAAAGATGCTTATAATCATGATACCTAGTAAATTTTCACGAAAATAATTCAAAACCAGCAAATGTAAAAGATTCGTTTCGCACCCTCCACCTCGGGACGTGATCGTCGTGAGACTTGGCAACCCTGCGAGTGTCAGATAGATATCCCCGTTCCCCGCCAGTCAAAAAAAAAAACAGAACAAACAGTAAACATTACTAGTTTTTTGATTTTTGAACTTAAAGGCCATTATCTGTGAAACATTTTTCATAATTTTTTGTCTATGTCCATAGTAATTGCATTATGCATCAGGGAGATGTAGGGATTGACACGTCTTACACATATTATCTGTGTTTTAGGATGGAGAAGACATAATGTTTTTATTGCTTTGAAGAAATTCATTATCCCATAAATGAATAAATGATTACTATTATGACGTAAAGGAAGATGAGGAATTGGATGAAATGTATTTTATATTCTATTTTCTTGCAAAATACAGACAAATCCACAATATTCAACAGGTATGTAATGATAACGTTCAGTATATTGAAGTTTAGAAGAAATTTAACAGCTAGAAAGTCGACCTATTATTTGCCGCATTCCCATTCGCTGAGAGGGATAACGGATTGTTAAATGTGAACCTACAACATATATCAAAATACATAAAAGTTGTCCTGTTTTTTCTGTACAAAAGCATCATGTTGGAATCAAAAAGTGGTCTTGTTTATAATACAATAGAAATCACTAATATTCAGAGGCCTTTGACAGCTTTCGTCAAATTGCATTTCGATAAGGTATTTTCCCATTGGTCCATAATATTAATGTTGGTGAAATTGGCCCTTAATCATGCATACCTTTGTATCAGGTACCAGTTGGATATAATTTTGGCCTTTAATCAGTCGTTCCTGTAATTGTAGGACGCCTTCGTGGCTCCTTGATTTTAATAGCTTTCTACTGTTCCGTTTCAGCGATCTACTTTGAGGTTAAGTCACAAATATTTATTTGAATCAAATTGTTCATGCTTTTGATTGTCTTATCAGCCTGAAAATTCCTACAATTTGAAAAGAAAACATAACTTCCCAATGGGAGAGCGCTGACGCAGTCACGGAACAGTAGAAATCTAGAATTATCATAGTCTCTCTGAAGGAGAGAATAGACGATGAGAATCAAGGAGATCATAAAGGCGTCCAACAGTTGTACAAAAGACTAACGATCCGGCCCTTAAAAGTTGTTTTTAAGATCATTTTTTGAAAATTATCCAACTCATAAAAATGAGCATATGAGCTGAGCTTGTAGCTCTTCATGGCAGTTTCCAGTAGGTTATACAAGGAGTGATTGTATTATTGTATTAGCCCCGAGATCGGTGTTTTCTCTCTTAGCCTAGTCCTATGTCCTACGAACGAATGTAAATTGTATTTGCGCAAAGGACTTCTTGTTGTGGGTGTTGGATATCGGTCGCAGTTGAAGAGCCTCGCGGGTGTTCTGTAATAACTAATCCACTCTACAATCTCGCGAATGGAAGCACACATGTACTTCAGATCTATCTTTGCAGGTAAGTTGGGAAATATGAGAGTCGTAACAACTTACTTTCCGGAGAAAAAGCTAGAGGTTGTCACTGTTTAAAAACCTAGAGTAACGGTAGCGTGGTAGCACCAGTAATTGAACAGACACCAGTAATTGGACACGCGGAAAATTACTTGAAATAAGACCTGATGCGTTCTAGGATTACTATGGGTTCCACTACATACTACCAGGAGATTTTGTTAATTTAGATTTCAAAGTCAGTCGGTTATGATAATGCAAAGTGAATCGGTGTGAGAATCAGGCTCTGCAACAAAGGTAGACATTTATTCAAGAACAATATCATAGAATGGGTGAATAAATCTTTCAATCCAAAATACAGTGCCTGTACATGCATCTGTTGTATGTTGGATGTGTTCCAAAATCAAAACCAAAAGTTGAAGAAAACTCAAAGAAAAATTGATATGGAAGAGGTGTGCGTATATAATAATTCAATGATATATTGTTTTCCTGTTGTGCGTACCCATTTTGATAATTTCTTTTTAAAATTGTGTGTATTTCGAAATTGGCCTTTGGGCATGGGTTTATATAATTTTGGAGCCAAAGAGAGAAAAGATCGCTTCAATGAGGTCTTATAGGACTGTTTTTGCTCGTAATTTATATCGAGTATCATGGCAATGTGTGATTTTATCGTACTCCATGACAACTTCGTGATAATGGCTGATAGTATGTAGAAAATAGCATTGCTTGATATCAAATAATTTTGATTCGTTATTTAACTCACTTGTTGAATATAATTTTGATTTTTCGAACATAGTTTTTAAAACAATTCTCTGTAAACCTTCTAGGTCACTTAAATACACTGGACATGCTGTACCCCATGCTAATATACCGTATATTAGGTGTGGCTCAATTAAGGCATGATATCTATTACGCATATAATTTTCTATCAATATGCCTGTGAGGACTTTACTTTTGTATGTAACAAATCTTTCTTTCTTCCAAATGCAGGCTGCATGAATGTCACACCTCAAATGTTGATCTAAAGAAAATAATAAATATTTGATGTTGTCCACTCTGTCAATTTTTTTATTTGTATTGTTTATTTTAATGAAAAGATTTGAATAATCGGGTAGATTTCCTCCGTATGATGTGAGGTGTAGAGAATGCGTTTCTAAAAGCTCACGGTTAATTTTGTAGTGTTGAAAAAGTTAATGGCTTTATAAAAGTCATTCTCGGGTATTCTTGACGATCAGGTAATTGGCCCTTTCGACTTACCCCCAAAGTTGTCAGGAGAAGGATACCTTAGCTTTCTAGTCAATAACCTACCAGAATTTTTGAAACAGACCTTAGACAACATGCCATTATAACGAATACAGGATTTGTGGTTTCTTCAGGACACCACCAAACATTTTTAGAGGCGTCATTCAGTATTTGAATGAACATTATCCAAATCGCTGGACCGGTTCAAAATGCTCCTGATCCTCGAAACTGGCCAGCAAGATCTCCTGACCTCAATCCGATGGATTTCTGGTATTGGGGAGAACTCAAAGGGAAGGCGAAAAAAAAATTTAATGCGGCTGAAATGATAAATGGACAACTTCGAGTAAGAAGAATCTGGGTTCGCCGTAATGAAGCTTGTGTGGAAAATGGAGGATGATATTTTGAACACCTTCTTTTGATATTCTCTGTCAAGGTTTGAATAATCGGGTAGATCTCTTCCGTATGATGTGAGGTGTAGAGAATGCGTTTTTTAAAGCTAGCGGTTAATTTTCTAGTGTTGAAAGTTTAATGGCTTTATAAAAGTCATTTTCATTTGCTCCCATTATATCATACTAGTCTTGCCCTTTATATAGTATAGCCGTATCATCAGCAAAACTATTTTACCTTCACAGTTAATTTTGAATGACAAGAGGTCACTCTTCCCAATAATTTACTTCTTTCTCGTTTACCTTCCATACTATTTCTGCTGCGAATTGTATCAGCTGCTCTACCACTTTTTCCGTTGTCCTTTCATCCCTAGCTATTATGGCGACATCATCAGCATAGGCAGTTATTTGGTGACTTTTAAATAACATACCTACTCATCTATTAAGCTGATTCTTAATAACAATTCTTTCTGGGATCACATTCAATAAAAGTGAAGATAATGGGTCCCCCTGTCCGAGTCCTGTATTAATTCCAAACTCTTCTGTCAATTATTCTCTTATTTTGGCCATACGTTTTGTTTGTCTCCTCGTCATTCTTTGTTCTGATCGTGTCGTAGGCTTTTTGTAAGTCAATAAATAGTGTGATTGCTGGTATTTTATATTCGTAGCAGGTGGTAAGAGCTTCTTTCATAAAAAATATTTGATCAGTTGTCGATCTTCGCTGACAAATGAGTTTACTAATCTTTTTTCATGTAACTTAAAGTTATTGTAATCACTTTTAATATTATTTACTAATTTTTCTCCGACATATTGGTTGACTTTCATTTATTACTTCACTTGTTTCCGTTTTCAATAGAGTAATTTAATGTCCAGATCATTGCTTTCCATTTCTTTCTGAGTCGTGTGAATTATCGTTTAGCTTCTGAGTATTACGAACCCAAATTTCAATTGAAATATTTATTAGAATTGGTGTGTTTTTGAACAACATCACCAGGTTTGAATCTCGAATGTTTACTCATTTTAAGCATATGATCTACAATGTGAAAAGTGATGTTCAAGTATTTGCACAGGGGTTACAGACTTACCGCCTCGGTGCTCAAGTTTTGGTGCAGTCACCAGCATTAATTGAACACCACAGACTTTGATCTTTCCAAACCCTTATTCAGATAATAGCCTGACCAAGGAATCTGGGGAAAAGCTTCTTTTGGATATAACTACTTTTTTCTTGCTTATTATTTTTTGTTTTTGTTACATGATTAGTAAGAAAATTAAAAAAAATGATTCCAAAAGAAACGTTTCTCCATGCTCCTTGTGTGATTCAGGGAAATAGAATTAGGTTGATTTCCTTTCTTGAAAACTGAACAAGAAACGAAAAAAGTAAGAGACAAAAAAGTTGTCTTTCTATTTGCTTAATCCAAAGAACGAAACAAAAATTGCACAAAAGTAAGTGACATACATCTTTTTATCACAAATATTCGTTCAATTCCCGCTCGACATGCCACTGGACTTATAATACCACCGTCAAGTTAGAACAAAATTAGGTAGAAGATAAACGAAAAATCTTTTCCTTTAATTTTAACATATACGAACTTTTTGTCTTATTTAATTAAATGACCCAATGAATCGTTAAATTTATGGTACATACTTAACTAACACCCTGTACAATACAGGGTGGCGCATTGAAAACGAAACAGACGCATTTATTGGCAGCTCTGTTTTTTTTTTGAAAAACGCTCAGACCCGCCGATTTTGTTTTCGGGGGGGACACAAGTTTGGCAAAATATCACGTTAACACGTGCATCCCCTAAGCGGGGGGTGATACCACCCCAAAATCTTAAATGGAAAGGGGAGTCGAGTGATACCTTATTTTAAAGGTCTTTCAATCCCTTTTATAATGATTATGATGATTAATGTACTTCAGTTCAGTAGTTTTGAAGATTAGTGGAGATCAATACATTTGGCAGCAAAGTAATTTAAAAATGAGGAATGAACTGACCCGTTAGGCAAGTAAATGTTGAAAATCGCCACCATGACTCTCCATGCAATAATAAAGATTTTGCTCAAAACGTTGCCGCACATTTTGCAATATTTGAGGAGTATTTTGAAGGACTCATTCACAATTCTTTGTCGCAGGTCTTCTAATGATGCTGGCTGAGTAGCATAGATTTTGATTTTTAAATGACCCCACATAAAGATATCCAAAGGTAATAAATCTGGCGATCTTGGGGGCCATTCAATGGCACCTCTTCTATCAATCCATCGATATAGAAACGTCTGATCTAAATATTGTCGAACACGTAATGCGTAGTGTGGTGGGGCACCATCCTGTTGGAACATCAACCTATTCGCAATGTACCGCCGATCATTCTGATTTTCAATTATGGCTGTTAATGCCGGATCTATGGCGACTTCCAGTAATTCCAAATACATTTCACCGGTCAAATTTCCAGGTTAGAAAAAAGGACCAACTAAATGATCGCCAAAAATACCAGCCCAAACATTTAATTTTTGTGGCTGGTGTGTATGAACCTCATGATAAACTCTGAGATTAGAATCGGACCAATATCGGCAGTTATGACGATTTACTACGCCATTTAAGAAAAAGCACGTGTTGAATAGAAAATATTCATCGTTTATAATTCGTTCACTCATATCTTCACAAAATTGTAATCGCCGATCAAAATCGTCTTCATTAAGTTCTTGTACCAGGTGAATTTTATACGGATGTGAACGCTCGTAGTGTACAGTCGTGTTTTGCATCTCTTTCGATTTGATTACGGTTTCATAGTGTATAACCGGCTTATAATTATTTTGATTCTTTGTTGTGAGTCTCCCACACGTTAGGAACAGTTTGTGAGTAGTTTCATTGGCTTCGTATGTTGTGCTCATATACTACAAAACAATTCA
The DNA here is from genome assembly GCA_963669975.1 of Acanthoscelides obtectus. Taxonomy (NCBI): domain Eukaryota; kingdom Metazoa; phylum Arthropoda; class Insecta; order Coleoptera; family Chrysomelidae; genus Acanthoscelides; species Acanthoscelides obtectus. The sequence continues at coordinate 16,206,573 of CAVLJG010000009.1, forward strand.
ATTTTCTTCTGCCGAGCGACCATTTCTGGTTCAACAATTTTGTTGACCTTGAACTAGAATCCTCCTTTTTGTGTATCACCTGATAAAGAAGTAGTAAAGCAAAGTAGCTGACTGATTTATTTCGTGGTTCTGTGGTCTACTCACGGAGGCTCTGAGACGATTCCTTTCATATTTCTATTCCTTATCCTATCCGTGGTCTAACCTCTTTGTGTGTGAGTCTCTATTATCGACCCAATAGAGTGAAGTGCGTCTTCCTGTACCCTCTCCCTTCCTATAACTTGTTGATAATTAACAATGAACCAAGATTGCGCTACATGTTCCAAATTAATTGACACTTCTCAAATGCATATCCTATGCTCCAAGTGCCTGAAAAGTCACCACGCTAATTGTGTTAACCTGACCACTAAAGAGATCGGCTATTTCGCCGAAAACGGTGACAACAAATGGGTTTGTTCAGCATGCTGTAGACGTGGTAGAGTTACTCGTAGCAACTCGTCGTCCTCATCAACTAGTGCTCGACCAGCGGTCTCCCCTCACCGGTCTGACGAAGCGACTGCTTCTGATCCTCTAGCACTCATTTTGTGTCAATTGTCGACCATGGCCAATAACATTAGAGACATCAAAAAGTCACAAGCACAACTAAGCAACGATGTCTCCCATTGTATGTCATTGCAGCATTCGGCTTCTATTGTTCGCCATGACGAACTGATCTCTAATTGTGAGGCTAGTATTCAGCAACTCCAAAGTGCGCAAGCATCTATCTTATCCAACATTTCGAACGTTGAATCTAGACTGACCAATGCACTGGTAAATGATAGATCGTTGAATACCAACGCTAACAATATCCCATCATCTCCGACTGAAACTTGGGAAATACTCAGACGATCTCACAATATTATCCTGAAAGGTCTTCCTGAAGGCAACAATGATTCTGATTCCGTAACAGACATAATCAACCACATCGAACCGTCTGCTAATGGATACCGCCTCAATATGACCAGACTTGGTGCTGTAGGTACATCTCGTCCTCGGTTGATAAAGGTTGGCTTTGCATCGCCTATAATAGCTAAGAATATTCTACGCAAGAAGAATGATATTTTAAGCCACTCTACCTATAACTCCGTTAAAATTTTGGACGACAAAACACCGTCACAAATGCATGAGCTGCAGCAACTACGTGAGGAGTTGAAACGAAGGCTAACGGCTGGAGAACGCAATATCACGATTAAATATGTAAAGGGTAGACCATCCATTGTCAATATTGTTGCACAGCAATCTTCTGTATCAAAAAACTGCTAACCGAGGTGTCGGTGTGCTACACAAACATTCAGTCACTGGTATCTAAACTTCTCGAAGTGCAAGCATTTGTTGATGGAACCAAACCTTCGTTTCTTTGTCTGACAGAAACATGCCTCAGCCCTAATATACCTGACTATGTTGTTAATTTGCCTGGTTACTGTTTGTATAGGGTAGATTCCCCTCGCACGCCGGGGTATTGTGGGGTCTGTGTTTATGTACGTACCGAATTTGCTGACAATTTCACAATAACTACTACTTCCAAGAGCTTCGATGGTATCGACAGAAATATATTGTCGACTCTCGCATCCAAGAAATTACCATTACCAAGAAATCCGCAATCAAATAGCAAGACCAGTCGCAAAAGGTGTGGGAAGCTACAGCTTGCACGTCCTAATATTGAAAAAGTCGACAAACGAAAGAAGAGATAGAGTGAGGTTTAGTTCATAACTAAAGCTGAATGGCAGGAGATCTAGCAAAAAAAGAAAGGAAGAGGGAAGAAAAAGAACACTCAAAATTGAAGAAAGCCAGCAAATGAGAAGAGGATTTTCAAACTACAAAGGAGTCTACTAAGATTTCCCTTCCCAATACTGCATCACTTGTCGAAGAATAAGTCGCATTCCTCAACAGAAGGGTTTATTTGTGATGAATGCTGCACGTATTTTTTAAAATATTCCAAATAAGAATGTCGTTATTAACATGTTTCTTCTTACCTATTTCAGTCCAAAAGCAAGGGGGACTCTGATAAAAACACATATTTCCTATAACATAGTATCCATTTCAGTGCCTCGTAAGGATTAACTAAATAGTTTTCTTGTGCCATGACCTTCAATCAAATTGTTAAAGTTGAAAATCCGCTTAGGTGTGTAACTACTACCCTGTAGTTTAACGCTTCTAAGGCCAATCGATGGAATCGGCAGGGGTATTATGTAGAACACATTGAAAACGTCAAACAAAAAAAATACACAAAACGGCATTTTGCAGACTAGGTAGATCTTAGTGTGCAAAAAGTTCGTTCAAGGTTTGATTGCTATGATCGCAATAAGCGCCACTAGAAACGTCCATCTATGAAGGGATGACGCAACGACACGTCATGCATTGTTGGTTGCTTGTTAGATGCAGAAAGCCAAGTATTTATCTCTGAGAAAATGTGAAAGAAAGAAAGTTGGTTGAGTATCAAGATCACATCTGGATCACTGTGTGTCTGCAAGTGTATAAAATCAGTGATATTTGCTATGTGAGAAAATGATTAATGAATGCCATTGCCCGACGGGTGATTTATATGTTACCCTTTCTGGAGAACGTTTTTGCGTTTCATAAATATTCCTGTCTGTAGCATATTTTTTCACCTGTTACTTTTAATTTACTTCAGTAACCAGGAATTTATCTTCTTATTTCTCTCATTTTTAAACTTCAGCAAATTTGTATATGTAATTTGAAGAGCGAATAAGAAAAAGATGCCCAAATAATTTCTACTTTTGGATACATCTTAACTAAGTGTATTTAAGACAAGAATCCAACGCAATTATCATCAATATAGGTGATTAGCAAGCAAGTCCTCACTAAACACCTATGCACTGCCGTTTCCTTCCAACTATAGAAAATGGCGCGCCGTCCGTTGGTTTCTTTTTTAAATTGGGATTAAAACTACACTCTTCAATAATATGTAACACTCGATACTGTTTTGAAAGGAATACACCTTCCGATTATTTATGAAGATAAATTTCAGTTAAATGGCCGCTATTTCATCAATAGCTCGATGGATATTTTCCTTAAGAACATCAATTGTTTGAGGACCGTTAGTGTAACAGCGATCCTTAACAGTACCCCATAGGAAGTAATCCATGGGCGTCAGATTACAGCGGCGGGCTGGCCAATGAACGTCTCCAAAACGGATGATAACGCAATGACCAAACTTGGTGTGTAAAAGATCGACTGTTTAACGGCTGGTGTGGCATGTTACTCCATCTTGCTGAAATCAGAGATTTTGCAAGTGCATGTCGTCTAATAGTGGCCACAAAAAACTCCTCAACATGTCTCTATAGCGTTCCCCGTTTACCGTCACGCTGTTAGAATCTTCATCTTGAAAAAAGGGGACCAATAATCCCACCACTCCAAGAGCAACAACAGTTATATTTTTTTTGATGCATTGGTTTTTCTATGACATGTGGATTTTCAGAACCCCAAATCCTACAGTTCTGCGTGTTAACGTAACCACCCAGATGGAAACGGTATTCGTCCGAAAAGATGATTTGGCGATTAAAACGTCCGTTTCCAACTGATTTAGAGCCCACACAGAGAAACGATATCGAAGCGGATGGTCATTTTGTTTCAAGTCTTGCAGAAGTTGCACCTTGCAAGGAAATAATCCCAGGTCGTTACGCAATATTCTTCGCTCAGAAGTGCGACTGATGACACCTTGTTTTGCTTGTACGTACGGGTTGAACACGCTCATATCTTCTGTTATCCACAAGCAGGCCAGTTTCACGAATTTTCGTATACCATCCGCGGACGGAGCTTCATCCCGACCAAATAGTCTTCTCAATTTCGGCAACACAAAAAATAGTTTTTCAATATTTCCCACCTTTGCTCAAGATTCTCGATGGCTCACAGCGGAAGCTTGACACAATATATCTGCCTATATTTTGAGTATGGAAGTGTTACCGACTGTCAAAATAATACCAATTAAAAAAAAACAACTGATGGCCCACCCTTTATACAACTTGAAGATTAAACCGCCAATAGTGCCATCTGTGAAACAGATCTTACATCACATCAGAGCCAAACAGCATCATCGTCTGCGAGTGCACAACAAGTATACAACAGAGCTAGTTGAAATATTGTAGAAAAATCTACGTTATGTCACAAAAAAAAACCTATAGAATGTCAAAAAAAACGATAAAATGTCACTTTTTAAGATACGTAATACCTGTGCGGAACGGGCATACGGCTTTGACAAATATCTGAGCTTTGTTGCTAGCCGTTCGCATCTGGGAGTTTCCCATACGAACCATTTGCTTCAATAGCAGTATCTGCTGTGAAGGAGGTCAATTATTCGTTAACAGCTATAAACCACTTTTCTCTTCCTTACTTTGTGTAAAGCTCAGATAAGACCGGGCATGGAGAACCTTTTCACATATCTGGAGATATTCTACCCTAATTATACTGCCGGCACTTGATGCGAATAAGAGGAGAGAAGTGGGGTTACTTGGCATCACTTCCGCAGCAGATTGTTACAATCCTCTTCTGTTCAAGTAGTATACCAACAGAAATTATGCGTGCGTCGGTAAACTTGAGGCATGTGAAACGGATCAAGTCCTGTCCCTGCTACTCGTATCAACAGGATCTATTTCCCCTTTAATACTTTGGCGTAATCGGATTTAGCCTTTTCCCCTTTGACTGCTCGAATATACGAGAAATACCTACATAACAACTTTAGCGACAGTAGTTTAATGTGACTGAACCACGACAGGTACGATGGTGCCGGATATTGACGTTACTGCCAAATTTCGTAAGCCTCTACTTGTCTTTCTCAAACCGAAGCAGAAAGATTGCTGTCTTTCACCTCAATTGCTAGTAATGTCTAAGTTATTGTCATCACGTTTGGCTTTTACGCTTACATTTGTATAGTCAGTATACAGGGTGTAAACGTTATGATAGTCATTATTTAAATGGGTGATGGAGGTGGTTAAAAGAAGCAAAATGTTTAATATAACATGGGGGTCAAAACAGCATTTTTTTAGATAAAAGCGACTTTAAAGTAAAATAAAATCTGACAACGGCGCAATACCAGACACAAATTACGACGGAACGCAGTGTAAATAAAGATGGAGTTTGCTATTTTTGGCTCTCAGGTATTATTTCATTATTTGATAATGTACTCGTAAAATGCAAACAGTTAAAAAAACGGACTTACCACTAACTGTCTCAGCGCTTCACCTGGTGTGTGGAAGCTTATTGAACGTATTAAAAAAATCCACCTATAAATAGGGAACACAATTTTGACCTACATCGTTTTTCTTTTTAAAACCCACACTTCACTCTTTTTGTATTTCAAGAAGGTGTTCAAAATGTCGCCCTCCAGTTTCCACACAAGCTTCATTACGACGAACCCAGTTTCTTCTTACTCTAGATCCTCGAAGTTGTCCATTTATTATTTCAGCGGCATTAATTTTTTTTTTCGCGAAGTTGTGCTTCAGTTGTTATTGGACCAGCCCCATAAACCATCCCTTTAAGTTCTCCCCAATACCAGAAATCCATCGGATTGAGGTCAGGAGATCTTGCTGGCCATTCTCAAGGATCAGGAGCATTTCGACCGATACAGCGATCTGGATAATGTTCATTCAAATACTGAATGACGCCTCTAAAAATCTGTGGTGGTGCCCCGTCATAAAGAAACCACAAATTCTGCCTCCGTTGTAACTGCATGTTGTCTAAGATCTGTTCCAAAGGTTCTGGTAGGTTATTGGCTAGAAAGCTAAGGTATCCTTCTCCTGACGACTTTGAGGGTAACTCGAAAGGGCCAATTACCTGATCGTCAAGGATACCCGCCCAAATATTTATTATAAAACGTTCTTGGAAATGACATTCACGAATGGTATGAGGATTTTCTTGGGACCACGTGCGAGTATTATGGAAATTTAATATCCCGTCTCGCGTAAAAGTACATTCGTCCGTCGCTAGAATGTTTTAAAAAAAAATCAGATTTTCAATGTTTTTGTGCAAAAACCACTGACACAGACAGTCTGCGAGGATAGTCTTCTGGTAACAAGGCCTGCACTTGTTGTACATGGTAGGAATAGATCAAATTTTCCCGAGGATTCTATGGACTATGGTATGCGATAGTCCTACGCGGCGGTCTAATTCCCGAGTGCTGATTTCTGCATTGATTTCCACGATTTTTAAAATTTGTTCCTCCTACTCTACAGTAACCTGTCTTCCACGATTGCGAATATTAGTGGGCTGAACAGTTCCGGTATCTCGAAGTCTCTGGTATACTTGCACAAATATCCTTCTGTCTGGGTGTACCCGTTGGGGAAATCTGTCGCGATAAATTTGAGCTGCAAGATTTGAATTCTGACGAGCTTCACCGCAAGCTAACAAGATGTCGGCGAACTCTTGATTCGAGAACATTGTAAATAAACACGACGACGTACGCGAATAAAAACAAAACAACACGCCCGATGCTCCTCTCGACAAAACGAAATTAATTTATCTATGCAAATCGATAACTAACCACTGTTACCGTTTACGATCGACTGCCGGTTCGATAAGAGTGATGAAAGACCGACGCTCTGTTGTCGTGTGTGTTTTAAATATTTAATTTAATGAAACTTACTTACTGACTACCAATTTTGGCTTAACTTAGAAAAACTTAATGCCATTTATTTGCTAAGTACCCAATTTAAAAACGTTTTAGATTAGATTATAAAAATTAGTAAGATTATAATGCCATTTAGACAAAAATCTATTGACTTTTGGACCATGGGTCATATGAACTTTTTGACTTGTATTGAGCCCCCATGTTACCCATTTCAATAATGACTACCATGGCGTTTACACCCTGTATTAAGTGCCCATTCCGTCATAATCTACAATGAATTTGAACGACGCAATTAACCAAACTGCAAATTAACACCTCTATCTGTGACGCATAAACTAAAGTAACACAAAATGCGAATACATAACACAGATAACTTGAACACAGATGGTTACTATCAACAATTGAGTAAATACAGGGTTTTTTCACCACTAATACTGTAATTCTTGATTTTATTAGATTGACGGTGGATTTCACCAGGATTGCTAATCTAGCAAACTGTTATTCTCCAAAGGCACCGTCAACTATAGGCAATGGGCCTTAAGGTCTCTCCCTCAGGTTTTTGGCCCTAAATAGCATTGGAGTATTGTAAATAAAACACTGTAAAAATTTTAGATGATAGCGTGACATTGAAATGTAATCAGTTTACTGAATATTATGAAATTATATAAAATGCAGTCAAAATTTGGAAAAAGGCCTTATGCATGAGTAAAATTCAGTTTTTATTAGTTTGGCTGAAGGTTGATGCATGTTGTCCAATTTTCACAATCCATATGTATACTAACTTGACATTACCTACCGTGTACTTTACTTTGTCCTATAAAACATTTGCACACTTGGACTACCAAACCCTTACATGAAAAAGCCTTTCGGCACATTTTTTTTTTGTAGGATGTTCCTCAGCAAAGTTTTGAAATCTTGGGTTGGTACTGCTCCGAAACTATTCAAGATTTGCAACATTCATACCTGCAGTTAAAATTGAGAACCTTTTGGCTATTATTAGTCAACTCTTTGAGTATGCCAGTTCGGCATTGCGAGGTCCCAGGGCAATATCTGCAATATCGACTGCTATAGCTACGTCCACTCCAAACTTCTATTTCAAATCTACAAAAATACCTGTGGAAAGAACAGGAGGGTCACTGTTCATTTGTTCCTGGTAATTGAGATATAGGGAGCTATTGGTGGACTGTACAACAGGACTAATCCCATTCTCTGAAGTATCCTCTCCAGGAGATGTATTTGAGACAAGTTCTAAGGCACTACAGATAAGCGGGAAAACGCTGCTTTAGATTCATTAGGCTGTAAATGAGACTTTTTTGGATTGCCTGCAAATTTAAATAGCTAGTCAATCTTTGGCTTATCAAAATGAATACTATAATATCCAAACCTAGAGAAACGCGAGATTCATTGTGCATAATTTCTTCACAGACGCCTGCTTCGGCATTGTTCATTATACGTTTCAAGCGGCTTGAAAACGTTTTCCGAATAGGTAATGTACGGGTACTAACACCTAAAAAGCGTCAGATTTGGATAGGGTTAAAAATAATTAGGTACATGTAATAAATTCAGCAATGTCACAAGACAAAATATCACACAGACAAAATTATTATTCTTAGGATATAAAGACATGAAACGAAATGAAATACTATTAGATGAGATATCTCAAGAGAGCGCCATCCAAATATTTCAGCAATAATGACACATTGAGAAATGGGACGGTATTTCACGAAGCGCATAGGGTTAATGTTTAAAAAGTTATTGACTACACCGACAAAAATCATAAATATGCCACTATTCTGAAAAATAGGATAATCATTCCTTACCTACCATACTCGTATATGTCACTATTTTGTCATTCGATGTGCGCCTCACGACCAATGTAGCAACACTGATTGTGTCTGTGTTCTCGAAGCACACACTAGAATTTCAGGCTGAAAGAATAACGGCACTAGTCCCATCTTGCGGCAGGTTGTCAAGGTTAGATGTGACATTAATTCAATATATACTAAGTGACATATAAATCCGAACACTCAGTTTAAATGGTTTTATTTTAATAAAATTTTGTATAAGTACTTAATGAAGCATGATAAGTAAATGATAAAAATTTCAAAATGATTGCACTGCTTTAAAGCCCTTTGACCTTTAATAATGTGTGGATGCACCTTCATGTGCTACGCATTCCCCAACGCGCCTAGGCATGCTTCTGATCAGGTGGTCAATGTCCTCCTGTGGTATCTCATTCCAGGCAACCACCAACTCCTCTCGAAGTGCTTCTAGAGTCCGAGGAGGACGTTGCAAATTGAGCAATCTCCTACCCATCATATCCCACACGTGCTCAATTGGGGATAAGTCGGGAGATCTTGGTGGCCATGGCAACAATGTGACATCATTATGTTGAAAGAAGTCTATTGTGACTCTTGCAACATGTGGTCGGGCATTATCTTGTTGGAAAGTTGGAGCTGCCAGGGTGTCAAGATAGGGTAAAAGATGGCGTTCTATAACTTCGTGGATATAACGCTGCGCGTTCATGTTACCTCTGATAAAGATTAAAGGTGACCTGGAGCCATAAACTATAGCACCCCAAACCATAACTCCAACAGTGTGATGAACATGTCTTTCAACAAAAAACTGTGGATTCCTCCTTTCACCACGTCGCCTTCTAACCCTGGCACGACCATCGAGACTTGTCACTAAACACAATACTGTTCCATTCCTGATCCCAGAGTGACCGTTGTCTGCACCACTCAGGGCGATTACGTCGGCGTTCTCGAGTTAAAGGGAGGACCCAGTGTGGCCGGTATGAAAACAAGCCAAAACTTCTCATTCGTCGGTAAGCACTTCGCATGCCAATAGGTCTTCCGTGATCTGCAAACCATTCGTTTGCAATGGACCTGGTAGTGGAGAAACGGTCCCTTAAGGCCAATAATCTTAGGCGGCGATCTTCACGGTCTGTTGTTCTACGGCGGCGTCCAGTGCCCCTTGCTCCTTGCGTACGGCCTTCTCGAAGCCATGCCTGACAATACCTAACCACAGTGTCTACACTTCTTTGCACTCTAACTGCAATTGCCCGAAAAGAAAGTCCAGCTTCCCGAAGTCCCACTATACGGCCCCTATCAAACTCATTAAGTTGACGGAATCGTACAGGACTCCGTACTCTAGACATCGTAACCGATTGTAAAGGATGTCAAGAACCAAAATCCGCCAACGTTGATTCTTTACTGCGGCTGAAATATTCATTTTTAGAGCGTTAGTGAATTAAAAAAAAAGCAGTATAAAAACCGGAATGTCCAACTGATAAGGCTGAACATTTTTTCACTTGTTATTTACATTAAGATAAATACATTCACCAACTTTTATTAAAATAAAACCATTTAAACTGGGTGTTCGGATTTATATGTCACTTAGTATATTTATTGACTATGTTAAGGTTGCTTGAACGTATTATCTCAATTTTAGTAGATTTTGAGATATGTTACTGTTGTTGCGAATGAGCGATTTGGTTTAGGAAAACAAAATGCATCGATTTGATTTTTTAAAAGGCCATTGAACATTGAAAACACTATCGGCCATTATATGACTACCGTATGGATTAACGATATCTTCATTGTTTATTTCTAAAAAATCCTAATCATACCTCATTACCTCTTGATAATTTTATTTAATATTCGCAAAAATAAGTTTGAGTTACTGTCTATAAAGATCCAGGATTGATCAAGTCGTATCCAGGTGTCGCATATATTTATTTCCCTAGGTACTCTAATCAGCAGCTTTCCTGGGATCTTTGTCGATATATTTTTATATTCTCGGTTGATACAATAACGACAATTACTATATTTCCATGATAACTGGTAGGAGTCTTGTTTATAAGCCGAAAGTTCAGAAGGTTATAGTGCTGTTTATAAATGGTATAACGATAAAGCACATTATTCTACGGAGATGGAGATTATTTTCGCATCTTTGAGAAAAATATGTTTTTAAATTATAGACTTAAGCTTTTCACAATGCAATCTAAAAGGTTCTACGAAAATCCATTGAGTGGATCCGGATTCCGAGAGTTTCATATCATTATATCGTACGGCTCCCTAATAACAATGCCGTATCGTTATGGGGCTACACTGGGAAGAGGTGAGCTATGTCTGAGAGGAACAGGTTCGTTTTAGTCAGGTCCGTAGCCAGGGGGGGGGGCTCACGGGGCTTAAGCCCCCGAAATTCCGAAAGAAATTTAAACATGAAAGACAAACAGAAAATTCCAGTTATCTCAATCACATTATGTAAATATATGAAACAAATAATTGTAAATTTTTAGCCTATGTCCGTCCTTGAGGTCTAGCTATATCTATGCTAAAATTTAGCGATACCAGTTCAGCCGTTTTGGCATGAAAGCAGAACTTACAAACATACACACTTTCACATTTATAATATTAGTAGGGAAGTAGGGATATTCATTTGCCACTATAAAAAGACGTCTTTCATACCTATGGCATTTTCTTTTATCGCTACAATATTGGACATTTATTTGTTGTTCACTTTCATTATTCTTTTATTATTAATAGAACTTCTCCTCCCAGGATTTGCTTTGACGATAAGGTATCATCAACGGCAGTGAAGGCAGAATAAAGATTGTGGTGTGCGAAGATATCGTCCACTGATCAATCAACCGAGGTTTTAAAACCGTTGGCGTATTGCAATGAAAATTATTTTCACGGTATCAGAATACTTCTAACTACCTTAGCCACTTTGCCAGTGACAACAGCTAGTGTAGAAAGATCATTTTCCACTATGAAAAGAATTAAAACTCTACCGCGAAGTGTTATGCGCCATGAAAGATTGAGTTCACTCGCTATGATCTCTATTCACTGGGATATTGCTGTCGATCCTGATCACGTACTGGACATTGTATCAAAAAAAGAATCTGGAAGATTACTTTTTTGATAGTACAGGTCAAAGTTTTTGAGTTAAAGGTGTTATTCTCAGGTTTTTACCACATTACCACTTTGAAGTTGAGTCATTAATTTTCAGATAATGATTGTAGAAGGAAGATAAACCGAAATATGTGTGTAAAAATAAAAAAAAATAAAAAAAAATACCTTGTTTTATAAAGTATCCTCCCGACAAGTATTTCAGTGCGGACCTGTATTTGATCGTGAGATCTTGGCGCACCGGCATGCTCTCCCCTGTGAGGTCTTAAGTCACCTGATTCACGAGCCCGTTGTACTACATTAACAAAGGCACGAGGGGTGGTTGCACTCGATTGGGAAACCGATCCGCATAAACATGTGCCATTTTTTATTTCGTTTGAGCCACGCAGCAAACACCACTATTCACACACGCGTTACCGACTGACACATCGACTGAATAAAAACGTCGTGATCAGCGTTTCAAATTCTTTCGCTTTTTTGTTTCCGATGCGATGAACCGATAAGGCGGATTACATCCGTTGTTGCCAAACACGAGCACATAATATTATTATTGAGACAGGGCGGTACTCAAACTCCTAAAGGGCTATAACTTTGTTACTTTAATTTTACCACAAAAATGTTAAAGGAAAAAACATTTCTTTTGATCAGATCTACTCACTGTTAAAATAAATGACTCAACTTCGAAGTCACCTATATATATATAGGTGAAAAATTAAAGCTTCCGCCTTTTGTTGGGTACTTCAACAAAATTTAAGCAAAGAGGACTCTTTATACTTTTTTTAATTCTCTCCAGCTTTCAATGGACTTTGCCATCATCATCAGGAGCTGCAATTACAATGATAACAAAAGTGTAAAATGAATTTAAATTGACTCAACTTACAGTAGTATGTGAGGATGTTGCTAATTGTTGTTTACGTATAGGATGAGGGAAACGTCCAGTAACATGGTGAGAGCTGGATACATGGTACAATGGTCAAAATTATATAAAATATGACAAGACAAGTTAAAAACAGATTAAAAATTATTAAAAAAACATTAGAGCATTACGTCGTGAAGCCACTTGATGATTGCACAAAATGGTGGTCATGGAATAATGAGTGAGATGAACCTTTGACAGAAGGCCGAAGATTGTCAATGTCTGTGTTGAAAGATGGAACGAATTGTGGGCGTGTGCCAAACGTTGCCAAATCACTTCAGATGATGTGATTTTCAGAATGTTATGTAAGAAATTGTTAAACCGACCAGAGGCAGTTGAATAAACTATATTTTAATTAACGGGAATTTTAAATTAACAATTATTAATAAATCGTGAGAAGAGAATTATTAGATTTTGAGTGGAATGAAATTTGTTGGTGAAATCGGCCAAAACACAGATTATATTTATGGTTGTGAAAAGTCGAAATTTGGGGAGATATGTAAGTTCTCCAATTTCTCGCAGTTTAGCAAATATGAATAAATGACACTCAGTTGTTTAACATCTGTCTTTTTGTTGATACAGTTGTTATTCATGAAAATGTGGGACATTTCCAGGAATAAACGTTTGGAGATGTGTTTTTCTTTATCAAGAACTTTGATACTTGTGTAATTCATAGAATGCCCTATTGTGTTAACATGAGATGCTAGAGCGCATCTTTCAGGATCAAGCTTAGCATCACTTTTGTGTGATGTAATCCTTCCTTTAAGAGATCTGGAGGTCTGACCTATGTATATTTGGTTGCAGTTGTTGCAATTGATGGAGTAGACTGTGTTGGTTAAGCCAAGCAACGGGACTTTGTCTTTCAATCTATGACTAGTTTTGCTTTAGGCACCGATTTGTAGCCGACCAAGTTATCAATTTCTAAATTCGTTGAAATAATTCATCATACCGCCTATCCTTGAAAAAAGTTGTCGCATCCTTAAAATAGAAATAGACATAGAAACTAAGGACAGAACAAACACCACTCGCACCCAGCGAGCGCCAAGGGAAACCAAATTCATATTTCGAAGAAAATAGATAATAGGACCGGATGCTATAAAGTTGGACCTTTCAAATAGGCCGGGACAGAAACAAGGTTTGGAGATCTATTCTGTAATAACATTTGGTTGCTACAACTATAAAGTAACTACCAAAGGTGTGGTGAGAAATTTGAATCTCACCCATTTGGTTATCAGATGTTAGAAACTACCCCGAGCGCTGAACGGTCACGCGTCAGAGGCGTATCATGAGATATCTAAGACTTCCGGAGGCTAGCGTATTACTAAAAATTGTCATAGTTGTGGGAAAATATGAAAAAGAGGAGACAAACAGCTAGGTTTTAAGCAGAATTTTCCCCTAGCTGATAGGAGCAGGTGCGCCAGGCTGGATACGATTCTACCTTCTGTCAACGTACGCGTTGACAGATGCGGTTTGGAAGTTATCATTAGAGAGGAGCAGGTGAAACAATGAAAGACTGCGTAATTGTACCGAAGCTAACTTTGTTAAAATACATTAAAAATTCCAGAAGAGAGTCACCGTTAGTTTTACCTAAATTATAATATAATTATTTAAGAGAACATATCGAATTGTGGCTTCAGCATTACAGGAATTCCCAATCCATTGAAATTATTGAAAACTGCAGGGTTTGCCCCAAAGCAATTAAAGCCTCGAGACGCCACTGAAGGGGACGTGTTGCGTAAACTTAAGGGAAGACTGTACGCTGACGACACTCCTTGAGGTGGGGCAAGGGAACGTAATTAACCAACAGAGTTTAAGGCCATTTTGAGTTCAAAAATTAAGTCTAACAATCATTGGCCAAGTTAGTTTCCATCTTTAGAGAATCAGACGACCATTGCAAGGGTTGTAAACTGATCGACCAATGAGGAGACAAGGGCTGACCTCACTAAGAAAAGTGACCAGCCTTCTGATGGAGGGGAAAATCCGCAACTGACCTCCGATAATTTTGAAACTAAAAACTACAGTTCTTCTCTTATCTTTGATTTGTACGGTTGAAAAAGCTGCTTCGATTTACCCTCAGTTAGTGGCTGATAATAAGTGTTGCATTGGCAGTATTTGTGTTAAGTTGTGTTCTCATCAGTAAGCACTTCCAGTTACTTAACAGGGGGCGTTTCCCTTCTTTATTAGCCCTTCTGGCTAAAGCTAAAATAACGCCGAGTCAACTAAGGATTCTAAGCATTAGCTTGATTAGTTAGCATTGTAAAGTTGAGATTCTAGAGTTTAGTTTTGGTTCAAACTTAAATTTATTGTAACTTAGTGTCACCGTTCCTTTTAACTTAGTCGTAATTCATTCCTGCAGTGATCTTTTCTCCAGCCTGTTACTTTTACGAAGTTAACTGTCCTTTGTCATTGCTACTTCACTCTGCACGAGTCTATAGATATTTTGAGTCTGTAATTTAATTATTAATAAAAATGAGTCTCCTTTAACTTGAGTTCCATTAATTTTAGTAACTAAAGCTAACTGAGTTCGATGATTCCGAAAGTATTCATCAATGAGTCAAGATTATATTACTTTATGTCAGGTTCTACGCGAGTCTACCTCCTATAGGAAGACAATTAAAAGGTAACAGAATTGAAATTCGAGAGGTCTCGGACCAGTCCAGAAATTGGAGTATTGGACTGGAGGTCCGAACTATGTGTTCAAGGCACGGAATCGAGAGGTCCGGGAATCTCGGAGGAAGTCCCTGTTACAGATTTATCAAAGGTAAGTAATTTGATTACAATAGTGAGTATCTGAGGAGGTGATCTGCAAACCGCCGTTTTTGAAAAATTGGCAAATCTGGGTTAGGCATGTGATCGTATATTTTTAATGGTCCTCTATCCGATAAACCTAATTAAGAACGTCAAACTGCAGTTTTTCCCTTTGTAATAGCTAGTGAATTATTGTGGTGTTCTACAAAGCGCAGTATTTTGTTTCAACTAGGAATAACAAAACGCAATTTATTACTCCATGCTTGGAAAATCATAGCGCAACTTTTCAAATCTTAACTTGCTGATCAAAATTACACATGCACGACAAAACGCAGTATTTCTTTGAATAAGTGGGGGGATATTCAGACCGGCTGTGAATAGTTCAGTTGTTTACCGGCAGTTACGAAGTGTGCGTGTTATACTTTTGCGATCTGTTGCTGCTAAATTACGCAATATTTCGAAATTAAAAATGGATGATAGTAGTCTAGTGCTAGTTAGTGATGCATCTGATGGTTCGAGAAAAAGAAAACGAACTATGTCTAAACGAGAAAGGGCAAAAAAGTGCGGTAAGTTTGAATATAAAAGCAAGTGAGCGGAGTTGTTTTATATTTTTTATTGTTTTAGATACATGAATCATATGCCTAATGCTGAAGATTTTGAAGTGAAGTGCAAGCATTTAAAAACTGCACTCGAGTGTCATGGAGTTTCTACAGAGGATGTAAAACGTGTTAGAGAGTTTGTGTATAGACAACCAATAAAAACGATAATAGATGATAAAATAGCCCACTTAATTGAAGTTAAAAAGGAAAAAAGGTGAAGAAACATTGACAAATAAAGGCCAAGCAATTAGGCTGGACTATTTTTTAAGAAATATTAACTCTGAGAGGCTTTTAGTGTGTCAAACGACGTTTTTGGCTGCTTTGAAGATCTCACAACGGAATATCCTTACTATCGGAAAAAAGACGGCAGAAGGGCAGATAATTGAGAGAAGGGGAGGTGATCGGAGAAGCAAAAAATACGAGGAGCAGAAAAACAGTGTTAAAAAATTCATTGGGAATTTACATGCAAGTGAAAGTCATTACAATCGTAAGAAATCGAAGAGACTTTATCTTTCATCTGACTTGAATCTTGCGAAACTATCAAAATTTTATAATAGCTCTGTAGACCTGAATTTAAAAGTCTCGCGTCTTTATTTTTATAATATTTTTGTACGCTATTTCAATCTCGGCTTTGGGAATCCCGCAAAAGATGTATGTAGTCTATGTACCCGTCTGAAAAATACAATTAGATCCACAAAGAATGCAGCTATGAAAGGAAAATGTATTACTGAGCTGAGAATTCATAAATTGAGAGCTAAACAATTCCACCTTTTTTTGAAAGCAATTCCGGAGAACAGCTTCACAGTACGCTTTGGCTTGCAGCAAGTCCAAGCGTTGCCTAAAATGAACATAGGGGAAGCATTTTATCTAGGTCAACTTGCTCTATACAACTTTTGCATAACAGAACCTAGTACAAGACATCCTTACTTTTATACTCGGACAGAGAATCAAGCGAAAAGGGGACCGAATGAGATAGGATCAGCCATATACCATTTCTTGACAAATCGCGAGTTTCCAGAGAGTTGTAAATTAGTTAGACTATTCGCCGATGGATGCGGAGGAAGAAATAAAAATTCTTTTATCATCACCATATTGATGTTTTGGCTTTCCACTAAGGTACCTAAACATATTGAAGAGGCGGTCCTGTATTTTCCGGTGAGAGGTCATTCTTATCTGCCTGCAGACAGAGTATTCGGTCGGATAGAGAAGATCTGCAGAAAGCGGTCTGAAATTACCACTAAGGAAGAATACTGGAATATCTTTGGAGAAGTTGGGAATTTCAAAGTGATGGGACAAGATTGGGACTTGTTGGATTGGAAGGATTTTTCTAGTACAAAATTCAAGAAAATCAGTGGTATACAAGAAGTAAAGCGAGTTCATTTGAAAAGGGTTCGTGAACAGTGTTCGACAAAATTAGAAGTCTTCTACAGAAGAGACAACGATACAAAGTATCAGAACTACTTGAAACGAGGTGCGAAATTAGAAAATTACCAACCTAAGCAAATTGAACTGCGCAATAGCATTAAAAAAATTAAGCTTGAAAACGTTAAAACCCTATTAAAAAAGTATCAAGAAGACTGGGAAGATAATGAAACCTTCGCTTGGTACAAGAACCTACTAAATGAAAGAAGACATCCAACAGGAGACGAGGAAGAAACATGCCCGGAATCCGACGATGTAGATCCAGAATTGTGTGATTGTGCGGAGGAAGACATTGGCTTGAAAATATAATTATATAACTTTCCGTTTCATTTATGTTTCATATGAATAGATTGGTTTTTCAAAACGCAGTTTTAATACATGTGGAAAATCAAAATGCGGTTTTTTGTTTGTTTTTTTTGTATTAGTCAGCAAACGATAAGGACCTGATTCCAGCAGGTTAGTGTAGCCATTTCATTGTCTCTGAAATTTGAGGTGGTATGTTTGGCTTAGCATTCTACTTCTCCATTTACGCACCTTAAAAAAACGTCTTTATCTCAAAACGTTGAAATTTCAAAGACTGCAGTTTGCAGATCACCTCCTCATCTGCTACTTATTTAGTTTTGCTTCAGGTTCACTAGGGCAAGTTCACCAGGTGTATACACTGAATGCAAAATGCAGAATGCACCATACAATGTCAAAAACTAAATCAATCACTGAAGAGGATATACAGCATATTATTTCTGGCTACAATTTCTTAAACCTAGATGGAAATCATAAGAACAGAGTTGCAGGTACATAAGACATTCTCAAATTAGTGGTTTTCTAAAGGAGTTCATCTATATCAGCAGATCTGTTAGATATTAGTCTTCTCTGCTTTGGCTTGAGATAACAGACACAGGTAACAGTACGAACCTTTCTTTTCTGAGAAACGTTTCTCTTTACAGAAAAAAATATATACGACTTGCACAAAATAAGTACAATTTCTGGCTGTATTAGAGGTAATAAATTTTAAGCTTGTAACAACCTCCCTGCATTGCAGTACAAGGCTGGAAGTAATCTTACAGGCCCTTAGTGCCTTCGTTGCAGCCTGGATGTCGGAGAAGATTGTTATTCTTCTCCTAGGTACTCCCGCCTCCAAAATACGGTATGCACAAGCCAGAGTCATAAAGATTTCCGCTTGGAAAATAGTGGTGTATCCACCAAGAGGCAGAGATAGACTAGTTCTAGGCCCAGAGACTCTGGCGCCAGAGCCCACTCACTCCGGAGACCTTTCGGCTACTAGCGACCTACTCCGCCTTCGTTGCATACTCCACATTACACTTGCTGCTGAAGCGATATTTAGGGGTGATTGGATTATCTCTGCCAAATTCAAAGGTGGGAGATCCATTAGAGCTTCCATTGCATTCAGTCGTGTAGAGCCAGTGTACCACTTTGGGCTTAAGCCCCCACGTTACACCGACAACACGTGTAGTTCAGAATAAGTCAGGCAGCCCGTTAAGACTATTTTGCTTGGATCTGTGCTAGAACTATACCGGGTGTTCCAAATTCAACCATCACCGTTGGGAACTCGCAGTCCAGTAAGAGATACGAAGTTACTTAAATTGGGAAAAAGTTAAATTTTTTGGTAGCTAACAATATGCCACTTAGAAAGTTTCGATATTCACGGTACTGAGATTTTAAGTAAATTACACATTAATATTATCTCTCTTCTTCAAATGGCGTTTCGTGTTTTATCCTCCAGCTTCAGTTTTATTTTTTCTTATGAGTGTCATGTTGGATCTTAGCACAGGCAAATAGAGTTCTTGATGCTGATTTCCAAAATGTATACTCGTAATATGTAGGCCTTGAAGTTATAATTCCAGTGATACGTTTTCTTAGTTGGCTATGTATTTGTTGTTGAAAATTGTATGGAAATAAAAAGGTATGGTAAAACTTTAACACCAAATAAAAATTTTATTGATGGCACTAATAATAATAATAACGTGAGCAGAGATAAAACATAGTAGATGTTACTTTGTGCTCGGTTTATTTTCCTTTGTGTCTGGTCTGGTCTACAAAACAAATGACTATCTGATAATCATTGATCAACAGCCAAAAAATATCTTAAATAAAATCAACAAAATATTACTATTTTTAATGTGCTAAAACCGGAATGAAACTTATTTTTTCAATATTACTTCAAGTTTTAGAGATACGGTAATTATATGTGTTCCTGCTGTGTCAGTGTTAATATACTGTAATTCACAAGAATGCACGTGCTACATTTTTATATTCGGCAAGGAAAGATGATTAATCGGCATGATTGTGTTAGGTTATACATACGTGTACATTATATTGTTTTATATTAGCCATTTTTTCCTCAGTTGACTGACAGCGTTCATGCAAGATGTCTCGAAAGTGTGTAAACAATCCAGATCAGTTTTGTTACGTGTGTGGTGATGTAACTTTTGCATCTCAGAGACGGTCTATTACTCCACTAATAACAAAGGCATATCAGCTTCGGTTGTAAACTAGGTGATCAAGACAAACAGTGGGCACCCCACATCTGCTGTAATACATGTGCTTCAAGTCTGAGGAGCTGGTTAAATGGCAAAAAACGGTCTATGCGATTTGCTGTCCCAATGGTTTGGAGACAGCCTACAAATCATATTAATGATTGTTACTTTTGCATGGTACCTTGTGTTGGACAAGCCACAGGTATGTCCAAGAAAAAAAAATCGGTTATTAACTACCCAAACATACCATCTGCGATGAGACCTGTGCCTGACAGTGACGAAAATCCTATTCCAAAACCCCCAGAATCCTACACTTGCGGATCAGAAAACGAATCAGATCATGGCGATCGAGTGATTCGTCAGGAAGAAGATATGCCATCAACGTCAAGAGATCCTGATTTTATACCGAGCAGGTCATGCCATCAACCGCACAAAATAACACAGTCAGAAATAAATGATCCTGTAAGAGATTTAGAACTTCCAAAATGTAAGGCAGAGTTACTTGGATCAAGACTGCAGCAGTGGAACTTGTTAGAAGACGATGTTTCGGTATGTGTTTTTCGTAAACACCACAAAGACTTAGAACCATTTTTCAATATGGAGAATAACTTGGTTTTCTGCAGTAACATTAACGGCTTACTGGCGGCTTTAAATATAAACTATAACCCAGAAGAATGGAGATTGTTTATAGACAGTTCAACATTGAGTTTAAAGGCAGTGTTATTGCATATTGGAAATATTTTACCATCTCTTCCTGTAGGGTATGCAGTTCACATGAAAGAATCATATGACAATATGAAGTACCTATTGACATGCATAAAATACGATGAGCACCAATGGCATATTTGTGGCGATTTGAAAGTTGTTGCACTTTTGCTTGGGCTGCAGCTAGGCTACACAAAGTTTTGCTGTTTTTTGTGTGAATGGGACAGTCGGGCAAAGGCACTTCATTACACCAGACAAAACTGGCCTGTTCGTCAATTCCTAGAGCCAGGTCAAAAAAATGTACAGCATATGCCATTAGTAGATTCGAGAAAAATTTTATTACCACCACTGCATATCAAGTTGGGCCTAATGAAAAACTTTGTCAAGGCATTAGATAGAGATGAGTCAGCTTTTCAATACCTGCGTCAGAAATTTCCAAGACTAAGTGAGGCAATGGTCAAAGAAGGTATTTTTGTTGGGTCACAGATTCGAAATATTTTGACAGATACACAGTTTGAAAACACTTTAACAGGTATTGAAAAAACTGCTTGGAATGATTTCCATCTGGTGGTCACTAATTTTTTGGGAAATATAAAAGCTGACAACTATAAAACCCTTGTCAAAAATATGCTGTCATCGTATCAAAAGATGGGCTGTAATATGTCTCTTAAGATACATTTCCTACACTCACACCTGGACTTTTTTCCTGACAATTGCGGAGCCGTAAGTGATGAGCACGGCGAACGTTTTCATCAGGATATTTCAACAATGGAAAAAAGGTACCAGGGAAAGTGGAATCCTTCCATGCTTGCAGACTACTGTTGGACTCTTGGTAGAGATGCTCCAGAAACGATCCATAAAAGAACAGCAAAAAGACAGCGCATATAGTGATTCTTATAAGTATATGAATCTTGTTACTTTTTTTAATATATCATTAAAAATATTTTTTTTTCTAAACCGCAACTAATTTTTTTATTTCATTGTCATTTTTGGATTCAGCGCCCCAAAATTAACAAAGAAGTGCACTTTTCCCACAAGATACAATTAAAAAACTAAAATTTGTTGTCCAATAATTTCAAGCCATGCCTAGAAAATTTGTTTTTTTTAAGTACTGGGGTTTGGCAATGTCAATGTATGACATTATGGGCCAATTTCACCAACATTAATATTTATCTGTCTCTTAGACCAATAGGAACATACCTTATCGAAATGCAATTTGACAGAAGCTGTCAAAGCTCTCTGAAAATGAGTGATTTCTATTGATATGTTGAATAAAGTCGTGAAAAAACGGTTGCCTCATAAATAAGGGTACATTATGGATGTAATATTATGTTTTTGTGTTCTAGAATTAGGCTAACCTTCATAGAATTTCCCGTTTCACAAAAGACGGTCAGTTATTTAAAGTGGACCAATGGGAATGCGGCAAATAATAGGTCGATTTTCTAGCTATTATATTTGGTAGGAAGTTTTCACTGTTCTTGACGACTGTTTATACATGGCAATCTAGTTTTGTCTATATATCAGGTACAGGGTGTTGTACGTAATACGTACCTGTAGAAATGTACCGATTTTTGTTATTTTGCAAAGAAAATGATATAAAACGTGTTCCAACTGATTCATCATCTTTTGTTACATCAAAAACAATTTTTGCCAATTTATGATCTAGAAATCCTCACCAAATGTAAACAAACAGCACATTCTGCATTTATGGGTCCTAAAACGTCGATATTTGTAAAAGTATCCGCATCCGCCTATTATTCATCGTCTAGATATTATAAGTCAGAATCAAAAATAACACGTCTGGGATAGTCATGAGTCGTTCGCGAGCAAAATGAACCATTCATCTGTGTGAGCGATGATTGAACGACTCTTTTGTTACATATGACTCGTCCAATTGTGCAAAGCGTGTCTGCACGTCTGCGGTATCCAGCAACTGAACTCCGAACTGACAACAGACACAATCTCGGGAACCCAGTTGTTTTGTTTAGAGACGTCTCATTAAATTATACGTTGAAATGATGGGATTCGAGAGCAAAAATTGCATTTTGGTTCAGAATTCGGCAATTCCTCAAAACCGAACCACATACCCCTTCTTTTTTCGGAGGAATGTACACATTTGTTACATTCAATTTCAACCAAAAATATCAATACTTACAAAAATACATACAAAAATAAATGCAATAACATCGGCAACCCTAACCCTTCATTTCATTTTCATAGTATGATGTCTGACTCAGTGAGTCGTTGCTATAAGCAACAACTCACTGAAGAGAGATGAACGAAATGAGCGAGCTCAGAGAAAAGAGTCGTATTTCTCAGGCCTAGTCGGTAAATAGTGTCGTTGAGTTCGGTATAAGGTAAATGCCGTCCCAAAATCAGTGGTAGATCAAGGACCTTTGAGTCATGAAAAACGTCTGCGATTGTATTGGGCGCGCACTCAACATGTTTTTTGAAGGCATAGTTCTATATTACAACTTCTACAATGTGCATACTGGTCCCTCTTTCAAAGTCCTTTGCAAACCATTCCGGAAAGTCCTTTTTCGATTATTGCTTATGGGATTGTGAATATTTTTCTGTTTAACCCCTGAACTCACCTCTCATTTTAATTAAATATCTATTTTGAAAACAGACATGTTTTGGTTTCTTTATTGCTTGTCCGGTGATGAAGTAATGACGGTAATCTACCAGTTTTGACCTTTTGTATGCACAAAAATCAACTCAGGGCAAGCGGGGTAAGGGATGAGGATGTGCGTTGGTAATCATAGGCAACCGCGCCTCTCATGTGCCCGACTGCCTTAGGCCCGTATCGTCAGTCGTCCCTACACTTGTAGGGCGCGTTTATGGCTTCCTTGATTGTCATGCTGCTTTCTCTCCTTCAAAAATTTCTAGATTACACTTGTCCCGTGTCAGCGTCAGCACTCTCCTATTGTGAAGATATGTTTTCTTTTTAAATTGTAGGAAACTTCAGGCTGATAAAACATGATATAACTCAAAAGCAAGCACAATTTGATGCAAATAGATGTTTGTGACATAACCTCAAAATAGAGCGCTGACACGGAGAAGTATAAAACTATGTCTATCAAGGAGGCCATAAAGGTGCCCTACAATTGTAGGGACGACTGACGATACGGGCCTAAGTGTGTGTGTGCATATGTATGATTGAGATGGAGCATAAACCTATGAATACTCCACAAAATTAACTTTATGTTCTAAATTCTATGCATATCCGTTCATATTCGTCAATATTTCATTTGAAGCTTTTATTTGTCATATGATTTTAGCAAAACGTAAGATAGTAAAGGCAACACCGCACCCTGCAGCCCAGCTGACAAGAACGACATGCTGTCAAGATTAGGGATGTTTAGATCCACGAAAAGTGTCGATATGTATCGACTCTTATCGTTTTAGGAAGTATCGGTACTCTAAAATATTGGAATAAAATTATCGATATCCAGCGGAAGGAAACAAAGAGGAAAAGTAATCTGAAGTTAGTCACTCTTTCTGACACAGTCCGGATCGAAAGATGACGATACTCGTGAAATGTATCGATACACCCAAGTGTCGTATATAAAAATATCGATCCAAAATATCGGGTATGGGAAGCAAAAGAATAGATATAGGATCGTATCGAACATACCTACTGTCAAGATGTATAACCCGAGGTACCGACGCAGCTATTTTGGGGGATCATGGAAATAATTGTAAATCTTCATTTGCAATTTTTCAAGTGTTGTGCAACAATTTTGGGAAAAATCCTACGAATAGTCTTATAAAGCACAGTAGAGTATATTTCAACAGTTGGGGGAGCATACTTCACTGGGACCAGGGGGGTGAAACGGGATGTTAATGCACAATCTGGCAATCATGTAGCACCCTCAAAAAATGGCTGCTGACAACCACACAAGTCACCGTGTTGGCATTGAATAGCATGGAATTAAACCTTCTTCAGTATATATGTTTTGTGACTGGGGTTGACAGATCCCACACAAGTGTCACTCGTTGGGGAGTTTTTAAAGGTAATAATCAGCTGTTATTCAAATAATGTCTAATTATATAACCTAGAATGTGTACTCGTGAAAAAAGGAAAATATTGCAAATTTCTAGTTTATTTGCAGGTTTTAGGTCAGCTGGTAGCTTTACGACATATAGGGTTGTCCAATAGGGATGCAGGAAAGTACACGTCAATTTGACATAGACGCCATCTTTGTTTTCTGTCACCGACATGTCATTTTGTTAGTTGAATGTTTACCATTGATCGCTATGGAGTCGTATTCGATTGAAGACCGCATTAAAGTTATTCAAGCGCACTACAAAAATGGTGCAAAAATAAAAAACACGTTTCGCGCGCTTCGTGAACATTTCGGTCGCAACAACCGCCCAAACGAAACAACCATCGGTTGTCTGGTGCGTAAATTCGAGGCAACAGGTTCTGTGGCAAATCTGCCAGGCTCTGGCCGGCCAAGGACCGTTCGCACAACGGAAAATATTGCTGTTGTGAAGGAGAGTGTGAGAGACGATCCGAAACAATCAACAACGCGTCGATCCCAAGAATTGGGCATTTCGAGAACCAGTTTGCTCCGCATTCTCCACAAGGATTTGAATGTACACGCCTACAAGATCTAATTGACGCAAGAGCTGCGTCGGGCCAATTTTTCATCAAAAATCATGTTCAGCGACGAAGCGCATTTCACTTTGAATGGGACGGTAAACAAGCAAAACTGCCGCATCTGGGCGAACGAAAATCCCCGTGAGTATCAAGAGCAGCCGATGCATCCTCAAAAAGTGACTGTGTGGTGTGCCATGTCGTCAAAAGGCATCATCGAACCTTACTTTTTCGAAAATGCGGCCGGGGACGCCGTTGCCGTCAATTCTGAGCGATATCACGTGATGATAGAGGACTATTTTTTGCCGCAACTTGAAGGAATGGATATGGACGATGTTTATTTCCAACAAGACGGTGCAACATGCCACACAACCAACGTCAATATCCATCGATTGCAGTCCTCCTTCGGTGATCGCGTTATTTCGCGCAGAGGAAATGTGCCATGGCCACCAAGATCGTGCGATTTGACTGCCTTGGACTTCTTTTTATGGGGATATTTGAAAAGCAAAGTCTACGCCAACAAACCAGCCATCCTCCAAGAACTCAAAAACAACATCATTGCCGAGATAAATGCCATAGAACCGACCATGTTGCAAAATGTCATTGAAAATTTCGACCATCGCGTGGACGTCTGTAAATCCAGTCGTGGTGAACATTTGAGCGATATTATTTTTCATACATAAATGGTATAAGTGAACCTTCAAAATAAAGTACCCAACTTGATTTGAATATCAATCTTTCTTGTTTTAACATGCGTTTACTTTCCTGCGTCCGTTTTGGACAACCCCATATATTTGGGTATTTGTTAATCGCTGTAAATATAGTGGGGATGTTTGTTCAGTTCCTGAACAACGAAAAATATTCAACTTTATGGATGTATGGATATCATAAAGCCTGAATGGTTTTGTGAGATTAGGAATAGGTGCCATAATGCTTCTGATGAACGGCAAGTAAATGAACGAATGTTTGGGAACGAGCAATATCTATGAAATTTTTGGTAGTTTGTCATCAAGTAGGTGTTTAATGGCTATCTGCAGGAGGTTTGTAGAAAGAAACAACACGGGAGGTGATTTTAAAGCAGTAAAATCGCATATCAATTGAAGAAAATAATATAAACATGAATAAAATATCAACAGTAGTAATTAAAACATGAATAAAATATCAACAATAGTAATTAAAACATGAATTTTATTAAAAAATAAAACATTTTAAATTTTGTAAGTTGTATGTAATTTCATAATATTTGGTGATGCTTCAAGGACAAGCTATCATCTCGTACTTTGACAATATTTTGTTTTCAATATTTCATAAGTATTAGTTGCTGAAATTTGTTAATTGGATGTTGAGGCTCATTCACTGTATTTGACGGACTGTTACCCTATAGGTGGAGAACAACGGACTGTTAGTTTGACAACCTTGCTGAAATCCACCCTATATATACATTTTTGAAATCAAAATTGAAAACATTAATCACTTGTGTAAAAATCAAGTATGGTGTTTATGAGGAAAAGTAAAGTTCATGCTGGAGGGCAAGAGACGATTTATTTTGACATCCCGCTGCAAATGAAGTTAGGAAAAGGTAAAAACGGTTTCTTTCGTCTCTCTCCGGAAGTACTTTGATTTTCGAAACTTCCTGGGAGGGATTTTGTTAGTTACTTGAAATACGCAACTTCGAACCCATTCAGGCGACTTCGTATCTCTTGCCGTTTCCGAGATCCCGATGATGAAGGTCGAATTTGAAACACCCGGTATATTACACCGAAATAAGTCGTGAGTATAACACGCCACTGTCACGATGCATTTCAACCCACACGACGTGGCGCTTAACAGGGGATTAAATCCAAAATCGCACTGGGCTGATAAAATATACTGACGCAAAAACTGACGTTTATTTATTCACACCGTTGCTGATACGGATACCGGCGGCCGGCGGCATTACAGCATTGCACCGACCCCGTTCCCGCGATTTTTACGATCATACTCCTGACGCATTGCTCCGCATTTGCCCAAATTTATTTTTATGACCAGAATTGTTATTTATGACCTCATAAAATAGTACTATGTCGGACAGTAATTGATATTTACATTTTCTTTATTGTTTTTGTTGCCATACCAGTGAATGATATGGATTGATTTCATTGCTTTCACGTCCCATGTATGAGCGAGACACAGTCTGAGATTACACAAAAAACATGTTTTTAATTTTCGTGATGCTTCAAAAAACCACGCTACGAATATCTATTGACGTATCGAAAATGATATGGTGCCACAAGTGCGTTACTAGACTTAGGCCCAATTTCACCAACAGCAGTCCGTTATTGTCCACCTATAGGGTAACAGACCGTCAGATACAGCGAATGAGCTTCAAGTTCCAATCAACAAATTTTAGCAACCAATAGCTATGAAATGTTGAAAACGAAATACTGTCAAAGTATGAGATGACAACTTGTCATTGAAACATTACCAGCTTATTGAATATTAAGAAATTACATATAAATCAGTAAACATTTTAAGAAATGCTTGATTTTTGAATAAAATTCATGTTTTAATTACTATTGTTGATTTTGTATTCATGTTAATATTATTTTCTTAATTGATATGTGATACTGGGTGTTTTTTCCTATAAACCTCTTGCAGATAGCCATTAAGCACCTACTTGATGACAGGCTCTACAAAAAGATATTGCTTGTTCCAAACATTCATTCATTTACTTGCCGTTCATCAGAACCACTATGACACCTTAGATTGATATTCCTACAAAACCATTCCGGTTTTTTTTATATCCATACATCCATAAAGTTGAATATTTTTCGTTGTTCAGGAACTGAACAAACATCCACACTATATTCACAGCGATTAAGAAATTCCCAAATATACTAAGTGACATATAAATCCGAACACCCAGTTTAAATGGTTTTATTTTAATAAAATTTTGTATAGGTACTTAATGAAGCATAATAAGTAAATGATAAAAATTTCAAAATGATTGCACTGCTTTAAAGCCCTTTGACCTTTAATAATGTGTGGATGCACCCTGATGTGCTACGCATTCTCCAACGCGCCTAGGCATGCTTCTGATCAGGTGGTCAATGTCCTCCTGTGGTATCTCATTCCAGGCAACCACCAACTCCTCTCGAAGTGCTTCTAGAGTCCGAGGGGGACGTTGCAAATTGAGCAATCTCCTACCCATCATATCCCACACTTGCTCAAATGGGGATAAGTCGGGAGATCTTGGTGGCCATGGTAACAATGCGACATCATTATGTTGAAAGAAGTCTATTGTGACTCTTGCAAGATGTGGTCGGGCATTATCTTGTTGGAAAGTTGGATCTGCCAGGGTGTCAAGATGGGGTAAAAGATGGGGTTCTAGAACTTCGTGGATATAACGCTGCGCGTTCATGTTGACGATGAAGATTAAAGGTGACCTGGAACCATAAGCTATAGCACCCCAAACCATAACTCCAACAGTGTGATGAACATCTCTTTCAACAAAAAACTGTGGTTTACTCCTTTCACCACGTCGCCTTCTAACCCTGGCACGACCATCGTGCATGCCTAAACAAAATCGAGACTCGTCACTAAACACAATACTGTTCCATTCCTGATCCCAGAGTGACCGTTGTCTGCACCATGGACCTGGTAGTGGAGAAACGGTCCCTTAAGGCCAATAATCTCAGGCGGCGATCTTCACGGTCTGTTGCTCTACGGCGGCGTCCAGTGCCCCTTGCCCTTTGCGTACGGCCTTCTCGAAGCCATGCCTGATAACACCTAACCACAGTGTATACACTTCTTTGCACTCTAACTGCAATTGCCCGAAAAGAAAGTCCAGCTTCCCGAAGTCCCACTATACGGCCCCTATCAAACTCACTAAGTTGACGAAACCGTACAGGTCTCCGTACTCTAGGCATCGTAACCGATCGTAAAGGATGTGACGAACCAAAATCCGCCAACGTTGATTCTTTACTGCGTCTGAAATATTCATTTTTAGAGCGTTAGTGAATTAAAAAAATGCAGTAAAAAAACCGGAATGTCCAACTGATAAGGCTGAACATTTTTTCACTTGCTATTTACAGTAAGATAAATACATTCACCCACTTTTATTAAAATAGAACCATTTAAACTGGGTGTTCGGATTTATATGTCACTTAGTATATATGCCTTAAAGCTACCAGCAAACCTATAAAACCTGAAAAAAAACTACAAATTTGCCATATTTTTCTTTTTTCAGGAGTACACATCCTAGCACATCCTAGGTTATATTTATATTAGACATTATTTGAATACAGCTGATTATTGCATTTCAAGGAGTGACACATGTGTGGGATCTGCCAACTCTTGGTACCAATCACAAAACATATATTCTCTGAAGGTTTAATTCCATGCTATTCAATCACAACACGGTGACTTGTGTGGTTGTCAGCGGTCATTTTGTGAGGGTGCGACAGGGTTGCCAGATTGCGCATTAATATCCCGTTTCACCCCCCTACTATGCTTTATAAGACTATTCGTGACATTTTTCCCGCAACGCTTGAAAAACTGCAAATGAAAATTTAAAATTATGTCCATGACGCCGCAAAATAGCTCCGTCGGTACATTGGCTTATACATTTTGACAGTAGGGATGTTCGATAGGATCCTATATTTAGAAGTATCAATACATTTCACGAGTATCGTCATCTTTCGATCCGGATTGTGTCAGAAAGGGTGACTGCCATTTGGCTGCGACATTACCCTGCCAAATCAGACATATCTTTCATCATTTTCAAAGAAATTGTACAAAATCTTCAAATTTGTGAAGTTAGCGAGTTTCACTTCATACGTTCTTACCAGACATGCCCAAATCATCAGTTGCTGCCGTGATATTCATCCCGACCACTGCATCCCTACGGCTAGGCGACCTGTATGTTAAATTTGTATTGATAGTGCAGCGGATTATGCTATAAATCATATGTCACAGTGTTTGTGCACTGATTGCAACGGTTAGATGATACCAAAAATATGTTCATAAATAGGAGATCTTTCCCATTCCTGATCGAACAATCTACCAAAGATGCTTATAATCATGATACCTAGTAAATTTTCACGAAAGAAATTCAAAACCAGCAAATGTAAAAGATTCATTTCGCACCCTCCACCACGGGACGTGATCGTCGTTAAACTTGGCAATCCTGCGAGTGTCAGATAGGATAGATATCCCCGACAGTCAAAAAATAAAAATAGACGGACAATAAACATTACTAGTTTTTTTGATTTTTGAGCTTAAAAGCCATTATATGTGAAACATTGTTCATAATTTTTTGTCTATGTCCATAGTAAGTGCATTATACATCAGGGAGATGTAGGGATTGACACGTCTTACACATATTATCTGTGTTTTAGGATGGAGAGGACATAATGTTTTTATTGCTTTGAAGGAATTCATTAACCCATAAATTATATATTATGACCTAAAGGAAGATGAGGAATTGGATGGAATGTATTTTATATTCTATTTTCTTATAAAATACAGACAAATCCACACTATTCAACAGGTATGTAATTATAATTTTCAGTATATTGAAGTTGGTAAATTCGAGAGTGCCATGCATTAACATACGTCCAAATCTGCTGCCAAATTTAACAGCTAGAAAATTGACCTATTATTTGCCGCATTCCCATTCGCTGAGGGGGATAACGGATTGTTAAATGTAAACCTATAACATATATCAAAATACATGGAGGTTGTCCTGTTTTTTCTGTACAAAAGCATCATGTTGGAATCAAAAAGTGGTGCTGTTTATAATACAGTCGAATTTTCACGATTTCATTCAATATTTCAATAGAAATCACTGATATTCAGAGACCTTTGACAGCTTCCGTCAAATTTCGATAAGGTCTTTTCCTATTGGTCCAACTGACCGTCAAATATTAATGTTGGTGAAATTGGCCCTTAACCTGCAATACAGTGAGAGCCGGGGATTATCAAACGGCCACGTCACTAGTTTTGATAGACTTTTCTAAGGCAATCGATACCATAAATCCTTGTCTCTTACTAAAAAAGTGTATTTTTCTTTGATTTCTCTAATTCTCCTATTAATCTGTTTAATAGTTTTTTACAAAATCAATCTCAGAGGGTACGCATTGATATGATTTAATCTCCAAAATGTCCTATTTCCTCCGGAGAACCACAAGGGTCTGCACTTGAGCCACTATTATTCACTATACAGGGTGCAAACGTCATGGTAGTCATTATTGAAATGGGTAATAGGGCGGTCAAAACAAGTCAAAAAGTTCATATGGCCCGTGGTCCAAAAGTCAATAGATTTTTGTCTAAATGGCTTTATAGTGTACAACTTTAAGTGCTTTATATCGACCACAATCACCACAATCTTTCTAATTTTTATAATCTAATCTAAAACGTTTTTAAACTGGGGAGGTAATTAACAAATAAATGGCATTAAGTTTTTCTAATTTAAGCCCCTTTGTAGTCAGTAAGTTTCATTAAATTATATATTTAAAAAACAGATGACAACAGCGCGTCGGTCTTTTATCACTCTTATCGAACCGGCAATCGATCGCAAGCGGTAACAGTGGTTAGTTATCGTTTTGCTTAGATAAATTACTTTATCGTTTTGTCGAGCAGCGCATCGAGCGTGTTGTTATGTTTTTGTTTGCGTACGCCGTCGTGTTTATTTACAATGCTGTCGAATCAAGAGTTCGCCGACATGTTGTCCCTCGTCAGAATTCAAATCTTGCAGCTCAAATTAATCGCGACAGATTTCGCCAACGGGTACTCCCAGACAGAAGGACATTTGTGCAAGTGTACCAAAGACTTCGAGATACAGGAAGTGTTCAGCCCACCAATATTCGCCCTCGTGAAAGATAGGTTACTGTAGAGCAGGAAGAACAAATTTTAAATATCGTGGAAATCAATGCAGATATCAGCACTCGGGAATTAGGCCGCCGCGTAGGACTATCGCATACCATAGTCCATAGAATCCTACGGGAAAAATTGCTTTATCCCTACCATGTACAACGAGTGCAGGCCTTGTTAGCAGAAGACTATCCTCGCAGACTAACATCCTGCCAGTGGTTTTTGCACAAAAACATTGGAAACCCGGATTTTTTTAAAACCATTCTAGCGACGGACGAAGACAAGAAATTTGCCATAAAAGAAGATAGGGAGCGACTAAATATGTTGCTTACCTAACAGCTTGGACATCATCTTAGGAGCCAGTGCAGGAAAACGCATCTTCAGATTTCGAGATAGATTTACAAGAAACCTTCCCCATCCTAACTCAGAGGATACAACCTGGTAGTAATCAAACTCAAATGAGGAAAAGTTTCATTACTACAAAATTAGTAGCATCATTGGATAGGTGCCCGTTAATCAGGAGAAATGCTGTATGTATTATTTAGGCAATCATTGAGACACTTGGAGATAACACTAACAAGTTTCCTATAAGCAAGTGCTCCATTCAAACAATCAATGCCGAAAAGTGAAAGGATCGCACAGAAGCTATAAAGCTTGATTTCCAAACCGAGGTACAGGATACTGTAACTGTCCACTGACCAATTGTTAAAACTCATCACTGTGCTCAAATTGGATAACTCTTCAAGCAGCGAGCAGGCTCAGGCAGTTTGAGATGCTATGACTGACTGGAATCTTGAAGATAAACTTCAGACTCCACACACTAACTTTGCTTCTAGAACAGAAACTTAATACAGTCATGCTTATTTTTGCTTGCCGCCTTCACGTCTACGAATTGGTGTTAGAAGGTGTGCTTGAATCAACGGTCGACCAGGTGTCTACAAGCCCTGACATTCCAATGTTTAAAAAGATTCGCAAGAACTGGAAAAAAATGGATTCCGAGCAAATACAGATTTGTACTGAAAGCTACCATTTTATCTACACGAATTGACCAAAGAAGCTGCTAGAGACGACCATCGAGAATTGATACAACTTTCAATAATATTCCTTGGCGGAAATACAGAGAAAAAATTTGAGATACGACCGTCAGACGCTATGCGTTACTTAGTTCCCACTTCCTAATAAGGATAAGGTAGCTCTGCCTATTCATCGTGTTAACAAACGTGTAACCGTGCTTGCAATGCACTTTAGAATTGAAAAAAACATTTCAAAAGCAGCTTTGCAAAGATTCTGACAACATTTATTGTATTTGACAGATGACTTACGTCTGTTTGATGACCACGTGGATGAGGAAACTCAAGTAAAAATTGTTGCTACTTTAGCCAAAGAAGGTCCATCCGCCCACAGTAAACGCTCCATTCCACAGTCTGTTCCTTTATAGGGATCAGGGACAGAATTCGATATCTTAAAAACTAGTGGTCCTATTTGAATTCTGTAAACGCAGGGCGATTACTTATTTAAGTAGCTTTCTAAAGTATGACAAAAATTATTTAAAATAATAAGGGGTGGGGGAGCATAAATCGTTTTTTTTTTTGTAAAAGTCAAAATATTAAGTTGATGATCTCGAATAAATTGGGATAAGGTAGGATATTATTATAGCATTCTTAAGAGAGACAAAAAAGTCACGCTTGTATTTTTCAAGATCTTTACCGAATGATTTAAAAGATAATGTTGCCAACTTGTGGCGGGCGCAATATGATTTATTAAATTTGTATATCTATTTGAAAAAATAATAAGAATAATTTAAATAAAAAATAAATCTGTATAATTTGAAATTGATATTTAGGTTTTTACTTAAAAAAATATATTTAACAAAATAACAATTACTTAGCAGGTAATGTATGAAATAATATAAACTATATTAAAAAAATAACACCAAATATACTCATTCTAATCGGAATAGGATTTCTTGCTCGGTGCTGTGTCATTCGTTATTGTACCTAAGTCAATACCTAAATCATCATTTTCTTGCTTTTTTAAATAGTTCTGAACTGCCTCGTTGCATTTCTTATATTTTTTTGAACTCACCTTTCTTTTTGAGGATATAAAAGGATCAGAAGTAAGTAAAAGAACACGCATGAAATCCTTACTCGTATCTGTTCTTGAACATTTTCTGGTGTGAGATAATCGATGTTTCCTAACCTCTTTATGGCGAGCCTCAAGCGCATCCTCCGACAGTTCTCCAATGGGCAAACAAAATGCATCAAATATCTCACACCCATGAACAAGCACCTTATGTACCGTGTTTGGCATGTTGTACCACTTATAAAGGTGGATATACAAATTTCTTGCTTCTTCCAGCAATGACGCAAACTTTTCCATATCAATAGCGCAACCACTAGCTAACACTCCTAAGATGATCGCAAATTTCTCGATTAATTCCCTGTCAACCCCTGTGATGTCTGAACTTGTTTGTGGATTGTGGAAAAAAATTCTGGCCGTATTGTCATGATTTGAGGAGCCATACTCGGGTTTTGGTTTGTCAGCTATTAGAGACAGCTTGGCTCTGAACTCTGCTTGGATTCGTTTTTTGTTTGCTTCGACTATTGCTTTGTTTTCAGGCCCACGAACCTGCTAAGATTTAATTGGCAGGTGGTATCCAATATGGAGTAAGCATTCAAAAAAACGAATCCAGTAGTGTAAAGTTGACAAACCAAACCGGTAATTGTCTACGTTAGGAGGACGGTTAATCCCTGCTAACGTGTTCATGTCCTTGGGTGCGGCTCCTCAAATGATGCACTTCATAGTTGAATTTGTCTCTGATAGAACGTTTCCAACACTGCCATCCAACATTGTTAACATCATATCAACTTCAATTATATAAGAGTGCCCTTCTTTTGTTTTAATCTCAATAGGAATCAAATTTTCAATTTTTGTTATTATTTCCTTTTCCGTATTCCGCACTAAATCAGCATTTTCCTTTTTTAAATAAAAACTTGATCGGCCTACAATATAAAGCAGATGAAGGGCTCTCATTTTTCCACAACACCTTATTCGTTTCCATATCAATCAATCTGAGTGGCGTCATTGCTACAAGATACAGAAATTTCTCGGTGTTTTCTAAATCAGAAAATTTCTGCTTATATTGGCTATGCCCAGAACTGCCATCAAATCCCCCACTTGCATATCACTTTAATCCGTCAATCTCTCTCTTAAAAATTTATTATTTCAAGGATAATTTCAGCTGTTTTCAGTAGAAGTTCTTGCAAATCAACATCTGCAGGAATTTCAGTAATAATAAATTGTGAAGAGAGGATAGCATTTTTTGTTTTCTGTAATTCTTTATAACTAGGAAGGCAGTTCTGGGCCTTACCATTAATAACAGACCTAAGTAGCAAATACTTTCTTACGGATATATCCAAATCTACCATAAGGGCTAAAGCTTCAGCTGTACTAAAACTAAACATTTGTGGCGAGACCTCACTGTGATTGCTTCCAGAAACGACATTTACAGCAAATTGAAGTTCATTTGCAAATCTGTCTGTGGTTAGTTCGGCTACACGTCTTCGTTTTGTTTTCTTCGATGCCTCTCCAAATGGCACCCGTGGCCGTCCAACTGAGCGACAAGGAGGTTCTTGTTCCTCATCCGAAGATGTGTTTTTTTCAGAATCATTATTTATTCTATATAATCTTGTCTAACCAATATACCTGATTTTGTACAAGTCGATTCCGAGATTGTCCTGCTTTCTGCCATTTGTTTGCCATTTTCAACCCAAACAACTGGCTGCATTTCATAATATTACTTTCAAGATGTTTGGAAGGTTCATCTGTTATATCAATAAGAGATAATATCTTTTCGTAAACCACCTGTTTTCTATTTCCTCTCGGTGCTTCTATCCACACATCAATCAAATCTCTATTTCTGACAATAGCACCATGTCCTAAAAAAATTATATCGCCCTTAGACGTGGCATGACGTGATTTAAACTTTTTATCAAAACTTACCATGGACAGATAAACAATAAATAAAAAAATTTTTAGGGTGATGGGAGGTGATTTTTGTAAAACTCTAAAAAAAGTCAAAAGTTTAAAAAAATTAAAAAAAATCGGTAATAGTCACTTTAACTTAAAAAATTATCTAATTATAATTATATTTTAAATAAATCTATACATCAATATAATGTATTTACCAGCCTCATTACCCGCCATATTGGAAAAGTTAAAATATTTAAATATTTCGACACAAAATTTATATCTTTCCCGAGCAATAAAACAGAGAGATTTTTCGCCTTCTTGACAGGTCTCGACATGTCTATCTTTAAAGTTGCTAAAATAAGTAAATCGCAGCCAACTTGATTAAAGTACTATACTAACGTGTTGCACTGACTATTTATCTATCCAATGGTATAATAAAAGCAACAGAATTCTAACGTCAAAAATTATGTTTTTGAGTAATTTTGTCCATTGGTCGCCACACTGTGCATTCCATCGAAAGAAGACCTTTCTGGCTCACTGGATACTAAGGCTGTCGAACAATATTTTTTTTCGCCTTCTGTTACTGCTTCCATAGAATATGCCGACTGATAAAATAAGCCAGCATAAACTGCGATTTTGGCAATAGGTGGCACCTTATATTGTCTTGCTTCGATGGATCTTATACCTCAGATGGAGGTTAGTTGCTATGCTTTCGTTCGTTGTCCTGACCTGAGGCAAAACCAAAAAGACGAATAAATAAATATGGTAGGGTACGTTATATAACTGAAGAGACGAGAGGTTGATTGTACTTTCTTAGTTTTAGTCCGGTAGATTGTCACCATATGGCCGTCACGTTAAAACAAGTAGGCATTGAAATGCCGCCATGTTGTGACATGGTAAGGGAGGGTGTTTACCCTTCTCCCTTGAGGTCTCCTCGTTCACTTAAAACCAGATAGAAAACGATTCAGGTATGGCTGCGGAAAATTCATTACGATTTCGGTCCCTTTCACAGCAGGCTTACTGCTGAGGCAGAAGTTTAGATTGTAATTTAATGAAGTTGTGTGCTTTTGGGATGTAATGTAAACTGTGATTACAAAGGATACACAGCAAGGTATTGAACTTTCTCGGTTTCGATTAAATGAATTCATTACCGGATTACTGTTACCAAACTTGCATTTAGCGAATTGATTTGCGAATGTCTAACTTACAGGTCGGCCCACTATTGTAAGCATCCTAAAATCGTATCTAACGTCAGTATGAAAGCGTTTAATTCTGTCAAGGAACTGTAGGTTAAATAATAACACTTTCGTTAAATGATTACTTTGAATCTTGCTCAGTTGGAGTCTCCAAGTTGGAAATGAGGTCTGCACTTAGTTTGCAACTCACTTGGTACGTTCATGATGAATAAGTCCAAGGGCAGCAGCGGTGGCCGCAGTAGTAGACTCGTCGGACTCCTGATCAGTCGCCGTGCGCTGTGCGGGTTCGAATCCCGTCACAAGAGAAATTTTTCTCTTGGCTATGGATGTTGTGATTGTCCGTAGGTGGTAGACGGTCTCTGACTGTCGAACGCGGAGGTACCACCCGGCGGATCTCGTAGGCGGGGCCAGAATGTGTACATGTTGCTTGCACACGTGTTCCCTCGCCAGAGTCCGTGTGGCGTTCCCCCTTTCCCCTGTATCCCCCTATAGCCCCACGGTACCCCAAGGGTGTTTAGGCGATAGGCCTTCGTGGTAGTTGGTGTATAAAAAAAGTTCATATTTTTCTAAAACATGTGTTTACGATAGGTATATTCCCATCCGACGTATTTTTAGTTTTTGACAGTCATTGCATCAATAAAAAAAAATAACCGTTCACAATCCTTATGACGTATGCGAAATTGTTATTTAACATTCCTTACGATCCCATACAATTTTTATTGACATGGCGTACTTTTCCAGAAAACTCTTTAATAATTAATACCGCAATACCAATCTTATCAGCATTTCCGGTCGCGTAGGGTGTCTGGCTCTCAAACTATTTGCTAAGAGCTCATATGATTGAAGCAGAAAAGAAATCGGTAAGACTGTACTTTAGAGCATACTGCAAATGTTTCATTTCGTATTTTAAAATGAAAGATTAGGATGTAACTTTTAGGAAAATGTAATTTTTTTCTCTAAGGAACCCTCTGCTTGCTATTTTATAGAAGTTCAAAGTTGCATTTTTGGTGGTAATACTCTAGAATGGAATATTGTTTTATATGCTGGTTTTTTGATTTTTTGCACTAAAGGATGCTCTATATCTATATTATAAGAATATAGCATAAACTGTATAGTACTAAGGAAAATAGATGTGAAGCAGTAAAAAATCGTCCGTTTTTAAAAAAAGGTTATAAACCATCCGTGTAATAAGGTAAAATGACAGCTCGAAATACATACCTAAATTATGGTATTTACTTGGTAAACTGAGTAGTACTTTAGCGCATAAAGGCCGGCAATCCAGTTTTTTTCCGAAAAAATTGAAGAAATCAGTATAAATGATAATTTATTAAGGAGAATCGATGTGAAACAATAAAAAATCGTTGTTTTTTGTAGGAAAGGGTTCAAATCTAGCGCGTAATAAGATAAAATAACAGTTCAAAATATATACCTAAATGATGGTATTTATTTGGTAAACAGTGTAAAGGTGCTGTGTTGTGATTTTTTAATATCTCATTGAAATTACTTAACCAATTTTTCGCGTATTTTCAATGAGATCAAAGTTTTTGCGCTTATAAGAAATATTTGAAATTACAAACAATTCTCAATGACCATTTTATAACGTTCATTTCTTGACAGATAAGATAAATGATATCCATTCTTGTCAAGTTGTACGTTTTCTTCGTTTTTTTTTGAGAAATACTTAGTAAAAAAAGTTATTTGAACAATAAGAGTCCTAATTTATTTAAAATAGCTCATTTTATAAGGTGTGGTCCTAATATTTACTCAAAATTAGGTGCAATTTTGAAAAGCATGTATGTAAACAGTGGAAAATGTACCAGCGGCTCGCGTGACAAAAGGCACCAGCGGTCATTGCATGTAAAAATACCCAACTTCGATTCGTCGATTTAGACCACGTCAATGTCCAACATTATAGTTAAGTGAAGATCAACGACCATTTCATCAAATCATCAAAAAACTTGCAATGTCCTTTGTTATGATTCCATCACCTATAGTGACTGCCAACAGCTACTTTCTCAGTAATTCCTCATATTATTTAAATAGGTATATTCTGAGACATGAGCTTCGTTTTAAATAATTCTTCCAGTACATACATACAAAAAGTAAATAGAGTACAACTATAATATGAGAAAAACACTAACCGAATCATTTTTGTGAACGTCATACTGCATTCTTCAAATAAGTGTCTTTCGCTAATGTTATCGTAGGGCTCGAGGTAAATTTAGTACAATAAAATATGTCGTCCACCCCTTCAAATCGCATTTCCATGGCAATTATGTGCCGATTGCACATTTTTGGGCTAGTATATAAATAAGAATTTGACAGACCAAATCAAGGTATATTACTATACACGATTTGGCAACATCGCAGCTAGATGGAGAAGTTATGATAGTGATGGGAATAGTTATCTGAAATAAAAGAAATTACTAATTAATAATTATCTATTTCCATCATTAAATAATGCAAAACCGTGAACAGTGTCACAGTAATATACAGTGTATGTTATATTCATGAATTTTTGAGCAATCTGTTGTGTAAACAAGAAAAAAACACCTTATAGATACCACAGTATTACCACCCAAAATGCAACTTTGAATTTCTATAAGACACCAAGCAGGGGGGTCTCTTGAAGAAAAGGTGATATTTTCGAACAAGTTACATCCTAATCTTTCTTTTTAAAATAAGGAATAAAATGTTTTCGATATGCGCTAAAGTACTGTTCAGCCCTTTTTTGCTTGAGATTGACACTGTTGTCACTGATGACACGAGACTCAAATGCCGCACATCATGGAATACATAGAACACGATATTTTAGAAGTAAAAACAGTTGCCGCATCAACTATCATGGCTAAGTTAACCAGACCTTGAAAAACGAATTTACAGTAAACTTCTCAGTTATAGTTTCACAACCTGAAAGTTAGCCTCTGATTCAAGAATAGGGCCTTTATGCCACTAGATAAATCAGCTGTTACATGCTTCACGTTTTACATAATGATGAGATATCGTGAGAAATAACACAGGCCCACAAAAGAGTCTAGGGATCCTAATATACTTCTTCATCTATTTATTTCGCGCTGAACACGAACCTGATGTAATAAAGGGAAGTAGCTGAGCACATTTTAGAGAAAATACAAAAAAAAAACGATAGAAATCATATCACAGGTCAACAAAAAAATAAAAAGACCCACTAAGTCGCCGGTCAGGACATCCACGACACTCTATTTCTCAAAGCATACGTTTTTACCTACTTGAAAATGGATCGTCTGACTGACCTAGAAACAAAACTCTTCAATACTGTTCTGTCAGAAACTTCCATATATTCTTGAATACGACCCTGTGCTTTAATGATATAACTATGTTGACATTTATCAGCGATGTTGCCGTGTTTGCTTATGAATAAAATTCAAGGAAATAATATACAATGTATCATTCATATAATGTTTAGCATTCTTTTGTGTAAAAAAAAAGGTTATAAAGCAGTATCCTATACCACTGTATTACCACCCAAAGTGCAACTTTGAAGATCTATAAAATGGCAGGCATCGGGTTTCTTAAAGAAAAAAATGATATTTTCGTACAAATTGCATCCTAATCTTTCATTTTATTACTCGAGACGAGATATTAAATTTTTATAATACTCACACGTAGGCCCAAGAAAATCCTCATACCATTCGTGAAGGTCATTTCCAACAACGTTTTAAAATAAATATTGGGGTGGGTATTCTTGACGATGAGGTAATTGGCCCTTTTGAGTTACCCCCAAAGTTGTCAGGAGAAGGATACGTTTTCTAGCCAATAACCTACCAGAACTTTTGGAACAGACCTTATACAACATGCCATTACAACGGAGACAAAATTTGTAGTTTCTTCATGACGGGGCACATGAACATTATTCCTATCGCTGGATCGGTCGAAATGCTCATGATCCTCGAAAATGGCCAGCAAAATCTCCTGACCTCAATCCGATGGATTTCTGATATTGGGGATAACTTAAAGGGATGGTTTACGGGGCTGGTCCAATAACAACTGAAGCATAACTTCGCGAAAAAACTTTTAATGCGGCTGAAATAATAAATGGACAACTTCGAGGACCTAGAGTATGAAGAAACTTGGTTCGTCGTAATGAAGCTTGTGTAGAAAATGAAGGATGAGATTTTGAACACCTTCTTTGAATACAAAAAATTGCTGTGTGGGTCTTAAAAAGAAGAACAATATATGTATCAAAATAAGTTAGTGGAACTTCAATAAACTCTCCCACACCCGGTGAAGCGCTGAGACAGCTAGTGGTAAGTCCGTTTTTTTAATTGTTTGCATTTTACGAGTACATTATCAAATAATAAAATAATCCCTGAGAGCCAAAAATAACAAACTCAACAAAATAAAGATTTACATTGAATTCCGGTTTAATTTGCGTCTGGCATTGCGGCATTGTAAGATTTTATTTTACTTTAAAGTCGCTTTTCTCTAAAAAAATGTCGTTTTGACCCCCATGTTATATGAAATTTTTTGCCTCTTTTAACACCCTCTATCACCCATTTAAATAATGACTGTCATAACGTTTACACATTAGATGAATAAATAAATCAGGCACAAAAAAGCCTTGAGCGTGGCATAAAAAATAAAATAATCACTCATATGGAATGGCTCATAGAGGTTAAAGGAAGTGAATTTAAAAAAATAGTTCTGTGCACCTTTTCAATTTTTTTTTATACCGAAGAAGCCGCGCAGGCAAAGGTTTAAAGGCCAGGACATCGCGGCTGCTATGAGGATCCCAAAGAATATTTGTTAATCCGATTCTTGAACTGCCTAAGGTTAGTAGAACTGGAAAAAGCCTCCTCGGGTATTTTCTTCTACATTCTCGACACCCTCGGGACAAAGGACCGGATTTATCGACCAGATCTGTATCTTAAGGCCGGTCCAGACGCTCCGCACAACGTTTTATCTGCACAGTCTCAAGACGGAATGAAAACATTGCAATTTTCAGGCCGTCCACACGGTGCAGATATATCTGTATATTTCGCTCAGTTTTGTGTGATATTGTCATGGAGGAGGTACTACTCTGGTCGGAAGTACCAGGCGTTCAAAGTGGTCGCGAAAGTGGCTTCTAAAAAGGCAGCTATTTTTTTCACAACGGTTTCTCGGTCTGCAGTTGCATCGATTTGTTTATCTCTGTCACTGTACTCCTTGCATTTCACACGCCAAATGCATGAAAAACTTTCATATATAATTGGATGAATTCTGTGAGAAACTCACGGGAACATTACCATCTACATGCACTGACTTGTCTGCGCAGTTCACAGATATCTATGCTCTCCTAGCTCAGTTATCGCTACAACTGTACCGTCTTCGCACCAGAGTCAAAACTGCGCAGTTTTCCCGTCTACATGCAACGTTTTATCTGCAACGTGTCGGACTGTTCAGACAAAACGTTGTGCAAAATGGAGCGTCTGGACCGGCCTTTAGGGTGGGAGGCCAAAGTCAGGCGGGTCTGTCTGGCAGGCAAATCGCGCGGCTGCATCATGGCGGAGAGCTCTGAGCAGCAAATGCCATTGGCATAGCGGTAGAAGGGAGCTAGATCGCCTATTGCCTGTCGGTGCAAAAGGGTCCCGAGTCCGTTATAGAAGAGACATCGATCAGTACTTGAGGCTAGAACTCGGCCATCCATTGAAACCGGATGAGCGCTGGGACGTATTTTGTCCGTCAAGGTGCAATACTGTGTTTTGGAATGATTAAACTGTACAATATTGATGCGGCCCCAAGCAGTGATAACCTACAGGTCTCTAGTCAGAGAGGAACTTGCCGCTAGTCTTTTTTTTGCTGCTCACCGGCAGAGATCGGCTTGTAGCTCGGAATTCCTGCATGCAG
Source organism: Acanthoscelides obtectus (assembly GCA_963669975.1). NCBI lineage: Eukaryota > Metazoa > Arthropoda > Insecta > Coleoptera > Chrysomelidae > Acanthoscelides > Acanthoscelides obtectus. Next base: position 16,249,481 of record CAVLJG010000009.1, read on the forward strand.
AGTGCTGGCATCAGGAATCTCTGGGGAACAGTCGCGCCGGCGTTGTGAGATGAAGAGGAGAACCCGTCAATTACGACGGATATTTTGCGAACAGAGGCAAGGCTTTTCTGGGAGGCCATAGTTTACAAATGCGGACATTCTTAAGACACCTGGAAAAAGCTAGCGGGTGGTACCGTCTCGGTCGACTGGTCCTTGTCTACCACCTCTTTTGCATGTTAATGCTGTTAAATAGACCTAGACTGGCCCGCTGGCGGGCATGTACCGCCACCTGGCAATCGGTACTGAGGTATTCTTTAACTTGTGTACAATCACTTCAATAGGAAGAAGTTGTATAATGAACAGAATAACTTTCGGAACAAACAATTGCCACAGCCCCCGTTGAGTAGGAGTACGATTCTAAACAGCAGGAAAAAATGAATACTATTCAAACATATGATTTTTCTAGGTATAAATAACTTTTTACTTCCTGTAGATAACGTTTTCACACACACTTCTAATTTTCTGGTAAATAAACCATAGTTTAGCCTTTATATCTATAGGCACACTACTGTAACATTTTGGGTCTGGAAAGCTGTGACGTCTGGTAAATACACCTTTCTTTGGTCTCAAAACTATAATTTTAGGTGGTTTGCTCCACGAGTCGTAAGTACAATTCTATAGGAATACAACTGATATAAATCCAGAAAGCCTGTTATGCGTTTATTATACAGGGTGTTCATTTGAAAATTTTCCACCACGGATTTATCGAAAACCATTGATTAAAAGAAAAACCGCCGAGACACGTCAAAAGATTTGTCAAGGGGGAAAACTTTCTAAGCAAAAACTACTTAACCCGCTTTTACCCTCGGTCTACCAAGGTAATTCCCTTAAAAATTTTAAATGACAAGGGGTATCGAGTAAAAGCTTGCTTGATACTCCTTTTGGAGTCCTTTTTTTTTGACGTTTGACTTTTTAAAATCAATCGATTCGTTTTCGAGAAAATATATATCTTAATTTGTTCAGATCGAAAACAAAAATACATGAAAATATCACTTTTTATTTCAATAAGTGTTCAAAATGTTTCTCATTAGGATTCGGCAAATCTACAGTTCGTTCGTAATGTAAAACGGAAACTACCAACATAAACAGCAATTCGGACGGTTAGACGTGACAATAACCGAATAACAACCCGAATTTTTTCCGCATTCTTTTCATCAAGACAGATATCTTGAGCGAACTGTATTTATTGTTATACCCGTTTAGTTATTTGTTGCTAAGGGAAAGGAGGGATTTAATTTGCTGCCTTTGTACCAATCTTGAGATAGTGAAAATTAATTTATTGATTCAGATGATACTTCCAAACTGGTTCATACACTAGCCGAAAGAGTGGAGATGATTCTAATAATTTATGGTGCTTAAAATCGACGTGCTTGACAAACTGCCATCACGTTTAACGCCAGACGGGGAATGTAATTTCGCAAAGGTATGTTGTGGACCTTTTTACGGAATTTACTCAAACTGGATCTGTTACAAATAAAAAACGAGATAATCGGAGAGTTTTGGATGAAGCCGCTCAAGCTGAAACCTTGGGTCATTTTGGAATAAATCCTAATACCTCATCAGGGAAAACTGTTGCTGCAAGTGGTATTTTGCTAGGCTCTGTACATACAGTTACTAAACTCCACAAATTTCATCCATTCAAAATGAAAATATTGCAAAAGTTTACCGAAGATGATTTCGATACGCGAGTTGAGCTTTGTGAACAAATGATTGCTTCAGTGATGAATGCACATTTTATCTAAATGGATTTGTTAATAAGCATGGCTGCAGGTATACTCATACTTTTGTAGAAGGGCATTTCCAGTACCCCCAAAAAATTAATGTATTAGGAAATAAAGGATTGGGCCATTAATTTATTAATGTAAATTTGAACGGAGACATTTATTTGGACATGCTGGAAAATACCATCAATCCGGTTATCCCTGAAACTATTGAAAACCAAATCGAAGAGGATGGAAATCCTATACTTGATGAGGCTGAAATATATTTCCAGCAAGACGGCGCTCCTCCTCACTATGTTCTTCGGGTTCGGCGATGGCTAGACGACAAGTTTCCAGATAAATGGGTAGTATTCTGATCATATTAGCAAATTTCCCAGAAATAATAGTAAAGTCTGGTTTTACTAACGCAGGTTGTTCAAGGGGGTATTTAAGACAAGGACGCATAAAATGGGTACACCAATTTTTGTGCGTAAACTTTTTATTTGACAACAAAGAATGGGGAAACATGTTTTTTGGGGCTTTTCGTATAAGATTTTTGGGTATTTATGAGACCTACACAATGACACCACACGTAAAAATATCGGAATAATAGCAAAAATGTTATGGCCGAAAAACGAGGAAAAATGAAGGTTTTGGCACTTATTGGCGACGATAATTTCACGCAACTGCTTGAGATTCCTCAAATCCGTAGGATTTATACTTCTAAATAACAACAAAATTGGATTACATTGGTCCAGTAGCTTTTTGAGAATGTCTAATTGTTTATTCCAAATCACATGTTTTCCAGCCATCAGTACTAGTTTATTGAGCGATATACAGAGCTCGTCCAAACAGCATTTAATAGCAAAATACACGTGTTTACTTTGCGGATATGAATCACAAACCATTCCGAAAAATAAATGTTATTTTTATGCGAAAAACAAAGGTTCAGAAGTACGAATCCTACAATTCTGAAGAATTTCAGATATCTGCGGGCAACAATGGTCGCATTACCAAAAAGTGCCAGAACCTGCAGTTTGCCTCGCTTTTCGGCCATAGTTTAGTCGGATATGTTTACGAGTGGTCTTACTTTGTAAATCTCATAAATACCTAAAAATTTTATATAGAGAATTTTTTCGTTCCTGTCAACACTTTCGATTAAATCCCAAAAACACGTTTTGTCATTCTTTGTTGTTGATTAAAATGTTTTCCCACTAAAACTGGTGTACCCATTTTATGCGTCCGTGTTTTGAATACCCCCTTGAACAACTTGCAGCAATAAAACCAGACTTTACAACTATTTCGCAAACCAAGGGTGTTTTCGTCTAATATGATTAGATTACAGGGCGAAGAGGGCATGTAGAATGGCCTGCTGGATCTCCTGATTTGATGCCATTAGACTTTTTTCTGTGGGCCCATTTGAAGACTATTGTGTTTCCTCCACAACCTTAAACTTTGGATGAACTTTGTCAACGCAGCATAGAAAGCTGCCATGACATCCAACAACATGTTTTTGAAAATGTTCGTCAGCAATTTGAAAATCCCCTATATCATTGTTTGGCCAATAGCAGGCTAAATTTTTTTCCTAATTTTCTTAAAAACCAATCGACCGATTTAAGAAAATTAAACGGCAAAATAAAGGACTTCGAAAGACCTTTCAAATAAGCTATTACCTGATGCCCCTTGTCGTTCACATGAACGCATAAAATCGGTAAACCAATAAATCCTTTCCGGAATCATTTTTTGGCGTCGATGAAATGTATCAATTTTGTGCTGCATCCCATGCTGTTATACCGTATGAAATATATAGCTGTATACTGTTATCACTTGAAGTATTGGTAATATATTATCAAGAATTTTGAGTTTTTGCAGTATATATCTTTATTTTTTTTTATGACAAAATTTATGTGATTATCCCAGTCGAGATGGGGATCTCTGAAGGTCCCAGTGGATTTGATTGATAAGCTTCATTCAACTACTATGTATCATCTGTGAAAGTAATTATCTCGTCTTCCCCTTTAACTTGGACAGCATTGTTTAAATATATAATAAATAGCTAGGCACTGTGCCCTGCGAAACACCATTTGGAAAATATTTTATTTTTTATGTAATTGCGAAAAATATATATGTATCCGCATGGTTTTGTAACCAATATTAATATTTGACGGTCAGTTAGACCAATAGGAAAAGACCTTATCGAAATGCAATTTGACGGAAGCTCTCTAAAAATGATTTCTACTGAAATGTTGAAGAAAGTTGTGAAAAAATGGTTGACTTACAAATCAGGGTAAATTATAGATGTAATATTATGTCTTTGTACTTTAGAGTTAGGATAACGTTCAAGGATTTTCAATTTTTCATCATTTCAGAAAAGACGGTCAGTTATTTAAATGGGCCAATGAAAATGCGAGAAATAATAGTTCGATTTTCTAGCTATTATATTTGGTAGGATGTTTTCACTTTTTTTGTCTGTATATCACGTACAGGGTGTTGTACATAATACGTACCTGTAGAAATGTACCGATTCTCATTATATTGTAAAAAAATGATATAAAACGTATTCCAACTGGTTCATCATCTTTTGTCACATCAAAAACAATTTTTGCTAATTCATGATCTAGAAATCCGCACTAAATGTAAACAAACAGCACACTGTGCTTTTCTGGGTCTAAAACATCGATAATTGTAAAAGTATCCGCATCCACCTATTATTCATCGCCTAGATATTATAAGTCATAATCAAAAATACATATTTATTAAATTATATCTCCAAACGTTGTTATATTTTCTTGTTTTTTCTATTATAATAACACGTCTGGGATATCAATTGCTTTTAAATTGATCTGCACATCTGCAGCGTTGCCGAACCGGCAAAAAAAAACGGAATCAAGAAAAAGAATCGGAAAATGCCGTCCCAAGATCAGCGGTAGATCAAGGACCTTGAGTCACGAAAAACGTAAAACGGCATAGTTCTACATTACAACTTCTACAATGTGCGTACTGGTCGCTCTTTCAAAGTACTTTGCAACCATTCTAGAAACTACTTTTTCGATTCTTGCTTACAGGATTGCGAATATTTTTCTGTTTTACCCCTGAACTCATGAACTCACCGCTCATTTTAATTAAATATTTATTTGGGAACAACCAGGTTTCTGTTTCTTTATTGCTTGTCCAGGTAATGACCGTCATCTACCAGGCTGTACCTTTTGTATGCACAAAAATCAATTCAGGGAAAGCGGAGTGCGTTCGTAATCATAGGCAACTCAAATATACGCCTCTCATGTGCCCGAATGCCTAGTGTGTATGCATATGTATGATTTATATGGGACATAAAACTATGAAGACTACTTAAAATTAATTTTTAGCTTTATTCTTGGTTTCAGCTCTTTTTCGGAAAGTACAGAAACATTTAAATTATTTTGAAAAATCGCGGAGAATGGTGTTATTGGTAAATATTATCTTTTTGGTAAAAATACCGAACAATCCGGTTTAAGTCCATGCATACGAGTAGACAATCTGAAATTCGCAATATGAATTTATATTCTAAATTCTATGCATATTTGTTCATATTCGTCAATATTTCATTTGAAGCCTTTGATGTTTAGATCCGTGAATACTGTATGTATCGATTCTTATCATTTTAGGAAGTATCGCTACTCTAAAATATTGGAATAGAGATATCGATATCCACCGAAAGGAAACAAAGAGGAAAAGTAATCTGAAGTTAGTCACCCTTTCTGACACAGTCCGGATCGAAAGATGACGATACTCGTGAAATGTATTGATACACCCAAGCGTCGTATATAAAAATACCAATCCCAAATATCGGGTTTGGGAAACAAAAGTATCGATACTTCAAAATATTTGGACGTATCGAGCATCTCTACTGTTAAGATGTGTAACCCGAGGTACCTTCGGAGCTATTTTACGCGCTAATGAAATAATTTTAAATTTTCATTTACATTTTTTCAAGTGTTTTGCAACGAGTTTGGGAAAAATTTCACGAATAGTCTTATAAAGCATAGTAGAGTATATTTCAACAGTTGGCGGCGCTTACTCCACTAGGACCAAGGGTTGACGGATCTCACACATGTCACCCGTTGGGGGGTTTTGAAATGTAATAATCAGCTGTTATTCAAATGATGTCTAATATAAATGTAACCTAGAACGTGTACTCAGTGAAACAAGGATGTTGTTGCAAATTCTATTTTTTTTTTTGGTTTTAAGTTTGCTGGTAGCATATCAATTGAAGAAGATAATATAAACATGAATAAGCAATCGAAAATATTCAATAAAAACATGAATTTTATTAAAAAATCGAACACTTTTTTAAATTTTACCAAATAATATGAAATTTCTTAATATTCAATAAGCTGGTGATGTTTCAATGACAAGCTGTCATCTCATACTTTGACAGTATTTTGTTTTCAACATTTCATAGCTATTTATTGCTAAAATTTGTTGATTGGAACTTGAAGCTCATTCCCTGTATTTGACGGACTGTTACCCCATAGGTGGAGAATAACGGACTGTTGATTTGACAATCCTGGTGAAATCAACCCTAGGTAAACTAAAATAATTTTTTATAGCGTGTGGGCAATCCTCCGATGACTGGAAAACTATTTTTATAGAAATAAGATCATGAATGAGAAAGAATAACACGGCAAGGGAGCTGCTTTTCAACATTGAACAAACGATAGCTTGTCGCACGATTCTGTTTCCTTTTTAAGGTATAACACGCGGTTTATTGTGTATCAAAAGCCACGTGTGTATCAACTTTCCGAACACCCTGTATAGACATAAGTGCGGAACGAAGACTTCCATGCTTCTTTGCACACGGACAAGTATTTCATTCAAACAAGCTTTTACAGGTATTTTCCAGCAGCTTTGATTCATTTTAAACAGCTCTGCAAAGTCTATATTACCGGGACGGATGTGCCAAATATCTAAAGAGCCGTAATTTGGTTTTAATCGTGATTATGAGCAGCAGCAGCACAATTCTCCCTCGCGTTTCTTTTTTCCTTCCCTTATTTATTGTACTGGAAACGCTGCCGATAAATAAACGAATGTTCATTTGAGTTATTTATCGCCGCAAGCGGCACGAGCGCCGTCAGGAGCTTTGAAAGGGGATAGCGCAAAGCATATTTTCAGAACGTTTTATATGTATATTCGTAGTGATGCGAAGTTTTAGTTTTAAAATTTTGTCCACATTGCAATACTTAGATAAAAGGCAGTAAAGTTCATTTCATGTCCTTTTCAAATATTGACGCCAATACGTTTCTTTTATTATTACAATTACAAAATATATCATTGATCACATTATTTAACAGGAATCGCTTCTCTTTCACTTTGTAAATATTTAGTATTAATTACATTTGCTAAGCATAAAAGCAGTAAATCAATTTATCAAAACAGATACTTCGTTGACCAAGCAGTGTTACACGTACATCTAGAACTAACCAGTCACAAGAGAGATATAATAGAGAATAGCAAACTAGGAATTTCAAAGGGCAGTATACCTAGTAGGTATAAAATGCGGTGACGTCGCTGAAACATTAAAAATGCCAAGTAGCTCGAATCTACCCCAATATATATGTTACCGGCAATCTGTATAATCTGATATTCGATACCTAGGTAATGTAATTTATAGAATACCTAAAACGTGTAGGTAATGTAAGAAATATTATAATGATATATATACAGGGTGTCCGCAAAGTTGGGGTTGTCCTTTTTCAGAAACAACTACCCTTGAAATAACAAAGGTAATGTGTAGTGAAACGAGGGCGACCAAGTAAAACAAAAAAAAGGAAAAAGTACTCACTCTCCAGTTGACGAGAAGGGCTAAGTACGTCTCTGCCCGAAATCATACCGCTTCAACATAAAATGAAATCAGCTGATGCGCTACCGAGCAGACGCAGGCGGTGGTGCAGACCACGAACAGAGGTAACAAATATGACGGCGTTGCCGCGTTTTCAGTTTTTAGGTAAACGTACTTTATAGGTATTGTTCGAAGTTATCGCCGTTTGATTCAAAAACACAGGTGCGTGCACGACGTAGCCAAGCATCGGTGCAGGCTTTGAGAATGGAGTCCCTCCCCCGAATGAAAGCACCAGCTTGTTCAATTCTGAGACGAAGTTCGTCAACCGTATGCACTTCAGTTTTACACTAAGTACACTAAGCGTTTCATTTCTCCCCAAAGAAAAAAATTACATGGTGTTAAGTCTGGAGATCGCGGAGGCCACGCTACGGGTCCATTACGTCCGATCCACCTATTCGGAAATAATTCATTCAAAAACTCACGCACTTCGCGTCTAAAATGGGGCGGTACACCATCGTGCAGAAACCACATTGATTGTCTTACACTTAATGGCACATCTTCTAACAAGGAAGGCAAAATGTTGCGTAAAAAGTCTAGGTATTGCATCCCGTCCAATCGATTTGGGAGAATAAATGGTATAATGAGCATACCGTTCACCATGCCAGCCCAAACAATCACCGAAAATGTTTGTTGAAAATGTGCCCGACAGCGTGCGGATTTTCTAGTGATCAAACATGAGTGTTGCGAAAGTTATTCACCCCATTACGTGTGAACTCAGATTCGTCTGTCACCAATAGGCACTTCAAAAAGTCCGGATTATTGTCATGTTGATGCGACAACCACTCACAAAACCACACTCTTGCTGGAAAATCGTCAGGTTGAAGGGCTTGTACACGTTGGACGTGAAACGGATACAGCCCCTCTTCACGCAGCGTTTGCCACACTTTAGTTTTTGATACTTGCACTTCTCTAGCCACGTCTCTAGTGGTTGTTGAGGGATTCTCTTCTACGCGATTCAGTAGTTCTTCCTCAACTTGCACCATTCGTGGTTGTCAAGGCCTCCCACTGTGCCCACCTCGAAATTCCTTCAAACGGCCCGTATCCCTGACTCTCTGGACCAGGTACACAAATCTGCGGGGCCTTGGATGATGTCGTCTAGGGAAACGATCTGCATACACTCGCGAAGCCTCTGTAGCATTTTGAAGACACTCGCAATAAATTAACAACATATCAACGAGTTTATTATCATTGGTGTATGAGTGTGCCATTATTATTTTTTTTTAAACGCAATCGATTATACGGCTTCGTTTACCTCTACACGCGTGACCGTAACCGTCGGTTGAAGGTTGCATACTGACCTGACACACTGACCCCGACCCAGTTCTGTCGTTGGGTTGAGCCAGTGACCTTGTACCACTCGGTGATGTCGCGGGTTGTGGCTACAGGACGGTAGATATTCTGATATTTTTGATGTTGCAGAGCCCTTTATCTCGGCTCCCTTGAGACATTGGTGTATATGGTACTAAGAAAAATTGCTTATGTTTTCAAGATCTACACGTCGTGTAAAGGAAAACCCCAACTTTGCGGACACCCTGTATATATATATACGTATATAATTCCGAATGCGCAGCCGGTAACGTATGTAAAAGACGAGAGCAAGGAGAGGGTTGTTCGTACTGGCAGGCAGGCAATAAACGTGTTGCGTACTTGTAAGCAACAAAAATTACATTGTTACTTATAGTTAGAATAATGTTAAGTTTCACGTTAATTTTACTGTGATTTTACTGTAGTAACAGAAAGGTGCTTTCTTGTACCCTGTTCATAAAGCTTATTTTTAAGGAGAAATATAATATTGTTAATTTGAATAAAGTTTATTTTAAATATTATAACTTGTGTCATTTGCCCGACATTTTATAGGTATGCCGTATATATAATAAGATTATCCATGTATCGTTGGTCTTCACAAATTTTACAAGAGAGTTAGAAAACGAAAATCAGCAGTACTCGTATGAATTGAAAATGATATACTGATTTTTTAGTCTGCACGTTGCTGTTTTTGTTTTGTTGGACTAGAATTCTGTAGAACTTTGTTTTGGGATGGTTTAATTTTGTAAAAGTAAGATGAGTTTTAGCAGAGGCGTAAATCTATTCAAGCCGGTACGTGAAAAATGTTTTCGGAATTTTAACACTTACGAAGAATTTTATTCCCAAGCTGCGAATTAACGTACAGTTACGTCACCTCGTGAGGTGAGAGACTACAAAAAATATGTGAAATTATGGGGTAACTAGATTTTAGATTTTTTTTGTCATGTACGCATGTACGTGCGGAGACAGACGGTATGATTGTGACACTCCATTCCAAGCAACTCGAAGCTCATGGATTAGCTGTGGCAGAGTCTGAGGCGGATGGTGCAAGGTGGATAGTCTCCTCCCCATCATATCCCACATATGTTCGATGGCATTTAAATCCGGTGAACCGGGTGGCCATGGCAAAAAATTAACGCCTGCTTGTTCATAGTATGACGAGCATTATGGGGACGTGCGTCGTCCAGTAAGGTGGTTTGTAGGACATCATCAACATAACGCGCTGCAGTCATATTACCTTGAAGAAAGAGATGGGGTTATCAGCTACCATAGTCAATAGACCTCCATCCCCCACCCTACAGTCCTCTGTACTTGCCTGTCAACAGCAAATCCAATACTAATCGGTTCTAAACGGCGGCGTCTGACCCTTCTTACTACCAACGTGCGTATCTATACAGAACCGCGATTTGTCTCTGAAGATGACGTTATGCTTCCCAATTTTGCCCTTCTCTGCTCCAGTTCAAACGTTGGCGACAGTGGTCATCTGTCAGAGGAAGCACTAACAGTGGACGCTATGAAAGTCCAAAGGCTCGAATGCAGTGATAGAGTGTACTCATAGTAACAGGTCTACCTTCTTCTCTAAACCATTGGTCAGCGATCTGACGCGTAGTAGTAAAACGGTATTGTAGGGCTAGTTGTCTGAAGTGTATATCTTGACGCTCTATGGTATGCCTCGGTGGATCAGTTGGCCTTCCTCGTGTTCCTCTACCTTCTTCTATCCACACACGACACACACGCATTACCGTCATTGCAGTACAATTAACACGGTGGCCAATTTCGCGATAGAACGAACCAGCATCTCGATAGGCAATAATTCTTCACCAGTCAAAGGCGCTCACATGGTCATAATTTGGACGTCTTCGAACTCGAGGCATTTTATTATGTTCAACACTAGTAAATGAAAGGGCAGTAACTGAAAATATCTGTTATACTCAGCTCCCAGGAGCTGTTTTCTTCACAAAAACTAAGAGATACCATTTTAACATATATAGGTAAATAGAAGCAAAAAATAAAATGTTAACATTGTTGCCACAGCATCCTTAATATATAGTCAAAAGGAAAACAAGTTGAATAAAATATTTTTTCTGTGTGTAACACCTCTAATGTCACTGAGTATATATAGATAATCATAATGAAATGATCGTACTTCAAACATCTTTAATCATTCCGTTAACACCCTATCTGAGACAAGTCGTCGACCCTCAACCACTTGGCATATCCGTTCCAGCTACGACAATGCATTGCTCCATTTTGCGCGTAGCTTTAACGCTGTTAAAAGTGATTTAATTGGAATATCTCTAAAACGTTTGCAAATTCGCTGCATCGATTGCTTTAAATTCCCTGAATAGGTTTGTAGTCGATTATCTTTTGTTAGTACAATGCTGCACAGATATTTCATGTTTCCCCTGGAAATCAATGTGATTCTTCTCACGTATCTGCTACTCCAAAAGTTAAATTGTGTATTCGTACGCTTGTTTTATTTACTGGTATGTATACTAAGTGACATATAAATCCGAACACCCAGTTTAAATGGTTTTATTTTAATAAAATTTTGTATAAGTACTTAATGAAGCATTATAAGTAAATGATAAAAAATTCAAAATGATTGCACTGCTTTAAAGCCCTTTGTCCTTTAATAATGTGTGGATGCACCCTGATGTGCTACGCATTCTCCAACGCGCCTAGGCATGCTTCTAATCAGGTGGCCAATGTCCTCCTGTGGTATCTCATTCCAGGCAACCACCAACTCCTCTCGAAGTGCTTCTAGAGTCTGAGGAACACGTTGCAAATTGAGCAATCTCCTACCCATCATATCCCATACGTGCTCAATTGGGGATAAGTCGGGAGATCTTGGTGGCCATGGTAACAATGTGACATCATTATGTTGAAAGAAGTCTGTTGTGACTCTTGCAACATGTCGGGCATTATCTTGTTGGAAAGTTGGATCTGCCAGGGTGTCAAGATAGGGTAAAAGATGGGGTTCTAGAACTTCGTGGATATAATGCCGCGCGTTCATGTTACCTCTGATGAAGATTAAAGGTGACCTCGAACCATAAGCTATAGCACCCCAAACCATAACTCCAACAGTGTGATGAACATGTCTTTCAACAAAAAACTGTGGATTCCTCCTTTCACCACGTCGCCTTCTAACCCTGGCACGACCACCGTGCATGCCTAAACAAAATCGAGACTCGTCACTAAAGACAATACTGTTCCATTCCTGATCCCAGAGTGACCGTTGTTTGCACCACTCGAGGCGATTACGTCGGTGTAAGGGTTAGAAGGCGACGTGGTGAAAGGAGGAATCCACAGTTTTTTGTTGAAGGACATGTTCATCACACTGTTAGAGTTATGGTTTGGGGTGCTATAGCTTACGGTTCTAGGTCACCTTTAATCTTCATCAGAGGTAACATGAACGCGCAGCTTTATATCCACGAAGTTCTAGAACCCCATCTTTTACCCTATCTTGACACCCTGGCAGATCCAACTTTCCAACAAGATAATGCCCGACCACATGTTGCAAGAGTCACAATAGACTTCTTTCAACATAATGATGTCACATTGTTACCATGGCCACCAAGATCTCCCGACTTATCCCCAATTGAGCACGTGTGGGATATGATGGGTAGGAGATTGCTCAATTTGCAACGTCCTCCTCAGACTCTAGAAGCACTTCGAGAGGAGTTGGTGGTTGCCTGGAATGAGATACCACAGCCTTCTGTGTCCTCACATTGACCACCTGATCAGAAGCATGCCTAGGCGCGTTGGAGAATGCGTAGCATATCAGGGTGCATCCACACATTATTAAAGGTCAAAGGGCTTTAAAGCAGTGCAATCATTTTGAAATTTTTATCATTTACTTGTTAGGCTTCATTAAGTACTTATACAAAATTTTATTAAAATAAAACCATTTAAACTGGGTGTTCGGATTTATATGTCACTTAGTATATACTATATACACTATCCGAACGGTTTATTGCACCATTTAACGGATAGGGACTCAGGAATCAATTTCAAGACAAAATTGTCCTAAAATAACTTAAAATTGCCAAATGACTTAACCTACTGTTATGTAAAATCTTTTTAAGCTACGCAAATTACAAAAGAACAAATCTACAGCGTTCCTTGTTACGTTCATAGCTGTTACATACCACATTTATCGGAGAGGAAAGCAACGCATTGGTTCTAGCTACGTTTAAGTAAAAGTATTTTGAATTGGATCGCGTCTTAAGATTAGGTACATGAATAAGAATCTTTCCGAGTATATATTCACAATCTATGGCATTATTAAGCATTTTATATTAAAATGCCCAAGCAGCGTAGCTTCTGCGCTTCTCCAAGTTACAGAGGTTATATTAGCAGATATAACATACATCATGCCTGAAGCCAGCTCCTGGATACGTACTATCTTCCTTGTGCCACAAATATTTCACAAACCGCCTCTGAATACGTTCAATTATATTGCATCTTTAATATCAGTGAAACATGCTCTATAACTAAGAAGCTTCTGATCTGACTGATTACATTAAATTTAACTGACGAAAATCAGAGGAATAATGTGCTCACGATTTGAAAACATCAGTACCTGATAGGTTTGACACCGAGAGCCAACAGATCTGCAACTGCCGACAGTAGGGAAGAATAAATTCGGATATTCATAATGGGGATTATTAGGGCCTTGGAAATAGGTATCACTTCAGCGAAGTATAGGGTATTTTAGCATGGAACTCTAAAATCATCAATATGTCTAGGAAATATGTTTTTGAGAATATTAACTCAAGAAATATAAAACCAACAAGAGTTCAGCACAACAATACAACACAATATCGAGACATAGTATCAAGGGTAGCACAATACTAGATGATCACTTGATAAGTACCAAAATAGGGAACGACTGATGATCATCGTGATTGTTGGAGCCGCAATAAATACACGATTATGAATAACACATCAAAATTCCTAGCGGAACCTTGCTTTATTTGGGTTGAAATGACAAAAATATCACGCTTTGTTATACAGGGTGTTTCAGTTTATTGTTGCATAACTTTAAGATTCGATAGAACTTTTTAAAATAGGGTCGAAAAATGCGTGGCTTCTGAAATACAGGGTGTTTAAATTTACTTTTTAAAATAGTGTTTTTCAAATATTTCGAACAGTATTTGATGTATAACAGTGAAAATTGGTCTACAAGGGTTTTTTGGTACGACAAAACGAAACATGGGCATAGTTTCACCGAAAAAATTTTCTCAGTGCATATTTTTGCTTTTTGAACAAAAAAACTGATTCTTCGGACTTTTCAACATAAAAAAGCTCTCTTGTAAATTTTCGTTATAGTTAGCCGTTTTTGACATATTTCGATTTTTAGGGTTCGATGCATTTTTAATTATTTATGATAAAATAACGTTAAAAAGTCAGTATCTCGATAAATTTTAGAAGTAGGCTGTGCCTGCAAATATTTTTGAAATTGAAAGCAGAATTAGGTTAAACGTCAATTAGTTGACAGTTAGTTTTGTTGTCTGTTGAAACCTGGAACGTTTTTTTGCAATTGTGAATGCACGAAATTTAGTTTCTTTTACCTGTTTTTTTTTTGTAAGTTTTATAAAAATGCCATTTTTATTCTCCAATCAAGAGTTAGCGGATATTCATTTTGTGTATGGCTTTGTAAATGGAAACGCAGCAGAAGCAGCCAGAGAATACGCACGAAGATTTCCAAACAGACGACATCTAACTCGCTCAGTATTTGTAAGAGTGCATCGCAAAATAATTGAAAATGGTTTTGGAAATCTCCAAAGTGATCAAAACATAAATGTTCGTCAGCGCAGATTTACCCGTATGATTCTGCGTGAGTTTGATAGAGATCCGACCACAAGTGTTAGGAGAGTTTCTGGTGCCTTGGGAATTTCAGCAAGCCATGTTCACCGCGTTCTTAGAAATGACCATAGACGTCCTTACCATTTGCAACCTGTGCAAGGACTACAGCCAGGGGACGGAGAACGAAGAATCACATTTTGTTAGAGGATTCTTGATAGAACTGATAATAATAGGGAGTTTTTAAGTAACGTTTTATGGACCGATGAGTCATGCTTCACTAGTCGTGGAGTAGTAAATTGCCATAATCAACATATTTGGTCGCATGAAAATCCGCATGCAGATCGGGAAAGAGATTTTCAGCATGAATTTAGTGTGAACGTGAGGATTGGTATCTACCGTAATCGACTATTTGGACCCTAACTTTTACCTGCAAGGTTAAATGCTGCGACCTTCTTGGAATTTTTAAAGGCTGAACATGCAAATATGTGGGATGATGTTATGCTAGATTTAAGAAGATTGGCCTGGTTCCTGCTTGATGGTTGTCCAGCTCATTATTCGAGAATAGTTAGAAACTGGCTGGACGAAAATTATCCAGAAAGATGGATCGGCCATGGAGGACCAGTCGCCTGGCCTCCACGATCCCCTGACCTGAATCCATTAGATTTCTTGGTGTGGGGATTTCTAAAATAAAAAGTGTACCAGACTCCCGTAACCACAAAAGATATGCTAATAGACAGAATCAGGAATACATGTGATGAAATAAGGCCTTATATGAATAATGCTATACCATGTTCGATCATTCGTAGATGTGAATTGTGTATTGAACAATTGGGTTTACATTTCGAGCAACTACTTTAGATTTTGTATGTTTGTCCTAACTATCCAATAGCTTTTTAGTTGTATACAATTAATTTAATTAGTTAAAAAAAAATATTGGAAAATTAAACAAATTAATATTCTGTTTTTTTGTGTTTATTTGGAGTTAGGAATTATTGCTATGTTTAAAAACACAATCTAAACGATAATCTTAATTACTTGTAATGCCCAAATCGAAAATGTAAAAAAATATTATTTTCCCATAAATAATTACAAATGCATCGAACCTTAAAAATCGAAATATCTCAAAAACGGCTAACTATAACGAAAACTCACAGGAAAGCTTTTTTATGTTGGAAAGTCCGAAGAAAAAAAATTTCGGTCATTTTAATACACTACAGGTACAGTAGAGAGCGCCCTCTAGCGGCTACAGTAAAACTATGCCCGTGGTTCGTTTTGTCGTACCAAAAAACCCTTGTATACCAATTTTCACTATTATACATCAAATATTGTTCCAAATATTTAAGAGAAACTATTTTAGAAAGTAAATTTAAACACCCTGTATTTCGGAAGCCACGCATTTTTCGACCCATGTTTATATAGACTTTATGCATTAATTTCAAAAGTTCTATCGAATCTTAAACTTATGCAACAATAAACTGAAACACCCTGTATTTATCTGATGGGTACTCTTATGCTTCGTATATTACGTTTCGCCATCGACAGTTAGATATAAACATATTTGTGGAAGGACTGATGAATGCGACTAATACTAAAATACATACCACTTATACAGGGTGAGTCAAAAAAAGGTGTCAGTGATTTTTTTAGATGTTATATCGTAAGCAACCAAAGGTTTGTTTGCAGAACAGTTGAACGCTGAATGCTTGAAAACTCAAAAAAGAGGTCTTAGTATTGCGCTCAAAATGAACGAAACGGATGTCGTATTTTCTGAAAAAATTCGTACCCACTTGAAAATTGTTTCAGGCCTTCAATATGTTATTGCAATTAGTCCTATATCAGAAGTCGTCAGAGATCATTGGAGCGCAAAATTTTCTATTGTAGGTTAGATTTCAAAATTATTATCTTTTTATGTTTCTCTGAAACGGTACGATTAGCCACAAAAATAGCTTCCACCAAAATTGTCCACCATGCAATTCTCTACGAAACTTGTGCAATTACGGGTCAGTATTTACGCGTCAATTGGCTTATAGGATCTAAGCTAATACTACAAAAGTTTAAAAAGATTCACTTACCTTAGATCAAATATGATGAAAATATTGTACCAATGTTTTGGGCTCGTCGTCATAAAATGAGTTGCATGAAGTTTGTAGAATAGATTCTGTTTCTGTATGACGTGTCATTCATGAGCAACGGAATAAGCTATATAGAGAATTGCATCTTTTACAATTTTGATACAAGCTATTTATGTGGTTACTTGTACCGTTCCCGAGACGTATAAAAAATGGTAATTTTGTAGGAATTTTTGCAAACCTAACTTTTATTTTGACTGGATTACTACACGTGATCAATACACGATGGACATGTTTACCTGTTGCCTCATTAACACATTGCCATGTTGCCCACTCTGTGTACATCTCATTGTATGACATTTTCCAGAGCTTAACCTCAATTTTCACAGGCATCGATCTAGAATTTGAGGGTCGCCGCCCCGCAAACTTAGCCATGGCTGAGCAGCAATATTAATCCGTCACAGCGTATCTGGAGTGCAAGTAGGGACAGCTTGTTCCACATTTTATTTTCCCGCTCCAAATTCTATTCACCCGGCAATTCATCAAATCGCATATGTGCACCAGTCGTTGACGTGCGGTGCTGTGAATATGCACTTATACTCTAGCTGGCAGAGAACGTTTTGCGCAATGAACGTTAGCAAGCAGACGAGGACCAAGGCCATGCTCCAGCTTAAGCGTATCACTAGCATTCCCGAAGAAATGAAATTACAAAAACACAAAGCAAGACAAAGAAACCTAGATGGAAAACAAAGAATAATCGTGGGCATTGCCACAATGAAGCAACAGGACCAGAAACTGCAGGATTGGTCACCCGAGCGGCGTACGTTCCTGTTTATTGGCTTCATCAGGCCCAAATGGCCTCCGCGACGTCGTTAGCTGATACCTCGTAAACACGAGGTCTTTTGACTGGAACCGAAAATGTGCCTGCTGGCTCTTATTGGCAGCCTGGCGTTGTATACAGGGTGTCCCAGAAGTCGACGTCAAGCCGACACCGGGTGATAGGCAAAGTCATAACAGCTATCAGAAAAATATTCAAAAAAATGTTATGTATGTTTTGAAAATTATAGGTCTTTGAAAAAAAATATAGAAATTTCACACCCTACGGCAGTCTGTCAACTCCTGTTACTACAAATATTAACTTTTTTTGGATTTTATTTTTACAATGTAATGATAAATAATGCATCTTCAAACTGGTGTCTCAACCTTACTGCCAACTTTTCTCGTTCAGGAAAAATTGCCACTTATTTCCCAACCAAGTATTCCAAAGTAAAACTTTGCTCAACTTTAACTGGCTGTAGTGGAAAAAAATGTAGTACGAGAGTTTGGCAAGTAACCTTAAAAGTTGGCACATTTAATAACGCTTCCAAAATGGTATAACACTTAGAAGATTACTCGTTAACTTATGCACAATTTTTATTTGAAGAAACACTGATGAAAATTTTTCAAAATTTCCTAATTAAACAGCGATTATGAAAACCCACAAGGACCCTTAAGGATAACTGTTTGCACAACAGTGGGCGTCAAAATGCTGCTGATGATGATTCACCTTTACAGCAAATGCTGAAACTGTTTTTCTTCAGCCGCAATACACGCTCGACATCTTGTTAAAAAAGATCGGGTTATTGAACGAGCGAATCCACGGTTATTAACAAACTCAGCTGCTTCCAATAGTATTTGCCGTAGCTCAGCTACATTTTGAATCGGCTTGAAATACACTTTTGCTTTTACAGTTCCCCAGTAAAAAAAATCTAACGGATTCAAATCTGGTGACCGGGCTGGCCACGGTATTGTACCAGACCGCCCTATCCATCTGCCTGGAAAGTTTTGATCGAGATGCTCTCTCACTGAGAGTGCATAGTGCGCTGGGCAGCCATCATGCTGAAACCACATGTCCCTGTAAATACTCAGTGGCACGTCCTCCAATAAATTTTCTAAATGATTTTGCAAAAAACCTAAATAAACCTCAGCAGTCAAAGTCTCTGGGAACTCAAACGGACCGGACCGATTATTTTACCATTTAAAATTCCTGTCCAATGGTTTATCTTGAAGCGATATTGAGATTTATCTACTCTCATCAAATGTAGGTTTGCTACGTGCCACTTGTGTAAGTTATGCAGGTTCATGTACCCATCTTTCTTGAATGTGGTCTCATCTGACCATGAAATTTTTTCGAAGAACCGTGGATCTTGCCTGTGTCTTTCTAACATTGTGCGACAAAAAGCAACTCGGGGCTCATAATCCCGGGGCAGAAGAGCTTGAACACTCTGTACGTGGTATGGATGGAGCACGTTTTTTCGCAAGGTTCTATGGGCTGTACTTTTGGGCACACCTGTTTTTAGTTCTATTGTACGCACTGAAGTACTCGGGTCTTCTTCGACAGCTCCTAGCACCACGTCTTCGTAAGGAAGGAAAGATCTTCCCTCACCGTGTGATTGGTTTGGTAGTTGGCCCTCTGAGAACAGTAAGCGGTGCACATTTGTGAACACTCGATGATCTGGATGACGAGCTGCATTCGGGTACCTCTCACAGTAAAGTCTCGCTGCAACACTAGCGTTGCATCTGCATTCCCCATGAATGAGGTGCATGTTAGCATATTCTTGTACGGTGTACACGGACATAGCGGCACTGCACAATCACACTATCAAAGATAGTCTAAGGAAAGCAAGTGTTGTTTTGAAGAGTAATTAAACAGTCTAAATGCAAATCACAAGCGATCAACAGTCCGGTTCACGAATCCAGAATTAGTAACAGTACGAAATCAACAAGCACGAATAATTCAAGATGCGCAGTAAACGAAGGAGTACTGGTCGGTATCAAAGTGTGTAATAGCAAGTAAGTGATGTGCTTCATCCATACCACATACAGCGTATTTAACCTCTTCTGTCCTGGGATTATGAGCCCCGAGTTGCTTTTTTATCGCACAATGTTAGAAAGACACAGGAAGGATCCACAGTTCTTTGAAAAAATTTTATGGTCAGATGAGACCACATTTAAGAAAGATGGGTCATGAACCTGCATAACTTACACGAGTGGTACGTAGCAAACCCACATTTGATGAGAGAAGATAAATCTCAATATCGCTTCAAGATAAACCATTGGAGAGGAATTGTAAATGGTAAAATAATCGATCCGTTTGAGTTCCCAGAGACTCTGACTGCTGAAGTTTATTTGGATTTTTTGAAAAATCATGTACAAAATTTATTGGTGGACGTGTCACTGAGTATTTATATGTGGTTTCAGCATGATGGCTGCCCAGCGCACTATGCACTCTCAGTGAGAGAGTATCTCGATCAAAACTTTCCACGCAGATAGATAAGGCGGTCTGGTACAATAACGTGGCCAGCCCGATCACCTGATTTGAATCCTTTAGATTTTTTTACTGGGGAACTGTAAAAGAAAAAGTGTATTTCAAGCCGATTCAAAATGTAGCTGAGCTACGGCAAAGACTATTGGAAGCAGCTGAGTTTGTTAATAACCGTGGATTCGCTCGTTTAATAACCCTATCTTTTTTAAGAAGATGTCGAGCGTGTATTGCGGCTGAAGGAAAACAGTTTGAGCATTTCTTGTAAAGGTAAATCATCAGCAGCAGCATTTTGACGTCCACTGTTGTGCAAACAGTTATCCTTAAGGGTCCTTGTGCGTTTTCATAATCGCTGTTTAATTAGGAAATTTTGAAAAATTTTCATCAGTGTTTCTTCAAATAAAAATTGTGCATAAGTTAACGAGTAATCTTCTAAGTGTTATACCATTTTGGAAGCGTTATTAAATGTGCCAACTTTTAAGGTTACTTGCCAAAATCTCGTAGCACATTTTTTTCCAGTACAGCCAGTTAAATTGAGTAAAGTTTTACTTTGGAATACTTGGTTGGGAAATAAGTGGCAATTTTTCCTGAACGAGAAAAGTTGGCAGTAAGGTTGAGACACCAGTTTGAAGACGCATTATTCATCATTACATTGTAAAAATAAAATCCAAAAAAAGTTAATTTTTGTAGTAACAGGAGTTGACAAACTGCCGTAGGGTGTGAAAGTTCTATATTTTTTTCAAAGACCTATCAGTTTCAAAACACATACATAAAATTTTTTTAAAAAAATTGATTTAAATCGATTTTGTGTTTTAAAAAAGTTGCTCTACAATACCACGAAGTGGCATAAGTCAGTTGCTTAATATCTCCAGAATTATAGAAAAATAATACTAGACTTATCTCATTTTAATAAGAAATTAAATTTCACGAGGGAGTTTAGCTCAAGTTACGCCAATTCGTGGAATTATAAAATATACATATCATTTTACAACCTATGGCTTGTCTAAGTAAGATAGCGGACACAGCTCAAAAAATTAAAAACAAAAGTCTGGAAGGAAAAATAGCCACAAATATTACCTTACAACCGGAGGCAAGCAGTATTTAGTATGTAAAACTCTATTTTTGCACACGTTAGGTTCTCGGAACCGACAATGAGAACTTCCCTAGAAAAAATGAATTTAAGTGGCATAGTTGAAGGAGAGCAAAGGGGTGGTAGACATTAGGAGAGACAAGGCACTTCGATATGCAATTCACAAACACATCCTAAGGTTCCCGAAAATTCAGTCCCACTACTGCCGACCAGTTCATCCAAGGAATATCGTCATCCAGGATTGACCGTTTCTAGCATGTATGCTATCTTTATAGGAGAACTAAATCCCACTGACGACAAACCTTCGATTGACCTATACCGTAAAGTGTTTAGGTCACTAGGGGCCAACTTCACCAACAACAGTCCGTTATTCTCCACCTATCGGGTAACAGACCGTCAGATACAGCCAATCAACAAATTTTAACAACCAATAGCTATGAAATGTTGAAAACAAAATACTGTCAAAGTATGAGATGACAACTTGTCACTGAAACATCACCAGCTTATTGAATATTAAGAAATTACATATAATTCAGTCATAATTTTAAGAAATGTTTGATTTCTGAATTAAATTCATGTTTTAATTACTTTTGTTGATTTTTTATTCATGTTCATATTATTTTCTTCAATTTATATGTGATACTGGGTCCTATAAACCTCTTGCAGATAGCCATTAAGCACCTACTTGATGACAAGCTCTACCAAAAGATATTGATCGCTTCCAAACATTCATTCATTTAATTCCCGATCATCAGAACCATTATGGCACTTTAGACTGATATTGCCACAAAACCGTTCACGTTTTTTGATATCCATACATCCATAAAGTTGAATATTTTTCGTTGTTCAGGTACTGAATAAACATCCACACTATATTCACAGCGATTAAGAAATTCCCAAATATATTTTTATTTTTTCACGTGTTCACATTCTAGGTTATATTTATATTAGACATTATTTGAATTTGGCTGATTATTGATTTCAAGGAGTGACACACGTGTGGGATCTGTCAACTCTTGGTGCCAGTCACAAAACATATACTCTGAAGGTTTAATTCCATGCTATTCAATGACAACACGGTGACTTGTGTGGTTATCAGCGGCCATTTTGTGAGGGTGCGACAGGGTTGCCAGATTGTGCATTGATATCCCGTTTCACCCTCTTGGTCCCAGTGGAGTAAGTTCCGCCAACTGTTGAAATATACTCTACTATTCGTGAAATTTTTCTCAAAATCATTGCACAACACTTGAAAAAATGCAAATGAAAATTTAAAATTATTTCCTTGACGCCGCAATATAGCTCCGTCGGTACCTTGGGTTATACATCTTGACAGTAGGGATGTTCGATACGATCCTATATTTAGAAGTATCAATACATTTCACGAGTATCGTCATCTTTCGATCCGGACTGTGTCAGAAAGAGTGACTGCCATTTGGCTGCGACATTACCCTGCCATATCAGACATTATCTTTCATCATTTTCAAAGAAATTGTACAAAATCTTCAAATTTGTGAAGTTAGCGAGTTTCACGTCATACGTTGTTACCAGACATGCCCAAGTGATCAGTTGCTGCCGTGATATTCATCCCGACCACTGCATCCCCACGGCTAGGCGACCTGTATGTTAAATATGTATTGATAGGGCAGCGGGTTATGCTATAAATCATATGTCACAGTGTTTGTGGACTGATTGCAACGGTTAGATGATACCAAAAATATGTTCATAAATAGGAGATCTTTCCCATAAATAATTTATTTCCCGATGTAGGTGTTTATTTTCTGTCTACCGAGACGATGTCGCTCGTGAGCAACACGCGATGATACATGCAGTGCAGGCGGAGTACGACGTTGCCAGTTTTGTGAGGGATCTTGTTGGTCTGTTTTTCTTCAGAAAATTGTATTTAATAAGCAAGAAAATTATTTTGTTAGAGACTGTCAATTAATAAATAGATGTATTAATACACTTTATGCTATTAGGCATATGAATCTACATTATTGAGGCGCAAAATTAATTTATTTCATGACCAAAAGGATATAAGTTCAGCATTTTTTTGCTCCGAAACGGTTGATTTTCGGACATAGGTTATAATGAACTTTTTTGCTTAGGATAATGCAAAGAATCACTTTATAAAGTTACCAATATTATTTTCCTAACACCCTGTATAGTCGTATACATGATGGTACCTGAAACTGACAATTCCAATACTACTAATTTTGTAGTCATATGGAAATAAAGTTATTATTATTATTATAAAGGAATCTATTGGCGTTAAAATTTAAACAGACCGTTAATAAACTGTCCTACCTTTTACCCAAGTACGACACTATACAGAGTTTGTCCGGAAAGTAATAGGACTAATTTTTTTCCGCCATGACTGTACTTCGGAACGTGCGCGCGTCGACTGGATTCGGTGGAGGGCGTTCCTAGCTAACGAATGAGCGGCTGGTCAGTTGTATCCGAGCACTTGTAGAGTCAGGACAGGCATTTTCTCGCGACGTGTTTCTGTGACTCGTGCAAGCTGAAAATGCAGCGTACGTTAGAGCAGAGGTACGCGATTAAATTCTGTGTGAAACTAGGTAAATCTGCGACAGAGATGTTTGATATGATCAAGCAGGCTTACCCAGGTGTTGCTTCAGCAGGAAGTGGTATGTTTCGGTGGCAACAGGCCTTTTTCGAGGGCCGGGAAGGGGTCGCTGATGAAGACCATGCTGGAAGACCTTCGACTTCGACAAACACCGATAATGTGACTCTTGTACGCAAAGTTTTGAACTCATACCGTCGACTAACTATTCGCTTAATTGCGCAGATGTTGAATTTACCAAAATCTGTGGTTCATGACATTGTGACACAGCATTTGAACATGCGCAAGGTGTGCGTGAAGATGGTCCCAAAAGTGCTCACTGACGACCAGAAATTGCGGCGAGTGGAAGTGTGCCAAGAAAATTTGAACATGTGTGAAAGTGACCCCCAATTAATATAATAACGTAATCACAGGTGACGAGTCGTGGATCTTTGAGTATGATCCCGAGACAAAGAGGCAATCTTCCGAGTGGCACACGACGGCGTCTCCTCGCCCAAAAAAGGGAAGAATGAGCAAATCGAAAGTGAAAACGAAGCTCATTGTCTGTTTTGACATCAAAGGCATCATCCACCATGAATTTGTTCCTCCTGGAAAAACCTTCAACGCCAAGTTTTACGTGGACGAAGGGTCAGTCGGATCCGACAATACATCGCAGCTTACTGGAAGTTGCACCACGACAGCGCCCCGGCTCGCACCGCCTTTCTTGTGAACAGCTACCTGACCAAGGCCGGCATCCCAACGCTTCCGCAGCCGCCCTACAGCCCAGATGTGGACCCCCCGGACTTTTTTTTGTTTCCTCGCCTGAAAAGGCAAGCATTTTGAGACGACAGAGGGGATCCAAGCAGCATGCACCGCGGCTCTCAAGGCTATTCCAGATAATGCCTTCCCTGACGCCTTCAATGCTTGGAAATCGCGCTGGCAGCGCTGCATCGACGCAGAAGGAGCCTATTTTGAAAGTTGTTAAAGAATTGTAAAGATTGGCTCAATAAATTTTTTTAAATCATCTCAGTTCTAATACTTTCCGGACCAACCCTGTACATAAACCGTAGCCTGACTTATGGTAAATAAGATATTATTTAATTTTTCAGAAACCGCTGCATAGTAACGAAGGTGGACAAAAATAGGTGAAACGATGCATCTGTTTAAATAACATGTCATCAAAATCTAACATGTATGGAAGCATGTGGCTTTAGACTTAATCAATCGTTCTCTTTCGGTTTAAAACAAAAACCCAACTACGCCATATTTTGCAGCTACCATTCGACTGGGATATCGAGAGTATGTAACGTATAGGTCCCAGGATGCTCACCCATCGAACTCCAGCTCTTACTTTTTGTTGTCCTGGGTATTCACTTCCCGGTGATACATAGATTTAAACACTTTATTATTTGCAAAGTCTACTTGATACTGCAACATGAAGAGACACCTGTAGATTTTCTAAGAAAATGATTTGACAGTTTATCTAGCCAAACAGATGTGAAGATATCTGTAACTGAAACGAACCCATTGAATTTACCACCTGCCAACGGAAACCTTACTCCAAGAATGGGGGAAGCGCCGCGTAGGGGCGCATTAGCATAAACAAAACGGGTGCTCGTAAAAAGCTGAACGCTGTCTCTAATTTTATAGTTACGAATACGACAAAATGAGATGTAATCAAAAGAAGTGTTCAACTTTAATAAGAATTCCGGAGTTCTAGTAAATTATAACCGCAAGAGGTTTTTTGGTAGTTTCCCTGGATTCTAGCTATAATATTACCTTAACATTAACGAGTATCCAACTGCCCACCTGTGGAACTTCTTGATCTGATTGTACAAACTCTAAGATTCTTCTTTGAAATGTGACGCTACTGAAGCAGTGACCATCTGTCTGACCGTTCAATCCGAGTGAATCGTTCAGGAGCAGTAGGAACTCAGTTCTGTACTTGGGTTTTGAGCAAATAAAACTAGTATGTTGGGTTACTTAGCGCTTGAATTCTTAATTTCCTTCTGGTCATACAGTGGCTATTTAGACTTTTCCAAACACATTTTGGACTTCATGATAGATCAACCTTATATCATTTAGGGTGGATTTCGACAGGATTGTCAAATCTACAGTCTGTTATTCTCCACCTACAGGGTAACAGTCCGTCAAATACAGCGAATGAGCTTCAAGCTCCAGTCAACAAATTTTAGCAATCAGTAGCTTTGAAATGTTGAAAACAAAATACTGTCTAGGTATGAGATGACAACTTGTAATTGCAACATCACCAGCTTATTCAGTATTAAGAAGTTACATATGATTTGGTCAAAATTTAAAAAAGTGTACTATTTTTGAATAAAATTCATGCCTTTATTTAATATTGTCGATTGTTTATTCATGTTTATATTATTTCCTTTAATTGATATGCGAATCTACGAATTAACCATCACCTACCGTGTGTTTTTTCCTATAAACCACTTGCAAATAGCCATTAAACACCTACTTGATGACAGGCTCTACCAAAAATTTCATAGATATTTGCTCGTTCCAAACAATCATTCATTTACTTGCCATTCATCAGTATCTTTATACCACCATCGAGTGATATTCTCACAAAAGCATTCAGGATTTTTGATATCCGTACATCCATAAAGTCAAATATTTTTTGGTTGTTCAGGAACTGAACAAACATCCACACTGTATTTACAGCGATTAAGAAATACTCAAATATATGTCGTAAAGCTTCCGGCAAACTTAATAACTGCAAACAAATGGAATTTGCAATAACCTTCTTGTTTCACTGAGCAAACATTCCAGGTTATATTAATATTAAGCATTATTTGAATAACAGCTGATTATTACATTTCAAAACTCTCCAACGAGTGACACATGTGTGGGATCCATCAACCCTTGATCCCAGTTTAGTAAGATCCGCCAACTGTTGAAATATACTCTACTATGCTTTATAAGACTATACGAGGAATTTTTCCTAAAATCGTTGCATAACACTTGAAAAAATGCAAATGAAAGTTTTAAATTATTTCCATGACGCCCCAAAATAGCTCCGTCTCCGTCGGTGCTTTGGGTTATACATCTTGACAGTAGGGATATTCGATACGATCCTATATTTAGAAGTATCGATACTTTTGCTTCCCATAATCGATATTTTGGATCGATATTTTTATATACGATGCTTGTTTGTATCGATACATTTCACGACTATCGTCATCTTTTGATTCGGACTGTGCCAGAAAGAGTGACTAAACTCAGATTATTTTTCTTCTTTGTTTCCTTACGCTGGGTACACTGGTCAACAAAATTTTAACTTTGTCGTGCCACACGGACTTTTTTGATATTTTTTACTTTAATTGGTGATTGTAAGAAAAAATAAACAGTTAAAAAAATTTGCTAGACAAGGATTTTATTCTATTGAGTAATTTAAAACATTAAGAAAAAACACAGATCTCGTAAATCAAAAGTTATTTTTTTATAAATGACTTAATAATCTAAGATTTTCTTGAATATTTAGCTTCTGGTTGGTCCCTTTAAATTGTCCAGCAGTAATCTGCTAACATATTTGGACTCCATTTACCCTGGTACCGCTTTTCTATATTAGAAATGTCCTGATGGAACCTCTCACTGTGCTCGCCGCTGACAGCCCCTAAATTGTCAGGAAAAAAATCCAGGTGCGAGTCTAAAAAATGGATCTTAAGTGACACGTTGGAACCCAATGCTTGATATGACAATAATAGCTCGCTAACCAACTCTTTGTAGCTGTCACTCTTGTGGTTACCCAAAAAATTTGAAACAACATTTTTAAAAGCCTTCCATGCAGATGTTTCTAAATCGCTTAATTTTTCTTCAAATCTTGAATCTTTTATTAACTCCCTAATTTGAGGGCCAACAAAAATACATCACTTATTTTAGGGAATTTTTCTTTCAGATACAAAAATCCAGTCCCATTGCGATACATTGCCTTCACAAATTTTTTTATTAATCCTAATTTGATATGCAATGGTAGTAGAAGCACATTATTTGGCTGTACAAGGGGTACATACTTTACGTTTTTTTGCCCAGGAACTAACGATGCACGCGTAGGCCATGTTTTTTTATATAGTGATTCCATTCACATAAAAAGCAGCAAAACTTTATATAACCCAGCTGAAGTCCAAGTAATAGTGCAACAACTTTAAGATCACCGCAGATTTTGAAGGAATATGTACTGTAATTTATTTTTTCAAGTAAAAGATTCACATTTTCATAGGTTTCTTTCATATTTGCAGCATGGGCCAGAGGTACAGACGGAAGCTTATTTCCATTATGCAATAACACTGCTTTTAGACTTGCTTTCGAAGAATCAATGAATAAACGCCACTGAGAGAGATCAAAATCTATGTCCAACATTTTCATAATCTCATTTATGTTATTGCAAAACACCAAATCTCCATCCTGAGAAAAATGCGTTCTGAAGTGTTGATCACGGTTTCGAAAATAGCTAACGTTTGTATTATGATGTAGCAAATTCCATTCTTTTAGACGTGATCCTATAGTTCTGACTGCTTTTTTGACAAATTTGAATCCCGAACCAAATCATTTAGGTCTCCTTGAGTTATCAAATGTGGCTCGTTTACAATTCCTTTTAACTCAAAGTCATCGTCCTCGTCAACACATTCACCTGAAGTGGACGGTTGTGAATTGTTCTCAACAGACGTCGTTGCAACTGGTATTAGTTCTGGCAATTTTTTACAATGAGAGACTGGTCTTATAGCCGAAGATAAGTTAGGGTAAATAACTGTGGTTTTTTTCTTGTAATTTATACCTGTTATGTCTGTGAGACAAAAATAGCAATCTGAAACGTGATCTCGCTGTTCAGTCCATATAATGGGTACAGCAAACGGCATAGGTCGTGCACCTTTCTTCCAATCAGTTAAATTTTTCACACACGTTATGCAACAGACATGAGGGGCCCAGGATTTGTCTTGATGGGCGACGGAAAAACCAAAACATTGGTGATAACACTCCAACACAAGATTCGTAAAATTTCGTCGTTGTTTTTTGAATGTTAGTTCTCCGCAGACATAACAAAAAGAGTTAGGATCATTATTACACTTGCTCGACATATTCACAGGGTTAATAAATCACAAAAAAGTGTTCAAATTCAACAACAAATGTTTTTATAAGGATTTACTTGTAAGCGTTTCTGTTAATTTACTGCCGTAGTAATAGTTATGAGTATTACCGTATCACAACAAATATGAGGCTAATAGACATATGACAGCTGTCATGTAATAATGAGGGTAGACTGATAAAACAAAATTAGCTGTCAAAGTTCGTGTGGCAAAACCAGTGTTGACCAGTGTTATCGGTAACTTTATTGGTATCCCATACGTGTTATAATAATAGAAATAACGAGAAAATATAACAATGTTTGGAGATAAATTTTCATAAATAGGCGATGAATAATAGGTGGATGCTTATACTTTTACAAATATCGATGTTTTAGGACCCAGAAATGCAGAATGTGCTATTTGCTTACAATTGGTGTAGATTTCTAGATCATAAGTTGGCAAAAATTCTTTTTAATGTCACAAAAGATGATGAACCAGTTGGAACACGTTTTATATCCTTTTTTGCAAAATAACAAAAATCGGTACATTTCTACAGGTACATACGTATCATGTAAAACAAACACCTTGTACGTGATATACAGACAGAACTAGATTACCATGCATGAACAGTCGCCAAAAACACTGGAAACATGCTACTCAATATACTAAGAGACATATAAATCCGAACACCCAGTTTAAATGGTTTTATTTTAATAAAATTTTGTACAAGTACTTAATGAAGCATAATAAGTAAATGATGAAAATTTCAAAATGATTGCACTGCTTTAAAGCCCTTTGACCTTTAATAATGTGTGGATGCACCCTGATGTGCTACGCATTCTCCAACGCGCCTAGGCATGCTTCTGATCAGGTGGTCAATGTCCTCCTGTGGTATCTCATTCCAGGCAACCATCAACTCCTCTCGAAGTGCTGCTAGAGTCTGAGGAGGACGTTGCAAATTGAGCAATCTCCTACCCATCATATCCCACACGTGCTCAATTGGGGATAAGTCATTATGTTGAAAGAAGTCTATTGTGACTCTTGCAACATGTGGTCGGGCATTATCTTGTTGGAAATTTTTTTCACTTGTTATTTACAGTAAGATAAATACATTCACCAACTTTTATTAAAATAAAACCATTTAAACTGGGTGTTCGGATTTATATGTCACTTAGTATATGATAGCTAGAACATCGACCTATTATTTCTCTGGTCCATTTGAATAGCTGACCCTCTTTTGTAAAATGATAAAAATTTGTAATTTTATGAAAGTTACCCTAATTCTAAGCACAAAGACATAATATTTACATCTATAATCTACCCTTATTTATAAGGCAACCAATTTTTCACGACTTTATTCAACATTTCAATAGATATCACTGATATTCAGAGAGCTTTGACAGCTTCCGTCAAATTGCATTTCGATAAGGTCTTTTCCTATTGGTCCAACTGACCGTCAAATATTAATGTTGGTGAAATTGGCCCTTAGTATACCAATAGTACTTTTGATAACGAAGCTACCTTACTTTCCCTTGATCTTATTCAACTAATCAAATTTATATTTCTTGATCCATATTCGATGAACTAATCCTTCTGAAGTTTGAATTTTCAATTATCTATGTATTACCAGTGTCAGTTCAATTTCATGTTTGATAGCTTCACATTTGGTTGACAGAACAACTCAATTAAACAACCCAGTCATTTCTCTTCTCAAGTGAGCCTTTTTTATCTTAGATCTATAAACTGACATTCTTCAACTACCGATGATCAATTGTTCCATTGGGTAGCCACCTAGTTCAACACCAATAAACCGCGCGTTGGAGCTTTACTTGTCTCTAATCTGACACGTTTGAGAACAGTGCTAATATTGCTAAGATCGTAGCTTTTGAAGATTCATCTGATCAGTTTCCAAATATTAGATATAAAACTAAAAAATAAAGTTAAAGCCAACCAGATGAATGATTCACCTAAGTGCGCGCTGATCTCAAACAGCTTTCTCACCGTGAGATGGTAAATAGAGTACCACCGATAACTCAATATTTTGTCTCACCAACGGTTCTTGTTTCATACAAAATTCTTGATACCATCAGTATTCAGCTATTGCCAAAATGTCTGCTCGGAATCCGGTCTATATTGGTAACAATACTGACTGACGGGTTTCACTAATTAATGTAATAATGGCCAACCTGTAAACAACACGTCACCTCCGTTCCATCTTTTTGAGTTTCCGAGTTTCTAATTGCATACAGGAGTCCCGAAATTTCACGAGCTAACATGATTCAATCCAAACAACAAATAGTATCTAAGTCCAAGCCTTCTCACTGCATGTCTACAGGTTGTGTCTGTTGACACGGTGATATATGAGTGCAACAAAAGTAGGGCAAAATAGAATTTGTTGAGGTATCATTTATTTCTGTCGGCAGTGTCACTCCATGGAGCTATGCACACATGGGCTCATATTGAATGATATATTAACTACTTGGGAACAACAGCTGCTTGTTTTTATAAAAAAACATTCAAGGGAAGACACGCATCATTCGTATGTTTCCATTGGATTACTTCACTATCTTTTCACGCCTCTTATAAACCGAAAATATTCGGGGAAATTTAACCAAAATTAATGACCTGTAAAGGTCAACAAAACATAGACCACAAGAGCGAGCTTGTTTTATATTAGGAACAACTATCCATCAACAACTTACAGACTCTCCCACTGGCTTGGTCTGCTCACTTAAAGATTCTTTCCGAATGAGTTTTTATTTATACAGGGTGCGGCAGCATAACTTTCCCTTTAAAAACTTAATAAAATCCCTAGTATGAATCAGAACATTTTTTTTCGTGATGAGCCATGCTTTAACTTCTGTTTTACATAGTCTTGAAGATGAAGTAGGTGATGTCTCCCATTATGTATACACTGAGAAAACCGAATTCTGGCGTTCATCAAGACTCCTGCCAACATAGCAGGTGTCACTTTGGCAATTTCCCCATGGTTGTTGGTCTTCAAATCTGGTAGAGTCCTTGGACGGTTCACATAAACACGCTATTTTAGAAAAACGCTCGTGCTCTGGAAAGTGTTCTCTCAAAACAGCCGTCGGCACGGGTATTACGTACTCTAGAAAGTGACATTTTATCTGTTTTTTATATTTTGTAAGTTTTTTGGGCATAATTTAGGTTTTTCTACAAGATGTCAACTTAGCATTAGCAGGGGCGTAGCTATCCTAGGGCAAACCTTGGCAGTGCCCCGGGGCCCCGGCTTATAGGGGGCCCCGGCCATGCGCCTCAAAGAAACTGTTTTTAAGCGCCGATCAGCAATAAATTCATTAAGTGCTAATATAAGCTAGGTATACCAAAAAGAAACATAAATAATAAATATAATGATAAATAATGTTTATTTTTTAAAACGCTACATGTCTGAGGAAAACGCTTGCGTTCCTAAATGTATGTAGGCTATAATCCGTCGGACCGCGACGGGCTTGGCACCACCGCCTTAATATTACGTCTCGTCTTTGGGGATTCCCCGATCTACTGTTTTGACGATTTTAACTAACCAGCGTGCCATATGTGATACTGATATGTGTCGTAGTCGTGCCGTGGTGCCCGGCGTGGTGTAAAATAACATTACTATGTTTGTATTGTGACTATTGTGTCTCGTTATAAGGTACCTATTAGAAAAAAAGGTAAGTGTAAGTTATATTACTTAATGAATAAATGGCTCGATTTTGATACGTGCGTAATTTTGTTTGTAAATATACATTTGTCCATTACCTTGCTGAGTAAAGGCGCCCGCAGAATTTCCGTAACGTAAGACTTAAGACTTAAGTTTCATTTAAGACAGATTCAGACTTAGCCGGAAGGAATTATACAGAATTCTGTTCAGGTGATTTATAAAGTATAGTCAAGACTTAAGCCTTAAGGCATGAGAAATTACGTTACAGCTTAAGGCTTAAGTCTGGGCTTAAGTCTTAAGTTACAGAAACTCTGCGGCCACCTTAAACCCGACAGTAAGTTCGAAAAGTTTCTTAAAGACTAAAAATGATCTATTGACTGTTTCAAAAATATCGACTAATTCTTCTTCTCTTAAGTATATAGTATATCGAACAAATTATTAGAACAAATTAAGAATTAAATATTAATATTTTAAGGTGCCGCATCGCAAATTTCAATTTCCTATTTGATTAACATGGGAAAAAAATTGTTTTCAACTTTTGAATTTTTTTCTCATTACTAAATTATCATACGGATGAGTTCATAGTTTACTCTTGTAGGGAATTGAATGCTTTACAGGTATCTTACAATTTTCTGATAAACCTACTCGTTCAAAAGTTTTCCGAGGGAAATTGAAATTTGCGATGCGGCACCACTTAATATTAATATTAAGAGCTGTTACTTTTACAGGATTTTTTTTTCGTCATTTTTAATAATATTTTCGACGTACTTGAGAGAAAAAAATGGACGATTTTTTTTAAACAGTCTAATTGATACACAACTATTTAATGCATTTAAAAATGGTTGTGTATTCTTCTCTTTGCAGGATTAGCAGATTGCGGAACAAAACGCTAAAAAAATAAAAATGGAAAATAAGCGGCAATGTCAGTCTGGAGCACAGAAACGAAAATTGAAATTAGAAAAAGAGGAAAAATTAAAAAAGCATGATAAAATAGACAAATTTTTTAAAGCCTCCCAATCTTCTGAAAAAGAACTATCAATATTTCTGAGACACGTGAATCAACTTTTATTTCTTGTTCTACCTCTAAAGAACTTTTGCCTTGTACTAAGGCTTTTACTTTTGATAAAGTTATTAGCGATGCCATGTTTACTACACCAAATTCCTCTAATAGCAACATTACTGTATGTAGCGATCATGGATTTTACATGGGAAAAACTCTTACTGATCAAGATAAAAAAATTATTATTAGTCTTGAACCCAACAGACCTAAAGGTCCATTTCCCAAGGATTCGAACCAAAATGATCGCAGTATTAGTGAGAGTTATTATTTTTCTACTACAAAATACGGCCCTGTCAATCGTCTTTGGCTGTGCTATTCAACTGTACTAGAAGCAGCCTATTGTGAATCTTGTTGGCTTTTCTCAAAATTGTGCAGTCACAGGAGTACGGGCTTAAGAGATTGGAAACATTTATCATCACGCATTGAAGAGCACAGTAAAAGCAAAGCTCATATTGAAGCTTGCGCTGTTCACGACCTTTGGAGAAAAAATCGTGCCAGTGACAAGAACCTAGAAGAAGAGGTCAGATTTCAAGCATCCTTCTGGAAAATGGTGTTGCAAAGATTATTTAAAATTACATTACTTCTGGCAAAATCTTCCTTGTCATTTCGGGGGCACCGTGAACGTCAAGATGATTTTAGTAGGAACTTTATGGCTCAAGTGAAATTTTTGTCAGACTATAAGGATGTTATGAAACAGGTTGTGGAAATGCCTTCTGGATCTGTGCGATATCTTAGCCCAACTATTCAAAATGAATAGATAGATTGCCTTTCAAAATAACTTACTTTTGAATTAACAAAACAAATAAATTCCGCAATATTTTTTTGTTTGCTTCTTGATACAACTCAAGATATCACAAATATAGATCAATTAAGTATAGTCATTCGAACGTGTCACATAATTCGAGATAAAAATCTGCTATCTCATAAGTTTGAAATCAAAGAAACTTTTATTTTTTCCAGCTAAAAGATCATTCTGCTGGAGGAATGAAGAAGTTTTAAATATACTAAAAAATCTAGATATACCCTTTGAAAAATGTTATGGGCAAGGCTACGATGGAGCCAGTGTAATGAGTGGGGCTTATAATGGAGTAAATGCTCAAATAAAAAGAGTGCAACAAAATGCCGAATATGTACATTGTGCAAGTCACAACTTAAATTTAGTAATAAATGATGCAGTAAATTGTTGTAAAGAGGTCTCACAATATTTTGCCACTTTGCAAAATATATATTCTTTTTTTGGTATAAGTATTAATAGATGGGATCTTTTAACTTCTTTTACCAGTGAATCCAAAACAACTTTAAAAACATTAAATCCAACTCGTTAGTCAGGAAGGATATTGTCTATTAGTGCTGTCAAACTTCGTTATCTTGTTATTATCAAATCTTTAACAGAAATAGAAATACAGACTTATAAAAAAGAAGAAAGAGAAGAAACTTCTTTGATTAAAAAACAAATGTGTTGCTTTGGATTTGTATTTATTTCAAAAATGTTGTATAAAACCTTTACCCAGGTTAACTTCGCCTCAAAGGTCCTTCAAAAGAAAAATATTGATTTAAGTGAATCTGTGACTGTTTTAGAACAAGTAGAAAAGAACCTTACTGAGTTAAGATCTTCTTATGAAATTTTAATGATTGAAGCTACGGAACTGGCTAACAAATGGAATATTCAACCGGAATTCAGGCAAAAACTTTGACGAACTCTTAAGACTTTTGTTATTTTTTTATTTTAATTTGTGTTACTTTGTTTTTATGACAATAAACAATTTTTTTATTATAACATGATTTTTTTTATTCTTAAACATACTCATGAGGGCCACCAAAAAGCTGTAAGCTGTAGACCATAGCTGAAAAGAAACGGCATTGCATAGGTGCATAGTCAGGATGTATGTGCTAATAATCTTTATTGATGATAATTATTACCTTATTGGCCCGAGTGGAGATAACATGGCCACGCCAGACAACTGTTGAAATATACTCTTCTTGGCCCTACAAGACTATCCGTAGCGAAATTTTTCCCTAAATTGATGCACAACACAAAGAAATGCAAATGTAAATTGGAAAAACGACACCTTGAACTATGAAATGGCTCCGTCGGTACCCCAGGCTAGATATCAGTTTTAGCAGCTGAGTTTGTTATTCTTGTCGCCTGTATTGCGATGTTGCCAGCTCATCGAACGTTTTTGCTACCTTTGAAAATTTGTTAAAATGTTATTAGAAACATAACAATTAAAGCCTAGTAATATTTGACAAATACGTAAAGCTGATTCCGACAAATGTTCCCATTGTACTTGCAAGCAACAAAGAAATCAAGGCTGGTAATGTTTATGTTTTATAAAAATTTGTATTTTTACCAATTGTTATCAAAATCTTAATTACTTATATCTCGTGTCCACAATTTGCACATAAAAACAAAACAATTATTTATATTGTAGATTTCCATGTGTATAAATAGTGTGAGTCTAGGTATGCATGATAATAAAAATAATGCATTCAACAAAGAACTTAAATATATAACCTATAATAAATTTGTAGAAAAATATATTTTTATAGTTTTTTCACCATACGCATCCTCAAGTTATTTGTTAAATGCATTATTTGTATTATTATGCATAGTATTTTACTGTAGTTTAAGTATCAAAATATCATGCTTCTCTTGATGTTACCCCAAAATACCTAGACACAATATTCATACACATGGAAATCCAAAATATAAATAATTCTTTTATATTTATGGACAGATTGTGGACACGTAACATGAATAATCAAAAATTGATAGAAATTCGTTAAAATACAAATTTTCATAAAACATAAACGTCACCAGATTTGTTTTGTTTGTTTTTGCATGTACAATTGGAATATTTATCGGAATTACTTTTAGCTATATGGAAAAAAATATTACGCCATTGGTACTCCTCAATATTTTAATGCAAGCTACTTTTTTATATAACATTCTAACAAAGTAGCAAATGTAGCAAAAACGTCCGATGAGCTAGCAACACCGCAATCCAGGTGACATAGATAACAAGGTCAGCTGCCAAAACTTACTTCTAGCCTGGATGCCGACGGAGCCATTTCGAGGGAAGATGGACGGCACGGAAAGATAATGCGTCGACAGATGACAAGTGATTGACGCGACGGACCGTGGAACTGTAAACCTCCCTGTCCAGCTTTGGGTATCAAGTATACGAGGGACGCTCGGCAAACCTCCCCCCAAAATTACTAAAATGCTGAATTAACTTGTCTTGGAAAAAATTGTGTAGTTCATATTAGTGTAAGAATGTGTGATATTGATATAACCTTGAAAAAATGGGTTATGTGAGTTTATTTTAAAAATGTGGGTGAGAAAATGTATTCCAATTTTGTGAAGACGTTGGTTCAATTTGGACATGTAGCCGTTCTAGCTTTTCGCAATTCAACAGGTATAAATGACACTGAGCTGTTTGACATCAACATTGTTATTCATGCAATGATCTGTCATGAAAATGTGGGACATTTCTAAAAATAAACGTTTTGAGAGTCTTTTTTCTTTATCAAGAACCTCAACACTGCCATAATTCATGGAGTGACCTGTGTTTACAGTTCCACGGCCCGTCGCGTCAATCACTTGTCATCTGTCGATGCATTATCTGTCGGTGCCGTCCCCCTCTCCACATGTTTGCGGAAACAGAAGGTCAGAGACTGCATTTCGATTGTGTCAACAAAATGTCGTCTCACGTGTAATATTTTTAACTTGTTCGGGTGGATTGATATTTTTAACATTTAACGAAGGTATCTGTCGTTTTACAACAAACCCAATGTCCCCGTCCTTTTGTTTTTATACTGATTATAAGTTCGATCTTCTCTACGTTCATTCTGAGACACCTTGTGGCTGCAAGCTCACCGACGAGTAAGTTAACTGATAGTTTAAATCTGTCCTGTTTTCTTTGCTAGCATCACAATTGTGTTTTCAGAATCTTGATGAAGGCTCCATAGAGAATGCCCCAAAGCTTGATTTTATCGTCAAAAGAGTCATCTTAAGCCTAAGAGTTTTGCCAATTTCCCAATTAACAATTAATTGTATATATATATATATATATATATATATATATATATATATATATATATATATATATATATATATATATATATATATAACTTGAGACGTGGTCATTGTCGTCTAGACCAGTTAGGTGAAAAATTAAAGCTTCCGCCTTTTGATGGGTACTTCGACAAAATTTAAGCAAAGAGGACTCTTTATACTTTTTTAATTCTCTCTAGCTTTCAATGGACTTTGCCATCATCATCAGGAGCTGCAATTACAATGATAACAGTAGCAACAATAGTGCAAATTGAATTTAAATTGACTTAACTTACAGTAGTATGTGAGGATGTTGCTAATTGTTGTTTACGTATAGGATGAGGGAAACGTCCACTCTTACTGAGAGTACAGGTTTGTGAAGACCTATAGTTGCATCAATAGGTTCAGCCACCCAGGCTTTGTCTTCATTAATATCGGCAACACTAAAATCAGCACATGCAGATAATGATTACTACATCAAAGACTCATATGAGGTCTCTCGTCAGTTCAACAGATTGCCAATACCAGCCGATCACATTATCGCCAGTCTTGATGTGGTATCGCTATTCAGCAATATCTATCTGGATGCATGTACAAGAACTATTAATAAACACTGGAATGAGATACGTCAACACTGCAACATATCTCTGGAATTGTTCACCAACATTATTACATTCCTCTTTCATAACAATTATTTCTCTTTCAACAACAAAATATATTCTCAAATACATGGTTGTCCTATGGGATCTGTTCTATCACCAATTTTGGCAGAATATGTCATGGATGATCTGCTTGATACTGTTATTCCGATATTCCGACACTACCCTATAACCTCTTCTTCATAAAAAAAATACGTAGATGACATTATTTTATGCCTCCCCTCCATAGGTCTGGATGGTATTGTCAGAGAATTCAACAGCTATGACCCCTACATCCAATTTACCATTGAAAAAGAAGATGAGCACCTGTCTGTCCCCTTTCTAGACACAAGACTCATCCGCACCATCAATAGTTTATTGGTAGACTAGTACCAGAAACCTATGGCCTCAGATCAGTTTCTCAATTTTAGGTCATACCATAAGCTAGGGATTAAAATCAACTTGGTAAAACAGATGAAAACAAGGGTAATCGGCATCTCAGATAATACTTTCCACACCTCAAATTTACGTAAACTATCAAAACTGTTCATCATTAGTGGTTATCCGAAGTATCTGATTAACAAGATCTTATTTAGTTCACCTTCCAATATTTTGCCGAACTCTGATTATGCAGGTAATAGTCGCACAACCCCTAATAACGGAACTGATGTAATTCCCAACAACAGCATCAATTCAAACAGTACAAGCACCAACCCGGACTTCAGACCTGGTTTTGCTGTCCTGCCCTATATCAAGGAACTGACCCTAAGCTGATTAGATTGTGCAGTCCTTTGAACTTTCGAATTGCTTGCAAGTCCGTCCTCACTATAAACTGCATTTTTTCAAAAATGAAAGACACAGTCCCGCTGCTTGGCTTAACCAACACAGTCTACTCCATCAATTGCAACAACTGCAACCAAATATACATAGGTCAGACATCCAGATATCTTAAAGGAAGGATTACATCACACAAAAGTGATTCTAGGCTTCATCCTGAAAGATGCGCTCTAGCATCTTATGTTAACACAACAGGGCATTCTATGAATTACACAAGTATCAAAGTTCTTGA
The DNA here is from genome assembly GCA_963669975.1 of Acanthoscelides obtectus. Lineage (NCBI taxonomy): Eukaryota > Metazoa > Arthropoda > Insecta > Coleoptera > Chrysomelidae > Acanthoscelides > Acanthoscelides obtectus. Next base: position 16,288,815 of record CAVLJG010000009.1, read on the forward strand.
TAAAGAAAAACACCTTTCCAAATGTTTATTCCTGGAAGTGTCCCATATTTTCATTAATAACAACTGTATCAACAAAAAGACAGATGTTAAGCAACTGAGTGTCATTTACTCATATTTACTAAACTGCGAAAAATTGGAGAACTCACATATCTCCCCAAATTTTGACTCTTCACAACCATAAATGGAATCTGTTTCTTGGTCGATTCCACCAATAAACTTCATTCCACTCAAATTCTAATAATTTTCTTCTCACGATTTAATAATAATTGTTAATTTAATTTCCCATTAATTAAAATATAGTTAATTCAACTGGTTTAACAATTTCTTACATAACATTCTGAAAATCACATCATCTGAAGTGATTTGGCAACGTTGGTCACACGCCCACAATTCGTTCCATCTTTCTACACAGACATTGATAACCTTCGGCCTTCTGTCAAAGGGTTCATCTCACTCATCATTCCATGACCACCATTTTGTGCAATCATCAAGTGGCTTCAAGATGAAATGCTTTCATGTTTTTTGAAAAAAAAATTTAATCTGTTTTTAACTTGTTCTTGTCATATTTTATATAATTTTGACCATTGTACCATCTATCCAGCTTTCACCATGTTACTGGACGTTTCCCTCATCCTATACGTAAACAACAATTAGCAACATCCTCACATACTACTGTAAGTTAAGTCAATTTAAATTCATTTTACACTATTGTTGCTACTGTTATCATTGTAATTGCAGTTCCTGATGATGGTGGGAAAGTTCCTTGAAAGCTAGAGAGAATTAAGAAAGTATAAAGAGTCCTCTTTGCTTAAATTTTGTCGAAGTACCCAACAAAAGGCGGAAGCTTTAATTTTTCACCTATATATATATATATATATATAATCTCATTACTTTTCAGTACAAAAATAGGTATTCATTGAAGCAAATTAAACACTGCTATGGCACCCGTCAAAAAATGCTGTTTCACAATGTAGTCCCAAAGCCGGAGAAAACACTTATACAAAGGTCCTAGATTTTTCTCTGTCCAAGAATTTTCAATACCATTCCAGTGTCTTACAAAAAAGTAAATAATTTTAGTTAATTAAAAAAAAACAAAATGTTTGGCTGCACGAGGTCCCGAAAGTTGAAATCGATATGTACTTCGAGGGCACGAGCTATACACTGTAAGTTGTAGGTCATTCTCTGATTTATTTTTCCCATTTTTAATCACTGTTCATACCTGCTTATATTTTATTTATTGTAGATTTATTTACCCTTTGCTGTCTGTGATGCGGTCGAGAAAATAGTTATAGATAGATCAGTCGCTAATCTACTTATGCCATTAAACCCTAGTGGCCCATTTTAAATTATCTGTAGTGTTGAATTTTAAAATCTTTAAGCTTAGTTTTGGTCCAGTTGGATGTTATCCTTTAGTGGTTAGTACTTCCTCTGATATACCATATTCTATGAATACAATCCATACTTCACTTACTTATATGGAATTCCACTGAAATTGACATCACTTATTTGTTCATTAGGATAACAAAACATTTTATTGTGTTACGTCATCGTTAGCATATAGGGCCACGATTCTGCGGGCTCTTCATGTACTTGTCTTCTGTGAAATTTTATGTGTAATGGCTGTGTATTTTAGAGACAAATAAATATTACTGCTATTACTACTACACATCGGATGACCAAATTTGTGTGCGTGTTTCCAGCCCAAATGTATCAGCTCCATAAATATAGGCAATGTTTCAGACTTGCTGTACGTTTTGATTGTGTACTTTTATTTTGTTTATCGGATCGATTTTTTTTATCAGTCCTTTATTATAAAATACCAAAACATTGAGACCTTTCCACAGTTTTAATTTGGTTTGTGAATATCGCAACGACAGCGTTATTTTTGTATCGTCATAAGTACAATTAATAAAATTGTTCCTTCTATGTGCTTATGTTTTTTTTTTTTTTGGCATGAGCATATAACGTATTGAACACGTAAAATCAGCATCTAATGTTAGTGTCAGCAAAGTTGTTCGCTGCTCCTTCTCTTACCGTTATATTTTATATTTATATTTCTTGGAGATAGCAGTCTGAGAGACGGCATGTTTCCTCTTGTGTATCATAAATTCCTGTGAACGGTTAACCATCATTAACATTTTTTTTTTGGTGAGGGGGGAATGCATTTACGCACCTTACCATAGCCCGAGCTATGGCGTGTGTGGGACTCCAGGTTGTCTTGAGGAGACTACCTAATACCCACTAAACCCTAACCTCTGTGTGGCCCGACTCATCAGCGTCTCGGTAAGGCCATGTGTTGTGCGTGACCTACGGTCTGCTACAACGTTTCCTCATGTGTTTCAGTCTCTGGGAACGCCGAATTGGTTCCCTTTATCATTAACAACTTCGCATCGTATTCCACATCCTCAAAACTGTAGAATCAATCATGAAACCTTTTAACCTGGAACATTACTATACGCGGGCCAGTATCCAGACTCCCAAACTGGTGTAGGATGCTCCGGTACCTAGACGTAAGATAACAATATTGCAATTTCCTGGCAGGTCTCTCAAAATACGGAACAACACAGCAGGCAAATCTGCTACCGTAAATCACCAATGAGCATGAGCATATTTTAAAATCTCTGACAAATTTATGACGTTCCGCCGCTTGATTTTTATTTATCGTCAACTTTCCACCGTAATTCTCCCAGGATTCGAGAGCCGTCTCCATAAAATATTGGTAGATGTCTGTTCGTGGCACAAACATTTTCTTTCCAAATTTAAACTGTTTTGCGTGTTGTGAATCCGTTGACACTTCGACTACTGGATATTTTTTACGAGATGCCATCATCGATGAAGAAATGGTGAGGTGACCCTCTTCAAGTCTATTCCTAGGGAATTCGTTTCTGATAGGGATACATTGAGATTTACATCATGTGCCTTGATGTTGTAGATAGTAAAAGCTTGATAGCTGCAGGTGTGGCAATAGGAAGTTTTGTGTGATCGTGGACTTTGATGTCAGGAATGCCTTTAATACGACCCATAGTAGATCTGAAGTAGATGCAACCTTCACCTATCTGTTTAATGCATGCAAAGTATTTTGTATCAAATTCAGTGTGCTAAAAATATATCGTATGTCGGAGGTATGTTGGCTAACAAGTTTCTGGAAAGACTATGATTAGTTAGAAAGGAAAATGACTTTTTACTGAAAGTTGCACTAATAAGTTTAACCAATAAATTTAATATCAACCGAAAGTGTGAATCCTTTAGAACAGCGGTCGCCAAACTCTTCAGTGTGTGTGAGAATTTTGGTATAAACAGTCGTAAGCAAAATAAGCCAACTTAAATGAAATTACACACAGTTGTATGTGACATACATGCGTTTATTTTACTGATAATATTACGTACTAATAAACTTAAATAAACTAATAAGTAATACATGCTACATAACTAGATCCATTCCTACCAAGAGGGTGTTTGAAAAATAAACAAAATTTTTCGCCTGTTAAAATGGCATGTCACATACAATTTAATAACGGTAACTAAAAATAAAAAAGCAACGTATTATTTTAAACAAAGGCAAAGACATAACAAATGCGTGTTCAGTTAAATGCCTGACACTCAGACTCACTGACAATTTTTTTAATGTTTGGAGTATAATTTGATACCGCCATTCGAATACAATTCGATTAAGACATTTGTTTTCAATAAACTTCAAATTTGAAAACGAAGATTCACACAAATAGGAACTAAGTAACGCCTTCACTTTCAAGGCAACACGACATAAAACTGAATATATATCTTTACTTACTGAAAGCCAGATACATTTTGTACTTGTCTTAAAGCTAAATTGTCTTGAAACGCAATCACTTCCATTTCTGTCGCAGCGATGTCTTTACTGATATTCTCCGTAACAGAAGTTGCAAACTGTTGAATATCAATTTCCATGAAGGGCGAAACAACAAATTGCGCCACTAAAGCAATTTCGTTGAAATCCTTGAAACGAGTTTTGAAGTTAAGAACAGGGAAATGCCTGGTATCGCCATCGATTAAATTTATTCCCAAAACTCAAGCTTTTTGATAAACGCGTCTACATCAGAAATCATGTCTACTAATTCCTTGTCTCTCATCTGAAGCTGCAAATTAAGTTCATTCAATTTTTCTGTAATATTCACAAGAAAACCAAAATTTCTAAGCCAGATTGAATTTTCCAGTTCCGGGATCGGTTCACCACGTTGTTTGAAAAATTGAACTATGGCAGATATGATGTCACTAAACCGTTTCAACACGCGTCCCCTACTTAACCATAGGACCTCAGAGTGAAGAAGTAGTTCCTCGTATTGACAGTCAATTTCATCGGCCAAGGTTTTGGATAATCTTCTTTTTGACGCTTGAGCTCTAATCCTGTTCACAATGTTTACTACGTTTCATAACGTTCTTTAGTTTTAGAAAATGTCCGCATAATGTTTGCTGATAAGGAATGCATTGGTAACAGAGAAATTGTGGAAAACTTTCATCTTTACGACATAACCCCACGATATCCTTATCTCGACCCACCATAGATGGAGCGCCATCGGTTGTCAAGCCTACCATTTTTTATTCATCCAGCTGCAGTGAAAAATAAGCACAGTTATCGAAGTCACTTCTTAACTGTAAAACTATATCATTGATCATTACTTCTACTCGTCTCATCATTGTATTAGAAGAAAGTTGCATAGATTTTACAGCAGACACTATCTCGTCTTTACTTCTAAAGTTGGCAAATAATAAATCTGCAGCTTCTGAAGACGCCCGTTTTATTATTTCCCCGTATTCATAAGGTTTCTTCTTTGGTGAAATTATCTGGGACACCCGATTTTTTAAGTTCTGGTTGCAGTACGTAATGGGAATGATTTTTCAAAATTCGATGGACAGTTTTATAGTGCCTCCCGATATTCCCTTTTTTAGCAACGGAAACACATGTATTAAATAACAGACATACACTATTACCTTCAACTTCTGTAAGGAAATATTGTTCTTCCTATTTCGAATGGAAATGGTATGTGTTCATCTTCTTACTACTGCTCATAATGTTTTTAATTGCAGGCCCACTCGAACTCACCCGCTTGACTTTGTGCCGTTAAGTTTCAAACTGTCGCCGCGCCTTGCGTATTTATTCCGTTCAAAGTAATCGAGATCGTTCTCCAACAGAACGCTCGCCGCAGTGTTGCCGATGCTTGTGTTTGTTTTGAGAGTGTTCAAAATTTATGGAAGCTTCTATGATGTTTACACCTTTTAAAAGTATGTTGTGAGCCACCAGAATTGCCTTTGCGAGCTACCGGTAGCTATTGGGTTGGCAGGAACAGACAGGTATGTTGACATGAGTTATTTACAGTGATTTGTTTAATAAATAAATCTTTTATCAGAATAAGCACCTTTTCATTGCGAACACGATAATATAGGATTGTCTGGGAAAAACCTGGCTGGAGTGATGCTTGGCAGGTTTTTATTAATGAAATTTTGATACAGTGCAAACTTATGACGAGGTCGCATGTAAATGATCCAGCCTAACTTCTTTGCTGTGACTAATAAAAAAAAATTTTTTTAAATGACTTGTTATCAAGTAGTACTTCTAGCACTAGCGCTACACAATATTATTATTTTGTTTATTGTCCAACTGCTCAATTAATCATTTAAAACAACTTTGAGTGTTGAGTTTTTTTTTCTATATCTATCGCAACAAAAAAAGGAAGGCTACATCACTTACATCCTCTTTTGGTTGGTATTAAATTTATTTGGCAGGAATTTTTTAGCCAAACCACTCACGACTTTTTTTTAATATATTAAGGGCCAATTCCACCAACATTAATATTTAACGGTCCCTAACAGTTACCAGAGCAGATCATCTGACGACTTAAAGACACACAAATTTTCACTATCCATCTCAAAGCTGAATCTCCGCGTTTACATCTACAATCTTCTACCAACAATTCGCCAACTTAATATAGTTTAGTTTGAACCTATTTTAAAGAAGCTCATGACTGGACATTGATTTTATTCCGTAAGCGAATATTTCAGTTCAAAATTTTAGCCGGAGAAGTATACTTTATCTGAAGTCACTTGAAACACTGTAAAATACCGGGTGCGTTTTATATATCTATATTTAACACGCTCTGTTGCTGCAAAAATCGCCAAATTTCGCAGCAAATGTCCCCCGTATAAGATCAAAGGCAGTTTCACCGGTCCACGTGGAGTAAAGCACGCCTATGCGTGGACATAGCCAATGAGAAAGCGTGTATTTCAGAGCTCCGAACAAGTGCAGGTGGCTACTGAAAATTGAAACAGTTTAGCCAGTGCCGTGTAGCGGTGAATAAACCTGTTTTCTTTAGTCTGTCCGTGTTTTTTCATAGATTTTATTAGTTTGTGTGTTTTTGACTTTTGATTACTCAGTTTACTTGTTGATTTAATTGTTGTGTTGATTGTTCTTGTGTGTCCTAAATATGGCGCTTTGGAGACCTTGGGAAAATGCTCCAAGCCACGAGGAGATGGTTGATGAACCTGTGCAGGCAGAATTCTTTCATAAAGATTTAGAGGAACAGACCCAAAGAGTAATCCTAAATATGTATGATTGTCTGAAAAACGAAAATCCAGATTCCTCGCAAAATCAAATTTTAAACAGAATTTGTATCCTGACAAAAATCAGTCGGTCTACCATTTATCGGGTTATAAAAAGGGAAGATATAGTCAACCATTCCTTCCACAGAAAGCGCATAGGGCAAAAATTAAAAAGAATAGACGTGGGTTTTCAGGAAGATATTCGTCGTATAATATACGGATTTTATAAAGAAAATTTGGTGCCCACGTTGGAAATGATACGGGATAAATTAAAAGATTATCCTGAAGATTTTTATAATTACAAATGCTTAGACTCACTGCACTGTATTGTAAAACTGTGTGGTTTTCAATACAAAAAATCAGATAAAAGAATGGTTATTATGGAGTCGTCTCGAATCGTTGAATTGCGCCAAGAATTTTTGCACAAAGTTAAAATCTATAGAGAGCAGAAAAGAAATCTGATTTACCTGGATGAAACGTGGTATGATAGCTATGATGTTGTGCAGTACGGCTGGGTTGACGACAGCAACAAGTGCATTTTAAATGCACCATGCAACCGTGGAAAACGAATCATTATTCTCCATGCTGGCAGTGAAAATGGATTTATACCTAATGCCTTGCTGTTATCTGCCAAAAATATCAAAGAATCATGTGCCGACTATCATGAGGACATGACCTCCGACTTATTTGAAAAGTGGATAGAGCATCAGTTAATACCAAACATTTCCCAAAATTCAGTGATTATTATGGACAATGCGCCATACCCTTCCCGACAGAAAAACAAAATTCCGAATACAGGCACAAAAAAACAAGACATTATTGATTTTATGAAGGATAAGGGAATGGAAATACCACAAAAATCAACCAAAGCCATATTATTGGATCTTATTAAAAGACAAAAATTTGAAAAAGAGTATGTTGTTGACAATCTGCTTCAGCAAAATGGCCATGAAGTATTACGTCTACCTCCCTATTACTGCATTTTTAACCCGATTGAGTTGGTCTGGGCTGCTTTAAAAAAAAAGTAAGAAAACATAATCAAACCCCTCAATTAAGTGAATCGCTATTGGCCACAATAAGAGATGCAGTATCTCATATTGCTGCCACAGACCTATGGAAGCAGTGTTCTAGGCATATTATTGAAAAAGAAAATGAATATTGTGTTTTGCCTCCTGTAAATCCCGTTGTAATTCCTCTACAAGATGACTCTAGCGACAGCTCCGAAGGCGAGGATGATATATAAATACCTATAATGTAAGTCTTTATATACCTTTTTATATACCTACCTGCTATGTAAATATTTGCCTATGTCAAACGTTGGAATTCTGTAATTTTTCCATTTCTTAACTTTCAGTCAACATAAATTAAACTCCCAATATAAGCATTTTTTATCCCAAATCAAAAAAATAAGAAGATAGTAAAATCCATTTATTGTGATATAAAAACATTATTATTATCGTTCTAAATGAATGGCCGCACGCCTATGATACGTCATGAAATTACCAAAGGTTTTTATGCTATTTCAAGTGACTTCAGATAAAGTATACACGTATTGATAAATTTGTATATCTAATGTACTTCTATGCAGTTACTTGTACTACGTTTTTTCTGGGATCGTTTTTATAAGAACTTCCTCTTTGTTAAATTGTAGGTTTTTCATGAAATGCCTATCTTGTACTTTGTACTTGACCAGATGGAATAAAAAAACAAAATTAACGCTATCAACTGAACCCCAGCATTCCTGAAAATCGGACTTGCTGTAGTGAAAAAATGTCCCACTGAAAAATGACCATAGAACGCGGTAGTGTAATGCTTAAGAACAGTGAAAAGTGAAGCAAATACATATAATTTAGTGAGTGGCAGACTTGCGTAGTGTTTGTATCGTAATTGTTTCTTAGGCTCGTCCCAAAATCTGAAATTATATACACTGTGCTAAAACACCTTATGCGTAGAAAATTTAAGGGTAGTAGTATGAATTTACTAATCTATACATACGTTGAAAGGTATTTTCGTGTAATTAGGTGTGCTTTGGTACACGTGTGTTAGAATTCCTCTGGAGTCTGGAACTCAAAGTAGATAAATTCCCAGCATCTGACGCTCACGTTGCATCGCACGTTCGACTTGATACTACAGAAGATCTTTTGACGGCGAGTGGTTTCAAGCAGCAAAGAAGCGTATTTAAGCGCAGGATTCTTATAAGCCTCTTTTGGAATATTTTGATGCTGTTACCGCTGGTATCTGCTTTTGCAGGATCAGATCCTTAATTTGGACTCCCCCTTTGGAAATACAGGGCACGTGGCGAGAATATCAGAATGAAATATGCAGCGCAGTAGGCTAATTTGGTACTTCCTAGAAATTACCGTATATACCAGGGTATGTAGATATATACTAAATGACATAGAAATGCATAATCGACTAGGAGTGCTGTAATTTTAAGCATACCTTTACAAGCTCTAGGTCTACTGATAAATGAATAGAGATTAAAATTTTAACGCGAAATTTCGTAAAATATCTGAGGTGTCTAGCCTTAATGTTAATAATGTGTTGAAGCTACACATTCGTGAAGTCGTCGCGGCATTAATTGGATTAGGTAATTGATGTCTTCTTGGTGTATTGTAGTACCCAGGCCATGTGAATTTGGTTTCGTAGAGCCTGCAATGCGGTGAATTTTGCAACCCTCTTTCCATCCTGTTCCATACATGTTCGACGAGGGAAAGGTCTGGAGATCGAGGAGGCCACTGAATCTGATTTACTCCGGACGCTTCTAAAAAGTCTCATTTCGCACGTGGATTGTCCTGCTGAAAAAGCGGATCTTGCAATGTTTCCAAAACAGGAAACAGATGCAGTTGTAAAACTTCGTGGATATAGCGCTGGGCAGTTATGCTACCTCGAATTAACACTAATCGTGACCTGATGCTATAAGCCAGGGCTGTCCAACACGCGGCCCGCGGGCCGCATAAGGCCCGCGAACTCCTTTCTTGCGGCCCGCTTCACGGGTCATGTAACATATACATCACATGTATAAATTACTCTCAAATACCGAATATGCACAATTCTTACACTAACGATAAAATACAATAACATGTGACGCCACTGGCGACCGATAGCAGGCCGCAGCGAATTTACTGGAAATTGGACCGATCTCTAGATCATCCCCGAATATTCGAGAAGCCACGGGCGCGTATATAAGAAGGTTGAATCAAGCGGGACAGGCAGTTTTGTTCTATACTACAACTATTTAAAGCTGTAATGACTCATACGCGTGATCAACACGTGATCAGAGCTCGATCCCGGCTTCCTTCCAGTACAGCCGTATAGCGTACGACATACGTCGTTTCTGTGGCTTTGCGGTGGTCAACAGCACAGACAGAGATGGAAATAATGGCTGATTGTTCTCCGCCATTGGAACGTGTTTCGTTGAGCGATCGCATATTGTGTGTTTTTATAAGAATTGTTGTGTGATTGTTATTGTTGTGGTTTCTGTGGTTACTGTTTTGGTTATACTTAACCATGGAGAGTACAAATGGTACGAGTGGAAGTACTGATAGCCAGGGAACAAGTAGACGACTTCGTAAAGCGCTGAAGAGGGACGCGAAAGAAATCGTGCTCAACGTGTTCAATTATCTGAACAGAACTATATCGCAGGGAGATGCACTCGCGCGTTGTGAAAGTATGACAGGCATTCCAGAGTGGACCATTCGCAGAGTGGTGCATGAATAGAAGAAAACTGGAGCTACTACTGATCCAAAGTTTAATGTGAAGGGACGAAAGGCCGTTAAATTGGATGACGATAGCAAAATGGCGTTAAGGCGAACCGTACATTCATTCTTCTTTAGGAATGAGATACCAACCCTCAAGGCTGTACATGCAGCGATCAAGGAAAATGAAATTATACCCCAAATGAGCGTCGAGGTAATGAGGAAATCCCTGCATGAAATTAATTTTCGTTACGAAACGCGTAATCGGAAGTCAGTATTGATAGAGAGACATGAAATAGTCGCCTGGCGTTGAAAACACCTACGCGAAATGATTGAATATAGGCGACAAAGCAGAAAGATCTATTATTTGGACGAGACATGGGTAAATGCAGGTCACACAGTTAAAAAAACCTGGATAGACAAAAACGTAGTGAGTAACCGAGAAGCAAGCATTGAAGGTTTGTCAACAGGTCTTCGTGGACCGTCAGGGAAAGGTCAAGGATTGATCGTAACTCATATTGGTAGCGATAGTGGCTTTTTAGAAGAATGTGACTTGATTTTCGTCTCTAAGAAAGGAGATGATTACCATGACGAAATGAATGCCAGCTGCTTCGAGAGCTGGTTTCAAGGGGTGCTTCAGCGAGTTGAGCCCAACTCTGTGATCGTCATGGATAATGCTTCCTACCATAGTCATCGAACTGAACGTGTACCGACTATGGGATCTCGAAAAAGTGACATGCAGCAATGGTTGCGTGAAAAAAAGTTAAACAGCACAAACCTGCGAACATTAGTTACGTGACTGATGAGATGGCCCGTCAATGTGGTGTCACTGTGCTGCGGTTACCGCCCTACCACTGTGAACTGAACCCCAATAGAGCTCATCTGGGCTCAAGTGAAGGGTTATATTGCGCGCCATAACACAACCTTCAAATTACCAGACGTTAAGGTTTTACTTGAGACTTCCATACAGCTAGTAACGCCCGAAGCTTGGCAGAATGCTATCCGTCATGTTGTGAAGGGAGAAACAAAAATGTGGCAGCTTGACCACCACATCGACACCACCATAGAGCCAGTTATAGTCAATTTCAACGAGGAAAGCGATAGCGACAGTTTATTACTGTCAGATGTAAGTGGAAGCGACGATGAATAAAGGTAATTTCCAAATTTTTGACTTACAATATGTTTCAAACCACTCTTTATTAAGCATGTGACAAATCTAGTTCACCCATGTTAAACATTCATACCCCGCCTATGAACAGCCGACTACTGGTAGTTAAGTGATGTTCACGTGAACATCGATGAGTCATTACAGTTTTAGATAGTTATAGTATAGTGCTAGTGCGTTTCAGTACACGGCAACTCTAAAGCCTTTTGAAGTTTGGAATCAGAATATTTAATCTCAAACAATAATAATAAACTTCAGTGCATTGTTTGTATGCAAATACTATCTGTTGCTAAAGAACATAATATGAAACTACATATATATTTTACGAGAAAACGTTTCGGCATTACTCAGGGGACTCGAGGCAGGCTATTATAACGTAATACAAGAAAAAACTGAAACAACAAACGAGTTTTTTCAAAAAATCTGACTCTGATAACAAGTGCAGTATTGCCGCCTCCTTCAACATAGCGCTGGAAATTGCCAAAGCAAAAAACCTTTTAGTGATGGAGTGCTTATCAAAAAGTGTGCAATACAAATGGCGAAACAATTCAATGAATTAAAAGTTGCCGAAAAATTTGAAACAGTCTCAGTATCGCATCAAATAATTGCATATCAATGAACATGTATCCAAAAAATTGCGTGACGTGGTTGAAAAATGTAAATATTTTTCGCTATGCCTGGATGAAAGCACTGATCTGTCTGACATTATACAGCTTGTAATTTTTATCCGAACTATTCAAGACGACTTCAGTGTAGCAAAGGAGATGCTTGACCTTATTCCTCTCCATGGTACAACCAAGGGTACAGATATTTTTGAAGCTGTGAATAAGTTGGTCTCAGACTACGGGGGATTTGATAAATGTTCCTGTATTGTCACTGATGGCGCCGGAGCTATGACAGGGACTGAAATTGGATTTGCAAGACGATTGAAACAAAACAGCATCAACTGTCCTATGTATTTTTCACCAAGAGAGCTTATGTGGAAAATCTTTACGTCAAATAAATGTCATAAAAGTGGCTGTTAAAATAACTAATATTGTTAGAGTGGGCAATCGTGCTTTGACTCACAGAAAGTTTCGTGATTTTTTGGCCGAAGTGGATGCTACATATGGGGACTTGTTACGAGTACTTCACACCGATGTTCGTTGGTTAAGCGCCGGAAAGTGTTTGCAACGATTTTTCGCTCTACGCAAGGAAATTCCTATTTTAATTAAAGATGAAGTGAAGTCCGACACTACGGAACTGGAAAATCAAATGGCAGATGCACAATTTTTAGCAGGCCTTGCATTTTTAACAGACATCACATCTCACCTTAACGAATTGAATTTTAAGCTACAAGGAAAATAGCAGAATACTGCCAACTTATTTGGACACATAAATGGGTTTAAGAATAAAACTAAGCTTTTCAAGTCTTCATTACAAAAAAATGATTTTTCATTTTTTCCAAGTTGAACATTTTGAAGAAATGAAGGCTTTTGAGGAAGTTTCATATTTACCTCATATAAAATACTTTGACACAATTGCAGAAGAATTCAACAATCGATTTAGTGACTATAAAAAAATCGAAAGCGATATTTCAGTTTTTACTCAGCCACTAACAATTTCTGTGATTTGCAATCAGATTCTTTTTACCAAAAAAGAACTGATACTGGCTTGGACTTTTTTAAGTTACTGCCAGGAGAACGATACCTCAACTTGCGAAACTAAGGACTTACAATGGGATCAATGATGGGAAGCACGTATCTTTGCGAAAGCAGCTTTTCCAACATGAAATTTATCAAGTCAAAGTATAGACGTTCCCTCTCTGATAAGTCACTTACTCAGTTACTTCGTTTATAAACAACAAATATTAAGGTTAATATTGATGCATTGGTTTTAGAAAATCAACATCCTCAAATGTCCCACTGATTTTTTTGTAATTTCATATTTTTTGAATAAATAAAAATAATATAAAAATTATTTTTGTATACCATATAGTATAGTATATACCTATTAAAACTCAGTAATAATGTTGTATAGAAAGATTTTATAATGCGGCCCTCCGAACTGCATTTTTTTTAAGTGGCCCTTGGGCCACATTAAGTTGGACAGCCCTGCTGTAAGCAATGGCACCCCATACCATAAGACCCACAGTGCGATGAATATGCCACGTCTCCTCCTGAATCTTGCATGGTCATCATGTGTGCCCAAACAGAATCTGGATTCATCGCTGAACACGACTGAGTTCCATTCCATATTCCATTCCAATCTCTTCCTACTCCATACCAATCATTGCTGACGATTCTGTAGGGTCAGAGGTAGTACATGACAGGGACACTATGAAAACAGCCCAAAAGGCGATACACTGTCCTGGCTGTTATTCCCTTCCAACATCATCAAACCAGTGGTTCGCAACTTGTTGTGCAAAATAATAATAATAATAAATCGTCTTTATTTAGGGAGCGAAGTCTAGCTACTCTGCCACTTAACGCAAAAAAAAGAAAAAGCTGTAAAAACAATACAAAAAACATAAATACATTTGATAAGTTAAGTTAATTTCCCAATTAACAAGTTTTGTATTTTGTACCCAACTGGTCGTTGGCTTTGGCAATGACTACTGCTCATATACTATATGTATATATATAGGTGAAAAATTAAAGCTTCCGCCTTTTGTTGGGTACTTCGACAAAATTTAAGCAAAGAGGACTCTTTATACTTCTTTAATTCTCTCTAGCTTTCAATGGACTTTGCCATCATCATCAGGAGCTGCAATTACAATGATAACAGTACCAACAAAAGTGTAAAATGAATTTAAATTGAATCAACTTACAGTAGTATGTGAGGATGTTGCTAATTGTTGTTTTCGTATAGGATGAGGGAAACGTCCAGTAACATGGTGAGAGCTGGATCCATGGTACAATGGTTAAAATTATATAAAATATGACAAGACAAGTTAAAGACAGATTAAAAATTATTTAGAAAACATTAGAGCATTACGTCGTGAAGCCACTTGATGATTGCACAAAATGGTGGTCATGGAATAATGAGTGAGATGAACCTTTGACAGAAGGCCGAAGGTTGTCAATGTCTGTGTTGAAAGATGGAACGAATTGTGGGCGTGTGCCAAAACGTTGCCAAATCACTTCAGATGATGTGATTTTCAGAATGTTATGTAAGAAATTGTTAAACCGACCAGAGGCAGATGAATAAACTATATTTTAATTAATGGGAATTTTAAATTAACAATTATTAATAAATCGTGAGAAGAGAATTATTAGATTTTGAGTGGAATGAAATTTGTTGGTGGAATCGGCCAAAACACAGATTATATTTATGGTTGTGAAAAGTCGAAATTTGGGGAGGTATGTAAGTTCTCTAATTTTTCGCAGTTTAGCAAATATGAGTAAATGACACTCAGTTGTTTAATATCTGTCTTTTTGTTGATACAGTTGTTATTCATGAAAATGTGGGACATTTCCAGGAATAAACGTTTGGAAGTACCCAACAAAAGGCGGAAGCTTTAATTTTTCACCTAACTGGTTTAGACGACAATGACCACGTCTCAAGTTATATATATATATAGATATGTGGGACATTTCTAAAAATAAACGTTTTGAGAGTCCTTTTTCTTTGTCAATTACATGACAGATCATTGCATGAATAAAAAGGCTGATGTTAAGCAGCTCAGTGACATTTATTCCTACCTGTTGAATTGCGAAAAGCTAGAACGGCTACACATCCAAATCGAACCAACATCGTCACAAAATCCGAATACATCTCCTGGTAATAGAAATTTCTCACTCACAATCTTTAATATAAACTCACACAACCCACCTTTTCAAGGTTGTATCACTATCTCACACTCGTACACTCATATGAACTACACATTTTTCCAAAACAAATTATTTCAGCATTTTAGTAAGTTGGGTGGAGGTTTACCGAGCGTCCCTCGTATGCTTGATACCCAAATTAGACAATGAGGTTTACAGTTCCACGTTGCGTCGCGTCGATCTCTTGTCATCTGTCGAGGCATTATCTTTCCGTGCCGTCCCCCTCTCCACGTCTAGCGGAAGTAGGAGGTTAGAGACTGCAAAATGTCTTCTCATCTTTAATAATTTTTAATATGTTCGGGTGTATTGATATTTTTAACATGTAATGAAGGTATCTGTCGTTATCAACAAGCCCAATGCCTCCATCCTGTTGTTTTTATACTTATTACAAGTTCTACCTTCTCTACGTTCGTTTTGAAACACCTTGTGGCTGCAACCTCAACGACGAGTAAGTTATTTGACAATTTAAATATGTCCTGTATTCTTTGCTAGCATCACAATTGTGTTTTCAGAATCCTGATGAAGGCTCCATATAGAATGCCGAAAGCTTGATGTTACCGTCAAAAGAGGCAGCTTAAGCCTAAAAAATTTGCCATTTTCCCAATTAAAAATTTATTGTATTTTGTCCCCAACTGGTTGTTGCCTTTGGCAATGACTACTGCTCGTATATATACCGGGTGACTTTGAAGTTGAGTCAAAATGCTTGTGTAAAAATAAAAAAAAATTAAAAAGAATGTTAGATTGTTTTATAAAGTATCTTCCCGACAAGTATTTCAGTGCGGACCTGTATTTGATCGTGCGGTCTTGGAGCTCCGGCATGCCCTCCCCTGCGAGGTCTTAAGTCACCTGATTCACGAGCCCTTTGTACTACATTAACAAAGGCACGAGGGGTTGGTTGCACTCGATTGGGAAACCGATCCGCATAAATCCGTGATGCCGCGGCAGCATTTTGTAAAGACTCCCCCCCCGTAAATAAGAACCATGTCCACAAGTTCAGCATTTTACTAAACATGTGCCATTTTTTATTTCGTTTGAGCCACCCAACAAACACCACTATTCACTCACGCGTTACCGACTGACACATTGACTGAATACAACTGAATAAAAACATCGTGCTAAGCGTTTCAAATTCTTTCGCTTTTTTGCTTCCGATGCGATGAACCGATAAGTCGGATTATAACCAAACACGAACACATAATATTATTATTGAGACAGGGCGGTACTCAAACTTCTAAAGGGCTATAACTTTGTTACTTTAATTTTACCACAAAAATGTTAAAGGAAAAAACATTCCTTTTGATCAGATCTACTCACTGTTAAAATAAATGACTCAACTTCGAAGTCGTCCTGATATAACATGCATAAAGGTTATAGAGATCAGCAGGGTAATTACGTACAAAACCTATATATATATGTACCTAATGTCAAAAAAATAGTTAAAAATGTCAACTTCCGCAGCGGATAGCCGCTTGTTCATTCCGCGCCTACTATACGTGAGCGTGACGTAAATATCAGCTAGTTCAGAGGTGAATTTTTAATTAGAGAAATACATACATAAAGGCAAAAAGCCCATAATAGTGTCATCTGAAACATAATACGGGTACACCTGCACCCTTCATAAAGAGACGCTGTATTTGGAATACAGCAATAATTTACAGTTAAATTGAAAGGCTCTCTGGAGTTAAATACTCTTTGACTACAAGAAAAACGCTTGAATACATAATAACAGCGATTCGAAAGCGAAATATGAGCATCATTCAGATTTAGACTGCTCAGATACGGCAGCGACATTAAAAAGTACCAGAAAATCCTGAGTTTATAAGAGTTATTCAACAGCGACTAAATAAAACCGCAGTTTCCACAATCTTACAATCTAGGACAACTTCTCTAGCAAACATTTCCAGTGTACATCATCAAAAGCTCACAAACTTGCTAGGTATATAAAAAGTAGTATTTCATAGCAAAAATCGAAGTAAAGATTTCAATGTATAGCTATATAATAATAATACTAATAATAATAACAATAATAATAATAATAATAATAATAATAATAATAATAATAATAACAATAATAAATATAATAAAACACAGAACACATGCCAGCTAATTGAGGTATCTGTACCAGACGACAACAACGTCAACACCAAAGAAGCGGAAAAGGCCAGAAAATACAAAGACCTCGAAATCGAAATATCGCGCATGTGGAAGACAAAGACAAGAACGGTACTCGTGATAATCGGAGCTTTGGGGACTGCCACTAAGTCATTCAAGAACAACATAAAAGAACTCCCCGGAGATGTTTTTGCAACACAAGTTCAAAAGATAGCACTGCTAGGAACAGTCCACATCTTGCGGAAAACCCTTTCGGGCCAAAGACCTTAGAACTCAGGCAGAGTTCCGGTCAAGCTCATCCCTTCCTCTAGGAGTGAAATACAGAATAATATTAATAATAATAATAAAAATAATAATATCTCTATCCAGAATGATCTGTGTAGGAAATGTAAAATGAATCAAGAAACATTAGATCATATAACCAACGGTTGTCCAGTCCTCACACAATCAAGATACAAAGAACGACGTGATAACGTTGGGAAAGTTCTAGACACAAACCTAGCACTTAAATGTAACTTAACAAGTGGAATAACACCACATTACAAATATTTACCAGATCGAATATTAGAAAACAACGAGTGGAAAATATACTGGGATAGAAGCATATACATAGACCACAGTAGAATGCAAATTGAGGAGGAATCACATAATAGACCAGATATGTGTGTAATTAAAAATTAAATGGGCAGCATTGGGGGCCGCAGTAGTAGACTCTTTGGTCTCCTGATCAGTCGCCGTGCGCTGTGCGGGTTCGAGTCCCGTCCCAGGAGAAATTTTTCTCTTGGCTATGGCTGTTGTGATTGTCCGTAGGTGGTAGATGGTCTCTGACTGTCGAACGCGGAGATATCACCCGGCGGATCTCGTAGGCGGAGCCAGAATGTGTGTATGTTGTATGCACACGTGTTCCCTCGCCAGAGTTCGTGTGGCGTTCCCCCTTTTCCATATATCCCCCTATAGCCCCGCGGTACCTAATGGGTGCTTAGGCCTTACGCCTTCGTGGTAGTTGGAATATAAAAAAAATTGATAAGAGGCGCAAAATAGCGACACTAATAGACTTTGCCATCTCATCAACGCATAACACAAAAGAGACATACCAAAACAAAATAAGTAAATATATCAGCTTGGCCACGCACTTAAAGGATACACAGTATATCAAATCTGTAAAAATAATGCTTATCATAATATCGTCTACGGGCGTTATTCCACAAAGTACCGTCGATGGAATCAGATAGCTAGGTATAAATGAAAATACCATCAAGATCCTGCAGAGAGCAGCAATACTCGGTACTTGCGGGATTGTTAGGGAAGCACTAAATTTGAAAGAATAGATGACCTGGAAGACTTGCCCCTGTCAGGGACATTAACAGGCAAAGGACCGGTACAACGACCGAGAGACCAGTAAAAATAATAATAATAATAATAACTACATCTAATAATTTTTCACAGGCACAATGTAAAAAAAAGATGCTATCGACTACTGGGGTAAAATATGGGGTGATAAGAACGAAGTAGATCTCCAGGCACCATGGCTTAGTTAAATTGAGTAACAGATAGTTGCAGCGCGAGACATGGATGAGCCAAGAATAGAGACTGCCGATATTACGAATGAAAGCAAAGAACTAGAAGGCGCCCGGCCGTGATAAGATTCACACCTAAGGATTAAGCCATTCACTGCCACACATGCGCCACCAGCTAGATGCTTCCAAGAAATCCTTGTAGACCCTTCATCGCTTCCCAATTTCTTAAGTATAGGAATTACCCACTTGCTGTACAAAAAAGGAAGTTTAACAGACCCAAGGAATTACAGACCAATCACTTGCCTGTCTGTAATATAGGAGCTTCTGACAGCAGTACTCCATGACAACATCTACAATCATTGTGAAATTAATGGTATAATATCACCTCTACAAAAAGGATGTGCTCGGGGATTGCGAGAATTTAAGGATCTACTGATAATGGACTCTGTAATTACGCACTATGTGAGAACAAAACACCGCAACTTTCATGCATGCCTTATCGTTTTCGCGAAGGCATTTGATTCTGTACCTCATAACTGGCTACGCAAGGTGATGGAACTATACAGGGTGGCGCATCGAAAACGAAACAGACGCATTTACTGGCAGCTCAGTTTTTTTTTTTTGGTAAAACGCTCAGACCCGTCGATTTTGTTTTCGAGCGGGACACAACTTTGGCAAAAAATCACGTTAACACGTGCAGCCCCCTGGGCAGGGGTGACACCAACCCTAAGGGGGGTCGAGTGATACCTTATTTTAAAGGTCTTTCAATTCCCTTGATAGTGATGTAAAATACATGAGCTTCAGTTTAGTAGTTTTGAAGATTTATTGATTTAAAGCTTAATGTAGACTTTAATCAGATTAGTTTGTACTACTCTCAGAAAAAATTGACTAAAAGAATTTCCTTAATAAGTAAATGCTTTTTGCCACTACGATCATGGTTTGTTTATCATTTTGTTGTTGAAAATAGCTATTGTAGCATTTTTTGTGGCAAAAAACTTATCTCTTGAAGAAATATAAGGAAATATCTCGTACTTATTTTAAATAGAAATTTAGTACATAGTTTGCGATTGATTTGACCAAACTTTGTTGATAAAATAACTTGTAACGCGTTATTTCATAAATTAACCATGGTTTATTCCACAGCAGAAAGAGCTGAAATTATCGAAATATTTTTCGGAAATAATCAGTGCGCTAATAGAACAGCAGAAATACTTAATGCGCGACATGAGAACAGTCACGTGCATCGAAATTATATTCTAGAACTTATAGCTAAATTTCGGGATACTGGGTCAGTCGCCAGTAAAAAACGCAACATTGAAAATCCCATAAGGAACGAAGCAATAGAAGTGGCGATTTTAGGGCAAGTTTATGTAGATCCTACGTTAAGTACCCACAAATTGGAAACTGTGTGTGGTGTTAGTCGACATACTGTTTAACGGATTCTATAGGCCCGTAGTTTTCTTCTGCACAAAATTCACCTGATACAAGAACTTAACACGTTCACTGCCGCGTTGGTCCTATAGGACCAACACTCATGTTGCCTCAGCAGGCCACATTGGTCCAATAGGGCCAATATATATTTTGCCTTACCAGGCTATGTTGGTCCCATGGGGTCAACGCATCTTCTAACAGCTGCTGGGCCGTTGGCGCTCATTTACCTATGTAGGCCTGCAGAAATGGACCAACATGGCCCAGAAGATATACGCCGGACATATAATTTCTTTGCTTTTTCCATAATGAGGAATGTAGCCCCGATGGGACCAACGTCTTTTTTATATGGTGGCCCAGTAGTGCTCAATGTAAAATACATGTTTGGCGTAGTGGACACATGTTAAAAAATATGTCTGGCAGCGAACGTGTTAATGAAGACGATTTTGATAGGCGATTACAATTTTGTGAAGATATGAGTGAAAGAATTATAAACGATGAACAGTTTCTATTCAACACTTGCTTTTCCGACGAATGTTCCTTTTTCTTAAATGGCGTAGTAAATCGTCATAACTGCCGATATTGATCCGATTCTAATCCCAGAATTTATCATGAGGTTCATACACAGCAGCCACAAAAATTAAATGTTTGGGCTGGTATTGTTGGCGATCATTTAGGTGGTCCTTTCTTCTTACCTGGAAATTTGACCGGTGAAATGTATTTCGAATTAATGGAAGACGCCATAGACCCTGCATTAACAGCCATAACTGAAAATCAGAATGATCGGCGGTACATTGCGAATAGGTTGATGTTCCAACAGGATGGTGCCCCACCACATTACGCATTACGTGTTCGACAATATTTAGATGAGACGTTTCCAGATCGATGGATTGGTAGAAGAGGTGGCATTGAATGGCCCCCAGGATCGCCAGATTTATCATCGTTGGATTTCTTTATGTGGGGTCAATTAAAATTGCAAAATCTATGCTGCTCAGCCAACATCATTAGAATACCTGCGACAAAGAATTGTGAATGAGTGCCTTCAAATTACTCCTCAAATATTACGAAATGTGCGGCAACGATTTGAGCAAAATCTTTATTATTGCATGGAGAGTCACGGTGGCCATTTTCAACATTTACTTGTCTAACGGGTCAGTTTATTCTTCATTTTTAAATTACTTTGCTGCAAAATGTCTTGATCTCCACTAATGATGATGTATTAGTTTTATTTAAGCTTTAAATCACTAATTATTCAAAACTACTGAACTGTAGTACAGTATCATTATAAAGGGAATTGAAAGACCTTTAAAATGAGGTATCACTCGACCCCCCTTTAAGTTTAATATTTTGGAGGTGGTGTCACTCCCGCTTAGTGGGCTACACGTGCCAGCGTGATTTTTTGCCAAACTTGTGTCCCCCTCGAAAACAACGACGGGTCTGAGCGTTTTAAAAAAAAAACTGAGCTGCCAGTAAATGCGTCTGTTTTGTTTTCGATGCGCCACCCTGTATAAGATCCATCCATCGACCAGACCATTATTATCGCTTTCTACGACTTTATGGATGACACAACTTAGCCTCAACGGCAAGATGATAGGCAAACTGAACATATCCAGAGGGATACTCCAAGTCAATTCACTGAGCCCCCAACCTGGTTCTGTTTAACCTTAAATCCCCTCTCGACGCTACTCGCCAACAGCAACATGGGATACAGAATCAAGAAGAACAGTGCGGTCAGAATTAACCATATGTTTTACATGGATGACATCAAACTGCTCGTTGGTTACTACCATTAAATTTTTTTGCAACAGCATATGCATGGAATTCGGTATAGAAAAGTGCGCAACTGTTAGTGTCAGCAAAGGACGCATCATTCATATGGGTGCGATAATAAATGACATCGACGAATCGGCTGAGGACGATTCGTATAAATACCTAGGGCTCAAACAGCAACTGGGACTGAATCACAGCGAAATCAAAAAGGAGTTAATGGAGATGTATGGAAAACGCATCGTAAAGCTGCTAAACATCAAGCTGAATTCCAAAAATATGATATCAGTCATTAATGCATGGGCAGTCCCAGCTCTAATTTATTTTTTTGGTGTCGTTAACTGGAACATCACCGATTTGGAAGAACTGGACAGGCTAACAAGGATGTCCATGACAAAGTTTCGTATGCTCCATCCTAACTCTGCTGTGGATCGGCTCTACCTGCCCCGCAATGAAGGCGGCAGAGGACTAATCAACGTATCCCAGATGTGCAACACACAAATCGGGTGTATTTCTTAAACCAAAATAGCGCTCTTGTACAAATAATCAAAGAGGCGCATTGCATTGTGTATGTCACAGTTCCAACAGCCATCCAGATGCAATGCAACAAGAGAAAGGTTGCAATCTTGGAAGAACAAACAATTGCATGACAGGTATGCGTCTCAAATGGAGAATGTTGGTATTGGCAAAAAAACATCGGTCTCGTTTCTCCAGCGTGGTTGCTTACTCCCACAGACTGAAGGGTTTATCTGTGCTATACAGGATAAGGTTATCCGTACAAGAAATTATGACAAGCACGTATTGAAGAAACCTATCACTGCCGTAAGTGCGATGCAGTAGGCGAAACAATCGAACATGTCACAGAAGAATGCCCTAACCTAGCCAAAGACGCATACTTTCGTAGACACAAAAAAGTAGCCGCAATAATACACCAACTAATCGCACACAAAGAAGGTCTGATAAAAACAAAGGTGGCCTACTACAAATATCACAATGTGTCCGTTCTAGAAAGTGAGAACCTGTTGATGTATACTGGAATCCACTTATAATGAACTTGCTTGTAATGGAAACCCGTAATAATGGATATAATTTAAGGTCCTACAAATAATTGCATGTAAAATCCTCCGATATTATACGAGTAGACTCGCTTAAAATAGACCCTCGCTAAAAAGAGACCCTCGCTCATAGCAGACTATTTTAATCTATTATATGCGAGCCATTTTGGTAGATCCCCGAATCAGATTTAGCTCGTTTACAGTGTTTGGCTTCGCAGTTTGCATTCGAACTTGGCCACTAGCGTTATACTATATTTATTAGAGTTATAAACATGTCGAAAAGTGCGAAACGTGCATTCACTTTACACGAAAAGTTCATAATAATTAGTGAGCTTGAGCAGGGTTCATCTCAATCAAATATATGTGCTCGTATAGCTATAAAAAAATCCACTGTGTCAAATACTTGGAAAAACCGTGACAAAATTAAAAGTGACTGGAAATCAAATAGTCAAAAGAACAAAATGGGGTTATCGCTGCATCCCCAAGTCGACGATATGCTGTTTAAATGGGTTCAACAACAGGGTTCTAATAATTTTCCAATAAGTGGACCTATGCTACAAACAAAAGCTGAAGAATTTGGAAAAACTGATTGGAGATTACTTTAAATGTAATTCCGGTTGGCTAGACAGGTTTAAGAAAATAACACAACATTGTTTTTGGAAAAATGTGTGGAGAGTCAGCTTTAGTTGACAAGAACGTTAAAAAAGAGTTTGACCCGTAATGTCTAGTAATTATTCAAATGATAACATATTCAATGCAGAGGAAACCGGGATATTTTATAGAATGCTAACAGATAAAACTCATAAATTGAAAGGTAAAACTTGCAATGGAGGGAAACTATCACAAGAGCGAATAACTGTAATGATTTGTGCTAATGCTTCTGGTACTGAAAAACGGAAACTATTGATAATAGGTAAGAGAATGAATAGAAATTCATGCTGTAATTTTTTTATATTCAATAGCAGTGCTGCAAAGAATGTATGACCTTTTTTTTATTTCAGAGAAATTTAAGAATCCCAGGTAATTCAACAGTATTAAGACAACTCCCGTCGATTATGTTAGAAATAATAAAGCTTGGGTGACTTCATCAATTTTTGAAATATATTTAAAAAAGTGGGACGCTGAACTTGTTCAGAAAAATCTTCAAATTTTGCTCTTGGTCGATAACTGCCCCGCCCATCCAAATATTTCACTTAATAACATCAACCTTCATTTTTTGCTACCCAATGTGACATCAGTTCTGCAACCAATGTACCAGAGTGTCATTTGTAGTTTCAAACAAATGTATCGGAAACATATGTTGATGAAAATTCTGGAGCTTCACGAAGATGTCAACATTACCAAAGCTGTCACCATTTTAGATGTTACATATTTGCTTACTATTGCATGGGAATTGGTTGCTCCAGAAACGACTCGTAATTGTTTTCGCCATGCTGGTTTAGCGAAAAACATAACAGAAATAGTCAACGCTTTTAATCCAGAAGATGAAATGCCATTAACTGATTTACTGAATATTAATAGTTACTGAATATGGAAAAATTTTATGAGTATGTAAATGTTGACAATAGTTCAATAGCAACACAGGCATTGTCAGACGCCAACTTGGTTAATGCAGGATCCGTTGATAAAGAACAGGAAGACGAACTAGAAAAAAACGATGAAGAAGAGCTTCCAGTGACTACTAAGGAGGCATCAGACTGCGTGAAAAAAATGCAATGTTATTTTCAGTAAGAATACAGTACAGCAACACTTACTAAATTAAATAAAATTCAACTTGCTGTTCTAAATAATTATACAAAAAAACAATCTGTTCAAATGAAAATTACTAGCTTTTTTACCAATAAATTCACGGTTTTTACACATACCTACACAGTACGTATGCCTGAAATATGTGTATCAGATTTTGGAGAAATGCAAATTTCAAAATTAGGTATAACTTTTTTGTAATACATGTTAAACAAATACATTTTTAGCTTTTAGTATGTCATTTCTGTTTCATTTTCATTAAAAAGTGTTTCTTTTAAGATGGTCATTCGCCTATAATAGACCATTATACTTTGGGTCCAGTCCGAAGACATCACTTTGTTTATTCACTATGTAGTCCGCCCCTGGAGTACGATCCGCGCACCAAGTTGAAAGACGAGAATCCCCACCTCCTCGCCGCGCCCTGGCCACTCGCGTTGAATCATTCGCTTTTTGGTGCGCGATCCGTGCAGTCGCCCGGCCTGCTTCAGTTCAGAAAACGCGTGCGATTTCTCTTTTCGGTACATAGTGCTCAGTGAGTAGGTAGGTAAGTTCACAACAAGGCTATTCTTTTTGATACCACTTAGCAGTCTGTTACATAATTGATTGGCGTATTCAACCAGATTGAATACGTTAACCAATGGTTATACTTGTTTAACAGAAACCATGGAAAAATCAGGAATTTCGGAGGCCAATTCACCCAGCTCCTTGAGAGACATGATTCGGGCCATTTTACAGGAGGAGCTCGAGGCAAGGTCAGGTGGTTATCGTTCTCGCACTAATTCGAGAAGTTTATCCCGAAAGAGTCGACACAGCAGATCCATGTCTCGTACCAATTCACCTCATCATTTTAGACGCTCCCGCTCTCGCATCAGCCGTAGGCGTTCAAGGTCACGTTTTAGGAGTAGTAACAGTCGCAGTCGATCACCGAGCGTGTCGAGGCGACGTAGAGAGAGACGGGAATATTTGCGTCAAGAGAAAAACTCAGGCAGCCCATCTGATAAGGTACAGCGTCAGGTAGACTCGGCTGGCCGTTCTCCGTGCGAGGCGGAAGCTCAGATTCTGACAGGGCCGGACTTGGGAACGGTACCAACTGAGAAAAATGATATGGAGGATGTTTTGATGCTTAGTGAAGGTGAGTGTCTCCCATTATCGGAAGACATATTAAATATCCTGGGTGTAGATCCTAAAAAAGCCAATAGGTCTAACTTCCAACTACACGGTGCCTTAGCTTCTCGATGGTCCCACATTTTGGCCAACGGACTTTCCACCGAGGACACCACCATCATTAGAGAAAAACACATTGTGCCTTCTAACTGTGCCTCTTTACACCCTCCGAAGATAAACCCCGAAGTGAAAGCCATTCTCTCTTCTACTCATTTAACGAGAGATGCCACCCATTCCGGGTACCAATTGAACATTGGTACCGGACTGACCGCCATGGGGAAAGCTTTTAACGTCATTTTGGAAGAAGAAACCCAGATTCCCAAGGATACCAAGGAAAAGATTTTATCGAATTTGACAGATTCTGCGCGAATCTTGGCGGCACTCTTTCACGACATCTCAAAAACTAGAAAGTACCTGATCAGCCCAGTACTCAACAAATCAGTTAAAGAACTGACTGAAAACACCTTACCAGGGGAGTTCTTATTCGGGCCAGATTTAGGTGAGCGGGCGAAAAATTTGAAATCTTTGGAGAAGGCCGGACAGGACCTACGTTTGTCCTCTATCCCCTCACGCAGTAGCTCTCAAGCGACTCGGTCTTTCAGTAATCCTGAAAGAAGAGGGGGGGGAGGCAACTCGTCAAAGAATGTAGGCGCTTTAAACAGGTATCGCCCGTCTTACCGCAAGAGGGAGGTGAGGCAGCACAAGGGCAATTCCTCAAAACAGTTTGCTCCGAACAGACAACAGCAGTCCAGAAAACGTTGAAGGTAAAACAAGTTCTATTTGCTGGTCGGCTACAATTTTACCTCAACTCTTGGTCAAAACTAACTTCAAATCCGATAGTCTTATCCTGGGTTCAAGGTTACCGGATTCCCTTTAAATGCACACCTCCATTACGTCAACCTTTGGGCACAAATAATTTTTCTTCGACAGAAACATCGCTAGTTCGAGTAGCTATACGCGACTTGCAGAAGTCCGGGGCCATAATCAAATCTGAGTCAAGGCCCGATCAATTTATCTCTCCATATTTTCTTGCAGATAAATCCAACGGGGGAAAAAGATTTATATTAAACCTGAAACAGTTAAATGAATATGTGGAATGCCCGCATTTCAAAATGGAGGACCTTCGTACGGCTATAAAATTGACTCATAAAAACGTGTACATGTGCACAATCGACTTGAGAGATGCGTATTTTTTAGTACCTGTCCACAGCGACCATCAACAATTTCTAAAATTCTACTTTGATGGCCAATTGTATCAATTCACTTGCCTACCGTTTGGGTTATGTACAGCTCCGTTATGTTCCACAAAGCTTATGAAGCCAGTCGTCTCTTTTCTCCGCAATTTAGGCATCTCTACAGTCAATTATTTAGACGATTTTCTAATCTTTGGAGTTTCCCATGAATCCTGCCTTAATAATGTTAGCACAACCATTCGGTTTTTAAGCTCATTGGGTCTTATCATCAATAACAGCAAAAGCATTCTGGTACCCACTACTCGTATAAGATTCCTCGGCTTTCTGATAGATAGTGTTAATTTAACAATTGAACTTCCTGCCGAAAAGAAAAATCACATCCTCAGGTTAGCCTCATATTATTTGAACCAATCGAGATGTAGAATTCGCGACTGGGCAAGGTTCATTGGCACCTTGGTGTCGGCTTGTCCTGGTGTGAAATACGGGTTTCTTTATTGCAAATCTCTAGAAAGGGAAAAATTCTTAGCTTTAGAGAAAAACAATGGAAATTATAACGCAAGTATGGCTATTCCTGAAAACATAAAGAGCGATATTTCATGGTGGAAAGATCACATTTCAACAGCTTTCAATGACATAAGGTATGATTCCTTTCATATCACCATCTTTACCGACGCATCGCTAACAGGATGGGGGGCTTGCTCTGGCCAGGATAGAACCCACGGTTTCTGGTCCGACTCCCAAAAACTATTGCATATAAATAATTTGGAATTATGGGCTATATTTTACGGCATCCAGTGTTATGCAAAACTTTTAAAAAATTGCAATATTCTAATTCGATGCGACAATACAACAGCCGTTTCTTACATTAACAGAATGGGGAGTGTTCGGTTTCCAGAGCTATGTTCTCTGGCTAAACAAATTTGGCAATGGTGTGAGGAAAGAAATCTCTGGCTTTTTGCATCATACATCACATCTAAAGATAACGCTATAGCAGACGATGAGTCCAGGAGCTTGAATTTTGAAACGGAAGGGTCATTATCTCAAACTGCCTTCGACCATTTAACCGACATCTTCGGAAAACCAGAGATCGATCTTTTTGCCTCTCATACCAATGCGAAATGCGAGGTATACGCTTCCTGGCATAGAGATCCAGGATCTACATATATCGATGCGTTTACAATTCGCTGGAACAGTTTTTATTTTTATGCATTCCCCCCTTTTACCTTAATTCTCCGAGTTTTACAAAAAATAATTCAGGATAAGGCTGTCGGAATTTTGGTGGTTCCTTGGTGGCCTTCACAACCTTGGTACCCACTTTTCCGTCAGTTATTGATCGACCAAGAAATTCATTTTCCCCCTTCACCTGATTTACTATCTTGTGCGGTTTCCAGGTCACATCCGCTGTCGAAAACCCTTACCCTGGTAGCAGCGAAGTTATCAGGCAAGCGTTTTTGAGTAGAGAGGTGCCGGAATCTGCTATTTCTACAATCATCGCCTCAGTCTCCAGATCCACATTGCAGCAATATAACAGCTCCTACAAATTGTGGTGGGAATTTTGCTTTAGTAATGACATTTCGATCTTTAAACCCACAATCAAAGACGTGGTGTCATTCTTGCAAGAGTTGACAAAGAAGAAAAACCTCACGTCTGGCACTTTTAATTCTCATACATCTGCTCTTTCACTAATTTGCTCAACTGATTTAGCATCCAATCCTATAATTAGACGCTTCAAAAAAGGCATTCATCGTTTACGGCCTTCTCGGCCAAAATATTCGGCCACCTGGGATCCTATACCTCTCCTAAGTTATCTAGAAAAGTTACCATCTCCACTTAGCCTCCAAAGTCTGTCACAAAAATTGACAACGTTATTAGCTCTAATAACAGGAGAAAGACTCCAGACAATTTCTCTTATTCGGCTTTCACATACCTCCCATGGTCCCAGCGAAACTACCATTAATATTTCAGACCCAATTAAAACCAGTCGAATTGGGAAACCTCAACCAACCTTGCATATACCGGTTTTTCAACAAAACCCTTTCCTGTGCGTAGCCACCATCCTGAAGGAATATATTGACAGAACAGCTAGCGTGAGAGAACCCGACAACGATTTTCTATTCGTGACATATAAAAAACCACATACCAGGGCGTCCAAAGACACTTTAAGCAGATGGGTAAAACAGACTCTTGCATCGGCGGGTGTCAACACAACACTTTTTACGCCTCATTCAGTCAGGCATGCGGCTACCTCAACGGCGTTAAGAAAAGGCGTTTCCGTAGATAGTATATGTAAAACAGTTGGTTGGACGCAACATTCCACATTTGCAAAGTTTTATAATCGTCCTTTACAAACCAACAATGAGTTTGCAAATGCCATTTTGGACATAAATGCCTGATTAGTTAGAACAGTTTAAGAGTTTGTGACGTACTTTAGGTACTCTAGTTGTTTTTTGAAAAAATATTACTATTAGGGTAAATGTTAAAAATCGACCCCTTGTTTTTTGCTTTTGTTTATGAGAATGCAGAATATATGTTTTTGCCTTTTTTGTGTTTGTATACTTGTATTTTTTATATCATCAACTCGCTCGCAACTCTATCTCATCTTTAAACATCTACATAGTGAATAAACAAAGTGATGTCTTCGGACTGGACCCAAAGTATAATTGATCGATCAAACGAACTTACCTGAAGTGAAGTTCGATCGTAATTATACGAGGGTCCAGTCCGAAGACATCACCCCCACCCTATATGCAACCCTCCCAAGTTGCGAGCAAGTACCATTTCTTTAAACAAATGATTCAACGCGAGTGGCCAGGGCGCGGCGAGGAGGTGGGGATTCTCGTCTTTCAACTTGGTGCGCGGATCGTACTCCAGGGGCGGACTACATAGTGAATAAACAAAGTGATGTCTTCGGACTGGACCCTCGTATAATTACGATCGAACTTCACTTCAGGTAAGTTCGTTTGATCGATCAATTATAAGCTAGTTGCACTTTATTGGGATCGCCCAATAACCACTGATAGGCGCATGGAGCATAATCGCCCTGATTCAGTCCTTATAGACAAACTGAAACAAACGGGAATCATAATCGATGCTGCGGTTCCTTTTACGCATAACCTAAAGTCCGTGGAAACTGAAAAATGCTCCAAATATTAAGACCTGAAAATAGATCTAGCACGGATGTGGAAGTTAAAAGCAGCAATGTTTATTGCCATCGTCATATCAGTGGAAGGGGTTGCCACGAACGATTTATCGGAGAATTTGAAGGTCTTGAGCCTTCCATACAACTGCAGAAGGCAGTGATCCTCGACACTTGTCGGATACAAGAAAGTTTTTATCGATGTAAGAAATTGAGGGCGGCTGATGATGAATTTCATTCCAACCCAGAGCCACAATCTATAAACATCATTCGAGGTGGCCCAGATACTACCAGCTTCAGCTGTGAAAACTCAGGATAATAATAATAATGTCTTAATTAAATAACCAAGAGGAACATGAACATCGAAGTTTAGCCAAGGCTACCCTTACCAGTGGCGTAGCTAGAAGTCATGGGACCCCGGGGCAAACATTTGTTGGGGGCCCTCATGAGTATGTTTAAGAATAAAAATATCATGTTATAATAAAAAAATTGATTATTGTCATAAAAACAAAAAGTTACACAAATTAAAATAAAGAAATAACAAAAGTCAAAAATTAAATAATAATAAAATTAAAAATCCCTTTTTCTTGCTTTTATATTTGCAAATTCGTTGATAATATCATTTATATCAAGGTTTTGGGCTTCTTCATTCTCTATAGAGAGCAAAGCAAGATCGCTTAATCTAATCTAGCCTGTAGTGGACCTAAGATAGTTTTTTATAAGTTTTAGCTTGTTAAATGATCTTTCGACAGTTGCAGTAGTTACAGGCAACGTAAAAAATAAAAGGAACATTAATTAAACTTCACTTAAGTCGCTTTCAAGTACTCCATACTTACTTAAAATTATATTGAAATATTCCTTAATTGATAGATCATTCTTGAGGTCTGTTTTACAAACATTTAACAAATTGGTATACTGAAATATTAAATTATTTAAATCAAATATTTCAGGATATTTGCTAATAATGGCTGTACATTTATTTTTAATGGATGTTTCATGGCAACTGAATATAATTTTTGGAAGAAGTAAATCAAGCAATTTATTAATTTTTTTACATGCTCCTAAATCTATCAGAAATCTGTATCAGAACACGGTCCATAACAACATTAAAAACATTTATTTTAAATAAAATTTGAGTATTATTAAATCTGTAATCACTTAAGAGTTCGTCAAAGTATTTTTTAACTTTAGGTTGACGTTTTTGCCTGAATTCCGGTTGAATATTCCATTTGTTAGCCAGTTCCGTAGCTTCAATCATTAAAATTTCATAAGAAGATCTTAATTCAGTAAGGTTCTTTTCTACTTGTTCTAGAACAGTCACAGATTCACTTAAATCAATATTTTTCTTTTGAAGGACCTTTGAGGCGAAGTTAAGCTGGGTAAAGATTGTTGAAATAAATACAAATTCAAATCAACACATTTATTTTTTATTGTAAGAAGCTTCTTCTCTTTCTTCTTTTTCATGAGACTGTAACTCTATTTCTGTTAAAGATTTAATAATATCAAGATAACGAAGTTTGACAGCACTAATAGACAACTAGTTGGATTTAATGTTTTTAAAGTTGTTTTGGATTCACTGGTAAAAGAAGCTAAAAGATCCCATCTATTAATACTTAAACCAAAAAAAGAATATATATTTTGCAAAGTGGCAAAATATTGCGAGACCTCTTTAGAACAATTTACTACATCATTTATTACTAAATTTAAGTTGTGACTTGCACAATGTACTTATTCGGCATTTTGTTGAACTATTTTTATTTGAGCATTTACTCCATTATAAGCCCCACTCATTACACTGTCTCCATCGTAGCCTTGCCCATAACATTTTTCAATGGGAATATCTAGACTTTTTAGTATATTTAAAACTTCTTGAGTCATTCCTCCATGAATGATCTTTTAACTGGAAAAAACCCAAAAAAGTTTCTTTGATTTAAAACTTTTGAGATAGCAGATTTTTATCTCGAATTATGTGATACGTTCGAATGACTATACTTAATTGATCTATCTTTGTGATATCTTGAGTTGTATGTTGCGGAATTTGTTTGTTTCGTTAATTCAAAAGTAAGTTTTCTTGAACGGCAATCTATCAATTCATTTTGAATAGTTGGGCTAAGATATCGCACAGATCCAGCAGGCATTTCCACCACCTGTTTCATAACATCGTCATAGTCTGACAAAAATTTCACTTGAGCCATAAAACTCCCACTAAAATCATCTTGACGTTCATGGTGCCCCCGAAATGGCAAGGAACATTTTGCCAGAAGTAATGTAATTTTAAATAATCTTTGCAACACCATTTTCCAGAAGGATGCTTGAAAACTGACCTCTTCTTATAGGTTCTTGTCAATAGCACGATTTTTTCTCCAAAGGTCGCGAACAGCGCAAGCTTCAATATGAGCTTTGCTTTTACTGTGCTCTTCAATGCGTGATGATAAATGTTTCCAATCTCTTAAGCCCGTACTCCAGCACAATTTTGAGAAAAGCCAACAAGATTCACAATAGGCTGTATCTAGTACAGTTGAATAGCACAGCCAAAGACGATTGACAGGGCCGTATTTTGTAGTAGAAAAATAATAACTCTCACTAAAACTGCGATCATTTTGGTTCGAATCCTTGGGAAATGGACCTTTAGGTCTGTTGGGTTCAAGACCAATAATAATCGTTTTATCTTCATCAGTAAGAGTTTTTCCCATGTAAAATCCAAGATCGCTACATACAGTAGTGTTGCTATTAGAGGAACCTGGTGTAGTAAACATGGCATTGCTAATAACTTTATCAAAAGTAAAAGTCTCAGTACAAGGCAAAAGTTCTTTAGAGGTAGAACAAGAAATAAAAGTTGATTCACGTGTCTCAGAAATATTTATAGTTACTTGTTCTTTTTCAGAAGATTGAGAGGCTTTAAAAAAAGGTTCTATTTTAGCATGCCTTTTTAATTTTTCCTCTTTTTCTAATTTCAATTTTCGTTTCTGTGCTCCAGACTGATATTTCCGATT
The DNA here is from genome assembly GCA_963669975.1 of Acanthoscelides obtectus. Classification (NCBI taxonomy): domain Eukaryota; kingdom Metazoa; phylum Arthropoda; class Insecta; order Coleoptera; family Chrysomelidae; genus Acanthoscelides; species Acanthoscelides obtectus. Next base: position 16,322,171 of record CAVLJG010000009.1, read on the forward strand.
ATCTTCCATTTTTATTTTTTTAGCGTTTTGTTCCGCAATCTGCTAATCCTGCAAAGTGAGAAATACACAACCATTTTTAAATGGATTAAATAGTTCGATAGTTGTGTATCAATTAGACTGTTTAAAAAAAATCGTCTATTTTTTTATCTCAAGTACATCGAAAATATTGTTAGAAATGACGAAAAAAAATTCCTGTAAAAGTAAACAGCTCTTAATATTAATATTAAGTGGTGCCGCGTCGCAAATTTCAATTTCCCTCGAAAAACTTTTGAACGAGTAGGTTTATCGGAAAATTGTAAGAGACCTTTCTTGTAAAGCATTCAATGCCGTACAAGAGTAACGTATGAAATCATCCGTATGATAATTAAGTAATGAGAAAAAATTAAAAAGTTGAAAACAATTTTTTCCCATGATCAAATGGGAAACTGAAATTTGCGATGCGGCACCTCAAAATATTAGTATTTAAGAGCTGTAACTTTTACAGGATTTTTTTCGTAATTTCTAACAATTTGTTCGATATACTTAAGAGAAAAAAATTATTCGATATTTTTGAAACTGTCAATAGATCATTTTTAGCCTTTAAGAAACTTTTCGAATTTAGTGTCGGGTTTAAGGTGTCCGCAGAGTTTGCGTAACATAAGACTTAAGCCCACACTTAAGCCTTAAGCTGTAACGTAATTTCTCATGCCTTAAGGCTTAAGTCTTGACTATACTTTATAAATCACCTTATCGGAATTCTGTATAATTACTTGCGGTTAAGTCTTAATCTGTCTTAAATGAAACTTAAGTCTTAAGTCTTACGTTACGGAAATTCTGCGGGCGCCGTTGCTCAGTAAGGTAATGGACAAATGTAAATTTACAAACAAAATTATGCACAAATCAAAATCTAGCCATTTATTCATTAAGTAGTATAAGTTACACTTACCTTTTTTTCTAATAGATACCTTATTATAACGAGACAGAATAGTCACAATACAAATATGGTAATGTTATTTTACACCACGCCGGGCACCACGGCACGACTACGATATAAATATCACATAGGGCACGCTGGGTAGTTAAAATTATCAAAACAATAGATCGGGGAATCCCCAAAGACGAGACGTAATATTGAGGCGGTGGTGCCAAGCCTGTCGCGGTCCGACGGATTATAGCTACATACATTTAGGAACGCAAGCGTTTTCCTCAAATATGTAGCGTTTTAAAGAATAAACATTATTTATCATTATATTTATTATTTATTTTTCTTTTTAGTATACCTAGGTTATATTACCACTTAATGAATTTATTGTTGATCGGCGCTTAAAAACAAATTTTTTGAGGCCCATGGCCCCTATAAGCCGAGGCCCCGGGGCACTGCCCTGGTTTGCCCTAGGATAGCTACGCCCCAGACTCTTACACTTAACTATTTATATCGGTTGCATTAGATGTTCAAAACATGAAGGCAAACAATAACAGCATAAACACATATACCTAACTAAGAAAAAAGACGTAATTGGCATCTGTAGTAAGTATAGAACTTGTTTAACCAACAGCGAGCATCATATTGTAGCATGTTTCCGGAAACTTTGCAAAGACATTGGTTTGAAACCATTTGCTAGTGATTGTAAAATTTGTGATGGATAGATTCGAACAAAGTCTTTTTAATTACATGGTGTTAAATGGACACCACTTTCAGCGCTTATTACCACATTGACCTACCTTTCTGATCTAAGGCGTATCGCAATATCTTATCTTTACGACTATACATGAAAAGACTTCCCCTAGAAGTTACAATTGACTTGTCTATAAATAGAGGTGCAACATTTACGTTGGGCCACCCTGTACGCAAGTGGGACGATCGTCACATGCCCATTCTCTACACGTATACCTTTGAGACGACCATGTCCTTCAAGTTGTGTGACTAATGGAACGTGGCCACGGTCACTTTTCTCGTCCCGTTGTACGCTACGGCGTCGAAACTTTACTGACGAGTCAATGTTGGTCTGGTCGGAACGGCCGAAGAGAGCTGTTGCTTTTAATGAATGGTGGACCTGGACGAACATTTTGTTCGGCGTCCGTGGCGCTGCTAGCTCAGCGATTTGTCACCATGAAAGCGCTTCAGCGATTGAGAGAAAGCCATTTCACTTAGTGAATTGGGAAAAGCTATTCTTCTGATGTGTATCGAAAAAACTGTGTCACGCCTATACACACAAAATGTATCGTCGCTTGGATGCAGAGGTATTCTAAGTCACAGAATGCAAATTTTACAGGAGAGCTATTTTTCGTGCTTGCAGGGAATCCGTTAACAGTTTTTTAAATATAGCAGCGCATTTGTGTGTGTGTGTGTCAAAATATTGGCATTGGAAACTGGATTCCATTTGCCACAAAATGTTGTCAATGGATTTATATTATCTGATCATTGTGAGAGACGGTAAGAAATAAAGAAAAGGAGTGGATATAACTGAATAGTTACGAATTCCAGACAAGGTTTGTTTTATATAGTAATATTTGCCTTTTTAAGGAATTGAATTAGCGCTAAATAGATTTTTATATCCGGAAACGATAAATGGTAGTCAGACTTAAAGGTAGTTGGAAGCCAAGTTCAATCATCTGAGCGATTAATTGGTTGGAGATATTGGTGTAAAGATTACAAGCAAAAAATATGTGATTTAGATCGGCTTTAGAAGATTCATCACAAGCACAATTTGGGGACTCTATTACACCTATTCGATGAAGATGAGCAGGAAAGCAACCATGACCCAATCTCAATCTCGTTATAATTGTGGAGAATCTTCTATTCATATAGAAGAGATCTATATGAGAAATTATATTGGGAAGGGTCGGGTGAATAAGAGCATAATGATTTCGAGAGTTTACTACAAAGTTGGACCAGATCAAATCCCTTCTTTTCTTGATGTTACCTCTGATCTCTATGAATAAATCAGAAAAAAGTGGCACATGGGTAATCGTACTAGAGTGAATTGCATTTTTTGCAGCTTTATCAACCATCCCGTTGCCTCTGATGCCAGCATGCCCTTTTACCCAAACAAAATTTATCTTTGATCTTTTGGCTTGATAAGCGACGAGTAAGCTTCTGATTTTGCATAATAAAAAATTATCATATGATCTAACAGGATTTTGTTTAATTACTTCTAATACTGATCTCGAATCTGTAATAATTGTTGCAAGATTAATATTTTGCGAAAGGCACCAGAAAATCGCTTGTAGTACCGCATAGGCATCTGCTGTAAATATGGAGCACAGGTCAGGAATCCTGTATCCCTTGCAATAATCTTTTTGTGGGACGTAGAACGCGTACCGAGTACCCATCTCACTTTTGGAGCCGTCGGTATAGACGACAGTGTGGCAATTGAGATCTTCCAATACGGCAGATAGAACAGACCTATTGTAATAACAGTTTTCGGTATATGTAGGGATTGTGATGGTTGTTTCATTAAGGAAAACTTCATAAGGGCCAACATATAACGGGTAATTATCCATAGGATGAATTAAATTATCGAGATGACTGGTCTCTACGAAAGCTTCAGCTAGCAGTGGTGAGGATTTTTTTTCAGTACTTGTTAGTCAAGTCTGTAGTTACTAATTGTGATATCTTATTAAGCAAGTATTTGTTATAGGTTCTGTATTTGACAACAGCCTTCTCTGCAAAGTACCTTCTTCGTAATGCAAGAGGAGGTTCCCTTGCTTCAGCTAAGATTGCTGGACATGGTGTTGATTTCAAGGCCTGATATTGTATTCGGTCAATCTTAGTTAGGTGAGACTTAGCCGCAGAACCGTACAGCACACAACCATAATCCAATACGGACCTTACGTAAGACTGGTAAAAAATAAGCGCTATTTTAGGATCTGATCCCCACTTTTTCTTTGTGGTGCACTTAAGTATGTTAATCCCTTTTTCAGCTTGTGTTTTTAAGTACTGAATATGCTTGCCCCAAGTGAGCTTACAATCCAGCACTACTCCTAGATATTTATATTGCTGAACCACGGGTATACTAAGGCCACTGATATCATATAGGCTGGGAAGTGCAACTCAGCAGCGCATTTGCAGTAAAAATACGAGATTGATTAATCAAGATTCAATTGGCGGACTTGCCTAACATTTCTGTGAAATTTAGGACATAGAATGCTTTACCGGAAAAAAGTATGACACTAAAAATTTTTGAGCTCTAGTAGCCATGTTCTCAATTACACCAAATGGTGTCAGAACTAGTGCATGTCCTCGTGGAACAGCTGCATGTCCACGTGTAACAGAGCAGAACTATGCTACCTCCACTTTCGTCTGCCTAAATACATTGGAATCTACTCTTATCATAGTCCTGCAGCGACGTGACGAGCCTCAAACTATTACGCCAAATACCGTTTAAGACCTGTGGTGGGGAAAGGATTGCGTAGGGCCTTACAGTACCCCTGCAAGCAATGTAGGTGAATACGAGCTACGAAATCCGAAAAATGAAGTATTCGGACATACAGTGCTTTTCTTTAATGTCTCCCTCCCCTTCGATTTTTTAAACGGCTCAATTCAAAAAATTAAAACTTGAGGTAATGAAATTGATGAGTGGATACCATATTGTAGAGTAAAATCGACAGATGAAAATGTGAAGATGGCTGCTTTTCTAGTCTGCTTCAGTTTGTCCACAAACATGATGCTTATGACCATATTATGTTTTGGCTAGACCTAGCGTCATGCGATTACTCAAGAGATAGCAAAAACTGGCTACGACAGCACAACATACCTTTTGTTCCCAAAAACGATAATCCTACTAACTTGCCGCAGGCTCGCCCAATAGAGGATTTTTGGGATTTATTGTATAGGAAGGTTAATCATGGAGGCTGGGAAGACCAAGATGAAAAATTATTAAAACGGAGAATTTACGAAAAACTGAGAGAAATTGATCTCAATTCCGTCCAGGATGAGGATATTCGAAGAAAGTTGCATCTAGTAAAGCAGAATGGACACATAATTCTATAGTATTGAGTTGTAATTTATGATAACCAATTAGTGTTTAAATAAATTTCTTCATTGAAAAAAAAGTCCGATAAATATTTTGTGCCCAAACATACGTTACACGTTAGCTCGAAGACATGGTACGCGCATGTGACACCAGACACATTTGCCAGTTCGCTGTTATTCAACGACCTAAGACCTGAAAGTTTACTATCAATTTTGTCTAAGATACTGGAGGAAGTGGTAAAATTGCAAATAACAAATTATCTTGGAAAATACTCAACAATTCTTGATATCCAATCTGGCTTTAGACAAAATTATAATACAATCTTGCAAGATAATGTTTGACGAGCCTTAGATGAGAAAATTGAATTAACGTTGTTATCTGTAGATTTCTAGGAAGGTTTCGAAAATATCAATCATGAATTACTACTATCTAAATTAAATTACACAGTTATTGGTAGCTTGGCTATTTTCAGAAGTTATCATGATCAGCTGGGGACCCTAGTAAAATCGAAAATCACCGAGCTATATCTATATTGGATAATTTTGGTAAGGCATTTGAGATACCTGTATACAACTACATCTACCATTTGATCGCGCATCTGATATCTGAGACGCAACATGGATTTATGCGCAATCGCTCTACTATTTCTAACTTAAATGAAATCACCCAGGAAATTGCAGAGGTCTTAGATAATAGGGGTCCGATGGATGTGGTCTATATGGATTTCTCAAAGGCCTTCGATAAGATTAGTCACCAAAGAATCAGGTAAACTTCAGCATTTTGGTTTTAGCAATCATTTATTAAATTTCATTTCTTGTTAATTACATGATAGAAATCAGTACGTTTCTTACAAAGGTTTCAAATCTTCACCTTACTCTGCCTCATCCGGTGTACCGCAGGGATCAAATTTAGGCCCTCTCCTCTTTCTTTATTTTATCAATGACCTCCCTAACTGCTTAACCTGTCCTTCTCTGTTGTTTGCCGATGATTTAAACATATATGCTCAGATTAACAACATTGATGACTGTCTAATCTTGCAAGCTGACCTGAATCTTATACTTGAATAAATTATTTTTGAATGTTAGCAAGGGCAAAACCTGTTCTTTTACCAGGGAAACAAATGCAATAGTTCTTGATTACACACTGGAAGGTGTCAGTTTGATGCGTTGTTCAGAAGTAAGAGATCTAGGTGTGTTGTTTGATGTTCAATTAGAATTTACAAGTCATATTGGTACAATAGTATCATCCGCTACAACAACTCTCGGATTTTTTATAAGAAACTGTAAATCGTTTGGTAGTGAAACGGCACTGAAGGCTTTATACTGCACCTTGGTGCGTTCTAAGCTCGAATATGCATCTAGTGTATGGCATCCATATTATCAAATCTGTACTAATAAAATTGAAAGTGTACAGAGGAGATTTCTTAAATACTTGACTTTCAAATTAGATGGTGTTTATCCCAATCTTGGGACTCCCCAATCAGCGATGTTGCTCATATATGAAATGCATCCTCTTGAGCTGAGAAGAGTTTGTAATTCTTTTACAAACTCGTACACAGTGATGTTGATTCTTCAGTTTTATTACCTAATATTGATTTTGATATACCGTCCCACATTTCCCGAGGATTTCTCGCTTTTTACTTAAAAACACCAAATTCTAATGTTATGATTAAGTCACCCGTGTACTTTATGTGGTCCAGCTTTAACACCATAGCTGATAATTGTGACATTCATCATGATTAATCGAGGGACCTCGGTTGGCCGCGTGGGTCAGAGTGTCGTGCTACTGATCAGCCGGCCGGCCGGGCCGCGACTTCGAATCTCGCCTTCGACATGGATGTTGTGACGTCGTGTGTTTGTCCGTAATTAGATATATTAGATATATTCCATATACCAACCTAGTTTCTGGCTACATGGCTTAGCCTTACAGCCAAAAAAAAATCATGATGAAGTCAAAAATATATTAGCTGTATTCAGCTATTATTCAATTTATAACATTTAAGACATGTAGGTGAGTAGGTGTAACTATTCATTTTTTCTTTCATTTTCTTTTTCAGAAACTGGGCGAGCTATGATTGTAGTTAAACATACTGTAACTTCAAATTGTATTCAATTACATTGTCCTTTAGATGGATGTATCTGTTGGGCCATAAATATACTAAGTGACATATAAATCCGAACACCCAGTTTAAATGGTTTTATTTTAATAAAATTTTGTATAAGTACTTAATGAAGCATAATAAGTAAATGATACAAATTTCAAAATGATTGCACTGCTTTAAAGCCTTTTGACCTTTAATAATGTGTGGATGCACCCTGATGTGCTACACATTCTCCAACGCGCCTAGGCATGCTTCTGATCAGGTGGGAAATGTCCTCCTGTGGTATCTCATTCCAGACAACCACCAACTCCTCTCGAAGTGCTTCTAGAGTCTGAGGAGGACGTTGCAAATTGAGCAATCTCCAACCCATCATATCCCACACGCGCTCAATTGGGGATAAGTCGGGAGATCTTGGTGGCCATGGTAACAATGTGACATCATTATGTTGAAAGAAGTCTATTGTGACTCTTGCAACATGTGGTCGGGCATTATCTTGTTGGAAAATTGGATCTGTCAGGGTGTCAAGATAGGGTAAAAGATGGGGTTCTAGAACTTCGTGGATATAACGCTGCGCGTTCATGTTACCTCTGATGAAGATTAAAGGTGATCTGGAACCAAAAGCTATAGCACCCCAAACCATAACTCCAACAGTGTGATGAACATGTCTTTTAACAAAAAAACTGTGGATTCCTCCTTTCACCACGTCGCCTTCTAACCCTGGCACGACCATCGTGCATGCCTAAACAAGATCGAGACTCGTCACTAAAGACAATACTGTTCCATTCCTGTTCCCAGAGTGACCGTTGTCTGCACCACTCAAGGCGATTACGTCGGTGTTCTCGAGTTAAAGGGAGGACCCAGTGTGGCCGGTATGAAAACAAGCCAAAACTTCTCATTCATCGGTAAACACTTCGCATGCCAATAGGTCTTCCGTGTTCTGCAAACCATTCATTTGCAATGGACCTGGTAGTGGAGAAACGGTCCCCTAAGGCCAATAATCTTAGGCGGCGATCTTCACGGTCTGTTGTTCTAGTGCCCCTTGCTCTTTGCGTACGGCCTTGCCTGACAACACCTAACCACAGTGTTCTTTGCACTCTAACTGCAATTGCCCGAAAAGAAAGTCCAGCTTCCCGAAGTCCCACTATACGGCCCCTATCAAACTCACTAAGTTGACGAAATCGTACAGGTCTCCGTACTCTAGGCATCGTAACCGATCGCAAATGATGTCAAGAACCAAAATCCGTTGATTCTTTACTGCGGCTGAAATATTCATTTTTATAACGTTAGTGAATTAAAAAAAAAACAGTGTAAAAACCACAATGTCCAACTGATAAGGATGAAAAATTTTTCACTTGTTATTTACAGTAGGATAAATACATTCACCGACTTTTATTAAAATAAAACCATTTAAACTGGGTGTTCGGATTTATATGTCACTTAGTATATATTATTATCAAAGGATTCAATGTGTTTGCATTGATTAAACATCTTCTCATGTGATTGCAATTCCTTCATGCGTGCCTCAAGGCTCTGAGCTAGGACCGTTATTATTTCTGATATACAAGATGTCCCAAGAGCTATGGAGCAAATGAAAGGGCTACTTACAGTCAGAAATACTATAGATGTCCTTATACGCTTGTAGCAATTAAAATTGTTTTTCAGTATAAGCTTCTTGTTATCTACACGGTTTATGTCCCACCTTCTGTAACGACGGAGGTGTTTGAGTATTACCTGGATGGCTTGGAAACATTCAATGGTGTTTTTGATTCTTGCCAAATTTTAATTCGCGGTGACTTTAGCACCCCTGCTTTTAATTTAGACAGAAATGATCATAAATGTCTAAGTTTAAACCAGTTTTGCTCTTTTTCAAACCTTATAAATTATAACGATGTTAGAAATCATAGCGGCCGACGGTTAGGCCCGTACGTCAGTCGTCCCTACAATTGTAGGGCGCATTTATGGCCTCCTTGATTGTCATACTCCTTTCTCTCCTTCAAAAATTTCTAGACTACACTTGTCCCGTGTCAGCATCAGCGCTCTCCTATTGTAAAGATATGTTTTCTTTTTAAATTGTAGGAAATTTCAGGCTGATAAAACATGATATAACTCAAAAGCAAGCACAATTTGATGCAAATAGATGTTTGTGACATAACCTCAAAATAGAGCGCTGACACGGAGAAGTAGAAAACTATGACAATCAAGGAGGCCAAAAAGGCGCCCTACAATTGTAGGGACGACTGACGATAAGGGCCTTACATCCGGAAATTCGCATGTTTTAAATTTAACCCTTTAACTGTCATTATTGACCCTCTTTTTAAAAAGGATGAGCAAACACTTATATGATAATAGAACTTCTTGATTCCAGGCTTACTCATTCAAAGGATGACGGACTTGACATTATTTTGGGTACTAAAAGCGTTGCCGAAGAAAAGCAGCATTTCGTCGGACATCTGACAATGCCTGCTATATGCAGGAACCGTAATTTTACAGGGGACGAAAAAAACCTTACCAATTTTATCAAGACTCTACAACTTTGGTCACAAAGGATAAATTACGTTTAACACATATTTAATGCGTTTTTATCTAAATGAAGCTCTAATTGACAAAATTAGTGCAGATAGCTGACATTTCCGCTAACTTTCTTTGCAGTTAGCAGATATTGTACTCTGATACATAGATGGATTTAGTGAGATTCGTTTTAGAATAACTTATTCATTATATCAAATTAAAAGTTTAATGCTTTTACAAATCAAAAAGATTCTCAGGTACACCTTAAATGAACGTTCAGCTTCTTTTTTTGACATGTGTCGTAAAACATGTGACAGTCCTTAGATGATATAACACTTATAATCTGAAATGACGGGTAGCTGTTTTGGTCTCATAGGCAACTCCTGAGGCTCTACACTGAAGTCTAGTTTCACTTTTCCATCGGGATTATAACATGCTACTTTAATGTCCGTGACTGCATTGTCCCTGTCCGGTCTAATTGTTGAGTATCGCTGCACCTCTGTTCGAGAGTGGTCCTTGAAGAAGTCGTAACTCAATTGGATCACCTCATATGGCTCTGGTTTTGTCCTATCTTCTTTCGACGGCTTAACATAGTCATTTGGTAATTCAATAACTCTATTTCTCAGTTTTATTTAAATGCAACTGTGTACATTTCCATTCCATTCCTTTGGTGAGATATTTCTGAGAAATCACAACGTCGTGTTCCATTGCAAAGTTAAGAAAAATAGTACACGTAATTGTTATATAACTGGAATTGCCGCTCATTGACAGACGTGTTGCCAGTGATAGGTATTGTTTTGCTGAATAATACAAAAACTTTTTTTTGCAGTTAATGGAGTAAAACTGTGCATATACCTTAAATTGGGCCAAAATGTCAGATAGCAGGTATTGTTAGATGTCCGACGATTACACTGGACTACAAATTTTAGTTTTTTAATTGTATCTTGTGGGAAAAGTGCACTTCTTTGTTAATTTTGGGGCACTGAATCCAAAAATGATAATGAAATAAAAAAATTAGTTGTGGTTTAGAAAAATTTTTTTTTATTTTTAAGGATATATTAAAAAAAGTAGCAAGATTCATATACTTATAAGAATCACTATATGCGCTGTCTTTTTGCTGTTCTTTTATGGATTCTTTCTGGAGCATCTCTACCAAGAGTCCAACAGTAGTCTGCAAGCATGGAAGGATTCCACTTTCCCTGTACCTTTTTTCCATTGTTGAAACATCCTGATGGAAACGTTCGCCGTGCTCATCACTTACGGCTCCGCAATTGTCAGGAAAAAAGTCCAGGTGTGAGTGTAGGAAATGTATCTTAAGAGACATATTACAGCCCATCTTTTGATACGATGACAGCATATTTTTGACAAGGGTTTTATAGTTGTCAGCTTTTCTATTTCCCAAGAAATTAGTGTCCACCAGACGGAAATCATTCCAAGCAGTTTTTTCAATACCTGTTAAAGTCTTTTCAAACTGTGTATCTTTCAAAATATTTCGAATCTATGGCCCAACAAAAATACCTTCTTTAACCTTTGTCTCACTTAGACTTGGAAATTTCTGACGCAGGTATTGAAAAGCTGACCCATCTCTATCTAATGCCTTGACAAAGTTTTTCATTAGGCTCAACTTGATATGCAGTGGTGGGAATACATTTTTTTTCGAATCTACTAATGGCATATGCTGTACATTTTTGTCACCTGTCTCTAGGAATTGACGAACAGGCCAGTTTTGTCTGGTGTAATGAAGTGCCTTTGCTCGACTGTCTCATTCACACAAAAAACAGGAAAACTTTGTGTAGCCTAGCTGCAGCCCAAGTAAAAGTGCAACAACTTTCAAATCGCCACAAATATTCCATTGGTGCTCATCGTATTTTATGCATGTCAATAGGTACTTCATATTGTTATATGATTCTTTCATGTGAACTGCATACCCTACAGGAAGAGATGGTAAAATATTTCCATTATGCAATAACACTGCCTTTAAACTCAATGTTGAACTGTCTATAAACAATCTCCATTCTTCTCGGTTATAGTTTATATTTAAAGCCGTCAGTAAGCCGTTAATGTTACTGCAGAAAACCAAGTTATTCTCCATATTAAAAAATGGTTCTAAGTCTTTGTGGCGTTTACGAAAAACACATACCGAAACATCGTCTTCTAACAAGTTCCACTGCTGCAGTCTTGATCCAAGTAACTCTGCCTTACATTTTGGAAGTTCTAAATCTCTTACAAGATCATTTAATTCTGACTGTGTTATTTTGTGCGGTTGGTGGCATGACGTGCTCGGTATAAAATCAGGAACTCTTGACGTTGATGGCATACCTGTGGCTTATCCAACACAAGGTACCATGCAAAAGTAACAATCAGTAATATGATTTGTAGGCTCTCTCCAAACCATTTGGACAGCAAAGCGCATAGACCGTTTTTTGCCATTTAACCAGCTCCTCAGACTTGAAGCACATGTATTACAGCAGATGTGGGGTGCCCACTGTTTGTCTTGATCACCTAGATTACAAGCGAAATAAAGCTGATATGCCTTTGTTATTAGTGGAGTAATAGACCGTCTCTGAGAGGCAAAAGTCACATCACCACACACGTAACAAAACTGATCTGGATTGTTTACATACTTTCGAGACATCTTGCATGAACGCTGTCAGCCAACTGAGGAAAAAATGGCTATTATAAAACAATATAATGTACACGTATGTATAACGTAACACAGTCATTCCGATTACATCATCTTTCCTTGCCGAATATAAAAATGTAGCACGTGCATTCTTGTGAATTATAGTATATTAACACTGTCACAGCAGGAACACATATAATTACTGTATCTCTAAAACTTGAACTAATATTGAAAAAATAAGTTTCATTCCGGTTTTAGCACATTAAAAATAGTAATATTTTGTTGATTTTATTTAGGATATTTTTTGGCAGTTGATCAGTGTTACCTAATCAAATGAGGTCAATTACCAGCCTCATGTGATTCAAACAGAAGACAGTAAAACCTTAAAAGTGATTATTAGATCCCATGGATGTGATGTTTGAGTTTTATTCCTCTTAGAGGTCAGCTCTGTATGTCCATAGTAGGCCATACTTACAGGACATGTTAGAAGAGACTTCCTTCTGCTCTAATGCAAGCCCTGCTTTGTCATATAAAATCTCTTTCAACCCGCTGTATCATGTGTGGATTACTAGGGAAGCTGTTGCTTACAGTAGCGATCCGTTCTCTTGAAACCTGTCTAAAGCAAAAAAATACCGATCAGCGCCCAGATGTGAGGCACTGCGAAATTGTTTTGAGTGTGTTTCGTCATTCCCAACTTTTCAGCGATGCAGCATAATTATATGTAACGCGGGCGCTGTGGTGATTTCTCGTAATGCTTTTCAATGCCTTTGAAAACGCAAAACCCCGGAGAGAAGTTTATATCTTTGAACGTAAACGTTCTTGGGAGAAGTCAGCACAAATAACCGTCTGACATATAAATCCGAACACCCAGTTTAAATGGTTTTATTTTAATAAAAGTTGGTGAATGTATTTATCTTACTGTAAATAACAAGTTAAAAAATTTTCAGCCTTATCAGTTGGACATTCCGGTTTTTATACTGCTTTTTCTTAATTCACTAACGCTCTTAAAATGAATATTTCAGCCACAGTAAAGAACCAACGTTGGCGGATTTTGGTTCTTGACATCCTTTACGATCGATTACGATGCCTAGAGTACGGAGACCTGTACGATTTCGTCAACATAGTGAGTTTGATAGGGGCCGTATAGTGGGACTTCGGGAAGCTGGACTTTCTTTTCGGGCAATTGCAGTTAGAGTGCAAAGAAGTGTAGACACTGTTGTTAGGTGCTGTCAGGCATGGCTTCGAGAAGGCCGTACGCAAAGAGCAAGGGGCACTGGACGCCGCCGTAGAACAACAGACCGTGAAGATCGCCGCCTAAGATTATTTTCCTTAAGGGACCGTTTCTCCACTACCAGGTCCATTGCAAATGAATGGTTTGCAGAACACGGAAGACTTATTGGCATGCGAAGTGTTTACCGACGAATGAGAAGTTTTGGCTTGTTTTCATACCGGCCACACTGGGTCCTCCCTTTAACTCGAGAACACCGACGTAATCGCCTTGAGTGGTGCAGACAACGGTCACTCTGGGATAAGGAATGGAACAGTATTGTCTTTAGTGACGAGTCTCGATTTTGTTTAGGCATGCACGATGGTCGTGCCAGGGTTAGAAGGCGACATGGTGAAAGGAGGAATCCACAGTTTTTTGTTGAAAGACATGTTCATCACACTGTTGGAGTTATGGTTTGGGGTGCTATAGCTTATGGTTCCAGGTCACCTTTATTCTTCATCAGAGGTAACATGAACGCGCAGCGTTATATCCACGAAGTTCTAGAACCCCATCTTTTACCCTATCTTGACACCCTGGCAGATCCAACTTTCCAACAAGATAATGCCCGACCACATGTTGCAAGAGTCACAATAGACTTCTTTCAACATAATGATGTCACATTGTTACGATGGCCACCAAGATCTCCCGACTTATCCCCAATTGAGCACGTGTGGGATATGATAGGTAGGAGATTGCTCAATTTGCAACGTCCTCCTCAGACTCTAGAAGTACTTCGAGAGGAGCTGGTGGTTGCCTGGAATGAGATACCATAGGAGGACATTGACCACCTGATCAGAAGCATGCCTAGGCGCGTTGAAGAATGCAGGGTGCATCCACACATTATTAAAGGTCAAAGGGCTTTAAAGCAGTGCAACCATTTTGAAATTTTTATCATTTACCTATTATGCTTCATTAAATACTTATACAAAATTTTATTAAAATAAAACCATTTAAACTGGGTGTTCGGATTCATATGTCACTTAGTATATTCATTAAGAATTTTCTCACAGCAAACACCACCGATTTTATATACATGCAGGCATTCTGCAACCAACAAAGCATATGTTCTTTGAGCATGTCGTTAAGTCGCTCACAGCCAGCAAGATCGGAATGAACTATTTGCACACTAGGAACTATCTAGCCAGTGGATATCTTGTCGGTCTTTTTTGACGCCATATTCGCATCACGATTTCCAAACGATGTTCTTAGTCTCACTTGTTGTACGGTGGGCTTGACTAGAAAAACTGACGCAGAAATGTATATGAAAGACCTCTTCAGAAATGCATAACGTCCGTATCAAGAACTTTCTCTGCATATATGCTTTCTCATTTCAAATCAGGGAATCGTGAATCAGAAATAGAGCAATAATATATGTACGTACCATGATTGCAAAGCATACGTTCCCGGACTTGCTTTATAAATATTTGTATATTTGTTTAGTTTCAACCAAGTTGCAACAAAATATGAGTATTGGAAATAGCTGGCGTACAGGCAAACAGAAAGAAGCCGCGGGCACGTTATAACTGCAATAACTGGCTTTTGCAGATGTTTTCACAATGAAATTGCATTTCTGGCTATCGTATATTCTCGTTTTTGTTGAAAGCCCGCAACATTTGCATTTATATCCACCAAAAGTACTGTTTGGGTAGTCAAACCACGTTAAGCTGCTTCTGTGGTAATATACATTAACCGCAGCGGAAATATTGAATAGAGCGGTTAGAAACACCTCCAATATTTGGAAGGCTCCTGCAGTAATAAAATCTTATAATCTACTATATTTTTTCTGGAATCCGGCGGTATTTAGAACGGTGCACTTGATTCAAGTTAACACCATTTTCCATGACGATCAGTCGATCATATCAGGTAGCTAGAACATCGCCTGGCAGTGTGGATTCTGGCACTAGCGATTCACAGGGGACCTCCTAGCTTACGTCACGCAATTGTGGCGTAAACTCTTTCAGTCTTATGGTGACGCTCATGGCCTTGCTCGACATCACGAAAGCGTTCGAACAGCTGTGGTATTCTAACTTTTATGCAAACTTTCAGTCCTATGGCTTCCCAGAGAAGATTTGCAGTTGGGTGGCTCACACGTCGTAATTGACGGTTTCTCCTCTTCATCCCTCAACGTCGTTCGTCGTTCGCCCTTGGCTCCGACATAGTACATATCAACAACCTCCTTTACTATATGGTCATTTTTCGACAAGGGAAAACTTTCATAGCTACTGTCAGGCAGAAAAACCCGACAGTATTGCCCTGCCAGCCTGTTCTGCCCGAAGTGTGAGATTCTCCAAAACTGGCGTTCTCACCAAAACCCCTCAGTTGTTTACCGTACATTCCACCACGGTAATGCTTGCACCATTTCTGCATAGTGGGTAGTGCTGCGCTAGGTTTTCATACCGAAGGTGTTAGTTATCTATTGCATATCGTACACAAACATACTTTTATACCTATGAACAACCGAGCAAAACGGAAACCTACTGTTGGTTCCTTGGTCTATTTTTGTGTTCCAGTATCTTACTCAGCATCGATCCCCTTACTATTAGTTGAATATCAACCCATTTTCTCTTGCGTATATGCCTGGCAAAATTGTCAGCAGTGAGCCTCTCGCCGAGTGTCATTTCCAGTTGTATCTTGTAGTCAACCCACCTGCCACATTGGAGTAGATGATTAAGAGCATCGTCCTCTTCATTGCAATATTACAATTCGCTCTCTTTTTCATACCTTCCTCAAGCAGCTGTCAGAATAACCATGTTCTGTGTGAAACTGTGCGGTATAGTAATCTATCCGCACTGCTCTCTTATCAATCCAAGTTTTAATGTCTGCGATCAGCGTCTTTATAGGGCACAGTCTCCGCAACCAGCAAATAAATAGGCGGGATACCAGCTACCACCAGCAGTGCATCGTTCAACACCCTCCTGTAAGCGTATACAACGCGCAGCACTGCTCTTCGCTGGCTTCTCAATATTAGCTGTCCATATTTCTTTTTCCTCAAGGCCTTGTTATACAGGGTGTTCAATTGAAAACCTTCCTCCACGGATTTATCGAAAAACACTGATTAAAAGAAAATACGCCGAGACACGTCAAAAGGTTTGTCTAGGGGGACAACTTTTTAACCAAAAGCTGCTTCATCCCCTTTCACCCTCTTCCCCCCAGGGGCATTCCCTTGACAATTTTAAATGACAATTCGTATCGAGTAATAGCTTGCTTGAAAGGTTTGTTTCTTTAAAATCGGTCGCTTCTTTTTTAGGAAAATTAGAAAAATCTTTATTTATCTCAATTTGTTCAGACAGAAAGCAAAAACACACGAGAATATCACTTTTTATTTCAATAAGTGTTCAAAATATTGCCCATTATTGGCCAAATTCCTGAGGGACATTTTCGATATCATGTTGTGGGATATCAAGGCAGCTTCCGACGATGCGTACACGAAGTTCATCCAAACTTTCAGGCTGGGAAGTAAACACAATAGAAGAAAGTCTAATAGCGTCAAATCAGGAGATCTAGCAGGCCACTATAGGGTGACTTCGAAGTTGAGTCATTTATTTTAGCAGTGAGTAGATCTGATCAAAAGAAATGTTTTTTCCTTTAACATTTTTGTGGTAAAATTAAAGTAACAAAGTTATAGCCCTTTAGAAGTTTGAGTACCGCCCTGTCTCAATAATAATATTATGTGCTCGTGTTTGGCAACAACGGATATACTCCGCCTTATCGGTTGATCGCATCGGAAACAAAAAAGCGAAAGAATTTGAAACGCTGATCACGATGTTTTTATTCAGTCAATGTGTCAGTCGGTAACGCGTGAGTAAAAGTGGTGTTTCCTGCGTGGCTCAAACGAAATAAAAAATGGCACATGTTTATGCGGATCGGTTTCCCAATCGAGTGCAACCAACCCCTCGTGCCTTTGTTAATGTAGTACAATGGGCTCGTGAATCAGGTGACTTAAGACCTCACAGGGGAGGGCATGCCGGTGCTCCAAGACCTCACGATCAAATACAGGTCCGCACTGAAATACTTGTCGGGAGGATACTTTATAAAACAAGGTAAAATTTTTTTTTTATTTTTTTTTTATTTTTACACACATATTTTGGTTAATTTTCCTTCTACAATCATTATCTGAAAATTAATGACTCAACGTCAAAGTCCCTATATATAGACCCACTTCGTCCTATCCATTCATCTGGAAACTCGTCGTCTAGCCATTGCCGAATCGGAAGAACATAGTGAGGAGGAGCTCTGTCTTGCTGGAAATATATTTCTTTACATGTATTATCATTAATCGCTGCTGCTATTTGTTCACAAGACTCAACTCGTCCATCAAAATCATCTTCGGTTAACCCTTGCAATATTTTCTTTTTGAATGCATGAAGTTTAGTGATTGTGTGTGCAGAGCCCAATGAAATACCAGTCGCAGCAACAATTTTGCCTAAATGAGTAATAGGATTTATCGCAAAACGACCCAAAACTTCAACTTCATCCAAAACTCTCCAATGATCACGTTTTTTATTTGCAATAGATCCAGTTCGAATAAATTTAGTAACAAGGTCCAAAGCATACCTATGCGAAGTTATCTTCCCCAGATGTCTCTCGTTAAACGTGTCGGCAGTATGACGAGCACATTGATTTTGGGCACCATGAGTTAGGATGATTTCCACTATTTTGTCTAGTGTGTAAATCATTTTGGAAGTAGAGTCTGAATTAATAAATTAATTTTCACTATACCAAGGTTGTCACAAAGGTAACTGACATCAAATTAAATTGTCTCTTTCCCTTAGCTACAAATAATTAAACAGGTATAACATGATATCTGTGTTAATGGAAAGAATGCGGAAAAAAATTCTGGTTGTTATTTGATTGTTGCCATCTTCAAAATTGCTGTTTATGTTGGTTGTTTTTCGTTTTAGATTACGTATAAACGAATTGTAGATTTGGCAGTCCCTAAGGGGCAACATTTTTAACACTTATTCAAATAAAAAGTGATACTTTTGTGTGTTTTTGTTTTCTTTCTAAACAAATTAAGATAAATAAATATTTTTCTAATTTTCTCGAAAACGAATCGGCTGATTTAAAGAAATCTTCAATATAAAGGACTTTGAAAGAGCTTTCAAACAAGCTATCAGTCGATACCACTTTTTCTTAGAAAGTTGCCCCCTTGACAAATCTTTTGACGTGTCTCGTCGTTCCTTCTTTTAATCAGTGGTGTTTGATAAATCCGTGCTGGGAAGTTTTTAGATGAACACTCTATATATAGGAGCTCCGTACAGCATAATCAAGTATGGCACTCCTGCCAAAATACTTCAGATGGCATCAGTGATGCAATGGCCTTATTTACCTTCTCACTGGTGCGCCTAATATGTTCAATCATTTTGAGATCTTTGTCAAGCCGCACACCCAGATACTCAATTGCATGTTAGCTCCTAATCTCGAAATTGTCACTTAACAGCTAATGAAGTTCGCTTCTGTCTGCCAGAAATTATAACTGATTTTGTCTTCTTAGGAGCCAATTTCAAGTCATTTTCTTCCATCCATATGGCAATTCTCGTGATTCCATACGCCAAAAGTCGTTCACTTGTATCTCTCTCCTTGCTAGTCACTATTCTCCTTGCTAGTCACTATCTTTGCAAGGTAGTCAGCATATCCTATCAAGCGAATTACCGGCAGCTCTGACGAGAGGCCTGGAGGCTGTCACTGTGTGTGCTTAATGCTTCCAAAATACAGTGCTGTACCTTGACGAACTGATCTAGCACTCAACTGGTTTCGATAAATTGACGAATTCTACCAAAGCGCCGTTCATTTCGGCTGCTGGAGAAAAAGGTAGGCTATTTATTTAGGGTTAAGGAGTACTTTCCTCCACATGACCTTCTCACTCTGTACGAATCCCAGATAAGGCCTAGCCCTTAATAGTTCTTACTTATTTGGGGTGCAGTCACCCGACAAGATTATCCATGTTCGCTGCTGTTCATAGGAGGGCTGTCCGACTGATCGATGACTTTTCTCTGACGGACAGCGGGCCGACGCCTATATAGCTCTCTTCTACCGTTACGCCAACGGGCTTTGCTCTTCAGAGCTCTCCTCGATAGTGCCGACCAACAATGGGTCTGCCATTCAGATCCACCTGAGTTAGGCTTCCCATCCTAACCCTGTCGAACTTCGTACATCCAGAACTAGCCGATGCGACCGCTCCCTTGTCCCGAGGGTGTCGAGATTCTAGGACAATTTACAAGAGGATGGGTTTCCCAGTTACACTGACTTCGGGCAGTTCAAAAATCGGATTAACAAAGCTTCATTAAGCTCCTCGTAGAAGGCGCGCGGCATTGAGGATTCTGCCTAAGCAGCTGCTTTACTGTGAAAAAAATAATACTTGATTAGCTGGTGGCATTTCGATTACTCCATACATGGTTAAGTTATAGAAGTGTATCTAATAGTAGATTAAGCCCCTCTGAGGCAAGCTAAATGAACAACATAGTTTAAGAGGATTTTCGCAAAATTTTTATTCGGTTAGTGTATATGGTTATTTAGTTCAAGTCCTGCAACTGACATCTTGTAGCCCTGTACGTACAGCTGTCACGACCTGTCGAGATCCCGCCGTTCATTCTGCTACGCTATTCAGGGCCGTATCGCCAGCCGTTCCTTTAATATTGTAGGATGCCTTTATGTCCTCCCTGATATTCATAGCTTTTCCAGTCCTTCAGAAGGGCGCTCTATTTTGAGGACGTGCTACAAATATCGATTTACATCAAGCTTTTCATGATTTTGATTTTTATCATCTGTGTTATCAGCCTGAAATTTGCTACACCTCAAAAAGGAAACATAGCCTCACACTGGAAGAGCGCTGACGCTGTCCCGCAACAGTAGAAATCTAAAAATACCTCTGGCCTTTCTGAAGGAAAAGAGGTTACTTGTCGATCGACGATAGTAATCTTAAGTCTGGAAAAACTTCTCCAGCATGATGTAATCAATATGCAGGTAGTCAGCGATTATTGTAGTATGAGCGGGTAAATATTCACTGAACTTCCGTTGTATTATGAACTGAAACATTTCTTGGGCTGTCTGCCTGCTAGCAGCTTCCACGATCGTATCGATGTCACGTATGTCGAAGCCTGCGGCACCATTGCATTTTTTAGAGAACTTCTTCCTTATCGGATCTGTTAACAATTGAAGGTATTTTAAGACATTTTTAAAGCGTTACAGTGGTGGCTCGGAAAAATGATTTTTCTTCGCGAAAACACCACCGGTTATTTTTTATAGGTTGTCACGTGCCAAAATCACGTAACCTTTTTTTACTATTTATCACTTATCCGTATTTTGAATTTCTCTTCATTGACAATAGAGTGCCCATTCCTAGGCCAAACCCTTTTCAGTGACGGTCTTTTGGCAAATTTAATAGTTTATTGATTGTATAATTTCACTCGTATTGTATCTTCTTCACTATGATATTGACGACCAGCAAAAAACTCTGTAGTTTTTCTCCGTTAGTTGGTTTCCTATAAAACATATCTTCTTCATGGACACTCAAGATACCTTCTTCTAGAACGTTACGTGTTCTGCGTGATTCGCTTTTCTGTTTCCGTTGAAGTCGTGGTGCAGGGGTCGTTTCGTCATTTTCCGGACTCTGGGATATTAGGTCCCAAGCACAAATTCATGGACTAGCACCTTTTTTTTGTGTAACTCAGCGGTCAGTTCTTTTTTATATACCTTCGAACCACGTGCCTTGATCCGTGTCCTGATGACGTTCGTTCAGTATCTGCTTTCTTTTAGTCAACAGAAACAGAAGAGATTCATCATCATTTCTCCTCCAGTTGGTAGCATCTTGTTGCAGTTTTTCAAATTGGTGGAAGCCATCCCCTTGAAAAAGAAACCTGATGTGAACAGGTAAAATATCATTCTAACTAACAATTTCATAGATCTTTATACATTTATCATTGCTTATTGAAATTCTTAGAGATTTCTTGATTATTGGACATTCTACGTATTCAAATATGGGGGCAGTGCCTACATGGCACCTTCTATTACATTGATCATGATTTTGACTTTTGAGCTGCCAGAACTTTTTAGAACGAGGGTATAGTAGTTTAGTATATGTTTATCTTTTTTTTTGCCTTTGCTTTACTTTTCTTGTACAAAAAAATGTACATGGATCTGCATCAAGTGCGATTGTTTTCAATGAGTAGTTTTATCTCAGACAGAGAGTAGAGTAGATTTTTCTGTCTAGGGCCTTTTTTTTACTACCATAATATTTGGCAACGAGGCAAGCAGCCCCTTCCCAGTGACGTGCCCACTACAGATTTGAGGACATCTCGGCCGCGTCTGACAAAGAAGACCTACAGATAAGTTTAACATTTTGGCGCAAAATATCTGTAAATATTTTGGGCGTATACCATGGTAGATGTCTCGCGGGGTTATCTCGAAAAATAATTTCGTCAGGTTGTATTTAAGATTTATAACATCCCTTTTTATTCTGGCACTCCAATAGTGGAGCACATGTGCGTTTTTTTTTATTAATCAATATATTGTGATTCATTTAATATCTTGTTTTATTTGGCACTCTCTTTGTGTACTGTTAGTTAAATTTCGTCATCTCTGTTAGATTCTTCTTTTGTGTGCTGGTCAAGCAAAACAAGTTCCGACTAACATCTCGGGGAGTTGTGGCTTAATCCGTCCTAAGTCATTGGCGCTCTTAACCCTCCCCCCTCTACTCACCGCTTTGTTGAGCTAGCGCCTAAATTTGCACGCCACTAGACAACTGTTTTGCTTGGACCAACCGTTAGATAGTATTTATCATTGTGTTTTATTAATTAACCAAAAAAAGGCGTGGCAAGGTATTTAACGTATGCTTATATTTTACTAACCATGGTCACAGTGAGGCATTATGACGCTTATAAATGGGCAACATTTTTTCTAGTCCAAATATATTTTTTGACATTGCCGAACCAATTTCGTGTAGTGCGGTCAAACTCCCAAATTATTAAAATCATACTTAATGAACTGGGAATAACGCGAGGTGCCCCGGTGCGTACAATTTCGTCACTCATTATTGCTGGATTTTTTAGCCCTTCTAATGATAGATTCTGACCAGGTACAAGTCTACATCTTCCAGATAATTTGGAAAAGATATAGTTGAGTTATAGTTGATATATAGCCCAGTCGTCAATCTTGCTCGTTTAGATGATTCATTATAGTAAATAAATACGTACGCAGGGTGATCCGTACTTGAATGGACATATTGAAGTCAGAAACAAGATCTTTCCACATCTGAGACAAAGATTCAAACTCATTTCTTGCGGACGTATCTAAACACCCAAATATTTAATATCACATATCTTAGACTGTCTTCAACTAATTTTGTTTAAAATTTGCACCATACCAAAGCACCTAGATGTGACGAAAAACTGGAAGAACGGTTGAAAATCCAGAGCCGGACTTGATTTGTGTTTTCTGCCATCAAAATCTTTCAATCCAAATATTGAAATATTTGCTTGTGTACAAAAAACGCTAACATGGTGTTGAATTAGCAAAACAGATTGATGTCAACTCCTTTCTTTTTTTTTGAAAAACACTTTTATTCACTCAAATATCTTATTTTAAGCAGTTTAAGAAGTGTCGTAAGACTCGATATTTCGAAGTTCATCAACCTAGTTTCATCAATATTTCACAAAATAATGCTTACGGGTACGCTGAAGATATTTGAGAACTAAAAATTTCGGGGTCGTATTATTTTTAATCTCCCTGTATGTTATTGAGTGGAACGCAAAGTAAGTTATATTCTGAATTTATTATTATTTTTTAGGAAAAAGAGAAATACATGATATAATCAAAAGGGAAAACTAATGTTATGCACCCTGTTTGGTTTTCAGTTTTTATTTTTATAATTTGATTCTACCAGCTGATGTACTCGACACCATGAGTCCTGCTTCAAAGGGGGAAACGGTATTTAGTATGCAAATGTGCCGAATTTCACTCTCCAATATTATGAGGGAGATATAAAAAACCTAATGTATAGGTCCGAACTGAGCATTATCAGCAAGGTTACGTTTACGTACTCTCACCACAACCATAAGTAAGATTTAGTTACATAATGGACACATGGGTTATTACACAACTAAGTGTCACCTGCATCTGCATACTACGAGTTTGTGGACTATTAAATGTTGTTTCCCCTTTGAGAAGAAGACGATATCTGTTGGTAGAATTGAATCACTAAAAAGTTGCGATATAACTGAAAAGTCCAAAAACGATATTTCTGGGAGTGATATTTTTTATTTTCTGTACCTCTCTCCGCCGTCACTGTACTGATTTTGAAAATCTACAAATTCGAGCAGTACTTTCTAAGCTATAGATGGGCCAAGGATTTGTGGGCAGACCGACAGACCCACAGACCGACAGACTGACAGACAAACCGACGAAAATGGGTGACGTGTTTTTTTGTACACGTCACATACTATCCAAACAACATGGTATTTCCTTTTCGAAATTTTTAGCGATTCCAATACCTACGCATGGGAAGTAAAATTGTGTCACGCAGATGGATTTCGTATCTACCAGGCATTAACATCCTATTTTTAAATTTGCCATAAGCACAGACAGCAGTGTGTGCCGAGCATTCAAGGTCGTTGCAATTTGGCAGAAGATTCCATGTACCTTTCAGAAAGTTGCACTAGTATTTTTTTATTCCCGGATTCACGTCCAGGATTCATCCAGAAACAGAAATTGTAATTCGGCTTCTGGAGGTGGAGACTTGGCAAAATTAATGTTTTAACTCCATATACAGGGACTTTGAAGTTGAGTCATTAATTTTCAGATAATGATTGTAGAAGGAAGATAAACCAAAATATGTGTGTAAAAATAAAAAAAAAATAAAAAAAAAAATTTACCTTGTTTTATAAAGTATGCTCCCGACAAGTATTTCAGTGCGGACATGTATTTGATCGTGAGGTCTTGGAGCACTGGCATGCCGTCCCCTGTGAGGTCTTAAGTCACCTGATTCACGAGCCCGTTACATTAATAAAGGCACGAGGGGTTGGTTGCACTCGATTGGGAAACCGATCCACATAAACATGTGCCATTTTCTATTTCGTTTGAGCCACGCAACAGACACCACTATTCACTCACACGTTACCGACTGACACTGACCCTATACAACTGAATAAAATAATTGTAAAAACATCGTTCCAAATTCTTTCGCTTTTTTGTTTCGGATGCGATGAACCGATAAGGCGGATTATATCCGTTGTTGCCAAACACGAGCACATAATATTATTATTGAGACAGGGCGGTACTCAAACTTCCAAAGGGCTATAACTTTGTTACTTTAGTTTTACCAGAAAAATGGTAAAGGAAAAAAACATTTCTTTTGATCAGATCTACTCACTGTTAAAATAAATGACTCAACTTCAAACGCAAATAGATCAATTTATTCACTGAGTAGCTTACTTGGGGAGTTTATTCCGTTCCTTGCTCCCCTTCCAGACATCTGAATTTCCATAAATAACAGCACATTGAGGACCTAATTAAAGGTGTAGAAGGGGTCGTGGAGTCGACACAGAATGACGACGCAGGTTATTTATTTGGCAATTAATTAAAAGACAACTTTAGCACTCTCGTAACAAAAGCCTTTCGGAAAAAACTAATTTCGGACGGTTTTTGTTACTCTTAGCTTCGGTCTCAGCAGATTTTCGTGCGGCATTTGATTAGCGTCGTTCTATAAAATCACGAAAGATGCTGTTATACGCAAGCACTTTCCAGCGCAGGACAAAAAATTTTTTCCTGAAGATATTAATAGCCCTTCAAGTACATATTTATTTGTATGAGTGAGTTTGACGGACTGAGTCCAGCTTTAGCGCCATTTTTTTCTGCTCAAAACAATTTCATAGGTACGTTTGACCTTTGGTTAGCGTAAATTTGATCATGTATCAGTGAAATATCCCATTCTTAAATGTCTAACAATTAATAATTACCACGCCTTTTCTTTATAAATAAAAGGAAATGGTGGTACGTTTCCTCCTCCATTCTTTATTAATCGACGAATAAATTAATAAAACACGATAAATGAAATCAAATGGTGAGTGAATGCAAAACAGCTATAATAATAATAATAATAATAATAATAATTAACGTCTTTTATTTGTAATATTCTTACAGGAGGCGAGATTTAGATTATATATCTATTCTACCATCTAACCCCCTTAACAATACGAGATGTAAAAAAAAATATACAATAACGAATAATCCAAGTAAATACATAAAGAAAATATGAGGACACTTATGGGTTAAAACCGATTTCGCTGCTGATCAAGAAGAACTTCTTTCACTTTTTTCTTGAATTTGGATAATGAATTGGTTTCTTTTAAACTGCGGTCTAAAGAATTATATGATTTGATCGCATTGTAAATGTATGAATTCTGAAATAGAGACGTGCTGTGGCGTGGAATTGAAAAAGTCTCTCTATATCTAATACTAATACGATGCATATTCCCTCTACGTATGAATTTGTTTACTAAATATGACGGTGTTTTTGAATAAAGAACCTTATGAGTCAGATTTAGGAGCTGGTACTTATACATCTTATCAATTTTCATCCATTTGAGTTCATTAATGGCATTCGATATATGATCATATTTTCTGAGATCATTTACAAGCCTGCAACATGTATTCATAATACTTTGAATACGATTTCTTGTTATAATACCTAAATAGGGATAGTAAACCACTAAGCAATACGATATCTTTGAAAATACGAAATATTCACACAATTGCTTTCTCGCAGATTTATGTAATATAGCCTTATTTGCAAATAAAACTCTGAGAATAGCGTAGCACTGCTTAATTAGATAGTTCACGTGTGCAACAAATTTTAAGTCATCATCCATTATAATACCTAGGTTTTTCGAATGATCCACAGGAATTAATTTATTACCTTTTAAATGTATGTCTATGTCCTTTTTTAAGGTATTCTTTTTTGTTCTATTTGCGTATACCAACATATTTGTCTTCAAAGGGTTCAAACGAGGATTATGACTACTACTGAACTTTTCAATTTGGGCAAGATCTTGATTAATTTTATTATTTGCGGTTTCTAAGTCATTACTCCTAAATGAATAGAAAATTTGAGTATCATCTGCAAAAAATTGTATGCTGCATGATTTTACCTCTGTTTCTAAATCTGAGATACATAATGAAAATAATAGCGGTCCTAAGACTGATCCCTGTGGTACACCAGAACAAATTTTTTGTTCCGTAGAGTACTGTTGATTTAGACGAACTTTTTGATACCGATTTTCAAGGTAGGTTTGAATAAACGTAAGAGGTTTTTCAGAAAATCCATAGTAACTGCATTTAGATACAAGAAGCGAGTGATTAATGGTGTCAAATGCTTTAGTAAAGTCAAGAAGTATGAGAGCTACTGCTTTTTGGTTATCAAGTGCCATTGTTATATTGTCTGTTAAATCACAGAGTGCCGAAGCTGTATTATGACCTTGTCGAAATCCAGATTGTTTAGATGGAATAATTTTGTTAGAATATAAGTAGGCGCACAGCTGCTCGTAAACAACGCGTTCCAATACTTTAGAGTGTGGAGTGCAAATTTAGGCGCTAGCACAATAAAGGGGAGAGTAGGGGGGTTTTGCTTGACCACCTACACGAAAGAAAAGAGTCTAATAGCAATTACGTAAACTCATTAATTGTACAGAGAGCCAAATAGATCGCAAGATATTTGAAACAATCACAGTATAGTAACTGATTACATAACACATATGAAAAAAGAGATTATTGAAAACTGCCACACAATGGAATAATTCGTATGCCGTGATAATTAACCTTGCAAACCGTTTACCATGGTATACGAATAAAAGTTTTACAAATATTTTTGTACCTAAAACCGAAATAAGTTGGATGTTGTCTTCTTCCAGTCACAGCTCTAGGCGCAGCCGGGATGACCTCAGCTCACAAAAGCTCAGGCTTTTTGGCTAAAGCCAGTGGTCAGTAGTGGACAATGATGTATTAAGGAACTTCACAAAGTATGGGCTGCTTGCCTCGCACTCAAAATTTAAAAGAAAACTAGTTTACTCGAAGGGGTGCTTCCCAGCAAAGTCTGCTGCAACAGGCCACAACAGACTAAAAAATAGCTACAAAGCTGGGGGAGTACGGATGACAGTTTTCCTCAATGCCTTCTTACGCTGAAGAGGTTAAATTCCATAAGAATGGAGAAAGTAGCACCCAAACGACAACCAAGACAAACAAACTAAAGGTAAAGTAGGTACAAAAAAGGGTTCTACTCCATAAACTGGTAGGTATTTGAAGCACAATATCCCAAAATTTGGAAACCAAATAAGGAACTATACACCTTCTTAACCAACAGGAAATGACCGACAGTCAGTTGACTGTCGATCAATGTCAAAAGCAGGAGAGCGCTGGATGCCTGTGGGTGGACCCTAGGATACCAACCTTACGAGTGATCAACGATATTTCTGAGATAGTCATTAATAGAGTATTATAACATAAGTGTCCAAAAGAAAGAAAGGTAATACAGGGTCGCGAAGACAGAAATACATGTTGTATAATATGTGTGAAATGATACTTCCAACATTAGGTTGTTTAGAGCTAAATAGATCAATAAATTATGAAATTTGACAAAAGAAAAAGGGTTGGCCAAGGATTCATTACTCTATAATTAATAAAGAGAAATTCAAACTACTGGTAAGTGATCAAAATAGTAGAGAAAAAGGTTATTTGATTTTGGCATATCACATAATTGGGTCATGTATCAACATTCAGTTTTTGTTCACATATTGCAACTCGCGCCAAAACCTTTCTAAATGAGGGAACATTTTTATTTAATAATGATGTTCACTGTAGAACTCTGAGAGAAACGAATATTAGAATACCCCAGCATACGTATACACGTTTCAAATCAGTTTTTCCTACAATGTTGGTATTATCTATAATCATCTTAAAACAAACATACAATGTACGTAATCTAGCATCTTTTTCATCGCTCGACTTATTCAATTCAGTAAGTAGCTAAATCTGTTTGTGAATAGAGTATTGTGAATATCTGCTGGCAACTACATGGTTGAATGTAAGAGTAGCAGTGTGCTAAACTTTGCCGCATAATTTGGCCATACGATACAATGTAACTGTAGATAAACAAATACGTCTGAAATAATTATTATTTTTAAATAAATGAATTAAGCACACCTAATCTAAAAATTCGAAATACCGTAGCAGTGATTGCGAAATACATTTTGGCAACACGTACTTCTCAGGTTTCATTTATATTTCTGTTGAGAAGTGTAAGCGAGCGGGGGGATTCAGCTAAATATAAAATTAAGATTTTGAAGAAAAAAAGAAAATCAAGTCAAGGAAAGATGTCAGAGTAAATTACCTTCTAGGATCCTGTGCGATTAAGTTTCAGTTTCAGATAGTAACGCTCAAATGGAACCTGTGACTTTATTGACTAAACTTGATGAAAATTAATTCTTCCTTCTTTTAAGTGCTTGTTTCATAAGTTGATAGCGCTGTTTTAGTGCGTTAAGACAGCTGTTCGCAGTACCTGTCGAATCATTCTTGAAAAATGAATCTGAGTACGCTGTTAGTCTAAGAATGGGATATTCCACAAGAATCTGGCTCATGCCAGGAAAAAAGTCTTGCATTAATTTTTTATCGGTAAAAACAGGCATATCTCCATTCCTTGATCTTAGAGTATCTACAAAATAAATAATGGGACACTTTAATTGCACAAAAAACCTTTGTCATCTACTTCGTCTGCAATTAGGAAAAAAGTGGATGACATCTCTGTAAAACTCCGCTGTTTTGGATTTATCTGTGTACTGCTGTGACTGCAGTTAATCGTCAAAAGATCTTCCGTGTATGTTTTCTGAATTATCCGAGACTACTGAAATCTGTTGGGGCTAAGTTCAGCAAACACAGAGCGTATGGAGCTATATGTATACCGTTTCAGCTCCAGCGGCTTTTATCAAGTACAGCTAGCATCATGACTTCGAGAATCATCATGGTGAAAAAATACCTTAACATGTTGAGGACGCTTACGACGAGGTTCGAACTACAGATTTTCAAGTTGATCAAAGTACATTGTAGGAGAAAATTTTTCCAATAGCTCCATGTACAGGCTGAGAGCATCACCCTGCTAGGATGAAGATTTATTTTTGGTACAGATTTACCTGGTTCGTTGGGGGCAGGCCAGGCTTGCATATATCTCTACTTCCCTGCTGATATTATGAATGAGAAAGTGTAGATATATGTTACTCAGTCACGTCAAAATGGCTGGTCCAACCGAGATTAGTAAGGGCGTTTGCATCGTGCATTTACTGCATTTCGACATAAGTTTTCTTAGTTCCTCGATTTAGATACGTTTTGTGTTTTGTTTTAATTCAAGCATAATGCTGAGCTGCGTTTGTGAATTGATACAGAGTGTACTTCGTACTGCCATGCCAACCATCTCTTAGCAATATTGTGGTTCATTGTTTGGTTATCAAAAACGTGGTTAGAAATTAGTAGGCTGTCATGAAGGGTCACTACCGGGCTCTGTAATAGTCTGAGCGTCCTAAAAATAGAATTACACAGTATTTCAGAGTGAAATTCTATCTGTCAATCTATATTCCACTACTGTGTACGGTATTACATTGCCAAGTGATTTACAAACGCACATCTGGCAATAAATAGTGATTGAATTGAGATATCTCAAGTAATACCACATATAGCTGTGAGATGCTTCACGTATTATTTACGTATATTGTGTTTCTGGTGACGCATACGATATAAATTATTGCATTAAAGGGTTGAATATGAACTTTCAATAATTGTCAAGTAAGTCATTTCTTTTCCCGAAACCAATTTCCTTTACACTACTTTCACGTGGTTGGAGCCGTGGGTTTAGGCTGGTAGTTATTATAACTAACCCACACTTTATTTGCAGTAACAAAATGCATGCAAATTATTTTCTACTGTGGCGTGATAGCATCCGAACTCTTATTTATATCTGCTTCCAATGGACGCCCCGACCTTGGTTGGTCTAAGGAAGGGGTAGTCTCCACTTCAGAATTGTTGGGATTACCTCCTTGATGTTGCATCGGAGATTATGTACATGAGCTACCCTTTGACTCGGGTTAGGTGCGGCTTCTACAGCAGAATGCTTAAATCGGTATTCATATAGTAAAGTGTGTCGGTCACGGCAATTGATATCGATAATTTTTTAGTTATAATTTGCACAATCATAGATATAATATTACTACCGAGACTTGCTCGTCATATAACCCCAACACAGGATGTTCTTGAATCTACCTAGTTTGTTTAAGAAATAACAAGCAAGGTGCTCATTACGTATAAGCCAACTCGATCATTTGTTCTTCTGATCTTCATTCGCGCGCCAGTGAATTGTAATCTCATAGGAAGTATGCAATTTGAGATATTAAATAAGCACAAAGTCTTTAGTTCTCATTCCGATAGCAACCCAAAGGTTGGTCAACCTTCAACCAGCACTTGGACCTCAAAACCATAGAGTTTTTGGCACACGCTAAGCAAAAAAAGATGTGGCACTGGTCCTTTTTCTATTTGTCACTGACATTCAGAGTCAGCCATATGATCTCTGCTCTTGCTTAGTATTGTAGATCAGTACATGTCCCAGATCTAGTTGCCTGGTTTGAGAAATGAGATCGTGAAAACGCTGGTAAAAGAGGTGACCAGAATTGTGCAGTCTGTGATGAATGAATGCTTGAGAACGGGAGCATTTCTGAAGGATTGAAGGATTCAACTCAAAGGCCAGGGCGGAAGTGCTAGCCAAGATCTTTTCTGTCAACTCCATCATGGACGTCCCCCCAACGCCCAAGTGCCGTCAATTGAAAGGGTTCCCTACACTATGCGGTAGGTGAAATTCAGGCATAAGACCGTAAGACGAGTGCTCTTGTCGCTCGATATCAACAAAGCTTCTGGTCCGGACTTGATTCCTGCCATTGTACTGGAGAGGTGTGTAGCGGAGCCTGCTCCAGTTCTCTCGCGTCTCTTCCAGATATCTTATGAATCCGGCACGTTCCCAGAAAACTGGAAATTTGCACATGTCCAACCCATCCCAAAAAAATGGATCTAAGACCAACCCTTACCACTAGAGACCTATAGTTCTGCTTTCTGTTTTAAGTAAGCTGATGGAGAAGTGCATAAATCGCGAGCTTCTGAACTACCTCGAACGTCACAGCTTGATTAGCGACAGGCAGTATGGTTTCCGGCACCAACGATCCACAGGGGACCTCCTAGCCTACGTCACGCAATTGTGGAGTAAACTCGTCCAGTCTTATGGTGAGGCTCATGTCGTTGCTCTTGACGAAAGCGTTCGATCAGCTGTGGCACGCTGCCCTTTTAAGCAAACTTCCATCCTATGGCCTTCTAGAAAAGCTTTGCAGATGGGTGGCTGATTTTATCTCTGGCTGCAAGATATCCGCAGTAATTGACTGGTTCTCCTCTTCATCCCACAACGTCAACGCGGGTGTTCCCCAGGGATCGGTCTTGGCTCCAACACTGTTTCTCATACATATCAACGACCTCCTTTCCTGAACGATCAACCCAATCCACAGCTTCGCTGATGACATCACTCTACATGCAGGAATTCAGGGTGACAAGCCGCCGCGCGATGTGCCTGCCAGGCAGACCCGCCTGACTTTGGCGTCCCATCCTAACCATGTGGAACTTCGTACATCCATAACTGGCCATTATGACCGCTCCTTTGTCCCGAGGATGTCGAGATTGTGGAACAATCTACAAAAGGAAGCTTTTCCCAGTTCTACTAACCTATGCAGTTCAAAAATCGTATTAACAAAATTTCTTTGCGATTATCATAGCAGCCGCGGTGTTCCGGCATTTAGGCTGCTTCGATATGAAAAAAGGGTGGTCTGGTACTCAGCCCAAAGCCGCCAAGGTCCACCGGAGTCACATATAGACCTCTGTGTATGCTTAGTTCTTACTAGAACGGCGCAATATGGTTTCAGAAAGGGAAGATGCAGATGCACCTAGTGAGATAATACGCAAATTGCGAATATTGCAATAAAGAGAACACTTCTTATACTCGAATGTAAAAGGTGGGTTGACTATGAGACACGGCTGGATTTGACGCTCGGCCAGCGGTTGCTAAAATTTTGCCACGAGGGAAAATGGTTTGATATTCATCCAATAGTGTGCAAATGACGCTGAGCAGGGGTACAGGAGATCAAAATAGTAGGAGGAACCAAGAACAGGTTTCTATTTTGCTCAGTTGTACATGTACATTGGTATAAATGCATCGATCGAGAATAGATGTCAAATACCTTCGGTATGAAAACCTAGCGCAACGCTACCCACTGTGAAAAAATGCTTCAAGAATTACCGTTGTGGGATGGTATTGACCGACTCAGCGGTCTTAGTGAGTATTCCATTTCTGGAGAATCTCGCACCGAGCAGGAAGAGCCGGCAGGCTAATAGTGGCGAGAGTGGCTATAAAAGCTTCCTCTGTCCAAAGAGAAATACCTAGTTTATTACATGCCAGACAAGGTCAGGAAGAAAGAAAAAAACGAGAAAATGAAGGAAGAAAGGAGGACAGCAAAGAGGAAGAAGTGCGGGAACTGCAGGAACGCCTTATGTGCCACTGGGGTCACCGATCCTAAAGGTGAGTACTTGTAGATTTTTTTAGATCCACAGCTGGTATCTTGAGTTACCGTAACTGGGTGTCCGATCTCCCTGGTAGTTTTCCTTTCCTTTCATTTAGATTCCCAGGCACTCTTATGGATTATGTAACTCCTTAGGCAGCAGCGGTGGCCGCAGTAGTAGACTCTTCGGTCTCTTGATCAGTCGCCGTGCGCTGTGTGGGTTCGAGTCCAGTCCCAGGAGAAATTTTTCTCTTGGCTGTGGATGCTGTGATTGTCCGTAGGTGGTAGATGGTCTCTGACTGTCGAACGCAGAGGTACCACCCGGCGGTTCTCGTAGGCGGAGCCAGAATGTGTGCATGTTGCATGCACACGTGTTCCCTCGCCAGAGTCCGTGTGGCGTTCCCCCTTACCCCTGAATCCCCCTATAGCCCCACGGTACCCAGTGGGTGTTTAGGCCTTAGGCCTTCGTGGTAGTTGGAGTATAAAAAAAAATATAACGTAACATACTCTCTGTGACCGTCATCCGTTCCTGCTGTGCGTATGCTGTAGCATACAACCCGCTCTGAAAATTTCCGTTTCTGTTCGTCCTTAGTCAGTCCGCGTCCGGATGTCGCTCCTTTGTACATTTTTAACCCTCCGCCTTACAAAGGCTCTCTATTATTTTAAATGCGCCATATTACTTCTAAAGCTTCTTCCGGACCCTTTTTATGGTAGCCGGAATGAGCCTGTTATGTAACTGTGTGGTAAATTTAGGTCATTTGCTGGATATTCCATTTCATGTGCTGTCAAGCATAAAAATGGAAAATTATTGCAGGGCATGAGAGTATGTAATTCAATTGCGGATTGATGTTTTAAAGGCTTATCGAAATGTAAATCCAGCAGTTATCGAATTTCAAATATGACATATATGGTGCTACAACAGATGACATTTGTAGCGTTCCACGCATAAGGATAGTAAAATGATCATAACATTCAGAATATGGGACGAGCTTCTTTCGATGACGACGATGGCTGTAAAGCTAAAGGTTATGTGTATCCATACTGCCAGTCAGCAGCGGTGACGTAGCGGTAGACGTCCCAATTTTTTCCTTGGCTACGGATCTTGTGATTGTCCGTAGGTAGTAAACGGTCTCCTACAGTCGAACGTGGAGGTACCACCCGGCGGACCTTTAACGCGATTTCGGAATATAGCCCCATGCTACACGTAGGTATTTAGGCGTTAGGTTCCAGTATAAAGAAAAACCTGCGGCACGATCTGAAAACCGAGCTACTGCAAGTGATATAAAGAAGAGAGAGCATTGGCAGAAGCACGTGTCCGTACCAGATGACGGCTGGGAGGTAGAAGGACACCTCATTTTGAGTCCTTTGGAACCCTAGAATATAAAATCATTTTCTCTCAAAATGGCTGTCTGGAGGGGTGCCACAGTTCAGCGCTATTGTACATTGAATCTCTTATAACTACAGAAGTAATCAAAAACTCTTTGTAGTATGAGATGTTCTATTTTCTATGACATGTGCGGTAAAAGAAAATGAACAATATTAGTTATATTGTTAGTGAAACGTAAAAATCTCTTGCTGCTAAATTCTATTGTAATTTGTTGAATAGAACTGTTGCAAGTCTTTTTGTTTTAGATAGGATCACCCTACGCGTTCCCGATCTACATACTCTTGGTACTAACATTAATTGTTATTTTCGCCACTTTGTCATGTGCAATGTGAACTTGATATTTTCGGTTCCACCAAAAAAAAGGTGTTTGTTAACTGTTGGATGATATAGTCGAAATCACGAAAGATGACGATTACGTCATCATTTTATTCTGTAGTAAAGACGAACGACAGCCATTTGTGAATATTTTTAAATGAAGGTTCAGATGTGTTAGACAGAAACAAACAAAATTTTATTGTCTAAACAAGTAGTATTGCCGAATTGCATGTATCCGATAAAGACAGACGATTTTTGCATGTTTCATGATCGATCACATTTGAAAGATGACAAGTGAGGTTATGTCATGTCAGCGTGTTGACAGTTCGTTGCAGGTTAGGTTGTTTTCGAACAATACTTTGGTCGTTGGTGTTCCTGTCTTGAGGTGTATTCTGTTGTGTGTATAACTGTTTTTTTCAAAACAAAAACTACTCATAAAAATTATTATTAAGGTAGAAACTAAATAATTTCCAACATAAGAGCATCATTTAAGACTTTAATTCTAGTTTTCGCTATGAAAGGCAAAACTCTTAGCTCTCAATCACAGGGCTTGGTACTATCCTTGCTGAATTATTTTCAATAAGAAAAGGATAATGGAGGGCCTCTATTACCATTGTTAGCTGTCCAAGAGGTTTGTAATAGTTAGAAATATGGTCATATGATTGACAATTTATTCTATATTATTTTTCAGAGGGTGGCTCAGGCACTAAGTATCAGTTTGTCCACTATTACCAGAATACAGCGCCGTTTATCATCTAATGATAATGTCTTAAGATCACCTGGAAAGAAGAGACCCAGAAAAAAGTCTAAGACAACAGATTTATCTGATGCAGTCAGGCATAATATACGAGGTACGGTGTATCAAATGTATAGTGAAAGTAATGATAATGAGCGTGAAATGGTATATTCCAAATTATTGATTTTTTGTTTTGTTTCAGAGAAGCATGTCACAATAGCAAATTTGAATAAAACGCTTAAAGAGAAAGAGCTTGCTTCTATCAGCAATAGCTCTTTACAAAGGGTGCTGCGCACCATAGGCTTTAAATATAAAAAAGATGGTAATAGAAGATTTCTAGTTGAGCAATCCAGTATTGCTTTACTTCGCACCAAATTTTTGAGAAGTTATAATGACTATGTGAACACTTCCTCGCATCAAATTGTTTTCATGGATGAAACATGGATATTTTCAAAAGGCAGTCCAAAAGAGTCTTGGCAAGATGAGTCAATAAAAAGTGTAAGGAGACCATTGGGCTTTCAAGGAAAGCGATTCATTATTGTCCATGCAGGGAGCGAAAAAGGATTTGTTGATGGAGCAAGTCTGTTATTTTCCTCACAATCTAAGTCTGCAGATTACCATGGTGATATGAACGGCGAGACATTCATTAAGTGGTTAAAAGAAAAACTCCTCTGCAACTTCGAAGAGCCATCAGTGATAATTATGGATAATGCATCCTATCATAGCATTTTATTGGAAAAGACTCCAAACACAAGTTCTCCAAAAAAAGAGATTATTGACTGGCTGGTTAAAAATTAAATTGTGTTCCAACCAACATTAACTAAAGTGGAGTTATTGAATATAGTGAAAAGAAATCGTAAGAAGTATTTAATAGATGAAATCATGAGAGTTCTT
Source organism: Acanthoscelides obtectus (assembly GCA_963669975.1). NCBI lineage: Eukaryota > Metazoa > Arthropoda > Insecta > Coleoptera > Chrysomelidae > Acanthoscelides > Acanthoscelides obtectus. Next base: position 16,358,576 of record CAVLJG010000009.1, read on the forward strand.
CGTACCCCCCCCATACCAGTGTGAATTTAATGCCATCGAGTTAATATGGGCCAATGCTAAGCAGTATTATGATAGACATATTGGAAGATGTGGTCATAGTGATGAAAATGTTTTAGCTATGTGGAATGAAGCTCTGTCACAAATTACACCAGAGGTTTGGAAAAAATGTGTGAAGCATACCCATGATGTAATTTTAGAATGGTACAACAAAACTATTACTCGTGAAATAGAACCACTGATAATCTCATTTGATTCAGATAGCGATACTGAATCTGACAGTAGCGATTAATTTATAATCTGAATTTGACCATAAGTAATGGAATAAGATATTGAAATGTACAGTTTATTTTATTTGATATATGTTTTATATAATTTTGTAGCTTATGCTAAAATGAATAGTGGATGGCACGACATGAAATAGTACAAAAATATTTTCACTTTGGTATGCTTATTTGTGTTTGTATTTTTTTTTATAAAATAAAACCATGTTCTCAGAATCAATTGGTCGTTTTAATGGAGCTGATACCAATGTATTATTATGATTTTGGTAAGAACTCTAGGGACTCAACAATATTAGATGAAAAATAGGTTCAAAATACGTACTATTATTGTGAACAGAGGAAATGCTGTTTTTTTTAATAAATATGTAATTTTATCGCAAATAGAAGTCTTAAAATGTAAATTTGTGCACGGATAATGATAATTCAAAATCATGAAATAGAATAAATAAAAATAATCACTGAAATCAGCTAACTTCGATCACATGTTCCTGACATCGTAACCTCATCATCGACGTACGTCCGGTAATTATTTCGTTACAATTTATGGTATGACGTAATCGTCATCTTTCGTGATTTCGACATATATACGTACCGTCTACATCTTTAATAAACAATTCTATATAATGTTCCATTATTAATTTTCTAAATTGTTGAAATTTGTAAAACCGTATTGTAACTACATAGTACTGTACACACGTTTCTCAGCATTGCTTTTATTTGTTTTTGTTCCTACGATTATAATTGCTCAATATAAGTTTTCTGGTAATATTTCATTTCCAACTTTTCGTATGATGAAAATAGCTATATGATGAATTAGTCCGCAGAACCCGATTCTTAAGACGTATTAAGAAGTCTCGGAGATATATTTTAAACTTACGCAGAGGCATGATACTCAAATTTGCTGTTGTTTTACAGCTTCCATCGTATTTAAGTCTCATAATCTGCACTGATGAAGCATCTGCTGCTCCTTTCAGAAATGAAACGAAAACATCTCTATAGTCCAATTATCGATTGTTAAATATATAATATATTTGATAGTGCCTAGAATATCAACTTTTAGTATGATGAGAAAATACCCACGACCCTCAATATCAATATTAGGTCCATCACTACGAAACAGGTAATTAACCTCGTCTTGAATACACTCTATCGAGTCGTTTACGGTCGTAATATTAATCTAATCATAGAATAAATACCTCTGGTTTGCGAAATAATTGTAAAGTCTGGTTTTATTGATGCAAGGTATTCAAGGGGGTATTTAAAACATGGTCGCATAAAATGGGTACATCAATTTTTGTGGAAAAACTCTTTATTCGACAACAAAGGATGAGAAACCTGTCTTTTGGGATTCAATCGAAATTGTTGGCAGGAACGAAAAAACTCTTCATTTAAGATTTTTTTGTATTCATCAGACCTACAGAATGAGACCACACGTAAAAAGATCCCACTAATAGTAAAAAATTTATGGCGGAAAACCGAGGCAAAATGCAGATTTTGGCACTTGCGTTGCTAATGCGACGATAATTTCACGCAGCTACTTGATATTATTCAAATCCGGAGACTTTTTACTTCTAAATAACCACAACAAAATTGGAGTCGATTGATCGAGTAGTTTTTGACAATTTCCATTTCTGTATATCGAGCAATGTACGGGATTCATTCAAAGCGTATTTAAAAGCAAAATACACGAGTTGACCTTGTCGACATGAATCACAAGCTATTCCGAAAAATAATTGTTATTTTTGTACGAAAAATTAAAGTTCACTTTTTTCTCATAAACAAATTAAAAGATTTCGTATTAGTAAGTAACTGATCAGATTCGCTACGATATTCAAAAAACATACGTAAAATGAATTTACACTATTGTTGCTACTGTTATCAATGTAATTGCAGCTCCTGATGATGATGGCAAAGACCATTGAAAGCCAGAGAGAATGAAAAAACATAAAGAGTCCTCCTTGCTTAAATTTTGTCGAAGTACCCAACGAAAGGCGGAAGCTTTAATTTTTCACCTAACTGGTATAGAAGACAATGACCACGTCTCAAGTTATATATATATATACAGGGTGGCGCATCAAAAACAAAACAGACACATTTACTGGAGCTCAGTTTTTTTTTGAAAAACGCTCAGACCCGTCGATTCGTTTTCGAGGGGGACACAAGTTTGGCGAAAAATCACGTTAGCACGTGCAGCCCCCTAAGCGGGGGTGACACCACCCCCAAAATCTTAAATGGGAAGGGGGGTCGAATGATACCTTATTTTAAACGTCTTTCAGTTCCCTTTATAATGATGTAAAATACAATAGGTACATCTGATTAGTTTGTACTACTTTCAGACGAAATTTGACCAAACTTTGTTGCTAAAATAACTTTTAACGCCTTATTATATAAATTAACCATGGTATATTCCAGAGCAGAAAGAGTTGAAGTTATCGAAATATTTTTCGGAAATAATCAGTGCGCTAATAGAACAGCAGAAATTAATATTTAATTAGCGACATGAGAACAGTAACGTGCATTGAAAATATGTTCTAGAACCTGTAGCTAAATTTCTGGAAACTGGGTCAGTCGCCAATAAAAAACACAACATGGAAAATCCCATAAGAAACGAAGCAATAGAAGTGGGGGCTTTAGGGCAAGTTTATGTAGATCCTACGTTAAGTACCCGCAAATTGGAGATTCTGTGTGGTGTTAGCCGACGTACTGTCCATCGGATTCTAAAGGCCCATAGTTTTCATCCGTATAAAATTCACCTGGTACAAGAACCTAATGAAGACGATTTTGATCGGCCATTACAATTTTGTGAAGATATGAGTGAACGAATTATAAACGATGAACATTTTCTATTCAACACTTGCTTTTCCGACGAATATTACTTTTTCTTAAATGGTGTAGTAAATCGTCATAACTGCCGATATTGGTCCGATTCTAATACCAGAATTTATCATGAGGTTCATACACAGCAGCCACAAAAATTAAATGTTGGGGCTGATATTTTTGGCGAACATTTAGTTGGTCCTTTTTTCTTACCTGGAAATTTGACCGCTGGAATGTATTTGGAATTACTGGAAGATGCCATAGATCCTGCATTAACAGCCATAATTGAAAATCAGAATCATCGGCGGTACATTGCGAATAGGTTGATGTTCCAACAGCATGATGTCCCATCACATTACGCATTACGTGTTCGGCAATATTTAGATCAGACGTTTCCAGATCGATGGATTGGTAGAAGAGGTGCTATTGAATGGCCCCCAAGATCGCCAGATTTATCACCTTTGGATTTCTTTACGTGGGGTCATTTAAAGAGCAAAATCTATACTACTCAGCCAACATCATTAGAAGACCTGCGACAAAGAACTGTGAATGAGTGTCTTCAAATTACACCTCAAATATTGCAAAATGTAATTTTCAACATTTACTTGCCTAACGGGTCAGTTCATTCTTCTTTTTTAAATTAATTTGCTGCCAAATGTATTGGTCTCCACTAATGACGATGTACTAGTTTTATTTAAGCTTTAAATAAATAAATCTTAAAAACTACTGAATTGAAGTGCATTAATTTTACATCATTATAAAGGGAATTGAAAGACCTTTAAAATAAGGTATCACTCGACCCCCCTATCCATTTAAGATTTTGGGGGTGGTGTCACCCCCTATTAGGGGGCTGCACGTGCTAACGTGATTTTTTGCCAAACTTGTGCCCCCCTCGAAAACAAAATCGACGGGTATGAGCGTTTAAAAAAAAAACTGGACTGCCAGTAAATGCGTCTGTTCCGTTTTCGATGCGCCACCCTGTATATATATTTACCATGTATCCAGCTTTCACCAGGTTACTGAGTGTTTCCCTCAACCTAAACGTTAATAACATTTAGCAAACAATTTCACATACCACTGTAAGTTAATTTGAAATCATTTTTGTACAATAGTTGCTATTTCTTCTCAATGTTATTGCAGCTTCTGATGAAGATAGCAAAGTCCATTGAAAGCTAGAGATTAATAAAGTATAAGGAGTCCTCGTTGCTTGAATTTTGTCGAAGTACCCAACAAAAGGATAAAGCTCTTTTTTCCACCTAACTGGTCTAGACGACAATGACGACGTCTCAAGTTATATATATGTTTGCACCATGTCGCGAGGAATAAATATAACTAGGTACACTCCAATCCAAAATGTTTTAAAAAACTGCAAGCTTACGGATGGGCATGTTATTCAAATTTACTTTTGTTTTCCAGCTACCATCGTATTTAGTTGCTAAGAGTTCTCAAGGTTAGTGCGTCCCATAATCTTATTAATGGCAGTCGGCACAATTGAAACATTTGCTGTTCCCTTCACTAAAGAAAGGGAAGCATCTCTAGAGTTTAATTACAGATTGATCAATATAGAATATATTTCCGAGTATCAAGAATATTTACCTTTAGTATGCTAAGAAAATATTAAGGACCCTCAATATCAATATTAGTTCCATCACTACGAAACAGGTAATTAACCTTGTGTTGTGTTAAATACACTATGTCGGGTTCAAGTCGGATACGGTCCTAGTATGTTTGTAGCATGTCGCCAGGAACGAAACTTCACACTATATTTATTCGGTATACTCCAATCCAAAATGTTGTTTAAAGGACTATTGCATTTCCTTGCTGGCGTAAAGTTTTTAGCGAGATGACATATACAATAAACCATAGATGACAAGCTAGTAATGCTTGCAATATTATATGAAAAATGTCATGGTCGACGTGATTAAAATTTCTTCTGCCGCGTTATTGTTAGTCAGAGTTTCGCTATGTAGTCGTTATATTGTTAATGGAGCAACTCCAAAAGCAGAAACTTCTGCAAACTGTGCTATTTGTTATTTTAGCTTCCACTGGCCTATATGCATGCAGAGTATCACCCAGTGTTCTTAGTTTCCCCCATTATTTTTGTGGCTTAGGTAGAGGGCTTAACTTTGTTAGAATAAAGTCCATAAATTTTATTTTGTTGTAAAAGTCAAAGGGTTCCGAAGTGGAAGGTCGTAAAACAACATTTTAAAGGTACTAAATAATAGTAACAATGATAATAATATGTCTTTATTTTGTAGTTGAAAGAATAATAAGGAAAAAATGAATTCGATGAGGGAGGCGACATTCAACATAGTTGCTCTTCGATACAACCCCCGTAAATAATACTAAACTATCATTTAGAGCAAAATGATGGTTGTAATTAATACAATAAGAATAAAACTGTTGTGCACTTTTCACATGGGATTTGACTCTATTTGGGAAGCTGCTAAGTGAGATCGAATTCTTTACTGTATCTGGCAATGAGTTGTATATTGTAGATGCAACATAAGTAACTGACTTTTTAAACTGTTTGGTACTATGTAACGGAACATCATAGAGATTACAAGAACGAGTTTCGCTATCACGAAGATCTGATCTCTTAACAAGTTTGGTATAGAGGTAAAGTGGTAGCTGGGTTTTGTTAATATTGTAAGTTAATCAAGCAAGATGTATCAAAAAGCGCTCATGCATGTTGAACCAGCCAGAGGCTCGAAACTCGTCACTGAAGTGGTCATATTTTTTCAAACCGTACAAAAATTTAATGAATGAGTTCTGAATTTTTTGAATAGAACGTTTGTCTCTAGTAGTAAGAGCAGGCCAGTATACAATATCAGCATACGACAAGGAAGACAATATGAACGAATCGCATAGATTCAGCCTGACTTCACTAGAGAGAGCATTCCTGTGAAGATAAAAAGTCCTTAATTTAGCATAAGCTTTTCTTAAGAGATGCTTAACGTGGGGAACAAATTTTAGGAGTACTATCCATATATAGTCCCAGATTCTTACATTGGTTGCTTGCTCTCAGCTGTCATAGCTATCATGCAATATCCTTCTGACTTGCCTTAAAAATGCTGGACTCGCAGGCTGTCAAAGTGAAGCGTTTTAGTACATTGACAAGTTTATGAATTAGAATGGCCTATCCGAATATGCAATACACTGTATAATCTACTGCGTGACAAAAAAAGGTTAATACCTACGTATGTTTATTAGAATTCAAGAAATTTTTACCAGACGTATCAATGAGTCTATGTATATGAATTCGAGGATCCTCAGCTCATTGTTGAACCTGCCTCTGCAGTCAGTTGACGACTCAAGCTGATAATTTAATCATTTTACTAGTAAGGGACACTGAAAATATATGATAAGCATTATTAAGATCAGATAAACGTATGTAGGTGTTCACATTTTTTTGTCAGTAGTATATAATCCATGTGAACGATGCTGTGTCCTTTTTGTTGGACATCCTGCTATATTAATGGTATCCTATTATACTTCAAATTTGACCCTCACCGTTGGGATCCCGGAAACGGTAAGAGATACGAAGACACTTAAATGGGGGCAAATCTGTGCATTTAGCTAACAAAACGAGGGTTAGAAAGTTTCTAAATTCGAAGTACTTCCTAAGTACTTCCCCAAAATGGTTGTAATTTTTTTCTTTACTTTATTTGTAGTGAGATCTCAAAATAAATTGCACATTAACATTGCCACATTTTCTCCGTCGTCTCTCATCCTTCAACCTCAATTTTACTTTTTCCTAGAGACGTCAAATTGGATTTTTCCACGGGTGAATAAAGTTTATAATTCTGATCCAAAAATACTTGACATTGCCAAACTTTTAGAAAAATAGAATTTCATAGATATGCCTTGCAATTATCATATAGTCATTTTTTGTTGTTTGTTAGTAATAGCTACAAAAAAACGTAAATTAATCTATTATTGAACCAGCTTAACTAGAGAACCAGTTTCCTGACCTTCATACACTGCGTTTCTTACATATTTTTAGGTTTTTCCTTCTGGATTGTAGCTAAAAGGGTTCACTGTCCCAGTTGGACATATATCATATCAAAATTGATTAGATATGCCTCCATAAACAAAATATATTTTTGTTGCTTTGGATTGTCGGAAAAGTCATGACGCTTTTTTTTGTTTATTTTAAGGCCATTTTATTCATATACAGCACAAACTTCAATCAATAATGTATTGCCCATTTTGATCGATGACCTTTCGCCATCTTTCAGGCAGCTTCATAATTCCTCGCTCGTAGAAGGATTTGTCTTTACCGGCAAAAAATTGAACAAGGTGCTGATGTACAGCTTCATCTGAAGTAAAGCGTATTTCTCGCAAGGAATTTTGAAGCGACCGAAACAAATGAAAATCAGATGGAGCAAGATCAGGCGAGTATGCTGGATATGGTAACACATCCCATCCTAACTCCAATAACTTTTGACGAGTGAGCAAACTTGTGTGCGGTCTCGCGTTGTCATGGTGGAACACAACTCCTTTGCGATTAATGAGCTCCGGACGTTTTTGCATGATGGATTGTTGCAAACTGTCCAATTGCCGACAATACACAGTTGTATCGATGGTTTGGTTCTTTGGCAGGAGTTCGAAAAACACGATCCCTTTAAAATCCCACCAAACAGAGAGCATCACCTTTTCCTGATGACTCTCTGCTTTCGCGATAGTGTTACGCGTATCTACACTTCGGGACCAAGACCGTTTGCGAACCACATTGTTGTAAACAATTCACTTTTCATCTCCCGTTATCAAGCGCTTTAAGAAAGGATCGTTTTCCTCACGTTTAAGGAGCATATCGCAGATGTCTACACGCGCCGTCAAATGAACCTCTTTCAGTTCGTGTGGTACCCAACGATCGAGTTTGCTTACGTATCCCAGTTTCTTCATATGGTCGTGAACGGTTGAATGATGGATTTTTAAGGTTTCTGCAATTTTCCGTGTGGTGTAATGTGGGTTTGCTCCTACCAATGCCTTTAATTCGTCACTATCAAACTGAGTAGGCCGCCCTGATCGAGGTGCGTCATGGATATCAAAATCCCCATCTCGGAATTTTTTAAACCATCTCTGGCATTGCCGTTCTTGTAGTGCATGTTCTCCATAAACCTTTCTCAACTTTTCACACGCTTGTCTTGCGTTCTTGCCTTTGCGGAAGTAATACAGCAAAATGTGACGAAAATGCACAGTTTGGTCGTCCATCTTCAACGTGCTCTAAAATCGACGAGACTCAAATAAATCACTTAATTTTTTGGTGCAAATGAAGCTTGAAGTGTCAACTGTCAAACTACACAACCAACATACAAATGTCATTGACTCACGTACTTCCAACCATGCAATTGCATACTTTGTTGCATATACGTCATGACTTTTCCGACAAATAGTTTCCATGCTTGAATGATACCTCAATGTTTGGTAGTTATTGATCAGCTTTAAGTTTTTTTCTGTTTTCCAACCACTTCCTCATCATTTGATATTTTAGATTATAGGTAACGTTTTGCATTTGTTTTAGTATATCCATTCCTATTGATTTCAGTGCATTAGAGAACATGCTATCATCGATACCTCCTAAAATGTTTGCAGGTACTTTGCGATCCTGCTCACAATTCATTTGAAGTTCATCTTGGAATAAGTCTGTATTTGATAATTTCACGCACCATTGGAGCAGCTGCAGAATCATCTTGTTCCCTTCCTTCCATTTTGATGCTTTTATGATCAATCTGACGCACAGTTTCTTCAGACACTCTTTTCAAAAGCTCGTTTTGTATAATTATCAGACCAGACCTCAGATTGAACATAGTAACAGAGTTTGGAAGATTGTGAAGAAGGGCAATAAACCGAGCAGTAAACAATGCACAGAGAAAAGGCAGGCCTTGCAAACAAAATAACAGGTAACATTACTGACATCTGTTATTGCAATGAATAAAATTTTCATTTCGAGTTCAGGTTTCGCCATACCTTTTTGTTTCCTTTTCAACAACAAATTCATAGACAACTAAAGAGATTTACCACTGCATTTAGAACTGAAAAATCCATTTTACTTTATAAAATTCCAACACACCGTCCATATGCTAATAAGGTCAATGAAGTCCAGAGAAGAAACCTCGAATTGAAAATTTGACTACGGCATATTGTAGAGGAGAAAAAGTGACAATGTTAACAAGTAATTTACTTTGAAATTCTATCTCAGGTTAAGTCAGGAAAAATAGAAAATGATTTTGAATAACAAGCGAAATAATGATAATTTCAAGGCCTACCAAGAAAATTCTGATTTTTTAAATTAACTAAGATTTGGCAATTTCAATATATGGCATATTATACATTTTTGTAAACAGAATTAAAAACTCTATTCAACTATGTAAAACTCCAATATGGCGCTTATAAGTAAACAAAGTTGATGCTGGAGGACACGAAACGTCATATTGAAATTCTAGTTATGCTATATTGTAAAAGAGAAAAAGTGGCAATATAAATGTGCAATTTATTTTGAAATCCCATTAGAAATAAAGTCAGGAAAAAAATAAAACGGTTTTGTGGAAATTCAGTTTTTTCCGTCTCTCCCCGGAAATGCTTTCAATTTCGAAACTTTCCAAGCGGCATTTTGTCGATTATCTTAATGCGCAACTTTGCCTCCATTTGAGCAGCCTTCAAACACTCTGTATAGTGGGAACAATTATTAAAATGTGGTGGAAATTAGAGAATACCCAGAAACTCACTTTATAGTGACGAAATTATTCGTTTTCACTTCATTTTTACAAAATGCAAATTATCATTATTTCCTATGTGTTACCCCGTATTTGTTTGGTATTTCTGTAATACCATAGTAGTCAGTTTACTAAAGTGATTTGGTTTCATAGTACCATGTAGCTGTTTTGAATATTCACGGGGAATATACGGGAACTGGCAGGGTCATTGTGCAATTTAAGTTAATCCGGCTACTTCCGTCTCTCTCCCGAAGTACTTTGAATTTAGAAACTTTCTGAGCGGCTACCTAAATACGCAACTTTACCCCATCCAAGAAACTTCATATCTGAATGACATAGCGCGAAGCGCCATCTATCTCACCAGAATTGAACCATTGTAAATCGCGGACCGCTGCTATCATTTCCCGTTCTCGTTCAATAGCAGTGCCGTTAAATGGCTGACAATACGATTCTGGCGGAATACAGAAGGGTCTGCTAGCTGAGGCTTCAAGAGGTCAAAACATAATGAGATGCCTTCGTCTGTCCGACCAAGAAAAGAAGTCAGCCAACCATGGACAGTTGTTTCGTGATTCTTAGCTACTCATTAGCATGGTATAGGCTTGGTCTCTTATCTCTGAACGAACAAACGAAAGCATCTCATTTTGTTTTGACCTGTTCAATGAGGCTAGCAGACCCCTGTGTGTTCTGCCAAAATCATACCATCAGACATTTAGCGGCACTGCTATTGAACGGGAACTGCGACGGTTCCAACTAACAGCAGCGGTACGTGATTTACAGTGGTTCGATTCTGGTGCGATAGATGGCGGTTCGCGCTATCTCATGCTGACAAACCGCACCTTCGGTATAGAGAATCAATGTGATGCTTTCGTTTGTTCGCCAGTTCCGAGCTAGCAGCCGTTGCGAGTGTACACTTGTGCGACTGCGACTTACTGTGCGATCTTATTGCCATTTTCATCGCGATATGATTGCTATTTACGATGGCGAGAATCGAGATGCTGATAAGCCAGCTAAAGCAGAAAGAAGATGCTTTTACCATGCTTGCAGAGCAGATGAAGAACCTGCAAGAAGCTTTCATGTAGGCAAAACAGGAGATAGAGGAAGTCAAAGGGAAGCTCCTCAAGGCGAAGAGGAAGGCGAAGAAGACCCTAGCAGAAGAAGAAGACGAGGACCAGCAGACCACACCGGACAATGAGATGGAAGTGGACAGCCAGCAACAGGACGACACAGAAGAACAGAAGAGGTCAGCCGACAAGAGCGACACGGACTACAGTGTCGTCACCAGGCGGAAGAAAAGAGTAAGGGTTTCCTCCTCCGACGAAGACGATGCACCCAGGCGGCCAAAGAAGCCAGCTGCCACCCAGAAAAAGAGTCCTAGAGAAGCCAGGACCATCGTATCCCCCATGTCAGGAACAGGAGTTACACCAATCAACATTGAGGGCACCGCTGATTGGTCATCCTTAAGCAGGATGATCAACAATAAGGGAATCCAATTCTCTAAGGTGAGGACGGCGGGGAACAGTGTGAAGGTGTTTATCAACACACCCGCAGACTACCGGCAGCTAGTTACCCTGCTAGACTCAATGAAGAGGCCCTTCTTCACCTACCAGCTGAAGGAGGATAAGATGGACCAGATGGTGATTCGAGGACTTACCAGGGAGATGTCTACCGAAGACATCAAAGAAGATCCAGTGAGCTAAGGGATCGCAGACGCCGAGGTTCAACAAATGAAGACCAGGAACACCAAGCAGCTGCTACCGCTCTTCCTCGTGAAGACGAGGATGGCGGAAAAGCTGCAGGAGGTCCAGAGGCTGGATATGTTCACGGTCAGCTTCGAGAAGAAAAAGTGATCGACCGAGCCCAGCGAATGCTACCGCTGCGAAACTGTAGTCTCGCTGAAGGGTGCGTCAAAGGTGGTGAGGACCACAACAGCACCAACTGCATTCTGCCAACGCCGCCAACAGGGCAACGAAATGCCAAGTGCTGCCTTTGCGGAGAAGGACACCCAGCCAACTACAAAGGATGTAGTAAGGCCCCGAGGATAGCTGCTACTGCCCCCAAAGCAGCCTCCACCTCAAATAGGACGTCTTACGCTGAAAGAGCGACGAAAATAAAGTCCACTTCTGCCCAGCAGCCGTCACTCCTATTGGAACTACTGCGCAGAAGTAACACGGCGATGACAGACTGCTAGCTATGATGCAAGCCATCATAACCCGCCTGGATGCACTCGAGGCCCAGAAATCCAGGAGATACTAGACCAGTACCAACCAGAGGTGATGGCCATCCAAGAAACTAAATTGGACGATGCCCATACACTGACGTTCTCGCGGTACGAGACGTACCGCTACGACAGAAGAGGCAGAGGTGGAGGAGTCGCACTACTCGTCAAACGTACCCTGACGAATCATGTCCTCGAAGACGCCGCAGACATCAATGGGGACGCAATCACGGTCCAGGTCCATCACAACCACCGTACAGAATCATCTCCCTGTATGTGCCACCAGGGGAGGCCCTAGACGAAGATGACGTCACTGACCTCCTGAGAGGCCTAGGAGCACGCATAGTCGTCGGAGATCTAAACTGCAAGTCTCCGGCATGAAACAACAACGTCGAAGGAAGGAATGCAAGGCAGCACCACGAACACGTCGATACCTTGGCGGAGGTCATCGTCGGTCCGGAGCAACCAACCTAAATTCCATTCGGCCTTGGGCGACCTGCGGTACTGGACATAGCCATCCTCCGCAACATCAGAGAAGAGTTCGAGATAGAGAGCCTGGAGGAAGGATCGTCGGACCACAACCTGATCCTACTAACGCTTGGCACAGGGGCTGCAGCTCAAGATAGCTTGACCACCAAACGGACGAACTGGAATGACTACAAATCGAACGTCCAAAGGACTATCATCCAAATTCCATCCATCCGATCAGCGGAGGAACTGGACAACGCAGTAGAGGAGCTGGAGAATGCTGTCCTGCGAGCGAGGACAGCACCCACTCCGAGACTACGGCAGTTCCAAGACACTTAAATGGTCCAGCATCGCACCATATTAGGCACCTGATCAGGGAGAACAGAAGACTCAAGCGAGTACATCTCCAGCTGTTGACAGAGGAGTCGAGGATTGCGAGAAACAGAGCATCGCTAGCTCTGAAGGACGCACTCGAGGAACTCCAAAACAGCAGATGGAATGCAGCCTGCGCGGAACTAGAGACCCAAGATGGTACGGCCTGGACTATGCAACGAAAATTTCGTCGTCAGCGCACCACGATCCCCACACTTCACGTCCAACGCGCCAGTGAAGAAAAAGCCGAAGCATTAGCCGATTCGATAGAATCCGAATGCAGGCTCAATTACCATGAAGACGAGGACGACAACCACGAGGAGGCCGTAGAAGTCGTAGCTGAAATCATGAGGAGACGACCACCTGGCCAGGAGACGGATCACCCCTCCAGTCCAGAGGAAATCCGCCTGATCATCCGCAGGTTGAAGGTCAGAAAGGCGCCAGGAAGGGACGGCATCAACAACAGGATGCTGAAGAAGCATCCCTCCAAAGGCATTGCTGCGCTCACCAACATCGCCAATGCCACTCTGAGACTTAACCACTCCCCGCGGCGGTGAAGCCCAGGTTATAATGCTCACCAAGCCAGGCAAGGACCGGAAGTTGCCTCAGAACTACCGGCCCATCAGCCTGGTTTCCTCGATGGGCAAAGTAGTGGAAAAGGCTATCGCCGTTCGACTAGAGAAGCAGAAGAACTGGAACTTCTCCCCCCAGAGCAATTCGGCCTAAGATCTTCCCACAACACGAAACTTCTAGCGCTACGACTGACAGAAAACATCACCAGTGGCTTCAATCTCCAGGAGGCAACCGGCCTCGTCCTGGTGGACGTGGAACGAGCCTTCGACCGAGTTTGGCACGATGGACTCATCGCCAAAACGGAAGCCGCCGGAATCGATGCAAACATGTGCCAACTGATCCAGAGCTGTCTAACACAAAGATGGTTGACGGTGAAGATTGGTACATGCCACTAAACAAGACGACAGCTGGAAACAGGCGTGCCCTAGGGGTCAGCCTTAGCCCCCCTGCTCTACAACATCTACACTCACGACGTACCGAAGTGAGCTGACACAATGCTGGCCCTATATGCAGACGACACTTCTATAGCAGCCAAGCATCGACGACCCGAGATCATCCGTAGGAGACTACAGGATGAACTGGACCACATCCAGGACTGGCGCGTGAAATGGAAAATCCGCATCAACGTCCAGCAGACGCAGGCAATCTTCATCCAACGAAGAAGGATTGCAAGACCTCTCGAAGCATCCATCTTCGACGAAGATATCCAGTGGAGCGACAAAGTCAAATATCTGGGGATCGTATTTGACAAGTCCCTCACCTGGAAAGATCACATAGAAGCTACGGCTGATCAAGGCCATCGCCAGACCTCAGCTCGCTTACGCCTCCGCGGTCTGGGGGTACGCTGCTCCCAGCTATCGCAAGCGACCTGCTGCTCTAGAGATGAAGCTACTCCGGATCGCTACCAGTGCACCATCCTTCGTAAGAAACTCAACCATGCGTAGAGACCTGCATTGGGACACCATTCACGAGTACATGAGGAATAAAGCGGAGAGGACCTTCCAGAAAGCTCAGGACCACCGGAACGAGTAGCTACGACTCCTCATGGACTACGATCCGGACGAGAGGCCTCGCAACCGCAGAGCCAAGTACCCTAGACCCAAGTCACAGTTGGCAGACGCTAACTGGAACCTTGACTAGGAGAACTCGCGGTTGTCCCCCCCCCCCACGGCGTGGAAGCAGAGGGCGAGGATCAGCACTAGCAGGACCAGAAGCCATCTGGAGCAGGACCCACTAGGAGCAGGAACCACCAGGACCAGGACCCATCAGGACCAGGACCAACCAAGACCAGGACCCATCAGGACCAGGTAACAAACAAGTAGCAGAGGACTTGAAACTCTTGATTTTTCGAAAACAAGAGTTCCAAGAGAACATAGAAAACCCTCTATCGATACTCGCTTAACGACATCGATAGAACTGTGCGAGGTAAAGGGAACCAACCCGGCGTTCCCAGAGACTGAAACACATGAGGAGACGTTGTAGCAGACCGCAGGTCACGCACAGCACATGGCCTACCGAGACGCTGATGAGTCGGGCCACGCGGAGGTTAGGGTTTAGTGGGTATTAGGTGGTCTCTTCAAGACAACCTGGAGTCCCACACACACCGTAGCTCGCATAAACGCACTCCCCCCTCACAAAAAAAAAACGTTTGTTCGTCCATGCTGATGAGTAGTTAAGAAGCACGAAAGAGCTGTACATGGTTGGCTGTCTTCTTTTTTTGGCCGGACAGACGAAGGCATCTCATTTTGTTTTGAACTCCATATCTGTTACAGTTCCCGAGATCCCAATGGAGCGGGGGGGAGGGGCTGCGAGCGATTCGAAACACCCAGTATTAGCCCAGATAAGCACGTCGGAGTGTATCGAATTGGCATCTCAATAAATAATGCTCTATTCACCGGCACAATACAGTAATTAAAACAAATAGTGCACGAACGAACGTCAGTAAATAAGCTGACTTCAACAACTTACATTAAAAGCGTCGGCCATATCGCTAAGCTGCACCATTCTTGGAGCGAAAGCCCCATTAGTATAATAGTACATAATTCATCTCTCGACTCATCATGGTTTGCTTCCAACTTTTGACGGATAATCATTCCGTTTCTCACTTTCCATCTATGTACGTTTGTCTTGCAATGGGTGGACTTCGAGGAATACTTAGAACTGGGTACAAAATATGAACACAGCATATAGTCTAATCATATTAGCAAATTACTCCGAAATATTTCTAAAGTCTGGTTTTATTGGCAAAAGTTGTTCAACGGAGTATTTAAAACATGGACGCTTAAAATGGGTACACTAATTTTTGTGGAAAAACTTTTTATTTGACAACAAAGAATGAAAGTGTTGGCTGGAACGAAAACACTTCATATAAAATTGTTAGGCATTTATGAGACATACAAAATGAGATCACACGTAAAAAAGTCCGACTAATAGCAAAAATGTTATGGCTGAAAAACGAGGCAAAATGCAGGTTTTGGTACTTTTGTTAGTAATGCGACGATAATTTGACGCAGCTACTTGAAATTCTTCAAATCCGTAGGATTCATACTTCTAAATAAAAAAAAAAACAATTTCTTTTTGAGAATTTCTAATTGTTTATCCCAAAAAACATGTCTTCCGGACATCACTTCTAGTGCATTGATCAGTATACAGGATTCGTTCAAAGAGCATTTAATAGCAAAATACACGTGTTTACCTTACTGATATTAATCTCAAACCATTTCGAAAGATAAATGTTACTCTCATGCGAAAAACAAAGGTTACGTTTTTTTCTTCTAAACAAATTCGAACATTTCATATTTGTGAGTATTTGAACAAATAAATATAAATAAATATAAGTAAATAGCGTTTATTGCTCAACAGTTAAGGAAACCATTTACTGGACAATCCTAAGTTAAATCAAAATAACAAGAACAGAAAACATCTAAAGAAAAAAAGACAAACAAGAAAAAGAAGCAAAAAAAACATATCTTACTCAGGTGAGTAACATATCATTAATTATGCAAGCAATTTCTAGCTACTTCCAGAATGCTGTTCAAACTGTCAGCATGTATGTCGCAATAATTTGCTATTGGATTGAAAGTTCCACAAATCACATATATGGGTGCCTTCAAAAACAAATTTGTGCGAGCCCTATCACAATAAAATGTTTTAGCTGTACGAGTTTGAATAGATGGAACATTAAAGGTTATTTGAGCCACAATCTCATTAGCATCAATTTGATTGTGCAGTAGTTTATGCAACAACCTAATTGATGCACATTTCCTTCTCAATTCTAATGACTGCACTTGAAACCTAGACAATAACAAACTTTCAGATATACCACGTTCAGGATATATACCGTCAACTTTAAAAGATAAAAAATTTAGAGACTTTCTCTGAACATGAACAAGAGAATCAATGTAGCAGTTGTAAGTTGGGTTCCAAATTGACGATGCATATTCCAATTTCGATCTAATATATGCAGACTACAAAACCAACAGTGACTCTGGGCGGCTAAAGCTTCTACAGTTTCTCACACCAAGCCACTAGGGAATCAATATCACGCTGAAGTGCAATACAATCAGTCTCAGACTCAATATTCCTGAATAATTTTAAATCATCCGCAAAGAGCAGCTTTTTACAACTTAAATAATGCACAACATCATCAATAAATAAGGTAAACAATAAAGGACCACGATTTGAACCCTGAGGCACTCCCGATTTAGTTAAATACTGGTACGACTTGAACCCATTAAAAGTAACATATTGCTTCCTTTCATGAAGATAACTTTGAATGAGTGCTAAAGCTGATAAATGGAATCCATAATAAAAAAGTTTATTCAAAAGCATGTCATGGTCCACTATCGAACGCTTTAGCAAAATCGGTATATACTACATCAAGTTGACCTTGCCGATCGACAGAGATCTATGAACTGCGGAGTAAATTCTATTATGCAATTTGGAGAAATTCGACAATATTGCCACCGCTCTATAGTTTTTAATATCAGTATTATCCCCTTATTTGAAAATAGGTGTAGCTCTAGAAAGTTTCCAAATATCAGGGAATGTGTTGGTTTCTATAGTCTGATTGTATATTTTTAATAAGGGCTTAACAAAGACATGAATACAATCTTTGACTATGAACGAGGGGATGTTGTCTGGGCCGGCCGTTACTCTATTCTTGAGTTTTTTAGATGCAGCAATAATCTCATTTTCATGTATGTTATTGAAAAATATGTTAACCTGACTAGTAGGATTCCTGCCATCAATAAAATCATTAGGAGTAGATGGATCAACAAAAACACTATTAAAAAAATCTGCAACTGCATTGACAGCACAGTAAGGATCGTTCAGTGAGATATCATTCAACTTCATGTTACCAGGAATCCTAGTAGTTCGATTTTTTGTGTGCATGCAGCTCCAAAAATGTTTAGGATATTGAGAGATGGACATCTCAACATTACGGGTATACTTTTTATAGACCACAGATATTTGACGCTTTACCTCAGATCTAAGACGTTTGTACTGTTCATGTAGATGGTTATTGTGACTCTTTTTGTACTTCTTGTATAACTTTGCTTTACGCTTGACTTTCCTAATAATTTCGCTGGTGTACCACGAAGGGTACTTATGACTAAAAGATTTATATTTGGGTACGTAAATATCAAAGATAGAGTATAAAAATTTATAAAATTCAGCAATAGCTAAGTCAACATCTAAGAAGTTATCTAAAAAAGAAAAGTCTGCAATGAGGAGAGCATTATACAGCTCTGTAAAATTTGCTTTTCGGAAATTATACATGTTAATATCGCAAAATAAGGAAAATGCGTCAGGTTAACATTGATATTTTCAAAACACGTATCAAGAGCTGGATGATTAAATCTAACAGCCTTCCATTATCATTCAAAACAGTATTGCATTGTTTAAGGTTCAACGCAGTGAGCAAACTTATTACAGCATTTTTCTTACGGTCAAAATTACCCACAAGTTGAAAATTTGGAACATTGAAATCACCTAACAGTATGACGCTACCTGATTGGAAACATATCATTTGTTCTAGTTCCGCTACAAACTGTTTAAACACGTCATTAGTTATAGTAGGGGGAATGTACATTACAGTCACATAAAAGTTTATCTGACCTATCCAACATCTACAAACTAATATATCAATCAGGGGAAAGCTGACATCTAGAATTGACACATCTACTACTTCCGCTTTAATGTAATTCTTCAATGCTAACACAACACCACCACCATTTTGCTCGTTAATGATATCACATTTTCTGTCCTTTCTGAAAACAACAAAATAGTCTGTAGGAAAAAGTTCACTGCTCGTCACATCCGATTGTAAAATAGATTCAGTTAAAGCGATAATGTCAAACTTAGCATCACTAACAGATGAAACAAAAACATCAATTTTGCTGCGCAGTCCGCGTACATTCTGATAATAACAGCGAACGCTGTTGTCCTTACTGCCGGGCCTTAATGGTTTTCCGAAATAATTTTGGGAATCCCGTTCACATGTTTAATTTTGATGTTAGACTAGCCAGAATCAAGTCTTTCCTTTAACTCATCCTTAATCTTTTTATAAAAGGTAAGCTGCTTAGGAGTGCGGTCATATGAAAGGAAAACTTTATTCTTAAAGCGGGAGTGCTTGAGATTCTTTGAATTCTTGATCACTGCGGATACACATTGCTCCGCGGGGAGTGTAACTTTAATAGGGCGAAATTTGCCTTCAGTTAGTTTACCCAAACGAAAAGGTTTAATCAAAGTCCCATCAACATTCGGATCAACAACACGTAATGATACCGCATTTTCATTATGAATCTGCTCACAAACTCCAAATATCATCAAGCACCGATCTCAGAAATGATCTCTTCAACAAGATCATCTTGATTAGATGATTTAGTATCACTTTTATCATTCTTTAGCGTCTGAATGTCATCTTGCAATTTCAGGATAAGGGTCTTCAAGTCTTTGGTGTCAGTACCAATTGATCTACAGGTTTTACATGACCAGTCACATCCTTTATTGGAATTAATTAATCGAACTTCCGCAGAGCTAATGTCAACACATGAATTTTTGAATGGTTTCTTGCATATACAACATTTAACCATGTATATTGCTTCATACAGCCTATTACAGCATGCACAAGTTACCTGTGCTGGGGCCATAATCTCGTATACTATAACCAGAGCAGTTATGACCAATCGCCTGAATCCAGTCCTGTGCGATATTATTGAGAAGCAAGACTTCTTAATGCCTCTTATTAATAATGTAAGTTGGATTCAGGACTCACCAACAAAAATTCGAAACACACTGGTAAACATTGACTGACTAGCACAGTATGGGTAAAAACCTGCACTTGGAAACCACCAAAATCAAAGATTGATCGAGAGCTAAGAATTCGTATACTGTAAACACAAGACGCAGGACCGGACCAAATGCGCTACGATATTTATACACATTTTATCATCTTTTGTTGCGAATTACACACAAATACAGAATGTTTGAATTTGTTTAGAAAATACCTAATCCAACCTTTTTTTGCATAAAAATAACATTTATCTTCCGAAATGGTTTGCGATTCATATCGGCAAGGTAAACTAGTGTATTCTGCTATAAAATGCCCTTTGAACTATCCCTGAATATTGCTCAATAATCTAGAAGTGGTGGCCGGAAAACAGGTGTTTTGGGATAAACAATTAGAAATTCTCAAAAACTACTTGACCAATGTACTCCAATTTTTGGTTTGTTCGTACGGTAGTCGGTAACTTGTCGGTGACTGTCAAAATCCGAATCAGAGAAATGTTACCTGTTCGTACAGTTTCTGACTGTTTGCCGACAGCTACTCCGCTGTTCGTACACGACCTTCTAACAGATCAGAGGACACCAGTCAACCAGTGACAGTGACAGGTGTCACAGTGGTCGAAACTATCTTGACGACTAAAATTGTTTCGCAAGAGGCATTTAATGATTGATTACTCTTCTCTAGTGGACGATCTCGGGACACCTTGGCACCGACGGACCGTTGACGATCCAGCTACGCCAACGGGCTTTGCTCCTCAGAGCTCTCTTCCATGGTGTCGCCCCGCGATGTGCCTACCTGACTTCGGGCTCCAATCGTAACCGTGTCGAACTTCGCACATCTAGAATTGGCCGATAAGACCGCTCCTTTGTCCCGATGGTGTCGAGATCGTGTAGCAATCTACATGAGCTTTTGCCAGTTCTACTAACCGTAGGCAGTTCAAAGATTGGAATAACAAAGTTTCATTGAGCTCCTCAAAGCAGCCGCGGTGCCCTGGCATGTAGCGTTCACCTGCGCGGCTGCTTCGGTATAAAAAAACAGAGCGATACATCAAGAAGATGAAGACCTGAATTTTGTAGAGAAAACAGTGCCACAATTTAACCGAAACAAGTTTTTGTAACATTTTCGGCAGAATAAATTTTAATGAAATTCCATTTTAAATATCAGCCAGCGCCAATGTGCTTTGTGCTAAATATTTTGTTTATTGATCCGGTAATGGCAAACTGAAGATTATGAATACAGTATGAAAAATCCGAACAATAGAGGACATAACTTTCAAGGACCATAATTTAATACGATTTTTGTGATCACTAATCTTCTGAAAAGTTTTGTTACAGTTGCAAAATGCCAAATTACGCGACTTATGTCTTACTTCTATGTATTCTCGTAGTCTCAGTTCTTTGTTCTGCTGTTTTAGCATTTTTGTGTATCACATATGATGGTAATAACAATAATAATCATAAATAAGCAGAGGTCTTCAC
This sequence comes from Acanthoscelides obtectus, assembly GCA_963669975.1. NCBI lineage: Eukaryota > Metazoa > Arthropoda > Insecta > Coleoptera > Chrysomelidae > Acanthoscelides > Acanthoscelides obtectus. The sequence goes on from CAVLJG010000009.1 coordinate 16,379,791, forward strand.
AGTCTTCCAAGCTCTGTTGCTATGAAAACAAATGAAATCTGATAATTTCAAGGCCTACCTAGGAACTTCTGGAATAACTAGGATTTTGCAATGTCAACGTATGAAATATACATTTTTGAAATCAGAATAAAAATTCTATTCATGTGTGTAAGAATCCAATATGGCGGCTATAAGAAAAAATTAAGTTGATGCTGGAGGATAAGAGACGAAACGTCATACTGAAATTATAAATGTGCCGTCTTGTAGAGGATAACATGTGGCAGAGTTAATGCGCAATTTATTTTGAAATACCTCCATAAATAAATTTAAAACCATATTGGGAAATTTCGTTCTTTACGGTTCTTTCCGGAATTACTTTCAATTTCAAAGCTTTCTGAGCGACATTTTGCTGATTACCTCACTATGCAACTTTGCTCATATTAAAATAGGGGCACCCGTAAAAAAAGCTGTATCACAAAATCTCCAGAATTCGTCATTTTGTCTTTTTTCACCAGCTTTGGGTTGGACTTACATAGGTAGAAAATATAAATATTGTTTGTGCATGCACTTCGGGGCTGAGCGATAAGGGAACAAAAAACCCTACTAACTGAGTTTTATTAAAAGTCATTCACAACACTCTGTACATTTGAATAATTACTGTAGACGTTTATTCAGAATTCTCACTATGTATTTACTTCTTCAACTTGTTATTCGATGTGTGGAATCATCTTTCTTCGGAGTTATGCTTATACTTTTTATATGAGAATTGAATGGGAATTACTGAGTAAATCTACTTGACATTTTTGGGTGCTGTTATTTTTTCTAGAAAGTGTCCATGTTTTCGTCTTTAGAGGAAAATTCGGGCACATTCGGGCAGTTGGACGAAAAATTTTAGATCATTATTGTTTACAGCAAATGAACATACCCCAACTTTTCCAAAATTGTCTACTTTCTTCTAAAAAATATTACATTCGAATAATGATTGTACTTGATTTCGGGCTGTGACAATTTACTGGCAAATTATCTGCTGACTAATTTGACAGCCATCAAACAGTCAGAAGTTCTGTACGAACGGCGGATCACTTGTCGGCAGTCGGTCTTACCTCCCTCAGCCAGCTCGTAACGTTCTCATGTACGCAATTACCCAACTAGCAAAGTAGTGGTATAAGCTTTTGGTAAAAGAACCATTCAGCCATAAAAGCTCTCTATTGTTGTTACCTGAACACAAAAATGCTGGCTTAATGTTGTGTGGAATGCAAATTTGCTTTCTGCAACATATTTGCTCTAAAATGAGGTGTTTAAAATATTCTTATAGCATAGTTATACAACACCTTTTAGGGCAAATTTTTACTCTTGCATAAACGTTTATACAACTATTTTATACGGCATGTTTGCAAGTTAGTCAAAATGGTTGTGTTGTGGCATCCATGGTAACGTTTATAAAACAAACTCGAGTCTTGTTGTTTTGCTGTGCAATTTACTACTTTAGCCGACAAATTGCTCCCAACGGAACCACTTGTACAACTGTTGTTTAGTAACTGTTAAAGGCTGTACATATGCTAAATATGTTGGTAAACAACTTCACTATAACCTAACTATCTGCTGTCATATTTTTGTTAAAATGCCATAACCAATGTTTTAAGACAAACAACGCATGCATATTGGTTCAAAATGTTTTATCAACTGTTCGAACAGAAGGTATAGATCTGGTACAAATTATGGGTAAGTCATTCGACTCTGTCGGTATTTCATTTCAGGCATTGGTCAAATTGCTGTATAACACCTGCAGGCAACACCAAAATATTCTTATAACCTAAAGAGAACATGGAGGATGCCATGATTGTACACAACCACCCGCCATATTGGGCAAAGATTTATTCCTCTATTTAAGATTAAATAATTATGTTTTAGTTCGAAATTACAAATATAAAGTGATAAAAATTAGTGTAATTGTGTCTAAATATAGGATTTGTGGAAGATTTAACGCAGATAAGTTCAGTCTTCCATCTTAAAAATCTTGACATACTATTGATCATTGTCAAAATATGAATCAAATACGAAGCCCGTAGAAATTGGGTAACTAATTTGCACGACAATCACAATAAAATCTGCTGCGCAAGTAATTCAATAGCCCTATATCACAGTGTAGAAGTTATCATATACCTGTGTATGAAATTCACAACGGCCGATATGTAAGTAAACAAGATGACTGTAATGTGTTAGTTATATATTCTTCACTTCGTCTATACAATGCATAAGAAATAGTTTGGTTGCAATAAAGTAGAATCACGTAACAGAATAGTTGTATAGTTGACAAAAACTGAATCTTGCACTGACGCAAATGTCCTATAGCGGCTGCAAGAAGCTTACACTTTTATTTTATTACTGTTACCTGCAGCCCTTATACAACCTCTTAAATGACTGAAGTGTAGTATCAGGTGTGCCCATTCCGCTTGTATAGCTGTTCTAAGAGAGTTTTGCCAATGTTCTTACAGTATACAATGCTGTTTAAGGAGTACTGTATAATCATTGCTGCAACTCTAATATGAGTGAGAATTGTTGGTTCGGTAATACAGTCAGCAACGTGTCAGTGACAGCTAACTGCGTAAACTAGGTCATGACTTGACTTGTTGTGGTTATTTAGAAGTACGAATTTGAAGAATTTCAAATATCTGCGAAAAACCATCATCGCATTACCAACAACTGCCAAAACCTGCACTGTGCCTCGGTTTTCAGCCATAGCAGTTTCGGTAGTAGTAAAGTTATGTCCGCTGGCAAGAAAGACTTGCAAATATTGTCGTAGAAGTTTGGTTTTCCGGAAACCAGCCGTTTTTTGTAAAACCCCTGTTTCGCTGCAAAGGCTGAGGATATCTGGGATTTTTTTACACGCATTTTTTTTCTAATTTTTGGGGCCATCAAAGAAGGTCTCTGCAATTTTTTGCCAAATTGTTTAGTTTTCACGCTACAGCTTGCTGATTGACTGTTGGCGTGGGGCTTGCGGGTTGCGGGGTCAAGGATGGCGTACACATATCACCAGCCGCTGCACCGTTGACGCGGACGATCCACTTTTGATATTTGGATGTTCTCACTGTCTCACTCTCAGTGGTAGGCCAGTCGATTTAGAATAATAAGCTCGTTTGTAGTTGTGGCGTTCTGCGAAGTATGCATAGTAGTGAATTTTTAAAATTCATGCGTCTAAGTAGAGTACAAGATGTAGTAATTTCTCTTCAGCCGCTTACCGATTGACTGGATAAGTGATGTATAGTATTTTCATTTAGACTTGGAACAACGACAAAAAACCTAGAGCTGCAAAAAGGCGTGAACGTGTATATAAATGTGTGACAATGATAAGAATACATTACAGGATGTAGAAGCTCAATGCGTCATCAAAAGACTCGTGTCCGAGTTTCGCAAATCAGTTTGATCACCGGTAGTTCTTGATCTACGACCATGATAAGAGATTTAGCAGTTTTTGAGCCGCGTCTATACGTTGGGCCAACATACGCCAACCAAATGTGTAAAGAATAGACAGTGGCCGATTATTCAAATTTAAATTCAAAATACATTTATTTGCCAAAAAACAAAAACAAAAAAAACATTATATTTACCGTATTATAGAAAATACACACACCTAATATTTTTGGCAAAAAGGACAAATCCTCGATCAAATGACCGTTAACACACAGCCTTACATATACTAAGTGACATATAAAGCCGAACACCCAGTTTAAATGGTTTTATTTTCATAAAATTTTGTATAAGTACTTAATGAAGCATAATAAGTAAATGATAAAAATTTCCAAATGATTGCACTGCTTTAAAGCCCTTTGACCTTTAATAATGTGTGGATCCACCCTGATGTGCTACGCATTCTCCAATGCGCCTAGGCATGCTTCTGATCAGGTGGTCAATGTCCTCCTGTGGTATCTCATTCCAGGCAACCACCAACTCCTCTCGAAGTGCTTCTAGAGTCTGAGGAGGACGTTGCAAATTGAGCAATCTCCTACCCATCATATCCCACACGTGCTCAATTGGGGATAAGTCGGGAGATCTTGGTGGCCATGGTAACAATGTGACATCATTATGTTGAAAGAAGTCTATTGTCACTCTTGCAACATGTGGTCGGGCATTACCTTGTTGGAAAGTTGGATCTGCCAGGGTGTCAAGATAGGGTAAAAGATGGGTTTCTAGAACTTCGTGGATATAACGCTGCGCGTTCATGTTTCCTCTGATGAAGATTAAAGGTGACCTGGAACCATGAGCTATAGCACCCCAAACCATAACTCCAACAGTGTGATGAACATGTCTTTCAACAAAAAACTGTGGATTCCTCCTTTCACCACGCCGCCTTCTAACCCTGGCACGACCATCGTGCATGCCTAAACAAAATCGAGACTCGTCACTAAAGACAATACTGTTCCATTCGTGATCCCAGAGTGACCGTTTTCTGCACGACTCAAGGCGATTACGTCGGTGTTCTCGAGTTAAAGGGAGGACCCAGTGTGGCCGGTATGAAAACAAGCCAAAACTTCTCATTCGTCGGTAAACACTTCGCATGCCAATAGGTCTTCCGTGTTCTGCAAACCATTCATTTGCAATGGACCTGGTAGTGGAGAAACGGTCCCTTAAGGCCAATAATCTTAGGCGGCGATCTTCACGGTCTGTTGTTCTACGGCGGCGTCCAGTACCCCTTGCTCTTTGCGTACGACCTTCTCGAAGCCATGCCTGACAACACCTAACCACAGTGTCTACACTTCTTTGCACTCTAACTGCAATTGCCCGAAAAGAAAGTCCAGCTTCCCGAAGTCCCACTATACGGCCCCTATCAAACTCACTAAGTTGACGAAATCGTACAGGTCTCCGTACTCTAGGCATCGTAAAGGATGTCAAGAACCAAAATCCGCCAACGTTGATTCTTTACTGCGGCTGAAATATTCATTTTTAGAGCGTTAGTGAATTAAAAAAAAGCAGTATAAAAACCGGAATGTCCAACTGATAAGGCTGAAAATTTTTTCACTCGTTATTTACAGTAAGATGAATACATTCACCAACTTTCATTAAAATAAAACCATTCAAACTGGGTGTTCGGATTTATATGTCACTTAGTATAAGTAGGGTGGGTGTGAAAATGCCCTGTGATTATGACGGGCACACTCGGTGTGGAAACCAATAATAATGCTCATTGGTCTATTCCTAGTATCAATGTATCGGTGTATGTTAGCTTGACGTGTAGACATGGCAGTATGCTCTGCTGCATAGCTTATCTGCGCAGGACTTCACACCTTTTTGTGCAGCTCAGGGATTTTTTGCGTTTCCAATTATTAATAACGGAAGGAGTATAAGTATGTGTGTGTACATTTCAGAGTTAACCCGCCGGTAGTCGCGCCCTGGTTTTGGACTGTGTTGGTCGCGCTGGGTCTATCAGACCCAGGCAAACTTTCAATTTTCTTTGGTACAAAAAAGTCGTTTGCCTAGAATACCGCATGAACCAGTATATGGTTTGACATATGTCAACTCATACTTTCAAAAATGGAACATCGACGAAATAAAATGCGTTTATTGATACCTCTTAATATATTTACATCAAAATTTCAAATAAAAGCAATCAAAAAAAGAAAACAGTGAGATAAAACATTGAAGGCAAAGATAATGATCGATAAGAAACATTGACTTAATGAATAATGACAAACTAATTGCTGTCATTTTTAGAACCTATTTTCTCCACATAAGAGTCTTGACACTGCAAGAAATCTGTATTCAGTCGCGCTGGGTCTGAAATTCGAAACTTGGAACAACACACTCACCTTTGTGGCTGCGCTGACACTAACAATGTATATATGATCTGCATCACACTATAGGAAGGTAGTGGGAAGGAGACATCGGGCAGTGTTGTCACATATATGCAGCGATAGGTTTTAGAAGCGTATGGGTCAGCCACACCCGGCGCGACTACAGGCGGGTTAAGTTAACTGAACAGAAATGTAATAATAAAAAAATTGTCATGCTATCAAAATCGGAGATGCATCTTCCGATAAATGTTTTGTCCATAATTTCATGTCTCCAATGAAATATATGGAAAAAATATTTAACTTCAATTCTAAAATGTACACACACTTACCGCACTTACCCAGTCAATCGACAAGCAACTGAGGGGAAATGACTCCACTTAATCGCTTAAACTTCAAAAATTAGTTCATTCGCTAAAGTCGGTAAACACGCCTAACTGACAAGCGAGCTCAGGGTTCAAAATTCAACTGGACTATTACTGAATAACTCCCACCATGTACAAGTAAGAGATCGTCTGGGTCGTCAACGCATGCACGGCAAGGCTGCCAGGCGTGGCGATTTTTTGCCAAAGTAGCGATTTGACAACTTCAAATGACGACTAAAATTGATAGCTTAGTGATTGGCTACTTTAGTGGTGCCCCGTATCCAGTGTACTGCCCAACCTAAAAGTTTGGATGAACTTCGTCAACGCATCATCGAAAACTTCCATGATATCCCATATGTTTTTGAAAATCTCCATCAGGAATTTGGACATCGCCTATATCAATGTTTGGCCAACAACCGGCAACATTCTAAACACTTAGGTATTGAAACAAAAAGTGATATTTTTCTGTGTTTCTGTTTTCTGAACAAATTAAGATAAATAAGGATTTTTCTAATTTTCTTGAAAACGAATAGACCGATTATAAAAAAGCAAACGTCAAAATAAAGGACTTCGAAAGACCTTTCAACGAAGCTAGCACTCGATATCTCTTGTCGCTTAAAATGTTCAACGGGATGATCCTGGTGGCAGAGGGTGAAAGGGTGTAAACTAGTTTTTGGTTAAAAAATTGTCTCCCTTGACAAATCTTTTGACGTGTCTCGGCGTTCTTTTTTTTAAACAGTGCTTTTCGATAAATCCGTGGTGGAAAGCTTTCAAATGAAGACTCTGTATGTTTTTGCATACATCGTTCGAATATTCTTGCGAGAGTGATGATCCTAAGTAAAAGAGGTACTCCACTTCCACCAATATTCTATAGCGCAGAAATGGCTGGCTCAGACAACTTGTTAACATTGGAACTTGCTATGGATAAGCAATGAAAAAAGTATTATGGATATCATACAATGTCAATATAGGGTGACTTGTAATGTCACGTATTCCTGTTAAGGGGTGATAGATTAGGTCAAAAGCAACCAATTTTGTCCTATAACGTCCTATCCGGAAGTTAACCGTTTTTCAGTTATTTGAATTTAATTTTTTTAATACTTTATTCCGATTTCAGACGGTTAAAATTGAAATACAAAAAAACTGCATGCTTGATTTTGAGTTTTTTGTTATCGTCGCATAGCAGACATTCCAATAGTTCATAATACGTAATAAAATGTTGAAAAGCTACAAACGTTTTAAAATAGCGCTTTTTAACTGTATCATTTTCTAATTTTTTTACTGACTTATTCGATAAAAAATGCAAGTTTCTGTAAAAAATCCCCTAGTAATGAAATGTGCAAATTATGTAAATAATATCTCTATATAGCAAGCTTTTATTTGAGATATTAAGCGTTCAATTATCAGTACATGCAGCGAAACAACAATGACACCCACAGAGGCTGGATTTCTAAGAAATTTGTATTACCTGCTTGAACAAGTCGTTACTGTCCTCAAACGACTCGCGTGCCATGATTGTTTTATGGCATCGGCTCGACGAGGAAGCGAGCGAGAAGAGCTGACTTAATGGAGGAGTGAGAGAGAGCGAGCTGTTATTGTTCATCATTGTAGTTACGCCATTGCCGCATGGCGAGTGAGAATTAGGTTTAGTTCGTATCAACTACTGCGTACGTGCACACGTTTTACGCACCATTATTATTTTCGAGTTTCCCAGTTCATTTCGAGTGGTTTCTTTATTATCATGGCAGACGCAGAACATCCGCCAGGACCTCGCCATAGCGAGCACGGGCAAACCTTTACAAATGAAGAATACGCATACATGATGTTCTGTTATGGACTTTGTAACGGCGATTCTGCAGCTGCCCGCCGTGAATATCGGCAACGTTTCCCGAATCGCCGAACACCTCATGTTACTGTGTTTGACTCTGTGTATCGACGCATCCGCCAAACCGGACGTGTTCAAAGGCAACATAGTGATGCTGGTCGACCTCGAGTCTATCCTCCTGAAGATGAAGCGGAAATCCTTCGTGTGTTTCAGGAAGACCCTGCTACGTCTACGCGCATTGTGGCTGCTCAGTTGGGTATATCACAATACAACGTATGGTTTACTGTGCATACTGCAAGATTGTACCCTTATCACTACACGCTTGTGCATGTGACTGAAGAGGGCGATCCTGCAAGACGATTAGATTTCTGCAGGTACATGTTACATTCAGATACAGAAGATCCAGACTATTTTAAGAAAATCCTGTGGACCGGTGAATCGAAGTTTGATACGGACGGGATCACTAACTATCATAATGCTCACTACTGGGCTGATAAAGAAGCTTTAAACCCCCGAAAAAATAAGAGCGACGGGGTCTCAGAGCCGGTTTTCAGTCAATGTGTCGATGGGCATCATTGACGGATATTTAATTGGACCTCATTTTCTGCCCGCCAATTTAAATGGAGAAGTGTATGAAGAGTTCTTGAAAAATCACTTGTTTGCATTAATGGAAGACGTCCCATTGGCGACGAGACAAAATATGCGGTTCCAGCACGACGGCTGTCCCGCACACTACAGTAGATTAGTACGGTCGTATTTAGACTCTAAATTTCCAAATCAATGGATTGGCAGAGGCGGGCCCATTGCCTGGCCAGCAAGAAGCCCAGATCTCACACCGATGGATTACTATGTGTGGGGACATATGAAAAGCCTGGTGTACGATGTTTCGCCCGTACCAACGCGCGATGAATTAATTTCAAGGATAATCAGTGCAGCTGACCAAATAAAAAGCCGCTTAACAACCGAAGTTACCAAAAATGAATTACGGAAGAGAATGCGGGCGTGATTCGTAACAGGGGATTACAATTTGATCAGAATCAGTAAAATACTAAAGGAAATGTAATTAAATAAAACTGTAATTAAAATAAAAGCCTTTTATTTATCCTACGTAATTATCGTTAGTACAGTTTTACTCATCTTTTTTTAATTTTATGTCTTTCTACTTGAGTTAGTTGTAACTTTTATACCTCAAATGGAAGCTTGTTAGATAGAGATATTATTTACATAATTTGCACATTTCATTACTACGAAATTTTTTTAGAGAATAAGTTAGTAAAAAAATAAGAAAATCATACATTTCAAAAGCGTAATTTTAAAACATTTGTAAGTTTTCAACATTTTATTACTTATTATGAACTATTGGAATGTCCGCTATGCGACGATAGCAAAAAACTCAAAATCCAACATGTAGCTTTTTTGTATTTCAAATTTAACCGTCTGAAATCGGAATAAAATTTAAAAAAAAATAAAATTCAAATAACTCAAAAACGGTTAACTTCTGGATAGGACATTATAGGACAAAATCGGTTGCTTTTGACCTAATCTATCACCCCTTAATCGGAATACGTGACATTACAAGTCACCCTGTATACGAGGAATGATCAAAAATTCATTACTATGTTCTTCTCTCGTTCACAGCATAATTCGTTTCTCAAAATTGTCTTGAGCCAGCCATTTGCAGAATAGAATGTTGGAATATAGATATCGCAAAAAGAATCTGTTTAATCGACCTGATTTCTATATGTCTCACACATTTGATAACGAATAGTTGCTATGCTTCCGTTAGTTATACCAGACACGCGAGACGGATCCTAGATCATGCTGATGAGTAGCCCAAAAGCATGAAACAGCTATCCAGGGATGGCTGTCTTGGATCAGAAAGCAGTATATTCAGTACATACTCACTGTTGGACTTCACGGTAGAGCGAGTTTGCACTTACCTGAAACAATAGAATAAAAATTAGATTTATATGTGATGACATCCATTGAAGAATAGCCGAAATCATCAGAATAAATATCTGCGCTATATAGTTTTTGAGCTCATATGGTACGATCATAATTATGACATGCGAGTTTATTTTGCTTTTGAGGGACCATTTATCTCGTGCGGCACACAAGAATGTATAATCGCTTTACCTTTACTTCCCACGTATACTGTGTCACGTGCGAAAAACACGTAACCTTTTTTTACAATGTTGATCACTTACCAGTAATTCGAATTTCTCTTTATTTATTAAAGAGTACCGATTTGTAGGCCAAACCATTTTTAATGATTTTATTATGGCAAAATTCGTAGTTTATTGATATTGTTCTTTCTCAGAGACTCAGTATTGTGTTGGAATATTTTGGACACCATTATTGTAATATTGTTGTTGTTCGAGAGAACAGTACAGTACGCCCTGAGCTCTACCACATTTATTCAGCAGAACCCAGAACAAAACAAAAACAAGGTTTCTCTATAATATATGAGCGCCTAAGTTTAATAACTTGTATGCGCAAAAACAGACCAAAACAGTAATTAATTGCTAAATATCGTGCAATATATATTTTTGCATAAAATCACTCAACAATACAAACAAAACATGAAACACGACATACACAAAATGAAAGAAAATTTCATATCTTTGTTGTAAGTCATAGACTTACCTTAAGAACACAGAAAAAAAGTGTCCTGACAATATCAAAAAGAAAAAAAGAATCAAATAGCCAGATCAATCAACCTCAAAGTAGATTAAAATAAACGCATAAATTGTTCACGATTTTCCCAACAGAACATTTTAAACGAAACATTAAATTTTTTATTATTTCCAATATTCCCGATATTAGCAGGAATCAAATTGTAAAATTTAGGTGCAAGATATGTCACAAAACGCAAATTTGAATCTCGCCTGGACTGCGGGACGTTCACGTTATGAGTGGTGTTTGCTCGGGTCATATAATTGTGGGACACATAATTTGTATTTAATTTCCTACTTGCATGTACAAAACTACATACTGCAAGGATATACAAGATTTTAGTATTGTTTATTTCTTGAGAAAAAAGTTGCATAGTGGGATATAGTTTAGGTTTTTTTAGAATAATCCTTACAATATGCTTCTGTACCACTTTTAGCTGCCCAAGATTTGAACCGTACATCCCACCCCACACAATTATTCCATATACCAATAGTGGCACCACACGTGCTTTGTAAATCATTAATAGTAGTTTAATTTTCAGTATGTTACGAAGAGCGTAGAATTTATGGATGAAAAATCTAATTTTTTTGCTCAAATACAGCACATGTCGGTCCCACTTCAAGTTATCAACAACAACCCCCAAATATTTAATTTCACTTACTTTTTTCAAAGGCTCATCTATATTATCAAGTTTAATTTGATTAAATGCTGGTCTATTAGCCATGGTGATAGAGAAGGCAATGTAATGGGTTTTTTTTATATTCAGAGTTAATTTAAATGTGTCCAGAAGGTTTTTAATTTCTGCAAAATCAGTCTTCAATTTTTCACCCGTTGATTCCCATGTCTCTACATGAAACACCACCACGGTGTCATCAGCACAGGCAATTACATCGCCATCAACTGCAAGACTGCAGAGGTAATTTACATATACTTCGAAGTTGAGTCATTTATTTTAACAGTGAGTAGATCTGATCAAAAGAAATGTTTTTTTCCTTTAACATTTTTGTGGTAAGATTAAAGTAACAAAGTTATAGCCCTTTAGAAGTTTGAGTACCGCCCAGTATCAATAATAATATTATGTGCTCGTGTTTGGCGACAATGGATATACTCCGCCTTATCGGTTCATCGCATCGGAAACACAAAAGCGAAAGAATTTGAAACGCTGATCACGATGTTTTTATTCAGTCTGTGTCAGTCGGTAACGCGTGAGTGAATAGTGGTGTTTGCTGCGTAGCTCAAACGAAATAAAAAATGGCACATATTTATGCGGATCGGTTTCCCAATCGAGGGCAACCAACCCCTCGTGCCTTTGTTAATGTAGTACAACGGGCTCGTGAATCAGGTGACTTAAGACCTCACAGGGGACTGCATGCCGGTGCTCCAAGACCTCACGATCAAATACAGGTTCGCACTGAAATACTTGTCGGGAGGATACTTTATAAAACAAGGTAAAACATTTTTTTTTATTTTTTTTTTATTTTTACACACATATTTTGGTTTATCTTCCTTCTACCATCATTATCTGAAAATTAATGACTCAACTTCAAAGTCACCCTGTATATTAAAAAGAATCGGTCCAAGTACTGTACCCTGTGGAACTCCATGCTGAACCGTCTTTGGTTCACTTAGAACGTCCGCAATCCTGACATACCGAATCCTGTGCATTAAATAATCTCTAAATACACTTAACACAGCAGCCATAACTCCATGTCCCTCCAGTGCTTGGAGGAGCATAGGATGAGATACCGTGTCAAATGCCTTTGCTAAATCCAAAAACAAAGCGATGCACTTATCACCGTTATTTAAATGATTATTTTAGACGCTAATTCGTAAACCGCATGTGATGTGCTTAAACTTTGCCTAAAACCAAACTGATTCTCAGATAACAGCTTATTTGGGTCCAAGAATGCAACCAATCTAACCTTAAGGTATTTTTCAAATATCTTTGCTAAATCTGAGATTATACCGGTTGTCGCCGAAGTAATAAATTATCAACTAAAGAAAGTAAGCCTGGAGAATTCGAAGAAGCTGAAAGATACTGGAATATATTTAAGTTTGGATTACACAAAACTAGATTATCAACAAAGAAAAATATTGTATACAAACTTGAAGGTGGCTAAAAGTGCTGGACTGGAAGTGAAAATACACAACCATACACTTCACATAGGAGAGGACATCTTTACTTCTGACGATTTATCACAGGGGACTCCCGATGTTTTAACGGCGGCAATTCTGAAGCTGAATGTAGATCCTCAAAATACAGGAAAAAATTCAAGAAACTCTTTGAAAAAAAAAACATTGTCGAAGAAAAACCCAAGAGATCCACCAGAATCAAGAGCACCAGTAAATAAAGAAATATTATTTTTATCCATCACGAGTATATTTTACTAATACCGGTTGTTCTTCAGCTCATTGATAGCCCAATCTTTTGAATGTTTCAATTTTGTCATTTTGGTATATTTTTGACACTTTCAGCATGTACCGATTACTTATACTACTTATAGAATATATGGTATTTATTTACTTTTCATCCATTGCCAAATGTAAGCATTAACCGTTGATCTCAATGTTGTCCTTATTACCAGTGTGTGATTGTTAAATCTAAACAAATAAGTTTTTATGGTACTATTCTCATCTCATCGCCTTCCTATACCTAGTTTTATTGATTTATTATTCTGTTCTGTTTATCCGGGTGTTTTTTATTAGTATTGCATATAATTGTTGCGTTGTCTTTATTCTGTATAGATCTAATATATTTATCATGTGGTTATACTCATTTTACTGGCAAAATACGTTGGGTGCTCTTTAAGAATAAGCCTTCGCCAGATGTTTTCAATATGTCTAGACGTCTAAAATTCATGAGCTTCAACGTAAGGTCAATTCAGTCTGGTTTTCTAACTTTGAAGGAGTATGTTGTTGACTGTGCTGTCGATGTCCTGGGTCTCAGTGAGACTTGGCTAACCCCAGATATTGATTCCTCCTCAGTATTTATCAACGACTTCAATGTCGTTAGAGCAGATCGAAATAGCAGAGGCGGGGGCGTCGCGTTTTATGTGAGAAATGGTATTGCCTTCAAAATATTGCACTCTAATATCACCGCAGTATTGGAAGAACTTTGTATCTCTGTAAAGGTTAATCAACGCAAATATTGTCTAGCTATAGTCTACCGTCCACCATCGGCAAACGTGCTTGACTGTTTTCATCAATTAACTGAGTCTTTAACCAACCTTTCACTCGATAATGATTACGCAATTGTCATGGGCGATTTTAATATTAATGTTTTTAGTGAACGACGGCCGATCCGAGATGCTGAACTGTTTTCTTGAGTCTTTTGATCTGTCTCAGTTAGTGAAAGAGCCCACACGTATAACTTCCAATAGCCAGACAGCTATAGACTTGCTCATGGTTAGCTCTGCTGATATAATAAGTGGTTATGAAGTTGTTGACGTAGATAGAATATCTGACCATCTAGCCCTAATATTTTATGTAGATGCATCGGAGATAAGCAACCTATGTAAACTGAGGACATATCGTGATTACTCTACCTTTATCCTAGACAATTTCTACCATGATTTACTTTTAATAAACTGGGATTTTATATATACGTTGAGAGATGTGGATCAAATGATTGACTTCCTGAGCTCTAATATCTTGTGCACCTTCAACTTGCATGCTCCTGTCAGAAACATTCGAGTTACCAAGCCACCAGCTCCTTGGCGAACATTCAACACAAAACTCATGATGCGAACAAAAATTGACGCATATAAAAAATTTAAACGTACAGGAACGATTGCTGCCTGGGAATTCTATAAGAAAATCAGAAATTATGTTTCTAGTGCTATTAGGCGAGAGAAAAAAGCCTATCTCGATTATGTTATGAGACATAAAAATTCGAAGACTACATGGAATATACTTAGATCTTTGAATATCGTTAAACATAACTCCATAAGTCTACCTCCACATCTTCAGGATCTCGATTCATTAAATAGTGCTTTTTTAAACGTACCTCAAACAACCAAATCATTAACTCAATTGAACCTTTTAGACAAATATGAAAACGTCAAGAATAGTGGTACTTTTCTGTTCACGACAGTTTCCCCTGCCACTGTAGAGAAATTTATTAATCGCATCAAAAGTCATGCTAAAGGCTCAAATGGCATCACAATTGATATGATCCGTATAATACATAAGCATTTGCTCAAGTATATTACCTTCATTATTAACTTTTGTATAACAAATAATCTTTATCCCTCTTCCTGGAAGAATGCTCTTGTTCTCCCTCTGCCTAAATCTAATTATCCTTCAAGTCTTTCTGATCTTCGTCCTATAAGAATTTTACCAAGTTTATCTAAGCTTTTGGAAATGGCTCCACATGAGCAGCTGCACACATTTGTTTGTCAAAATAATTTACTGACCACCTCCCAATCTGGCTTCAGACCATTACATAGCACCACCACTGCGCTCCTGTCTATATCGGATAATATTTATAGCGCGGTTGATAAAGGAAAGCTGTCCTGCTTAGTTCTTCTTGATTTTAGCAAGGCCTTCGATACGGTTGACCCAAATATTCTCTGTAAAAAGCTTAGATACTTTGGCCTGTCATCATCGGCTTTCACGCTGATTAAGAGCTTTTTAACTGATCGCTCACAGTCTGTCATATATGAAAACAATATATCAACTTCTTTATTCAGAAATTTTGGTGTCCCTCAAGGATCTATTTTGAGTCCCCTTTTATCTGCTCTTTATATGTGATTTTCATGAAACCGCCAGCAACTCAATCGTTCATCATTACGCCGATGATACCCAACTTTATAACTGCTTCGATCCTGATGAATATATGCTTGGCCAACATCAAATAAATCAAGACCTGCAGTCTATTTTTGACATATCTAGTGCTCACAATCTAAAACTAAATCCTGGCAAATCATGCTGCATTTTATTTGGGCCCAAAAAGAATCGTGAAATAAATCAATATCGCATTAATATTATGGTGAATAATGAAGACATATCCTTCGTAAACGAATGCAAAAACCTTGGTATCTGGTTTGACTGCAAGCTACGCTTCACTAAACATGTTAACCAACTATGCAATGCGTCCTATAATGTGCTTCGTCAGTTATATCCGAGTCGAAGTGTCCTGTCGACACAGCTCAAGCTTAAACTCTGCGAGTCCCTTATCCTGTCAAAATTATCTTACGGTGACTCTGTTTATGGACCTGCTCTTTTACAACGTGATGCCGAGCGGATTCAGATGATACAAAACTCATGCATCAGATTTTCTTATGGAATCCGTAAATTTGATCATATTAGTAGCGCTTTTGACCAATCGGGATGGTTTAAGATGAACAAATTGAGGAAACTGCATTGCCTATCTCTGGTACATAAGACCCTTATCCTTAAAGCGCCATATTATCTTTATACAAAACCAAGCCTCCTCTGCCAGTACGATCAAAGATCCTCTAGGAATAAACTCATCTTACTTATCCCGCGGCATTCGACAGCATTGTTCACACGCAGTTTCTCGTACTGGGCACCCAAACTATATAACTGCTTATCAAGTGAGTATAAAGAATATAGCCTAAGCAATTTTAAAAAAAGGTTAAAGATGAGTTTAAAGCAGTCGGATGGCTAAAATTTTACTTTATGCATATCCACAGGTAATTGATTGTTTCCTTTCTCTGATAAGTGTTATATTCTAAGTTTTTTTTTCTCTCTCTCTCTATAGTTTGTGTCAATGTTTTCCAGGTCGGGTTGAAAAACAGCATAAGCTGACACTCCACCTTTTCGTCACTGTTCCTTTTAAACCAATTATTTTGTAATCGTGTGACGAATAAAGGCCATTTATTATTATTATTATTATTATTATTATATACTTATTGGTCTATAATTACTTATATATTCTTTATCTCCTGCTTTGTGAATAGGTGATTCAACCGATATTTTAAATTGTTTAGGTACTTTACCTGTTTTGAAAATCAGATTGATTATATGAACTAAGGGATCCAAGAGATATGCATGTATTTGTTTGATTATTTTAGTCGTTAATTTATCTAATCCTGGAGAACAACTATTTTTTAGACTCATTATATGTTCAATAATTTCATTACTGTTGGTCGGTTTTAAATACATTAAATAGGAAGGGCTATTTATAAATTGAAAAGGTTGTGGGAGTGTTCCCAATTTTATCTGACATTTCTCTGCCAATATTTATAAAAAAGTTATTTGCTTTTTACCAATAATCAAGTTATTTTTTTCATCCTTCAGGTAAGTTATAGGACATTCTGTTTGGCTTTCGTTTGTTACCTCTTTAATTTATAAACCTTTTTGGATATCATGTGAGCTTTGATTAAATTTATTATAGTGTTGTGAACGAATATCTCAGAAATTTCTCATAAAATACCGTTGCTCCCTCGTAGAGAGTTGGATCTGCACTGTAGTTCTGAATATTGTCAACCAGCGTGCCACCTTGGGATTTCTACGCGTACTAGCCGTATATGAATATTTGCTTACTATCAATATACCTTCTTTTAATTTCGTGCACAGACGCACCCAGCGCCATTTTGCTTTTGCTTTCTGCTGTGGTCTTGGTTATGTGCGGGTGTCGTTTCATTCATTTCCAGACTCTGGGATATTAGGCTCCCAAACACCAACTTATGGAATAGTACCTCACGTTCAGTTGTTTTGGTTTTGGCACTACCCCGTCCATTTTCAAATGAGATTTCAACCGTCAGCGTTAAGTTCTCTTTTGTATACCATAGGACCACGTGCATTGATGCTTGTGCTGAAGAAGTTTGTTCAATATCTGCTTCCTTTTAGTGGAAAGGCATTGCGGAGGACCACCATTCACACTCATGCAGCTTTGTTTTGTCGCTGTTTCGCAACCGATTTTGTTGAAAGCCATCTCTCCTCATTGATGAAAAAACCCTCACGTTAACAGGTAAAGCATCACTTTGATTGCATATTTTATAAATATTAATATACTAAGTGACATATAAATCCGAACACCCAGTTTAAATGGTTTTATTTTAATAAAAGTTGGTGAATGTATTTATCTTACTGTAAATAACAAGTGAAAAAATTTTCAGCCTTATCAGTTGGACATTCCGGTTTTTATATTGCTTTTTTTTTAATTCACTAACGCTCTAAAAATGAATATTTCAGCCGCAGTAAAGAATCAACGTTGGCGGATTTTGGTTCTTGACATCCTTTACGATCGGTTACGACGCCTAGAGTACGGAGACCTGTACGATTTCGTCAACTTAGTGAGTTTGATAGGGGCCATATAGTGGGACTTCGGGAAGCCGGACAATTGCAGTTAGAGTGCAAAGAAGTGTAGACACTGTGGTTAGGTGTTGTCAGGCATGGCTTCGAGAAGGCCGTACGCAAAGAGCAAGGGGCACTGGACGCCGCCGTAGAACAACAGACCGTGAAGATCGCCGCCTAAGATTATTGGCCTTAAGGGACCATTTATCCACTACCAGGTCCATTGCAAATGAATGGTTTGCAGAACACGGAAGACCTAATGGCATGCGAAGTGTTTACCGACGAATGAGAAGTTTTGGCTTGTTTTCATACCGGCCACACTGGGTCCTCCCTTTGACTCGAGAACACCGACGTAATCGCCTTGAGTGGTGCAGACAACGGTCACTCTGGGATCAGGAATGGAACAGTATTGTCTTTAGTGACGAGTCTCGATTTTGTTTAGGCATGCACGATGGTCGTGCCAGGGCTAGAAGGCGACGTGGTGAAAGGAGGAATCCACAGTTTTTTGTTGAAAGACATGTTCATCACACTGTTGGAGTTATGGTTAGGGGTGCTATAGCTTATGGTTCCAGGTCACCTTTAAGCTTCATCAGAGGTAACATGAACGCGCAGCGTTATATCCACGAAGTTCTAGAACCCCATCTTTTACCCTATCTTGACACCCTGGCAGATCCAACTTTCCAACAAGATAATGCCCGACCACATGTTGCAAGAGTCACGATAGACTTCTTTCAACATAATGATGTCACATTGCTACCATGGCCACCAAGATCTCCCGACTTATTCCCAATTGAGCACTTGTGGGATATGATGGGTAGGAGATTGCTCAATTTGCAACGTCCTCCTCAGACTCTAGAAGCTCTTCGAGAGGAGTTGGTGGTTGCCTGGAATGAGATACCACAGGAGGACATTGACCACCTGATCAGAAGCATGCCTAGACGCGTTGGAGAATGCGTAGCACATCAGGGTGCATCCACACATTCTTAAAGGTCAAAGGGCTTTAAAGCAGTGCAATCATTTTGAAATTTTTATCATTTACTTATTATGCTTCATTAAGTACTTATACAAAATTTTATTAAAATAAAACCATTAAAACTGGGTGCTCGGATTTATATGTCACTTAGTATATATTGATTATTGCTGAATGGAATTCTTAGAGTGTTCTTGATTTTGTTTTCCATTTTACGTATCCAAATATAGGGGAGTGCCTACATGTCAGCGTATTTTAGGATTACTACCATATGTCGATCATGACTTTGATTTTTGAGCTGCCATAATTTATAACAACGGATAACCTGCTGAGGGTATATCACTTTAGTACATTTTTATCTTTTCGCACTTACTTTACTTTTCTTATCAAAAAGAATGTACATCTTTTTGTTTATATCGAAGCAGCCGCGCAGGCAGAAGCCTAAATGCCGGAACACCGCGGCTGCTATGATGATCCAAGAGAAATTTTGTTAATACGATTTTTGAACTGCCTAAGGTTAACAAAACTGGGAAAAGCTTCCTCTTGAAGATTGTTCCACAATCTTGACACTGTACTTGATCTTTCTCTCGATTTGTGTGTATTAAATGAGTCGCTTTTTCTCTGACAGAGAGTAGATTTTTCTCTCTCTAGGGTTTCTTTTATGCCATAAATTTTGGAAAACGAGACTAGCAGCCCCTACATTGTGACGTTTCTCACATCACTGCCCACTGCTGTCCACTGAGCGTTTGTAAACTGTGGACATCTTAGCTGCACCTAGAGCTGTAACTGGAAAAAGACCATATTCCAGATACGTTCAGGTTTAGGCGTAAAAATATATACTAAGTGACATATAAATCCGAACACCCAGTTTAAATGTGTTTATTTTAATAAAAGTTGGTGAGTGTATTTATCTTACTGTAAATAACAAGTGGACAAATCTTCAGCCTTATCAGTTAGACATTCCGGTTTTTATACTGCTTTTTTTAATTCACTAACGCTCTAAAAATGAATGTTTCAGCCGCAGTAAAGAATCAACGTTGGCGGATTTTGGTTCTTGACATCCTTTACGATCGGTTACGATCCCTAGAGTACGGAGACCTGTACGATTTCGTCACTTAGTGAGTTTGATAGGGGCCGTATAGTGGGAGTTCGGGAAGGTGGACTTTCTTTTCGGGCAATTGCAGTTAGAGTGCAAAGAAGTGTAGACACTGTGGTTAGGTGTTGTCAGCCATGGCTTCGAGAAGGCCGTACGCAAAGAGCAAGGGGCACTGGACGCCGCCGTAGAACAACAGACCGTGAAGATCGCCGCCTAAGATTATTGGCCTTAAGGGACCGTTTCTTCACTACCAGGTCCATTGCAAATGAATGGTTTGCAGAACACGGAAGACCTAATGGCATGCGAAGTGTTTACCGACGAATGAGAAGTTTTGGCTTGTTTTCATACCGGCCACACTGGGTCCTCCCTTTAACTCGAGAACACCGACGTAATCGCCTTGAGTGGTGCAGACAACGGTCACTCTGGGATCAGGAATGGAACAATATTGTCTTTAGTGACGAGTCTCGATTTTGTTTAGGCATGCACGATGGTCGTGCCAGGGTTAGAAGGCGACGTGGTGAAAGGAGGAATCCACAGTTTTTTGTTGAAAGACATGTTCATCACACTGTTGGAGTTATGGTTTGGGGTGCTATAGCTTATGGTTCCAGGTCACCTTTAATCTTCATCAGAGGTAACATGAACGCGCAGCGTTATATCCACGAAGTTCTAGAACCCCATCTTTTACCCTATCTTGACACCCTGGCAGATCCAACTTTCCAACAAGATAATGCCCGACCACATGTTGCAAGAGTCACAATAGACTTCTTTCAACATAATGATGTCACACTGTTACCATGGCCACCAAGATCTCCCGACTTATCCCCAATTGAGCACGTGTGGGATATGATGGGTAGGAGATTGCTCAATTTGCAATGTCCTCCTCAGACTCTAGAAGCACTTTGAGAGGAGTTGGTGGTTGCCTGGAATGAGATACCACAGGAGGACATTGACCACCTGATCAGAAGCCTGCCTAGGCGCGTTGGAGAATGCGTAGCACATCAGGGTGCATCCACACATTATTAAAGGTCAAAGGGCTTTAAAGCAGTGCAATCATTTTGTAATTTTTATCATTTACTTATTATGCTTCATTAAGTACTTATACAAAAGTTTATTAAAATAAAACCATTTAAACTGGGTGTTCGGATTTATATGTCACTTAGTATAACTAAAGCCTGTATTTATAAAGTCTTTGTACGTGCACCATGGTAAACGCTTTGCAGCGTTAATTATCACAATTATATTGTCAGGTAGCTTTGAATAATATCCTTTCTTTTAACTTGCACTCCAGTTGTGGACCATATGTGCTGGTTGTTTTGATAATATATTGTGATTCTTTTTTTAAATATCTTGTTTTATTTGGCTCTCTGTGTACAATTCATTAAGGTTTGCCATTATTGTTAGATTCTTTTCTTTTGTGTGGGTGGTCAGGCAAAACAAGTTCTGATTAATATTTCTTGGATTTGTGGCTGAATCCGTCTTGAGTCACTGGCGCTCTTAACCCTCGCTACTGTCCGGGGGTTAAGAGCTAGTGCCTACATTTGCACGCCACTTGATAGCTGTTTTGCATTGCCTGGCCCTTAGATTTCATTTATTGATTCATTAATAATCAATTAAAAAAAGGACAGAGGAATCACACCACCATTTCCTCTTGTTTATAAAAAAAAGGCGTGGCAACTGGCGAGAAAGTATTGTAATCGCGAAAAATTTCGAAAACGAGATGTTATGTTTCTTGGATGCTATATGACATGCACATCACGAAAAACCATGTCACTCATTTCCGTTGGTCTGTCTGTCTGTTTGTCGGACTGACGGATTATCGGTGTGTGGGTCTGACGATCGGATTTGGATGAAGTTTTGATTCAAGATTGCTACTGTGCCAGGGACGAAAAAGTGTTTTTTTTTTAAATTGGCGGAAAAACACGAAAAAATAACGTCAGCTTAACTTCGTTGCAGTAGTTGGAAATCGGTAGTTAGGGGTTATGAGCAAGGTATGTACATCATATCATTTTCATATTTCACACAAAAGATCTTCCAGTACATTTGTCCTTATAGCTTAGAGAAGAATTTGTAAATGAGGCACGCGGTCGGTCGGGACGATGCAATGCAACAACGACTTTCATACTCCGAACCCTGCCTTGTTTCGCCGACAGAGATGTTACAGAATATTGGTTGTTACTTAAGACGTATTTGACTGGTGTGCGCGTTGCCAGTTTAAACTCGATATTGAGGGAAGAGATGAAACGTTTATTATGGTAGAGTGCCAAATCCTAGGTCAAACCCTTTTTGATGATTTTCTTTTGGCAAATTTCATAGTTTATAGATTGTATAACTTCACATGTAAGATCACTTCAATTAACTATTTTGTAAACTCTGGAACATTACGTACTCACACATGGGGCAGTGCCTACATGGCACCTTCTGTTGGGCATTACGTTACATTGATCATCAGTTTGATTTTTGAACTGCCATAACTTTATTTTAAAACAAGGGATAAATTTCTGAGGGTATATTGGTTTAGTACATTTTTATAATTTTTGGCCTTTGCCTTACTTTTCTTGTAAAGTAATATACATGGTTTCTTTCTTCACGTTTGAGTGTTTTCCGTGAGTAGTTTTGTCTTATTCATAGAGTAGAGAGTAGATTTTTAAGCAGTCTTTCTCTCTCTAGGGTTTTTTCTATACGGTAAGACTGAGAGTTACAATAGACAGAGTCAAGACCTTCAGGCAGCACATATAAAGGGTAACCAACAAGACAAACAAAGTTTCGGTCAAGCTGGCATGGATAATGCCCAACAGTCGTGGTCCACGCAGTGAGCGACGGAAGGTTGTTGTACGGGGTAGCGCGTATCGCACTGCCTCAATGCGTTTGCTTCAGGTCATCACCGCAATATCTCCACTCCATCTGATAGCCAAACAGAGGGTACAAGTATACCAAGGCGACAGGACACCAGCCGATAATAAAAGGGAAGCGGACCGAGTGGCAATCTGAGTGGGACCAAACAACTGGCACGACACAGTGGACGAAACAGTTGATACCAGTGATAGCTGCAAGCACCGCCAATTAAACTACTATATTACCCACGCATTAACTGCGCATGGGCCATTCCGTAGTTACAGGAAAAGAATGGAGCATATCACTGATGACGAGTGCCTAACCTGTATGATGGAGGAGACTCCTCAGAATGACCTTTTCCACTGTCATAGGCGGGAGGCATATAAGCCTAGCATAGAAGCCCGGACCAAGTTCGGAGTGCTAGTAACACCGGAGGATATAAGGTATCCGGGGGTAATAAGGCCCACCAGATATTAAGGCCCAACGCTGGTTTGCCCAAAGGAAAGCGCCTAAAATATTCATATCGCCATCTGTTAATAATATTTAGTATTACTGTTGCCGGAAATGTAATTTTGTTCTATGTTTATGAGCTTCCTGGCTTGTTCTACGGTGTCACGTTTCGCTGTGCTGTATTTTATAAGAATTTCGACCGGTAAGTAAGCAAATTAAATTGTTTTAATAATACTTGTACGTAGATTTTTCATTATGTATGCATGATAATCTATGTATCCGATAGTTTCATTTTACGTAGCGTTTCTTTTTATGTTGGGTTTGTTTGTTGTTTAATAACCTCAAAATTAATTTTATTGTGCTACAGGTTATAAGGCCCGGGCCTTATTTTCTACAATGCATTGAAAAAGGCTTGGGCTTTATTTTCTGCCGCCATGAATACTCGTATTCATTAGATTTATTTATTCTTTTACAGAAGATGGGTAAAAAAGCAGAGGGGTAAGGGCAAATTGGGATGAAGAGATGATGAGAGAGGCATTAAATTATATTAACGAAGGAAAATCTCAGCGCTGGGTGAAACAAAAATGCGGAATACCCAGACGAACACTTAGGAACCACATTAAATCACAAAGCGTGAAGAGAAAACTAGGTAGACAAACAATTTTGACCGACAATGAAGAGACTGACCTTGAGAATAAAATAATTCGGCTAGCCGATAAACGTTTTCCGCCAAAAGCATTAAGAAGGTCTGTGCTCAGGTATGTTGAGCAAAATAAAATTAAGCATTGTTTCATTCAGGAAACTCGTCTCGCTGGTAGGGAGTGGGTAAGGACTTTTCTGAAAAATCATCCGAGAATATCAAAACGTCGATCTCAATTCATGAATCCAGCAAGAGCCCAAAAATTAAATCGGTTTATCGTAGAAGATCATTTCAAAAAACTAGGAGATTTGTTGGAGCGCACTCAGTTAAAAAATAAAGAAGCAAAAATTTATAATATGGACGAGAAGGGTTGCCGCTTGACTCTTCACCACCAACAAAACGTTCTGGCAGCCAAAGGAGCAAAACGAGTGCATGTACTTTCTCATGAACACGCCGAAAACGCAACTATCGTCGCTTGCGCTAATGCTCTCGGACATGCCATACCGCCTGTCATTCTTTTTAAGGGTAACAGATTGAAGCCAATCTACTCAGATGGCTTACCGGCTGGCTCAAAAGTTATGATGACGCCTAAAGGGAGCATGACGATAGAAACGTTTGATAAGTGGTTAGACCATTTCATTGAATACATGTCGCCTCCGCCAGTAATTTTAATTTTTGATGGGGCCAAATGCCATTTGGACATTAGCATTGCTGAGAAAGCAGAAGCTCGTGAGATTCACTTATATTGTCTGCCGAGTAACACCACCCATGAGCTTCAGCCGATGGACAAAGCTATATTTCGAGCATTTGAAGCTTATTGGGACGATGAATTGTTAAAGTACTGGGATAAACATCCCCCCACGTGATTTAAACAGGGAAAGATTTTCTGAAGTTTTCACACCTACATGGCAGAAAGCAATGTCAATTGGAAATATTACAAGCGGCTTTCGAGCTACGGGAATATGCCCTTATGATAAGGATGTTCTTCCCACTGAAGCATTTGCCCCAAGTCTTGCAACTGAGAAACCTTACCAGGAGACGACCGCCGCTGCCGATGATTCGGAATATGATTCAGATGACTACCTGCCTTTAGGTGAATTGCGTAAAAAATTAATTCCTTTGAATAATTCCTTCGCGGAAGTGTTACCAACACCAGATCTAGTCGAAAAAAAATCTGCTCCAAGACGTAAAGCTATAAAGTACAAAGCAGTTGGTCAAGCGATCCGTATTTTTAAAGGAGGTGGAGTCTCAACTTGATCCCGTTCCAGTCTTATCGAATACCGCTAAATCGCCATATGAATCTATGTCTTCAATTGCATCAAAAACAAAAGAACATAACGAAGAATGGCACTGTGTGATTTGCTACGAAGACTATGTAGCAGATATGAGACGATGTGCTTCTTGTGGTTTTTGGGTCCATGAGGATTGTGCTGGTTTGACTGCGGACGATACTGAAAATTTTTTGTGTCCAGACTGTATGCCTTAAGTATTAGATTTATACTTAATACCATATTTTATCTTTGATACTGTTTTTTAAGTGTGTTACATTTATTTTTTATTCTATCAGTATTTTGTTGAACTGTTATTTTTTTTATCTCTCATTCAAATCTCATTATATGTCGTTGCAGATATTAAGGCCCAAAGGGATATTTTTGATATTTATGTTTGGATATCATTATTTTAATATTTTCTTTTTATTTTTTGATTTTTTTTGTGTTTTGTTTATTCGTTTGACTTGTTTTTTGTTCATTTAAATATGGGCCTTATTATGTGCACTTGCAGGCGTCTCGACATATAAGCATGATTATTTTGTGTTCAAACATTACCATTATGTTAGTTATACCCTTTTCTATTTTTGTAATAATAAAAGTTTGAAAAAGTAAACTTCTCTCGTAGATATTAATTATAATTTCTTAGGTGGGCCTTATTACCCCCGGGTACCTTAGTACAAGAAATGATCCACGCAAAAGATAAATGGCAGACCATCATCAGAATGACCAGGGACATCCTGAGTCGAAAGGAGAGAGAATAGTGGCAAACCGGGGCAATGGATCAAGAGGAGCGAAACGTTCAACCTCTCCGAACTTCTAATCCGGTCGATCTGGGGAGGAAGACGTATGGGGGAAATCAAGAAAATGATGAAAAAAAAAGGGCATTCTGCGTGCGGGAAGTTATACCTACAGTGGCAGTTCCAGCACGTCAGGAGGTTCATAGACCCACTCGTTCCAGGTTGCGGCCTGGCGACTGTCCTGAAAAAAAACTGCTGGCCACTGCTTTTTTGTCCTGAGCATTTGTGAGCTGATGACACCCTAAATGCGAATATCAGTCTATGGTGCCACAATGGTACTGATGTCCTGCAAATAAATGAATGAGTGTTTGGAAACCAGCAATGTCACTGAGTCGTCTAGTTTCAAAAACCACTAAGTCCAATTTAGGTTTTTTTTCAAAAAACGCAAAAGTTTGCTACCAGCCACAGAAAAGTAACCTAGAGTTTTTATATGCAGAAACTGATAGATAGTGACGTAATGTTTCAGACTGATTTCTCTGGGAAATCTCGCTTTAATAGTTGTTTGAGGAACTGAAAAAACACTTTGGATTTAGCTGTTTTTGAAAACAATTATGGATTTAGGGGGTTTTGCTTCAAAATTCAAATGCAAAAGCAAAAGCAAATGATAAGACTAAATTATAGTGCTTCATTTATTCAACTTATTATAGCTGTCAAAAAAGCATTAAACTATATCATCTTCCTGAACGTGGCTTCTCTGACATAGTTCTTCATCTCCTTCATTATCTTCACTATTGCCTTTTTCAGTCACCTTCCCAAATCTTCTGACAATGTCTTTGTAATATATTAGATTTTTTTTAGCAATATTTTGCCAGTCGGCTCCAAAATGTTTTCGCAGTAGTACATCCACGTCTCTTATCTTCTTCGCATTTAACTGGACTTTATTCAATTCTATTTCTTCTGGGAAGATATTGGAAACTTGCTTCCTCCTCCTCGTTTATAGTCTTGCGCCAGTTTAAGGCTTTCCAATCGACGCCTAGCTTTTTTACTTTTCCAAACTTTACAAATATAGTATAGTACTCCTTAGCATCGACGATTGTATCTTTCTTCTTCACATTTTTTTCTATTTGCGCGAAAACTCTATCTGGTGGCAGGAACGAATGGCCAGTTACTGGGAAAATCAAGTTGACCTTCTGAATATGTTTAGGTGCATCATCTGTAAGCCACTTGGCACACATTCCAATCATAGTGCTGTTTTTATTTTGACCGGTACATCCGTCAGAAACAAGTTTTATTTCAGAAACTTCATCTGCAATTTCCAAATTATTTAAAGTATTGTAAACTGCTGAAGCAATTTCGTTAGAACCCTTTGATGCTTCAGATTCCAACCAAGTATGCATGGAGACGTTCTGTTTATTTATTTATTTATTTATACACTATTGCCCAACAGAACTACTCCAATTAAAGGACAATATCATGGTAACTTTACTTATAATTCATACATGTAATGTATACCTAAAACTAATTTAAAAAATAGAACTAGCTATCATAATAGTACCTGAAATTCGACACGATCTTACTGATAAAATCAAAATTAATGTCAGTCTGCTATGGAATTATAATTGTTACATATAGAATGTAGCGGAGAATAAAATAATACATTTGTACGGGAGGTACAGCAGTAGAAAGTTAGAGTTCTTCTCGTATTTAACCGTGGAATATAGAAATTTAACCTCTGGAGAAGTTCTGGTGCATCCACTCTGTCGTGCAAAAGCTTATGAAGGAATGATAGGCCAGCAGTGGAACGTCTTAACTGTAGAGACTCTAGTTCAAAACGACGCAGCAGAACAAATTGAGAGACCCTCCTTTCTGGATATGTGCCATCGATTTTATAAACACAGAATTTAAGAAATTTCCTCTGCACATTTTCTAAGATGCTTATATAATACGCATAGAAAGGGTTTCATATCAAACAGGCATACTCAAGTTTTGGTCGCACCAGTGATATAAAAAGAGATTTTAGCGCCGCTTCCTTGGAAAAAGATCGGCAGTTGCGCATTATGAAACCCAGAATCCGTGTCGCTTCGGAAGTGACGCGTGCTAGATGGACAGAAAAGTCCAATCTACAGGAAAATGTTACACCAAGATCTTTAGTCTCTGTTGTTCTCTCCAAAACCGCATTATTTATGGAGTAATCAAACATAATCGGATTCATTTTACGACAATATGAACGTACATACATTTGGAAATATTTAAGAAGAGAATATTATTGTCGCACCACTGTCTGATGGTATGCAGATCGTCCTGAAGGGTAATACAGCTCTCCAAATTTGTAATTTTGGTGTAGATTTTCAGATCATCAGCAAACAGTAGACATTCACACTTTAGTGAAGCGACTAGCTTATTTATGAAGAATAAAAACAGCAAGGGACCTAGGTTTGAACCTTGCGGTACTCCAGAGGGAACAGTATAATTTGCTGAAGAATACCCATTATAGTAAACATATTGCATCCTATTAGAACGATATGAGCTTAAAAGACCGACTAACGAGTCACTAAGGACGAAATAATGAAGGCTATCTACAAGAAGATGATGGTTTAATTCATCGAAAGCCTTGCTGAAATCCATGTAAAGAACATCGACTTGTTGTTTCTTGTCTAACGATTCTGCTATATACTGCGTAATTGTCATTAAATTTGACGTAGTGGATCTACCTTTGATGAAACCATGTTGTGATGGAGTAATTAGGCTTTTAACGTTCTCGAAGATAAAAGAGTAAATGGCCATTTCAAAAGCCTTTGCAAAGTTGTTCAAAATGCTTATAGCTCTATAGTTGAGTACATCAGATTTATCACCATCTTTCAGGACCGGACACACCTTAGCTGTCTTCCAAACATCAGGAAAAATTCCACTCTTTAATATAGCATTGAAAATTATCAGCATCGGCTTGACGAAAACATGAGCACAATCTTTAATAATAAAACTAGGTATTTGATCTCTACCAGACGTAAGTTTATTTTGAAGCTTAGAGAGAGACTTCAGTACATCAGCTTCCGTTAATTCCCCTAGATAAATACATGGTGTTGAAGTGACACTATCTACAGAAGAGGGAATATTTCGAGAAGTAACATACACACTCTTAAAATAGTCGGCAAATTCATCAATAACATCTTGTGGAGTATTGAATACATTGCCGTTGAACTGGACTTGGCCTGGTATTCTGCTACAGTCTCTCTTATTCCGAATGTATGACCAGAACTTCTTCGGGTCGTTGATTATACTGTCTTCAACCGACGACAAGTACTCACTGTAAGCAACTCTAACTCGCCCCTTTATGATTCTGCGCAATCTAGAAAATTCATTGTAATGGTAAACATTTCTTGTTCTCTTATATTTTCTGTAGTAATAATCCTTCAAATTTATGTTACTTATAATTTCTCCAGTATACTAAGGAGGATACCTGAATTTGCAGGTGTTGGTATATTTAGGAACATAAATATCAAATATTGAAAAAAATTTAGCATAAAATGTATCGCATAGTTCATTGACATCAGTAATTTTACGTAAACAGGACCAGTCAGTATAACTCAAAGCATTATATAAGCCAACATAGGACGCCTTCTTGAAGTTATACATCAATGATGTAGGTTTAGTATTTGGGGACAAGTTAGACCTACTAGACAGCTGTATGGTAAATAGGATACTTAAAGGTGGATGGTGAGGATCTACTTGATTTACAATAGAAATAGCTTCCCGTGAAATAATACATGGTACACTTTCAGTGCTTATGACTAAGTCCAGCAATCGCCCCAGCGCATTTAATATCAGGTTAGATTGGATGGTATTGGTAAGATCTAAAAAATTAGATAGCGTTGTATAACGAAAATCTGCATGGAGACTAAATACGAAACCGGGGGCATTAAAATCGCCAAGTATTAAAACGTTGGGCTGATTGATTATTAACGTACTCATGTGTGACAAAAAACTTTCGTAAGTGTCATTAGAAGTGTCTGTTTGGTTAACTTTGCTTTAGACGATCCGATCACGACTGTGAAGTTACATAAGTAAAGTTGTTTTTATAATAGGTAATTTGATCTTGGATTTTTGGCAAAACTAAATTTTTTTCACAGTCGTATGAAAGAGTTATTATATGAGCCTCTTCTTTCTTCAAAATGTCAAAAAAAAATTGTGCCTTCATTTTGTGTAATCTGTATTGTGTAAGTATCATCGTTCTGTGTGCAATATTTTTTCCCGCTTTATTTTTTCTTTATATTCTAAACACTGTGAGCAGACGTCCACCTGTGGGGCATTAAAACCTATATTGAATTTAGTGTTGAATCGGAAATATGACTCCTTGCATTGATGGCCTGGATATTCAGCATTATATATATATATATGTCCACAATTTTTTAATGGATAAATCACTGGAAACGTACGGCCTTTGTGATCTGCCTCTGCAATAATGTTTCTCTAGTACTGCAATAGATTTGATAAACTTCATCACAGTTTCCCTAACATCTTGAGACTTGAGGGAACGATGTTCGCCTCCACGATACTCTCTAGGTAGCTGATCCTTATGAAAAAATCGAGAGAGTACACCTTCTACTCGGTACCTTTTTAAGTTTAAGATACCTAAGAATGCTTCCTTGCAAACAGGAACAATTTCTTTTGATTTTTTGCGGATATAATATGTGGTGGCCATGGTACGTGGTCTGCTTGAAGACTGATTTCGTACTCGTTTAATAGTACCAACTGTTGCATGTTTCAATATAAACGTGTCTTGAGCAACTTTGGACCGAGATACCCTCTTCCTGGCACACTCGGGTGCAACTTCAAAAACTTGCATTTTAATATAAATTCTCAAACGAAATAGATTAAACACGTTAAATCGTAGTTCGAAGTAGAACTAACAAAAATAGGTTAAGTCCAACACGTGGTTTGTGCGAAGCACGCCGGAACACAGAATAATTGGATTTAGGGGATTTAGATTCTCAGGTACATACCGCACATCCAAATGTTATGGATTTAGTGGCTTTTGTTATTGAATGGATTTAGGGGTGTTTGGACTTCACTCAGTTATGGGTTTAGGGGATTTTGAAACGAACGCAGGAAATAAACAGCGGTTTTGGAGGTCACTTAGCAGATTTTGAAACGTACTTTGATATCTGAAGCATTATTTAGACCTTTCTCAATCAGATGGCGCCACTAATTCAGTTTGGTTCAAAAGTGGATTTAGGGGACTTTGAATCTAGGCGACTCGTCTATGAAACTTTTGGTAGAGTCTTTGTCATCAAGTAGGTGTTTAATGGGTATCTCCAAGAGGTTTATAGAAAAAAAAAACACGGGAGGTGATGTTCAATCAGTGAAATCGTATAACAGTTGAAGAAGATGAATAGAAAATCAACAATAGTAATTAAAACATGAATTTTATTAAAAAACCAATTTTAACTGAATGGTGTGCAATTTCTTAATATTCAGTAAGCTGATGACACACAACAAGCTGTCATCTTGTACTGACAATATTTTGTTTTTAATATTTCACAGCTACTGGTTGCTAAAATTTGTTGAATGGATCTTGAAGCTGATTTGCTATATTTCACGGACTGTTACCCCATCGTTGGAGAATAACGGGCTGTTGATTTGACAATCCTGGTGAAATCCGCCTTTAATCACTTGATAAAGTGCTGTCAGTAGGCCCAGAAATTATCAGAAAACGAAACAAAGTTTACTAGATCTATCGAACACAGCACCAAGTGGCATCTAGTACCCGAATCAACCACTGCAAGAGTGGTACTGAGATGCAAAAAGCACAATGTAGCTGTCCATGGCTGGTTGTGGTCAGATGCAGTGAAACTTCATTGCTAATAAAGCTTAGAGGGGTTCCGGTTTTGCCAGTTCAACTCAATAATATGTTTTATTCCTAAATAAATATTAACTCATATGAATATTTATTTTGAACTCATGCAATCAAAAGACTGTTAAAATGTTCACGTATTTGATTAAAATGGTAAAAACTGCCTGAATTGATAAACATAGTTTTTGTAATATCGGCCTAATTTATATATTCAATATTATTATTCCACTTTACGTAAACTGGGATTTACTGGCTCTGTAGAGATGGTGGTTAAATATGTAGTATCTAATGTTGTATTGGTAACAAAGCAGAAGTTGAAGGATGACCTGAAACCGTAGAATTAATACTGGCTAATTGACTTCATTATAAATAAAACATTCTCTAATCCAACGTGCAACAGGGTTAGTTCATAATTGGCTACTTATCAATTCGAGCACATAATAAATTCTAATGACTTACTTACCAGTCATTTGCATGTCAAACTCTAGAACCATTATAAAAAGACGTAGGATTTGCAGATGTCAGAGCTTTGGTCAAAATCTTGTCTATGCATTGTCCAAAACGTACAGATTCCATATTGTAGAATCAAAGTAACTTTGGAGGCGTGATACTTAGGGCCATATCGTCAGTCGTTCCTACAATTGTAGGACGCCCTTATAACCTTCCTGATTCTGATCTCTTCTTCAGAAAACCTGCGGTATTTTTGGCTTTCTATCAGAGTCAGGACTATCCTATTGTGAGACTGTTTTCTTTTTGAATTGTAAGAAATTTCATGCTGATATAACAGATGATATAAATCAAAAGCATGAACAATTTGATGCAAATATATTTTTGTAACATAACCTCAAAATAGAGCGCTGATACGGAACAGTAGAAAACTATGAAAATCAAGGAGGCCATATAGGCGCCCTACAATTATAGGAACAACTCACGATACGACCCTTATTACTCTAATAAGTGGGTTTGACAATCAACCAAGCAATAAAGCGAGATAAGTGGAAAAGACAAGCTTCAAAAATTACATCAAAAGCTGGAGTAATTTTAATTTTTACAACTAGAATATCAGTTCAATCAATATCAATAATCAATGAATTAAAGGAAATATAACAGTAATATTTTATGCTAACCTATGTAAATACTAAAATTATATCCACTGTACCCAGTAAATGATAAATTGTCCATGTTAACAATAATTTCATCCAAGGCGGTGCTGATTTTCTGTAATGCTTCTCAAATGAAGTTTTTCAGAAAGTAAAAAAAAAACAGGTGATTATTTGAAACTTGATAGAAGGTTATAGGTTATGCAGCTATGTTACAAGAGCTATGCAAGATGGGTTGTCAATATTAAGCATAAAGTCGACTTTCTTAGATGACGCTCATAGCGAGCAAAAGCGGAACGATATACTTGCATACTACAAACTATATAGGCAGCAAGGAGATATTTTGTCGTTTATTTTTTTGCGACGTTCGTTTCTGCTTATTGGCTTCGTCAGAATATATTGAAAATACCGAAGCGAAAAAATATGCCAACTAGATACGGATGTAACCTGGAGGAAAACAAGGATGGAATGGGAAATACATCTAGAACCCACTAGCAAGACACAGCCGGTACATCTATGGCTTCGGTCAGAGTACCTCTTGCTCACGTGGCATCAACTAACTAAGCTTCAAAATAAGCTTACGTCTGGTAGAGATCAAATACCTAGTTTTATTATTAAACCTTGTGCTCATGCTTTTGTCAAGCCGTTGCTAATGACTTACAACACTATATTGAAAACCAGAATTTTTACCAATGTTTGGAAGATAGCAAAGGTGTGTCTTGTCCTGAAAGATGGTGATAAATCTAAGGTACTCAACAGTAGCGCTATAAGCATTATGAACAACTTTGCAAAGGCTTTTGAAATGACCATTTACTCGGTTATCCTTGAAAACGTTAAAAGCCTAATTTCACCATTATCGCATGGTTTCATCAAATGTAGATCCGCTACGTCGAACTTAATGACAATAAAGCAATACAAAGCAATATAAAGTTAAACGACCATCTTCTTGTGGATAGCCTCCATTATTTCGATCTCAGTTACTCATTCGTCGGTCTTCTAAGTTCATATCTTTCTAAAAGGACGCAATATGTTTATTATAATGGTTATTGTTCAGCAAATTATACTTTTCCCTCTAGCGTGCCGCAAGGATCGAACCTAGGCCCCTTGCTGTTTTCGTTCTTCATTAATGACCTACCCGCTTCACTTAAGTGTCACACTCTACTATTTTTCGATGTCTACAAAGTTACTAATTTGGAGAATTGTATTTTCCTTCAGGAGGATTTGGATACCAACACACAGTGGTGTGACAGTAGCTCTGTTCTTAAATATTTCCAAGTGTAAAGTTTGCTCATATTAACACAAAGTGAACTCGATTATCTTTGATTATTCCATAAATAATGCGGTTTTGGAGAGAACAACATTATACTAAAGGTCCTGGTGTAATATTTTCCTGCAGGAACGGCTTTTTTGTCCATGGAACTAAACAGCACAAAAGACTCTTTCAGAGTGCGCTTCTTTGATATGGGATGCTTTCAATGCATATTATATAAATACCTTAGAAAATGTACACAGTAAATTTCTTAAATATTATAGTTATAAAACTGATAGCGCATGTCCAGAAAGGGCGGTTTCTCAGTTTGTTCTGCTGTACCGTTCCCAACTAGAATCTCTACAATTAAAACGTTCCTGAGCTGACCTGACATTCATTCATAAGACAGAGTTGAAGCTCCAGAACTTCTCTGAGATTGAATTTTCTTATACCACGTTTAAATTCGAGAAAGACTCGAACTTTCTGCTACAGTACCTCGCGTACCAACGTATTCACCGCTATATTCTATACGCAATAATTATAATTCCGCAATTCCACACCATGGGCGGATCTCAATCTTCAGCGCATCTGCTACTCTCTCCAGTACGCATGAAGTGGGTAACAGGGCCCGCTGCTTTCATTCTTTTCCTCGAAGTACTCTAACAAGTTTAGCACGAGCTGTCGGCTCCAGTGATCGTGTTTCCGGGCATTGTACAATTTTGTATTGAAGATTTATAACAGGGCAACTTGAATTGCTCGCTGATTTCAAGTTGTCACTCTGGCAAATATGATTGAAGGGCATTCATACGTAACGACAAACTGTTCGAGACGGAGATACACAACCAAAGAACGTATGTCTTTGAGCTTACCGAACAAACGTTCTCACATAGGGGTAGGTTGCATGTGTATGAGGGAGATGGAGATATATAAAGGGATACTGGTAGTCTTACTTTGACCGGCCGAGAACGGTGACTACAACTAAAGTTAAGTTACCATTACATTGCCCTGTAATTGGATTATTTTTTTGGGCGACTATGTATATATAATTAATTATTTGTATAAAGGACAAGTAGCTTTGAGGACACTTATAAAAAACAAAGGACAATCGTTGGCATGTCTGCAATAAACGAGCAACAGTTGAAATAGAGGGATTGGTAACACGAGCAACATCGTTACCACCGAGAGTACAAGGCCAAACAACTGGGCTCTGAAAAGCCTGTGACGTCACGCACAGTAGGCCTATGCATGAACCGCGCCACTATTTCTCTGGGGTGTTGTCATACCTAGGTTTGATATAGCAGTATCGAAATCTCTACTAATTAGTTGTACCTCTCTGTGGGCGAATTTGGAAGATGTACTCGGGACCTGCGCAGCTTCACTGATGATGTGATTATTCTTTCTGATCTGCCTCAGTATGTCAATACACTTTCGATATTACGTTCAATCTGTTACTTGTGAAGTCTAATATTCCATTCAAAATTGGAATATGTGGCAACCTCGCCAACTAACCTCACATTCAGAGCCTCTATTATGTATCTTTCTATGCTATGTAAATCGAAAATTATTGATGTTTCAAACTTATATTTGTGTCTCGCGATTGTTTAGCTGAGTTTTCAAAATGCCTTACAAGTGCTGAGTTCCTAATTGTGTCGGTAATTACGGGAAGGGTCCGAAGGTAGACGTATTTTCGTTTCCATTGAATGAAAAGCGTCGTAAAAGATGGCTTAATGCAATCCCTCGTAGTGATTTAGTGGTTACAAAAAACACCCGAGTATGCAATTTGCACTTTGCTGAGGACAGCATCATTTGGGAATCCACCTTCCTTGACGAAAAGACAGGTAGGACCATTACTGTACCCCTTAAGTATCCAAAATTAAAGGCAGATGTAATTCCAAGTATCTTTGCAAATTGTCCAAAATACCTTTCAAAGGACATATCAAGCAGAAGAAGCCGAGATGAGAAATTGAGGGACAAGGAACAAGAACAACTACTTAAAACACTGCAAACTACCATTGATGATTATTCCTCCTATCAAAAATCGACTTGTTTACAAAATTATTCAGACTTTCTCACAGTTTTCAGTTCATGGCAATGTTCATATGGGTAGCATAAAATTGTTCAGGATAAAGTTACTTTGTTTAAGTTAGAGTATAAACCAGCACCTATCATAACTCACTCTGTAATTGTTGATAAAGATCTCAATGTAAAAACGTATATGTACTCCCAAGAATTGTTAATCAACTGAGGTAATATTAAAACTCCATTTTTATTATCTAATATACACCACTTGGATGATGTTCTGCATGTTCTTTCTGAGAATACAGATGCTTCGAGAGAATATTCAGGTAAAGACCAGTTAAGAGCCACTATCAACCATGCTTACAATATTTTAAATAGCAGAGAACTATTCACCGACGAAGAGATCCTGGTGAGGAGAACATGATTTTATTGACGGATGAAGTACACATTCAGCCATATTTAGATTTCAAAGGGGATAA
This sequence comes from Acanthoscelides obtectus, assembly GCA_963669975.1. Classification (NCBI taxonomy): domain Eukaryota; kingdom Metazoa; phylum Arthropoda; class Insecta; order Coleoptera; family Chrysomelidae; genus Acanthoscelides; species Acanthoscelides obtectus. The sequence continues at coordinate 16,416,379 of CAVLJG010000009.1, forward strand.
TATTGTTGGAAAGTTAATTGATAATACTTCATTAGCTACAACAGCCTATGTGTTTATGATTTCAAGCTTCTACTCTAATTTCAAAGAAGTTGTTCAAATCTGTCCTGTTTCTGAAATTGATCATAATCTATTATACAATATGGAAGAAAAACTTATTATTGGATCAGAAGAACTTGGCTATAAAATTTTTTGTGTTGTAGATGATAATAATGCACTGAATAGTAAAGCGATGCCACATTTTTCTCCAGATAATAAAACAAGCATTGTTTATCCCCATCTTTTGGATAAAAAAAAAACGTCCCCTATTCTTCCTTTTTGATACAGTGCACCTTCTAAAATGTATCCGCAGTAATTGGCTGAATTCACAACCAGACCAAATTTTAACATACCCAGATTTTGAAACACACGAGGTAAATGTTGCTTCATTTAAATCTCTTAAAACATTGTACCAAATGGAAAGTCATAAAATATTGAAAAGTGGTTATGATTTGACCCTACAAGCTTTATATCCTACCAACCTTGAAAGACAAAATGTTCATTTAGCTCTCAAGATATTCAACCCATTTGTAATAGATGCAGTATCAAGGTTTGGTAAAAACATACAGCAGTCCGAAGAGACAGCAAAATTCATTGATATTATATGGAAGTGGTAGAAAACTGTCAATGTAAAAAGTCTATTGAAAGGAAAGTGGTTAAATGACCTTTATGCAGAGCCTATTGTTTGCTCCAACAGTGATTCACAAGGTGATGACAGTAAGCTGACATTCTTGCAAAAAATGCTAGATTGGCTAGAAGAGTGGAATGATCCAGCAAAATTTCCAAAAAGACTAACTAGACAGGCTTACACTGCACTACATCATACAGTATATGGCTTACTGGAATTAGTAAGGTACTGTAAATCTGAACTGCACAGTAATTATATATTGTTAGGTAAATTTCAAGCTGACTCATTGGACAATAGATTTGATAAGTATCGTCAACTGGCAGGGGGTCAATATAATATATCAATTCGTCAGTTATATGAATCTGAGAAAAAGTTACGAACTCAAAGCCTGATGTCATCGAAGTCTCGCTATGGTGATATACAAATAGATAAATTCTGTGAAAATGATGATTTAGAAATAGATGAAATTCCACACAATTTTAATGATTACCACTTTTTCCGGGAAATTTTACAGTCTGATGTTGATAGTATAAAGGATGAAATCCCTGTCATTGTAAGGAAAAATTGACACACACGGTTGATATTGATATAGAAGACGCACAATATTATACAGAATTTGAGTAGAGGTGGCTTAAAATTCCCAAAGGATCCAGTTATTAATATTGTCATGATAAGTTATATAATTTTCAATAAAGCTTTGTAAAGTGACGTGGAATCATTTTTAGAAATCACTGATAGGAGGCGCGCTCTATCTCAGTCGATAATTAACAATCTGAGTGATAATAATCACGAGACTTCATCCTCGCGTTGCACAACCCAACTCACAATTATCACTCCTACTAGAGTTGCAAAAATGATTATTCAGTATTCCTTACATAGCATTGTATACTGTAAGAACATCGGCAAAACCCTCTTAGAACAGCTATACAAGCGTAATGGGCACACCTAATAGGACACTTAAGTCATTTAAGAGGTTGTATAAGGGCTGCAGGTAACATTTATACAACAAAACTGCAGCCGCTATAGGACATTTGCGTCAGTGCAAGATTCAGTTTTTGTCAACTATACAACTATTCTGTTACGTGATTCTAATTTATTGCAACCAAACGTATTGCATAGACGAAGTGAAGAATATATAACTAACACATTACAGTCATGTTGTTTACTTAAATATCGGCCATTGTGAATTTCATACACAGGTATATGATAAACTTCTACACTGTGATATAGGGCTATTGAATTACTTGCGCAGCAAATTTTATTGTGATTATCGTGTACTCAATTTCTACGGGCTTCTTATTTCACGCATATTTTTATAATGATCAAAAGTATGTCTAGATTTTTAAGATGGAGAAATGAACTGATCTGCGTCAAATCTTCCACAAATCATATATTTAGACACAATTACACTAACGTTTATCACTTTATATCTGTAATTTCGAACTAAAACATAATTATTTAATATTAAATAGAGGAATAAATGTTTGCCCAATATGGCTGGTGGTTGTGTATAATCATGGCATCGTCCATGTTGTCTTCAGTTTATTAGAATATTTTGGTGTTGCCTGCAGGTGCTATACAACAATTTGACAAATGTCTGAAATGAAATACCGACAGAGTCCAATGATTTACAAAGAATTTGTACCAGATCTATATCTTCTGTTTGAACAGTTGATAAAACCTTTTGAACCAATATGCATGCGTTGTTTATCTTAAATCATTGGTTATGGCATTTTAACAAAAATATGACAGCAGAAAGTTAGATTATGGTGAAGTTGTATACCAACATATTTAGCATATGTACAGCCTTTAACAGTTACTAAACAACAGTTGTATAAGTGCTTCCGTTGGGAGCAGTTTCTTGGCTAAAGTAGTAAATTTGCACAGCAAAACAACAAGGCTCGGGTTTGTTTTATAAACGTTACCATGGATGAAACAAAACAACCATTTTGACTAACGTGCAAATATGCCGTACAAATTAGTTGTATAAACGTTCATGCAACAGTTAAAAATTTGTCCTATAAGGTGCTGTATAACTATGCTAAAGAATATTTTAAACACCTCACTTTACAGCAAATATGTTGCAGAAAGCAAATTTGCATTCCACACAACATTAAGCCAGCATTTTGGTTTTCAGGCAACAACAATAGAGAGCTTTTATGGCTGAATGGCTTATAACACTACTTTGCTAGTTGGGAGTCCATTCACCAGATTATGTTATAAAACTAATTGTTATTTGCACAGTCAATACATTTTTGAAAAATTATTGTTCCAAAAGGAACGACAGCTTTGCAAGCGCGAATACAGCAAAGAAACGTAAATTGACTACATTCACATGAGGCTGCAACATTTACATAGCTATAGATAAATGTTTATTTGTACATATTCAGAATTTAGCAGTTTAATTTTCGTTATTCTAATTTTTGTTATTTTTGATACCTGTTTTCTGTTTTCTAATTTTTGTTATTATTTTGTGCTCTTATTTGTTTGTTTTAAGAGTTTTTATTAAGTTTTCGTTAATCTTTGTTATGTCTTTTCTGTTGTTTATTTTACTTTGAATTTATCTGTTTTCCTTATCATTTATCCTACACTTTTTGCTCCTCATCTTCCTAATTCCTTTCCTGGCAAGAGCTTACCTCAGATCTCCTCGTTGGTTCTTGCTGGACACAACTGTTCTACAAGCACTAAATTTTTTATATAATTTTCAAGTACCATTATATTATGCCTATAATAATAGTAAATTGTCCACATATTCCTGTGAAATTTTGTTGATCGGTTATGACTAACATGGGGTTATTCATTGAAGAATTCATCATTTTTAGCAAGCTTTTATAACATCTACTTATTAATCTAATGTGCACGTAATGTTGGATGAAGTATCAGTGAAAATCAGGGTGAAAATAGTTAATAATTACTTTAATATTTTCCACCAAGTTGCCTTCATATACCAAAAACACTTTTCTGAATTATCCGTTATTTACATCAGGTAGAGTATATTAAATATGCTGCAATAATATATTATTCACTAGCGCTGATGTACGGAACGCCGTGCTGTCTGCCGGCCGACCGGCCTACTCGCGGTGACGTCACGCGTCTGTTGTCAGGCCTTGTATTCTCGGTGGTAACGGCAACATACGTTTCTGCCTATTAACTTCATCAGGCCCAAATACGATTAACAAAGACATCCAAAGATGGCGTGGTTGCAGCTACGTAGCTCCATTTGTCATTATTTTTCATCAGATACGCAAAATACTTTTATTATTGGCAGAAACTGTCAGTCTGGAATTCACCGAAATGTCAACTTCATGCTCCCACTCTGGCAAAATAGACCGCAAAAAGGAATTAAACTCATTATCGAAAAATTCTCCATCCGTAATTCTGTCCGGCTGTGGTCCAAACAACAAGTCCGTTGCCCGGGGATACCAGCAAGCAGCCCTACAGTTCGACTCACTGAGCACCCGAAACCAAAGTTCACATCAACACGACTTAACTTATCCAATTAAGGGGCCCTTTACATAGAAAGTAACGGGCATATACCGCTCGTACACGCGTCAGCACAGCCGGATAAAGAATTTTGGTCTCATTAACTTCCCGAGGCCTGATCCGCCAGTTAACATGATCAATTGTTAACGTTGCGCATGGAGTGGAATGTACAGAACTGAGAACAGGGGCGTACGTTGAAATGATGTGGATGGTTTCTTTAACGCATAACATGTTTTAAAGTACTATTCAGGCTAAATTCCGCACCAATACATACTGATAGTGGATATTTATTCACTTCATAATATAATAATAATAACAACAACAACGTGTCGCAATATTCTGCGGTTATAGATGTATCGCGTATATTTATATTCAAAGTAAATCGACTGGACGTGATTCACATTCATTCAAAAGTGCTTTCCTTGTCCGTTAAAGGGCGTTAGTTTTCTTTTTAAAGGACGCCTTTAAAGATAATTCAAGAACCGATAGTGCGATTAGAATGAGATTGGGACCACATCTGTTTTGTTAGAGGTTTTTACGTTTGACTTTCAAAAACCTTCAAGGATTCGAGAAACTACACCCATCTTTATAAAAATTATAGGAGACCTTTTCGGCAACCATCCCAACGAGCCCTAACTGTTTTGATTTAGTAGAACTTGGTATATTTAATTTTTTGTCTCATATAAAAACAGGCCATCCGGGATTGTTTTCAAAAAATAAAAATGAGTTGCTTCAAGAGGTGTTCCGAGGCGTACTATTAATTCTTGAAGGCCCAATTTCACCAACAACAGTCCGTTATTCTCCACCTATAGGGTAACAGACCGTCAGATACAGCGAATGAGCTTCAAGTTCCAATCAACAAATTTTAGCAACCAATAGCTATGAAATGTTGAAAACAATATACTGTCAATGTATGAGATGACAACTTGACATTGAAACATCACCAGCTTATTGAATATGAAGAAATTACATATAATTCAGTCAAAATTTTATGAAATGTTTGATTTTTGAACTAAATTGTTGATTTTTTATTCATGTTTATATTATTTTCTTCAATTGATATGTGATACTGGGTGTTATTGCCTATAAACCTCTTGCAGATAGCCATTAAGCACCTACTTGATGACAGGCTCTACCAAAAGATATTGCTCGTTTCCAAACATTCATTCATTTACTTGCCGTTCATCAGAACCATTATGGCACCTTAGATTGATATTCCCACAAAACCGTTCAGGTTTTTTTATATCCGTACATCCATAAAGTTGAATATTTTTCGTTGTTCAGGAACTGAACAATCATCCACACTGTATTCACAGCGATTAAGTAATTCCCAAATATATGCCTTAAAGCCACCAGCAAACCTATAAAACCTGCAAAAAAAACTACAAATTGGCCATATTTTTCTTTTTTCACGAGTACACATTCTAGATTATATTTATATTAGATATTATTTGAATACAACTGATTATTGCATTTCAAGGAGTGACACATGTGTGGGATCTGTCAACTCTTGGTACCAGTCACAAAACACATATACTCTGAAGGTTTAATTCCATGCTATTCAATCACAACACGGTGACTTGTGTGGTTGTCAGCGGCCATTTTGTGAGGGAGCGACAGTGTTGCCAGATTGTGCATTAATATCCCAATTCACGCTCCTGGTCCCAGTGGAGTAAGTTCCGCCAACTGTTGAAATATACTCCGCTATGCTTTATAAGACTATTCGTGACATTTTTCCCAAAATCATTGCACAACACTTGAAAAAATGCAAATGAAAATTTAAAATTATTTGCATGACGCCGCAAAATAGCTCCGTCGGTACCTTGGGTTATACATCTTGACAGTAGGGATGTTCGATAGGATCCTATAGTTAGACGTATCAATACATTTCACAAGTATCATCATCCGGACTGTGTCAGAAAGAGTGACTGCCATTTGGCTGCGACATTACCCTGCCAAATCAGACATATCTTTCATCATTTTCAAAGAAATTGTACAAAATCTTCAAATTTGTGAAGTTAGCGAGTTTCACTTCATACGTTCTTACCAGACATGCCCAAATTATCAGTTGCTGCCATGATATTCATCCTGACCGCTGCATCCCCACGGCTAGGCGACCTGTATGTTAAATTTGTATTGATAGGGCAGCGGGTTATGCTATAAATCATATGTCACAGTGTTTGTGCACTGATTGCAACGGTTAGATGATACCAAAAATATTTTCATAAATAGGAGATCTTTCCCATTCCGGATCGAACAATCTACGAAAGATGCTTATAATCATGATACCTAGTAAATTTTCACGAAAAAAATGCAAAACCAGCAAATGTAAAAGAGTGACAGATAGATATCCCCGCCAGTCAACGACCGCCAGTCAAAAACACAAACAATAAACATTACTAGTTTTGATGATTTTTGGACTTAAAGGACATTATTTGTGAAACATTTTTCATAATTTTTTGTCTATGTCCATAGTAATTGCATTATACATCAGGGAGATGTAGGGATTGACACGTCTTACACATATTATCTGTGTTTTAGGATGGAGAGGACATAATGTTTTTATTGCTACATAATTATATAGAAAACTGAAATTACAAAATTCCAATTATATTAATACACTATTTAGAATTAACAATAATTGTTAAACACATATGAGTAATTCTTAGCTATTAAGATATAATCCACACACAGGCAATGCCTTCTGTGAGTTTTTCATATTTATTTGCCCATTTTTCTGCATTTTGGCGATTAAATATTATTATTATTATTATTATTATTATTATTATTATTATTGGAAATCCTGTCAACAGTGCTTTTTTGAACTCTTTGATCAGTAGTGAAAAACACCGAGCCAAGATATAATTAAAAATGAAAGTTAACATTAAAAACAAAAAAAGTTCAATTCTCATTACCATAGTGTACTTGTTTGTTTAAACTTTGAAAATTAAATAAATGCCTCATGGAAGTCATTCTGTCATATAATCCAGTTTTTTATCTAGCTTCCTGCGTAAAAATAAGGATGTTAAATCTGGTGAACCCAGAAGTATGAGCGTCACGAAAACGTATTATAAATGGCGACTGGTGATTTTCTAACATGTCAAAATCACATAACTTTTTTTGTACTATTTTGATCACTTACCAGTAATTTGAATTTCTCTTTTCAATGATTTTCTTTTGCTTTTGGCAAATTTCATAATTTATTGATCCATTCAGCTCCAAACTACCTAATTCAGAAAGTATAATTTCACACATGTTATACCTTCCTTTCTTGGCGACTCAGTATTGTGTTGAAATCTCTTGGATACCAGCGCTATAATATTTTATTAATGACTTGCTAGTGTTTTCCCAGAAATTATCTCACAAAATATCGTTAGTCCCTCGTAAAGTTGGTTTTCTAGGCAACCAGCGATGTATGTATGTAAGTAGGTGCAGTTGGGGAATTCTTCATTCGTTATCATTATTCTTGGCACACATTTTGGTTTAGATATAGTTTTAGTAACGAATCTGTGGAGTATCGAATTTTGCTACACCCTCAAACTTTGGACATTGATTGACAGTCTGACTGATGAAAGACCGGAAGGTGTGTCGGCCATTTTCTTCTGAAACCTTGGTTGAGAAGGTGCACCAGCCCTTCCTTTGGTTTCCAGTCATCAGTTTGTCGAGTAGTACCCTTCTTCCTACCTACCCTACCCTTAGCAGTTTGTTTCGGTTGTTGTTTGGTGATACTCCGTCAATTTTAATGGGATTTTAACCGTCTCAGCGGCAAGTTCTTTTTTTTTTATACCATCTAACCATATGCAGGCTGAACAATACTTTAGCGGATATCGCAAATATTTTATTTCTTATTTTAAAATGAAGGATTCGAGTGTAACTTGTACGAAAATATCATTTTCTCGTTAAGGAACCTTCTGTTAGCTATCTTATAGAACTTCAAAGTTTTGGGAGGTAATACTGTGGTATAGAATAATGCTTTATGAGCTGGGTTTTCTTGTTTACACAAAAAAATGCTCAACATTATATGAATATAACATAAACTGTACATTACTGTGACACTGTTCATCGCAACAATGCAATTCTACATTATTCTAATGATGAAAATAGAACATTGTTAAGTAGTCATTTTTTTATTTCAGATAAATATTCCCATCACTATACCATCATCACTATCATAATTTCTGCATCTATTTGCAATGTTCCCAAATCATGGATAAAAATTTAATCATTGACAGTACTAAACCTTGATTTGGCTTATCAAATTCTTACTTATATATGCTACTATACTTATAGCGCAAAAGTGTGAAATGGGTACAGTATTGCCATGAAAATGCGGTTTGGAGGTGTGGTCAGCAGGTTTTACTGTACTAAATCTACCTCGTGTCCTAGCGTTAGTTAAATACACTTTTTTGAAGAATGCCGTATGGCTTTCATAAAAATACTTCAGTTATTGTTTTTTCGTATATTATAGTTATAATCTATTTACTTTTTGTCTGTGCTTTTTGCATTTCTTATGTCAAGCGAGCCCCTGGTGCATTTTCCACTGTTTATACACGTACTGTCAAAATTTCATCTAATTTTCAGTAAATATTGGGATAACATCTTATAAAGCAAGGCATTTACAATAAATTAAGACTTTTATTTTACAAATAACCTCATTTTGTATTCCGCGCTTCTCCCATGAAGAATACAACTTGGCAACAATGGACATCATTTATCTTATCTGTCAAGAAATAGACGTTATCAAATGGCCATTGAGAATTATTTGTACTAAAATATTTCTTATAAACACAAAAGCTTCGATCTCGTTTAAAACGCACGAAACAAAATGATTAAGGAATTTCAAGAAGACATTAAAAAACCTCCTGCCGCTTTGTAGCTGTTTTGTATCTGGTTGTAGCCGATTTTGCTGAGAATCACCCAAATTTCTTGAGAAAAAACCCTCATGTAAACAGATGAAATATTATTTCAATTAACCCTTTTGTAAATCTTTATACAGGGTGTAAACGTTATGGTATTCATTATTGAAATGGGTAATAGGGGGGTCAAGACAATTAAAAAAGGTCATATGACCCATGCTCCAAAAGTTTTTTTTCTAATTGGCAGCAAGTAAGTAAATTTCATTAAATTAAATATCTAAAACACACATGCCAACGGCGCGTCGGCCTTTCATCACTCTTATCGAACCGGCAATCGATCGAAAACGGTAACAGCGGTTACTTATCGGGCGTCGGGCGTGTTGTTTTGCTTTTGTTCGCATACGTCGTCGTGCTTATTTACAATGTTCTCGAATCAAGAGTTTGCCGACAGGTTGTTAGTTTACGGTGAAGCTCGACAGAATTCAAATCTTGCAGCTCAAATTTATCGCGATAGATTTCGTCAACAGGTACACCCAGACAGAAGGACATTCGTGCAAGTGTACCAACGACTTCGAGATACAGGAACTGTTAAGCCCACTAATATTCGCACTCGTGAAAGACAGGTTACGGTGGAGCAAGAGAAACAAGTTTTAAATATGGTGGAAATCAATGCAGATATCAGCACTCGGGAATTAGGCCGCCGCGTATTACTATCGCATACCATAGTCCATAGGATCCTACGGGAAAATTTGCTTAATCCCTACCATGTACAACGAGTGCAGGCCTTGTCACCAGAATAACATCATCAGTAGTTTTTGTACAAAAACATTGAAAATCCGGATATTTTAAAACCATTCTAGCGACGGATGAATGTACTTTGACGCGAGACGGGATATTCAGTTTCCATAATACTCACACGTGGGCCCAAGAAAATCCTGATCCTACCATTCGTGAAGGTCATTTCCAACAACGTTTTAAAATAAATATTCGGGCGGATATTCTTGACGATCGGGTAATTGGCCCTTTCGAGTTACACCTAAAGTTGTCAGGAGAAGGATACCTTAGCTTTCTAGCCAAGAACCTACCAGAACTTTTGAAACAGACATTAGACATCATCCCATTACAATGGAGACAGAATTTGTGGTTTCTTCATGACGAGGCACCACCACACATTTTTAGAGGCGTCATTCAGTATTTGAATGAACATTATCCAAATCGCTGGATCAGTCGAAATGCTCCTGTTCCTCGAAAATGGCCAGCAAGATCTCCTTACCTCGATCCGCTGGATTTCTGGTATTGGGGAGAACTTAAAGGCATGGTTTATGGGGCTGGTCTAATAACAACTGAAGCACAACTTCGCGAAAGAACAATTGGAAGAAGTGTGCCAAGAAAATTTGAACATGTGTGAAAGTGACCCCCAATTTTTGAGTAACGTAATCACAGGTGACGAGTCGTGGATCTTTGAGTATGATCCCGAGACAAAGAGGCAATCTTCCGAGTGGCGTCTTGCCCAAAAAAGGGAAGAATGACCAAATCCAAAATGAAATCGATGCTCATTGTCTTTTTTGACATCAAAGGCATCGTCCACCATGGATTTGTTTCTCCTGGACAAACCGTCAACGCCAAGTTTTACGACAAGACATCGCAGCCGACTGGAAGCTGCACCACGACAACGCCCCGGCTCACACCGCCTTTCTTGTGAACAGCTACCTGACCAAGGTCAGCATCCCAACGCTTTTGCAGCCGCCCTACAGCCCAGATGTGCCCCCCCGGACTTTTTTTTGTTTCCTCGCCTGAAAAGGCCGATGAAAGGCAAGCATTTTGAGACGATCCAAGCAGCATGCACCGCGGCTCTCAAGGCTATTCGGGAGAATGCCTTCCGTGACGCTTTCAATGCTTGGAAATCGCGCTGGCAGCGCTGCATCGACGCAGAAGGAGCCTATTTTGAAAGTTTTTAAAGAATTGTAACGATTGGCTCAATAAATTGTTTTAAATCGACTCAGTCCTACTACTTTCAGGACAAACCCTGTAATTATAGCTTAGTGTGCTCCAAATTGTGCATACTATCAGTGCTCAGAGAGCTTGTTTCTTTTACCCTACACAGAAGAAGGTATAAAAAAATATTTGATTTTTATCTAGTTGTATCAATAGGTTACACACTGTATTTGGACATGTATTATTAAAATTCCAGCTAAATGCCATCCAGCTGTAAAAATAATATACATACACTACATTTTCATATTTCCTAGTAAATGAAATATTTTATTTTAGCGATTTTCACAGTACGTTGAATCAAAGTACGCATAACGGCGGATTTAGGAATGAAAAGGTAATGTGACATAGTCGTATAAAACGGTTTCATTTTATATACAGAACAGGTGCGACTTCAGTTTGTTCTTAAAATAGATATTTTAATGAAACTGACAAATCTTCTATCAACTAAAGACTCCTTCTGTCCGCCTTTTTACTTCTTACGCCACTGTCCATGTCTCTCATTTCTGTCTGTCACTCTGTCGATATGTCTCTCTGTCCGCTAGTACTTACGTCTATAACTTGAGGACCAATTTTCAAAAACTACAGAGTTTTTTTCCCTTGAAATAGTATTTATCTCATATGAAAATTTAATCAAAAATTAAATACAATACTTTATCGACAGTAGATGAGGTAAGTAAAACACACTCCAACAGGTTCATTTGTTGCGCAGTTACGATGTCACAGATGAACTCGGATACCCGCGTTATACTTGTATCACCCCACGTTTATGCATTGGGGGCTAAGAACCTGAATTTTGCCGTCAAGTGCATTGATATCCAAAACCACAGTACCGTTTCTAATACCAGCACTACGACCTCACAGCATATCACACTTGAGGTGACACAGTGGCAAACAAGCTACAATAGGCTAGTTGACACTTGTTTTTTAAATAGGCCTCAAATAGTGAATATTCGGTCTATCGTCAAAAAATTAATACCACGCTTTCTCAGACCATAAAACTGAAAATATATTTTTCTTAGTCAGGCGAAAACGCTGTCCACCATGTTTGGTCCCCATTAATGTGCTCGACGCCATATCTTTTGTAGGCAGCAGTTGGCAGCACCAAAACTTCTCAAACCTTCAAACATAAATATTTATTTAACATCGAACTTGGCACTAACTGTTGTTCACTTGATTTGCACTTGTTGTGTAACTATACGTGTTGCCCAAGGGCCATGGTGCTTGAGCTATCATGGTTTGGCTCTGATGTGATGTAAGATCTGCTCCAGAGATCACATTATTGGAGGCCTAAGCTGTAAGTTGTGTCTCACAGCGGGAAGAAAAGAGACGAAACGGGAGCGCATAGGCGCCTAGTGAGGATTTCTGGTGTGCTAATCATCTGGGTTGATGATGATTCCCTTGGTGTTTTGTCTCAAATATACTTAATAGTTGGTGAAGCACATTATAATGGCTGATTTTTTGCTAGTATCTTTTTGACAGATGACGCGAGAATCGTGTCTTGTGTCATTGTCAAACTTGTTCAGTTTGGTCTATAATTTAACCATGAATCGACTTACGAACGAACAATGCCTGCAAATAATTGAATTTTACTATCAAAATTCATGCTCGATTAAGAGAGTGCATCGAGCACTGCATCCAACTTATGGGCAATTTGGTCGGCCTATTGAGGGTGCTATTCGGAAGCTTGTGACTAAATTTCGAACCCAGTTTCCATTATTGGATATTAAACCACCAACACGCAGACGTAGAGTGAGGACTGAAGATAATATTGCGGCTGTATCCGCCAGTTTTAGTGATGACCGTGAAATGTCGATTCGCCGCCGTTCGCAACAATTGGGCCTCTGTTACTCCACTACGTGGAAGGTTTTGCGACAGGATTTGGGCGTAAAATCTTATTAGATACAGCTGGTGCAAGAATTGAAGCCACACGACCTCCCACAACGTTTCCAATTTGGTGAATGGGCGCTGGAAAAGTTGGAGGAAGATCCACATTTTTATCTAAAGATTGTGTTCAGCGACGAAGCTCATTTCTGGTTGAATGGGTACGTTAAAAAGCAAAATTGCCGGATCTGGAGTGAAGACCAGCCAGAAGCATTGCAAGAGCTACCAATGCATCCCGAAAAAATCACTGTTTGGTGTGGATTATGGGCCGGTGGCATCATCGGGCCGTACTTCTTCAAAGACGACAATGGCCGGAACGTAACTGTGAATGGCGATGATAAAAAACTTTTCTGTGCCCAAAATGGAAGAGCTGAACTTGACTGACATATGGTTCCAACAAGACGGTGCCACACCGCATACGAAACAATGGCCCTATTGAGAGGCGAGTTCGGTGAACAGCTTATCTCACGTTTGGGGCCCGTCAATTGGCCGCCTAGATCATGTGATTTAACGCCGTTGGACTATTTCTTGTGGGGCCATGTTAAGGCTAATGTCTGCAGGGATAAACCAGCAACGATTGACGCACTGGAAGCTAATATTGAAGCATTTATTCGTGAGATCCCGGCCGATATGTTGGAGAGAGTGTGCCAAAATTGGACCTTGCGCATGAGCCATCTAAAGCGGTGCCGCGGCCAACATTCACATGAAATAATCTTTAAACATTAAATTATATCGACCGCTCTATCGACTCAAATAAAGATTTAATCGTTTTTTCAAATTTTTTGTGTTTTTTTTTTGAAAATCGAATCCTATACCTCTTAAAAAATCACCCGTTAGCTAACAATACGAGTCAGCGCCTAGATGTGAGGCACTGAAAGCATACTTTTCGTGTGATGCGTCATTGTTAACTTTTCTGTGATGTGGCTTAATTACACACAAGACGGGCGCCGCTGCTATTTCCCTTAATGAATTTCAGAGCTTTCGAAAACGCAGAAACCAGGGGAAATCTTGATTTATAACTTTTAACATAACCTCCCTTCGAAAACGACATCACAAATGACGCATATGGTTTGGCTAATAGATATACTTCATGATATCCATCAATAATAATTTTCTCACATAGCAAATATCACTGATTTTATACATATGAAGGCCAATACACACAATCATTCAGATGCGATCTTGATACTTTGCTACTGCATTGATTTTTTTCTGTCACATCTTCTCACATATACAGGGTGTTTCACTTTATTGTTGCATAACTTTAAGATTCGATAAAACCTTTAAGATTAATGCATAAAGTCTATATAAACATGGGTCGAAAAATGCGTGGCTTCCGAAATACAGGGTGTTTAAATTTACTTTCTAAAATAGTTTTTTAAATATTTTGAACAATATTTGATGTATAACAGTGAACATTGGTATACAAGGGTTTTTTGGTACGACGAAACGAACCATGGGCATAGCTTTACTGTAGCCGCTAGAGGGCGCTCTCTACTGTACCTGTAGTGTATTAAAATGACCTAAAATTTTTTCTTAGTGCAATTTTTTGCTTTTTGAATAAAAAACTGATTCCTCGCACTCTTCAACATAAAAAAGCTGTCTTGTGAATTTTCGTTATAGTTAGCCGTTTTTGAGATATTTCGATTTTTATGGTTCGATGCATTTTTATTTATTTATGATAAAATAACGTTAAAAAGTCAGTATCTCGATAATTTTTAGAAGTAGGCTGTGCCTGCAAATATTTCTGAAATTGAAAGCAGAATAAGGTTAGACGTCAATTAGTTGACAGTTAGTTTTGTTGTCTGTTGAAACCTGAAACGTTTTTTTGCAATTGTGTATGCATGAAATTTAGTTTCTTTTACCTGTTTTTTTTGTAAGTTTTATAAAAAATTATTTTAAAAGTTCTATCGAACCTTAAAGTTATGCAACAATAAACTGAAAAATAATATACAGACCACCTGGGCATTCTGCAACCAACGAAGCATGCTGGCGAGCTGGCGAACTGGCTGGTCGTTCAGTCATTAATTCATAGGTGACGCCTCATAGCGAGCGAGTTATGTAGGTTTCTACGTAATCACCCTGCCGGTCTGGATGGTGGTTGCTTAAGCAGTATTCAATTATTACCTGTTTCCGGCAGTATGCTCTAATTGGATCGAACATAGCAACTCTGCTTGACTACGCTCGGTAGCGACAAGCATAACTTGGGGATTCCCCAAAACAGTTGATATCGCTTCCTCGCTATTAGACAGCGTTTTAGTGTCACGTTGGACAGAATCGAGCTAGATGCAGGTATTCTCGCTTGCACTATTCTCCTGTTTTGGTGTCATATTACAGTTGGATGCCGAAACGGAAGACACTAGACAGATGCGATGAATGTGCGGCCGCCTATACCTGGCAGAAGCGTGAACTCTGGAAAATTTAAAAGTATAATGTGTTCCAATGTCAACGTAAGCATAAGAGGCAAGGGGTTTACTTTTGCTGACAATGGGGAGCGGTGGAAGGTTTCCGCTTAACTTTGCTGAGAGGGGCGAGGGGGAGGCGTTATGTATTAACCAAACAAATTCGTGCGGTTGCTGTATATCACTCATTGCCATGGATGTTGTTGCTCGATAGCGATTGTTTGTTACCTGTTGTCACTTTAGTATGAATCCTTCTGTTCTCACACACAAAAAAAATTGCCGAAAATTGTTACATGCCTAGTATTGATAATTGAAAATGGCGACGAATAAGACACTAACTCGAAGTTGTTTACTGTATGAGTACAAACTTGGTACAAAAGCTGCAGCAGCGGCCGCGAAAAATATGTAACGCATTCAGAGATGATGCTGTTAGTGATCGAACAGCACAGAAGTGGTTCCAAAAATTGTCTTCGGGACATCTCAGTTTGAGCGATAAACCGCGCTCAGGGAGACCAAAATTCATGAACAACGAGGATCTTCGACAGGTTGTGGAGGCAAATTCGACGACAACGTACCAAGAATGCAGAAATGTTCAGAGGGAGTCCTGAAACTCTTCATTTGCTCTTCATCAGCTAGGAAAGACTTGGAAGTTAAGCAAATGGGTCCCGAATGAACTGACAAATGATAGCAAATTAAGTCGTCTTACCATTTGTGCAGCAAACATTTCACGCAACGCTAATAAACCAATTCTTAATCAGTTCTTAAACTGCAACGAAAAATGGATCTTGTATTCGAATTCTAAGCGTTCGTATCATTGGTTGTCGCCTACTGATTCGGTACCACGCACGCCCAAGGCTTTCTTGCACCCAAACAAGGTGTTGCTGTGTGTTTGGTGAACAAAAACTGGAATTGTCCATTATGGGTTTTTGGAAAGGGGTCCAACCATCACTGCTAACTTGTATTGTGAGCAGCTTTAACGAGTACAAATAGCACTCATCCAGAAACAGCCTTCTTTGATCAATCGGAAGAAAGTGTTCTTACATACTGCAAAAGCGACCCGAGGAAAAATTTCTAAACTCGGCTGGGAAACGTTACCGCACCCGCCATATTCTCCCGACATTCCGTCCAGTGATTATCACATTTTTTGTCTCCTGAAAACTGTATGAGGCACCGACAGTTCACAACTCGAGGTGGTGTAATAAATGCAGTCCGCCAATTTTTTGACTCCAAATACAGGTAGTTCTACAATACCGGCATACAAAAATATATTCCACGTTGGCAAAAGATCATTGAATATGATGGTAATACTGATCAACAGCCAAAAAATATCCTAAATAAAATCATCAAAATATTACTATTTCTAATGTGCTAAAACCGAAATGAAACTTATTTTCTCAATATTAGTTCAAGTTTTAGAGATACGGTAATTATATGTGTTCCTGCTGTGACAGTGTTAATTTTAATATACTGTAATTCACAAGAATGCACGTGCTACATTTTTATATTCGGCAAGGAAAGATGATGTAATCGGCATGATTGTGTTACGTTATACATACGTGTACATTATATTGTTTTATATTAGCCATTTTTTCCTCAGTTGGCTGACAGCGTTCATGCAAGATGTCTCGAAAGTGTGTAAACAATCCAGATCAGTTTTGTTACGTGTGTGGTGATGTAACTTTTGCGTCTCAGAGACGGTCTATTACTCCACTAATAACAAAGGCATATCAGCTTTATTTCGGTTGTAAACTAGGTGATCAAGACAAACAGTGGGCACCCCACATCTGCTGTAATACATGTGCTTCAAGTCTGAGGAGCTGGTTAAATGGCAAAAAACGGTCTATGCGCTTTGCTGTCCCAATGGTTTGGAGATAGCCTACAAATTATATTAATGATTGTTACTTTTGCATGGTACCTTGTGTTGGACAAGCCACAGGTATGTCCAAGAAAAAAAATCGGTTATTAACTACCCAAACATACCATCTGCGATGAGACCTGTGCCTCACAGTGACGAAAATCCTATTCCAAAACCCCCAGAATCCTACACTTGCGAATCAGAAAACGAATCAGATCATGGCGATCGAGTGATTCGTCAGGAAAAAGATATGCCATCAACGTCAAGAGATCCTGATTTTATACCGAGCACGTCATGCCACCAACCGCACAAAATAACACAGTCAGAATTAAATGGTCTTGTAAGAGATTTAGAACTTCCAAAATGTAACGCAGAGTTACTTGGATCAAGACTGCAGCAGTGGAACTTGTTAGAAGACGATGTTTCGGTATGTGTTTTTGTAAACGCCACAAAGAATTTTTCAATATGGAGAATAACTTGGTTTTCTGCAGTAACATTAACGGCTTACTGGCGGCTTTAAATATAAACTATAACCCAGAAGAATGGAGATTGTTTATAGACAGTTTAACATTGAGTTTAAAGGCAGTGTTATTGCATATTGGAAATATTTTAGCATCTCTTCCTGTAGGGTATGCAGTTCACATGAAAGAATCATATGACAATATGAAGTACCTACTGACATCATAAAATACGATGAGCACCAATGGCATATTTGTGGCGATTTGAAAGTTGTTGGACTTTTACTTGGGCTGCAGCTAGGCTACACAAAGTTTTGCTGTTTTTTGTGTGAATGGGGCAGTCGGGCAAAGGCACTTCATTACACCAGACAAAACTGGCCTGTTCGTCAATTCCTAGAGCCAGGTCAAAAAAATGTACCATTAGTAGATTCGAAAAAAATTTTATTACCACCACTGCATATCAAGTTGGGCCTAATGAAAAACTTTGTCAAGGCATTAGATAGAGATGGGTCAGCTTTTCAATACTTGCGTCAGAAATTTCCAAGACTAAGTGAGGTAAAGGTTAAAGAAGGTATTTTTGTTGGGCCACAGATTCGAAATATTTTGAAAGATACACAGTTTGAAAACACTTTAACAGGTATTGAAAAAACTGCTTGGAATGATTTCCGTCTGGTGGTCACTAATTTCTTGGGAAGTAGAAAAGCTGACAACTATAAGACCCTTGTCAAAAATATGCTGTCATCGTATCAAAAGATGGACTGTAATATGTCTCTTGGACCTCGGTTGGCCGCGTGGGTCAGAGTGTCGTGCTACTGATCAGCCGGTCGGCCGGGCCGCGAGTTCGAATCTCGCCTTGGCCATGGATGTTGTGACGTCGTGTGTTTGTCCATAAATTAGAAATGTAAAATATAACAACCTAGTTTCTGGCTGCATGGATTAGGTCCTAAAGCCAAAAAAAAAAAAACAAAAAAAAAAAAAAAAAAAAAAAAAAAATATGTCTCTTAAGATACATTTCCTACACTCACACCTGGACTTTTCCTGACAATTGCGGAGCCGTCAGTGATGAGCACGGCGAACGTTTTCATCAGGATATTTCAACAATGGAAAAAAGGTACCAGGGAAAGTGGAATCCTTCCATGCTTGCAGACTACTGTTGGACTCTTGGTAGAGATGCTCCAGAAACGATCCATAAAATAACAGCAAAAAGACAGCGCATATAGTGATTCTTATAAGTATATGAATCTTGTTACTTTTTTTAATATATCCTTAAAAATAAAAAGTTTTTTTTTCTAAACCGCAACTAATTTTTTTATTTCATTGTCATTTTTGGATTCAGCGCCCCAAAATTAACAAAGAAGTGCACTTTTCCCACAAGATACAATTAAAAAACTAAAATTTCTTGTCCAGTGAATTACTTCGACGAATAAATAGTGTCTTATTGTTTCCCAATAAAAGTTTATATTTTTCTACTTAAAACCGCACGAACTTATCAGGTTACCTGGTATTTACGAAAATTCCGCTAACGTGCGTCTTGGGCTAAGACTGGGACAGGTGGTAATATACAGTGACTACAAAATGTTTCAGTCTTGCCACTCATCAAACTGGAACTGTTGCACAACTAGTATCTATTTCGTTGCGAATACTGGCATACTGAAACAATAACTAAACTTAAAAATCAGTTAGGAAGGCACTAGTTGTTATTGTAAAATGCTATCTTACTTTTTGTTCACGTAGTTTATTAAAAGCGACATGTCCGACCCTGTCTAAAACGTATGCGTATGGTTGGATAAACTAATTGGTAGTCACGTCTATTTTCTGATTGGTAGTTAGAAAAGCCTGTTATCGGGGTAAATAAAAAAATGCTATTGTTTAATTGCGGAACACTCAAAAATGCTGGCCCTCTGTTTTTGGAACGGATCCGAGCAAAAAAATAACACACGCAATGCTGGTAGCCAGTTAAACGGTTCTGTCAACATTGTACAATTTTTTGCTATATGCTATTTTTAGAGCTTCTATTCTGCCTGCTCTGCTCGTCCACCCATTTTATGAGCTTAGCACATATTATATTGCAACCCATTTTTGAATATCACCATGATGTATTGAATGAATTTTAAATTCCACGAAATTCTATAGAATTTTGGTGTTAGCTGGACATTCTTAAAGTTGACTGCCCCTGACTTCAATGGGTAAGTCTCAGGAGCTTCTATCTTGAATTGGTAACTATTGCATGTTCGGACCTTGCGAATAAAGGCCGGGCAACAATAGCAAATCGACCTCCGCACCAATTCGGCTGATTTCCACCCTAAAGTGGGCTCTCAAAATAACATTGGGGCTTGCCCAACATCGCATGCGATCTAAATATGGTGTTCCAAAACCTACATACGAGATTTTTCCTATAAGATATAACGGTAAAGTTTATTTGAAAATTGAAAAAATACCTTATACTCGTGGGAAAAGAGTCATTTTTCAATGATACATATATTCCTTGTACGTGCCTATACAAAATATGTGGGTCCCAGAACGTTCTGCGTGGTAACTCATACATATACTAAGTGACATATAAATCCGAACACCCAGTTTAAATGGTTTTATTTTAATAAAATTTTGTATAAATACTTAATGAAGCATAATAATGTAAATGATTGCACTGCTTTAACGCCCTTTGACCTTTAATAATGTGTGGATGCACCCTGATGTGCGCCTAGGCATGCTTCTGATCAGGTGGTCAATGTCCTCCTGTGGTATCTCATTCCAGGCAACCACCAACTCCTCTCGAAGTGCTTCTAGAGTCTGAGGAGGACGTTGCAAATTGAGCAATCTCCTACCCATCATATCCCACACGTGCTCAACTGGGGATAAGTCGAGAGATCTTGGTAGCCATGGTAACAATGTGACATCATTATGTTGAAAGAAGTCTATTGTGACTCTTGCAACATGTGGTCGGGCATTATCTTGTTGGAAAGTTGGATCTGCCAGGGTGTCAAGATAGGGTAAAAGATGGGGTTCTAGAACTTCGTGGATATAACGCTGCGCGTTCATGTTACCTCTGATGAAGATTAAAGGTGACCTGGAACCATAAGCTATAGCACCCCAAACCAAAACTCCAACAGTGTGATGAACATGTCGTTCAACAAAAAACTGTGGATTCCTCCTTTCACCACGTCGCCTTCTAACCCTGGCACGACCATCGTGCATGCCTAAACAAAATCGAGACTCGTCACTAAAGACAATACTGTTCCATTCCTGATCCCAGAGTGACCGTTGTCTGCACCACTCAAGGCGATTACGTCGGTGTTCTCGAGTTAAAGGGAGGACCTAGTGTGGCCGGTATGAAAACAAGCCAAAACTTCTCATTCGTCGGTAAACACTTCGCATGCCAATAGGTCTTCCGTGTTCTGCAAACCATTAATTTGCAATTGGACCTGGTAGTGGAGAAACAGTCCCTTAAGGCCAATAATCTTAGGCGGCGGACTTCACGGTCTGTTGTTCTACGGCGGCGTCCAGTGCCCCTTGCTCTTTGCGTACGGCCTTCCCGAAGCCATTCCTGACTACACCTAACCACAGTGTCTACACTTCTTTGCACTCTAACTGCAATTGCCCGAAAAGAAAGTCCAGCTTCCCGAAGTCCCACTATACGGCCCCTATCAAACTCACTAAGTTGACGAAATCGTACAGGTCTCCGTACTCTGGGCACCGTAACCGATCGTAAAGGATGTCGAGAACCAAAATCCGCCAACGTTGATTCTTTACTGCGGCTGAAATATTCATTTTTAGAGCGTTAGTGAATTAAAAAAAAGCAGTATAAAAACCGGAATGTCCAACTGATAAGGCTGAAAATTTTTTCACTTGTTATTTACAGTAAGATAAATACATTCACCAACTTTTATTAAAATAAAACCATTTAAACTAGGTGTTCGGATTTATATGTCACTTAGTATATTTATATACCCGGGTGCTATAAATTCCATCTCACCATTGGGATCTCGAAAACGGTAAGATTTAAGTGGTCGCTTAAATGGAAGCAAGGTTGCGTATTTGAGTAACTAACAAAATGCTGTTTAGAGACTTTCGAAATCCAAAGTACTTCCGAGAGATACAGAAAAAACTAATTTTCCTAAAACCGCATTAATTTTTTTCTGGCCTTATTTGTGGTAGGATTTCCGAATAGGTTGAACACTAACGTTGCCACTTTTTTTTAATTACCAGATGGCATAATTAGGCTTAATATGACGATTTCCTTTTTGTCCTCCAGCTTCAACTTTCTTATAGACGCTATAAACAGACGAGCAGAGACTACAGTTCTGACCCTAAGAATTTATAATATGTCATACATTGGCATTGTCAAATTGTAGTTATTTCAGAAAAACAGAAAAAAAATTCTCAGATATAATAATAATAATAATAATAATAATAATAATAATAAAATGTCTTTATTAGGCACATTATAAAAACTACAATATAATGTGACCTCTACGTAGGCGAAGTCTAGCTCTTGGATACTCTACTCAACCTACCCAAATAATAAATTGAAACACTTAATCAAAGGAAACTTTGACACGCAGCTAAAGACGCTTCAAAACAAACGAACTTGATCGCTGGCTGACATAAATTTGTTATTTGTAAATCTGTTTACTGGCCAATCCTTTATATTGTCATCTAATTCGTTATAAATCAGGATAGCATTATAAGTGTATGAACTACGCAATAAAGTTGTTTTGTACATAGGGATCTCGAGCCTTCTTTTGTGTCTGAAATCAATGTCTGAATTAATTCGTCTGAGAACAAGTTTCTCATAAAGATACAAGGAGGAGCGAGAAGATATGATCTTATGTGTAAAGACTGCTATATGGTACTTGCATGCATTTTCTATACACATCCAACCAAGCTGAAATCTCTTTAAGGAAACATGATCATACTTTTTGAGATGAAATACAAATCGACAACAAGTATTTTGGAGCTTTTGGAGTCTTCCTTTTGTGATAGAATCAAGACAATGGTGGAACACAGTGCTACAGTAAAATAAGCTAGGAAATATAATAGCCTCACATAGCTTTTTTCTAAGTTTAAAATTCAAAATAGAACGATTGACATAGAACCACTTCAAAGTTGCATAACATTTTTTTGAGATAGACGAAACATGCTCCTTAAACCGTAAAGTATAATCAATAATCAACCCTAAATTTTTTGTAGTATTTACGACGGCTAGACGCTCCCTATCGATTTTGACATCAAGAGAATTCAATATAGTGTTACGTTTGACAGCAGGACAGAAAAGCATCACTGAGCACTTATCCTTATATAGCTTAAGATTGTTACCATTTGAGTATCCTACTATTGCCTCCAAATCATCATTAAGCTCATTGATTGAAGTATGTAAAGTGTTACTATTAAAGCTCTTATATATCTGTGTATCATCGGCATAGCACATCATAGAAGAGTTTTTCACAGAGCCACCCAAGTCTATAGTATAAACAAGTACAACAAAGGCCCTAAAACTGAACCCTGAGGCATCTGAAGCAGCTCCCTTATCAAGCGAAGCAATGATGTTATCTAAAACCCTTGCTAAAGCTGTAGTTGTATTAAAACCACTGCGGAAACCAGATTGACACTTGGGAAAGAAATCATTATTAGAGAAATAATGATAGACCTGATGTTTAATCAATTTCTCCAATATCTTCGATATAACAGGAATCAAAGTTATAGGTCTTAAGTCTGAGAGACATTTTGGATTTTTACATTTAGGCAAGGGCTTGACAAGAGATAGTTTCCAAGCATCAGGGAAATACCCGCCCTCCAGGCATATCAGAGTCACTTGTCTTGTAATCACTGTATTAATATGTATCTCGTACACATCCTACTTGGAGTGTTTCTTATATATTGTCGGTGAATCCGCAAAACCTCGTATAGGAGCAACGTATAATTTAACAGAGTGAAGAAATAATTGGCTCATATCTTTACTTTCAGATATTCCATGAATACAGTATTATAAATGAGAATAAAATTAGTTCCTATTTAATGATATATGTTATTTTCCTTCAAGCTTTTCAATTTATAAAATGTATATCTCATACGTGGTTTCGATTTGCTGGATCAGCCAATTTTTTGTTATCCGAGATTATGAACTCGGGTTATAACATAACATAATGCTTAGAGGGATTGAACGTTTATTACATAAAAGTACTATAACGAAATAGCTTAAAACTATGAGTCCATTAATTATGTGGACTCAAAGCCCGTTTTGTCTTTAGGATTTGTAGATGTTTATACTTGTCGGCCTTAATTTTAAGTCTTTCAGTGTACTGATTGGTGATTGTGAAGATATCTGATAAATTTTTCCTTTTAGTGTAATGACTCCAATCATCAGAATGAGTAAGTTGGTAAAGGATCTACCCCTTAGGCTCATATTTAAGAGAATGGATATCTGAAACAGTCGGGTCTCCTACTTTGTAACCTGGCCTGATGTTGGTTTAATATCTAATATTAGTCAGATTTTGGAAATCAGTGTAAAATAAATACTTCACAATAAATCGTTTGGTTGGTAGGGCTTCTCTGCACATGTGAATGTAATCTGTTGGCAGGTATATATCTTTATTTTTCAGCTTTCTTTTTATAAGGCTGTCGGCACTGTCCACCTCCACTTGAGTATGGCCTTTCGCAAGAAAGTTTTGAATAATAGTCACGTTTTTTTTCATTGCCAGATGTAACAGGGCATTCGACAAAACAGCATTACGGTTTTGATATCCACAACCGTCGCTTATACAATTCTTTCTAGTCTGGGATGCTCCTCAATCTGGGTTTCTAGAAACTTGTATAAAATAGATGCTGTATTAGCTTATAGTTATGTAAACATAGCTTTTCTGAAATATATGGTTGTGCACATTAAAACTGGAGCTACTTTTACTGCTTGCATATCTACGAGCCCCTTCCCACTTCAGTTGGCCCACTTCAAGGTTTGTACCCCTTATAAACTAAACATGACGAAACTATTTACTTCTAAAACAATTTATTTTCTCAATAACATTTTAGATACACTCTAGTGGTGAAAAATCCATATTTGCAACCACTTAAACCTATAACTAATAGAACATCTGAACAAATAAACAATGTGCGAATAAATGCGCGAAGTTAACAAAGCAACAATTGAAAGATTACCATTGGGTAACATCACCTTTATTTTTTATTACGGCTGAAATTCTTTGGGGCGTAGTGTTAGCCAGGTTTTGGCTATAATTTGGTGTAAAACAATCCCATATTTCTTGAAGCTTTTGTCTCAGTTCGGTGATTGTACGAGCAGGATGTTGTCGTAGAACCGTTTTCATCTCGTGCCACAAAGTTTCAATACATGACAGATCTGGACTCCTAGAAACCCATTTCAAAAGTGGTACATTATTTTATTCCATCGATTTTATAGCCTTTTTTGAGGTATGGCACGCTGCACCATCTTGCTGAAAGACAAAATCTTGGCCGGATGTCAAACATTTTTCCATCACTGGTAAAAGCGATTCTTCTAAAATTGCCAAATATTTGTTTGTATCCACATTTCCATCTATAAAATGAAGTTTTCCTACTATTTTTGATGACATACTGCCCCAGACCATAATGGATGCTGGAAATTTCACTTTTCTCTTCAGACAGTCAACATGGAATGCTTATTTTTTTTGTGAATAACTCTACTGTGACTGTCACCAACACAAACTTCGAATCGGGCCTTATCACTCCATTGTATTGCACACCATTGTTGAGGTGTCCATTGTCTATGTTCTTTAGCCCATCTAAGCCGATTTTTCTTTTGCAGTGGAGTTAATAGTGGCTTTTATTTGGCCTATACCCAAGTTGTGCAACTTAAGGGTTTTTACTTCACTTTTTTTTATAAGAAAGCTTACCTTGCAAGTGCTAAATCCCAGTTTGTGTTGTGTTGTGAGTTGTGGACCTCGAAATTCTCCTTCCAACAGCGTCACTCTACAGAACACTTAATTGTAAATAATTGGCACGCCTGTTTTTCACGATTATTCTAACCTTAACTACCCAAAACTACTTTAAACGTATTCTGACAGCTGTGATTAATAAAAACAAGCCACCTATGCGTTATAGACTTACTTTGCATTGAAATGAAAATGGGTTGATATGCTGTAATTGTAACATATGTTATTTTTATGCTGCAAATTTGATTAGGTAGTGATAAAGTTGGTGTTTTCTACTATATATTATCAAAATATTCATTGTTGATATTTTAAACCTATAAAACTCTGCTAAATTTTTATTATCTGTGTTTGATGAGAAAAAAACTAAGATTTCAATTGTTGGGCCAACTGAAGTGGGAAGGGGCTCGTACTGTGAGGACTAAAACCTTTTAGGGGTTTGCAATAGCAGTTTCTTCAGCTGCACTTTTTTGCTCTCTGGCCTCATTTTTTTGTCTTTGATGCAGCTGATATTCCTGCTGTTCAATGTGACCATGCTGGTATGACATACACAGGTCACACTGATCCTTCTTTGGTCTGAAAAAGGCGATATTCTGGCGATCCATTTCACGTACAAAGTCATTGCGAGACAGCGGTTCAACATTATTCTCTTCAGAATATCTTTGAAGTTGTCTATATATGTCATTCTTAGTCTGGAATAAGGGCTACAATAATATAATTTGCGGGATGACGAACGGCAATAATGACTGGGTAGCTTAGAAATGTCTTCTAGGAGCTTTGTCAAGAGCAGTTTTCGTTCTTTCATTGTCTGTGTTAGCCTTACGCGAGAAATAGACAGAGCATCACCCTCATTGCAATGCATTCCACTGTTTTGCTCAGCGGAGAGACACCAATTTCTTATAGACAATTCGTTGAGTCCTAAAGTTGTCAGAAACATTTTCTTGCAAACAGCGAATTTTTGTAAATCTTTTTTCAGGAAGTAAAATGAAGAAACGGATTTTCTTGAATTTTCTTTTTGTTTTCTACTGGATTTAACATCAACCAAGGCATTGACATATGATTTTCTGCTATTCCAGGAGGTCATTTCAGTCCAGAAGGTATTAAGTATGCTTTTTCGATCATTTTCGGTAAACTCTTGACAAAGCCTCTTTCTTATTGCACATGTGTTGGATTCACATATTGCACCAAGTTTTCTAGCCCTCCCAGGTTTCTCATAACAATACTTTCCATCTGCTTTTTTCAAGCCTTCATATTCTTCGCCGAGCAAGCGTCATCTTTTTCCTTTCAGTCTCTTGTTTCTTGTTCTACCGTTTTCTTGCTTCTTGCGTATTTTCTCCAATAGGGATTACTCTCGACATCTTCCTCGTCAATGGTTTGTTCAGATTCTCGAATATATTCGATCTCTCCATATCCTGCCGATTCATTTTCTACGTCTCTTTTAATATCGAAATCTGGATCATTGTGAAGATGCAACGAATTGTCCAGAGCAATTTCCAAGCTCTTCTGGACCGTGTCATTGACATTAGTTACTGGTAAAAGCTCAGTCAAGGTCGGTTCATGGTGCACCATACTTTGTCTTTCTTCATATGTAATTTTTTCACCAAAAGCAGCTTCAGTACTCTCCCTAACGTTATTCTGTTCACTTCCTGGCATAATATCGATATTTTCATTTCCACGGTAGTGGTCGTCAGCAATTTCTGTTTGAATATCGGAATTTAGAACACCAACAATGCCACTAGACAGAGTACTACCAGTCACACTTATCAGGTTATAATGCTCCATTTAATCGGCATTGTTTACTTGTAGAAAATCAGCTAAACTTGCACCAAAAATAGTCTGTGTTAGGTGTAGGGACTCTTGATCTCCTAGAACCATGAGCGACAGGTTTTGACCACTGTACACATTTTCTGAACATCAGGATTCTCCTGTGCGAGCTTCAATATTAAGAGGCTTCTAGCTAATGCAATTTTCCTATAAAAAGAGATACCCGAATTATGTATTGTTCACAGTCAATTAGAAAGAAAATATATCCTCAAGCTGGAATTTAGATGCTGATGAGCAAAAACGCGTAAGGGATACTCCTTGACCGAACAAAACCACGTATCGGAAAATAATTTTTTAGCGAGTGTTATTATATTATTATTTTACAATAAATTTACTTATCTCTAAGTAACGTTATCAGTCTCGTCTGAAGATTTAAAACCGGGTACTGACAACGCAAAGTACAATTTATTATACAGGGTGACTTTGAAGTTGAGTCATTAATTTTCAGATAATGATTGTAGAAGGAAGATAAACCAAAATATGTGTGTAAAAATAAAAAAAAATTAAAAAAATTTTTTTACCTTGTTTTATAAAGTATCCTCCCGACAAGTATTTCAGTGCGGACCTGTATTTGATCGTGAGGTTTCCTGTGAGGTCTTAAGTCACCTGATTCACGAGCCCGTTGTACTACATTAACAAAGGCACGAGGGGTTGGTTGCACTCGATTGGGAAACCGATCCGCATTAACATGTGCCATTTTTTATTTCGTTTGAGCCACGCAACAGACACTATTCACACGCCTTACCGACTGGCACTGACTGTATGTATAACTGAACTGAATAAAATAATTGCAAAAACGTTGTTGCCAAACACGAGCACATGATATTATTATTGAGACAGGGCGGTACTCAAGCTTCCAAAGGGCTATAACTTTGTTACTTTAATTTTACCAGAAAAATGGTAAGGGAAAAAAACATTTCTTTTGATCAGATCTACTCACTGTTAAAATAAATGACTCAACTTCGAAGTCACCCTGTATACCGCGTTCTCATGCCACACACCGCAAACAGTTTATGTTTATAGGCTCATACCCGTTTTTAAACGCGTTCGCCTAATAGGTGGTTTTGATTATTGCACTTATATCCGAAATTACTTTGTTTCCGAATACGAGGTTTTATCATTATGTTGGTTGACATATAAGCATTTGAACTGCATTAAAAGCAAAATTTGAAAAAAATTCTCATACGGGGATTTGCGGATTCACCCACGATATTTTATTTCCGCACAAGTGTTACGTATCTGAAAAATGACATTTTGTCGTTTTTTGACATTTCCTAGGTTTTTTGTGACATAAAGTAGGTTTGTCTGTGGCGGATGGTGCAAAGTAGTCTCCTCCCCACCAGTTGACCTTCTTCGTGTTTCGTTTCGCTACCTTCTTCTATCCACACAGAACACACACGCGTTACCGTCATTGCAGTGAATTTAACACGGCGGCCAATTTCGGGATAGGACAAACCAACATCTCGGTAGGCAACCATTGGAAGCCTGTCAAAGTCGCTAACATGGTGATAATTTGGACGTCTTCGAATTCGAGGCATTTTGTTATGCTTAACACTTGTAAATGTACGGGCTATTCCAAAAAATATCTTTACTACTCAGCTCTCAGAAACTGCTTTCTTCACCAAAACTTAGAGATAACATTTTAACAATGGTAAACAAAAACAAAGATAAAACGTTGACATCTTTGCCACTGCATGCTTTATACAGTCATGATGTTGAAGAAATATTTTTTTCTGAGTGTAACACTTTTTATGTCATTGACTATACTGACATACTGCGATACACCCTCACTCACCGCTCTGCAACCCCCACTTCCCAATCTTGCAACCCCAAAAGTAATCGGGATCATCTCCAACGTCAAAGAAAGGAAGTTTGTGCGATTTTTATTTTTTTTTTCGTTTTTTCGGAATTTTTCTTTGTTTCCACTGGACAGAAACTAATCTTCAAGGTCATAGACAATGTCAGTATCAAGCACATCATCAGATCTGTCATTGAGTGTCCTGCAAAGTACTTCCTTGATATTCATATCTTTCCAGCTATCCGCTGCTTCACAGCATGCCTTAAAAGGGTACCAGTTGACCATGAAATAACCTCTAGATGTAATTTCAGCCTCTATATTTATACCGTTCAAACGTTTTTTTTTGCTTTCTTTTTATGCAATAAAAATCGAATTTCTCATTTGGAAAAATGAATTTGTCTTTGAAAAGATGTTCAAGGTGAATGTCAACGTTAAATCCAAGGTTATCAGTAGATGCGCATAGCCGGGATGTAGCGCACAAGTTCTCAGATAAAGAAGAAAAAAAAAAAACGGTGGCCAGTAGTGGGCACGTTACGAGGTTGCTTGCCTTGTTCTCCAAAATTTACGGTACGACCATAGAAAAACCCTAGACAGAGAAAGACTGCTTAAAAATCTATTCTATTCTCTGTTTGAGACAAAACTACTCATTGAAAACACCCAGACTTGAACAAAGACCAGGTACATTTTTGTTTGCAAGAAAAGTATGGGAAAGATAATAAAATATAAAGATATACTAAAGTGATGTACCCTCAGAAATTTAACCTTCTTCTAAGATAAAGTTACGGCAGCTCAAAAATTAAACAAACAACAAACTTCTTCAGGACATCCATTAATGTACGTGGTCCGACGGTATAAGGTTAAAAGACTGAAGACTAAAATCCCATAAGAAAATGGACGGAGTAGCACCCAAACCAAACCAACTAAACGTAAAATAGTATATAAAGGGGGCCACAAACTGGTGTACCTAGAATCTGGAGGTTTAACAAATGCCGCTCACACCACAATCTCATGAGAAAGGTGACTGACACGAAACACCTAACTTTATATAGGAAGGTTCAATGAGTGGCCTTGAAGAAGATATGTTTGACAGAAAACCAAGTAACGGAGAAAAACCACATATTTTTTTTCCAACACGATACTGAATCACGGAGAAAGAAAGATATAATACCTGTGGAATTATACAATCAATAAGCTATGAAATTTACCATAAGAAAACCATTGAAAAGAGTTTGGCTTAGGAATGAGAACTCCACCATTAATAAAGAGAAATTCAGATTACTAATAAGTGATCAAGATAGTAAAAAAAGGGTTATGTGATTTTGGCAAATGATATTTTTTTTTTTTTTTTTTGGCTTTAGGACCTAATCCATGCAGCCAGAAACTAGGTTTGTTATATTTTAAGCTTCTAATTATGGACAAACACATGACGTCACAACATCCATGGCGAAGGCGAGATTCGAACTCGCGGCCCGGCCGGCCGGCGGATCTGTAGCTCGACACTCTGACCCACGCGGCCAACCGAGGTCCCCCGGCAAATGATATACTAGCCAATAAATAAAAATCATTTGCGAGACTCCTCTTGCGTTTTTTGCTGCACTGCACCAAGCTCAAATCCGAAACAAACATTTTAGATTGTCGAAGACAAAAACTAGTAGACATAGAATCTTTCGTTCGTACATTCTTAAGTGTCTGTCGTCTCCTTTTCGCTAGTTGAAAAATCGATGTCAGTCACGATATATACAATTCAATTACAGTGGCTTACTAGAGCGGCAGCAGCGGCAACACGACGGACAAAAACTAAATCCTGCGCTGAAAACTGGCCGGCAGCGTTTCAGCGGCGAACAAATAAAGTCTCTTCTAATTGAAGTCAACTCCTCATCCCCGAAAGTAGCGGGAACTCGGTTCAAAACGAAAGTTACTTCATTTGCTGATCCTTTTTTAGCGCTAAATTATTCCTGAGCGAGTTTTCAATTCGTTGCCGATTGCCCGCCAACGGAGATGTACGCGGTGTGAAATTGGTTCGTGACAGAGGTGGAACACCTTCTGCAATAGGGGACAAACGAGATGCATCATAAAATGTTATGTATCTCATTAATTAATACTTTGGTATTTACGATTTAAGAATGGTCGTCTAAATGCGTCGTAGGTTTTTTCTTTCGGTTTTTGTAAAAATTAGCACTCAAAAGCCAATTTTAGGAATTATGGTCTAATGACCCTCTTTCTACTAGTATCTCGTAACTAAGTGGGTACGGGGACCTAAAGAAACAGTCTCATGTTAAAAAGCTGCCGACGTAACTTTGCAGAAACTTTAATTAAGAATTTGAGTAATAAAATAATGAAAACAATAATAATAATAAAACGTATTAATAGGGCGAAGTTTAGCATAAACTATTCTACCACTTAACCCGTGAAAGGTCCATCCAAAAAATATATACCAACCACTAAAGTGCAGATTTTCAACATAAACAAATACATTAATTGAATAAAACACAGGTAAATGAATATTGGATAAAAGTATAACATTATATATACATATTGATGCATATATCATAAGCAGAAGTAATAAATAAATTTATGTAAATGATTGCTCGAAAATTATTTTTCTTAAATAATTTTTGAAATTCTTGAAATTTAAGGCTTTAGTATCAGAGGGTAAAGCAATGTACATGATAGTAGCATTATAAGTAAAACAGTATTTGTTATTGTATTAATAAAGCGAATATCTCGTGAGTGCATAGAACCACGAAATTTTAACTTATCTTTCAAAAATGGGGGAACTGAGGTAAGTGAAAGCTTGTAAATATAACATAGTAAATGTTATTTAAATAGATTGGGAATAGATAATCCAATTTTATGAACGAGGAGGTAAGGCGGTCATATTTTGTTAAGTTACAAATTAATCTGTAACATGAAGTTTGAATCTTTTAAAAACCGCTTGACAGATACTGAATCTAAAAGCGGATGATAAACAATTTCGCAGTATGTAATTTTTGAAATAATTAATGACACACAGAGAATTTTTTTAGTTTTGTAATCGAGAGTTTGTTTGTTCAAGTATAATTGCCGAAGAATTAAAAGACAACTTTTTGTAACAGTGATCGCATGAGGCAAAAAATTCAGACATTGATCAAGAGATATGACTAGATTTTTTACAGTTTCACATACTTTTATAATTTCACCATTTATTGATATTGTCGAATATTTCCTAATTTGATTTCTGAATTTTTTAGGAGAGAATATAGTTACTATTGATTTTTCTGAATTTAATTTGAGATAATGATTTTTTACATACTTGTAGATAGACCTCAAGTCTTCAGCCTCAGCAATGATTATATTGTCAGTATTAAAATTATTGTATAACTGTGAGTCATCTGCGAAAAACTGAATATTGCAGTGTTTAATAGCCGTATCAAGATCGGAGATATATAAAATAAAAAGAAGTGGCTCAAGAACAGACCCTTGAGGTACTCCCAAAGAAATTAAAGCCTCAGGAGAAGAGTTCATATCAATGACAACTTTTTGTGATCTATTCTTTAAAAAGCTGTTCATTAGAGCAACAAATTTACATTTGGCTATTAGGAGTGAGTGATTGATGGTGTCAAATGCTTTAGAAAAATCTAAAAGAATTAAGGAAGTAGTTTACATACGCACGCAAAGATATATAAAAAATCAATCAAGGGTAGAATGACTAGATAAGTATTTAAAAGGCTGCAAGTAATCAATATAGCAAATATTTTGCCGGTGCTGGTGGTTATTTTTTTTATAAAGTTAATGATGTAATAGTACATTTTACTTAAATCTGCTAGGTGTGTTATTTCGTTTGCTACATTATTGTGCATTTTGATTTCCATTTCTTGGAAAATATTTTTTTATAATTATCATTTCTACATAGGACCCCACAAGATTCAAAATTAAACACATGACATTCTTAAAACATGTGCTGGACTAGTTATGTGTGTCCCTCTGTTAGGTGGAACTTGTTCTGTTTTTTTTGTAGAGCTCTGAAGAAGTAAGTAATTTTTTCAGAACGTCGGCAACTTTAAACTCCATAAACTACTTATTAATCACAAGAAATTGATTTCTGGAATCACGATAAACGATCAAGTAGGACCCATAAGGATCTGTCTAGCAATATTGCTACTCTCAATAACTGAAGGGACAGAACAGTTGCAATTGTAGGAAATCACCAAGTACATATAAAAATTAGAAAAAGTGTAGGCAGAAAAAACAAATTTAATATAGTATACATTCGTCAGGGGATTACCGGTATCAATTACAGATTACTTAGATTAATATTGAATCTTATCAATAAATGGCAGGGTACCAAATAAAAGCCGCGAACCCGATAGTGTAAATCTAAATATTAGGTTTATACTAAACTTGAATGGTGGAGGGTCTCAGATCTATGGTTGAGAGGCGTTTCTGAAAACGAGTTCTCTGTAACGGTTCAAGGGCGGGGGATGAAATACGTCTAGGGATGAGGGACACGATTCGTCCAACTAGGTCACTTTCGCAAGAAAATACAGCAGTAGGTGCAATTTTATTTAAACAGTTGGCAGGTCGCGCTGTCCTCTAAATCTGACATGCCATTAAGCTTTTTCCACGACCCAGAAGCAATTTATTCAAGAAAGTCAAATGTACTCCTTAATCGCTAAGTTTTTGTAGCACAGCTTCTTCGAACTACTCATTTATTCATATTAAAGAATAACTTCTTATCACAATGTTTGATGCTATTTCAATTTTTTCGGATTCTTGGGATAAAGCAGCAGGCGTTGAAAAATGCCTCTAACCACATTGTCAACGTTTCGTCGTTCATTTTACGTCTTTCCTCAGGGCTACCAAAGAAATGTGAAAAAATACATTATTGGTCCAAAATAATTCGCAAAAAAATTAACAGGAATATAAATAAACTATAGAATAAGAAACAAAAACGATGACAAGAGACGTGAGTACATATTAAAAGCTATCATGTAAAAATTCAGACACAAACAAAGAAACACGCTTTCTTTAAGAAATGGGGCATTACAGCTAAACATATAAAAAATAGATTTATATAAACGAACAAATATGCAAAACTGTAAAGGTCAAAAAACAAAAAGCATCCATACCTATGGAATCTGACACGCAAAACACGTACCAAGGGAAACAAATATTCGTATATATTTTAGATCAACTATGAAAATAAAGTTCGGCCGGATTAAAACAACTTAAGCAAAACAGAAGAAATCCGTCCCTAGATACATGTATACTATGAGCAATCATGAATTCTTAGAAGATATAACACTGCTTAGGGTTTCAATCTGTCTGTTAGTATCTGAAGCACCGAAACATTCGCGGAAGCCGGGTCAAAAGCCAGAATAGCCCAGCTACTACGAAGAACTTAGTAGAACTGAGGAAAACATCTTGTTCAAGTGTGCTTGTCCTATGTATGTTACAACTGGTGTCTTTTAAGCTTTGCATATAGAAACGTAGGCCGTCCGGATCGAACGTCAGTACTGAATCTTAACCTCACTCTTTAGTAAACTTAAATTTAACGTTTCACAACAATACGTGCAGTGTTCCCACTACAGTAAATTTTTAAATGTCACCAGGTCATTAGAAAAATGGAACTCAAACGAGAACATTTTCGCGCCATAATTTATTACAACTTTCAGAGACAATTATCGCAACAAGAATGCCTTGCTGAGTTACTGTCTGTTTTCGACAACGAAGCGCCACATCAGTAGACAATTTTTCGTTGGTATGGAGAATTCACACGTGGACGGGTGAGTCTTAGCGACGGTCCCAGGGTGGGCGCACCAAAAAACGGCATTCACCATGGAAAACCTCGATGCTGTGGCCAAACTCATAATTGAAGATAGACATGTGACATATCGCGAGATTGAGGCGTCCTTGAAGATCTCAAAGACCTCAATTCAAAAAAATTTACATGAAGAATTAGGAGTAAGAAAATTAGTTTCCCGTTGGATACCCCATATCTTGAGTGAAGAGCAGAAAGCAGCTAGGGTTAATTGGTGTCAAAAAACGCTTGACTGTTTCAATTCCGGAAACTCAAATAATGTGTATAGCATTGTTAGCGGTGATGAGTCATGGATATACTGTGACGAACGAGAAAATAAACGACAGCCGGCTATCTGGGTGTTCCAAGGTGAAGAGAGGCCAACAAAAGTCATCCGTTCTCGAAGTGTTTCGATGAAGGTGGTCGCAACATTTGTGTCAAAAGCTGGTCATATTGCAAAAATTCCTCTTAATGAGTAAAGAACTGTTACTGCTGATTGGTATACCACCATTTGTTTGCCATAAGTCATCACCGAGCTTCGAAAAATCAACCCCGAAAGAAGAACCATCCTCCACCAAGACAATGCAAGCTCGCACACAGCCCAAAAACAAGGCAGTATTTGACGGAAGAAAACGTGGAATTATTGGACCATCCTCCATATAGTCGCGATCTAAGTCCTAACGATTTCTTTACCTTCCGGAAAATTAAAAACAGATTGCGTGGTCAGAGGTTCCAGTCACCAGAGGAAGCAGTTGACGCATTCAAAAATGTAGTTTTGGATCTGCTAGCAAACGAGTGGAATAAGTGCTTCGAAAATTGGTTCGAGCGCATGCAGATGTATATTAATCTTCGTGGAAAACAACAAAGTAATTTAAAACTACCTGCCGTATTGTTTTATTTCCATATGCAAAACTTAAAAGACATCCCTCGTATGTCTCTCTGCTTTCACATGGTACCTGGTATACCCAATCCTTGATGTTTTGGTATAACAGGTACCAGAGAAAAACCAACACGGGGAGAATACTTTGGGACCATGATAAAATATTACACAAAGAAACACACTGGCAGCGGAAAAACTCAAGAAAGTGGCCTTCATAATAATGAATGAAGATACCCACAGTAATCTAAGTGTTGAAATTGAACGAGTATGTATGATTGTAAGGAGCATCGAACAAGTGCAGCACAAGCGACCAGATCGAGAGACACATCATCAAACATTATAAATGGTCAAGAAAATAGCATGCTCGCCGGTTCACCTGCTGCCGATTGAAGTTGTGAATAAAAAAACCTTAAAGACCATGGATGCCCGAGAAACGATATCTCAATCGTTCTTTATTAAGCCCTTGACACCGGTGAGTCTGCTCAACCGCAAGCAATCTCACATCCAAGTCACAGCCATGACATTATCTTACAACCTAGAAGCTTTTCTACGCACTCGGCATTCCACAAAGGTAGCCAACAGGACAGATGTTTCGTGCTTTTTGGCTACTCAACAGCACGGTTCGGCTTGGTCAGTCGTCTCTGGACAACGAAAAAAGGCATAACAACTAAGTTAAATCCAGAAGGAACTGTTTCAAAATCAAGGAGCGCAAGATGCCATCTACTCCCAGAATCGACCACCGCGGAACAGTGTATAGCCACTACCAGATGGAACTATGAAGATGTAATGGTACCGCAGTCGCCAGTGTAAATCACAGATGGCTGACGATTATGGGTGCTTTGTAGATATGGTCTGCTTGCCACTGAATGCTAAACGCATTGCTTTCGTGGACCCTACCTCCTGGATAGAGGATAACTGTTGTGATTTCGTTCGCTGCCCAGAGACGATTTATCAAGCCTAGACCATTCTGATAAGTAACAAAAAAGCACGAAACAGCTGTCTATGCCTGGCTCTCTTTGTTCAGATGGACGAAAGCAGTATGTCTAGTATTCAGTGGCAAGCAGACCAAATCTAGGATAAACATTCTTCTTCTAAGGCTTGGTATCACTAACAACATCTTCTCCAGGCATTGCTATAATACGAGTAAGCTGTGCACCCTATGTGTGCACGACACTGTCTTACACCGATAGAGCTCTCTGTTCCGAAATGGGAAATTGATACGGCGGCTAGGATTTTAAGTATTAATTCGTTTGTGGGATATCGTACCTTGAATTATACTCAGGGAAAATTGAATTATTTTTGTCTTTAAAGTAGAGGGATTCATTCGATAGCAGTTTGCCGCTTTGTGAGCCCGAAATTGAAGATAATGCATTTTAGTATTAGATTAGGATGGCAAAGGGATTTGCTTTTTCGGACTCTCACAGTCATCACTGACTGTTGGGCTCTACATATTCGTTAAGTAAAAACCAGTACCAAACTAGAAGTACGACACTAGTGTGCCTCTAAGCGCATAGTGTAATGTCTGTTTTAAGCTAGGAAATAGCTTCACAAATGTAAATTTGGTACATTGCATGGCTCAAGGGTTCACAGAGATATTTCAAAATGGGATTAGTCGCCTTCAAGCAAACAAAGAACGATGTAGATTTTTTATCATGAGTATGATGCCTTCGTTTAATAGAAGAACTTGAAATACAGATTTCATGCAATGTGCAAAGTATTTTAACAATGATGTCTAAGTTTTAAGGTATTTTTATGCAATAGGCAATAGCTATATTCACTTTGCTGAAACAATAATATTAGGTCCATCCAAATTTAATTTTACTCAATGATAATAGCCATTTTGACATGAAAACCGTACAGGTAGCAGCAGCATAGTTTCCTTTTTTGAAAACTTGATGAAACCAGTTGTAAGAGATGAAACGTTTTATTTTTTTTTGTTTTCCATATTTTTTAAGATTAAGGGCCAATTTCACCAACATTAATATTATGGATCAATAGGAAAATACTTATCGAAATGCAATTTGACGGAAGCTGTCAACGGTCTCAGAATATCAGTGATTCCTATTAAAATGTTGAATAAAATCGTGAAAAGTCGACTGTATTATAAACAAGACCACTTTTTGATTCCAACATGATGCTTTTGTACAGAGAAAACAGGACAACTTTCATGTATTTTGACTTATGTTATAGGTGTACATTTGACCATCAGTTATCCCCTCAGCGAATGGGAGAAATAATAGGTCGATTTTCTAGCTGTTAAATTTGGCAGCAAGTTTGGTCGTTTGTTAATTCATGGCAATCTCGTGTATATGTGATAATTATAGCTACACATACCTGTTGAATTGTGCGGATTTGCAAGAAAATAGAATATAAAATGTATTCCAACCAATTCCTCATCTCTCTTTACATCATAATAGTAATCATTTGTTATAAATTCATGGGTTAATGAATTTCTTCAAAGCATTCAAAACAGTATGGTCGTCCCCATCCTGAAACACCGATATGTGTAAAACATGTTAATGCCTACACCTCCGAGGTGCATAATGCAATTACTGTAGACATCGACCTAAAATTATTAGTAATTACTGAAAAATAAGAGCTAAAAAGAATTATAAATAGTGATAAAATATTGGTGGTTAAGGTTTTTGACTAGTGATTGGTGGGGATACAATATAGGGATGGCGACGATAGACGATACATTGATGTATCGAAAACATCGATACATGGGACGTAGAACATCGATGTTTACGCATCGATGGTTTCATGACGATATATCGATATCGAGAGGAATCATAAACATCCGTAACCGTATACCCCGAGTCTATCCTTAACTGTGCTACCATCTCTAAGCGAGGACTGGTAGCTTCGAAATTGAAAGGCCAGAAAGCTATTTAGGTGTTTAGTAGTATTTGAATATTATCATTACAGACGAGCACTGAGCCACTGAGTGGCCACTAAGCACTGTAGTCTTTTCTTCATTCTGCACTTCCCCAACGGATAGAATAAAATAGACTGAAAACAGCGCGTTTAATGATTTTCAGTTCTCAGAGAAAGATTTTCCCCTGCCGGCCCTTGACATCGTTTCGAAATATGAAATTCTGGAAACGCTATAAAAATAAAAATGAATACACAAAGCCTACTTACCTATTTCAGACAAAAACAAAAACAACTGCCATATAACGATTGTCACCTTGACGTCATTCTGCAACCTGTCAAAGTAGTGATGGCCGTGCCTGCTACACGGTATAAATACGGTATCGATATTCGATAAAATATTTTTCTTTCTACCATGAATGCGTGGAAAAAACGAAATAAGGAGAGATCTGAAATACGGAGTTATTGAAGGCCTAAAATAGCCAGGCTCTAATAATTCCTGGCCATATTTGAATATCTAAGCAGGCACAGTAAAACAAAAATAAGACTTGGAATTAATAAAGTTTATTTCGACAGTTGGCAGAGTTTGCTCCACTGGGACGAAGTGTTGACGGATCCTACAGAATTATGTCATTTGTCGATATGGTTAGTTTTAAAATAGCAGGAGATAATCAGCTATTATTCAAATCAGTGTATATGTTTTGTGATTCAAGTAACGTCTAATATAATTATAACCCAGAATATGTACTCAGTGAAAAAGGAAAAATATTGCAAATTTCTAGTTTTTCTGCAGGTTTTAGGTTTGCTGGTAGCTCTACGACATATGTTTGGGTATTTCTTAATCGCTGTGAATATAGTGTGGATGTTTGTTAAGTTCCTGAACAACGAAAAATATTCAACTTTATGGATGTATGGATATTAAGAATGGTTTTGTGGGAATATCAATCTAAGGTGCCATAATGGTTCTGATGAACGGCAAGTAAATGAATGAATGTTTGGAAACGAGCAATATCTATGAACTTTTTGGTAGAGCCGGTCATCAAGTAGGTGCTTAATGGCTATCTGCAAGAGGTTTATAGGAAGAAACACACAGTAGATGATCTTGAATCAGTAAAATCGCATATCAGTTGAAGAAAATAATATAAACATGAATAAAAAATCAGCAATAGTAATTAAATCATGAATTTTATTAAAAAACCAAACATCCGTTTAAATTTTGAGTGAATTATATGTAATTTCTTAATATTCAATAAGGTGATGATGTTTCAATGACAAGATGTGATCTCATACTTTGACAGTATTTTGTTTTCAACATTTCATAGCTATTGGTTGCTAGAATTTGTTGATTGGAACTTGAAGCTCATTCGCTGTATTTGACGGGCTGTTACTCTATAGGTGGAGAATAACGGACTGTTGTTGGTGAAATCGGCCCTAAGTCAACTAGTTGACGTCCTCCATTCTCCATAGATAGATGCTTACATACATTTATTGTCTTTTAGATCATAAAAATGACACAAGACTCGTCCTAAGAGGACGTACATAGCACACATAATTAAAAGTAGTACAAAACAAAAATAAGTATTTACAAAATAGTACAAGCAGAACCAACTTAAGGCATACACATGCACGTACAAAAAATCTAAAAATATGTGATATATCACAGTGCGAGGTATTCAGACAAAGAGTAAACATACCCTTCAACTAATAATTTTCGTAGTTGATGTTTAAAACTAGCAATGCTACTGACATTCCTGATGTTAGCTGGAAGTTTGTTATAGGTATATTCTAATGCAGGAATTGTGGTGACTTTTCGGTAAGTAAACCAGCCTCTGGCGTTTATCATGACTCTTTTCAGCTTAGGCTTATGTTGGCAATTTCTTCCTGGCTATTGGTCTTCAAATCTTGTAGGGCCCTCAGCAGTCACATAAACACCGAGTTTCAAAAACTCCATAGAAAACAATCACAAGGGGCCAAATCAGGAGATCAAGCCGCTCACTCCAGATTGTTCTAACTAAGATGAGACGCCCTGGGAAGTATTCCCTCAAGACAGCTATCGATGCTGTTGAAGAGTGTGTCATGGCACCGGCCAAAAAGAATTTTGTGACATGTTCACATACCGGTCCTGCGATTTTTCTCGAAGATCCAATAATGCCTGCTCTGGAAATGCGTGACTCTAGATGAATGCAAAGGCCTTGTTGCACTTCTCGAGGATCGGGGTCAGCCCAGTAGCGCATGTTTTGTTTGTTGACGGATCCACGCAAATGAAAATGGGCTTCGTCACTAAAAAGAACGATTTCTAGAAGACGCTCTCACCTCTCACGCATTCATCTGAGAATTGAAGTCATTCGGATAGTTTCTGCACCACTGTCATCTTGTAAGAATGGAAATAAGGTATTCTCACCGGGACAAAAGCCTATGATAATCAGCCATATCATTATGTCCTTTACTTGTTTCATAACAAACCCAAATCACGAACTCTTGCATGATAAATATTAATTTAAGTAAACTCTCGTATGAGTCAGATATCTGTATCAAGGAACTTTAGTAGCCTGAACGACAATTCAGACTATGAGGGAGACACACATTTCGAAGTACCTTGCATATTTCCTAAGCTCATTTCCTAATAAAACCAAATCACAAACTCTCCTAAGATAAAAGGAAATCATGGCATACTATCGCATACCTTAGATCCGTTTATCTATATCAAGCTCGCTTTAACAACTTGAAGTGCATTTCAAACTATAAGGTTGTCACAGAGGTCAGGCAGCAGCGGTGGCCGCAGTAGTAGACTATTCGGTCTCCTGATCAGTCGCCGTGAGCTGTGCGGGTTTGAGTCCCATCCCAGGACAAATTTTTCTCTTAGCTATGGCTGTTGTAATTGTCCGTAGGTGGTAGACGGTCTCTGACTGTCGAACGTGGAGGTACCACCCGGCGGATCTCGTAGGCGGAGCCAGAATGTGTGCATGTTGCATGCACACGTGTTCCTTCGCCAGAGTCCGTGTGGCGTCCCCCTTTCCCCTGTATCCCCCTATAGCTCCACGGTGCCCAATGGCTGTTTAGGCATTAGACCTTCGTGGTAGTTGGAGTATAAAAAAAAACATGTGTCTGTGTACCTTGTATATGATGCCGCAATATTCTTCAACACTCAATAAAATCCATTCTTTGAATCTGAACATTTTTTTTTGTTTTTTATAACCTAGGAGCATGCCTGAAGTTTTGCTTTAGATAGTTTTGAAGACCAAATCGGGTAGGTGACGTCACCCATTCTCCATACACTGAGTAAACCGATTTCTGGCATTTGTCATGACTCTAGCCATCATATCAGGCGTTATATTGGCAAGTTCTTCCTGGCTGTTAGCCTTCAAACCTTGTAGGGTACGTGGACCGACCTAAGGACAGAGTTCCAGAAACATCATAACAAAAATCACATTCATTGTTTTTAGGTAAGCTTATGCATCGAGGAACTCGTTTTTCGTCTTGCAATTTGTCTGAACTTTGTGACTCAAGGTCCGAGATAGGGGCCAGCAGGGCTAGATTAAAGCGATTCTGGAAGGCGCGTTGGGCTGTGATCACATAATATCCGCTCAAAAATTAGGCCTCAATGCTGGTCCAATGCGTGATGGCGACTGAACTGTGTCGGGACAAACCTTCTAGTTCCGCCGGGACCATCAGCGTTACGACACCAGCCGACAGACTGAAGAGGAGGGGTTATGCTGCAGCATCCTCCATATTGTAGCGGAGACGCGACTTCCAACACATCGGGTTCACATCCAAGCCAAGGATTGCCTGCCGCCAAAAAGTACACGCGTTCATCCAACTTCCTTCAATCGGCAATTAGTTGTAGGAGAATTCGCGTAATGATTTAGTAACCACGTAACGTATTGTGTTTTTCCAAGAGAAAGATTGATTTCACAATATAAGTGTTGTATCTATAGCTCCAATGTTATAGCATCTGCATGAGACGCTTTTCACCTACCTTTATCTAGTGTATTGTTTAACATAATATGTCATAAAAATTAAAAGAATCTTACCATTTTGGTAGAGAACAAGGAAACACCAAAATAATTGAGTTCGGAAGAAGCGCATAGGAAAAATAGAATAAATAATTTCTTAAACTTGATTTTTTGACAATGAGGTAGTCTCACATCAAGAATGAAACGATAACATTCTCATTTCTCAAATGTTATTAACAAGCAATAAGGAAAAAAATAATAATGCGTTCGGAGATCCCGCAGCTGCTTTCCAAGCAACTCGAACTTCGTGGATTAGCTGTGGCAGAGCGTATATCCGATATTGCAAAGCGGAAAGTCACGTCATATTCCACACATGTTCGATAGAATTTAAATCCGGTGCACAATAACGCCTGCTTCTTGAAGAAAGTCCGTTGTCACGTGCCAAAATCACGTTACCTTTTTTTTACTATTTTGATCACGTACATACTAGTAATTTGAATTTCCCTTTATTAATGGTACAGTGCCCATTCCAATGCCAAACCCTTTCCAATGATTTTCTTTTGGTAACTTTCATAGTTTATTGATTGTATTATATCTTTGTTTCTCAGTGATTCAGTAGTGTTGAAATCTTTGGCCACTAATGTTATAGTATTACTAACGACTATCTCAGAATGTTATCCCTTGTCCTTAAATAAAGCTATAGCAGCTCAAAAATCAAAATCATGATCAACGTAATGTAATGCCCAATAGAAGGTGCCATGTAGGCACTGCCCCATATTTAGGTACGTAAAATGCCAAACAAAATCAGGTACACTCTAAGAATTTCAGTAAGCAATAATCAATATATAAATAATATCTATAAGATAGTTAATTAAGATGACACTTTACCTGTTCAAAATATTCAATACATTATTTGGCGCTGTGTACTTGTATGTCTAAAATGATAGGCTCTAAACGTTGGACGTCATTTGTTTAACCTTCAGATTCTGAAACATTAGGTACCGCCCACCAGTTTGTGGAGTAGTAACCCTTTACATTGTATCTTATGTTTAG
Source organism: Acanthoscelides obtectus (assembly GCA_963669975.1). Taxonomy (NCBI): domain Eukaryota; kingdom Metazoa; phylum Arthropoda; class Insecta; order Coleoptera; family Chrysomelidae; genus Acanthoscelides; species Acanthoscelides obtectus. Next base: position 16,460,053 of record CAVLJG010000009.1, read on the forward strand.
TTGTTTGAGTTTGGGTGTTACCCCGTCCATTTTCTTATGAGATCTTCAGCGAGGGAAGGAATTGCGGAGAACCATCACACACTCCTCCAGCTTTGTTTTGTAGCTACCTTGTAGCTGTTTTGCAGCTGATATTGCCGGAAGCCACCCCTTCCCTTGACAAGAAAGCCCTGTTCACATCAGTACGACGAGCAATACGGGGACGTGCGTTCTCTTGCTGAAAATTGACTTGTGGACGGCCCTCCAGGTACGGCAGTAAATTGATTTGTTGGACATCATCAACATAACGCACAGCAGTCATATTACCTTGAACGAAGAGAAGGCGTGATCGGATACGGTAGGCAAACGTGTATAAGCATCTCAACGAAAAATCCAATATCACGCCGTTCTCCACAGCGGCGTCTTAGTCTTACCCTTCTATCGCGATTCGTCGCTGAAGATGTCATGTCATTCTGCCCCCCAATGTTGCCGTTCTCTGCTCCATTTCAAACGTTGACGACAGTGGTCCGCAGTCAGAGGAAGCACTAACCGTGGATGGTTTGAAGAAAGTCCAAAGGTTCGAATGCGACGATAGAGTGTAGTACGCATAGTAACAGGTCTACCGTTTTCTCAGCGATCTGACGCATAGTAGCAAAACGGTCTCGTAGGAACAGTTGTCTGAAGCGCCTATCTTGAGGCTCTGTGGTACGCCTCGGTGGACCAGTTGGCTTTCTTCGTCTTCCTCTGTCTTCTTCTATCCACACACGCATTACCGTCAATTTCCCGATAGGACAAGCGTCTCGATAGACTATAATTCTATCCCGGTCAGAGTCGCTAACAAGGTGACATTTTTGACGGCAGTTTGTTATGCTTAACACTAGTAAATGAAAGAGCAGTTACCAGAAGAATCTGTACTACTCAGCTCTCAGAAACTGCTTTCTTTACAAAAACTAAGCGATAACATCTCAACATAGGTAAACAAAAAAAGAGATAAACCATTGACACTGTTGCCACAACATGCTTTAAATATAGTCATTATTTTGCCAAAAAACAAAGTTGAAAAAATTAGTTTTTCCTGGGTATAACACTTCTAATGTCACTGAGTATATACAGGGTGACTTCGAAGTTGAGTCATTTATTTTAACAGTGAGTAGATCTGATCAAAAGAAATGTTTTTTTCCTTTACCATTTTTCTGGTAAAATTAAAGTAACAAAGTTATAGCCCTTTGGAAGTTTGAGTACCGCCCTGTCTCAATAATAATATCATGTGCTCGTGTTTGGCGACAACGGATATAATCCGCCTTACCGGTTCATCGCATCGGAAACAAAAAAGCGAAAGAATTTGGAACGATGTTTTTACAATAAATTATTTTATTCAGTTCAGTTATAGATACAGTCAGTGTCAGTCGGTTAGCGTGTGAATAGTGTCTGTTGCGTGGCTCAAATGAAATAAAAAATGGCACATGTTTATGCGGATCGGTTTCCCAATCGAGTGCAACCAACCCCTCGTGCCTTTGTTAATGCAGTACAACGGGCTCGTGAATCAGGTGACTTAAGACCTCACAAGGGACCTCACGATCAAATACAGGTCCGCACTGAAATACTTGTCGGGAGGATACTTTATAAAACAAGGTAAAAATTGTTTATTTTTACACACATATTCTGGTTTATCTTCCTTCTACAATCATTATCTGAAAATTAATGACTCAACTTCAAAGTCACCCTGTAGATGCCCACTATTCGAAAGCTATCTTCGAGCGTCCTTAACAACGCTTCTGAGCTGGTGCTCAGACTGGTGTCTGCAAATTTTATTTCAATGAGATGTTCCCTAATTGGTAGAAGACAACGTTGGATTTTAATGTTAGTAAAATCGACCCTTAGTGGACCTTGCACACTACATGGAGGTGACGTTTTTGATAATAATTGAAATATGTTTTACAATTTTGTACATCACTCAAACAAAACAAACAATATAAATTTCATGGATGCAAATTGAATGACTAATGCAAGTACTTGAGTTTTTAATAGACAAGCGTAAAAAAATCACAAAAGTGAGAAGTACCCAACTACTTTATGAAGCATATACCGATGGGACCTTACTAATCCTAACAAAATAGAGAAACTGGGAATATAACTAGATATAAAATAATGTCTGTGATACCTAGCCAACTACCGCATCCAGAGTATCTCTCACACCCTGTAGTTAGCATCCTCCAAACAAACAACCGTAGCTGATTCAGTCCCGTTCCTTGTTTGCGATAGTAATCCAATTATGTGGGGGTTTCGGACACAGGCATTCGATGTTTAAAAATGTCGGCCCCTCCTACAATAGCTGAATCTGGAGCTGAATAGCTGCTGGTCACCGGCTAGTAGAACGGAAGGATAGAGTAAGGAGGAAGGAACGTGTCCGTCCTCGGCTTGCTCCATTGTGTCACTCGTGGGCCATTCTGGAACGGGTTTGAAGGAGTATAACTCTAATCCGATTGCGGACAATGAATGTATACAGGGATCGCCGGATAGAAATGTTATTGGAACCTTTCCTTTTTCTTTATGTCACCCAGTCAGTGGAGCTCGCGGATATTGGACTAAGGGCCGATTTCACCAACATTAATATAATGGACCAATAGGAAAATACCTTACCGAAATTCAATTTGACGGAACCTGCCAAAGTTCTCAGAATATCAGTGATTTCTATTAAAATGCTGAATAAAATCGTGAAAATTCGACTGTATTATAAACAAGACCACTTTTTGATTTCAACATGATGCTTTTGTACAGAGAAAACAGGACAACTTTCATGTATTTTGATTTATGTTATAGGTGTACATTTGACCATCCGTTATCCCCTCAGCGAATGGGAATGGGAGAAATAATAGGTCAATTTTCTAGCTGTTAAATTTGGCAGCAGGTTTGACTTGTTAATTCATGGCAATCTCGAAATTTCTCAGAGAAAGATTTTCCCCTGCCGGCCCTTGACATCATTTCGAAATATGAAATTCTGGAAACGTTATAAAAATAAAAATGAATACACAAAGCCTACATACCTATTTCAGACAAAACAAAAACAACTGCCACATAACGATTGTCACCTTGACATCATTCTGCGATCTGTCAAAGTAGTGATGGGCGGCCTGCTGCACGGTATACGGTATCGATATTCGATAAAATATTTTTATTTCTACCATGAATGCGTGGAAAAAACAAAATAAGGGGAGATCCAAAATAAGGAGTTATTGAAGGCCTAAAATAGCCAGGCGCTAATAACTCCTGGCCGTATTTGAATATCTAAGCAGCCACAGTAAAACAAAAATAACACTTGGAATTAATAAAGTTTATTTGGACAGTTGGCAGAGTTTTCTCCACTGGGACGAAGTGTTGACGGATCCCACAGAATTATGTGTCACTTGTCGATATGGTTAGTTTTAAAATATCAGGAGATAATCAGCTATTATTCAAATCAGTGTATATGTTTTGTGATTCAAATAACGTCTAATATAAATATAACCCAGAATATTTACTCAGTGAAAAAAGAAAAATATTGAAAATTTCTAGTTTTTCTGCAGGTTTTAGGTTTGCTGGTAGCTCTACGGCATATATTTGGGTATTACTTAATCGCTGTGAATATAGTGTGGATGGTTGTTAAGTTCCTGAACAACGAAAAATATTCAACTTTATGGATGTATGGATATTATAAAACCAGAATGGTTTTGTGGGAATATCAATCTAAGGTGCCATATTGGTTCTGATGAACGGCAAGTAAATGAATGAATGTTTGGAAACGAGCAATGTCTATGAACTTTTTGGTTGAGCCAGTCATCAAGTAGGTGCTGAATGGCTATCTGCAAGAGGTTTATAGGAAAAAACACCCAGTAGATGATCTTGAATCAGTAAAATCGCATATTAATTGGAGAAAATAATATAAACATGAATAAAAATCAAAAATAGTAATTAAATCATGAATTTTATTCAAAAATCAAATATTTGTTTAAATTTTGACTGAATTATATGTAATTTCTTAATATTCAATAAGCTGATGATGTTTAAGATCCTTTGACGCCGGATTTAATTTTTTTTCGAAGTTGCCAATCTTTTTCTTTTAATATGGGTAAATGTGAACAATATGTTATAACTTTACACGTTTTATTTATTTTTTTTAATCCTGAAATGCTTTAGAATATGGTTTCATTATGAAACCACTAGGTAGTAAAAGGAACTAACGATTTTTTTAAACAAAATTTTATTTCAAGTAATAAAAGAATACAAATCCGATATTTTCCATTTATCGTTTGTGATACGGAAGAAAACAATTTTTATTTGCGTTGAGGCATAATCCAACGTTGCATCTGAAAAAAAAGTTTTTGCTAAAACTAAAAAGATGAAGCATTACTTTCTTTACCTGGAACAAATCCATTTCGTCCGGTGTGGTGATGATGTAGAGCTGCAATAAGCACATCTTCTTGAACTTCCATGAATTGGCATGTGTGCACAAGAATCATATCGAATTTCCTGAGGCACATTGGCTTTGAAGGTATTTTGTTGCACTGACGATATCCGCCCTTTCTTTGGAATATTTTCGTCTGCTCCAATAGGTCCCAAGCATACTGCTAGCTTGAAATCCTTCAATGTCATACATTTGCCGGACTTAGTCGTAGTATTTCGGTTCTTGAAAATTATGAATGCATTCACCAGGGATATGTCAAGTAAATACCAAAAAATGCGCAGTCACCACTTTTTAGATTTTTGATCTAATTCATAAATTGACTTCAACATGTCTAGTTTATCTACATAACACATGTGCTTATTATACTCCAAAACTAAACGAGGACAAGCAATATCCTGCACATCTTCATTCATGTGTTCATCTGAACTCATCTTTTCTAAGTCGGCAAAATAATATTTCTTGTTCTGATCTGAAAAAAAAAAACACGGCATGCCTACTGGTTTCATAACGTAACCGAAGGTATTTTTGTATAAAAATATGGGCTAAATTTGGTCAAATTCAATCCCCAAATATTTTACAATCATGATCAACATCATATCATATAAATCATCTATTTACTTACCTCCCATTGTTTATCTAACAGCGAAAAATCCCCTATTTATTTTGATCAACCACCTGTTTGCTGCAACAACGCACACTGAACGTTATCATTACGCTAGGAAACCAAATACAACCGACGCAACTGTCAAAGCCTATCAGATGGAGTCTCAAGGGCACGTGACTGTATGAGGTTACGCACCAAGACCATTCGGCGATTAGAAATTAATTCTTATTCAGGTGGTTTCGTCGTAAAACCAGTAGGCGTCAAAGGGTTAAATGACAAGGTGTCATCTCATACTTTGACAGTATTTTGTTTTCAACATTTCATAGCTATTGGTTGCTAAAATTTGTTGATTGGAACTTGAAGCTCATTCGCTGTATTTGACGGCCTGTTACCCTATAGGTGGAGAATAACGGACTGTTGTTGGTGAAATTGGCTCTTAGAGAGGGAGTAATGTTAGCAGATTAGTGGGACACTCGGGCAAAGTAAAGACTTTTTGCTATTAATGAAATGCTAATTAAGATAGAATTAGGTAAATTTTTCGTTATTCAACAAAGAAACCATATGCAGAGTAATGATATGCGAATATTTAAGGGTGTGTATCTACATGAAAAATTAATGTTAGTTTGCTTTATGAACTATGGTCCAAAAATGTTTCCTTACAAAAACTTGGGGTGTTGAAGTTTTAGGAACAAAAAAAAAATTTTTCGCTTTAACAGTGGCGTGCGTACGGGTATTGATATTGATATTTAAAAAAAATTGTGCGCCAATGGTTTTTTGCCAAATAAAAATGATTTTTGAATTTCTCGTTTAATCCAAAACAACCTATCATGTTTTTTATATTGTTTTTCAGTTTTTCTTTTTTTCTTTGGGGGGCGGGGTGAGTGACTGAGTAGCATTATGCTACTTCTTCCCCGAAATAAATATGATTTATTATTATTATGTATCAGCAAAAATGGATTTCAAATTAAGTGGCGTCAGGAATGCTAAAAATCGGCATATATCTCCAATTTGCTGGATACTGGTCGCCACTAAAGTAGCCAATCGCCAAGCTATCCCCTTTATTCACCATTTGATGCCGTCAAATCGTCAAATCGCCACTTTGGCGAAAAACCGCCACGCCTGCCAGCCCTGCTGTCCGCTCATTGACGACGCAGACGTTCTCTCACTACATGGTGGGGGTTATTCAGTAATAGTCCAGTTGAATTTCGAACCCTGAGCTCGCTTGTCAGTTTGGCGTTCACCGATGTTTCCACAGGGAGTGTGCAGAAAAGACATCGTCAAATGCTCATCACCATCGGTCATTGTCTATTCTTTACATATTTGCGTTGACGTATGTTAGCCAAACATATAGACGCGGCTCAACAACTGCTAAATCTCTTATCATGGTTGTAGTATGTAGATCAATAGCTACCGGTGATCAAACTGATTTACGAGGATGATTATGAAAATAACGTGGAGCCTCGAAAACGAGTCTTTTGATGACTCATTCGGCTTCTACATCCTGTAATGTATACTAAGTGACATATAAATCCGAACACCCAGTTTAAAGTTTTATTTTAATAAAATTTTGTATAAGTACTTAATGAAGCATAATAAGTAAATGATAAAAATTTCAAAATGCCCTTTGACCTTTAATAATGTGTGGATGCACCCTGATGTGCTATGCATTCTCCAACGCACCTAGGCATGCTTCTGATCAGGTGGCCAATGTCCTCCTGTGGTATCTCATTCCAGGCAACCACCAACTCCTCTCGAAGTGCTTCTAGAGTCTGAGGAGGACGTTGCAAATTGAGCAATCTCCTACCCATCATATCCCACACGTGCTCAATTGGGGATAAGTCGGGAGATATTGGTGGCCATGGTAACAATGTGACATCATTTTGTTGAAAGAAGTCTATTGTGACTCTTGCAACATGTGGTCGGGCATTATCTTGTTGGAAAGTTGGATCTGCCAGGGTGTCAAGATAGGGTAAAAGATGGGGTTCTAGAACTTCGTGGATATAACGCTGCGCGTTCATGTTACCTCTGATGAAGATTAAAGGTGACCTGGAACCATAAGCTATAGCACCCCAAACCATAACTCCAACAGTGTGATGAACATGTCTTTCAACAAAAGACTGTGGATTCCTCCTTTCACCACGTCGCCTTCTAACCCTGGCACGACCATCGTGCATGCCTAAACAAAATCGAGACTCGTCACTAAAGACAATACTGTTCCATTCCTGATCCCAGAGTGACCTTTGTCTGCACCACTCAAGGCGATTACGTCGGTGTTCTCGAGTTAAAGGGAGGACCCAGTGTGGCCGGTATGAAAACAAGCCAAAACTTCGGTAAACACTTCGCATGCCAATAGGTCTTCCGTGTTCTGCAAACCATTCATTTGCAATTGGACCTGGTAGTGGAGAAACGGTCCCTTAAGGCCAATAATCTTAGGCGGCGAACTTCACGGTCTGTTGTTCTACGGCGGCGTCCAGTGCCCCTTGCTCTTTGCGTACGGCCTTCTCGAAGCCATGCCTGACAACACCTAACCACGGTATCTAACCAAAATCCGCCAACGTTTATTCTTTACTGCGGCTGAAATATAGATTTTTAGAGCGTTAGTGAATTAAAAAAAAAGCAGTATAAAAACCGAAATGTCCAACTGATAAGGCTGAAAATTTTTTCACTTGTTATTTACAGTAAGATAAATACATTCACCAACTTTTATTGAAATAAAACCATTTAAACTGGGTGTTCGGATTTATATGTCACTTAGTATATTCTTATTATTGTAACTCATTTATATACACATTCATACCTACCTTTTTTGTAGCTCTAGGTTTTTTGTCGTTGGTCAAATTCTAAATGAAATGAAAAGGGAAATTACTGCATCTTGTACTCTACTTAAACGCATAAATTCCAAAAATTCATTAATATGCATACTTCGGTGGACGCCACAACTACAGACGAGCTTATTATTCGAAATCGACTGGCCTATCATTGAGAGTGAGACAGTGAGGACGTCGAAATATCAAAAGTGGATCATCCGCGTCAACTGTGCAGCGGCTGGTGATATGTGTACGCTCGTCCTTGCCCCCGCAAGCTCACCGCCAACAAGCTATCAGCAAGCGCAAAAACTAGGCAGTTTAGCAAAAACTTTGTAGAGACCTTTTTTGAGGGTCCAAAAAGTAGGAAAATTTACGTAAAAAAAATCCAGATATCCTCACCCGTTTCAGCGAAAAAGAGGTTTTTTGAGGTTTTCGCTGTTTTACAAAAAAAGGCTGGTTTCCCGAAAACCAAACTCTTACGACAATATTCGCTAGCCTTTATTACACCATTATGCCAGCGGACATAACTTTGTGGCTATATTATCACTTTTGGCAGTTTTGGCTATTCAACTGGACTATACTTTGAAGTTGAGTCATTAATTTTCAGATAATGATTGTAGAAGCGAGATAAACCAAAATATGTGCGTAAAAATAAAAAAAAAATAAAAAATGTTACCTTGTTTTATAAAGTATCCTCCCGACAAGTATTTCAGTGCGGACCTGTATTTGATCGTGCGGTCTAGGAGCACCGGCATGCTCTCCATTGTGAGGTCTTAAGTCACCTGATTCACGAGCCCTTTATACTACATTAACAAAGGCACGAGGGGTTGGTTGCACTCGATTGGGAAACCGATTCGCACAAATATGTGATGCCGCGGCAGAATTTTGTAAAGACTCGCCCCCCCCCCCCGTAAATAAGAGTAATGTCCACAAGTTCAGCATTTTCGTAAACATGTGCCATTTTTGATTTCGTTTGAGCCACGCAACAGACACCACTATTCACTCACGCGTTACCGACTGACACTGACTGTATACAACTGAATAAAATAATTGTAAAAACATCGTTCCAAATTCTTTCGCTTTTTTGTTTCCGATGCGATGGACCGATAAGGCGGATTATATCCGTTGTTGCCAAACACGAGCACATAATATTATTATTGAGACAGGGCAGTACTCAAACCTCCAAAGGGCTATAACTTTGTTACTTTAATTTTACCAGAAAAATGGTAAAGGAAAAGAATATTGCTTTTGATCAGATCTACTCACTGTTAAAAAATAAATGACTCGACTTCGAAGTCACCCTGTATGTGTTGCTACGAATTTGTCGGTTGAATACATACAATTTTACGCTATTAATTATCGCTATTTATTCCCTCGTGTGCTAAGAGATTTACTAGCGTACAATGGATTTTAAATCCAAATTACAACGTAAAGTTTTATCAGGATAAACTAGGGAGGTTTTAGAAAATGTTATATTCTTTGTGGAACCAGAAGCAGAAAGAAATAAACCTCTTAAAGATTTGAAGAAAGTTCAGGAGCGTGCAGCCATGGCCACGGAAGTTAGTTTATCGACTATCGAAATTAAATCTTTTTCAACACCAAACAGAAAAAGATGAAGGGATACTCCGAAATCTGATTTCGACGACTTTGATGGAGGATAGATTCGTCGATCTATAATGCATTTTTACATAACGGAAAAGAAGGTTCCAACTTTGCGGCGCATACAGAGGAAATCTGTTCAAGAACCCAGTTACACTGGATCACATGAAACTTTAAGGAAAGTGATGAAGACAATGGGATTTCGTTAGAGGAAGGCAAGAACTACTGGAGGACTTTTAATGGAGAAACTAAAAATTCAACATCTCAGGAGCAATTTCACTGAGAAGGATGAAAGAATATAGAGAAAAAGATCGTCCTAAAATTTATATGGACAAAACATACATCCATACATCACCTACGCATGAAAAGAGTTGGAGCGATAATACCAGTGAGGCCCTTCACAGACCAGTTTCAAAAGAACAAAGATGTATTATTTTGCATGCTGGTAGTGAAAGTGGTTTCGTGGAAAACGCATATATGAAATTTAAATCCAATAGTAAGTCGAGTGATTATCATAGTGAGATGAACTATAGTAAATATAAAAAATGGCTTAAGGATAAACTGATTCCCATCCTACCACAAAATAGTGTTTTGGCTAAAGACGTAAAACTATGTTGAGATAGGAAAATTTCGTACTATGTATGTGCCCTAAGAGGGATCATATGAAAAAATGACTAAAGCAAAAAAACATATTTCACTGATGAAATGTTGAAAATTGATTCGTATAGCCTTATCAACAACTTGATGTTAAAGAAATTGATGGATACCATATTTTAGAGTAAAATTGACAGATGACAATGTCAAGATGGCCGCTGGGCGCTATCTTGGAAAAAAAATTATATGAAAACGGCGGTCTTGTGGCAAATCATTTTGAAGTTCCTGATGAGTACCTTATAACCCTAAAATATATAGTCAATACCTCTACCTACTACATAATGGTGGTAAATTTAATAATTACCTGAATACATTGACATTTAACTTGATAATTCGAATAAGTACGTTGAGTTCAGTTTAAAAGATGCTGGAAATGGTTGCCTTGAACTTCTTGACACAATAACAGCCGGTCTGTAATTTCGCGTTGAACATTTTGAATATTGATATTTCTACAAATATTTGTTATTCTTAGCCGGCTCAGCTGACCATTCCACAGGACCTCGACGTCCAATCCGTCGACCGGGGAAATTGTCATCCAAATGATTCCTGAATTGTCTGTAGTAGTGTGGTGGAGCACCATCTTGCTGGAATACAATATCGGTATCGAATTCACTATTACTCGCTTCGGCGATTTCGCTGATTAGAGGGTCAATAGTATTTTCCAGCATATTCAAATACAGTTCCCCGGTTAAAGTTTTTCCACTGAATAGAGGCCCCACAATATGATTTCCCAGTATTCCAGCCCAAACGTTATTTTGTTGTGGATATTGAGTATGAATTTTCCGGAAGACGTGAGAATTGGTGTGACTCCAGTAACGGCAATTTCGTCTATGCACATTACCTTTGAAGAAAAATGTACATCCATCACTAAAACAAATATTTTGATATTAGATACAAGTTCCCTTAAATATTTTCTCTACAGATAGGACGACTCCTGAAACGATAATTAAAAATCTTTTCGGTCTCGTGAAAGTTACGAGTCGCACCATAAATAAAAATCGCTCCGATTTTTTCTTCCAATGAACGAAAATTGACCATTTTAAAAATAGTTCAAACAGTATCTAGCACTAAAACTGAAAACTAAATAAGAATATTTTAACTGTACAATGATGTTTGCTTTCGTACTGATATTCTTGTCACTGTCAACAAAAAATAACGAAACAAGTTTCTATCGCTGTTGCTCCGGATATAGCAGGGAATTACAATTATTTGTAGAGATATGCATGTTAGTGGGTTTGTATTCAAGTAATTATTAAATGTAACACCATTTTACCAGTAGGTAAAGCTATTGACTTTATATTCAAGATTATAAAGTACTCGTCAGGAGCTTCATAATGATGTGCCAGAAGACCCCCGTTTTCATATAACCCTTTTTTTCAAGATGGCGCCCATCGGCCATCTTGATATTTTCGTCTGTCAATTTTACTCTAAGATATGGTATCCGCGCATCAATTTCATTACCCCAAGTTTTATTTTTTTGAATTGATCCGTTCAAAAAGTCAAAGGGAGGGGGACATTAAAGAAAAGCTCTGTATAACTTATGAAATAGAGAGAATAATGTCTGAAAAAGGTCATTCTGTTTTGAGATTGCCAACATATCACCCCAACTTGAACCCAGTTTTGTTGGTATGGGCACCTTTGAAACAATATGTGGCTGAGAGAAATGTGGATTTTAATCTCAAGGTTATCGACAAATTTTGCGACGACTTTTTCTCGTCTGATCCCACAGAAGAATGAAAAAAGCGATGTGAGCATGCCAAAGGTTTTGAGAAGCAGTATATGGAAATGGAACCAGCACTCGACTTAGTCGTGGATCAAATAATAATAAACCTAAACGAAGATAGCGGTAGCGAAACCGAAGATTTAAGTTTAAGTAGTAGCTCAGACTCTGATTCCGAACTTGCAGGATTTGATCCCCTGTGAAACTTCATAAATCTTCAACATATTGCCAAACTATATCTACTACTATGCTAGTTTTCTCACCTTACTTTTCATTTGATTGTTTATTAACTGAAATTTATACCAATTAAAAATAGAATGAATACCAATCAGTTTCAGTCTTATGGCTAAATAGCGTGCAATACTTATTTCATGAAATAAATTGTTTCGGTTTCCTCATTTCTATGTTTATCTCATTTATATAAATAATCACATTGATCCGATTTTTAACCTTTCTTCGGTAGCGAACAGGCGTGGAAACATAAAACTATTTCTGTAAAACTAAAGTGTTATGCAATTTTGAAAATATTGAAAAAAGAGTATATAAAACTTTTTTTTAGATATAAATCTTTAAATGCTTCTGGTGTTGTATTTTAAGATATCCTAATGATATAGATTCGTTAATTGTGTATTGTATACTCCCAAACTCAATTTTATAAGGCACATAAACCCAACCCATTAAACAAATTTTCTCTAAGAGTTATCGAGCCACATGAAACACTACAGGCAATAGATAGCTTAAGTTCGGGTGCTCGTGGAATTGATGATCTTACGCTGACAAAGATAGAAGTTAGTCTTGTAACGTTAATGAAGTTACCAAATCTACAATATTGGCCTCACAAACAGATATTTAAAAATTTGACACATGCCAACAATTTCGATTAAAAAAGCAGGATTCACATAATACGTATTATTGAAATTATCCTATTAATTTAGGGCGCAGACTGTACCACTTGAGACTGAATGACACGTATTGTTCGTGTCATCTATTTTGCTCCTACTGCGTTCTCCCTCTCTCGTGTGCGCAATCCCAGCAAATCCTTATACTCGTATCTCCTCCTACATTTGACGAGCTGTACGTAGAATGCGGTGGTGTACTAGATATCGTACGTGTAACAGAAACGAGTACATGCCAAACCAAACCTTTTAGTGGTGCTTTGATCCCACTTGGGGCGGCCCTTTTTCTTTCTTATCCTTTTATTTTGGCTTATTCTATAGTTTCGTTCGCGGTTCCGATTCGGGATTGATTCTGAACCACTTCACATGCGCACTTCAAAAATCGGCGTTTGCCGTAAGAAGATTCTGAATTTTTAGTAACAGTTCTGCGTTCGAGGATCATATCGAATTGGTACAGAACTGATTCCGAATTGGTCCTGACGGTTCCCAGATTTTTGGTGAGACTAAAAGTTCGATCCGGCTGGTCATGCGCATTAGCATCGTTATGGACATTTGATATTTCATCTTCCGCTGCCTCTGTTCGGGTTTAAAGTGTTTAACCTATTCTGTGAAAATCTGTCATCTGTTCCTTTTTAGTGCCTGCTGTTCTATACATATGTTTTATGTGTTCCATCTCACGTTCTTAAGATTCAGTGCTTAAGATTTTGTGCTTAAGATGTCGGACCATTTATCGTTTAGTGATCATGATTTGGAAGAACTATTGGAAGTTATTGAAGTACCGACAACACCTGGAAGCTGTCAATAGTGTCAATCGAATAGCAGCTTGGCAACAGCACAAAATTTAGGGCAAATTGGCAAAAGTGTTGAATACGCAAACAGTTCCAAAGTCGTTCGCGGTAAACGAAAATCTTGAACTAGAAAATAACTGGACATGCGCATTTGTGTAATTCTGGATGGTTCAGTTTTAGTTCCGAACTGGTTCATTTTTTGACCCGCGAACGCAATTAATAATATCAATTCTTACCAATATCTACTATTTTCTCGAATTTACCTTTTAAAATACAAGTGATTCGCGATTAGCAACTATGTATTCAGCAGGCAGTAAATAATAAATTCCAGCTTTTTTTTCCGTAAAGGAAAAGGTTATTGCGGACTTTCCTGTGCTCAAGGTGCGTAAACGTAATTCCTGCAGAAATTCGAGGGAAATGGATGGACCGTCAATTATGATAAGGTAAGCCGAAGTTTTTCAGATCAACTATACTGTATAGTTTTTCCGCAATCGTTGAACCGCGCATTAAGAATTTGAACAAAAGTAGATTAGCACTTGTTATGCATTTATTCCTACACCTTTACGTTTCTTTCTTCCGCTAATGTTCGGTAACCCGGCAAGGCGGTCTTAGAGCAGAAAGAACTACAATAGACGTCAAAAAATCCAATAAATAAGGATGGACAATTGCCCTCTGTTTTCATTCTGAACATATCAATGCTTACAGTAATTTCTTCCATTTATTGCGTATATAGATATCAGATCGCTGGGAAAGTGTGCGCCTGATATACTCGTATAAACTTTGTTATCAGATGCCTTCCTGTGGTAGTCAAGAGAGGGGGACGGTATCGTGTCCTTCAGGGTGTTATTCGATGATCTTGTATTGTATCTAAATAACAGTGTTAAATCAAAACTGATACTGTGTTCTTTCATCTTAGTGTGAATGTTGTAATACTCCTCAGGGCCGCCATGTTGACTGCTACAAGTTCAAAAAGTTCTAATGCAGCATTGATGCGGAAATGTAAGTTGACGGCGACAGGCCCACCCTGTATAAGTTCTGCTTTGATGCTTCAAAAGTCGTTGACCATTTTGGAAAAGACTAGGTGACACGAAAATTGGCAATTGCGGGTCGTGAAATTTCCATTTACAGAGCTAATCTTGAAACAACGTAGTTTGACACTTGCAATTTTAGGACACTCTCAACATAGATGAATTTCGAAATTCAACTTGACTAACATGTGCGCTAATCTAAATGCAACCTTAATCATCGTGGTGACAACGCTGCGTTGGAATGAATTTCGAAATTCAACTTGACTAACATGTGCGCTAATCTAAACGCAACCTTAATCATCGTGGTGACAACGCTGCGTTGGAATGAATTAATGAATGAATGAATCATGAAATTAGGCCACCCTAAGGAGCCGGCCCATAGGTCACTTAAGTTAGCCCTTGTGCACCTCTACTTTCCTTAGACCTCAAGCCTCTTGATTCTATCTAAGTTGAGTATGGCGTTGAGTCCAAGCTCCTTAACGTCCTGGGCGTCCAAGGTGATGGACCCCAGTGTAGTAGCTCAGAGCCTCACAGCGACACAGATCGTGCGCCGAGGTCTCTTCCTCTTCCCCGCAAGGCTCACACAAGGACCCTCAGCCACCCGCACTACGTGCAGGCGGCGCCTTAACGTATTATGGCCAGACAACAGTGCCACCAGCAACCTTAGGTTGGCTCTATCCAAAGATAAGCAGAAACGTCCGTCCCTAACGCTGCACCCTACAATGAGTTCCCGTGCCTGACGTTGATGTCTGGAGATGCGTCTCCATTTCTGATAGTGTTGTCTTGCAGTCCACTTCCCATTTTTCTTCTAACTCGTTACGCCGGTATCCCTAAAGCTAGCTCAGAACCAACGAGCTTGATGGCTGATCCTGTCCTCGCCAGAGCGTCTGCCCTTTGTCCCGTCATGCCCCGATACCGACACTATGAATACCGGATGTCTCGCTGCTACACAGTCTAGAGCCTCCCTGCATTGCAATAGAAGGCTTGAAGTAATCTTACAGGCAGTTAGTGCCTTCATTGCAGCCTGGGTGTCGGAGAAGATTGTTATTCTTCTCTTAGGCCTTCCCCCCACCAAAATGGGGGATACACAAGCCAGAATCGCAATGATTTTCGCCTCGATAATATTGGTGTATCCACCAAGAGGCAGAGTTCTAGGCCCAGAGACTCCGGCGCTAGTGCCCTCTTCGGTGACCGAGCCGTACGTGTACCAGATCCGCCAGCTCAACCCGGAAAGCCTCCGGCTACCGACGTCCCACTCCTCCCTCATTGGATACTCCACATTAAACGTCCGGTTGAAGCGATATTTCGGGGCAACTAGATCACCCCTGCTCAGGCGGACGGGATTTTCCATTCGCAGTTCGACTAAGAAGGCAGTATGGCCCAGCTGCCCTGATCACTAGATCCAACGGTGGGACATCCAGCAGAGTTTCCATTGCACTTGCAGGCCAAACGCAAAGTTTTATTTAGTTTGGCCTTAATCATCCTAGTGAGAACGCTGCGTGGGAAGCACATAAACATCGCCCTGTACAGGGTTTTGATTGTAAGCGTCAAAAAATTTCCTTCCGCGAAATTTTCTCATTATTGCGAATAAAATGCGAGAGAAAAAATGGACGTGGACCCGGAAGGGTCGGAGGATGGTCGGTCCTCCACCAGCATTGCAGACTCTACCAGAACCGCTCCTAAAATTGGAAAACAAGATGAAAGCTCAGCTATGCCAGATACCATCCAGAGCCTGATGACTATCACTGAAAAGCAGGCCCACCAGATAGAGCAGCAGGCTCAGCAGATTGCAGACCAGGCGGATCTTATCAAAAGCCTCAATTATAGCTTTGGCGTTTTTCAACTCAATCTTCTCCTACAGTAACACATCTCTCACAAATTAATACTCATCCACTCATTGTAACATCGCACACAGCTACCTCACACATACAGACCTATACTGCCGCTGCACCTTCTAGTTCTGCCAGCACACCGGCGCAGCAGCTTCAACCTAGGCGCATCACTCCAGTCTAGGGTCTAGGGATTAAGATAGTAGCGATTGACGCGGATATTAGAATCGTCCCCAAAATCGAGGACGATTAAAGAAAGATAATTCGGCATTTCAATGAGCAAAATATTGCCCATCATACCTTACCTCTAGAAGAGATAAAGCAGGAGCTGGACCAGAAAGGATATATCCCTCTCCATTTGATCAGTTTAAAACGCAGTGGAGGCACTTCCATGCCTTTGGTAGTGGTAAAACTGCCTAAAATCGAAAAATCACATGAATTATTGAATGAAAAAGAACTATTAGGCCTCTCAATTAAGGTTGAGGTTCAAAAGAATAATAAACTCGTTGGCCAGTGTCACCGCTGCCAGAGGTATGGGCACGTCCAGTATTACTGTACAGAGCCACCCAAATGTGTGAAATATGCACACGTGCCCCCAAGACAGGAGGTACGCAAATGCGCAAACTAAGGGTACGGGCATCTTGCCAACAGTCCAACGTGCAGGTTCACTCCTAAGAGGAAGCTACAGGTTATAGCCAAAAGGCGCAAAGAATCTTATGCTGAAATGACAGCCGGGCCTTCAGCTCTTGTCACATCAGCCGCAGCTCCTGCTTTACACTCTCAACAAGTAGGCCTGGCGACCGCGCTCAAGTTACTCCAACAAATTATTACTCCTCTGATAAGCGCAACACAGGCGTTGAAAGCGATCTTCCCGCAGTCTATAGATGGCTAAGTATCATAGACAGCCTGCTTTTCTCAAAATTATGTTCTGGAACTGTTGTGGGTTGAGAGACGTCGGTTAGAAACGAGAATTTCACCAGGCCCTTTTGGACGAGTTAATACATATGGTACTGCTGCAGGAAACCTTTCTAAAACCCGGAGATCGCATCGTCTTCGCGAATTATGATGTTATAAGTGCTGACAGGTTCAGAGGGAGAGGTGGCGGATTGGCCGTGCTTGTTAAGTATGGTATTGATTACTACAGAGGCACCAATGCTGAAATGCAAAGCATTGAAGCTGCCTCTGTGGTGGTCAATATGATGGGAGGCATCCCATTGAAAATGATAACGGTGTATGTGAGGTGCTCGGCTTCAAGAATCGGACATGGAAATCCTCTTGGATTGCTCGGGTTTTCTGATTGTGGCAGGAGATTTCAACTGCAAGCACCGTGCATGGCATTCCACGGCGGTGCTTGCCTGTATAACTAAGTGATGCGAAATGGATGCGTCATTTACAGCACTGATGAGCCAACGCACCACCCCTTTAACTATCGGCAGGCACCAGATGTTATAGACTTCGCGATATCCAAAAACTGCGCTTTCCGTGTTTCTGCTGGAATTATGTATGACATCTCTAGCGATCACCCTCCCGTTATTCTTAAGGTGGGCACTGAGCGTACCTTGGACAGGGAAGCCTGCACTAGGAAACGCGTCGATTGGGAACTGGACAAATCGCTCTTGGCCGAGTTTCCTGATATCTCGATTATAGTTGACGAAAATGAAATAGATGCCGCTCAAGCAGAGTGGACAAGATCGGTCCAACAAACACTACAGCAGGCGCCAATACTTCCTGTGCAGCGGCCTGGCAGACGATTCCTCCGTGTAGGCATACGTCAGAAAATTTCTGACAAAAGAGCTGCAATCAAGCAGGCAAAAAGGTCTTGTCATCCTGATGACATGCGGAAAGCTACGAATGTTGCTCACGAAGTAAGAAACGTACGAATTCCGAAACGAGCCATGAAACGACTTTCCTGGAGGAATGCTTGACAACGCTACTCTTCTTTGGAAAGTAGCGAAGTCGCTCAAAAATGGCAAACGGGAACAACTTCCGCATATCCAGGGCCCTGAAGGCGTAGTCTTCAAGACTAAGGATAAAGCGAGAGTGTTTGCTGATCAGTCAGGGAAAAACAGTTTTTGCCAATTAAGATCTCGATAACGATCTTGACGAGGAACGAGACATTGTAAGATCTGTTAGGAGGTATTTTGCTGTTAATGACGCCAGCGGCAGCACTGCTAGAGCTGGTGGATCCTCTTCGGAAGATTCATCTCCGGAAGATTCTTGAACAGAAGCTCTGCATAGCACACCGACAGTCATCATCAGTGATTCAGTATTGCACACCAGCAGAGCTTCAAGGTCATATAAATGATCTGAAGGTGTGCAAGGCACCTGGAGAGGATCAGATTACCAACACGGCGCTTAAGCTGCTGTCGTCAAAGACAGTGAGATACCTGGCAACAATAATCAACGCAATGCTTAGGCTCCAATACTTTCCAGATGCGTGGCAGGTCGCTGATGTCATCATGCTCCTGAAGAAGGCAGGTCCAATATTTCCGCAGAATTATCGCCCCAGTAGCCTGCTGTCTGCCTCTTCTACGCTGGCTGAAAAGGTGATTCATGGTCACCTTGAGAATTTTTCCTCAGATCGCCAAGTGATTCCTGACGTTCAATTCGGTTTTCGATCCAAGCATAGTACGGAGCTACAGGCAGTCAGGCTGGTGGAGCGTATACCCAGTGGATTTACCCACGACAACAGCACGGGAATCCTTTTTCTGGATGTCGCGAAAGTCTTTGACAGGGTGTGGCAAGAATTACAACTACTCAAATCCTTCCTAGGAGGAAGAAAATTCAGGAAATTAATAATGTATTTTCTGCAAACAAGGCGCATTCAGCCCGGAGTTCCGCAGGGATCGATCTTAGGACCACTCTTATACTCGATTTTCATTCACGACATCTCCATCCCAGCGAATATGAAGTCTACCTCTATGCCGCGACACCGCATTAGTAGTCCCCTCATATTCTAGTGACATAGTCCATGACAGGCTGCAAGAAGCGGTGGACGAGGTTTTAGAGTGGGCGAATCGGTGGCTAATCAAAGTTAATTTTTCAAAGTCACAGGCTATCTATTTCACAAAAAAGCGCCATGGTGCCCCGTCAGAGATTACTGTGGATGATGTTTCAATACCAAAGCCAAATATTTAGGTTTTACACTCGCAAGGGTATTTATGTAGAACATCGAAATTGAGTTTGGTCAATAAGATTCAGATACACAAAACCATCATCAGACCTGCAATATCCTACGCATGTGTGGCTTGCTGCTTTTTAGCTAAGTCATATATGCGTAAACTACAAGTTCTGCAGAGTAGAACTCAGAACAATAACTAGTGCCCCGTGGTATGAATCAAACGATACCATCCATAGAGATCTGGACATCCCCTACCTTAGGGATTACATCATAGGTATGACACAACGGCGCTACCAGCAAGCGGAATCGCACAGCAACCCTTTGTTACGTGAAGCAGTGGATTACACAGTCGAGGAGATACGCAAGCATTCTAGGCCGCTACTAGCACTATGAATAAAATTAAATCAATGTTCAGACCTTTACAAATTATAGTTTTCAAAAAGGAAAAGGCCCAAAATTCAGTTCAGAACAAGTCGAAAATTTATATAGTACAATGTAACAGTTCTCAGATCTATCACACCTCAAATGTTTACACAAAGCAATTGCTTTTTTTTCTCTTCTCGCTCCTACTTTCTTCCTTTCTTTCACCCTCACCCCTTTCCCCATAGCTTGTCTGGTTTCTGGGCCACCACACCTGACATACTGACGACAGACACTGACATACCGGGGACTGTGACCTAAAGACTTACGTCCTCCGGACCGCCTTGAGAAGCAACGACGAATAGTAGTATCACATAGACAACCCATTTTACGTCATTTATTCTTTTGTCAATATAGACACTGTGTATCAGTTCCATTATTCTAAAAAGCTATTAAAAGAGCGTGACCTCCCAGATTACATCGATTATATTTACCGTCAACGACCTTGGATACTAACTAATTTTGCTGCCACCGTTACATTATAATAGCACCCACCGGTAAAGAACAGCGGCGACCACTTCATAATTCATTTGTGTTTACAACAGTCAAGTCAATTACGAAATTGATGAGAACCGCCTTTTCATCATCTTTTGTTTCTCGCGTAAACGCAAATACGCCCGAAATTTCCACATTGCAGCCCCTTTTGTGATTCTGGATAGAAAAGTAAAGAAAAAGACAGGCGCCCGGCGTGCCGGAGGGAAAGCCATTTGTCTCCATACGTCTTGGTTATGCCTCCCTCTGATGTATTAAGATGTATCTCCACGATCATTCGATAAATTGTTTCTCTAATCTAAAAATATATTTCCCGTCGAGCAGTCGTGATCTACTTTAGCGGAACCGGATCCAACTGATTGCGGGTCGGGAGTTTCTTTCTATAACTCGACGTGGAATAACTCACGTACGTGACGCGTGTCAATGCGGGGTTTATGTAGTTGTTTGGTTAGGTTCCTTAGTTTTACGAGCACATAATCCAACGCAATTATCTTGAAGCAGTTGTCTTCTAGTAACATGAATTCCTTTTGATCTTATCTGGCCACATGTTCGTAGAACATGAAGTTTCATCTTTTTTGGGGCTTCCCAGCATAATATACATACATTCCAGAGAAGTACTGAAATAATATAGAGATCTACAGGGTGCTCCTTAATGATATGCAAATATTTAAGGGTGTGAATCTACATGAAAAACTAATGTTAGTTTGCTTTATAAACTACGGTCCAAAAATGTTTCCTTACAAAAACTCGGGGTGTTGAAGTTTTAGGAAAAAATGGAAATTAAGTAATATTTTCAGAACCGCTTCAGATATTTCACTGATATTAAGTGGGTAGTAAAAGTTAATAAAGTTGCATAATTTTCAAGGCAAAAATAATTTTTAGCTTTAACAGTGGCGTGCGTACGGGTATTGGCTTCGATATTTTTTAAGAACAATATGGTACGCCAATGGTTTTTTGCCAAGTAAACATTGTTTTCAAATTTCCCGTTAAATTTCAAACGTATGGTCCTTCTTAAATTGTTTTCATTCCATGCGCCATTTTTGAGTAAAAAATAAGAACCGTTCTATTGTCTAACTTGCAAAATTATTATTAATTCAATTGGAAAAATTAAACACATTAGGGGTAATGAACAACAACAACTGACAACATAAACATAACATTGAAACCAAGGAAATGATTACAAAAATTGTTGAAAATGGTCCCCTTCACTTAGTACACATGCTTCGCCCTCCTTGTCATGGAATTGCGCACTCGTTGAAATATCCCTGGAGTGTTTTTCATTCTATCACAAGCTGCAAGTATTCTTGATCTTAATTCCTCTGCAGTGTTAATGAGACTTGTGTACACTAGTGCCCAAAAATTATTATTGTGGAAATTCTGAATGGCATTTCGAGAAAAACTAGCTTCGCCCGTGAAGTGAGTCATTGATTCAAATTGCGTATTTTGTGTAATTTAATTTTTTGAAGCTACCACTGACAAAAGGTCACACACCTTGGAGAACCAATGGGCAGTAATGCCTGTACTCTTAAAATATGGTAAGGATATAACAAAAAATCCACTAAAATTCTCTAAACAATTTGATGGCAAACATTTAATTATCTAGCGATCTTCCTCGTACTCGCTTCAAGATGTTCTTGGACTTCGTGCAGCACTGCCTCCTCAATTTCAGGTGTTCTCACACTTAGAGGTCTACCTTCAGATGTTCCTTTTTGGGACAGAACCCGTTTAAACAAGACGACGGTAAATATTAGAAACGGTTCTACTATCTGGCAAAGCACGATCGGGATATATCTGGTTATAAATCCGTCTGGCTTGCTCACCGTTACCGTCGGCAAGGCCATATACGTAATGCATTTCCGCCATTTCTGCATTTGAATAATTCAGCATTATTAACAAGGTTGTAAAAGCTAAATAATGAATAAGATGCAAGACAGCAAACATATTTGAATAACAGAGACTTGTCAGATGTAAAAAGCCAGTGACATATTCCAGGGCAACTATTTATTGCAAAATTGCATTCTTCAATTATTACATTAATTTTCTCGGACAATAGAACGGCTTTTATATTTTTACTTAAAAATGGCGCATCGAAGGAAAGCAACTCAGGAGAGATTATTTGCTTTAAATTGAACGGGGCATTCAAAAATATTTTTTATTTGGTAAAAAACCGTTAGCGTACTATTTTTTTCTTTAAAAATATCATATTCAATACCCGTATGCACGGCACTGTTAAAGCTACAAATTATTTTTGCGTTGAAAAATATGCAACTTCAGTAGCTGTCACTACGTACTAGATATCAGTGAAATATCTGAAGCGGTTCTGAAAACAGTAATGTCCATGTTTTTCCTAAAACTTCAACACCCCAAGTTATTGTAAGGAAACATTTTTGGACCATAGTACATAAAGCAAACTAACTCAATTTTTCATGTCGATTCACACCTTTAAATATGCGCATATCATTAAAGAACACCCTGTATATCTGAGAAGATCGAATGTTTGAAGTATCAACTTTGCAACATAGGCGAAACAAAGTTAGACCCTTTATAGACGGTGGTAAAGCTAAAATATAAGGGGAGGATACTTTAACTACGTGCGGATCTACAGGGTGATACACAAGTCGTGACCAAAGATGAAACATCGTACACAGTACCGCATTTTGATGGGGTTTTCTGTGTAACATTTTCTTCTCGAGTAACGATAACAACCGTAGAACGCATAACTTTAACAAACTACCTCACAAGAAACGCCAAGTTGGTGTCAAGGCCTCGTATTGTATTTTGAAGCTAATTGTACCTTGGCTCTTCACGAATGATCTAATTCGTTTTATTTCTGCGAAAACAATGCACTCAAGGAAAAAACACAGGAGGAGTAATTATTCGTAGCGAATTGTAGGTAAAATTGGGCACTTATTTTATTTTGGAAAAATTAATGCCACTAATCCCCTGCATCTCCGCCACTGGTGCACCATAATTTCAAGAAAGGACTTTTGAGTGTTGCGATACTTACGTAAATGCACATACCAAATTTTAGTACATTCCAGTTGACGATTTTGGAGATATTAAAAAAAATGTTTTTTATTTTTAAACTTCAGCACCCCGTATCTTTTTAATGAAGCCCTTAAAATGCGGTCCTGTGTATGACGTCCATTTTTGGTAATGACTTGTGAACCACCCTGTATAAGTTGTAAATGTTTATGGTCAGTTAGGATACAATTAGGTTCAACATTTGAATACCATAAATGAGATATCAGAAACAAAACATCCAATCAAACATGGCGTTCAGTAGGTTGACTCTGCACTTCTTATAAAGGATTAAGTTCCGCACAGTTTAAGTTCTTTGAGAAATTAAATGGGTCAAGTCAGTCAAACAACACCGTACAATTGGTCCGTAGAATATTTATTTTCCTGCCCTACCCGAAGTTACTGTCTATTCCCAGCGTCCACTGCGGCACCACTGCAGCGACTTATTGTTCATTCCGTCTATATGTTCTGTGTGCTGCAGTATGACCAGTATGCCAGGCAGTGAGCTCAGATAGCAGGAGCATGCCGGTAGAAAACATTCAAGTTGTTCAAGGCACGGGAGAATCTATGATGTGCAAAATATGGCTAATAGATGCATAAAATTATCGAGGTTCGGAGTGTAAGAATATAATAATATAAAAAAAATCTCATTTACGGCTTCTAACCCCTAAAACCCCCAACTACCGAATGTCAATAACTATCATATTTTTCTGAAAATCAATAGGAAACGTCGAAAAAGGGAGTTTGATCATTTTTTATTTTTGTCAGGTTTTCGCCCTTAGGTCGGCCGCTACTGGACCGATTTTCAAAAGCATTTTCGTCCCTGGCATGATAGTAACTAAGATTGAAAACCTCATCCAACTCCTAGTGGTTATTGGTGGTCCAAAGATTAGCGGGCACACTGACAGATAGACAAACAAACCGACGGAAATGAGTGACATGGATTTTCGTGACGTGCATCTCATGTAACATCCAAAAACTGCTATATATTATTTTCGAAATATTTTGCCACTACAATACTTCCTCATTCAGTAGCGTACGAAGTGAATTACAGTTAAAAGTCTTCACTGCGATAATAGCGTATATATCTCATCAACTTCATTAATTTGACTAAGCATATAATAGGATCATAATAGGATCATTTCGCTGCATACGAGGGATGTCTTTTAAGTTTTGCATATATAAATAAAACAACACGGTAGGTAGTTTAAATGACTTTACTGACTTTCGAAGTATTCTCCACGAAGATTAATACACACCTGCATGCGCTCGAACCAAGCACTTATTCCACTCGTTTGCTGGCAGAACCAAAACGGCATTTTTGAATGCGTCAACTGCTTCTTCTGGTGGCTGGAACCTTTGACCACGCAGTCTGTTTTTAATTTTCCGGAAAGTGAAGAAATCGTTAGGACTTAGATCGGGACTATATGGAGGATGGTCCAATAATTCCACGTTTCCATCCGTTAAATACTGCCTTGTTTTTTGGGCTGTGGGCGAGCTTGCATTATCTTGGTGGAGGATGATTCTCCTTTCGGGGTTGATTTTTCGAAGATCGGTGATGACTTTTGGCAAATAAGTGATGGCATACCAATCCGCAGTAACAGTTCTTTGCTCGTTAAGAGAAATTGTTTCAATATGACCCGCTTTTGACATGATGTCGCGACCACCTTTTTCGAAACACTTCGAAAACGGATGACTTTTGTTGGCTTTTCTTCACCTTGGAAGACCCAAACAGCCTACTGTCATTTATTTTCTGGTTCATAACAGTGGATCCACGATTCAACACCACCGACAATGCTGTACACATTTTATGAGTTTCCGGAATTGAAACGGTCAAGCGTTTTTTGACACCAATTAACCCTGGCTGCTTTCTCAGTCAACAGGTCGGGTATCCAACGAGAAACTAATTTTCTTGCTCCTAATTCTTGATGTAAAATTTTTTGAGTTGAAGTTTTTGAGATCTTCAAGGATGCGTCAGTCTCGCGATATGTCACATGTCACGTTTTCCTGGGTGACTGCCGTTTGAATTCTCCATACCATCGGGAAATTGTCGACTGATGTGGCGCTTCGTTGCCGAAAACAGACAGTAACTCAGCAAGGCATTCTTGTTGCGATTATTGTCTCTGAGAGTTGTAATAAATTATGGCGCGGAAATGTTCTCGTTTGAGATCCATTTTTCTAATGACTTGGTGACACTTAAAAATTAACTGTAGGGAAAACACTGCACGTACCGTTGTGAAACTTTGAATTTAAGTTTACTAAAGAGTACTCAGTACTGATGTTCGATACGCGCGGCCTACTATGTTCCTATATGCAAAACTTAAAGTACATCCCTCGTATACATAAGCGACGCTGACATACGAGTAACATGCATTTGAGTATAAAATCGCTAAAAAAACCCCCGTTGGCCCATAGGGCTAAAACGGACTAGGGTATTCCTATATTCCAAATTTTATTTTTATGCTCTGTATGCAAATTCGAGAGGGTGACTACATATGAGGCCACTCTGTATTGCTGTGTCGGAACTACAGAGTCAGGCCTACTTTATTTTTTCCCTGACCATACACCGTATGGGGATTTTCCGATGTGTAGATCCCCACAGCGATTGCTGGAAACTAATACAATTAAACAACTCGTGACTTAATTGATTAAGTGTACCCATGGGTCGAATGTGGATGTTTACTGGATTTATAGATATAAGCCCCAAGTGAGATCCAACTTGTGTTTGGCAATTTATATTATAATACATCGAGTTACAGATAACAACAATTGAAAAAGTATTTATTGCATACTCTGGTAGTCGTATCCATATCTGGCGGGCAAGCACGTAGGTTGAATACACGTTTATAGGTAATGGACAAAAATATAGTTTGAAAATAAACGAAAAGGAAGCGCTTCACAAGATTCTCCATGGACAGTCAATATTCCTGCTTTTTCCGAAGAACTTTTCAAGACCCTGATTGTTAATCTGAGCTCCAAACTGCAACAGCAAAATATAATGTAATCAATTTGGATAGAGTTTATCTACTTTTGAGGTTAGAAGGCGGCTCCGACGCAGTGAGTTTCAAGCCATTAACAAGGGTTCAGCTGCTTCAAAACTGACACTGCATTTTTCAATATTTTTGAATGAAATTCATACAGTATGTAGAGAAGATAATTGGCCAGGGTGCTATAGGAGCACTCTTTGAAATTTTTTTTTTGCACAAGTTTTATGATGGGTTGAAGTGCGTACGTTTTCTGTTGAACTTCACGATTTTTTTATAAAGAACCTAGCGAAAAGAATGAAAAAGTGTCTCTATAGCACCCTGTGGGGTTTTGTTTTCAGCACTCAGTGAAAATTTCATCCAAAAATATCAAAAAATAAAGCGTCAATTTCGAAGCGCGCAAACCTCTACAAATCGTATTTTGGACGAATTTTGTCTACCGTTTCGTGATGCCATCCCAAGCGTTGCGGCGCAATGTACGGACTAAGAAAGGACGTATTCCGATAATTTGGTGGCCCTATTTCATATAACATCGCGTAGATAAGTCGTTCTGCATAATCGCGATCGCTGATACTCCTCGATTTTAAAGCCGTTTTACTTCCCACGTCGTTAGCGAGGAAGTATTGTAATCGCGAAGAATTTCTAAAATGAGATGTTATGTTTTTTAAGTCATATGACATCTACATCACGTAAAACTGTATCACCCATCAACTTGGATTTTATGAAACTTCCAAACGGGGTTACTAGTATGGCCAAGCTTTGTAGTTTTAGTCCAGTGGCAACGGTGCTATAGGCAAAAAAGAAAAAGTAACAATTGCCGAAACTCCGTTTTTGACGTTACAGGGGTTGCTTATCATTGACAGAAAAAAATTGTACTGCTTAAAAAGTGGGGGTTGGGGGAAGGTGATACTGAATGTGGCATCTTTGATATCAGTGAAACACGTGCTATTATTAAGAAGCGTCTGATCCCAGTGATTACAGGAAATTTAAGAAACGAAAATCCGACGAATAATGTGTGAATAATCGGTACCTGCTCTATAGATTTGACACCAAGAGCCAACAGATCTAACATATCTGCAACTGCCGACAGTACGGAAGAATTAATTCGGATATCACTCCAGTCAAGTATAGGGGAATTTAGCGTGGAACTTTAAAATTATCGATATGTCATGGAAATATGTTTTGGAGAACGATAATTTGGTAGATCTTATACCTGCATTTTCATTTGAATTTCATGACCCGTGAAATGTACCCATTTCGCCATTACGTTCAATTTGTGTTCTGCAGGTTGTGATGTTTTTCTGGATATAAGCAGGATATAATCGCCTAAGGTGCTAACGGGACGTGCGTACACTAGTGTCTTAAGATAGCCCCACAAAAGGAAATCTAAATTGTTGAGGTCTGGGGACCCTGGTGGCCATTCTTGGGGCCCACCGCGGTCAATCCAACGATTTGAATAAACAGTTTGTAAATAATTACGAACCGCTACACTGAAATGTGCTGGCGCACGATCATGCATGTACCACGTATTGTTTCTTATTACTTACGGAACATTATGAAGCAGGAAAAACAACTGCTGTTGAAGAAAATTGAGGTATGTCTGTCTGTCATGTCGTCCCGGCAAGAAGAATGGGCCAATAAAGTGGTTGCCAATAATTCCTGCCCATGCGTTACCTGAAAATTGGTGTTGGAAATAGGTTTAGGCTACGGCATGATTACTGTGGAAATTCTGAATTGCATTTCGAGAAAACTTTTTTGGAGATACCACTGACAAAAGGTCACACGCCTTGGAAAATCAATGGGAAGTAATGCTTGTACTCTTAAAATATGGTATGGATATAACAAAAGATTCACTAAAATTCTCCAAACAATTTGATGGCAAATATTTAAGTGTCCAGCGATCTTCCTCGTACTCGTTTCAGGATGTTCTTCGACTTCGTGCAGCACTGCTTTCTCAATTTCTGGTGATCTCACACTCAGAGGTCTACCTTCAGATGTTTCTTTTGGGACAGAACCAGTTTCAACAAGACGACGGTGACTATTAGAAAAGGTTCGACTATCTGGCAAAGCGCGATCGGGGTATCTCAGGTGAGAAATCCCACTGGCTTGCTCACCATTACCGTCGGCAAGGCCATACACGTAATGCATTTCCGCCATTTCTGCATTTGAACAATTTCCATTATTAACAAGATTGTAGAAACTAAATAATGAAAAAGATGTCACAGCGGACAGGTTTGAATAACAGAGACTTGTCACATGTCAAAAGGCAGTGACATATTCCAGAGCAACTAGATATTTATTGCTAAATTGCATTCTTCAATTATTACATTAACTTTCTCGGACAGTAGAACGGTTTTTATTTTTTTACTCAAAAATGTTTTTTTTGAACGGGGAATCCAGAAATAATTTTTATTTGGCAAAAAACCGTTGGTGTGCCATTTTTTTCAAACAATATCGAAGTCAATACCCGTACGCGCGCCACTGTTAAAGCTAAAAATTATTTTTGCATAGAAGAATATGCAGCTTTATTAACTTTAACTACGTACTAAATATCAGTGGAATATCTGAAGCGGTTCTGAAAATATCAATGAATTTCCATTTTTTCCCTAAAACTTCAATACCCCGAGTTTTTGTAAGGAAACATTTTTGGACCATAGTTTATAGAGCAAACTAAAAGTAATTTTTCATGTAGATTCACATCCTTAAATATTCGCATATCATTAAGGAATACACTGTATAGCGTGTCCGCAAGGTTGAGGGTTTTGTTTACACGGCCTACAGATCTCAAAAAACAAGGGTTTTTTCCTAGGACCCGAAGACATATTAGGCTCTGCAAAATCAGTTAAACCTGAACCAATCCCAATTCTCCTGTATTTCAGTCAATCAACGGTGTGAAGGCGCGACGCGCATCAGTACTCAACTCAGGCAACGTCAGAGTAGATAAACAAAACATTAATTTACCAATCAGTTTGAAAAAGGCACATTCGTACAGCAGTATCGGACTTGTATCATTAATTCAACTTCAGATGAGTGTCCTCAAAATTCTACCGTGGCTTCGCGAGTGTATGCAGATCGCTTTCCCATGGATTATCAGTCAGAGCCGCGCAAATTTGTTTACCTTGTGCACGGAGCTAGGAATACAGCAATGTCGAGGTGGACACAGTAGACTAGACAAGCCCGAACCTTGTAGAAGAAAATCCTTCAACAAACACTAGTGAAGTGACTAGACAAGCCCGAACCTTGTAGAAGAAAATCCTTCAACAAACACTAGTGAAGTGACTAGACAAGAGCGAGTTTTTAGGAAACAAGCATGGCAAGCGCTGCGTGATAACGGTTTGTACCGTCTGTATAACCCCTCATCCAAACTGACGATTTCCCTGCAAGTGTGCGTGCTCTTGGGACGTTTTAATCACGGACGAATCAACCTTCACGTGTAATGGGAGGTATAACTACCGAAATACTCTTGTGTAGTCTTTGGAAAATCCGCACGCAGTCCGTCGGTTACATTCTTAATAAAAAAAATTCTTTGAATATTAGGGCTGGCATGGTAATTGGTATGTTCTTTGGACCTTTTATTTTCGTGAATCGGCTATACGGTTTACACTTTTTAGACCTTCTACATTTTACTTATAAGTGACAGAACCGTGTTCGAAATTTCTCTGCAACTGAATGATGAGTACTTTTATTTTTTATCACTTTTTCGCTAACGTTTAACCACACATCAAATTCCTCTGTCTGTCTTTTGGTTTCTAAAAAGGAACTTTATACACGGTGTTCCTTAATGATATGCGAATATTTAAGGGTGTGAATCTACATGAAAAATTAAAGTTGGTTTGCTCTATAAACTATGGACCAAAAAGGTTTCCTTACAAAAACTCGGGGTGTTGAAGTTTTGGGAAAAAATGGTTATTAATTAATGTTTTCAGAACCGCTTCAAATATTTCACTGATATTTAGTACTTAGCGCAAGTTGATAAAGTTGCATATTTTTCAATGCAAAAATAATTTTTAGCTTTAACAGTGGCGTGCGTACGGGCATTGACTTCAGTATTTAAAAAAATAGTACGCCATTGGTTTTTTGCAAAATAAAAATTATTTTTGGATTCCCCGTTCAATTTAAAACAAACGATCTTTCTTAAATTGTTTTCTTTCGATGCGCTATTTTTTAGTAAAAATATTAAAAACCGTTCTATTGTCCGAGAAAATTAATGTAACAATTGAAGAATGTAATTTAGCAATAAATATCTAGTTGCTCTGGAATATGTCACTGGCTTTTGACATCTGACAAGTCAAATCTGTTTGCTGTGACATCTTTTTCATTATTTAGTTTTTACAAACTTGTTAATAATGGTGAATTATTCAAATGCAGAAATGGTGGAAATGTATTACGTGTATGGCCTTGCCGACGGTAATGGTGAGCAAGACAGACGGATTTAGCACCAGAGATATCCCGATCGTGCTTTGCCATATAAGGTACCCGGGGGTAATAAGTACCACCAGATATTAAGACCCAACGCTGGTTTGCCCAAAGGAAAGCGCCTAAAATATTTATATCGCCATCTGTTAATAATATTTAGTATTACTGTTGCCGGAAATGTAATTTTGTTCTATGGTTATGAGCTTCCTGGCTTGTTCTATGGTGTCACGTTTCGCTGTGCTGTATTTTGTAAGAATTTTGACCGGTAAGTAAGCAAATTAAATTGTTTTAATAATACGTAGATTTTTCATTATGTATGCATGATAATCTATGTATCTGATAGTTTCATTTTACGTAGCGTTTCTTTTTATGTTGGGTTTGTTTGTTGTTTAATAACCTCAAAATTAATTTTATTGTGCTACAGGTTATAAGGCCCGGGCCTTATTTTCTACAATGCATTGAAAAAGGCTTGGGCTTTATTTTCTGCCGCCATGAATACACGTATTCATTAGATTGATTTATTCTTTTACAGAAGATTGGTAAAATAAGCAGAGGGATAAGGGCAAATTGGGATGAAGAGATGAGAGAGGCATTAAATTATATTAACGAGGGAAAATCTCAGCGCTGGGTGGAACAAAAATGCGGAATACCCAGACGAACACTTAGGAACCACATTAAATCACAAAGCGTGAAGAGAAAACTAGGTAAACAAATAATTCTGACCGATAATGAAGAGACTGACCTTGAGAATAAAATAATTCGGCTAGCCGATAAAGGTTTTCCGCTAACACCAAAAGCATTAAGAAGGTCTGTGTTCAGGTATGTTGAGCAAAAGAAAATTAATAAGCATTGTTTCAATCAGGAAACTCGTCTCGCTGGTAGGGAGTGGGTAAAGACTTTTCTGAAAAATCATCCGAGAATATCAAAAAGACGATCTCAATTCATGAATCCAGCAAGAGCCCAAAAATTAAATCGTTTTATCGTAGATCATTTCAAAAAACTAGGAGATTTGTTGGAGCGCACTCAGTTAAAAAATAAACAAACAAAGAATTTATAATATGGACGAGAAGGGTTGCCGCTTGACTCTTCACCACCAACAAAACGTTCTGGCAGCCAAAGGAGCAAAACGAGTGCATGTAATTTCTCATGAACACGCTGAAAACGCAACTATCGTCGCTTGCGCTAATGCTCTCGGACATGCCGTACCGCCTGTCATTCTATTTAAGGGCAAGAGAATGAAGCCAACCTACTCAGATGGCTTACCGGCTGGCTCAAAAGTTATGATGACGCCTAAAGGGAGCATGACGATAGAAACGTTTGATAAGTCGTTAGACCATTTTATTGAATACATGTTGCCTCCGCCAGTAATTTTAATTTTTGATGGGGCCAAATGCCATTTGGATATTAGCATTGCTGAGAAAGCAGAAGTTCATGAGATTCACTTATATTGTCTGCCGAGTAACACCACCCATGAGCTTCAGCCGATGGACAAAGCTATATTTCGAGCATTTGAAGATTATTGGGATGATGAATTGTTAAAGTACTGGGATAAACATCCTACACGTGATTTAAACAGGGAAAGATTTTCTGAAGTTTTCACACCTACATGGCAGAAAGCAATGTCCATTGGAAATATTACAAGCGGCTTTCGAGCTACGGGAATATGCCCTTATGATAAGGATGTTCTTCCCATTGAAGCATTTGCCCCAAGTCTTGCAACTGAGAAACCTTACCAGGAGACGACCGCCGCTGCCGATGATTCGGAATATGATTCAGATGAGTACCTGCCTTTAGGTGAATTGCGTAAAAAATTAATCCCTTTGAATAATTCCTTCGCGGAAGTGTTACCAACACCAGATCTAGTCAAAAAAAACACTGCTCCAAGACGTAAAGCTATAAATTACAAAGCAGTTGAAGTCAAGCGATCCGTATTTTTAAAGGAGGTGGAGTCTCAACTTGATCCCGTTCCAGTCTTATCGAATACCGCTAAATCGCCATCTGAATCTGTGTCTTCCATTGCATCAAAAACAAAAGAACATAACGAAGAATGGCACTGTGTGATTTGCTACGAAGACTATGTGGCAGATATGAGACGATGTGCTTCTTGTGGTTTTTGGGTCCATGAGGATTGTGCTGGTTTGACTGCGGACGATACTGAATTTTTTTTGTGTCCAGACTGTATGCCTTAAGTATTAGATTTATACTTAATACCATATTTTATCTTTGATACTGTTTTTTTAGTGTGTTACATTTATTTTTTATTCTATCAGCATTTTGTTGAACTGTTATTTTTTTTTATCTCTCATTCAAATCTCATTATATGTCGCTGCAGATATTAAGGCCCAAAGGGATACTTTTGATATTTATGTTTGGATATCATTATTTTAATATTTTCTTTTTATTTTTTGATTTTTTTTTTGTGTTCTGTTTATTCGTTTGACTTGTTTTTTGTTCATTTAAATATGGGTCTTATTATATGCACTTGCAGGCTTTAAGGCCCAGAAGACAATTTATTTAATGTTCGCGTCTCGACATATAAGCACGACTATTTTGTGTTCAAATATTACCATTATGTTAGTTTATACCCTTTTCTATTTTTTATAATAAGAAAAGTTTGAAAAAGTAAATTTCTCTCGTAGATATTAATTATAATTTCTTAGGTGGGCCTTATTACCCCCGGGTACCTTAGTCGAACCTTTTCTAATATTCATCGTCCTCTTGTTGAAACTGGTTCTGTCCGAAAAGGAACATCTGAAGGTAGACCTCTAAGTGTGAGAACACCTGAAATTGAGGAAGCAGTGCTGCACGAAGTCAGAGAGCATCCTGAAACGAGTACGAGGAAGATCGCTAGATACTTAAATATTTGCCATCAAATTGTTTGGAGAATTTTAATGGATCTTTTGTTATATCCCTACCATATTTTAAGAGTACAAGCATTATTTCTCATTGATTTTCCAAGGCATGTGACCTTTTGTCAGTGGTATCTTCAAAAAATTACACAAAATCCGCAATTTGAGTCAATTATTCTGTTCACGGACGAAGCTAATTGTTCTCAAAATGCCATTCAGAATTTCCACAATAATCATTTGTGGGCAGAAGAAAATACCTATGTCATAACCGAATCCCATTTCCAACACCAATCTTCGGTTAATGTATGGGCAGGATTTATTGGCAACCACTTTATTGGCACTTTCTTCTTGCCGGGACGACAATACGGACATACTTACCTCAATTTTCTTCAACAACTGTCGCCTTTGCTGCTTGATGATGTTCCGTTAGTAATAAGAAACAATATGTAGTACATGCATGATGATTCACCAGCGTATTCCAGTGCAGCGGTTCGTAATTATTTACAAACTGTTTATCCAAATCGTTGGATTGGCCGCGGTGGGCCCCAAGAATGGCCATCAAGGTCCCCAGACCTCAACAGTTTAGATTTTTTGTGGGGCTATCTTAAGACGCTAACGCACACAAGTCCCATTAACAGTGTAGAGTAATTAAAAGAAAGAACACTTGCAGCTTGTGATAGAACAAAAGACACTCCAGAGATATTTCAACGAGTGCACAATTCTATGAGAAGGAGGACGGAAGCATGCATACTAAGGGAAGGGGGCCATTTTCAACAATCTTTGTAATCATTTCGTTGGCTTTAATGTTATGTTATGTATATGTTGTCAGTTTTTATTGTTCATTACCCCTAATGTGTTTAATTTTTCCAATTAAATTAATAATAATTTTGCAAGTTAGACAATAGAACGGTGATTATATTTTACTCGATAATGGCGCATCGAAGAAAAACAATTCACCAGAGGTAATTTGTTTTAAATTGAACGGGAAATTCAAAAATAATTTTTACTTGGCAAAAAACCATTGGCGCGCCATTTTTTCCTTAAAAAATATCGAAGTCAGTACCCGTACGCACGCCACTGTTAAAGCTAAAAATTATTTTTGCATTGAAAAATATGCAACTTTATTAACTTTCACCACGTACTGAATATCAGTGGAATATCTGAAGCGGTTCTGAAAATATTAATTAATTTCCATTTCCAAACTTCAACACCCCGAGTTTTTGTAAGGAAACATTTTTGGACCATAGTTTATGGAGCTACTGACATTAATTTTTCGTGTAGATTCACACCCTTAAATATTCGCATATCATTAAGGAATACCCTGTATAGGCATCGGTCGATCTATGAAAAATCAACATTTAGTGGTTCCCAACTTTCCCCTAAAGTTTCCAATCATTTTAGAAAGTTACCGAAAAAAGACAACGAACCCAAATATTTTGAGATGTTACATCTGAATCCACTTCTTAATGCATCCAAATTACAGACTTTTATTGTATGAGAATTACCTATAGTTCTTTATAGCACAATGTCTGATGTTTAATCTGTACTCTATAAAAATCTGCCACAAAGTTGTCTTAGAAGAACTGGAGCTACATACGAGATACACGAATTGAGCAATAACAATTGATGTGTTCATAACGAGCTTTTTTGTAACAAAAGCCAACGAGTGCGAGCGTTCCATTTCCAGTATATACCTAATAAAGCGGCACATCCGAAACCACTCCATGTCCGAATACTAAGCACGTATAATCCGTGGGTGATGCCATAATTGAGCCCAAGTATCGGATACCCAATCACAATG
The DNA here is from genome assembly GCA_963669975.1 of Acanthoscelides obtectus. NCBI lineage: Eukaryota > Metazoa > Arthropoda > Insecta > Coleoptera > Chrysomelidae > Acanthoscelides > Acanthoscelides obtectus. The sequence continues at coordinate 16,495,499 of CAVLJG010000009.1, forward strand.
GCGCAGGTGGATTACCTTATTCGACAGATTTGAATTTCATGATTCGCAGAAATTGAGAAGCCGATTTACGGGGTATGACGTGAGAGAGCGGGCAGAACCGAGCAATGACCGTAATAAACATTGTTCTCTATTATGCATGTATTCGGTATACCTCAAGGCGAATGTGCATCTACGTACCTCAAATTACATTGTAGTGATCGGGTATATTCATGCTGCACACCGAGAAATCTATTCCGGTCATTTCAAGAAGACAAGGCAAACAGACTATCATTGTTACTGTTGTACCAGGTTGAAACAGAATAAAATAAGCTATGCGTCGTATTAACTAAGAAGTTCTTTTTTCCGCGTGGCCTTCTCTCTATGTACAAGGCCCAGTTAAGATTCTCGAATACTGGGCACATGTTTGAAGTGCTGCCCGGCACAGGTATTGTGTAAAAGATAACTATGAGACGTCAAAAAAAAACAATGGATTGTCGTCTTGCAGACTATACTGTAACTATCTAAAACTGTAATGACTCATACGCGTGACCGGGCGAGGGAACATTCTAGATCATTGATTCCCAAAGTGGTCTATATCGACCCCTAGGGGTCTATGACAACCTGCAAGGGGTCTACATCAGCGAAAAAAAATTTGGGGATCCATGAAATGAATATGGGGGTCCACGATAGTGGATCTCAACACATACACTGATAGTACCCATTTACTTACATCATACTATCTTATCATATCAAAACATATAAATTATTTACAAAAGTACCTATGAAGTAAAAAATTTATTATATATGTTCATAAAATTGTGTAAGTTGTAGGATGTTGGTATTCGCTTTGTGGTCGCAATACATTTTGAACTTGTAAAAATCTGAGAGTCGCAGTCTCAGAGCTTCGCTACCTTGCACTGACTTGTTCAATTCGTCACTCTATAAATACGAATGTGGGACAAATACATTTATTCGTTTCCTGAATCTTGAAAAGGAAAGTGCTAAGAAAATATTTTAAAAAATATAAACAGATAGTATATCACACAAATTATAGTGAGTTAGTTTTATTTTGTTTGAGAGTGCTGGAGAAAGGTAAGTACACTATTTTTTATTAAATTTTAGTTTTGTACTCGTAGTTAGCAAAGATAGATAAATTACGTCAATCATGACTTTAGTTATTAGTAGTTAAATATTCAATCATGCAAAATTACACGAGTACTCCTCAATAGTTTATTTTTGAAAGTTTTAGCAATCGGTAATATAATTACAGTGCAATCTCCGTAATTCGAGCTAATTGTTGCAAGAAGATGTTTGAATTATGGAATGTTAACGGAAAAATCAAAAAATATTTTTAATATACGGCTGCTGGATTTTCTGTCTTATTTAAATAATTTAATGTTGCCCACAGATGACTGATGCCATGTCCGAATCTAAAAAGAAATGTACACAGTACAGTGTTGATTATTTGAAATTTGGCTTCATTCCATCATTGCCGGACAAACAATCGCCTATGTGCCTTTTATGCAACAAAGTTTTGGGCAATGACGCTATGAAACCATCTAAACTGCAAGATCATCTGAGAAGATGCCACCCTGATAAAACAGAGAAAGATTTGAAATACTTTCAAACACTCAAAGATAAATTTCAGAAGAGACCTACACTGGACAGATTGTCCGCTTCGACGTCACAAAGAAATGATGATGGTTTGAGGGCGTCTTACAATATCTCGTTACTTATAGCAAAATCCGGAAAACCGCATACTATCGGAAAAAAGTTAATTTTGCCAGCCGTTGAAGAGGTTTTAAAAACTTTTACACAAACCAGCATCTGATATCATTAAAAGAATTCCCTTAAGCAACAATACTGTTGAAAGACGTATTGATGAAATGCGTTCTGATGTTGAAAGCTTCTTATGTAATTATTTGCAAACGACCCATTTCTCTATACAACTGGACGAGTCAACTTTACCTGATAATGCAGCATTATTATTGGCATATGTTCGTTTTATTATGAATCAAGAAATCTACGAAGAACTGCTCTTCGCAAGAACTTTGATAACCGACACTAAAGGTGAATCAATATTTCATGTTTTGAAGGATTACTTCATTGAAAAAGCAATTCCTTTATCAAATATAATATCAGTAGCTACAGATGCAGCACCTGCCATGGTTGGACGTTATCGTGGATTTATAATCTATTTAAAACAAAATGTGTCAGGGGTGTTAGCGATACATTGCTTCATCCATCCACAACATTTAGTTGCTAAAAACTTGCGTGTTAGATTGCATGAATCACTTCATTCAGTCATTGATGCAGTAAACCGAATCCGAAGCAACGCGTTGAATACGCGGTTATTTGCGCAGTTGTGTGAAGAAATTAACGAACACTTTCATAAATTACTCCTTCACATTGAAGTACGCTGGTTGTCGAAAGGCTTATGGTTGACAAGATTTTTTGCAATTTTTGAGACTATTTTAGAATTTCTGGATACTAAAGATAAAATATTAAAAGAAAATTTAATGAAGAGGAATACAGGCAAAGCCTATTTAACAGATTTGTTTACAAAATTTAATATGATTAATTTGCAATTACAAGGCGACAGTTTAAATTTGATTAAAACAAAGTCCATCTTATCAGCGTTTCTTTCCAGAGTTAAACTAATGAAGCAAAATATTGGACGGGGCGAATTTTCTCTGTTCCCCAATTTGTCAGAGACAAGCTGCCAGGAAGACGACGTTTCAACTTACGTTCAACATTTAAATGCCCTCTGTTCAGATTTTGAATCTATGTTTGAGGATATTTTGACTATGGTGATACCACCGTGGATAATTAATCCATATGGTGACATAGAAGAAACAAATGTCATAATACAAGAGGAACTGACTGAACTAAGTACAAAGGAAGAACTTCAGTTTAAAAACGGATATCAGCAATTCTGGCTGCAAAACAACATACCCGTTACTTATCCCGTATTATGGAATATAGCGAGGAAATTTTTAATTTCCTTTCCATTGTCATACCTAGTGGAAAGGGGGTTCAGCGCTGTTACCAATCTCCTAACGAAAAAAGAAACAGACTGGACATCACTAGCCGAGGAGATTTAAGATTAACCCTTACAAAATTGACGCCAAATGTTGATAATTTATTATTAAAGTATCAGGTTCATCCTTCTCACTAAAAATATTGACTTATTGCTTATGTTATTTTATTATAGTTTATTTTATGTATATTGGTGTATGTCCAATAAATGCCCGCATTGGGAATAAATGACCGCATTGATTTTTTTAAAGAACCCCCCTTTATAGAAAATATTTTTATTATTTTTATATTAAATTATTCTGAAAATTCAAGGACAGGTACACACTAAAATTCGTTAATTTTTTGCCTATTTTTGGGTAACTTAAGCGTATAAGAAGCGGAATTTAATCGAACTAACAGTGAAATTATTGTAGAACATACGTTTATGTTATAATTAATAAACAAACTCGCTTATTGTACTATTTTAAGTAAAAAACTTTTTTTTATTATTTTTCAATTTTTTTTATTTTATCCCTCTTATTTTTTTTTTCAATGCGGGCACTTATTGGTCAGACAACTGTTTGTTTAATGTTACATATATTTTACATAACAGATACAAAATGTTATTTTGAGTAGTTTTAATTTAAATTCAATTAATAAATGTATAAATTAACATGTGTTTTTACTTTAAGTTTTTAACACTAAACTTCACTACAGTTAGAAATTTATAGGAAATCAATATCAGGTAAGTAGGGGGTCTACCCAACACGGAAAAACATGGCAACGGTCTACGACACAAAAAAGTTTGGGGAACTCTGTTCTAGATAATAGGGTCAAGTAGGGCACACTGGCTCAGGTGCCATATTTGAAAAACAAAAATCACTATACATATATTTCTGACATACAGTCGATAGACAGTTCTGTCACCGAGTCGTCTAGTTGTTGTGGGTTATTTGTTTTGTTGCAGCAAAAACCATTTTTTTGAGGTAAGTTTCTTGCACTTCGAGTCAAAAATAGGACAGGAATTATAGCTTTTGCTGCTTTCGCTATAAAGTTAGTATACTATATCAATAGCTTATCCATAGTTTAGATCTTTTAACGTTATGTTTCTATTCTATTTTACCGATAAACTAAAAATGGCGGAAAAGTCCACAGTGGCTCAGACACTGAAAGTCCACAGTGGTTCATGAGCCACTGTATACTTCTGGTAGCGTTTAGCCTGTTTATCGTTTAAAAGAATGATTCAGCATTATTTGTTACAACTTCTTTGTCCATAGAATGCCACGTCCTCAGAAAACTGTACGGAAGATTGGCAGTCTCTGCAGATGAAGTACGACGTGGTCTTAACTTAATTGGACAAGGCATGTCGATAAGAAAAGCTGCTGAGCATAGTAGAGTGCCATTTGTAGCTATAAAAAAATATTACAATAAAACAAGGGTTTGTGTCTCACTTGAGGATCAAAGACTGGAACCAAAATACTCAGTTAAAAAAACATTCACCGCTGAGCCAGAACAGTCCCTAAAAGGATATTTTCCACATTGTGCTCTGTTATTTTATGGTCTGCAAATTCCTGTATCGTGAGTTATGTTGCTGTCATTTAACACTTTATTAATTGATATAATAATTGCATTGTATTCCTTTTTGCTAGCTAATCACTTTTGGTTTATATTAACGATTGTATCTTAATTATGAGTCAGTCATTCAATCTCGGTCACAGCGAACACACGTACACTGTAATTCCGGTTCGGTCCAGTAAACTATTGTTGGAACCAAATAAAGTTTTTCAAAAACGAAGTTCCGACTACATAATTGGCGCAGCCCGCAGTAGGATTCCGAAAGCGATTTTCGCCGATTAGCCCTTGAGGTCGAACTCTTAATTGGAAATCACGAACCTCCGTGACGAGCCGGTACGACTGAAGAAAGAAGAAAGAATTTGGACCACAAGTGCTCTTTGTCCTGTTGAAGTCGACGTCCAACTAAGGTACCTAGGCCAAGAACGGGATGAGGTACTGGACCTATCAGTAAGTGCTCATTGTATCCTTATTTTTTCATGAGTGACTCACCCCGACGTGTACATCCTTTCGAAGGTGATAGTGCAGATCAAATCGCTAATCACATAGCAAGCTTAGAATTAGGAAGTAGAGAAATAGAGAAGCAAACGAAACTATAGAAAAGATAATAATGACGAGCCCCAGTAGAAATAGTGCCCCCCAGTTCGACATAAAATTACTCCAAATTTAGATATTTAGAAATAAGCACAGATTTATTAAATAACTATTGGAACACTGACGATACAGGATGTGTCCAAAACAAAATACTGCTGCATGGCATTTTCTCGAAATTGACTGGTGCTGCAGAGCAAGTATTTTCTCTTAGCGGTTCCACAGAGTGGACAGCATAAAAAATTGCTAATTGCTCATTTTGGTGATCAAAGAAACGAGAGTAGTCTTATCTCAGATATGACTGCCCTTAGACAAAATTCTAATGAAAGCTCTTTACAGTTTTATTCTAGAGTTGTAACCATGATGAATCATTTACATAACTATATAAATATTCGTGAAACAGTTGATGCTATTAAAACTAGTAAAAAGGCACTGTATGACAGTCATGCATTGCATACACTTTTAGTAGGTTTAAAGGAGCCACAAAGTTCCATGATTCGGTCGATGAAACCTGAAAATTTGGTACAAGCTCAAGCTTATATTTTAGAATATAATAACATTAGATATTTACAAAAGGCTGGTGCACATTCAAATTTCAATAAGCCACCTCAGCCTGCCCTTCCATCCAAACCACCTTTCCAAAAGTTGTTTAAGCCTCAAATGCAGCCTATGAATCAATTTAGGCCTCAGCAAAATTTAAAATTATCAGCCTCAATTCCCAAGAGGACCAGTTCCGATTCAACCTAGACAAAATCCTCTCCCACAAAGATTTCCAACAAACGCACAAGTTTTTGGCAATAGACCTAATGGTAATGTTTGGCGTAATCCGCTTAACCAAGGACCTTCCTACAGGCCTACTCCTATGAGTGGTGTTAGTAGCATCAATAGAAATAAGAATTTCCAAAATAATTATTTTAGGCCTTCTGTCCCAAGGAACCTTGCTTCTCAAGAATCACATAACGTTGAGAGTGATCCTTATGATCAAAATTTTGGAAACAACCCTTACGATGACTATTACTCGGAATATTGTCAGGATAGCGAAAATCAGTATGACTGTTCTGACCTATATTACGAAAACCCTGGAGAGGCACAAAATGATGTTTCTGAAACTGGTCAAAAACCTGATGAAGAAAAACAAAATTTTCAGATGGCCGTGCCCATGATAGAGGAGACATAATATACTTAAACACGATTTATGACAAAACAGAGTTATTGCAATCAAAAATCCGCCTTTAAAGCTTCTTATTGATACTGGTGCAACGAAATCATTTTTAAGTCCTGTTCTTGCACAGTTCCATTTTCCAAAATATATTTATAAGGAACCATTCGAAGTAACTTCAGTTTTTCAGCATTCGAAGAGAGACTATTGTGCTAAAATTCCTGCCTTCTCAGAACTCAATGTTAGTGAGCCTATAAAATTTAATTTGTTCAAATTTCACAAGTATTTTGATGGTCTGATTTGTTTAGATACTTTGGAACTTTTAAATTCACATATTGATCTTAGAAATTCTATTTTGCATACCAAAAACACCAAAATTCCAATCAAATTTCATGATTTGAAAAATCGTTTGTTATTTTTCATATAAATTGAGCCCTACACGGCGGCCCAAGCCAAAATTCCTGTCGATACTTACAATGGAGAAATTTTGATTCCAAATTCCAAAATTAGAGATTGTGTAATCAAGGAAACGCTTACTTATGTTGTAAACGGTTACGCCCTAGTTGATCTAGAAAAACCTAGTAGCACTTATCAAGAAGTTTCCTTGTATGAGCCTATTGTTTCATTTCCGTTTGAAGAAAGCAATTACGCTTTATTCCACGCTATCATTAAACCATCTGAATCAGTTTCGCCGTTGCGACATGATATCAGTAAACTGATACGAACATCTCGTCTCAATAATGAAGAAAAAACTCATATTCAAAAATCGTATCAAACCTACTCCGACGTATTCTATTACGAGGGTGATGCGTTAACATTCACAAACCAAATTAAGCATCATATTAAGACCACAGATGAAATTAATGTTCATACAAAATCGTATCGTTATCCACACATGCTCAAAAACGAAATGCAAAGCCAAATTAGATCTCTTCTAGATCAGAATATTATTCGACATAGTAGTTCAACTTGGAATTCTCCAGTTTTTCTCATTCCCAAAATCGATTAGTTTTTGCCTTACATGTTGCGCTTTTGCATTCCTACTGTTAACCAAACTACCATTATTCCCAAAAATTCCTATTTCACAATGAGTACCAAAATGTACCAATATGATGCTGAACCATGTCAAAAGATAGAAGATATTTTTATTTGCCACGAAAACAAATTGGTCCATGTAGCAGAAGAAGAAGACGATTGTCTATTTGCTATTTTACAAGTAAACAAAAAGCAGCCAAATTGTAACAAAATTCCCGTAACTCTTAAAATGGCCTTAATTGAAGAAGTTTCAGAGTTCAAATACATTGCTATTTTTCCGAAACCTGAAAAGCTGATAATCAAGTGTGAACAAGATGACGTCATAGAGTGAAAAGGCGTTTACCTACTTGAAGTGCCTTACCAGTGCAGCATACAAACAAAGGACTACATTTACAAAAAATCAAAAAGGAACAACCATGGAAAAGCCGCTGTTGCTTCCAGAGGTCCACATTTCATCAAAAACAGAAAATCCAAAGGAAATCAAGTTAGTACATATTTCCTTAGATAAACTTCATCACTTGCGAGAACGAGCCGACCAAATCCAAGTAGATCTTCCCGAAACAGTGAAGCGCCCCTACAAATGTATGCAATTATGTTAATTGGAATTGCATACATTTTCGTGAAAAAGTATTACCAGAGAAGAAAAGGATCAAGAAGAAGCCAGCATTTAGAAGAAATCTTAATGCAACCCCAGAGGCATGAAGTTTTGTTTGTGCCTTGCAAAACTTCATCTTAAGGGTGGAGGAGTTATGTTGCTGTCATTTAACACTTTATTAATTAAATTATAATAATTGCATTGTATTCCTTTTTACTAGCTCATCACTCTTGGTTTATATTAACGATTGTATCTTAATTATGAGTCAGTCATTCAATCTCGGTCACAGCGAACACACATATACTGTAATTCCGGTTCGGTCCAGTAAACTATTGTTGGAACCAAATAAAGTTTTTTAAAAACGAAGTTTGATGTTCCGATTACATAATTCGTGGAAGATAAACCAAATGACCGGCAAAGACTGGTTAACTTCGTTTAGAAGAAGACATAACTGTACGTTAAGAAAACCGGAACCATGTAGCCTCGCTAGAAGCACAGCCTTCAATCGAAGCAACGTGAAAAAATTCTATGACAATTTGGGGGATATAATGAATCGAAGTGCTGTTTTCGCAGATGGAACCCGAATCTTCAATCTTGATGAGACATCAACCACGACGGTACATAGACCTCAAAAGATAATAGCGCCTATAGGAAAGAAAGCAATAGCGAAGGCGACAAGTGGAGAAAGAGGCACTCTAGTAACTACTTATTGCATTATAAGTGCAAGTGGGAATACCTTACCTCCAGTAATGGTATTCCCAAGGAAGAGCTTCTAAGGACATATAGTAAAAAACATGCCTCCTTGTACACTTGGGTTGGCAACGCCTACAGGATGGATGAACTCAACAATTTTTCCAAAAGTAATTAATCACCTTATTAAGCACGCTAACACTAGTAAAGAAAATCCATGTATCTTAATCATGGACAATCATGAGTCGCATTTATGTATCGAGGCGTTAGAGTTAGCAAAAAAGCAAGAGTTCACATACTTACCATACACCCTTACACATTGGAAAAACTTCAACCACTTGTCGTGGGAATTTATAGTCCATTCAAAATTTATTACAATTCCGCCATTGACTCTTGGCTACTAAGACATCCTGGGAAAAAAGTTACTATTTATGATTTCAATGAAATCATAGGAATGGCCTTTCAAAAAGATATGACTCCTACGAATATTACCAACTCCCTTGCGAAATGTGGCATATATCCGTTTGACAGGCATTTATTCCCAGAAGAAAACTTTCTTCCGAGCACTGTGAAAGATCGCCCTTGTCCAAACTGCATCTCTCGTGAAGCTGGTTCATCACATCACAAATGTCATCCATCCAGTTCTCAAAATCATTCATTATCATACACCGGAGCATCTGTGGTACCGACACATAACACTACCATCTCTCATTTCAGTTCGTCTTCCTCAAAACAGCAGGTAGAAATTGTGAACGATACTTCAGAACAATCACAGGTCTTGTGCCCATCGCCACCAGAAAACCAGATTAGACCAGCAGCACCTGTTGTAGAGACTACACTAGAGGGGTTGATAGCTCCACGTCGATTGACAACTGCTCCAAGGTCAGATGTTTGCATGAAGGCACAAGAATCAAAGCTGTGTAATGCTTTGGCACAACCACTAGAAAATTCAAGTGAGAAAGCTTTTATATCCCCATCCAGCTTTAGCGATACTATCAAAGCTGGACCAAGACAAACAAATAGGAAACCTAGAAGAGCTAGATGCAGTATTATTGCCACAGACATTTCAGAGAAACAACAGTTATCGATCTCTCCCTGCAGACATTCGTCAGAAAATTTCTGACAAAAGAGCTGCAATTAAGCAAGCAAAAAGGTCTTGTCACCCAGATGACATTCACAGAGCAACGAATCTTTTTCATGAAGTGAGAAATGCTCTTTATGAATTCCGTAATGATCAATGGGGCGACTTTCTGTCGGGGATGCCTGATTCAAGTATTCCTCTCTGGAAAGTTGCAAAGCCGCTCATAAACGGAAATCGAGAACAACTCCTGCACATCCACGGTCCTAGGCGCATAGTCTGTAGGACAGAGGAAAACGTCGAGGTTTTCGCTGATGCATTGGAAAGTCAGTTCTCTCCCAACTATGACCTTGATAATGACCTCGACGAGGAGCAACATGTCGTAGGATCCGTCAGGAGACATTTTAGGCCCAACGGCGTTAGTGGCAGTAGTGCCTCACTTAGTGATTTTTCCTCAGAGGAATCTTCAGAAGATTCCTCAATTGAAGAGCAGCACGGCACATCAGCGGAATCTCCTGATACTCCGCATTGCATACCAGCAGAGCTCCAAGGTCATATTAACGACCTCAAGGTGCGTAATCACTAATAAGGCGCTGAAGCTACTTTCGCGGAAGTCCTTAACTTATCTCGTGGTAATAGTCAGTGCCATGCTAAGGACCCAGCACTTCCCAACGGCGTTGAAGACCGCTGATGTCATAATGATTCCAAAGAAGGTGGGTTCGATATTCGCCCAGGATTACCGCCCCATTAGTCTACTGTCAGCTCCTTCTAAACTCGCTGAAAAGGTGATTCTACGCCACCTTGAAAATTTCTCGGCAGACCACAATGTGATTCCAGACGTGCAATTTGGCTTTCGGTCTGAGCATAGTACGGACCTACAGGCCATAAGGCTTGTTGAACGAGTAACCAGGGGGTTCACCCGTAACGAAAGTACTGGCATCTTGTTTCTGGATGTCTCAAAGGCATTTGACAAGGTGTGGCACAAGGGCCTTCTCTACAAATTGATCCATAAGGGCTTCTCCTTCTGGCTCCTAAAACTTTTGAAGTTCTTTCTCGAGGGTAGGAAATTTCGGATCAAAATTAATAACGTTCTGTCGACAGCACGGCCCATCAAAGCCAGTGTCCCTTAGGGTTCGGTTCTTGGACCAGTCCTTTATTCACTTTTTATTCATGACGTCCCTTGCCCCAGCAGCTGTGAAACCTATCTCTATGCTGATGACACTGCCCTGGTGGCCCTGTCGTGCTCTGGAGATCTATTGTACTAAAAAACGTAGCGGCGCCCCGTCTGAGCTTTCAGTGAATGGAGCTCGGGTACCATGAGAAAGCTCTGCTAAGTATCTCGGTGTCACTCTTGACAAGGGGAGAACCTGGCAGAAGCACACTGAAGCGGTAAAAACTAAATTCAAAATCTCGTTTCGAAAACTCTACCCTATGCTATGCAGAACATCAAAATTAAGTTTGATCGACAACGTTCGGCTATACAAGATGGTTATTAAGCCAGCGATCACTTACGTAAGTGAGGCTTGGTGTTTTCTTGCCAAAACGCATTTGCGCTGCCTGCAGATTTTGCAGAACAGGACCTTGCGTACAATCACTGACGCCCGCCAAGTAAGTTTGTCCGATCGCGACTCCCGTGAAAATTCGCCAAGTTATACTTATCATCCCGTGAAAATTATATTTGGCTTTATTTTCTAACTCAATGTGGATTTTGCACTACGATTCAGCCATTGAACAATGAACGAATAGCAGGTGCCGCGCGGCATCCTGTTTGCCTGTAACACTATTGACTTTCATGCGGGCGAAGCCGTAGGCTTATTCTAGTAAGAAGTTTTTTGGGAAATATCCCATTTGCATTAATATTTTATATTTTACTACTTTGTGCAATTCAAGATGCCTTGTAATAAAACCATATTACCATAATTAAACTGAAAGGAAGAATGAAAACTGATTCCGGTCCTGAGATAAAATGACGCCTCAACGCTTTTACGCTACAAGGCTCGATACATTGGCGTATTTCTGTTGTTATTGTTCGGGTTATACTTTTATTCCTTAACCATGGAGGATGAAACTGGGAGCGGAAGGACTGGAAGCCAGGAAATAAGTAGAAAGCTTCGTGAGGCACTGAAAAAGAACGCGAAAGAAATCGTGCTCAACGTGTTCAATTATTTGAACAAGATTATGTGGCAGGGAGATGTACTTACGCGTTGCGATAGTATGACAGGCGTCCCAGAGTGGACTGTTCGCAGGGTGGTGCATGAACAGAAGGAACTACTGCTGGTCCAAAGTTCCATTTGAAGGAACGTAAGGCCATTAAGCTAAATGGTGACATCAAGCCGGTGTTAAGACGAACCGTAGATTCATCATTTATTAGGAATAAGATCCCAACCCTTAAGGCTATACATGCAAACATCAAGAGTACCTGATGATATCATACCCCCGGTATGTCTCGAAGTATACTAAGTGACATATAAATCCGAACACCCAGTTTAAATGGTTTTATTTTAATAAAAGTTGGTGAATGTATTTATCTTACTGTAAATAACAAGTGAAAAAATGTTCAGCCTTATCAGTTGGACATTCCGGTTTTTATACTGCTTTTTTTTAATTCACTAACCCTCTAAAAATGAATATTTCAGCCGCAGTAAAGAATCAACGTTGGCGGATTTTGGTTCTTGACATCTTTTACGATCGGTTACGATGTCTAGAGTACGGAGACCTGTACGATTTCGTCAACTTAGTGAGTTTGATAGGGGCCGTATAGTGGGACTTCGGGAAGCTGGACTTTCTTTTCGGGCAATTGCAGTTAGAGTGCAAAGAAGTGTAGACACTGTGATTAGGTGTTGTCAGGCATGGCTTCGAGAAGGCCGTACGCAAAGAGCAAGGGGCACTGGACGCCGCCGTAGAACAACAGACCGTGAAGATCGCCGCCTAAGATTATTGGCCTTAAGGGACCGTTTCTCCACTACCAGGTCCATTGCAAATGAATGGTTTGCAGAACACGGAAGACCTATTGGCATGCGAAGCGTTTACCGACGAATGAGAAGTTTTGGCTTGTTTTCATACCGGCCACACTGGGTCCTCCCTTTAACTCGAGAACACTAACGTAATCGCCTTGAGTGGTGCAGACAACGGTCACTCTGGGATCAGGAATGGAACAGTATTGTCTTTAGTGACGAATCTCGATTTTGTTTAGGCATGCACGATGGTCGTGCCAGGGTTAGAAGGCGACGTGATGAAAGGAGGAATCCACAGTTTTTTGTTGAAAGACATGTTCATCACACTGTTGGAGTTATGGTTTGGGGTGCTATAGCTTAAGGTTCCAGGTCACCTTTAATCTTCATCAGAGGTAACATGAACGCGCAGCGTTATATCCACGATGTTCTAGAACCCCATCTTTTACCCTATCTTGACACCCTGGCAGATCCAACTTTCCAACAAGATCATGCCCGACCACATGTTGCAAGAGTCACAATAGACTTCTTTCAACATAATGATATCACATTGTTACCATGGCCACCAAGATTTCCCGACTTATCCCCAATTGAGCACGTGTGGGATATGATGGGTAGGAGATTGCTCAATTTGCAACGTCCTCCTCAGACTCTAGAATCACTTCGAGAGGAGTTGGTGGTTGCCTGGAATGAGATACCACAGGAGGACATTGACCACCTGATCAGAAGCATGCCTAGGCGCGTTGGAGAATGCGTAGCACATCAGGGTGCATCCACACATTATTAAAGGTCAAAGAGCTTTAAAGCAATGCAATCATTTTGAAATTTTTATCATTTACTTATTATGCTTCATTAAGTACTTATACAAAATTTTATTAAAATAAAACCATTTAAACTGGGTGTTCGGATTTATATGTCACTTAGTATATTAAGGAAAACCCTGCCCGAACTTAATTTTCGTTACGAAACGCGTAGTCGGAGGTCAGGATTGATAGAGAAATCTGAAATAGTCGCGTGGCGTCTAAAATACCTACGCGCAATAACTGAATATAGACGACAGAGCAGAAAAATATATTATTTGGACGAGACGTGAGTAAGTGCAGGTCACACAGTTAAAAAACCTGGATAGACAAAAATGTACTGAGTAACCGACACGCAAGCATTGACGGTTTGTCATCAGGTCTTCGTGCACCGTCATGGAAAGGTCAAAAATTGATCGTTACTCATGTTGGCAGCGATAGTGGCCTTTTAGAAGGATGTAGCTTGACTTTCGTCTCTAAGAAAGGACGTGAATACCATGACGAAATGAATGCCAGCTGCTTCGAGAGCTTGTGTCAAGGAGTGGTTCAGCGAGTTGAATCCAACTCTGTGATAGTCATGGATAATGCTTCCTACCACAGTCGTTGAGCCGAACGTGTACTAAATATGGGATCTCGCAAAACTGAAATACCATGACGAAATGAATGCCAGCTGCTTCGACAGCTTGTTTCAAGGAGTGGTTCAGCGAGTTGTATTCAACTCTGTGATCGTCATGGATAATGTTTCCTACCACAGTCGTTGAGCCAAACGTGTACCAAATATGGGATCTTGAAAAACTGAAATGCAGCAATAGTTGCGCGAAAAGGGCATTCATATGCGGAACTGTTCGAAATTAAACATCACAAACCTGCAAACATTAATTACGTGATTTATGAGATGGCCCGTCATTGTGGTGTCACTGTGCTGCGTTTGCCGCCCTACCACTGTGAACTAAACCCAATAGAGCTTATCTGGGCTCAAGTGAAGGGCTATATTGCACACCATACCAACTTTAAATTCATCATTCATCAAGGCTCTGCTAGAGAATTCCATACAGCTAGTAACGCCTGAAGCGTAGCAGAGTCCTTTCCGCATTGTCGTGAAGGAGGAAACAAAAATGTGGCAGCTTGACCATAACATCGACACCATCATGGAAACAGTTGTAGTCAACCTTGCAAAAAAGCACTGATAGTTCAGTTGACGGTGAGCTTATTTGAGTTTGTTAAATTTGTGCTTGAAGCTTGAGGCCTTTTATAATGAATAAGTATCTACTATTTCTGTTTCATGAATGTTTTTCCATTCGGCAGGTTCAGTCGTGAAACTATGGCATCTAGCCTCAGAATATTTATGTCAAAGTTGATGTTCCCCGGGAAGAGGAATGGTTGGATAGAGTTCGTCACGTTCTTTGAACTCTTTAGAATGACAAAGGCATCTATTCAAGACTGTTTTACATCAATTTTAAGGAAACCTAATACTAATAAGCTGGTGCAGAAAAAGTTAACTGAGGGAACTGTTCCAATTATACCTATTAATGGACTGCTTGTATTTCTGGTTTATATGGAAACTCAGGATACTTCGTTTTCTCCTTCGTTGATCTGAAATAAAAGCACCCCGCGTTTCTTGTGAAATGTTCGATCCTAATTATGTGAAGTCCTCGTCGAAGTAAATATCTAGAATACATATCGTAGTACCATCGTAGTAGTACCTAACCGCCACGATTTCAAAGCGCGCACGCAGAGAAGGAAAACGGCACCGCGCCCCTTCCCCATACGTTTCTCCCCTCTGGCCGCCTATAAACCTTCATTTACTTCAAAGCCAAGTTGTTGCAACAATTGGGTGATATATAGGGAGCGCGGGAGCTACTTACTTTGACGAGGACTTCACATAATTAAGATCGAACATCACTTACAGGTAAGTTCGTTTGATCATGTACTTATGTTCTATCCTCGTCGAAGTAAATATTTAGAATACATATCGTAGATGTTCAAAGCTACATACTACTAACGCTTTGTAATAGTAAACCATAGGTAGTACGCAACTACACAAATTGTACGCAATGTATGTGTCAACTAAGGCCCGTATCGTCAGTCGTCCCTACAATTGTAGGGCGCGTTTATGGCCTCCTTGATTGTCATACTTCTTTCTCTCCTTCAAAAATTTGTAGATTACACTTGTCCCGTGTCAGCGTCATGGCTCTCCTATTGTGAAGATGTGCTTTCTTTTTAAATTGTAGGAAATTTCAGGCTGATAAAGCATGAGCACAATTTGATGCAAATAGGTGTTTGTGACATAACCTCAAAATAGAGCGCTGACACGGAGAAGTAGAAAACTATGACAATCAAGGAGGCCATAAAGGCGCCCTACAATTTTAGGGACGACTGACGATACGGGCCTAAATGTACATGTCCATTGTAACTTCAAGTTAAGGGTTTTAGCACGAGGTAATATGACGTACCTGGTTCAAAAATTACCACCAATTTCATGGTAATGAGCAAATAACGTAATAACATAGTTATGTTTAATGTGTGGAGACTTGGTTCACCTCAAATGCCGCTTGAGCAAAGCTATTGTTTGGCATAAGAGATTTGTGATGTATTTACATGACCAAGTTACTGTCCAGTGACAAATAAATGCTTTGCAAAGATATCTGGGCGTAAAATACGGTAAAACTTAAGTGGTTGCCACATGAATGACCCCGAGACATTTAAAAGCTCAGAAATCCCAATTTCAGTATTATTCAACCCAATCCGGATGTTGTCTGTTTCAATTAGTTTGCACACTCTGACCTGAGGTTAGAGCTAGCAGTGCTGCTGATTTCCTCATCCAAATATCTACAGAGCTCACCAGTAACCCCTTTGGTTGGTTGAGAACAACCACAGTATCTATATTTCAGTTGAGATGGCCTCAGCCTGTAAATGCCCTTCAAAAACCATCTTATGTTTGCATCGTTAGTAGCATTTTGGATAAAAAACTGATAGTACAAGCAGCTATATCCTGATCTCTTATCACCTGTAAGGTAAGACATTTTAAGCTAGAAAACAAGACACGTATTTCTTCCCGACAAACGTTCTACCGTAATCTAAGCCCACAATACATGATGGATTATCGATGTTGATTGGAATGACAGCTTTCCAGCGACGATAACCAGGGTAACCAGGGTACGAATTAGTGGGAGCAGCGTCCTGGGTCCCCCCGTCAGATACTTGCGTTACTTCTAGAAGTGAAATTTCAGAAATAGCGAATACTTGGGCCAAAATGAGGACGTTGACAGGTGCAGCTCCCCCTCGGTTTCCACGTCCCACTGACGCAAAAACTCATCTGTACCAGTATTACTCCTAGATTGTATATTTTACGCAAGGGCAGTAAGATTTCTCTCTTTACACAATTTCCGTAGTTTCCCCGCAACCTGGTCCAGACGTGGAAACCAGAACCTCTCCATTCTATTGATGTAGGATGGGGTATAATATGCGACAGCCCAACAATTCGGTAGCAAAGCATTCACCACAGAAGAAAACTACCAGTTTTTCTTGATGATTAGCATGCGGGATCTTCTCGGGTGACCAAACTAGGGACTCCTCCCTGACCAACGAATGTCCCCGAGAAATTATACAACAAAAAATTGGATAACCCAATACCTCTGACCGCAACTGCCAGATTCCTTGAGCCCCAGCAGAGGTAGACCTTAAGTTATATTATGTTAGTGACATAGTAGCGTTAAAATTCTCTTGTTCACCGCAATCTTTCGGATTCTGTCTTGGTTGCTGTCCATTATTGCCCTTACTAGGTGCATCGTCCGCTCAAGTAAAGTTACTTTCTTTCTGTCACAATTTAATACAGAGGCTGAAAGTGCTCAATTTTTTCTTAGGGTATTCCATAAATCGTTTTAATAACTTTGTGAACACATAAGGGGTATAATTTACCATAAACGGTACAGCAATGTATTGGAAGAGCTGTCCCTTGAATATGAATCTTAAATATATTCTATCACTTTCCCTAACGGGTACCATGATCCCTGCATATTCCAAATCCAGATTCGTTGAGAAAGTATCTCTACGGAGAAGTCTGATCTCAGTTCCATAGCCTATAAACAAACAGTCTTGAGGTAAGGAATCAAACGTGTTGACCCATCAGACTTGGGGGCAAGAAAAAGTTTGATAGGTACTGATTTTTAGTTAGCTCAGTTCTTTTACTGATAGCACCGCAGCTAAGCAATTCATGGACTAATGAGATTCAGCTATGGCGAAGTGCTGAACCAGTCGTCCATCTGAATGGCAAGTGACCACTTAAGTCCAACTTTGGACTCTAGCGCCACTTCTAAAGCTCTGTCATTGATGATGAATACGCATCAATGTCCATGCTGATCCACACACACATCTGCAATAATGGGTTGATGTTGTCTGGCGTTTTGGCCTTCAGTTGCTGCTCCGTTTATCTGATTTCTATTTAGAATTGACTTACTTGGTCAGACCTACATCGAGGAGCAAGATATCTCTGGAAGCCTCTGTCAGAGTACTCCTGAGTTATTTGCTTCATTGTGAATATCTGCTAGCATGCACTCTTCTCCCTTCTTTGAACCTAGAGGATAGAGTATTGCCACTCGTTAATGAACAGGTCACATGTTGCTGTACTCAGTTCACGCACGCATCCCTGCGTGAGACCATTTCTATTATGGCTTCCGTTACCTCAGGGTTCACCCTAGGTGGCTAGAATAGAACAGAATTTATTCGTCTATCGTCCTCAACAAGATCTGCCCTCGAAATGTCAGCCTAGGAACAACGCGCGAACATTAATTATACTAAGGTCGCAGCATCATCGTGGTGATACGTCATCTATTGAAACAGAATAAGACAACACAGTCCAGAGCACCCTGCTGTTTTAGTGCCACCCATGCAAAATGTAATGTTAATCTTCCGTTATTACTAAACATTAGAACTTTGGTGGCTTCCTAACCGGAGATGTTCATACGTACAGTCCTGTTCCATAGTTATCACCAGTCATGTGGAATTTGCTATCCCAAGCAAAATGTAACGCTAGTCTACCATAGATGTACCTGATTTCTATATGAAAAATAGTACTTCAGCTGTCTCGTAACCTGTCATGTGCATATTATTGATCTGTTCGATGGCTATTCCAAACAATATGGAATTTGCTATCACGAGCAAATTGTAACGCTAGTCTATCATAGACGTACCTAGTTTCTATATGTTGTTAATGCAAAATAGTACTTCAGCTGTTTGGTAACCTGTCATGTGCATATTATTGGCCTGTTCGATGGGTATTCCAAACCATAAGGTATTTGCTATCACAAGAAAAATGTGACGCTAGTATCGCATAGATGAAACCTAATCTATATCTGTTATTAACCAAAAATTGTACTTTAGTAGTTTCCTAAACTGTCGTGTGCATTCTGATAAAGATATTCCCAGGTTATCACCAACAAACGAAATTTGCCATCACAAGCAAAATGTAACGCTAACCTCACAAAAACATGCCTAATCTCTATCTGCGAATAAGGAAAAAATATGTCTTAACAACTTCTTAGCCTGCCATCTTCAAACTTACAGTCCTGTTCCATGGGTATCACAAATCAGATGACATCTGCTATCGCAAGCAAAAGAGAAAATATTGTTGACCGTACCTTATTGCTACGTTGTCCCAAGAAGTTCAGTATTGAGTCATTTTTCCAAACATCTTCATTCGTCCTTGCTGTGGACTATCACAAGCTAGGTCC
The DNA here is from genome assembly GCA_963669975.1 of Acanthoscelides obtectus. Classification (NCBI taxonomy): domain Eukaryota; kingdom Metazoa; phylum Arthropoda; class Insecta; order Coleoptera; family Chrysomelidae; genus Acanthoscelides; species Acanthoscelides obtectus. The sequence continues at coordinate 16,514,696 of CAVLJG010000009.1, forward strand.
ATGTTGCTATCTCAAGCAACCGAGTCCAATGTCACAAAGTTATCCCAAATATCTTCGTTCATCCTTGGTGTGGAGCTGACTATCCCAATCCAGGTCTAGGTTGCTATCCCAAGCAACCGAGTCTAATGCTTCCATATTATCCCAAACGTCTTCGTTCGTCCTTGGTGTGGAACTGACTATCCCAAGCCAGGTCCACGTTGCTATCCCAAGCAACCGAGTCCAATGTTTCAGCGTTATCCCAAACGTTTTTGTTTATCCTAGGTATGAAGTTGGCTATCACAAACTAGGTCCAGGTTGCTGTCCCAAGCAACAGTGTCAGAACGTTATCCCAAACGTCATGCTAGGCACAATTTGCAGCACCGGTGAGGCATCCATACTAATATTCATTTACCTTGCAGCTAAAACAGATCGGTTAGTTGACAGTTACCTAATGGTGACGCCCCTTCAGAAAAAGAGGCCTGCACGCCACTTTCTAATTGTGGTCGGCGACGAAAGCAATCTTCAGGCGACCATCGGTCGGTATCTCGTTCGACAATGCACATCTATCGGACATCTTTCTCTCATGTTTTCTAATTCTGAATGTTCAGCGGATCCTCGACACTGCACTGCACGTAAACGGGGCAGGCTGATTAACGTCTTGACGGTCGCGCACGAGAACAATGAATGAAGGTTTATAGGCGGCCAGAGGGGGGAAGGGTAGGGGGAAGGTGCGCGGTGCCGCTTTTCTTCTCTGCGTGCGCGCTTTGAAATCGTGGCGGTTGGGTACTACAACGAGGTTACTACGATATGTATTCTAAATATTTACTTCGACGAGGACGGAACATAATATGACTTATGCGGTACCTATATCTACTGTGTCCTGGTAATCGTCTACCTCGTCATTTAAAATCAGGTGGGCTGGTTTCTCCATTTTCTTGTTTTATGATTTAATAACTGAACTCAATCAATGTTCAGCACTGCGAAGACAAATATTCAGTTGAGTAGTCTGTTTTTTTTAAATGACATTGACATAAAACCGGATTTTCCCGTCGCTCTTTTTGACAGTCCAATATTCAACGGTTTGACGTTGATGTATTCGTAAATTTGAATTGAAATTTGGATCTTGTGCAGCGTCGGCATTTTTATCAGCTTTGTGTCGGTGATACTGATATCTATTGACTGTTAAACTGAATTTAAATGTACAAACTTAATCGTTGTAATGGAGGCTTATCGAAATCGGTGATTTAAAAAGTGCGCGGTGCCTCGTTGTACTGATACAATCAGTAAAAAGCATACATTTCCAAAATATGATGCCGCTCTTGTTAACAAATGGATCGAGCAAGTGCACGGTGCAAAGTCACGAACAAATTCATAAAAGCCATTTGGTGTGTGACTTACATTTTCAGGGAAGTGATAAAGTGCCTGGAATCAAGAGAAGTCTGAAAAGAACATCTATTTCTACATTACATCTTCCTGAACTTTAATCTTCAAGTACTCGTAAGTAATAACTTTAATAAACCAGGTACATGCACTGTGTAATCAGTGAATAATCAGGATCAAATGATTCGAACATTTTGGTGTCCACAGTATTTACGGTTTCCTCAATTTTTTGAAAATTTACCTAGCATTATAAACATAATGAAACTCAATTATTTTTTAGGTATGGTTTCGGAAAATGTTCAGAGTTGCTCAGAAAGTTACGAAGGCAGTAAGTAAATTGCTAATTGTAAATTTAATTACTCATTTGTTCTCAAGTGTTCTCGAGAAGATTGTTACTTTATACTTTATACATAGGCACCACTACGTGCAGAAAAGTCATGGACATCGAAAATCTCCTGAACTATCGATGACCTTAGCTTATAAAAAGATAACAAGGGACTGTCACACTGATGGAAGATCAGTGGCAATGCATGTCTAGATTAGGTGCTGTTCCAGTTTCTTATGCACGCGACGGTAGATCGGTAATACCGATTATTTTTAGATTACTAACAACTAGCGTAACTGTTATTTTTATTTATGTATTAAAATAATACGATATTTAAAAAATAAAATTAGGTTGAGCCGTATTTTACTTAAAATGTCTTGTATATAATTTGTAGTTTTAATTCAAATTTTGCTATATAGTGCAAGAGGGAAGGAAGTCCAAAGGTGTCCCTAGGTATTCTATATTTTTGAAGAGTTCTATAACAGTTCGTTTGGGTTCTATAAAAGTTGAGGGTATATCCCAGGGATGGCGCTACAAACTTTGTGACAAACCTTAGCATTACAGATTCCCTTATAAAGTATGTGCATGTCATGCAACATCAGAGAAAAGGCTATATAAATATTTTTATTTCGATTTTTTGTTTCAAGTAACGTAGGAAATAAAATTAACGATATGATAAAACCAAAATCAGCCTAACGGTTAATCAAGATTCCCTATTAGAGCCTAAACAATCTCCTGACGTTACCAATTGCAGCAAAACATTCTATCTGTCTGTCCAAGCTGTTTATCCCCCTAAGGAACCTCATACACCAAAACATCTTCTCCGTAAGTGTCTGTTTGCAATTTTATAAGCTCCGAGTGCCAAACTGCGGCCATTAGAGAGCGCTGTTTCGATTCTGCAGTCACGTACTGGCAGCGAATAAAAGTAATATACGGCGAAGGCGAGTTGCCGAAAGGGCGACACAATCCCCGTTCTTTTGTTTTCCGCAAAGCGCCGTGGGTTAGGGTGGGGGGGGGTGGTGCGACCCCCTCGTAGCCACCCCTTGGGGGATGATATACGACCGCAGCCATGTCGACGACACTGGTGCCCGTGCCCGAATCCGAATCCTGCCGTCGACTACTGTTGCTACACAATTGGGACAAGGAAGTTTGTTGCACTTGCAGCAGCCCAGTCCGTCCCGACCGTTTAACATCTTGGCACAATGCAGCTTTTGGAAGTTTGCGTTATAGTATGTTACGTATCAAGAGGAAGATATTGAAACGAGTAGGCAATGTGAGCGAAAATCGTACACAGCTTTCAAGGAGGGTGTAATAATTACACGTATTTTACAGACGTCAGCTGTGGCAATACAACTTTTGTATTACTTTTGCAAAATCAGGATTTTCAACATTTTATATGTATGATGACGGAACATCAAAAAAAGGTAGTAATGAAGTTATAAGCTCCCTGCATCATTTCATAACTTCATATAATCTGTAACCACGATTTATCTTTTTTCTGACAATGAATTTGCTCGGAACAAAATTCACGCGATGACTAAATATTTATTTACCTTGGTAAACACCATAAACATTCGCCTGATTATCCACCTATATCCTGAATAGCTCTTTACCATGTGACCGGTCTTTTGGGCTCATAGAAAAAGTAAAAAGGAGAACAGAACGAGTATACGTACCTAAAGGGTGGAAAGATTTGGTTTGTAGAACATCAAAAAGTTTCGCATTGTTGATGTAACCCAGGATATTATAAAGGATTTCAGCGAGCATTTTAAGCCCCTATTCAAACCTTCATATTCTAACACAAACAAAACCTCCAAGTTTGGTATCTCAACCTACAGATTATTTAAATATTAAAAAGGCAACAACTGTATTGAATGCAGTGAATCGACAGTTATTTAAACATACAACAAATTTTCTTCTAAAAAACAGAAGAGAGTCCTGACATTACCAAATGATAAAATGCACCAGTCTTATCCCCTCAAAATCTACGAGAAAAAAGTAAAAGATGTCAAGGTTTTAGTGCAAAAATATGTTCCAAAAGCTGACCATTGGCACTACAATGAAATATTGGGCGATATTGATGGGGAAGAAAGTCTTGAAAATATTGAGAATTCAGAAAAACCCGCCTATGACTCAGACTCTTCTTTTATACGGGGTGACTTTGAAGTTGAGTCATTCATTTTCAGATAATGATTTGTAGAAGAAAGATAAACCAAAATATGTGTGTAAAAATAAAAAAAAATGTTACCTTGTTTTATAAAGTATCCTCCTGACATATATTTCAGTGCGGACCTGTATTTGATCGTGCGGTCTTGGAGCACCGGCATGCCTTCCCCTGTGAGGTCTTAAGTCACCTGATTTACGAGCCCTTTGTACTACATTAACAAAGGCACGAGGGGTTGGTTGCACTCGATTGGGAAACCGATCCGCATAAATCCGTGATGCCGCGGCAGCATTTTGTAAAGACTCCCCCCCGTAAATAAGAATCATGTCCACAAGTTCAGCGTTTTCGTAAACATGTGCCATTTTTTATTTCGTTTAAGTCGCGCAACAAACACCACTATTCACTCGCGCGTTACTGACTGACACATTGACTGAATACAACTGAATAAAATTGTAGTAAAAACATCGTGATAAGCGTTTCAAATTCTTTCGCTTTTTTGTTTCCGATGCGATGAACCGATAAGGCGGATTATATCCGTTGTTGCCAAACACGAGCACATAATATTGTTATTGAGACAGGGCGGTACTCAAACTTCTAAAGGGCTATAACTTTGTTACTTCAATTTTACCAGAAAAATGTTAAAGGAAAAAACATTTCTTTTGATCAGATCTACTCACTGTTAAAATAAATGACTCAACTTCGAAGTCACCCTGTATAATTACCGTTTGATTTGTTGTTAATTTTAAATTAAAAGGTATTTTTATGATCTTATTGTATTATTGAAGATAGAAATTGTACTATTTGGGGCAAGACTCGGACATATCCTAATTATCTAAAATTTCCCTCTCCTTTGTTTTTTGAAAAGAAGCCTTAAAATCTGAGTAGTAACATAGTGTCCATAAGAACTATGAATATACATAAAAAATTATTCTGATCGATAATAACCTTACTGTTTTATACTGTGCAGTTTCTTTTAATTTCCCAACAATTTTGTATTAGGGACTTGTCCGGTTTTTGCTCCAAGGTCGTCAATTGCGAGTGAGCTCTGTTACAAAGCAGTTTAATCCAGGATTTACTCTGTGTGTGGATACCAGATACCCAAGAGCACGTCTACCTTACATTCTGCCTTGCTACGGGGGCTGACTCAAAAATATGTCAGGCGACACCGTCGTGTTTGTCGGCTCCACCGTCATCGATCCTAACAAGAAGCGCCTGCTTGCGATGCTTATAGTATCGGCCCGACAGTCATGCGCAATGGAACCCTTCATCGTTGTCACCGCCACGTGCAAAATTCGTACGGTCATTCGACATTGCACAAAAAAAGCGGTAGCACCCGTAGAAATTTATCGCCAGTTGAGTGAAATATATGGGGAAACGTGTAAAAGCATTCAAGACGTCATCAAATGGTGAACAGCGTGCTTTGACTACCGCACATCCATAATGAACAACGAAGCATGAAGCCGTCGATCTCCGAGGAAGCTTTGGCGAAGATTGGGCAAATCGTGCTCGAGGATCGGCGAATCAAGGTCCGGGAACAGGTTGAGAAAGCTGACACAGGCAATCCAGAATCGTAGAGATGAGGGACCTAGGGTCAATTTCACCAACACTAATATTTAACGGTCCCTTGGACCAATATGCAAAGACCTTATAGAAATGCAATTTCCTATTGAAATATTGAATAAAGTCGTGAAAAAACGGTTGCCTTGTAAATAAGGGTACATTGTAGATGTAATATTATGTCTTTGTGCTTTAGAATTAGGATAACTTTCATACAATTTAAAATTTTTATCACTTCACAAAAGACGGTCAGTTATTTAAATGGAGCAATGAAAATTATAGAAATAATAGTTCGATTTTCTAGCTATTATATTTAGGAGGATGTTTTCATTGTTTCTGACGACCGTTCATGCATGGCAATCTAGTTTTGTCTGTATATCACGTATGGGTGTTGTACATAATACGTGCCTGTAGAAATGTACCAATTTTTGTTATTTTACAAAAAAAAAAAGAATATAAAACGTATTCCAACTGGTTCATCATCTTTTGTTACATCAAAAACAATGTTTGCCAATTCATGATCTAGAAATTCACACCAAATGTAAACAAACAGCACATTCTGCATTTCTGGGTCCTAAAACATCGACATTTGTGAAAGTATCCGCATCCACCTATTATTTATCGTCTAAATATTATATGTCAGAATCAAAAATCCCTATTTATGAAAATATATCTCCAAACACTGTTATATTTTCTTCCTATTTCTATTATTATAACACGTCTGGGATATCAATTGCTTTTAAAGTGATCTGCACATCTGCAGTGTTGCCGAACCGACAAAAAAAAAAACGGAATCGGTAAATAATGTCGTTGAATTCGGTATAAGGTAAATGCCGTCCCAAGATCAGTGGTAGATCAAGGACCTTTGAGTCATGAAAAACGTCTGTTATTGTATTGGGCGCGCACACAACATGTTTATTGAAGGCATACTTCTATATTACAACTTCTACAATATGCATACTGGTCGCTCTTTCAAAGTACTTTGCTACCATTCTGGAAACTACTATTCCGATTTTTGCTTATAGGAGTTTTACCTCTGTACTCATGAACTCACCCCTCATTTTAATTAAATACTTATTTTGAAAACAGACAGGCTTCGGTTTCTTTATGGCTTGTCCGGTGATGAGGTAATAACGGCAACCTACCAGTCTGTAGCTTTTGTAGGTACAAAAATCAATTCAGGGCAAGTGGATTAAGGGATGAGGATGTGCGTTCGTAATCATAGGCAACAAAAATCTACGCCTCTCATGTGCCCGACTGCCTGAGTATGATTGATGTAGGGGATAAATCTATGAAGACTACATAAAATTAATTTTTAGCTTTATTTTTGTTTCAGCTCTTTTTCGGCACGTATAGAAATATTTAAGTTATTTTGAAAAATCGTGGAGACTGATGTTATCGGTAAATATTCTCTTTTTGGTAAAAGAACCGGAAAATCCGGTTCACGTCCCTGCATAGATAATCTGAAATTTGCAGTATGAATTTATATTCTAAATTCAGTTCCTGAACAACCAAAAAATATTTGCTGTGTGCGGGTGTCTTTTTGGTTAACCTCCAGATTTTGGGATATTAACGCCCCAAGCACCAGTTAATGGAGTGGTACCCCTTTCTCTTGTACCTTACGCTTAGTTATGTTGGTTAAGGTACTAACCAGTCCATTTTGTAATGGGATTTTAACCTCCAGCGGTAAGTTCTCTTTTGTATACCATCGGACTACGTCCTTTAATGCTTGTCCTGAAGAAGTTTGTTCGATATCTGATTCCTTTTAGTGGAAAGCCATTGTGGAGAACCACCATTCACACTCCTCCAACTTTGTTTTGTAGTTGCCTTGTAGCTGTTTTGCAACCGATTTTTTTGGAAGCAATCTCTTCCCATTTATAAAAACTCTGAGTAAACAGGTGAAATATCATTTTAATTGGGTATCTTATAGTTGTTACTGATCAAAATTCTTAGAGTCTTCTTGATTTTGTTTGGCATTTGATGTATTAAAATATAGGGAAGTGCCTACATGTCACTGTCTTTTGGACTTATTGCATTATATTAATCATGATTTTGAACTTTGAGCTGCCATAAAGGGATAGCCTTATGAGGGTATATCACTTTGGTAAATTTTTATCTTTTCTTGCCCTTGCAGAAAGAAAAGTAGTTTTCTTGGAAAAAAGAATGTACATGGATTTTTCTTCAAGTTTTGAGCCTTTTAAATGTGTAGTTCTGTCTCAGACATAGAGTAGACAGTAGATTTTTAAACAGTCTTTTTCTCTCTCTAGGGTTTTCTTTATAACATAGATTTTGAGAACGAGGCAAGCAGCCCCTACCTCGCGACGTTCCTTACGTCACTGCTCACTACTGGCCACTGATTTTTCACCTGGGCTTTTGAGAGCTGATAACATTACAGCTACACCTAGAGCTGTAACTGGAAGTAGACCATTGTCCAGATAAGTTTCGGTTTAGGCGTTGAAATATTTGTAGGACCTATATTTGTAAGGCCTTCGTACGTGTACCATGGTAAACGTTTTGCAAGCTTAGTTATTACGGTCTATTAATTTTATTGTCAGGTATTTTTCTTTTAACTTGCACTTCAGTGGCGGAGCATATGTCCTGCTTGTTTTGGCAATATATTGTGATTATTTTTTAGATATCTTGTTTTATTTGGCTCTCTGTATACAGATAATTAGATTTCATCACTACTGTTAGATTCTTTTCTTTGTGTGGTGGTTAAGCAGAACAAGTTCCAACTAACATCACGGGGATTTGTGACTTAATCCGTCTTGAGTCACTAGCGCTCTTAACGCCCCCCTAATCTCCAATTTATTGAGCTAGGGCCTAAATTTGCACGCCACTTGACAGCTGTTTTGCTTTGACTGACCCTTAGATTTTATTTATAGTAATTTACTAATTTATTAATATATTTAAACAAAAAAAGGCATCGCACAACCGTACAGACACCACTCAGATACTACAACAATAACAACAAATATTAAATGACATTGACATTATCAGTAATAAACAAGTATAAAACAATAATACCCAAGAGACTTTTCCCCATATTCCTTTTGTGGTCCAGGGATATGCAATTAAGTAAACTTTTTTTCTCGAAACCTAAGCAAGATAGGAAAGAAGTTCAACAGGAAAAAAGTGTGCATTTCTATTTGCTTCTATTTTGCTTAATTATATTATATAAATTGCACAAAAGTCAGTGGCATACATTTAGACGTCGCTGGATAAATTTAATCAGGTTAGGGCTAGATTAGATCCTTGATGCCATAAATATTACTGCCAAATTACAACAAAAAGCATTTTTTATACTTCAGCACCCTGTATCTTGAGAACGAAAAATTTGCGGAACTATATTTATATGAAGGTTTTGTTTTGAAATTACACAAACAATAATGCAAGGGGAAGTCCTGTTTCTTTCACCGAGCCGCTCCTGTTCAATAGTGCTTTCTCAATGTTACTTACGAGGTGTCTTTTAAGTTTTCAATATAGAAACATAGTAGGCCACGCGGATCGAACGTCAGTACTGAATCTTAACCTCACTCTTTAGTAAACTTAAATTCAAAATTTCACAACAATACGTGCAGTGTTCTCACTACAGTGATATCGCGAGATTGAGGCGTCGTTGAAGATCTCAAAGACCTCAATTAAAAAAATCTTACATGAAGAATTAGGAGTAAGAAAATTAGTTTCTCGTTCGATACCCCACCTGTTGACTGAAGAGCAGAAAGCAGCCAGGGCTAATTGGTGTCAAAAAACGCTTGACCGTTTCAATTTCGGAAACTCAAAAGAAGTGTACAGCATTGTTCGTAGTGATGAATCGTTATGAACCAGAAAATAAACGACAGTCGGCTGTTTGGGTGTTCCAAGGTAAAGAAAAGCCAACAAAAGTCATCCGTTCTCGAAGTGTTTCGACAAAGATGGTCGCGACATTGTGTCAAAGGCGGGTCATATTGCAACAATTCCTCTTAATGAGCAAAGAATTGATACTGCGGATTGGTATACCACCATTTGTTTGCCAAAAGAAGAATCATCCTCCACCAAGACAACGCAAGCAAAAAACAATGCAGTATTTAACGGAAGAAAACGTGGAGTTATTAGACCATCCTCCATATAGTCCCGATCTAAGTCCTAAAGATTTCTTTACTTTACCGAAAATTAAAAACAGACTGCGAGATCAAAGGTTCCAGTCACCAGAAAAAGCAGTTGACGCATTCAAAAATGCCGTTTTGGATCTACCAGCAAACTAGTGGTATAAGTGCTTCGAAAATTGGTTCGAGCTCATGCAGATGTGTATTAATCTTCGTGGAGAATACTTCGAGAAACAATAAAATCATTTAAAACTACCTACCCTGTTCTATTTCCATATGCAAAACTTAAAAGACATCCCTCGTATGAAAACTTTAAATGAACCAATTCTGTCTAAGTATCTATAGTCATTCATAGAGTTCAGAATGCCATTTGCGAAGATCTTGCATCACTGAAACTAGAAGAATAGATAATATATACGTTCTTAAATTTATAAAAACAACTTGTGTACATGAAGCTTGCGTGGTAGTTTTTCATGCAAAACAAAGTTATGGATAGCGCTTTCACGACTTGCTCCATGTCACCCAATAACGACGTAGTAAATATGCTGATTAGATCTGCATTAATATGGCTGCGTCGCATGCACCATGCACTAATGTTCTTAAAGTCGTTTGGAAATGTGATTCGATCTTACTATTCACTCACGCTGCAGTTTGTTGCTTGCACGTATCCAAAAATGGTTGACCTTCGTAAGAGATCCTAGGCAATATGGTTCAAATATACTCAGTGACGTTAGAAGTGATACACCCAGAAACAATAATTTCATCAATTTGATTTTTTGACAATGATGTAGTCTTACATCAATGACGAAAGTATAACATTCTCATGAAATTTTATTGACAAGTAATAGGAAAAAAAATACGCCAAAGCACCAACGCCTGCTTTTCGAAGAAAGTCCGTTGTACGACAAGCAATATGGGGCCGGGCGGTGTCTTGCTGAAAAAGGACGGACGGCCCTCTAGATATGGCAGTAAAGCGGTTTATTGGACATCATCAGCATAACACGCAGCAGTGCCTTAAACAAAGGGATGGAGTGAGAGGCTACCATAGACTCCCAAACAATTACTCCCTATTCTCACTATTCGACATTGTCCGTCAGAGCAGTCCGTGGGACCTTCGATCTTTGTTAAGGTATCGTAGGTTGGTAGGTCTATCAGGTTGGCCAGATACCGGACAGACAGGGAGAAAGAAAGAAAGGAAGGGGGAAGAGCAAAGAGGGTGAAGTGCGCCGGTTAAAGGGATGCCTTGGTATTGTCAACTGGTACTCGGTTAATTTAAATTAGTCCAAAAATTAATTTAGGAATTTGTGTGTGGCAAAAACGGTAATTTTTGGTTGGATATAGAATTGCACGATTTGATTTTGATCACAGTGCGAGCCGCGGTCTTGTGTGCTTGCGAACTTGCCCGAATGTGTAATCTACTGACTCACGTAACATAGCGTTGCTGTCCGATTCCGCTTGACTATAACGTAACTGCGCCTGATGTTTGATGCAGTCCCTTAGGCAAGGGTTGTCGAGGTCTCTGTGAAGGGTCTCGTTGGAGACATACCATGGTGCGTTAGTGATGGTTCGCAAGTTTCTGTTATGCGAAACCTGCAGATTACGCATATGCGTTTTGACAAGAAAACACCATGCGGCACATGCGTAAGTGATTGCTGGTCTGATAATCATCTTGTATAGCCGAACTTTGTGAACCAAACTTGATTTTGAGGTTTTACATCGTAAAGGTAGAGTTGCCGAAACGTAATTTCTAATTTAGTTTTCTACTCTTCAGTGTGATTATGCCAGGTCACCCCCCTGTCAAGAGTGACACCGAGATACTTAGCAGAATTTCCCCATGGTATGCGAGCTCCATTCACTGAAACCTCAGGCGGGGCGCCGCTACGTTTTTTAATACAATAGATAGCCTGCGTTTTCGAGTAATTAATTTTGATTAGCCACCGATCCACCACACTTTGTAACCTGTCGTGAACCAGATTTCCGGTACGCCAAAGCTGAAGAATCTTCCGAAAAAGAATCTTCTGACGAAGAATCACTAATGGCGGCGCCGGGATCACTGACGCCGTTGGCCTTAAGATACCTCCTGACGGATCTTACAATTTGTTGCTCCTTGTCGAGATCATTATCAAGATCATAGTTGGGAGAGAACTGTCGTTCCATAGCATCAGCGAAAACCTCGACCTTGTCGTCTGTCCTGATTATGCCCCCAGGACTGTGGATGTGCGGGAGTTGTTCTCGCTTTCCGTTTCTGAGCGACTTCGCCACTTTCTAGAGAGGCGTACTTAAGTCAAGCATCCCCGCTAGGAAATCGTTCCATTGCTCATTGCGGAATCCATGTCGAGCATTTCTTACTTCATGAACAAGATTCGTCGCTCTGCGAATGTCATCAGGATGACAAGACCTTTTCGCTTGCTTAATTGCAGCCCTTTTGTCAGAAATTTTCTGACGAATGTCGGCAGGGAGAAAAGGTCTGCCGTGTTTTTATACAGGAAGTACAGCTGCATGCTGCAGAGCTTGCAGAACGAAGCTTGTCCACTCCGTTTGAGCCGCGTCTATACCGTTGTGATCATCTATCATAGGGACATTGGGGAACCCTTTGAATTGACGGCACTTGGGCGTTGGGGGGACGTCCATGGTGGAGTTGGCAGCAAGGATCTTGGCTAGCACTTCCGCCTTGGCCTTTGAGTTGAATATAATAGTTCCATGCTGACACGTAAGTGGTGGAAGGCTACTGTATGAGAAGTTCTTTTCAATCTGCTTGGCCAGCGTCCAGAAGGACCGACTGCCATTGTGCTGCGACATTACCCTGTGCCTAACTTTTATATCATGCTGGTTTTTGGCATTGCGATATTCCATTATGCGATGATCAGGAAGATGTAGGTGATGGTGGCAACTTCAGTGACGCTTTGGCAGAGGAGAGGGGCAACTTGGCCCCATAATCATTTTTTGGAGAGAGGTCGATACATACGAAATTTCCTAGCGAGAACTTATTTTTGAAATAAATTAATGGATACATTATAGTATATTTATCACAATAAAAGAGTAGTCTAGAACAAATATAACTTTATTTTTAACTATACCACACATCTCATCACAACAAAACCTTATACTCTGATCACAAAAAATATTTAAAATAAAAATCACATGCTGGCATGCAGATGATCTCGGTCGCCTTGACAGCGCAGCCGTTATACAAATCTAACTCATAAAATACAACAAAGATATACTCTCAGAGCTAAAAGTTTCGACCATAATTTACGAGACATTTCAAAACTCGAGTGACATTGACAAAACGCAACTGACAAGTGAGAACCATCATAATGCCAGAAATAGAAACCTTTTTAGTTCTGTGGTTATACAGGGTGACAGGTAAATAGGTGTAAAACATTTTAGGAGGTGATAGTACAGCCCCTTTGCTATCGAAATTCGTATATAATACACATACCCTATATTCAAAGGTTGAAAAGTTATTGAAGATTTAAGATTTTTTTAAAAACAATCCATATTTCAGAGAAATAAAGTCGAGAGAGAAAAAAGTTGGCGATTAAACATTTATTTTTTGTGGTTTTGGGTTATTTCAATAATTAACTATTATAAATTAAAAAAGATTCGAAAACAATACCAAACAACGTATTTATTTCCATTCAAAAATGTTTAACTAAGAAAAACAAATAACGTTTTACAGTAAGTAAGGTGTTTTACAAAAAAATCAGTATACAAAAAAACGTACAAACAATTTAAATAATATCCTTGTTTCATAAGGAAACTGTGTGAAACTAAACATAATGTATTGTAATACAACAATAGGGAGTAAATTTACCAATGGCTTGTCTCCTATTTTCACAACTCTCTGATTGATAAGAAAGTGTTTTTGTGAAAATAGTGTAACGTTAAGCTATGGGATAGTTATTATTTTAAACTACGGTTAAGTTACACGATTAGATTATTTACACAGTTGTAATTGTACTACAGAATAATAAAAACTGACTAAAAGTTACTACAATTGATAAGTAAAATACAATAATGAAATGAAGGTAAAATTCATTGCAATTGTTGTTCGAACTGACGCCCGCCGTTTCTTATGCAAGCCCGTAGTCTTTTTCCCATGTTGGTACGCGTGATGCGGCCAGTTAGTTGTCCTCTGATAGTGTCAGCAGCAGCAATAATTTTTTCTTTCAACTGTGCAAGAGTGTCTATGGGCTCAGCGTACACCAGTGACTTCATGTGCCCCCATAAATAATAGTCACACGGTGTTAAATCTGGGCTCCTCGCTGGCCACGGTGTCGGTCCATCTGCATCCTGATATTCAGAGGCAGGTCTTCGAGATACTCCCAGAGTTCGGATTTCAAAAAGATTTCATAGGATTCGCCATTCAGGTTGTCAGTCAAAAAAATTGGTCCAATGAGATACGTATGAATGATTCCCATCCACACGTTTGCCGAAAATCTTCTTGGATGGGCTCTTGGCTTTGCCATGTGGGGATTTACCTCTTGTGGGGCCCAATAATGTAAGTTGTGATAATTTGTTGTCCCCTCTCTGTCAAACTTAGACTCGTCGGTCCACAATATTTTAGTTAAATAGTCGTTTTCTTCTTGATCCCGATGAAGCATGTGTCGACAAAAATCAATTCTTCTTGCGGGATCTCCTTATTCTAATACTTGAACCGGTGTGTAATGGAAAGGGTAAAGACTCGCCGAATGCAAAACGAACCAAACTTTCCACCGAGTTAAACCAAGCCGCTTTGCTATAACTCGTGTAGACGTCGTCGGGTCTCTGCATTCCATTACTGCCTCTCGATCTTCGTCGTCAAACAACCGTCTACCAGCATCATGAACCTGTCCGCTTTCCTTGACGCGTTGGTACACAGAAGCAAATACTCGATGACTCGGTATCCGCCGATTCGGAAAACGGTTTTCGTATTCTCGCCTGGCTTCAACGGAATTTCCATCATTTAAACCATAACGAAACAGAATATCAGCGTATTCTTCGTTACGGTAACTCGCCATTATTAAAACTGATCAAAAAAGTAAAAGTACGTCCTACCGCGTTAAAGGTTGATATTCTACTAACCTAAGCGTTAGTTCCCTTTCCTTGATCCGTCAGCTGTGTCAATTCATAACACACCCAGAGCTTGCTTCCGAGGAGCGACGACAGATTCCGAATACTTAAACCCGAATAACGGGGCACAAAAAATAACAAAAGGGGTCGAACCATGAAAGGCTCGGTTTACCTGCTCAGTACAATGAAATGCGCTTAGCGGTCCTTTCTAGCAAAGTAATATTGTTTTGTTAAATGGTTTACTTACTGATATGTTATTATACCATTTTAGAAACCTAATGAAACGAGGAAGTTTTTGCAGTTATTTGTAAATTTTCTTTATTATGATTTTTTTGAAAAAAAGACTTCTTACTGTGAAAGTTGAAAATAAAAATTTTCATTTAACATTTAAATGAAAATAAATACGTTTTCAGTATTGTTTTCATGTTTGTTAATTTATGAGAATTATTTATTTAGATAATAACGTGAAACCACCAAAAAAAGAATGTTTAATCACCAACTCTTTTTTATCTCAACTTTTACTCTGTAATCTGGGTTGTTTTTAAAAAAAAATAAATCTTCCATAACTTTTTAACCTTTGAATATAGGGTATGGTATTATATCCTAATTTTGATTCCAAAGGAGCTGTACTATCACCTCCTAAAATGTTTTACACCTATTTACCTGTCACCCTGTATAACATTGGTGACATTGGAGACAAATATGTTGTTAATACTGGAAGAAGCACTGTTGCCACTCTGTGCTAAGCGTTTTGAACCCGAAGTATCCGCCGATCAACGTGGATACCTAAACCGAAGGCTTAGCGCTTTGCCATACGACCTGAGGCGTTAAGCGTTTTGAAAACGTATCGCTTTCCAGCCAAAGAACGGGAATACCGGTCCTGGATGTACGAAGTTCGACACGGTTAGCACGGGAGGCCGAAGGCAGGTCTATCTGGCAGGAACATCGCGAGGAGAGCTCTGAAGAGCAAAGCCCGTTGGTGTAGCGCTAGGAGGGAGCTAGATCGCCGAGGGCCCGCCGGTAAAAGAAGGTCCCGAGACTGTCTGTTAGAGAAGAGTCATCGATCAGTCAGGCAGCCCTGCTCTGGACAGCATCGAGCACAAATAATCTAGTTGGGGTCACAGCACTCCAAACGTGTCAGCAATACTAGAGGCTAGGACTTATCCGGGGCTTGTATAGGGTCACGAGGTACTACCGAGATAAGACCCTCATTACTTGAATAGAAAACATTGTGGCCTTAATTGAACAACTATCTCTTCAAGCAACAACCTTGCAACTAATCAAAAAGGCGAATACAGCCGACACAGAAAGAAGTCTCTCTTAATAAACAAAAACGTTCGAAGAAAAAGGCTGTGTGTGGGATAAATTATCCTTTTTATTTTTGTGCTTTCAGACTTTCCTTTTTGCAACCTTTTAAGGGTCTGACAGTTGAAATGAAATCCGAGAAAAAATTGATGATCAAACAAATTTTCTCCCATTGGGCCTTTTGTTAGTGAGGGTGTGCGTTAATTTTTGTTTACAGCATGAAAGTTCTAATCTTTTTTCAAATTAGGCGGTGGGGGAAACTTGTCCAATTATCAGCCGTCTTTCTATATACTACAACTAGGTTGATAACTCTGAATAAGATCTCTGGTGGTATCATCAAAACGAAACCAAATAACCTGTTTTCTTGTAGATTATTTCACAATCTCGACAGCCACGGGACAAAGGAGCGGTCGTACCGACCCGTTCTGGTTGTAAAGGGTACGACGCGGTTAGGATGGCAAGGCGAAATCGGGCGGGTCTGTCTGGCAGGCACATCGCGCGGCGGCATCATGGAGGAGAGCTCCGAGGACCAAGGTCCGTTGGTGTAGCGGTAGAGGACAACTAGATCGCCAACGGCTCGTCGGTGTGAAAGGGTCTCGAGATAGTCGAAAAGACCTCTTCTGGACAGAATCGAGCATAGATAAGTTAGTCGGTGCTGCAGCACCCCAAACGTGTGAGCAATACTCGGTGCTATGTCTTATCTGGGCCTTGTATCGAGTGTGGAGGTCATGTAGAGAAAGGCTCTCATCACTTGAACAAAAAAATGGTGGTTTAATCAAACAGAGTTTCAGGAAAGCTCGTGAAATTCTATTCACTAGAAAACGCGAAAAAGCCGACACAGAAACAACTCTCTAAAAAATTATCCTAATAAACAAAAACGTTTGAAGAGAGAAAAGTGTGTGGGAAAAATTATTATTTTGTGCCTTTTTTGCCCTTTTTGTAAGCCCTTAAGGGTCTGACAGTTGAAATGAAATCCAAGAAAAAATTGATGAACATACAAATTTCCCGCTGTTAGGCTTTTGTTATCGTTTTAACCTTTGTTTGAGCAGCATGAAAGCTGTAATCTGTTTTTAAATTGGAAAGTGGAGGGATAGCTTGTCCAATTATATCAGTATAATGTCTTTTTGTAGAACGCTTTACTACATCCAAGTTGATAACACCGGAATAAAAGTTCTAGTGGGGTCATCAAAACGACACCATATAAATTGACAAACATATAAATACTTAGTCAGAAGTTATAGAATGTTTAGCCAACAATTCGCATTATTTGATTATAACAAATATGAAGATGCGACAACTAACTTTTAGGCCAGCCCTTATAAAAAACGAGTGTGACAACACCAAAGTCTTATATGAATGACCAGCGACTATTTTTAACGACAACAGCCAATAAATACCCCTACGAGCCCCTTCCCACTTCAGTTCAATGAATATTTTGATAATGAATAGTAGAAAACACCAACTTTATCACTCCCTAATCAAATTTGCAGCATAAAAATAACACATGTTGCAAAACTTCATTTTATTTATGGAAATGTGGATACAAACAGATATTTGGCAATTTTAGAAGAATCGCTTTTACCAGTGATGGAAGAATGTTTGACATCCGGCCAAGATTTTGTGTTTCAGCAAGACGGTGCAGCGTGCCATACCTCAAAAAAGGCTATAAAATGGATGGAAGAAAATAATGTACCACTTTTGAAATGGGTTTCTAGCAGTCCAGGTCTGTCACCTATTGAAACTTTGAGGCACGAAATGAAAAAGGTTCTACGACAACATCCTGCTCGTACAATCCACGAACTGAGACAAAAGCTTCAAGAAATATGGACTGTTTTACACCAAATTTTTGCCAAAACTTGGTGAACACTATGCTCCAAAGAATTTCAGCCGTAATAAAAAATACAGGTGATGTTACCCAATGGTAATCTTTCAATAATTGTTGCTTTGTTAACTTCGCGCATTTATTCGCACATTGTTTAGTTGTTCAGATGTTTTATTAGTTATAGGTCTAAGTGATTTCAAATATGTATTTTTACGACTAGAGTGTATCTAACATGTTTTTGAGAAAATGAATTGCTTTAGAAGTAAATATATAGTTTCGTCATGTTTAGTTTATAAAGGCATATTTTGGTACAAATCTTGGAGTGGGCCAACTGAAGCGACAAATTGTAGTCACGTTTTCTAAGTTTGTGTATGCGATATACTTGTTAGTAGTCAATGCTAGTTATGCCCATTTTTTATGTACCTTGATACTCAAGCCCTCTTCTTGAACAGGAGCAGAAATAGGAGGATTAGTAATCCGAGCGGCGTATGTTTCTGCTGATTGACTTCATCAGGCCCCAAATGGATGTGCATTGAAAACACTCATCACATCTGAATACACGTGTAACCTAGAGGAAAACAAGGATAGAAAGGGAAATACAACCTGATGCTACCAATAAGAGCTAGCAGGCGCATTTGTGGCTTCAATCAGATGACCTCGTGGTCACGAGGTACCAAGCCACGGAGGTCAGCTATAGCTAATAGCTATCTGTAGTGGTACTTCAAGCCCATGAGTAAGTACAAAGAAAGGCAAGTAGTCTTTCAGCAACTTAACTGAAAGACAAATGGTAATCGTCGGTACGTCCGCGTAAAAGAAACAGGTACAGAAATAGGAGGTAGGTCGCTCGGGTTGCTCACATATTTGGGGTGCTACATAGCCGATGCTGCAGAGGGGGGCTGTCCGACTGATCGATGACTCTTCTCTAACGAACAGTCTCGGAATCCTTTCGCACAATCCGGTTTTTCGGTGATCTAGCTCCCTTCCAACACAACGCCAATGGGTTTTGCTCCTCGGAGCTCTCATTAATTATGTTGACGCGTGATGTACTTTCCAGGCAGATCATCCTAACCGTGTCATACTTCCTACATCCATAACTGGCGGATACGACCGCTCCCTTTGTACCTGGGGTATCGAGATCGTGAAACCATCTACATGAGGAGGCTTTCCCCAGTTTTCGTAATCTTGGACAGTTCAAAAATCAAATCAATAAAGTTTCTTTAACTTCTTCATAGCAGCCGCGATGACCTGGCATTTAGGCTTCTGCTGCTCGGCGGCTTCTGTATAAAATAAATGTTTACCCTCGTGTACTCGGCACATGGCATAAGTCTTGTCGCATGAAAAAACGTATAGGTAAAGTTTGTGACCGAAAACAAAAATAAATAAAAGTTATTTTAACTCCGTTTTTGCATTTGTAGGGGGTGGGAGCTGTCTAATAGTCACACATCTCATTAACATTTATACTCGGACTAACGAGTACTTTTTGAAAATGTGAATATCTATATCCTTGCTGTGTTATACAGGGTTTTTGAAAAGTTGACTCATTTATTCTCATTGGTTGTAGGACTCGTCAGAAGGAGTTTATATACCAAAAATCACTTATATAAAAAGTTGCATAGTAAAAGAAATAGTGAAAGATCAAAATTTTTGAAAAGTAAGAACGTTATTACATATATTTTTTGATATTCTCGACCACTGCCGTGTAAAATCTTAGCGTTTTTTGTCTGTCTAAATTTGGCAAATTTGTTTGTATTATTGTATAGTTTTCGGTACCAGTCTTTAGTAGGATCAGTTGTATCAGTCTTTTAATAGTGGGTACTTGTTTGATTATTTTGTGCGAAAAAATGACCCATGTTTTCGAAGGTTGTGCTTAAAGGTTTCCTTTAAGAAATCATCCAGCTTCACGGATGTTTGTAAATTTAGGTATTAGACCTCTTGACAGGTGATATTCTAAAGAACAACGAGGAGGTCACGCTGGAAGAACTGCTCAACCTGAAATGTTACAAATTGAGGAAGGCATTTTGGAAATGGTCCCATCACTAGAGCCATAGCAGCTCAAGTTGAGGTGTCTCATAGTGAAGTGTGGAAGACAATACGACAAGAACAGTACTATCCTCATCATTACCAATGGATACATGCGTTGCAACCTGAAGATCATCCTAGAAGAGTTGCATTCTGTCAGAGGCTTTTAGAACAGTTCGGCAGAAGATTTTACGAAACTAATTTTGTTCACAGACGAGTCCACATTTACATTAAATGAAATGCACAATTTCCTCAACAATCATGTTTGGACAGTAAAAAATCTGCATGCTGTGAGAAAAACTCATTTTCAACATAGATTTTCATTAAATGTTTGGGCTGGCGTGGTAAATGGCATGCTTATTGGATCCTACTTTTTTCCACCTCGACTAAATAATTTAATCAGATTTTCTTGAACACTATCTGCCACAATTACTAGATACACTAAGGGCCGATTTCACCAACATTAATATTATGGACCAATGGGAAAATACCTTATCGAAATGCAATTTGACGGAAGCTGCCAAAGCTCTCAGAATATCAGTGATTTCTATTGAAATATTGAATAAAATCGTGAAAATTCGACTGTATTATAAACAAGACCACTTTTTTATTTCAACATGATGCTTTTGTACAGAAAAAACAGGACAACTTTCGTGTATGTTGATATATGTTATAGGTTTACATTTAACAATCCGTTATCCCCCTCAGCGAATGCGGCAAATAATAGGTCGATTTTCTAGCTGTTAAATTTGGCAGCAGATTTGGACGTTTGTTATTGCATGGCAATCTCGAATTTAAGTTCGATATTCTGTTACCATTACATACCTGTTGAATAGTGTGGATTTGTCTGTATTTTGCAAGAAAATAGAATATAAAATACATTGCATCCAATTCCTCATCTTTCTTTACGTTATAACTCATTCATTTATTAATTTGTGGGTTAATGGATTTCTTCAAAGCAATAAAAATATTGTCCTCTCCATTCTAAAACACAGATGATATCCCTACATCTCCCTGATGCATAATGCAATTACTATGGACATAGACAAAAAATTATGAAAAATGTTTCACAGATGATGTCTTTTTAAGTCCAAAAATCATCAAAACTAGTAATGTTTATTGTTTGTGTTTTTGACTGGCGGTCGTTGACTGGCTGGGGTTATCTATCTGTCACTCGAGGGTTGCTATGTCTAACGACGATCACGTCCCGTGGTGGAGGGTGCGAAATGAACCTTTTACATTTGCTGGTTTTGATTTTTTGTGAAAATTTACTAGGTATCATGATTATAAGCATCTTTGGTAGATTGTTCGATCCGGAATGGGAAAGATCTCCTATTTATGAAAATATTTTTGGTATCATCTAACCGTTGCAATCAGTGCACAAAGAGTGTGACATATGATTTATAGCATAACCCGCTGCCCTATCAATACAAATTTAACAGACAGGTCGCCTAGCAGTGGGATGCAGTGGTCGGGATGAGTATCACGGCAGCAACTGATGATTTGGGCATGTCTGGTAAGAATGTATCAAGTGAAACTAGCTAACTTCACAAATTTGAAGATTTTGTACAATTTCTTTCAAAATGATGAAAGATATGCCTGATTTGGCAGGGTAATGTCGCAGCCAAATGGCAGTCACACTTTCTGACACAGTCCGGATCGAAAGATGACGATACTCGTGAAATATATTGATACTTCTAAATATAGGATCCTATCGAACATCCCTATTGTCAAGATGTATAACCCAAGGTACCGACAAAGCTATTTTGCGGCGTCATGGAAATAATTTTAAATTTTCATTTGCATTGTTTCAAGTGTTGTGCAATGATTTTGGGAAAAATGTCACGAATAGTCTTATAAAGCATAGTAGAGTATATTTCAACAGTTGGAACTTACTCCACTGGGACCATGAGGGTGAAACGGGATATTAATGCACAATCTGGCAACCCTGTCCGGACCTTCACAAAATGGCCGCTGACAAACACACCAGTCACCGTGTTGTGATTGAATAGCCTGGAATTAAACCTTCAGAGCTATCTGCAACAGGTTTATAGGAAAACACACCCAGTAGATGATCTTGAATCAGTAAAATCGCGTATCAATTGAAGAAAATAATATTATCATGAATAAAAAATCAACAATGATAATTAAAGCATGAATTTTATTCAAAAATCAAACATTTGTTTAAATTTTGACTGAATTATATGTAATTTATTAATATTCAATAAACTGGTGATGTTTCAATGACAAGATGTCATCTCACACTTTGACAATATTTTGTTTTCAACATTTCATAGCTATAGGTTGCTAAAATTTGTTGATTGGAACTTGAAGCTCATTCGCTGTATTTAACGGGCTGGTGGAGAATAACGGACTGTTGTTGGTGAAATTGGCCCATAATCTGAGACAAAATGTGGTTCCTACATGACCCAGGTCCACCATATTATAGACGGGAAGTTCATGAACATAACAATGAAATTCGGAACAGATGGATACGGCGCAATGGACCCATTTCTTGGTCTGCTAACTCCCCGGACTTGACGCCTTGCGATTTTTTGCTGTAGGATCATTTGAAAGAGTTCGCGCATCATGATGGAGCAGTAAATACTCTGGAGGAACTTCAACAGCGCACTGAAAATGCTTGTGATTTAGTTCGTAGACGCTAGGATGTTACTTTCGATGCTTGTAAAGAGTTGTGGATCCACCGAGCAATTTTTGATAATCGAACAAGTAGGGACAATTTTGAATAGCCTCTCTTATTTTGCAACTTTTATATAGCTGGCTTTAGGTATATCAATTTCTTTTGACGAGTTCTACAAGCTGTTTAAATAAATGACTTCTACGCATGTCAACGAGTAGTTTCGACTTTGCTAATTGTATCTGCTCTACTGTTATGGTACCTTTCTTTACAATGTCTTAATATACACTGCCTTTCTCCCTCCTACCTTTCTATTTGTTGAACGATAAACTTGGCACATTTGTACTATATTTTAGCGTAAAAGTGTTAGCTGAAAGCTCAAGATTGCGGTTAGGCGACAATAATTGAGTATGATGTAGATAAACACCTCTGATGTCATTTGGTTGGTTTTAACCATTGACAGCGGTGAGCGGAGTTGAGTGAGATGCCCGAATGAAGTCTCATATTTTGAAGTTCCGATAAGTCCTGTCATCAATACATAGCAAATAGTTTCTAGCTCACCACCTAACTTCGGCTTACCATGTGTCGAAATTCGTACATCCAAGCCATGACATTTAGGCGGCTTCGTTTAACCCATTTATGCCTAAAGAGTTGCAAAAAAGGTTTTTTTATTATTTTTTAAAAAAACCTTATTAAAAGACGACACTTTGGAGGTATTTTCAATTTATTCTAAAAAAGATACATAAACAGTTAGTTTTTTAGGATGTACTATACATAGTACATTAGGAATAAAGGTAGCTGTAAGAATAATAATAAAAAAAATATTGAAAATAGTACAAATATTTTGAAACACATCAATATTGCAAATTTTAAAGAGTATGATATTAAACAGAACATTTCACGTGAAGGCCGACATCACATTTTCTACATCTAGTGTGCACACCTTGTTTGTTTGCCTTGTGGAATGACTAAATGATCTAAGCGATCATACCTTACGTCACCAACATTTCTTGATTTACCTTGCTGGTACGTATAAGTCTTCTTATTTTGTGTCAACAAGTTGTAGCTACACTTATTCTAAATTGTAATTGATCCACGTTATTTCCTCTCTTTTTATAAATATGCCAGGCGTTTGTCACGGCCATATCTACACATTGAGAGATCAACGAGAAATACCATTTTTTGCCTCGAATTTGTACTCTGTATTGAGCTATATTCTGGTCTGACCTATCCACCCCGCCCATACATTTATTATACAGCTTGACAACTTGGGGCTGATCAACATACAAAAACTTTTTTCTTTTTGAGAATACTGCTTTACTGAATTTACTGGTTCAATTCCAGTCGCTGTAGACCCAAAAGTTATAATATTGTGGTCTTTCCATTTTACAAAAATTAAGTTTTTATCTTTTACTTTGGTATAATCAAACACTCCACGTTGTTCCTTTTTCATAAGTTTTGAATTTTTCAAAGATATACGATTTTCACGAATAGTTCCTGTATCACATTATATGCCTTTTTCAGTCAAGCTTTCAAACAAAGCTGGAGAAGAAAAAAAATTATCAAATACAAAATGAAATCTAAAATTTGCCCATTTGCTTTAGCCCATCAGCATAGCTCAATACAACTGATGCGCCAACACCTAAAGATTTGTAAGCCGCGTTCACATACGTCGAAGTACCCTGACAAGGTTCAAACCATAAGATGTAACCAAGAGTAGTAGCGCCAACCCAAAATTTGAACCCATAACGTATTGGTTTCCCGTGGATATACTGTTTACAACCATGTCACCCGTTGTATGGAACCATTGCCTCATCAATACTATGATGGTCTTCTGGTACTGCGTATTCCAAAAATTTTTTATTTAGGTGATTGAAAAGACGCCTTAGTTTAGCAAATTTATCATTTGCATCCAGAGCTTCATTGTTTAGGAAGTGAATGTGAGACATTATAAATTCAAATTTATCGCGAGAAATAGCTTCAGAAACAAGTGAGTTGTGTGAATCACTGGATTTTTCCCAATACATCCTTCTGCGAGATACACTACTGTAGCCATTCAACAATAATATGTCTAGAAAACATTTGATTTCAGATTTGGTAACCATAATATTCATGTTTTTCTGTTGAGCATACCGATTTGTCTCCTCAACTATTATGTTCAAAATTTCGTCATCAAAAAATATCTCGGTTGGGGACTACTCTTGTTCATTTTGATTTTCGTTGTTTATTGGAAACGCAGACTCATTTCTTCGCAAATCTTCTTTTACGTAATTATATGTTTTCTTCTTTTTCACTTCCTTCCGATTATGACCCCTGATTTCACTGAGTGGTATTTCATCTTCTGAACTCCACATATCCTCGTTTTGATTCTTATTTACTTCGACCTCAGCTTGCATTAAGCTTCCTGACAAGTTGTTGATATCCACTCTTTCTTCATCTCCAGAATCCTCGTCGGTTATGTTACCGCATGCACTAGTGGGAGGTAACAAAGTGATAGACTCAGCTTCAATGTCGTCATCTTGTATCATTGCTATCGCCTCATGCAAAGAAAAACCCCTGAAACAAATGTTCCTTCTCAAAATAATTAAGGTACCTGCGGCAAATAAGGCCCACCTAAGGAAAAAATCACTTTATTTAATAAAAAAAAAAACAAAATGAGCAAATAAAAATCGAAATAACTATGGTTTGAGGTGTCTTAAATGTAACTAAAGGTACAGCTTAAGTTTGACGTTAATACAAAAGGTCGAATTAAGCGCTAGAAAAAAAAATGCAACTGGGTCTTTTTAACCGAATGTTCGGTTAAGAAAGCCCACATGAAAAAATGACATCGGCTAAAATGGCCCACCTAGAATATAACTACAAATACGTATCAACGGTAAACTTTACGTTACCTATTGATATTTTCTTACTAAGTAATCAAATAAAATAAGTTTTTATGGAAATAACACAAACAAATGTCAAAAAAAAAAAAACAAATTCAAAAACCAAAGCAACTAACGTTTGCAAAAGAAAACACTTATTCACAGCTTGAGCAAGTATAATGATCTTTGTCTTCTTTTGTAAAACCGATACACACTTCGTGGCTCCAGGTGCCACATATCACACAAGACCGCATATCTAATTGTTCGGATTTTTGACACACACAACAGTACCAAGATTCACTTTTTGGCGTATTACTTTCAGAGCAATTTTCCACTAGAATCTTCGATGAGGATGCTGTTGGTTGCTTTCCGATTTTACGCTTGGGTTCGCATTTAGAGGTTGAAGAGAAAAGATCTTTGGTTACTAACTGTGCTTTGTAGTTAATGGATTTTCTTTTCGGAACCTTGTTCTCTTTCAGACTGAACAGTTCAGGCGTAGGCAGTAGTTCATTAAAAGACTTATTGAGATCTTGACTTTCTGTTTGTATTTGAATTGAATCATTAGTTTTTCTAGGTGTTTCAGATGAGTATTTTACCTTATCAGAAACTTTTTGCTCGATAGATCTTTTTATTGCAATAAGAGGAATATCTTCTTCAGAGTCGGTGGATTCAGAACCGCTAGATTAGGTTATAGTATTACTCTGCTTAAGACAGAAGTTACTTTTATTATCTTCAATATCTTCACGATTATTGTCCTGTTCAGTTTCCGAAATGTCAGGACGCTCAGTGGTTAACGATGGAGCGAAAGCTGATTCAGGAATTATATTTGGATCTAGTGGGTATAATCCTGTCGCTCGAAAACCGTTTATTATATTCTCAGGAGTCATACAACTTTAGACAACATTTTGCCAAAACGATATTTGTTTAGGCGGCGATCTGGATTAACATCCCAAAATCGGAGCACCTCTTGGTCCCAGTGATATTCAAACGAACGATAAACTGCTTTATCTGAAGCTCTGTAGCTCATGTGTTGTGTTGGAAGGCAGACAAAACAGCTTTATATCCAATTCATCTGCAACCTCTATTATGGAGATATCCAGGTGCCTAGCAGCTCCGTCAAAAACAAGTAAAACTTTACCTTGTAGCGGTGTAGATGCCTAAGAAATTCAATGAAAAGCTGAGTGGTCATGCTACCCTTTTCAGCCATTTTAACCAAGGTACCTTGTGGTAAATTTTCTTCATATTCAGGTTTTAATCTTTTTCCCTTAAATATGACCATAGGTGGAATACTGTTTCCTAAAGCACTACAACAACCAGCAATGGTTACGTTTTCTGCATGCTCAGGAGCCACCAGGTGGACACATCTGGCACCTCTCTGACTAATAACTTGCTCTTGATGATGAATAGTCAATCGGCATCCCTTTTCGTCCATGTTGAAAAGGTTCTGTGGATTTTGGTGCAAATTCATTACGTCAAAAATGTTGGCTAGTTTGGTAAAGTGATCATAAATTTATTTAATTTTGCGGGATTCATAAGTTGTGCATTGCGTTTTGACAAATGAGAATTCCGTTTTAAAAAACAGTACATCCAATCTTTATCAGCAATCCCCTTAGAAGCATCAAATGGGTGCTGAATGTTATTATCAAAACAGAATCTGTAGGCAGAGCGACGTACCAACAATGGGGTTAGTGGCATTCCTATATCGCAGAGACGACATATTCTTTCAGAAAGCTGTTTTTCTTGGTCGGGAGTTAATACACTGGATCGTCCAATTTTTTTATTTAGAACGCCTGATTTTAGGTGATTCCTAAGGGTTCTCCTGGGTATATTGTAACGCTGAGCAGCTTCTCTTTGAGAAAGGACACCACCTTTGACGGAACTAATTGCAGCTTGAAGTTGTTCTGTAGTCCATTTTGCTCGCTCTCTCTGTTTTGGTGGCATGTTTACGGGAAAACCAAAAAAAGAAAAATATGTTTTACAACGTCGTTTAATAAGGCCCACTATAGGCGTGGGCCTTATTTGCCGAAAATTATCGGGCCTTGTTTACCGAAATGCTACTGAACGAGGACAAACTAGAAATTTTCAAATGATACTTACCTTATTGCTAATGTTTTTATAGTAAAACCAAGCCTATACAATGCAGAACACAATATACTATTTACTATAGCGAAGCAAAATTTGACTAACGAAATATTAAAGTGAACAGGTTCGTGAAATATTATAAACCATACGTGTAGACTACACAACGCTCGAATTGTTACTGATTTTGCAGACGGTATTCAATCTACGCCGTGCCGGGGCTGATTGTGACCTTGGACGTATAGTTGGAAACAGCTTAACGTTGCCATATTTCAGGGCATACGCATATTTATTAAAATATTTAGTACGGGCTTTATTAGCCGCCGGGCTTTGTTTGCCGCAGGTACCTTACTTATTCAAACATAATTTACCTAAAACCATTTTATTTTTGTTTCGACTATGAACATATTCGTAGACCCCTTTTTTTCCTGATGTACTAAATACAGTACACCTAACTTTATTATAACCTCACAAACAAAGCATAAATGAAACACATGATAAAATCATAAAATCTAGAAGCCGCAATTAAGGAAATAATATTTTCATAAAAATAAACTAGCTTTTTTATTTTATGTCATAAAAAACCTACTTACTTTGCAAAGCGCACGCCATATTCATTCATCTTCTATTTTTCAATATACAAAAACTGATTTCACATACAAAACATTGCACAATACGCAAAATTACTCCGTACTGTACGAGATCCACCGGCAAACTGTCGCCGCGAGCTATTCAATTTAACCAAATCGTACAGATATCTACAGGAACAAACAAGTTTAGGCTGTACTATTCATAGTACATTATGCATAAATGGGTTAAAAAAATATGAGTGCCCAGAATCCGTCTCACAGCCTTCCAGTGAACTGAACTGTCAACGACGATATGGACACTTTAACAAATTGTCGCTCATCTCTATTATGGAGCAATCAAGCGGCCCTTTAACAGCACTTTTCTTGTTTGCCTCCGTTACGTCGTCATCCGCATCAGTCAGTTTTTATGCTCGAGCTCACTCGGTGCTATCGATTGAATCCAGGAGAGTCAATTAATTCGGCTGGCTGGAAGTTTATCGTCCAGAGCCGTTCACCTCTACCAAGAAAACCTGAGAAATCACGTGGAAGTAATCAATTATAACTTGATTTTCTTTTAAAATACACCAGGATGACTTCGAGATATATATTTTCGCATTATGAGAACGATTTATCGAATGATGTAGCGAATACATCTTATAGATCGCTCCGACCAACCGTTGCTTCCCTTGTTTTTCCTATCTTTCTGTTGGCGGGTTAATGGATATATGACTGGTAAAGTATAATGATTGCTACTGTTTGACCTAGAACCGGTACATTTTGTGTTCCGCGCCATGCATTTATAGTGTACATAGTGTTCTGGGAACTAGCGATATGTTCCAAAAATGTGCAATTACATGATAGCGTCTGGTGATAGTAATATTCATTTACTCTATATCTACAAATCACCAAAGTGGCAAATTCAAAATTCTGTTTTATATAAAATATATCTAGCAGCTGTTACTTTGATGATCACCTGTAACAATCACCGAACTTGTGTTCAAACAACATTTACGTTGGTAGAGCAGAATCGATTATTATTGTTGTAATTTTATTATATGAGTGAGCTACCGCTGAAAAAAAAATCGGAAAAAAATTTTGTGACGTTCAAACTAAAAAGGTAAAAAGAACTCAAGTATCACCTTTTTACTCTGCTCAATAGCGGAAGTATGTGAAACATCGTAGGGAATAAAAAAACGCTAAGGAAATTGCAAATAAAAACATTTAGTAGCAATATATCGTTACAAATGGAGCCGTATGACTATTTCTATGTATTAAATTATATAAATATATGCTTATATTGCTGATTTATATACAGGGTGTCCCGAAAAAAGTGTGCAATATTCTACCAGCGGTTTCTAGAGCTCTCTGAAGATGGTTTTTCCTTAATATTTCCGAAACGTGTTGAGATAAAGACATAAAATTTGGTATTCCAGCCCAGTTTTTTTATGCTGGATTTAAAAATATTAACAATTTTAGACAGTTTTGTTTGGAAGCGTACGTAACAGGGACGGACTCAGGTTATTTTAGCCCCAAAATTTTTACGATTCTGTTTTTGAAATTCAATTTTAGAATTTGAAAGTTAAGGGTTTTCTACATAAAAGAGGTACTCTTATTGAATATCGATAAATTGTGCCATTTTTGAATAAAATCAAACTGAAAAATTTTCCACATGATAGGAAATGTACTGCGAATTTGAATGAATTGTTGATTATACATAGTTAGCCATGACTGCAAACAAAAGTTGTTTTGATTTGTTATGACCTATTTTGACGTTAAACTGACATTGTTAGCAGTGTAAAATTACTAGATTAAAATAAAAAATTCTATTAAATTGATTTAAAATGCCAAAATTTACAGACAGAGAACTGACTGACATGCATTTTGTGTACGGGTTTTGCAATGGCAGTTCATTGGCAGCCGTAAGAGAATATCGAAGAAGATTTCCCAATCGCACAGTACCTGGACGACGAATGTTTACTGATATTCACCGGAATTCGTCAAACCATGGAAGTTTTCAGCGCATACGGGGCTCAGGAAGGCCACTGGGAAATCATCGTATGGATATTGCTTTAAATATGTATGAAAATAATCAGCAAATAAGCTTACGAAATGTTTCAGAAATCATGGATATACCTCGATCAATAGTAAGAAAAATTTATGAATACCTATCGCATAGTTATCCTAAAAATAATAATTTTACATAGGAAGAATGACAAGAACGCAAGGATTACATCCTTATCATTTTAAACGGGTGCAGCATTTAACGGAGGCAGATTTTTTACCACGAATCGGGTTTTGCCAGTGGATATTAGCAAATGAAAACACTTCCTAGAATATTATGGGTGGCTGAGTCAATATTTACTAGGAATGTTGCTTCTAATTTTCATAACATCCATCACTGGTCAGATGAAAATCCAAAAGTGTTCGCCGTACAAATTTTTCAACATGATGGCGCCCCTGCACATTTTGGACGCATTGTTCGAAATTGGTTGAATGTCAATTTTCCAGACTGGTGGTTAGGTCGAGGAGGTCCTATAGCGTGGCTGCCACGGTCACCTGACCTGAATCCATTGGATTTCTATTTATGGGGGTCATTAAAAGACCTAGTTTACTCGACTGAAGTAAATACTCCAAAAGATTTACTTCAAAGAATCCATCAGGCTGCAAATGAAATAAGAGGAAAAAGGTTTTCCACTTTTCGGGCTACGCAATCATCAGTTCGTCGAGCGAGACTCTAAATCCAACAAAATGGGAATTTATTTGAACACTTATTGTAAAGCTAGTTTTAAATATATCCAACTGTATGTCTCCTTTTTTAAACAAATTTCAATTTCGTTCGTAGAAAAAATTTATTTCTTTTGTTTTTGCCTAAATGTTAGCTATGTTGCAATAGAAATATGTATCTATGTAATATTTACCAATTATTAAATTAGTTTTTTCGTTGCCATGGCTAATTATTCAACAATTCATTTAAGTTCGCAGTACATTTCCTATCATGTGACAAATTTCTTAGTTTGATTTTATTCAAAAATGGCACAATTTATCGACGTTCAATAAGAGTACGTTTTTTATGTAGAAAACCCTAAATTTTGAAATTCTATGATTGAATTTCAAAAATAAAGTCACACAAAAATTTTGGGGCTCAAATAACCTGAGTCCATCCCTGTTACATACGCTTCCAAACAAAACTGTCTAAAATTGTTAATATTTTCAAATCCAGCATAAAAAACTAGGCTAGAATACGAAATTTTATGTCTTTATCTCAACACGTTTCGGAAATATTAAGGAAAAACCATCTTCAGGCGTGCCCCTTTAAAAGACCGTAGCGCCCTTAGGGGACGTTTGTCGTCCTATGTTTATATAAACTTTTCTTCCCATTTTAAGCTCTAGAAACCGCTGGTAGAATATTGCACTCTTTTTTCGGGACACCCTGTATAAATGGATAAGTTGTAGGTATAGAAAGTCTGCCTTATTTCAATATATATATTAATGATATGTAATCCATGCTTTTAGTGATGTTTGCGGAAATGATCAGGGGTCCACGGAATGATCCGTGTGTTCTCTAAATGACGGTATACATAAAATTCGTGTTAGAAAATCATAAACGAAATTTCTGGATGTCATATCTATTTATTTGACATAAGCACCAATTCTTGATAGTCATATCAACCTTTAATATAGTTAGTAGTAAATAATAATCAAACCATTCAAAGGTAGTCCTACAGTCGATTCAAATTTAACTTTTAAGCAAAGACAAGCTCTTCTAATCATGTTAATTAAACACGTGAACATGTATTAGTTATAGGTGTAAACATGTTACTAAAAAGTATTTATATAGTAAATTTAAATTAATCTTTTGAACAAAAACAAGCTTTCTTAATCATATATTAATTAAACACGTGAATATATACCATATAAAAATAAACAGATATTATAATTGTTCATAAGCATCAATGTCAGTATCAAAGTAATAATATTTTTGATATTTTCTTTTTTAGCAATCGCATCAAAATAATACAAATTATTTGCTCAGATGCAATGTAGGATACGTCATTCAAATTTATTTACGATTACACACGCCCTTTACGTAAGTGACTAGGATTTCTCTATCATGAACCTCTTTAGAATAAATCTTCAACTTTTTGACGAACATGATGCTACAACACAACTTCAAGAAATTTGGTATCAGTCTTCAAAATCATGTACTGGAGCTCTCTTTCGGAAAAAAACTCTTAGATATATGAAGTGATTTGTATTTCCTTGCCTTATCACCGCTAACACATTTTTGTAACACTTCCTTCAAAATACTGACTTTTTTAATTGCAACGCCAGTAACTTCCTTAAATAAAATATTATTGCGGCCTTCAGGAGCGTATGTACGTTTCTGTTCATTATCTGCCGAGCGTACATCAATAGGTCATCATACCGGGAACGCGCTTATCAACTTGGCATATTGAAAAAATACGTTTTGTAGTGTTTATAACATATACTAGCCTCAAACATTAACTAAGCCAAACATGACGCGCAAGATGGCTGCTGTCTAAAAACAGTTTATTTAAAAAAGTAATTTCGGGGATGATCATTCTGGGAACGTTTCCGGGCTTGACGAAGCGTTCTCGAAATGATGATGACTATTTAATTACCTAAGTAATATATGTTATAACTGCTGCTAATTTAAAGCAAGTGTTGAATAGAAAATCTTCATCGTTTATAATTCGTTCACTCATATGTTCACAAAATTGTAATCGCCGATCAAAATTGTCTTCATTAAGTTCTTGTACCATGTACATTTTATATGGATGACAGCTATGGGCCTTTAGAATCCGTTGGACAGTACGTCGACTAACACCACACACAGTCTCCAATTTGCGGGTACTTAACGTAGGATCTACATAAACTTGCCCTAAAACCCCCACTTCTATTGCTTCGTTCCTTATGGGATTTTCAATGTTGCGTTTTTTGTTGGCGACTGACCCAGTTTCCCGAAATTGATAATGATAAACAAACCATGGGCGTAGTGAAGAAAAGCACTTACTTATTAAGTAAATTATTTTAGTCAAATTTCATCTGAAAGTAGTACAAACAAATCTGATGTACCTATTAAATTCTACTATAAGCTTTAAATCAATAAATCTTCAAAACTACTGAACTGAAGCTCATGTATTTTACATCATTATAAAGGGAATTGAAAGACCTTTAAATTAAGGTATCACTCGACCCCACTTTCCATTTAAGATTTTAGGGTTGCACGTGTTAACGTGATTTCTTTCCCAACTTGTGTCCCCCTCGAAAACAACATTGACGGGTCTGAGCGTTTTTCCAAAAAAAACTGAGCTGCCAGTAAATGCGTCTGTTTCGTTTTCGATGCACCACCCTGTATGTATTTTTAGTTACCTTAATAAAAGCTAAATATATCTGAAACATAGTACCTGTGTAGTATTAGGAGATACTTTAACAATTCTCGTGATACGTATTAAATTATGATGACACATATATTTTTTTGCATTTAAGAGGGTATACGCCAAAAAATTTACGCTTAAAATAAATGAAAAACATTTGACTCAAATATTGACCCTATTTATCAATGGATTTTGATGAAACAAGATTTTGGAATCTTCAAACACCCGAAAGTGTACGAAAGTTAGTTATATTTAGTCCCTTAAGTAATTTTAATCTAAAGACGAATAATCGAATTTTTCCAATTTGTTTTGAATGACTTAAAATAATTCGTTCTAAACAAAAATCACTTTCGCGCACCCACAGAAATATCCACAGGGCCTTCATAGATTTTCTTATCTCAATTAGTTTTTTTAAAATTCGTGTTAAAAAATTCGTTAAAATAAACAACTCTCTCCTATACTCGTAGTTGTAAAAATTGCTAATTAAATACTATAAATTTTGCACACATAGATTTACCTTTTATTCTCCCAATTGAAGGATTTATCTCTCCTTGCATATGTGTAAAGAATTTAGCTTCCCGTCGTCTTAGTTGGATCTTTTTATTGCCTATTTGATTTTTATCAGTCTTTCTTTTTATTCTAGACCTCAGATTGTTTAATTTTTTCCATATCTGTGCTTCACTCATTTCTATTCCCAATTGATCTGCTAGTCTACCTTTTATCTCCTCGATTGCATTCGCCTTTTTTCTTTTAATTTCGAGTATGTTAGACTTTTCCAAAAGTACGAGAAATTTTTTAATAATACTAACAAAACTTAACATTTCGCAAGTTTTCCCGTTGGCGTTGGTGTCCTCTTCTGTATCCATTGTTGTAAAGTATATTCACTGGTAGGACCTAGGACCATCGCACTAAATATCGCGATGCGGCACGCATATTATAAAAAACAAGTCGAAACTCGCAAATATCCACAGCGCCAGCGGTATTATTTGGAGCACGTACTCACAAGGCCGAAGCAGGTGCTCCACTTTTACATCAAACTTTTACTAATACCAAATGTAAGTTACATGCTCACTTTTTTACCATCTACTCAATTTCTTCTTAAGCACGTACTAAGAGCACGTACTCACGTTTTATTAATACCACCCTCTATTTACTGGGTATTATTTGACATTATTCCGTGAATATTGTTTCTTCCAAGCGTGTTAATCCATTTTAAAAATTTATTTGAACCTCAATGTATCACGAAATGGGTACAAATCATTCGGTAGATGTTCGTATAATTTTGGAGTTGAATACAGGTGAGATAGTTTTATTACAGATTTGGTTAGTTGAGGAACATTTCTTGCGCGTAATTTATATTGGCTCTTATGACTATGTTTATTGTGTCGCGTTAACTAATAATTTTGTTATAATTCGTGATGGTATGTAAAAAATAAAGTTGTTTGGTAAAAATATACGTGTGCGTCATTTTACCAGTCGCCAGTTGGGTGTAATTTTGATTCAACAAGACTGTTCTTTGAAGCACGTCTAAATGGTTAATATAAATCAAGAATGCAGCACTCCTTACCTCAAAAACTTTATTGAAACTTGATATAAGTGTAATAGGCATATAGCTAGTGACATCCGTATTATCGTTCGCTATACAGGGTGTTTCACCACTTGTCCGACAAATTTTAGCCACATACGCACTGTTACGAAGTCCATTTCTCAAGAAAAAATGAAATAGAAGTCATACAGCAATTTAGTTATAAGCCTGAGTTTCAATAATAAATTGAAAAATAAATATTTGTATTTTGCGTGCATCGTCGTGGTCCTAGAACACGCATTAATAATTTATTGTAGCAAATGTTCTACCAAACAACTGACGAAAACAAAGTACCAAGAATTTTTTGTTTGTTCATACTGATAAGAACGTGTAACGTTTAATCTGTATCGTGGGTGACCTGAATGAAGAACGGTCGATTTTTATGAAGTTAAATAAGAA
Organism: Acanthoscelides obtectus; assembly: GCA_963669975.1. Lineage (NCBI taxonomy): Eukaryota > Metazoa > Arthropoda > Insecta > Coleoptera > Chrysomelidae > Acanthoscelides > Acanthoscelides obtectus. The sequence continues at coordinate 16,549,917 of CAVLJG010000009.1, forward strand.
AGAATTTTGCGAGTTTATGTTCTTAGTAGTTTATTAATAAAAATGGCACATGTGTACACTAACGACGAGTTAGCAGACATTGTTTTAGTGTACGTAAGATTTTGTGAGTGGTAGTTGCAAGAAAGTGCTCGAAATGCTCGTTTTACAGCTGATATTTTGGCAACCGATGAAGCTATTTTTACTCGTAATGGGACAACCAATCTTCATAATACACAAATTTGGTCCCTTCAGAATCCTCACGCAGTGGTCCAGACACACTTCCAACATCGTTTTTCGTTAAAAGTGTGGGCTGGTATTGTCATCCATATTGCCAGATCGGATGGGATGGTCAACAATATTTGGAATTTCTCCGCATTTTCGTTCCGATGTTCGTGATTTTGTGAACCAGGAATACCAGATACGCTGGACCGGAAGGGGTGGACCAATCGCGTGGCCTCCACGGTCTCCCGATCTGAATCCTCTGGACTTCTTTTTATGGGGATACTTGAAAAACGAGGTATACCGTATTCCAGTTCAGAATATTGAAGAATTGCGTGACCGAATCACAGTGGTTGCCGATAATTTGAGCCTTCAGGCACAGCAGGAAGGAGTTACATTTGGATTAGTGCACCAAAATTGTTAAACTGTATTATTTTATTATCTCGATTTCTGTAGGAATTTTATTACATTTTTTTGAGAAATCAACTTTTTTTCTAACAGTGCATATGTGGCTAGAATTGGTCGGATAGATTGTGAAAGTATAGATAGATATGAGACTGCTGTCTTGAAAGCTGATGGAAATACTCTAGATTGAAAGGATTTGTTAATAATATTAGCAAGTAGTTCTGGTATTTGTCTGGCCATCATCTTCAGAGGCGTAGCTCCAATTTCATAATTTCCGGTGCTTTTTTAATTTTTTTTTCATTGAAGATATCCTGACAATCTACTTGTTTTTCTCTTGTTTCATGTAGTTGAACGACACCTTGTTTGATTCAATTTTCCAAGTTATCTCCTATACATGTGAAAAATCCTATGAACTCGTCACATATGTGTCAAGAGTAATCACGTGATTTGCATTTGGAGCATGGTATGAAGGAGCCTACAAATACGACCAAAAACTACTGGTCTAGTTTACACTTATCCGAGTAAAGTTGCAGAAACAGGTGCGACTAAAAACACTTTTAAACAACAATCTCTTATTAGCCTTTAGAGTAAAGTAAAAAGCTAAAAGTAATTTTATTCTTATTTAGAACAAGCGATTTTATACTCCTTGATCTTCAAACAATGACGAAGCTTCTTTGTCGAAGGTGCTCAAATAAGAACAAAGGAGTAAGCTCTTACTTAAAATGTTCATTACCGTTTAAACGTTAAGGAGTATGAAACGGCTTATTTCTAACTGGAATAAAATCGCTTTTGATTTTTCACTTCTTAACAGTAATTAGAAGCTCATTTTTAAGAAATTCCTCTTTCATTTATCTTACTCTATAGTGTTTACTTTTTACTTAAGGTGTGTAATATGTTAAATAACTATCTTGGTAATTTATACCTCATTCAAATACAGGGTGGCCCATCTTGTGTGAACGGAATATTACCCATAAACAAATACATTTTTGGGAAAACATATTTACGGCATGTGATACATGAGATTTGAGGGCACATTTCTGAAATATTGGCAATTATACAGGGTGTCTCAATTTCGACCTACATATCAGAATTGCGATTTTTTAAACAGAATGCCTCAAATTTTATTGCATCTTTGGATGAACCAATTCAAAAGACGAAGATTCATATAACATACTTTAGGGTTTGGTAATTAGCTACTGAGATGTAAGGTGTCTGGTCCAGAAAAACCGTCCACTTCGGCAACCCCTCAATCCGCCATTTTGAAATTTGTAGTGCTGAATTTTGTCAAGGGCTGTCAAAGTAGCATAGCGATGGGAATTATCGAAGATATGCACAGCACAGCTGTACTGTGGCCGATATTCCTCATAAATGTACTTACTGGTTGGTCGTGTCATATAACAATGACAGGTTCATATCTTTTTATCGAGTCTGCATTTCAAAGATATAATACCCGAGTGTTTGAAAAAACAGTGTCGCTAGAAAAATTCAAATAATAACTGGATTAGTTTCAACTAATTATTTGTGTTTATCATAGGTTCAAATTTATTCATAACTGTCACAAATAGCGTGCAGCATTTCCAGATAGTAATACTATCCTGTTGTGGTTTTTTCTTACCGTCCTATTCGCTTGTACATTCAGAAATTGTAGAAATACTGTGAGTAAATTATTATCATTATCAGTGTGGGGAACAGATGTCTTGTGGCAAATTCAGTTTTCTTGTGATTGACCTGCACTAATTATCATATATACAGGGTGACTTTGAAGTTGAGTCATTAATTTTCAGATAATGATTGTAGAAGGAAGATAAACCAAAATATGTGTGTAAAAATAAAAAAAAAATAAAAAAAAAATGTTACCTTGTTTTATAAAGTATCCTCCCGACAAGTATTTCAGTGCGGACCTGTATTTGATCGTGCGGTCTTGGAGCACCGGCATGCCCTCCCCTGTGAGGTCTTAAGTCACCTGATTCACGAGCCCTTTGTACTACATTAACAAAGGCACGAGGGGTTGGTTGCACTCGATTGGGAAACCGATCCGCATAAATCCGTAAATAAAAATCATGTCCACAAGTTCAGCATTTTCGTAAACATGTGCCATTTTTGATTTCGTTTGAGCCACGCAACAGACACCACTATTCACTCACGCATTACCGACTGACACAACTGAATAAAATAATTGTAAAAACATCGTTCCAAATTCTTTCGCTTTTTTGTTTCCGATGCGATGAACCGATAAGGCGGATTATATCCGTTGTTGCCAAACACGAGCAGATAATATTATTATTGAGACAGGGCGGTACTCAAACTTCCAAAGGGCTATAACTTTGTTACTTTAATTTTACCAGAAAAATGGTAAAGGAAAAAAACATTTCTTTTGATCAGATCTACTCACTGTTAAAATAAATGACTCAACTTCGAAGTCACCCTGTATATAGTTATAATGTATTATGATTGTTATTGTATCGCATGATAGTAAAGATGCGTATTAGAATATCGTTATTATCTGAATTCTAACCGACTCATCCAAGAAAGAAAGGTTTCCCTTTTACATTTTGCGGACTTTATCTCTTTAGAGTATAATGCCTTATTTAGCTTCTTTCTTTTTTTCTAAAATTTCATAAAGCACTGGCAACAAAGGATATTCGACTTGACCAGAAAAAAGTTTTTAGGATAACTTTAACCCAGAAACATATCTGTTTACTTTGACGGATCGGGTACAGCAGCAGAAACACGTGGTAATGGCGAATAATTGAGGAGTGCGTTAAAATATACCAGAATTGACAATCGACATATATATATATATAATATATATATATAGGGTGGCCCATTCATCTGTTGATGGAATATTACTCATAAACAAATACATTTTGGAATAATATATGTATGGCATGTTATACATGATATCTGAGGGCACAATTCTAAAATATTGGCAATGATACAGGCTGTCCCAATTTTGACCGACATATCAAAGTTGTGATTTTTTAAATGGAATGGCTCAAATTTTATTGCAGATTTCTATAAATCAATTCTTAAGTAGAAGATTGATAAAACATACCATGGAGTTTTGGTAATTAGCTACTGAGATGTAAGATGTTTTGTCCAGAAAAACCATCCACTTCGGCAACCCCTCAATCTACCATTTTGAAATTTGAAGTGCTGAATTTTGTATCAAAAAAAAACTACACACCTCATTTGTTTCCAAGGATGATGAGATATTTTAGGGAATTAAGCCGTGCTAATGACCGCAAAAATAGTGGTGAAAACCCTTATGTGTCTAGTATTGAAAAGAAAAAAATCATAAACTGAATCCAAACTTGCGCAAATATACAGGGTGATGCATTTGAAATTTGTGTGAAAAACTACAATTTGCGTTTTTGACCACCCTGTACGAGCAAAAATGAAAACTCGAAAGAGTAACAAATAAGATAAAAGCTGAGGTGTGTAAATTTTTTTTGATACAACACTGGCGGACTGAGGAGTTTCCGAAGTGAGTTTTTTTTTAGACAAAACAACCTACATCTCAGTAGCTAATTACCAAAACCCCATAGTATGTTATATCAACATATCAATTTTCTCCTTTGGAATTGGTTATCTAAATATGCAATAAAATTTCAGTCATTCCATTTGAAAAATCACAACTTTGATATTCGAAATTGGGACACCCTGCATAATGGCCAATATTTTAGAAATGTGCCCTCAAATGTCATGTATAACATGCCGTAGATAGATTTTTCCAAAATGTATTTGTTTTATGAGTAATCCCCCTTATTCTCGTATTACTAGTAGCATTTATGTATGATCCACCATTTAGGCAGCGTACGAAGTTAAAGTAGCACGATCGTGATAATATTTTATTTATTCGAGCAGATCGCTATATGGAAGCTTTCTCTTTAGATAATATTATAACAAATGAATGAGATCTTGTGGGCATAATTAATATAAAAATTAAAATTGTAACAAAGAAATGAAACAAAACGGTAGCCCCATGTTTTCCCAATTTTTGTCCATTAAAATACTTGTATTCTAATATCTAAGTTTGTCAAGATAATTGTGGGACTTACTGTGACCCGAATAAGATGTGTATTATTTAGAACATTGATTCCCAAACAACTTGCAAGGGGTCTACGTCAGCGAAAAAAAAATTAGGGGTCCAGGAAATGAATATGGGGGTCCACGATAGTGGATCTCAACACATACACTGATAGTACCTATTTACTTACATCATACTATCTTATAATATCAAAACATATACATTATTTATAAAAGTACCTATGAAGTAAAAAAATTATTATATATGTTTATAAAATTGTGTAAGTTGTAGGATGTTGGTTTTAGTTTTGTACTCGTAGTTAGCAAAGATAGACAAATTACGCCAATCATGACTTTAGTTATTAGTAGTTAAATATTCAATCATGCAAAATTACACGAGTACTCCTCAATAGTTTCTTTTTTAAAGTTTTATCAATCGGTAATAGTGCAATCTCCGTAATTCGAAATAATTTTTGCAAGAAGATGTTCGAAAAATGGAATGTTTTCGGAAAAATCAAAAAATATTTTTAATATACAGCTGCTGGATTTTCTGTCTTATTTAAATAATTTAATTTTTCCCACAGATGACTGATGCCATGTCCGAATCTAAAAAGAAATGTAGACAGTACAGTGTTGATTATTTGAAATTTGGCTTCATTCCATCATTGCCGGGCAAACAATCACCTATGTGCCTTTTATGCAACAGAGAAAGATTTGAAATACTTTCAAACACTCAAAGATAAATTTCAGAAGATACCAACACTGGACAGAATGTTCGCTTCGACGTCACAAAGAAATGATGATGGTTTGCGGGCGTCTTACAATATCTCGTTACTTATAGCAAAATACGGAAAACCGCATACTATCGGAGAGAAGTTAATTTTGCCAGCCGTTGAAGAGGTTTTAAAAACTGTTTTACACAAACCTGCATCTGATATCATTAAGAGAATTCCCTTAAGCAACAATACTGTTGAAAGACGTCTTGATGGCATGAGTTCTGATATTAAAAGCTTCTTATGTAATTATTTGCAAACGACCCGTTTCTCTATACAACTGGACGAGTCAACTTTACCTGATAATGCAGCATTATTCTTGGCATATGTTCGTTTTATTATGAATCAAGAAATCTACGAAGAACTGCTCTTCGCAAGAACTTTGATAACCGACACTAAAGGTGAATCAATATTTCATGTTTTGAAGGATTACTTCATTGAAAAAGCAATTCCTTTATCAAATATAATATCAGTAGCTACAGATGGAGCACCTGCCATGGTTGGACGTTATCGTGGATTTATAAGCTATTTAAAACAAAATGTGTCAGGGGTGTTAGCAATACATTGCGTCATCCATCGACAAAATTTAGTTGCTAAAAATTTGAGTGTTAGAATGCATGAATCACTTCATTTAGTCATTGCGACAGTAAACCGAATCCCAAGCAACGCATTGAATACGCGGTTATTTGTGCAGTTGTGTGAAGAAAATGACGAACACTTTCATCAATTACTCCTTCACACTGAAGTGCGCTGGCTGTCGAAAGGCTTATGTTTGACAAGATTTTTTGCACTTTTTGAGACTATTTTAGAATTTCTGGATTTTAAAGATAAAATTTTAAAAGAAAATTTAATGAAGAGGAAAACAGACATCGCCTATTTAACATATTTGTTTACAAAATTCAATATGGTTAATTTGCAATTACTAGGCGACAGTTTAAATTTGATTAAAACAAAGTCCATCTTATCAGCGTTTCTTGCCAGAGTTAAACTAATGAAGCAAAATATTGGACGGGGCGAATTTTCTCAGTTCCCCAATTTGTCACAGACAAGCTGCCAGGAAGACGACGTTTCAACTTACGTTCAACATTTAAATGCCCTCTATTCAGATTTTGAATCTAGGTTTGAGGATATGTTGACTATGGTAATACCACCGTGGATAATTAATCCATATGGTGACGTAGAAGAGACGAATGTCGTAACACAAGAGGAACTGACTGAACTAAGTACAAACGAAGAACTTAAGGTTCAGTTTAAAAACAGATATCAGCAATTCTGGCTGCAAAACTACATACCCGTTACTTATCCCGTATTGTGGAATATAGCGAGGAAATTTTTAACTTCCTTTCCATCGTCATACCTAGTGGAAAGGGGGTTCAGCGCTGTTACCAATCTTCTAACGAAGAAAAGAAACAGACTGGACATCATTAGCCGAGGAGATTTAAGATTAACCCTTACAAAATTGACGTCAAATGTTGATAATTTATTATTAAAGCATCAGGTTCATCCTTCTCACTAAAAATATTGACTTATTGCTTATGTTACTTTATTTATAGTTTATTTTACGTTTATTGGTGTCTGACCAATAAATGCCCGCATTGGGAATAAGTGCCCGCATTGATTTTTTTAAGGAACCCCCCTTTATAGAGAATATTTTTTTTAAATTATTCTGAAAATTCAAGGACAGGTACACACTAAAAATCGTTAATTTTTTGCCTATTTTTAGATAACTTGAACGTATAAGAAGCGGAAATTAATCAAACTAACAGTGAAATTATTGTAGAACATACCTTTATGTTATAATTAATAAACGAACTCGCTTATTGTACTATTTTAAGTAAAAAACTTTTTTTTATTATTTTTCACCTTTTTTTTTATTTTATCCCTCTTTTTTTCCAATGCGGGCACTTATTCCCAACGCGGGCACTTATTGGTCAGACACCTGTTTATTTAGTGTTACGTATATTTTACATAACAGATACAAAATTTTATTTTGAGTAGTTTTAATTTAAATTCAATTAATAAATGTATAAATTAACATGTGTTTGTACTTTAAGTTTTTTACACTAAACTTCACTACAGTTAGAAATTTACAGGAAATCAATATCAGGTAGGTAGGGGTCTACCCAACACGGAAAAACATGGCAAGGGGTCTACGACACACAAAAGTTTGGGGAACTCTGATTTAGAATGTTAAATTGAACACTGAATACCATCCTGTCCGAGCCTGACGCCTCTCGACAGCTGTTCCCTTGTCCGGCGGCGGTCAGGATCTGATCATTACAGTCATTACAGTTTTAGATAGTTACAGTATCAAAATCTTTTCTTTGTTGCTCCATGAATGTACGTCGCTGGATGCAGGGTAACACATCGTCATCAAATCGATGATTCCAGTGTAGGCTGATTAATGAAAATGAATACCAGGTCTTTAAAGCTTTCATTTGCTACTCCATAGAGTATCCCTAAAAGCTGCAATCTTTGACTCAGTTTCCGAGAGAAATTATATACTTATAATCTAATGGAAGTCATCGCGTCGCCTGCGCCTCTCTGCAAGATGCTGTGTACATAGTGTGAGAGCATATTAGAAAATACGCGTACACCTTGGCTTGGCGTAACCGACGAAGTTTGATAAGGTGTCACCGTATATTAGAAACTGTGTGAACTTTCCAGCCAACCTGATTTAATTAATGAGTTTTCGGTTTATAACGGTTCCTCAGAGTCAACTCAGAAGTTCACCTCACCAGCGGTGGCGAAGTTTTTGCTAGACTGTCGTAATCATCACCATCAGGCAATAATATGGTCTCAAGGGGTGATCTTATGATCGTTCTCAAAGCAAAACGTTTAGATAAACATAACCTTAGTAAGTTTTCAGGATACAAGGTATCAAGGTTGTTTCCTTTTTCTAAAATTAAACGTAATTATCATTCCTTGTAAGCCAGATACTTGAGTAAAATCAAATAAAAAAACAATTTCTATAAACCACAATTGAGGCAATGGGTAAATTTCAATGTATATTTAAGGTGTATTTTCCTTCCACAGCCAGTTTCGTACTTTTTATTGTTATTAAAAACATACAACAGTCTGCAACGATTAAATATTTCTACAATGTTTTTATTCGCCGATTTGGCTAAATATACAGGGTGGCGCATCGAAAACGAAACAGGCTAATTTACTGGCAGCTCAGTTTTTTTTTTTTGGAAAAACGCTCAGACCCGTCGATTTTGTTTTCAAGGGGGACACAAGTTTGGCAAAAAATCACGTTAACACGCGCAGCCCCCTGGGCGGGGGTGACACCAACCCTAAAATCTTAAATGGAAAGGGGGGTCGAGTGATACCTTATTTTAAAGGTCTTTCAATTCCTTTTATAATGATGTAAAATACATGAGCTTCAGTTCAGTAGTTTTGAAGATTTATTGACTTAAAGCTTAAAGTAGACTTTAATAGGTGCATCAGATTAGTTTGTACTACTTTCAGAAGAAATTTGACTAAAAGAATTTACTTAATAAGTAAATGCTTTTCTTCACTACGCCCATGGGTTGTTTATCATTTTGTTGTTGAAAATAGCTACTGGAGCGCTTTTTTGTGGCAAAAAAGTTAGACAAATATCTCGTACTTATTTTAAATAGGAATTTAGTACATCGTTTGCGATTGATTTGACCAAGCTTTGTTGCTAAAATAACTTGTAACGCTTTATTACATAAATCAACCATGGTGTATTCCACAGCAGACAGAGCTGAAATTATCGAAATATTTTTCGGAAATAATCAGTGCGCTAATAGAACAGCAGAAATATTTAATGAGCGACATGAGAACAGTAACGTGCATCGAAAATATGTTCTAGAACTTGTAGCTAAATTTCGGGAAACTGGGTTGGTCTCCAATAAAAAACGCAACATTGAAAATCCCATAAGGAACGAAGCAATAGAAGTGGGAGTTTTAGGGCAAGTTTATGTAGATCCTACGTTAAGTACCCGCAAATTGGAGACTGTGTGTGGTGTTGGTCGACGTACTGTCCAACGGATTCTAAAGGCCCATAGCTTTCATCCGTATAAAATTCACCTGGTGCAAGAACTTAATGAAGACGATTTTGATCGGCGATTACAATTTTGTGAAGATATGAGTGAACGAATTATAAACGATGAACATTTTCTATTCAACACTTGCTTTTCCGACGAATGTTCCTTTTTCTTAAATGGCGTAGTAAATTGTCATAACTGCCGATATCGGTCCGATTCTAATCCCAGAATTTATCATGAGGTTCATACACAGCAGCCACAAAAATTAAATGCTTGGACTGGTATAAATTACTTTGCTGTCAAATGTATTGGTCTCCACTAATGATGATGTATTAGTTTTATTTAAGCTTTAAATCAATAAATCTTCAAAACTACTGAACTGAAGTACATTAGTTTTATATCATTATAAGGGGAATTGAAAGACCTTTAAAATAAGGTATCACTCGATCCCCCTCTCCATTTAAGATTTTAGGGTTGGTGTCACCCCCGCCCAGGGGGCTGCACGTGTTAACGTGATTTTTTGCGAAACTTGTGTCCTCGAAAACAAAATCGACGGGTCTGAGCGTTTTTTAATAAAAAACTGATCTGTTTCGTTTTCGATGCGCCACCCTGTATAATAACCAATGAAGGTTTACATAAGGGCCTTTCCTATTTTTTTTTCATTTTCATTTTTGAGTTTTTGATGATATCAGAAGAATAATAACTGCTCTTGAAAAATAGGCATATTTATACAGGGTGTTCAGAAGGTCGATACAAACCTCTCACAAGGTAATAGTACATTCCATCTGGAATTAAATCACATATACCTCAGTACAAAGTCCAACCGTTTTTGAGTTACGTGCGATTTACCGAAATTCTATAGAAAAGTGCCACCACCTACCAAACTAGCAGGGGGCAAAAGTTTAATCTGTGGGTTCGATAACTTAGGAAAGAAACAAAAAGGAATGGAGTGAATATGGCCGCTTAGCTCCGTGGTAATGTCGAGCAGGGTGGCCACCTCTGCGTCCACCTGGTCCGTTGATCAGACCGCACAACTCAAAATAAAAGTCAGTTGTCAGTCAGAGTCAGCGATTTACATATTATAACAAAACAAAAACAGTAAAATATACCACAAAAGGCGCAATAACTACGTTCAACCGATCATGCTACTCTTTGAATAGTAATAAATAGGCTCTCTTCCACTTCTCGAACATAGTAGTGGGGTGTGTGAATTGTACCTCAATAAGACCTAGTGCCTACTATAGTCTAATCATATTAGCAACTTTCCCCGAAAAAAATATTTTGAAGTCTGGTTTTATTGCTGCAAGTTGTTCAAAGTGGTATTCAAAACATGGACGCATAGAGATAGATAGATAGATAGATAGATAGATAGATGCTTTATTGTCTCCGGATCATAGAAATGATATAAGACTCGTCAGGCATATCTCTATGAGTACATTATTATCTACAAAAATTAAAAATATAGTTAAGTATAAATACATAAATTTGTCGGTTAAAAATGGAAAGAAACACAGTTTAGTCGAGAAAACAACAGATACAATAATAATGAGCAGAACAAGGTGTAAAAGAAGTGAGTACAATAAAAATAGAAAAAAAAATAATAGGTACACATATACGAGTAAATATATACACACATATATACACATACATAACACATATATATATACACATATATACACATACATATATACAGGGTGACTTCGAAGTTGAGTCATTTATTTTAACAGTGAGTAGATCTGATCGAAAGAAATGTTTTTTTCCTTTAACATTTTTCTGGTAAAATTAAAGTAACAAAGTTATAGCCCTTTAGAAGTTTGAGTACCGCCCTGTCTCAATAATAATATTATGTGCTCGTGTTTGGCGACAACGGATATAATCCGCATCGGTTCATCGCATCGGAAACTAAAAAGCGAAAGAATTTGAAACGCTTATCACGATGTTTTTAGATGGATTCAGTCGGTAACGCGTGAGTGAATAGTGGTGTTTGTTGCGTGGCTCAAACGAAATAAAAAATGGCACATGTTTACGAAAATGCTGAACTTGTGGACATGATTCTTATTTACAAAATCGGTTTCCCAATCGAGTGCAATCAACCCCTCGTGCCTTTGTTAATGTAGTACAAAGGGCGCGTGAATCAGGTGACTTAAGACCTCACAGGGGATGCCGGTGCTCCAAGACCGCACGATCAAATACAGGTCCGCACTGAAATACTTGTTGGGAGGATACTTTATAGAACAAGGTAACATCTTTTTTTATTTTATTTTTTTTTATTTTTACACACATATTTTGGTTTATCTTCCTTCTACAATCACTATCTGAAAATTAATGACTCAACTTCAAAGTCACCCTGTATATATAGACACACATACATATATATATATATACACACATATATATACAGCTATAGTTTCCTATTTAATTTTTTGGTGCATCACTCTTACCCTGAAAGAAACTCGGCTACTGAGTAGTAGCATCTTTCTATTAACAGACTCCTCAGCTCTTTCTTGAACCTATTTGAGCATCTAATATCTTTTAGTATTGATGGCAACTTATTGAATACCTTGGTGCAGGCGTAGGCATAGAATGGGTATACCAATATTTGTGGGAAAAAATTTTATTCGACAACAAATAATGGGAAAAACTGACAGGGATGAAAAAACTTTTTCAATAAGATGTTTAGGTACCTATGAGTCCTACAAAATGAGATTACAAGTAAAAAGATCCGACTAATAGCTAAAATGTTATAGCCGAAAAGCGAGGCAAAATGCAAGTTTTGGCACTTATTTGTTGGTAATGTGACGATAACTTCACGCAACAACATGAAATTCTTCAAATACGTAAGATTAATGCTTCTAAATAACAACAAAATTGGAGTATATTGGTCAAGTAGTGTTTGACAACGTCCGATTGTTTATCCCCAAAACACCTGTTTTCCGGCCATGACTACTAGTTTATTGAGCATTATACAGGGGTATTCAAAGAGCACATAATAATAAAATCCACTTGTTTACCTTGGCCATATGAATCACAAACTATTTCAAAAGATAAACATTATTTTCATGCGAAAAACAAAGGTTACGATTTTTCTTCTAAGCAAATTCATATTTATGAGCAATGCGCTACGATATTCAAAAAACATTCTTTGCTATACACATTTTAAAACAAAGCAGATCTGTCTATCATCTTTTGTCGCGAATTACTCACAAATACGACATGTTTGAATTTGTTTAGAAGAAAAAACGTAACCAACCCATTTTTGCATAGAAATAACATTTGTCTTCCGGAACGGTTTGCGATTCATATGGGCAAGGTAAGCTAGTGTATTGTGCTATAAAATGCCCTTTGAACTAACCCTGTATATTGCTCAATAAACTAGTAGTGATGGCCAGAAAACAGGTGTTTTTTTGGATAAAAAATTAGAAATTCCCAAAAACTACTTGACCAATCTACTCCAATTTTGTTGTGGTTATTTAGAGGGATGAGTCCCACGAATCTGATGAATTTCAAGTATCTGCTAGAAACCATCGTTGGATTACTAACAAGTGCCAAAACTTGCAGTTTGCTTCAGATTTTTGGCCATACATTCTTTGCTATTAGTCGGATCTTTTTCCGTGTGGTCCCATTTTGTAATTCTCATGAATACCTAAAAATCTTATAAAAATTGTTTTTTTGATTGAATCCCAAAAAACACGTTTCGTCATCCTTTGTTGTCGAATAAAAGGTTTTACCACAAAATTAGGTCTACCCATTTCATGCGTCCATGTATTGTATTTTCGTCTAATATAATTAGGCTACTATGGTCTCTACACAACAACTACTATGAAGAGCGCTACCTTTCCAGTATGTATACCTATACTCCAGACATAAGACATTATCTAGACATACCTCTACACTATATCTGCATTAGAACCAACTAAAATATTGTTTCAGGTTTGGAAAGTGTCATGGACTGAATCAGGAATAAAACACAATAGGCTTAGGCTCAACCCACCTGTAGTTTTCCAGCCTTCACCTGGTGGTATCCCTTATGAGATGACGTTCAACCCTCTGAGCGGTAACTCAAGCGGGGCTCAATTGTTTGAAGCAGTTGTAGTAGGCTGTGGACTAGCAGCATGCAGTATTACGGGTTGCAAGCAATATCAGATGCAGCAGGGCAGTTGACTTTGGCGGTGAAGAAGGTTATTGTACAATTTCATCCAGCAGGAAGAAAAGCGATGAGAGATAGCCGATAGGATACAATATTCAAGATTCCAGATTTAAGGTGTGGTTTAAGCTGCTATTTAAGATGTCGTTTAGGGGCTGCGGACAAAAGCTAAGCATTAACATCACTGAAGCAACTGGACATATGCTGGGAGGCAGCAACGAAAAGGTGAGACACCAACCTCACGCGAGGAGTCTCCAAGTCCTTATTCCTAAATTTGGCTGTTAAGCTTCCACATCATAAATGGTGCTATATTGGATAATTTTGAATCAAATCCGTGAATTACAACTGACCATCCAGTCTTGATCAAAAATCCAAAATGGTTAAATTTTTCTTATTTCTGTCCGTCCGTGGCGCCTAGTCATTTCAATGACACTATCAGGCTCGGATTCTGACAGTTTTAAAAAGACATTGTCTTGACATTTGACAATCAACCCCTTTTCAGTTCAAGTTATGTAACCCTAAACAATAGCTGCTAATTATTTTAACGGGGATACTAATTAGGGAGAAATAACGAATAATCTGTCAAGCATAGGGTGAAACAATTTCAGGTATCATGCTTCTATGCTGGTCACCAGAGGCAAGGGATCAGCAGGTGAATGCAGAAATATATAATGCTATCTACAATGTAGATACAACTATGTATAATAAATATTGGCAAGGATATGAGATCCTTACATTTTTGGAGTATGTATATCTTATGAACTAGTAAAAGAGTAAGTAGCAGACAACCTTCTAATTCGCGAAACCCATGCTACTATAGTTTGCAAAAAAAATCGTAACAAAAACCCTAGTCACGTAGTAAATCCGCGCTTATTCAATAATAAAGAGAGGAGCCTTTCTGCTCCGCTATTTGCTCATTTATCTTGATAGACAGTCTTTCTATGAGATTAGCTTCGAGGGTATCAACAACTGGCGTACATGCTATAATTTTTTTTGCTGACTGGTTCGACTTGTGCATTGTATCCTATCGGGTAATCTTCTGAAAAAAATGCAGCAACAGTGTATGTTCGAATCACTTGAAAAACTTGTTCCACTTCTGCTTTTTCTTACAGTATGCTATACGAAGCCATACGTCTATAATGTCTTTTTTGTTTTACAAAATATAATAGACTAGGCATACGATCTCAAGACGGGCGCTCTTGTCGCTTGACATCAACAAAGCTTCTGGTCTGGACTTGATTCCTGCAGTCCTTCGCGTCTCTTCCAGATAATTTACAAATCCGGCACCTTCTCAGAAAACTGGAAATCTGCTCATGTCCAACCCATCTCGAAAAAGGATATCTAAGACCTACCCTTACAACTGCAGGCATATAGCTCTGCATTCTGTTATAAGAAAGGTGATTGAAAGGTGCATAAATCGCTTGATTAGCGACAGTCAGTATGGTTCCAGACACCAGCGATCCACAGAGGACCTCTTAGCTCACGTCACGCAATTGTGGAGTAAGCTCATCCAATCTTATGGTAAGCGTTCGATCAGCCGTAGCATGCTGCCTTTTTTGGGATCTTCAGAGCAGTCGCGGTGCCCTGACACAGTAAATAAAACGATCGAAACATTCTTAGTTCAAATATGGTTTTGATCATTCTTAAGTTTTGACCTTAGGAGATCACGGGAGAGCTCAAATCCAGGTACGGTGCTATAACTTGAAAACCAATAGTCGTATAGGGAAACTGCCCAATCATTATTTTCAAGACTTTTTCCTGGATATCCAATGACAAGTTCCAAAAATGGTCAAGGATATATTCGAACATAAGGTGTTCCTTTTCTCCGTTTCCTCGGTCAAAGGTATAGGCTGCCATGGAAAAAGAGTTGTCCTTCAAATAACATTGGGAGTCATGGTGTCACGTGCCAAAATCACGTAACTTTTTTTTACTATTTTGATGACTTACTAGTAATTTCTCTTTATTAATGACAGAGCGCCCATTACTAGGCCAAACGCTTTTCAATAACTTTCTTGGCAAACTTCATAGTTTATTGATTGTATAATTTCACAAATATTATATCTTTCTTTCTCAGTGATTCACAATTGTGTTGGGAAAAAAAACTCTGTGGTTTTTCTCCATTACTTGTTATCCTGTCGAATATGTATTCTTCAAGGCCACTCATTGAATCGTCCTTTATGAATTTAGGTGTTTCGTATCAGTGACTTTCCTCCTGAGATTGTGGTGTGAGCGCCGTTTTGTTCAATCTCCAGATTCTGGGATCTAAGGTGCCGAACACCAATTAGTGGAGTAGTACCCCTTTATACGCCAGCTGTCTTAAGTCACTGGCGGTCTGGACCCCCTCACTCTCCGTTCTATTGAGCTTAAACTTGCACGCCACTACACAGCTGTTTTGTACTGACCCACCGATTGATTTTATATACAGTATTTTATTAATTTATGAATTAATTTAAACAAGAAAAAAGAAAAAGGAGAATCCCACCATCTTTTCCTTTTGTTTATAAAAAACGGCGTCGCTATGGTCAAGGTCAGATCCATGGTCACTATTGGATATCGAAGGAAATATCATAAAAATTATCGGTAGTTTCACTGTACCACAACTGGCTTTCAAGTTACATCACCGTATCTGGGTTCGACCTTGAGCATGACCTCCTAAGGTCAAAATTTAAGAATGATCAGGATCAAATCTGAACGTAAATTGTTCCGCTCTTTTCAGTTACGGTGTAAAAACTGTGGGGTTCCATTAAAAAAAATGACTTGACCTTCAAATGAGCGTGAAGGTCATAGTCAAGGTCAAAATTGAGGCAACTATTGCTTGGCTGGAGAAAACCCATGAATCGCAAGGCTTCGCTATTTCCTACCAGGATTAGTCCACAAATTATCGTGAGGTTCCGGGACTTTTTATCTTGTTCCATTGCAGTCCTTTTCTGGTTTTATTTTGCATTTATGATTTTATTTCATTTTTCGACTCAGTCAGTCAATCTCAATCACACTATATTTTTATGAACAGAGTTATAAGTTTTGACTATACAATTTCCGGGCTTCCCCTATAAAGAAAATACCGTCGACTCCATTTCCAAATGCCCTGAGCGGATGATCTCTAGAGAGTGACAAAGTCCAACGCCACTGGTGGAACGAGCTGCGAGAACTGTATGCGAATCTAACTTGAAGAGGCGTTTCAGGGTGTCGCGCCTAATATAACGATACGTTTGACAGGGAAATTACTGAGTCAGAGTTTCTTTGGGCCCTTTGACGCTAATGCTATCGCGTGTTACACTTTTACTGACTGTTCGGGAAAGTTTGCAAGGAGTTTTGCCATTAAATACCACCTTAGTTAGTAGATTCGTCGTGTTAAATAGGCTCGACGTGAACATTACCGCCACGTTATTTAGTTATGTTGAACTTCATATTAGGTAAAGATGTCGTAGGTGAAATGGTAACAAGATGAGTCATCAGCAGTTAAAGTCGTAGAGGTAGTTTGACCACATAACAACGCACTTATAAAGTTATGCATGTTATAGGTCTAAAAAAGTAATGTGTCCTCGGGGTCCCATTCTGTTTTTACGGTGTATCTTTTCACGCTGAACTTAAATCGGAAGCTAAAATTGGGGGGGTTGGTGAACAAGTAATGAAGAAGTAAGGCCCAATTTCACCAACAACAGTCCGCTATTCTTCACCTTTAGGGTAACAGACCGTTAGATACAGCGAATGAGCTTCAAGTTCCAATCAACAAATTTTAGCAACCGATAGCTATGAAATGTTGAAAACAAAATACTGTCAAAGTACGAGATGACAACTTGTCATTGAAACATCACCTACTTACTAAATATTAAGGCCCGTATCGTCAGTCATCCCTACAATTGTAGGGCGCGTTTATGGCCTCCTTGATTGTCATACTACTTTCTCTCCTTCAAAAATTTCTAGATTACACTTGTCCCGTGTCAGCGTCAGCGCTCTCCTATTGTAAAGATATGTTTTCTTTTTAAATTGTAGGAATTTCAGGCTGATAAAACATGATATAACTCAAAAGCAAGCACAATTTGATGCAAATAGATGTTTGTGACATAACCTCAAAATAGAGCGCTGACACGGAGAAGTAGAAAACTATGACAATCAAGGAGGCCATAAAGGCGCCCTACAATTTTAGGGACGACTGACGATACGGGCCTAAGAAATTACATATAATTCAGTCGAAATTTTAAGAAATGTTTGATTTTTGAATTAAATTCATGTTTGTATTATTTTCTTCAATTGATATGCGATACTGGGTGTTTTTTTCCTATAAACCTCTTGCAGATAGCCATTAAGCACCTATTTGATGACAGGCTCTACCAAAAGATATTGCTCGTTTCCAAACATTCATTCATTTACTTGCTGTTCATCAGAACCATTATGGCACCTTAGATTGATATTCCCACAAAACCATTCAGGTTTTTTGATATCCATACATCCATAACGTTGAATATTTTTCATTGTTAAGGAACTGAACAAACATCCATACTATATTCACAGCGATTAATAAATTCCCAAATATACGCCTTAAAGCTACCGTCAAACCTAAAACCTGCAAACAAAACTACAAATTTGCCATATTTTTATTTTTTTCACGAGTACGCATTCTAGGTTATATTTATATTAGACATTATTTGAATACAGCTGATTATTGCATTTTAAGGAGTGATACATGTGTGGGATCTGTCAACTCTTGGTACCAGTCACAAAACATATTATACTCTGAAGGTTTAATTCCATGCTATTCAATGACACCACGTGACTTGTGTGGTTATCAGCGGTCATTTTGTGAGGATGCGACAGGGTTGCCTGATTGTGCATTAATATCCCGTTTCACGCTCCTGGTCCCAGTGGAGTAAGTTCCGCCAACTGTTGAAATATACTCTACTAAGCTTTATAAGACTATTCGTGACATTTTTCCCATAATCATTGCACAACACTTGAAAAAATGCAAATGAAAATTTTAAATTATTTCCATGACGCCGCAAAATAGCTCCGTCGGTACCTTGGGTTATACATCTTGACAGTAGGGATGTTCGATAGGATCCTATATTTAGAAGAATCAATACATTTCACGAGTATCGTTATCTTTCGATCCGGTCTGTGTCAGAAAGGGTGACTGCCATTTGGTTGCTACATTACCCTGCCAAATCAGACATATCTTTCATCATTTTCAAAAAAAATTGTACAAAATCTTCAAATGTGTGAAGTTAGCGAGTTTCACTTCATACATTCTTACCAGACATCCCCAAATCATCAGTTGCTGCCGTGATATTCTTCCCGACCACTGCATCCCCACGGCTAGGCGACCTGAATGTTAAATTTGTATTGATAGGGCAGCGGGTCATGCTATAAATCATATCTCACAGTGTTTGTGCCCTGGTTGCAACGGTTAGATGATACCAAAAATATTTTCATAAATAGTAGATCTTTCCCATTCCGGATCGAACAATCTACCAAAGATGCTTATAATCATGATACCTAGTAAATTCTCACGAAAAAAATTCAAAACCAGCAAATGTAAAAGATTCATTTCGCACCCTCCACCACGGGACGTGATCGTCGTTAGACTTGGCAACCCTGCGAGTGTCAGATAGATATCCCCGCCAGTCAAAAAAAAAAAATAGACAAACAGTAAACATTACTAGTTTTTTTGATTTTTGAACTTAAAAGCCATTATCTGTGAAACATTTTTTCATAATTTTTTGTCTATGTCCATAGTAATTGCATTATGCATCAGGGATTGACACGTCTTACACATGTTATCTGTGTTTTAGGATGGAAACGACATAATGTTTTTATTGCTTTGAAGAAATTCATTATCCCATAAATTAATAAATGATTACTATTATGACGTAAAGGAAGATGAGTAATTGGATGGAATGTATTTTATATTCTATTTTCTTGCAAAATACAGACAAATCCACACTATTCAACAGGTATGTAATGATAACTTTCAGTATATTGAAGTTGGTAAATTCAAGAGTGCCATGCATTAACAAAAGTCCAAATCTGCTGCCAAATTTAACAGCTATAAAATCGACCTATTATTTGCCACATTCCCATTTGCTGAGGGAGATAACGGATTGTTAAATGTAAACCTATAACATATATCAAAATACATAAAGGTTGTCGTGTTTTTTCTGTACAAAAGCATCATGTTGGAATCAAAAAGTGGTCTTGTTTATAATACAGTCGAATTTTCACGATTTTATTCAATATTTCAATAGAAATCACTAATATTCAGAGACCTTTGACAGCTTTCGTCAAATTGCATTTCGATAAGGTATTTTCCCATTGGACCATAATATTAATGTTGGTGAAATTGGCCCTAAGTCAGGCATTAAAGTCACTCAGTTTGGCATTTTTGGTGGATGTACCAAAATTTCTAATTCTGATGTCTAAATTACATTTATATTTACCCATCTTCCCTCAATTTTGACTTCAGATTTTTATGTTCAAAGTGGGAAATATATAATCGGATCCCAAGCACACACCACATTTACTTCCTACTAATATTGTTAACGTAAAATTTCGCAAATGAGATGAGATTACGTCTTTTGGATATTATACGACGTGCGCATCACGAAAAGCCATGTCATACATTTCCGTCGGTCTGTATGTCTGTCCGCTAATCCTTGTCTGACTATTACTTGGAATGTATCGCATGGCATTTTAACACAAGGTTTCTACTTTGCTAAGGACCAAAAAGCATTGTAGTTTTTGCAGACCATTCCGTTTCGGCGGAAAAAGGACAAAAAAAAAATTAAATGGGTCAGACTTTTTTCAGCGTTTCAGAGGCGAATGGTCATTTTCAGAATCCTTTTTATTTCGAAGGTCCGTGATTAGATACGATAAAATTGTAACTTCACAGATAAATACTAGTAGCCAGCTTCTTGTCTGTGCTCACTTCGCTATGAACACGTGGGTATCGAGATCTAGGATGGAACCGTGTACATTCTAGAACTCTGGAAATGAACTCGGAGCATGTCTATAACTTATACTCTGACTTATACTGAACTTTGCCGCAACATAGACGTTTTACTCCATTCTTGAATTTTTCAATATTATATCCAAGAAAGATTACATTGAACCTTGTGCCAAAAAAGGTTCACTTTGATGTATAGAGGGTGCCGAACATCACCTGGCCGTAACCCGTCCGGGCTATATCTTTGCACATCCAAGAATAATCTATACAATATATATGTTACGGGTAAAGTTAGAATAATGATTAGACTTAGGTTTACCCGGGTAAACTGCACAATACCCAGACAACATGGGTAGAGTCCAAAGTATTACTAAAATTGTAAATCGGACTTTAACCGCGTTCTATCCACTTTCGTGTGGTTAATGTTAAAAAATAACGCCATAAATGTTTTAAAAACACACATTTTTAAAAGAACAGATTTTAAAAATCAAAGGTTACACTGAAACTGTATCATAACAAAGTAAAAGATACTATAATCTATTTGCTTAAACAGGATAAGCTGTTATGACATTTTGATTTACAAAGATTTCCAATAACCTTACATTCACAATTATTGGTCATGCATTTAGTTTAACAGTTGCATCGTTTATAACCCTGGCCTCCTAAAAGAGATTGTTGGTTTGCGAGTTGTCGTAAACTTTTCTTCTCCAGTGATACACTTTCCATATCTACAAGTTTCACATTACACATAGAAAATTGGTCCCTGGAAAACATCTCCTCGATACTTCCTCTCTTGTTTGCTAGCTTATAAAAATCGTCGTCAGTTTTTTCGATTACTGTCATGAGAATATTTCTAAAATCACCCCTTCCTCTTCCGACATCTGGAATTTTCACTCTCACTGTATCTCCAACAGAACATGGCGGAGACTTTGAATTAGGCAAAGCTTTTATTTTATAAATTTCGTATTGCCTCTAGTCTGCTTGACCGTATGTTATTTTTGGCACAAACAAAGTTCACAACATATATTCCTTGATGTACTTGGTTTGTCACACTCTGAAGCTTTCTCCTGATCATCTGAAGTTACCATATTACCAGCGTTTTCTCTAAAATTGTTGTTGATATTTTGCATATTTCCATCTTCAGTGATATTTTCTAGCATGATATCTGTTTCTGGGTTACTGTCCATAGATTGGTCTTTATTTTGTTCTTCTTGAAGCTCTTCACCTACACCAAATTCCTCCACAACCTTCTCGAGCTCTTCTTCGGTTCGTAGATTTGCCATGGAAATATTTTAAGGCCACTCCGCATTGTACATTGGCGAATTCACGGCCGTTGTCCGATTGTGGTATGGATGGGGCGCCGAAAATACAAAATATGTCTATCAGGCTCTTAGCTACTTCCTCAGCCCTTTTCGATGTTAATGCACGTATTTGAACAAACTTGGTTAAATGGTCCTGATATACCATGATAAATTTATATTCTCCATCTTGATGTGATTGCATGTCAATCAGGTCCACTTGACAAAGGCTGTTCATCTCCGAAAAAACCATCGGTTTAACCACAAGTCCTTTTTTGCCAGATTTATGCCTTATGCGCAGATATAACTTAATAACATCTTGAGTTATATTCTTGTACTTTTTTTTACATTCACTTTCCATACGATGTCTTCCACCGTGTCCTATAGCTAAATGTGCATCGTGCAAAATGTCAAACATTTCATCGTTTGTAACATAATATTTTATGCTAGATTCACCTGACGATACACGAGCAATAAGCTTTTCAACGCGTCTCACGGAACATATGTCAAACCTCTTTAACCGTCGATATTGTAGAGTAGTCTTAGTTTTAATATTTTTTGCCAACTTGATTGATTCTAACATTTCTTGGTATTGTTCATTATTAAAATAAAAACTGTTTGCACTTTTTGAAGACACCAACTCATTGAAAACTTCATAAAAACGCTGTGATAAACGCGCGCGTCCGCTTTCTTCGGTTGCCATTTTAGAACTGCACGTGGTGAAAGATGATGCAATAATAATTTCTACATCCAACTTTAACCACCCGAGAGCGGATAAAACGCGTTTTACCCGGGTAAAGTTCGAAATATGTAAAATTTCAATACTATTTTGGACATTAACCACTTTTTCTGGGTATTGTAGAGTTTACCCGCGTAAACCTAAGTTTAATCGTTATTCTAACTTTACCCGTACATATACATGATTTTAGCACCTCAAAAACGTTTAACTCTGTGATACAGCCAATGACGCAGATTAATGTTCAAAATATCCAACACTGTTTCCCATACTACTGACCCTTTTAATAATGATAATCTTTATTCAAGTTATCATATTTCAATGACAGAGAACACGTCAAATGCAAAAAGTAACAAGGAAAAGTTATATACATATCGATCAAATTCTAATTATTTCACAAAATAAACATTTTATACATATAAATATGTACAAACATGACAGAAATCAAGGGTACCAACAATTAATAAAAACACGCACTTCAACACACTGAACAGATAGGTACAACAAGGTAAAACCATATACATAGCAAATATTTTAAAAATATTATTGGTGTTACAGAGAAATTCATTACATTCATAGTACGCTTTTTAAAGAAGCATTTTTTATTGTTTTGCTGTATAACTGTTTAATCTGCTCAGGTAATCTATTGTAAAGCCTTATGCCCACGTAGTTAGGATCATTTTCTGTTTTAACAAGCCTGGGAGCAGGTAATTGTAGTATTAAAGCATTCCTAGTATTATAGTTGTGATTATCGTTTATACTGCGAAAGCTTGTCAAATTTAATTTGACATGTATCAACATCTCATAAATATAGATACTCTATTCTGTATTCGTCATCGTGCGAGCTGCGGTCTTGTGTTCTTGCGAGTTTGCCCGACTGTGCAGTCTACTGACTCACACCATAGAGGGTTGCTGTGCGATTCCGCTTGACTATAATGTAACTGCGCCTGATGCTTGATGTAGTCCCTTAGGTAAGGGATGTCGAGGTCTCTGTGAAGGGTCTCGTTGGATACATACCATGGTGCGTTAGTGATGGTTTTGGCAAGAAAACACCATGCTGCACACGCGTAAGTGATTGCTGGTCTGATAACCATTTTTTATATCCGAACTTTGTTGACCAAACTCAATTTTGAGATTCTACATAGCATACGGTAGAGTTGGCAAAACATAATTTGGAATTTAGTTTTTGACGCTTTAGTGTGTTTCTACCAAGTCACCCCTGTCAAGAGTGGCACCGAGATACTTAGCGGAATTCCCTCAAGGTTTACGAGCTCCATTCACTGAAACCTCAGGCGAGGCGCCGCTACGTTTTTTAGTACAATACATAGCCTGCGTTTTCGAGTAATTAATTTTGATTAGCCACCGGTCTGCCCAATCCAGGATTGACCCTAGAACCGAACCCTGAGGGACGCCGGCTCTGATGGGCCGTACTGTCGACAAGACGTTATTAATTTTGATCAGAAATCTTCTACCTTCAAGGAAGGAATTCAAAAGTTTTAGGAGCCAAACTGGAAAGCCCCTTTGAATTAGTTTATAGAGAAGGCCCTTGTGCCACACCTTGTCAAATGCCTTCCAGACATACAGAAGCAAGATGCCAGTACTTTCGTTAAGGGTGAAGCCCCTGGTTACTCGCTCCACAAGCCTGTAGCTCCGTTTTATTAACAGACCGAAATCAAAATTGCACGTCAGGAATCACATGGTGATCTGACGAGAAATTCGCAAGGTGACGTAAAATCACCTTTTCAGCGAGCTTAGACGGAGCAGACAGTAGGCTAATGGGACGATAGTCCTGGGGAAATATCAAACCCACCTTCTTTGGAATCATTATAACTTCCGCAGTCTTCCACGCCGATGGAAAGTACTGGGTCCTTAGCATGGCATTGATAATGGCCCCGAGATAAGTCAAGGACTACCGTGAAAGCAGCTTCAGCGCCTTATTAGTGATTTGATCCTCCACAGGCGCTTTACGCACCTTGAGGTCTTTTATATGACCTTGGAGCTCTGCTGGTGTGCAATGCGGGATCTCGGGAAATGCCGCTGACGTGCTGTGCAAATCTTCAGTTGAAGAATCTTCAGAAAAAGTATGTTCTGAGGAAGAATCACTAATGGCTGCGCCGGGATCAATGACGCCCTAAAATATCTCCTGACGGATTTTACAATTTATTGCTGCTCGTCGAGGTCATTATCAAGATCATATTTGGGGGAAAACTGTCATTCCATCATTCCATGGCATCAGCGAAAATCTCGATCTTGTCCTCTGTCTTGAAGACTATTCCCCCAGGACCGTGGATGTGCGACTTCGCAACGTTCCAGAGAGGAGTATTTGAGTCAAGCATCCCCGCCAGAAAGTCGTTCCATTGCTCATTGCGGAATTTACTTCAGTTCATGGACACGGTTCGTCGATCTGCGAATGTTATCAGGATGATAAGACCTTTTCGCTTGCTCACAAATATAGATACATGCTGAGGTTAAAATCCCCGTCTCTCAAAAAATCCCTCTACAACTACACAAGCTGTTGGCCCCTGTCATGAATCTCATAATTCTCCTCTGAATAATAAAAGCCCGATTTGCAAGATAGGATGGTACCCAAACTGTTACACCATAGGTTATAGCTGATTAAAAGTAGGAAAACTAATAATAATAATAATAATAATAATATGCCTTTATTTTACCTGGCGGGTGTATCAGCTAATAGCTGCTTTTGGTACCAACCAGGGCTACATAAGTTTAACACACATAAAAAAATCACAGATACAAAAAAAAAATAATGATCAAGACATATAGTACTGAAAAGTGACAAATACAACATAACAGTGTGTAAAATGTGAAGACAGATTTAAATCACATTCACTCACACACTCACTGAAACAGAAATAATGAAAAAAAAAGACCACAACCAGACACTTAATGTAGAATCACAGCAGTTACAAGATGAAAGCTTAGTATAGAATTAGGTATTATCGAGAACAAATTGCTTTATTTTAACTTTAAAATTATTGTTACTCAAACTTTTCAGATCTGATGATAGACAATTATAAAGGGAAGGCGCTATGTATGAGAAGCACTTTGTGAATTGTGTTGATTTATGGGGGGGCATATCGAGGGTATAACCTACAAAGCGTAAGTTCGCCGAGTGATGCTGACTTCTAAATGAGAGTTTGCTGCTCAGATATGCTGGATATTTGGTTAATAGGACTGTCTGTACTATGACCAACAAGTGTACAATCCATCTCTGACGCATCGTGAGCCAGTTGACATCCTTAATGTATCTAGTAATGTGTTCCCTTCTCGGAACATCTAATGAATACCTGATACAACTATTTTGCACTTTTTGTATCCTATAAGCTTCCGACTGTGTCAGGCATGGACCATACACCGCATCAGCGTATTCGACTTTGCTGAGAATCAAAGAGTTACAAAGCTTGATCTTGGTTTGACTAGATAATACATTTTTATAACTGTAAATTGTCTTGAGCTTAGCATATGAATTTTGCACAACCCTGGAAACGTGATCGTGAAACGTGAGATGTTCATCCACTATTACTCCTAAATTTTTCACGGATTTTACATGAGGCAAGTCTCCACCTTCCAGGTGTAATTCTATCAAGTTACTATCGAAATTACTTTGTATGGACTTAATAGTTATGACAGCAGATTTGTTTGAATTGATAAGTAACCCGTGATCGTTATACCACTTTGCAACACGATCTAGATCACAAGACATTCTCCTGTTTGCCTCCAGGAAATCGAAAGGACGGTAAGACAAATACAGTTGGGTATCGTCAGCGTAAGACTGAATAGAACAATATTTAATGTCACGACTTAGATCGAACGTATACAAAGTAAACAAAATTGGGCCAAGTATGGAGCCCTGCGGTACCCCCTTCAGAATCGCACTTTTATCGGACATACAGCCGCCTACATTGACTAGCTGTGACCGCTCATGCAAGTAACTCCTAAACCACGTAACAGTACTATCAGAAAATCCAAGATAATGCAGCTTACCAAGAAGCAATTCATGATTGATAGAATCGAAAGCTTTGCTGAGATCAACTAGAATTGACGTTGTGACACAAGATTTATCCATAGCTCTGATATAGTCATCACATATGTTTATCAAAGTGGTAACCGTACTGTGACCTTTCCGAAACCCCGACTGAACATTTGGAATCAAACTGTTTTTATTTATGTGTCCTAGTATTTGCTCATAGACAATTCTTTCCAGAATTTTAGATAGCAATGGCAGTATACTAATAGGCCTGAAATCACCAGGTGCTATCGGATCATCAATTTTTGCAAGAGGTCTAACCATAGCGGCTTTCCATAGGCTCGGCACGACACCTTTTTCTAGTGAAAAATTTATAATGTGTGTTAATGCATCGATACAGTATGGAATTAGGCGAATCAAAAGATCTAAGTTTAGGCCATCCAGACCCTTTGCACATGACTTAATTTTAGAAAAAATATCCAAAACCCTTTCTTTAGTAACAAGTCTAAAGCTAAACGGTTGAACTGCAGGGGAAAGATGATTTGTGTTATAGAATGTCCGTAAGTAGTTATTAACCTTATTGACGGGAATAGAGTCTATGAAATAATCATTAAGCATGTCAGGCTGTATTGAACACCGGTTATCATTTTTAGAACCATGAACGCCAAGGTTTTTGATAGCATTCCACCATTCTCGACTATTGTTGCTTTGTCTCAGTTTATATTCAATGTAAGCTTTCTTTTCCCTCCTGAAAGAGGCTGTGACAAGATTTCTAAGCTGTTTATAATATATCCATTTTGAAGCTATTATTACACTGGGATACTTGTTCTTTACTGCTTTAATATATTGAGAATAAGCCTTATTTCGGTAGTCCATTAGTAATAGGGGTCTATCAACTATAAAGCTGAATCTATTGATGCCATACCCCACTTTGATTTTCTTTACAAAGGTGATCTATGTGAGGGTGACAACTACACTTTTAGGTTAAATGAAGTCCAAGAAACTTCACTCTCTGGCATTGCTTAATTGTCCCTGATGAGATTTATTTAGTATGCTGTGATCTGTTTCCGGTGCATACATGAAACTGATAGTTCAATACCAGGCCATTATCAATAAACCACTCATTAATCCATGTGCCAATGTTTTTTTGGCTTCAGCGCCCCTTTCACCTTATTAAACAGTCTCTGAAGAACGAATGCTTGCAGTTTTTCGTGATGTTGAAATCTACTTACTATACGACAATACTCACAGAATAAATTGAATCTGAAAAGATATGAATCCCTAAAATTTGCGTAGAACACAGAACTAAAGAATGTGGGCTGGGGAAGGGGAAGCTGCTGTCAGCTCCCTGAAATTTATTACTGTTTTTTTATCAAGGGGTCTTTGAATCTTGCTTCTGATTTCCCGCTAGTGCACGGCTAAGAGAAGTTACGCAACGCTGCTCAAATGTATGTTAATCCTAAGAGACTCTCTTGAAAAAATTAAAAGGAACTTCTCGACTTAATAGTGTTTATCAGCGTACTGCTTTAAGTATATCTGATACGATTACGCAAAAGAGGATTATTAATTTCCGATGACGTTTGGATTCTCTTGATTGTCCATTGACGTTGGCTAGCTAACGAAATTTGGGATCTAAGATTCATATAAAAGAGCAAAATGTACTCAGAATTTTTCAGAATTGAAAATCTAGAGGATAAACAAAACGAAAACGTCACGCTTGTCGGAGTTTTTCAGACTTCAAATCCTTCATAACTTGAAAACAGTTAACCTTAGAGAAAAGTTGCTCCGTTACAGAAAAGATCTGCTTGGACCGAAGCAAAAACATTTTTTGGAATTCACTTAAAATGGAATAGAATAGAAACGTTAGGACCGATGACAATTTTTCAAATACGTATATTCTAGATCTCAACACGTAGAACGAAAGCGACCATGGGCCATAGTTTTTCCACGAGCGACTTCCGAGATACAGGGCAGTCCGTACGCTATTCTAGTTTATTGCGGCATTGGGTCCACAATACGAGCCCCTTCCCACTTCAGTTGGCCCACTTCAAGATTTATTTACTTCTAAAACAATTTATTTTTTCAATAACATTTTAGATACACCCTAGTCGTAAAAAATACATATTTGAAATCACTTAGACCTATAACTAATAGAACATCTGAACAAATAAACAATGTGCGAATAAATGCGCGAAGTTAACAAAGAAACAATTGAAAGATTACCATTATGTAACATTACCTTTATTTTTTATTACGGCTGAAATTCTTTGGGGCTTAGTGATAACCAAGTTTTGGCAAACACCTGGTGTAAAACAATCCCATATTTCTTGAAGCTTTTGTCTCAGTTCGGTGATTGTACGAGCAGGATGTTGTCGTAAAACCTTTTTCATATCGTGCCACAAAGTTTCAATAGGTGACAGATCTGGACTGCTAGAAACCCATTTCAAAAGTGGTACATTATTTTCTTCCATCCATTTTATAGCCTTTTATGAGGTATGGCACGCTGCACTATCTTGCTGAAACACAAAATCTTGGCCGGATGTCAAATATTCTTCCATCACTGGTAAAAGCGATCCTTCTAAAATTGCCAAATATTTGTATCCACATTTCCATCAATAAAGCGAAGTTTTCCTACCCCTTTTGATGACTTACTGCCTTAGACCATAATGGATGCTGGAAATTTCACTTTTCTCTTCAGACAGTCAACATGGAACGCTTCATTTTTTTGCGAATAACTCTAATGCGACTGTCACCAACACAAACTTCGAATCAGGCCTCATCACTCCATTGTATTGCACACCATTGTTGTCCATTGTCTATGTTCTTTAGCCCATCTAAGCCGATTTTTCTTTTGCAGTGGAGTTAATAGTAGCTTTTCTTTGGCCCATAAAAAAGTCGTGCAACTTTAGCCTTTATTTTTCACAGCCACCTATGCGTTATAGACTTATTTTGCATTGAAATGAAAATAGGTTGATATGCTGTAATTGCAACATGTGTTATTTTTATGCTGCAAATTTGATTAGGGAGTGATAAAGTTGGTGTTTTCTACTATATATTATCAAAATATTCATTGTTAACATTTTAAACCTATAAAACCTTGCTACATTTTTATTATTTGTGTTTGATAAGAAAACAACTAGGATTTCAATAGTTGGGCCAACTGAAGTGGGAAGGGGCTCGTAATAGTAGTGTAATAGTTCTTTGATGTTTTCGTTTCTATAGTCATTCCTACTAGCCGGTCAGCAACATTTCAATTCTGTCACATGGTCCAGACTTGCATTCAGTACTATTATAAAGACATAAACTTTTCCAAAAACTGTACAGGATTATCCTTGAGGGTCCCTGTCCAGGATTATACAGGGTGTCCCATTATTGAATTGGATGTCAAATTTGTTTTTCATAGGTATCCATTTTTTGTTACATTTTTTTATACACTAAGTGCTTCTGCCTCTTTTTGAGTTTTTTAGGAGATACCCTTTAATATGTGGTCTTGGAAAAGGTAAGAAAACGTGGAAGTATTTCAAACAGCATTTCAACCATCTCAATAGATAGAGTCAAAAAGTTACATTCTTAAGCTGTTGTCCTCAATATCGTCACATAAACACATATGGTCATGTATCTAAAAATTACTTAGAACGTTTTAAGGAACAGACAACTATGAGAAGTCTGTACAAGTAACTGCTTCGAACAATAATAAGAATGCGAAAACTAGGTAGCAACATGAGATTATAAGTTACCTTCCTACATAACATTTAAAGAGGTCGATGTATTGGTTGCTCGTATTTCTTTTTTTTAATTTTATCCCATCAACCACTCATAGAACATTAAAGTACGTAATAAAACGACCAGTAGCCATTCCCTATTCTTGTATGGCCAATTAACAGATACCAATGGGTATCTATCACAGAAGCAACTTTGTTATGCAATATGCATGTCATTAGTTGAACACCCTGTACAATCCTAGGTACCTTTAAAACATATTCCAACCAGCAGGGGTATTACCTAACTTGAAAAGTGACGTTATCTCGGTTTTTTGACACTATTTAGGTTTTTAATGACATGACGTGAACTTGAACTAGCTGTCGTACATTTCAAGCTCATTTTTAGCAAGCGCGAAATGAACTATTTGCACACTAGCCCACTCAGTTATCAGGTTGATATTTTATTGGTTAATTTGTCATTACCCAGGTGTTTCACGTAATAACCCTGCAGGTTACTACAGGATAATATTGAATAGGCTGTGGACAAGTATGCGTTAGGGAGTAACAATTGATCCATGCAAGTTTGAGTCTCACGGTACATGTGACAGATGTAATGTCGCAGAACCGGCTAGTAGGGATAATACTGTATACCATGTACCTAATCTACAATAAGCCAGAATGAGGTACAGACTGCTCAACTTCGAGCCTCTGAATCTCGGAACTACATTTTCAAAATTTTGCCCCTACCCCATCGACACTTTCGTTTTACGTTTTCAAAAAATAAAATAGCTGAAAGGAATATCCTATAAGCTTTCCGCGGCATCTGCTTCACCGGGTTATCGCTACCTATACCATAACTATCTACAACTGTAATGACTCATCAATGTTCACGTGAACATCACTCAACCACCGGTAGTCGGGTTTTCAGTGGCAGGGTAAGAATTTTTATTGTGGGTGAACTTGATTTCTTTTATATGTTTAATAGAAAAGGAAATGATTTGAAAGACGTTGTAGATCAGAAACTTGGAGATTACCTTTGTCAGTTTCTTTCTCTGATTATCCATGAGCTAATTGAAAGTAATAAGCTGTGGCTATCGCTTTCTTCGCCAAGATTGGCTATAACTGGCTCCATCATGTTGTGGTCAAACTGCCACATTTTTGTTTCTTCCTCCACAACATGACGGTAGTTGTATTATGGCGCGCAAGATAACCCTTCAGATGTTCCTAGATGAGCTCTATTGGGTTCAGTTCACTGGGGGTATAATGTCAATACTTTTGATCTTTGCATGTATAGCCTTAAGGACCGGTATCTGAATCCTAATGAAGAATGAATGTTCGGTTCGTATTAATGCCATTTTGCTGTTGCCATTTGGTCTAATAGCCTTTCGTCCCTTCAAATGGAACTTTGGATCAGCAGTAGCTCCAGTTTTCTCCTGTTCATGCTCCACCCTGCGAACAGCCCACTCTTCGCAACGCGTAAGTGCATCTCCCTGCGACAAAGTCACGATATCTTACGCGTCCTTTTCAGTGCCTTAAGACGCTTTCTAATTATTTCCTAGCTTCCAATACTTGCACCCCCAGCCTCATCCTCGATAGTTAAGGAAATATAGGTATAACCCGAACAATAACAACAGAAATAACCAAACAACAATTCTTCTAACAACAAACAATATCACGCAGTAACTAGACTCTCAACGAAACAAGTTCCAAGCACTACTGGTCTACGCCAATGTATCGGGCCTTGTAGCGTGGAAGCGTCATCTTATTCCAGGACCGGAATCATTCTTCATTTTAGTTTAATTATGGTAATATTCATGCGACTTCCTTACTCTTAGAATGTTTGTTGATTTTGACTGTTTTTAATGTTTTATTACAGGTAGCCGAGCTCATCAGTGGAAAAACCATACGTTATGATTTTTAAGGCCTCAAAATCATCTTGATTTGCAAAAAGTTGTAAAACTACTACTAGAATAAGCCCACGGCTTCGCCCGCAACTGCTTGAGCAAACCAAGCCATTTGACATCCGTTCCGAAACAGGCAAGGACTTAATAAGGCAACCAGAGGATGATTGAAAATGACTATTTTCTCATGAAAAGCGTTGTTGTGGTTTGTTTATAACAGATCGCTATATGCTTGCGCGGATCTTTTAGTTCTTTTGAAGACCCATATTTTCGTAGTATTTTATAGGAATCCTTTCCACGTAAAGCTGTGGCAAATCTTCAATTATTTTCCCATGTTGTGCATTTCTTTGATGACCAATCATGAGTGTGCCTCACCTTATAATGTATTGTTCCATCAGGTTCATACTTCAATTGTCTTATTGAATTAACTGTTTCGGAGGTACCAGGACTTATTGAAGGATAGTAACTGAGGCTGTTATAGTCTTTAATAAAGTCATGGTTAAGGGACTCAACCTTATATAACTTTATATGGAGAAGGATGTCTCCGAGCAGTTCTACAGATTCCTACATAATCTGCAGGGACATTAATAGCATCTTTCAGCGGACTTTCTATTGCAGAGTGCATAGAATCACACTCCATTTGAGTGAGACCTCTCTAGGTACTTTTGGAAAATAGTTACTTTTCTCAGGATTGCTAGATTGAGCACAGCATTGGCAAGTGCAACATTTCTGTTTTGACTGGTGCATCCGTCACTATATAGAATGTACTATGGAATCGAATTCTGGTCAATTTCGCTTGATGGAAATTCTACTATGATTGAGGAATAAACGCTTGCTGTTAAACCACCCTCTGATTCGTTTTACAAATAGCATGCCCAGCTCTTTGTCTTCAAATTATAGAATGTGAAATTTTGTACAGCCAGTTTAGTTTTAAAATCGGTAGATGACACATTTGATTTTGCAGCAAGTAACACAGCCTGCATATCCATAGTGTATACCTTGTAGTCCTGAATAGACTTTTTATCTTTGTCTTTTGCAGCTCTCGCCTCTTGATTTTTCTGTTGGTGCAAGTTAAACACTTCTTCTCCAACATCTCTTGCTTTGTATCAAACGCATAGGTCACACTCGTCTTCCTTTGGCCGAAAAATTCTCAAATTCATGTGGTCAAATACCCCAAGAAAAGTTGCTAAAGACAGCGGTCGTTCATTATTGCAATATGACCTGTAGAGCTCATACAACTGAGACTTAGATTTCGAATTAGGTTCGAAAGACTGTTTTTTGCCAGAGCTGCGACATTAATGACTTTCCATTTTTGGTAATATATCAAAGAATTCATTCAAATGACTTTTTCTTATTTTCCTTTCACCTCCAGGATCCTCTAATTCAGTATTTACCTTACTCTCAGTAGCTTCTGTGAAAATGTGTTCGGTGGACTGTTGCTGGGACTTGGTCAGGCTATGCTTCAGCCAGTTATTGTCCACTGTTTAATAGCTAAAGTTTTATCAAACAGAGATTTGCAAACTCCCAGTGTAGAACCATTTACCTTTCTTAAGAAAAAGATGTACGTACAAGTCCTTCTGCTAGCATCGTCTTCCTTCCGATTTCTTTTTCGCTGTGTTGGTATACATTCAGCTAGTGCTGTTATAAATAGCTGTTTCTCCTCTCATGATAACTTCCAAAACTAATCAAAAATCGATTTTCTGTTAGTTTCAGTAAGTTGGGAGCACCGAGGTTTGGTTCGATTATCAGTTACACAGTTACATCTGCCTAACAAGGTATTATCTGGTTTCTCAAGATCATATTTCCAGACATCGTTGAGTTTTCTTTTCCCTAAGTAAGATAAACCACTTTCTCTTCTTTGTTTATTTTGCTCTTGCTTCCAATCTTTAATGTCTACTTTGTCTCCCTTTACGTCGCTGTCGCTTAATATTTTCTAGAGGTCTATTGCTTCCTAGTATTTCTGCGGCGTTTTCTTGGTACAAGTTGTGAATTCCTCTTAATACATTTTCAGATGAATTACATTCGTTTTCGGTGTCTCCGCACGTTGTTCTTGATTTTCTTGTCCCTGATTGTCGTCACCTTGATTTGGCCTATGTATCGCTACATTTTCTGGGGTTTGCACAATCGTATGGTCTGAGATTCCAGAGCCTTGTGTTTCGTCGGAAGGGAAAACGGCATCGAACATGTTTTCTGGTACAACAGAATTTATTAACATTATTCCAATATCTCAAAGTTTGTCAAGATGATTGTGTACTATTTAGAATGTGTAAATCGAATACTCAGAGCTTAGAAACCAGGCTCTGATTACGAGTATGCGTCATTACAGCTTCAGATGGCTACAGTATAATCTCTTGATTCATCTCATCTTAGGAGAATCCAAGAAACGTGATATTGAGAAAAAAAACGTGTTTTTAAATTCCTCCCTTCCAATACGGTGTCATAGTCTGCTTTGTTGTTATAACCAATACAAATCAAATCTCTTCTACTATAATAGGGTGTCCGCAAAGCTGGAACTTTTCTCTATACGGTGGTTAGATCTTGAAAAGGTAAGCGCTATTTCCTAGTAGCATATAAACCAAAATAACCGAGATATTAGGCTCCGCAAAATCAGTCAAGCCAACCAAATCTAATCCACTCCAGTATCCCGATCAGGTTAAAAGTTAGGATGCTCGACATAGTTCAGGCGTCCACAGCGTAGGTAAACAAAACACAAACCAACCAGTTTGAAAAAGCGAAAATGGCACACTCGCACACCAGTATTGAACTTGTCGTTATAATCTTAATTCATGGTGAGCCTCTTCAAAATAGTACCGAGGCTTCGCGGACTGAGACTTTACCATTCAAGGCCGCGTAAATTTGTTTATCTTGTGCAAAGAGCTATACATACAGGACTTCGAATGATGCAACCTGAATAATGAGTACTGAGTATTGTATAAAAAAATGCTTTAACAAGCACTAGGGAGGTGGCTAGACAAGGCCAAATGCAAGACTGAAGTGTGGTAAACGCTGCGTGGTGATGGATTGTACCTCGTGTACAAGCGCTCCAAGCTCAGGCCACCAACATTTTCTTTAAATATTTCTGCTGCCATGGTAAGTGGTCATTTTATTTTCTCGAATAGTCTGAGGGGTTTACAATACTTACACCTTCTACGAAACATTTTGCCAAGGCCGACAACTTCGAACAGTATTTATTGGTGACAGATTCGTATTTGAAGTTTATCTGCAGATGAACCATTTATTTTTTTTCTACTTTTTCGCTACTGTTTGACCACACATTAGCTTAGTTATTCTAGGCGTCATTGTTTCTGAAAAGGAAATTCCCAACTTCCAGGATACCATGTATATCTTTCTCATTTTAATTTACATCATTAATAATGATGATAATAATAATAATAATAATGCGTTCATTGCCCAACAGTTATCACCATTTACAGAGCAAAAAGCAGTAGTATAGCTTACATGGTAGTTACAGCACAAAATGTAAAACAGAAAAAAACAGAAACAAAAGAAACATGAAAAACTTGACCAAAATCCATCATAGATGGGCGCGAGATTTATTCTTTAATTCACAGACACTGCTGTGAAAAATATCACATGCAGTTCACATAAAATTGACTGGAGCCTTTAGTAGTAAGTTAGTTTGAGCTCTTTTGCACAGGAAAGTCCTGTATATTCTAGATGTTATTCTAGGAACCAGAATATCTACTTGGGCTAACAATACAGGACAATCTACTTTTCCATGGAAAAGCTTGTGCAAGGAAAGTACCGATAACTGATATCTACGGCTCTCCAAAGACTGATATTCAAATCTATGTAGCAGCTCATTATATCTACAGCCTTTTGGTGGATACACACCATCATTTTAAAAGCTATGAATTTAAAAAAATATTTTGTGCTTTTTCAATAGCAATGATATATTGTCTATATATAGGACTCCAGTTTAGATCTTACTAGACTCAAATACAGAGACGATAATGCTGCAATTCCTAACAATAAAACCGTATGTGCGACAAGCACTCAGCGCTGTTTGGCTTACATGAAAATTAAATGTCAACTGACGAGGTCCCAAATTGGATCCCTGCGGCACACCGCTAGTGGCAGTGAATACTTCCGATCTCACATTATTTACACATACGTATTGTTGTCTATTAGATAAATATGATTTTAATAGCAAGACATAGTTATTTTGTAAACCTAGGTAACAAAGTTTCTTGAGGAGAATCTCATGACTGATCTTGTCAAGAGCTTTGGAAAAGTCGGCATACATTACATCAACTTGACCCCTGCTGTCAACTGTTTCACATAAAAACTGGCAAAAAACCGCTAAGCTGTTAATAGTTGACCGAAACTTCGTGAAACCGTGTTGATAAATAGAAATGCAATTTTTTGCAGACTGGTAGATACGATCGTATAAAATCATGTCAAGAAGCTTAGCAAAATTGTTCAAAATGGATATTCCCCTGTAGTTAGTGATGATAGTGGAAACTTGACTTTTGAATATAGGGCATATTTTAGCGATTTTAAACTTGTCAGGAAAAACGGAAGTATTCAGGATCAAATTAAACAATACTTTAAGTGGCCTTGCTAGTACTGCTATGCAGTCTTTAAGAAAGACAGATGGAATTTGATCTGGCCCAGAAGTAAACTTATTTTTTAATTTTCGTCCAACTTTTAGAATTTCGCGCTCAGATATCGCTACGCAGGTGATATCCAAAAGATCGCATCCTTGAAAGTCAAAACTAAGTTGTTCATCAGTAATATCAGGTACAGAGTGAACACTCTCAAAAAACTTAGCGAAAGCATTACTGCTATGTTTAGGATCATTTAACATTTCATTGCCATCAGACATTTGTCCAGGAATCCTAGAAGTATTATTTTTTTTGATGCATGAAGGCCCAAAATGATTTCGGTTCATGTTTTAACTGATTTTGAATTTTGTTTATGTACTGATCATAAGCTTCTTTCATTTTCTGCTTAACAGTTACTCTTAGCCTTCTAAAATTTTCATAGCATTTCGTGAAAATTTAAATTTCTTATGCAATTCAGCCTTTTCCTTAACTAGAAGAATAACTTCAGCTGTATACCAAACAGGATATCTATGCCTAAACTTTTTATAGACTGGTACATGTATATCAAGTAGATCGTATATCTTACCATAGAATCTGTCAACCGCTTGGTTACTATCACCAATATTTTCCAAAAATGACCAATCAATAAACAGCAAATCCTAATACAATGCAACGAAGTCAGCTTTTTTGAAATTGTATGTTCCATAACTGAATTGACAGATTCATGTTTGGGAAAGATCTTATTAAGCGTTACAGATAGGGCTGGATGATGATGGTCTTCATCAACTAAAGGAGTGCAGTCTTTCTCAACAGTACAGTCAAAATTACTTATAACTAAATATAGCATTTTGTTATGACTATTAAGTACATTACAGTATTGACAAACATTTAAAAAAGATAAAAAATTAATCATGGAGGAAGTCTTATGATCATCCAAACGATTTTCAACAAATCAACTACAGTTAAAGTCCCCTATAATAAAGAACTTTTTTGAACGCAATATATCCCAACTTTCCAGCATGTCTAAAAAATTATCAAAGTCTTCGAAAGCAATACTATGTGTTATACGAAAAACTGCTACATATAAGGTGTAAAATGATATGAAACACTTACATACAAGAAAATTTATTTCCGGAAACTGAACTCCAAATCGAGAAGTATTTACTACCTCAGACTTCATCAAGGGATCTATTGCTAACAGCACACCTCCCCCAGTAGAGAATCCAAGCTGATCGCAGTTCCTATCCTTTCGATGTACATCATAATGATTTGGAAATAATTCAATAGACTTTACCTCTGGTTTTAACCACGTCTGACTAAGAGCAATAATGCTGTATTCACACACACTCGCACTTGAGAAAAACATATCGATCATGTTGTTAAGACCTCTAACATTTTGGTAGTAGGCACAGGTAGCGACTGGTTCACTGTTGGGTTCTATCAGTTTAACGGAACAATTTTTGGAACATCATTAATATATTTGATTCGACAGTTATTATCACCAGTATTATGTCGATTGACAAGTTCTTCCTTTATACTTTTGTAATATTCGATTTGTCTTTTAGTGCGATCAGAAGAAATAATGATATTAAAAATGACTCACGTCAACGTATAGATGTGCCACTGGAAACACTTGCACTGGCGGTGACTCCTTCGGTATATACCTGTAGAACTCCTCATCGTCCCTATACCACTTAATGGTATAAAGCGCGGCAGATTCCAAGTCATAGTCACAGGACAAAGTCACTGTATCACCAACACGAACTGCTTCTGGCACTTTTATGTTCACGTCCTTCAGAGCAAACGCATCTGAAATAAGATGTTAAGCGTTAGTAATAAATCTAATGGAAAAATCTTCTTTGGAAAATATTCTTGGTTGTTGGATTACTTGAATATGAGTATATGATTTCGATATCTTTAACTTGTGCAAGTGCAATATATTGGCCGCCAATAAATTTGAATTGAATTTAATCAGGTGGCAACCAGAATTATTATCTGGAAAGTAAAATGAATAATTATCACCAAAATTCAAAACCTAAAATAAAAGATGCCAGCAGGGAGAATAGTTGTACGCATAACGGAAATTTAAAGGAGTTACGGGGAATTAATAGGAATTGAGATTAATTAAGGAGAAATATTGGGAACTACGCTAATTTATAGAGAATTATGGGAAATTACACCAGGAACTAAAGGCATTTTCCAAATCTCCAAAGGGGAAACTACCTAATATGAGCTGTAGGTCGAGCATGATACCCCAAATACCTGTTGTTAATACTGGTTCCTTCACACACACCCTCCTACCCTGTGCGGCCCCTCCACCACCCCTGTTCCAGGCAACTTCAAACCATTGAAGAGTGGGGGGAAGAGCAATCTGCTCCTTCCTCCTCTCCCGCCCGAAGGCCTTGCGTGGCGCCGCGTGGTTCAGGCCGCTGCGCATTCCCCGAGTGTGTGCTGCCGATCGAGCTACCCCCTCCCCAGTTTTGCCCCTTTTTCCCGAAATTTGACTCGATCGCGCACGCGTCGCGGAAGCACGTGGTGGACATTTCATCCAACTGTCGGTTCTCGACTTTTATGGACGGCGTCTTTCTTGGGGGGTCCTGCGCTGGGGCTTCGACCTAAGCCTCGCATTAAGGTTGGTGAGCCTTCGCTCTTCCCTCGTGGACTGGAGTCAGTCAGTCAGTCATTTGCTGTTTGTCTTCGTCTACTGAGGTTAGCCCCGAGTCCGTGCTTGACTCTGCCCACCTCAATCGACAGGCTTCTTTTGGTCCACCCGTTGTACACGGGCTGTTCTTTCCCCTCTTGGGTGTACAACTATTGTCGGTCTTCCCTTTTCTTCGGCCTCATCAGCTGCTAGAGCCAAATTACTTCTTGTTGCAGCTGGTTTTTCGGTCTTTTATGACGCCGTATTGTTCTTGGGTCGTAATCCAATGCGTCTTTAATCAGCACATTTCGGTGTTTTTCGTTCTTGTCAAAGAACTTTCGGGCCCTCTCTCTCATCTGGATTACGACCGGTACCTGTCGTAGTTCGTCATGTAGCTCTCTGTTAGGTACATACCACGGTGCGTCCACCGTCTCACGGAGTGCTAGGTTTTGTTGAGCTTGGAGCCTCCTCTTCAACGTTTTGGAAACGTAGCCCCAAGCTGCTGCTGCATAAGTCATGATTTGGAGCAGCACCATCTGAATCATGATGGTCTTATTCTTTAAGGATACTTTGCTTCTTCTGCCTATTAAAGGTCTTAGTTTTGAGCATCCCATCTTCACTTTCTGCACCTGGCTCTCGACATGGTTTTTCCAAGTGAGTTTTTGGTCCATCTTGACTCCAAGGTACGTGCTGGAGTCCTTCCAATCGACCATCAACTTCTTCGTCTCTTCTCCAGCCTCTCTCCATTTTGGTGGTCGTCATCTTTATTTTGGTTTGAGGTAATCTTCGATTTCTTCGGAACAGTACCGCTTCGGTCTTCTCAGGGTTGAGACGGATCTTCCACTTGATGCACTATTCCTCTAGGTTGGTAGTCGCTCGTTGCAGATATTGCGTAACCATACGGGGTCTCGTACTTTCTGCCGCATATGCTGTATTGTCCGCATACCCATACAGTTGCGTTTGTAGAGTCTTCGGGATGTCTGAACTGT
Source organism: Acanthoscelides obtectus (assembly GCA_963669975.1). Taxonomy (NCBI): domain Eukaryota; kingdom Metazoa; phylum Arthropoda; class Insecta; order Coleoptera; family Chrysomelidae; genus Acanthoscelides; species Acanthoscelides obtectus. Next base: position 16,590,241 of record CAVLJG010000009.1, read on the forward strand.
AGATTGCATACAGCAAGGGTGATAGAACCGCTCCCTGCGGTACTCCTGCCTCCACAGTCCTTGTCGTCGAAGTTGCTTTACCAATCCTAATTCGGAATTTACGATGCTTCAAATAGGACTTCACCAGTTGGATCATCCCCGTTGAGTATCCGAGGTCTACCATCTTGTAGATCAGTCCGTCATGCCAAACAGTGTCGAACGCCTTAGCGGCATCCTTGTACACAGCTCCCATGGTCCGCCGAGTCTGGAACGATTTCGTGGCCATCTCGACCAGCCTTAGGACCTGGTGCTCTGCTGAATGTTCGCTTCGGAATCCGGACTGTCCCTCTGGAACTACTCGGAGTTCTTCAGTTTCGTTCCTCAGTCTTCATTCCATTACCCATTCCGCAATCTTGCTCAGTGCCGTCAACAGGCAGTTTTCGGGGAAACTTGGGTCTTTCCCAGGTTTTGGTATATTGATCACTTCGGCTACTTTCCAGTGTTCTGGAAAGTATCGATGTCTCAGTATGGCGTTAACAATGTTGGTGAATGCCATTATCGCTTTCATCGGGAGTCTCTTCTAGACTCTAGATCTCTTCAGATGATTTCCCTTACCTCGCCGGGAGAGGTCTTGTCATCAATGGCTCTTCCTCCTCTTACAGCTCTCCTCGACCTTCTTATCACCTCGTCGATGAAGTCTTCGTCTTCATCCGGGTGAGTATTGAGAGTACACTGTCTCTGAAGGTTGTCAGCAAAAGCTTCTGCCTTCTCTTCGATTGTGTACACCATCCCTGTTCGCTGTGTATTGGGGGGATGGGCTGTCTTCTGTTTCAGAGGATTTTAGCCAAGTTCCACATTCCTGGATCAGCTGGAGATAGTTCTTCGAGTTTCTTATCCCAGCTGCTCTGATGATGCTGCTTCAAGGCGTATCTTGCCTGTCTTGTCAGTCTGTTTGCCACCATGATGTCCGCGGGGCTTCTGGTCTCCGGGGTACTCTTCGGTCTCTATTTCTTTCGGTCCCTGAACCTGTTTGGTTGCGTTATGTCCTTCCACGGTGGTTACGGCTTCTAACGCAGCCTTAATCTTCCTTTCTAGGTCCGTGACCGCTTCCTCTATGTCTTCAGTGCTGTCAATCTGAAGTAGTGGTCCTAGTGAATAGTGCAGTTTGATCCTAAATCGCTGCCAATCCACTCTCTTCACTGATCTTTGTTCCACAGGTGTTCTTCTATCTCCCAAATGAAGAAAGATGGGGTTGTGGTCTGAACTTCCCTCTCGCAAGGCGCCGATGGTCGTGCGCAGGTCGATTTCTTTCCGTTGCTGGGGTATATTGTGGGTTCGTCAGGACCTATCATGGCGTATCCAGGTTCATCCATTAGTCTTTCGAGAACAGTGCCATGACTGTTTGTGTTTCTTGAGCCCCAAATGGTGGACTTCGCATTTAGATCACCTACGATCACGGTACTATTTCCCAGTGCAGTTATACAGGTGACATCTTCCAGATGAATCGTCGATGTAGGTGGTGTACGTATATCGATGTTCAGAGGGCCATGATCGTTTGTACGTACCGTCACTCCTACGGCGTCTGCAGATCTCAGTTCTGGCAGTCCCAGTTCCCAGTGGGTAATGCTGGTCTTCACAGCAAGCAGCACCCCACCTCCGGTTCTGTTCCGGTACTTTCTATATGTCGTGTATTCCTGTATCGTCCAGTGTGGGATTTCCCCAGAGAGCCACGTTTCTTGTAATGCCATTACGTCATAGTTCCCTCTTGTTAGGACTTCGCCTATCTCATATTTCTTGTTGGAGACGCTGTGAACGTTCCGACTCAATGTCTTCAGGCCCCTATTAGCAATGGTTATTGGAGTGTCCATTGGGAGTTTCGGTCAGTGCTATCCTTTCTAGGCATATTTTTGCTCCAGGTGAGCAAAATACGCTTTCTTGGCAGCAGGATTTTTCATCACCAGCGACATCATTTGAGATGCGTACTTGGTGGCAAGACTGTCAGCTCCTCGACTTCGCTGTTTTTGGCACTGCGGGCCTCAGCGGCTTGGGCCCCTTTAGGTGTCCCAGCTGTTGTCTTCGCATAACTACGGCCCTCCTGTACTGAACAAGGCCTAGTTATGATTTTGGGTGCTGGCGCTGCTCGTGCTGTGCCCCTTGCTGGCCCTGCACTCGGCCTCTTTGGGCATCCTCCAAAGTTTCCGGGATGCTCTCCCCCGCATTTGGTGCACTTCGCGGGCTTTTATTTAGGGACCTTACAGTCCACCGCTCTATGCTTTCCTGCGCACCTAACGCAGCGCGGCTCACCCGTGCAGTTCATTTGGCTATGGCCAAACTGCTGGCATCGGTAGCACTAACCTGGTCCGGTCCTCTTTCTTAGTGCCTCCACTTGGATAACCATTTGGCAAACAAAATTATCTTGTAGATCTCCGTCTCTTCTTTCGGGAGATCTACTTTAACCAGCGGTATCTCTTTGCCGGACCTTCTGCTGGTCATCCTGCTCACCCTCTTTGGGTGGAAACCTTGCCACTACTGGTTCCTTCTAAAGAACACTTATTTATGCCTCCGGAACTACGAGTACACCTGGTGAATTTGGCAACACCGTTAAAAATATTGGGGGGGCAAATTAGAGCCGGACATCCGCCTGAAATCTGTGATGATTACTTCCTTCAGTGAAATGACTGGAAGAATCAAATCTTGACATATTACTATATCACTAAAGATGACCTACTCATAAAGAGGATTTCAGTAATTATTTAATAGACATACACTGGCCATATGATTTGATCCCTGAAATACGTGGAACCATGTATTCATAAAGGAAGTATTGACTTAATACATAACAATAATAAAGCATGCATACTTTAATTTACCACTGTGCTGTATTTATATATCAGTAAAAACATTTATAGGTTAACAAACTGTGTTTCAATTCATCAATCTAAGAAGGATTGAACTAATCATATAAAATAGTTTTTGTGATACAGACAGCTGTCAAAAGAGTTCATTCCCTACAATCTCCAGTAACTCTTAACGGCAATTTCGGTAAATTTACGTGAAGTACGAGGTAATTCGGAGAATTATGATGCATTAACGGGAGTTATGAGGGAATTATTGTGCGTTAGAGGGAATTATGCGGGAATTGTCTAAAGCAAGGGGAGTTATTGGGCACCAATAGGAATCAAAGGGAATGACGAGGAGTATTTCTCGTTATTGTACAGATTTTTGTGTGCGGTTTATCCCTCGTCTGGGTGTGTGTACATGGCCAGTAGGTCCAACAGGTGATAACCAAACACCACAGCTAAGCCGAATACATCAGATTTACGATGCGACCAACAACAAGGATAGCAATGCAAGTGATGCTAAACTTTATTTGAACCTAGTGGCTATTGCTACTGAACCAGATTCTGCAGTCAGTTGCCAAAAGAGCTGAAAGTTCAATCATTTTACTAGTAGGGGACATTGAACATACATGCCAATAATTATCAAAATCGGATAAACATACGCAGGTGTTTAGCTTTTTTGTCACTCGGTATATAATACTCCTAACAAGGACAATTTCATTAACAATACATTTTATCACATGTACTATAAAACGATGTAAAATTTTTAAACTGCTTCCAGCCGACATGCGTGAGGTTAAGTCGTTGAATAATTTTAAGAGAAAGTTAAAAAATATTTTAATGGAAGGCTGCTTTTACAGCGTTGGTGAGCTTCTCGATTATTGTAAAAGCTAATTTACTGTCTTTTGTATATTTCCATCTAGTGTCGTCTTTCAAGTGTTTTTGATCTTTTTACATTGTTTTTTATTTTTCTAATGACGCATCCCATGTCATCGCTTTGTGGTTCGTTGAGTAAATAAATATTATTATTTTTATTGCCATTATTATAGATGAACAATCAAAGATGACAAGACAAAAATAAATAATTGAACTAGAGCCTGTATGAAAATGCCATACATGTGGAGTATTATAACCCGTCCATGACAGAGATTCACAAATGTCCCCAAAAACCCTCCGCCCTGCGTCTGGCAGCTAATATCCACGGCTGTGGAGCTGCCTTTGGGACCTTCAGACCGTATCTCCCAGTTTTAACGTTTCCAAATAGACCGACACCCTCCAGGGAACGCAGCATTGTGCGCAATTGGATTTAAGAAAAGTTTTATGTGGCGTTCCCAAATAACACGGTCTATACACGCGCTGTATTCTGCCCGACGCCGAATGTGGTTGGTTTCTGATTTTCGAGCGGGGGTATTCAGCACAATAGTGTTGAGAGTCGTAAGTTTGATCATCAATTTCTGGGCTCATTTATGTTTAGTGTAAAGTTAAAATCCGATCAGTTGCTGATGTAATGAATAAATAACATTTATCCAGTACAAATAAAGCTCAGTACCATACAGAGTATACCGTAACAGCATGCTAGTATGCCAGGGTACAATTCCTTCTATGATTTTATGAAGAAAACCTCTCATTCATATTTGTGTACAATGGCTAAATTTCTTTGCTTCAGGGTGTTGAATTTTGAAGAAAAAAGTTGTTTTGATTTTTTATCCTCTAAACTACTTCAAATATTATTTTTGAGGTCAGCATTATTATGAGTGTTTAAAATGCCGTAGTTTAGTATACGCAGTAGTTCGATTGCTCTATTTTTTCAAAAAGGTCACAAGATATGTCGCAGGGACGCCACTGGTGATACTATAGAATAATTGCTCACATTGAAATATATCATTTTACATCCTCTATAAGCAGTACGGACATATGTGCTTAAATAAAGTTGTTTTCTTCAAATTATACGTCGAACCATATCCTCAGTTTCAGCACATCATCAAAGAACACCCTGTATTCTGGGAATTGGGAGCGATTCATCAACAGTGTAATTTGCTCTCGCGGTTAATAATTGTAGTTATGGTTCTAATTGTGCTGATCTCTCGTAGTTCCCCTATGCCAAAATTACTTCCCCTACCCAGTTCAGAATGTGATAGAAATGGTGGCACCTTGATCAGTATCACTTTAGTGACATTAATCAGTTCGGAAGTGTACAACAAATGATACCTGTGTTTCTTGATAGGGTGATCAAGGACAAGCATAATACTATGCAACATTTGGCGCCAAGTAGCAGCGTTTCCGGGGTTGAACGTTTCATGGCTTGACATACAATGTCAACTGTCATAACTAATAACATAAGGGCATTTCATTTTTTCGAAAAAAATCAAAAAACACGTTGCTAAGTAATATTTTAACAAGGAGCATGAGTGCTGGTGGCAACAGCAATCCAAGTCGAAGACGAGGACTTATGCCCTGATTGGACGTGAATCAAAATAGTTATTTATTATACAAAGGCAAAAAGTACTAAGTTCACAATTTTTAAATCAAATCACAAAACAAGGTTGACAGCTATTTGATTACTTCAGAAGTTTCTTCCGCAGAGCAGGTCCAATTGTCGCTATAACTACAGCATAGCCTACTAATTTGAAAATGCAGATTGCACATCGACTTAAATAGTGTAATAATATGATTTTTCAATATTAAATCGTCGTTCTTCCCGTCACAAAGAAAATTGTGTATAATACACGGGAAAAATACTAGATTTTTGCTTTCGGTTTTTTGTCTCTGCGCGTCGGGAGACAATAGAACCTCAAGATAAAATCAAGTACTTGTTTCCCTTGTACAGGGTGCGGCAGAGAGGGCGGACGTTTTTGGGATGGGTAGTACTCTCCGCCTCCGTCAACGAGAGAGGTGGGGAGGGTGCCGTTTGACTCGTGAGATCCTAGCAATATTTTACCAGTTGTCGTTATGGAGCCTTGGACGGTGGAGCACCGCGTTTTCGCTTATGATTGTTTCGTCCGAAATAATGAGTCAGTCATCGTCGTACAGCGTGAGTTTCGTCGTCACTTCAACATTCATCGGAATAGAGCTGTTCCCTCTCGAAACACCATCCTTCGTTGGGTTGAATCACTTCGCAGGCGTGGCGAGCTGATCAACAGAACATTTCGAACTCCTGAAAATATTGAACGCGTTCGACAGGTCTTTCTTCGCAGTCCGACTCGATCTGCCCGGAAACATGTTGCTGCACTTCGCCTTAGTGATCGTTCGATAAGGCGAATTTTGCATATGGATCTCCGCTTTCACCCCTACAAATTGGCCATTGTGCAACAGTTGCATGGAAGCACTGATCGATCAAAATGAGAACCTCATTTTGTTTATGAGTGACGAAGCCCACTTTCACCTAAACAGCATGGTTACCCAGCAGAGTTCTCGTTATTGGGCTAATGAAAATCCGCAACAGTTACACGAAAGACCGCTGCACAGCCCAAAAGTAACGGTTTGGTGCGCTGTATCGCAAACTTGCATCATTGGCCCTTACTTCTTCGAAGACGGCAATGGTCGTGATGTTACCGCGAACTCAGAGCGCTACGTCGACATGATCACCAACTTCTTTCTCCCTGAATTACGACGGCGACGTATTCCAATCCGACGTGTGGTTCGAGCAGGATGGAGCGACCGCCCACACAGCCCGTGCATCCATTGACGTTATTCGCCCTCTCTTCCCTGGTCGCCTTATTTCCAGGTTTGGCGATGTTCATTGGCCTCCTCGGTCCCCAGATTTATCTATATGCGATTTTTTCTTATGGGGACGCCTCAAGGCTAGAGTATACGCGAACAAGCCCCGAACTCTGGACGAATTGGGCGAAATTCACGTGGAAGTCGCCCAAGTTGAGAGAGCGATGTTGGAGAGAGTCTACGCGAACTTCCAAGAACGCCTCCAGCACTGCATCAACGATTTCGGCTACCACATGCCTGATGTGATTTTTTATACTTGACGGTCTCAAATGCTATTTCCTTGTGAACCTGATTCCATCAATAAATTTGTTTTCGAGTAAAATTTAACTATTTTATGATTTTTCTAAAACCGTCCATCCTCTCTGCCGCACCCTGTATAATAAATAACTAGCTTTGGGTTGTGTTTTTTGGATTTTTTTCCCAGGAAATAATTAGGTGCCCGAAGGGTACTTGAGAAGACCATTTCATAAGTAACATATTATTCTGCATATAGGTTACAAAACATACTACCTATTTTACATGTATATGTAATTTCTGGTGACAATAGCAGTCAAGTTTTGCCGTGTTTAAGCTCAAAAAAACTTCTGACAGGTACTGTCATACAATTTTTGCATCTAGAAACCATTTTTGTTTCAAGATTGCGCATTTGTGTTTGGTAGAAATTAACATGAGGGGGATAGTCTAGGAAAAAAGGCGAATGCTACACAATACAGTGTATCCTGAAAGATGTGACAGGTCAGTTGTCTCAAGCATGCACAACCAATCTAACCGGTATGGTGATATCAATATACTTCTTTCGCAAACCACCATTTTATAAATGTTTTATGCCACCCTCATGTAGCCCTAGGATGTAGTATACAAGGTAGCCGACCTCTCTCTTCCAGGGATTCTTATACATATACTGCTGGATTTTGTTTGTAAACACTGCCTGTAATTGTCGCCGTTCGATTCTAGATCACGAATCTGTTTATTGCTTCCTAAATTTGTAAATTTTAGGGCTGTCTAGGTCTTCAACCATGTTCAGACTTTCATGATATAAGCCAGGCCTCTCCAACTCAGGTGCTACCAGTGCAGCGCCGAGCACCGCTCACAGCACAGTGCTGCGGGGTGACTCCGTGAAGGTGCGGGAGGGATTAGGCAGCGGCATACGCATCGCGAGGAAGGTGTTGTGCAAACCGTAGCACCCTGCGAATAGAAATGACCCGGGAGTTGGTGGCGTTGAGTATACCTTCATCGCGGATTCGACTAAATTTAGTAATAATATGTAGTTTTTAAGTAAATGAACAAGAACATCTCAGTAAGACGGGGCGGGACGCATCCTGCCAGAAGTACCTGTCATACCGACTTAAAGATACAGCGTGACAAGAGAATTTCACCGTCATCACCGAATTCAATGGAGCCTACTAGATTTGATGGAAATTTTAGGATCATTTGGAAAAACATGGTATGAAAATAATACATCCTGTTTGTATGCTTCATGCTTGCATTTAAAAGCTCATTTGAGTGTGTCAGTTTGTCACCAGGCTACTAGATGTTTGAAAGTGTATGTAAAATGAATATGAAACGTCATGACCGTTGATATACATATAGGTTATACAGTAAAATCCTTCCGTCACGTTGTATCTTCAAGTCGATATGACAGGTACTTTCATCGGCATACCAAGCCCTTTTTGTTCATTTACTTAAAAACTACATGTTGTTACTAAGTTTAGTCGAATCCGCGATAAGGTTTAATTTTGCCGGCTCCCAACGCCAAAGGAAAATGAGTGGAGTGACATTCGTATTGATATTTGAATTGATCTGATCGAGTCAACGCGCGGGTGATAAAATAATGTTCATAATTTCGACGTAAACACATTTATTCTTAAGATGATCTTTGACAGCGTTTCGATTCATCAAGTTTTCTAATATTTGGTACACTGGCTTGAGCAGTGGAAATTCTAGTATCGCCTCTAAGGACACATCAGACAAAGACCTGTTTTTAGTTTTGTTCAAATTCATTAAAGAAAACATCTGCTCGCAGAAGAACGTTCTACCGAACATGGAGCAAGTATCCAAGGCCACTGCAAGAATTTTGGGAAAATCTTGCTGCTTAACACCTTGACAAAAAGAAATTAAATTACTACTGTAGTGGTATTATCTATCCTTAAGGATCGTATCGTATTGAAGCTTAATCAGCTCCATTTGCAACTGCGGAGGTTCTGTTTCAAAAAGCACTGAAGCTGGCGTCGATTTGCATAAACGTCTCAACGTCATCAATGATTTAAAAAAAATCTTTAGCACTTTTGCGCAGCTTAACCAGCGCGTAACACAATAAAGGATGTCACCGTAACTTGCTTCCAGGTCTTTGAAAAATACTTCAAACTGCCGTGGTTGAGACCTTGCTTTCTGCAGAAATTGACACATGTTATTACTACATCCATAATAGATTTAAAATTACGGAAGGTTTTTGCACGTAGTTGTTCCTGATGTACATTTATTTTCATTCGCCCAGTAAAACCTTGTGCTTCCGACAACATTGCTCCATCAGTAACAACACTACGCAAACTTTTGAGTAGTGTACCCATGTCATTCATTGTGTATTCTACAGCATCAAAAATATCTTCTCCGGCCATTGTATCTTTGAGTGGGATAACGTCTAGTAGTTCGTCGGTGATAGTAAAGACTATTTTGACACCTCTAGCGAAAATAGCTAATTATGCTGTGCCAGAAATGTCTTTACTTTCATCCAGAGCTATAGAATACTGTACAAAAAGGGCACATTTTCCCGCAGTTGTTCTTTTAAATCTGCACCAAGTTCAAGTATCCTACGAGAAATTGTTTGCTCGAGATAAAGGGCTCTGCAACATCAAAAATATCTGAATACCGTCCTGTAGCCGCGACATCCCCGAGTGGTACTAGGACACTAGCTCAACCTGACGACAGAACTGGGTCGGGGTCAGTGTGTCAGGTCAGTATGCAACCTTAAACCGACGGTTACGGTCACGCGTGTAGAGGTAATCGCGAAGACGAGAATCCCTCAATAAGCACTAGAGACGTGGCTAGAGAAGTGCAAGTATCAAAAACTAAAGTGTGGCAAACGCTGCGTGAAGAGGGACTGTATCCGTTTCACGTCCAACGTGTACAAGCCCTTCAACCTGACGATTTTCCAGCAAGAGTGCGGTTTTGTGAGTGGTTGTTGCATCAACATGACAATAATCCGGACTTTTTGATGTGCATATTGGTGACAGACGAATCTACGTTCACGCGTAATGGGGTGAATAACTTTCGCAACACTCATGTTTGGTCAGTAGAAAATCCGCACGCTGTCCGTCGGGCACACTTTCAACAAACATTTTCGGTGAATGTTTGGGCTGGCATGGTGAACGGTATGCTCATTGGACCATTTATTCTCCCAAATCGATTGGACGGGATGTAATACCTAGACTTTTTACGCAACATTTTGCCTACCTTATTTGCCTGCGCCCGCTCGGTAGCGCATGAGCTGATTTCATTTTCTGTTGGAGCGGTATGATTTCGGGCAGAGACGTACTTAGCCTTTCTCGTCAACTGGAGACTGAGTACTTTTTCCTTTTTTTGTTAATTGGTCGCCCTCGTTTCACTACACATTACCTTTGTTATTTCAAGGGTAGTTGTTTCTGAAAAGGAAAACCCCAACTTTGCTATGAGACCAAACAAATAATCGGGATACATCCAGAAATTCATTGAAACCATTCGATTTTAATTAATATTAAAGTTAAAAACGATTGGAACACAGATTTCGCGAAAACATCGTTTTTTCTAATAAATCAGCTTACAATTTACAATTAAAATTTATAAAATAGATTGTACATATCTGCCTCAGAAACGTCCATGTTGAAAAACTGGTAAACGATTCGTAATAACTTGTAAAAACTTTGAAATATTGTCGTCACAATAAATACGCTAACAGATACGTGAGCAATGACGAATGATCAAATTCGCACCGAGATTACTGGCGAGAAATAGCACTGGGAAACAAAAAAGTGTATGGCTTTTTCTAGCATCTGTTCAGGCATCTTAGACACATACCAGTTTTGCGATACGAGCTATTCTGCAAAATCGACTTTTGTCCGGATTTTTTATTCAAATACCCGTATGTTTGTAACACACTTCTCTCTGGTGCACATTGAACTCAAATCAAACCGTTAGACAAATTTGAATGCACCACGTTTACTTTATTCACTTTCAAGTAGACCACATCTTCTCTACAGTCAGAATCGTCAACAGTCATATGATAGCTGAGCTATTTACCGCAAACTGAGATCTTCATAGTGCCAAAAAGAGCAGCTATGCTCTGTTCGCGGTGGTCGATTCTTGTGATAGATGGTGCTTTGCGATGTTTTGTTAAGATACATTCAGCTTCTTTGAAACAATCGCGGTATTCTGACTTCAGGCACTTTCTCTGCGGCTACTTCGGCATTAATGAATGTGGCGACAGCATCTGAATGAGACAGAGGATTCATACCTATTTCGCAACATTCTTCTGGAAAGCTGAAGGAAGGCAGTTACCTGCTTTATCTACCTATAAATATATCCTTCAAAAGAATCGTGATTTCTTTTATCAAAGCTGTGTCTGTCAGACGCGCCCTTTCATCTTTCTACGTTTATGAATATTACGCCGTTGCATCAAATGGCATTATGAAGGATATTCCATTCCATGAATTTCAAATGTACATTTTCTGCGGTTACTCTGATTTCTTTCCGCTACTTCTGCTGGCTTTGCTGATTCAATATCAAGTAAGTAAAAAGGAAGATTCCAAAAGGAGTTTTTATTAAGCGGGTTTGCAATTACGGCATAACTACCTGCGCGCGCTTGAGGTAGCACAGCATTATTAGTTTTACCTCAGGGAGAGAAAGTTCCTTCTTCTTTATCGGCCAACAGACTATAAAAGAATACACAGGGGTTTTCGCAAATGCGACAGTGTCGTACAGCTCTTTTGAGCGTGACCTGGCGTTGCTTGCTCCTGGAGGGCCCTATAACAAAATTGTCAAGATCGCTTGCACTGTTAATGGTCGCTATGTGTTGATAACAACAATAATGATAATAACTTTTATTCATGTCAGCCTCGCGGATATGAAACGTCAGAATACAGGTTTACAATAATTATTACAAGATACGATTATGCACAATGAAACTCAAAATTACTACAAATCGGTTCAAAATTATTAATTGAATAATAATGCTTCTCTACTAAAGACGCTTGCACACATTTTTGAAAGAGTTTGTAGAAACTAGTTTATTGTATATGGCGGAACTCATATACATAGGACTTTTAGGATAAGTGCTTAGATTGTGATTAGCGATAGATATAGGTACTCAGTGACTTCAGAAGTGTTGTTACACCACCCAGAAAATACAGTTTAATCAAATTGGTTTTTTGACAACATGACGACTATACAGCTATTTAAAGCATGCTGTGGCAACATCGTCAACGTTTTAACAGAGCAGGCGTTAACGATTTGCCGAGGCCACCCAGTTCGCCAGATTTTAATCCCATCGAACACGTGTGGGACATGATGGGGAGGAGACAATCCACTTTGAACTCTCCGCCACGAACACTGACTTCAGATAATCCACGAAGTGCAATGAGGTACCACAACCAGAGATCAATCCTCTCGTTTTGTGGATACCTATACGTATTCAGGAGTGTATTCAGCTGCGGGGTCGCCAAAAATTTCGTGAGAATGATATCGTTTCTTTTTTGATTTAAGACTACCTCATTGTCAAAAAATCAAGTTGAAGAAATTTTTTTTCTGGGCGTAACACTTCTACAAGTATATTCAGATAAGAGATAGACCGGATGTAAACAAAAGGTTCGGGTGATTTTCACGCTAACGCCGCCGTCTAGACGTAAAACAGGAGCCCTCATTGGTCAATTCGCAATTAAATGCCTATGCCGAGCGGCAGAGCAGTCGTATCAAGGCAGAGTCACATTCAGGTTCAGACGTGTTACGTATTTATTGTGTGCATCATTGCAATTTGATATTTCTTTGGACGTTTTCGTTTGTTATCTTATTAAGTTGTTGAGTTTGTCGTTGTTATTGTTATACCTTGTTATTGATTGCTATTGTTATCAACTGCTTGCGCAAAATGCCCAGTAGTACAGATACTGCCGATGAAGTTGTAAACTCCTGTAGTCCACCTAGGACATGCTTTAAAAGAAGACACCTGAGTGCAGAAATGAAAGAGGTCATTTTGATATATATAAGATCGAGCGCGAGGAGAACGAGGCATCAACCATCAAAGAAATTGTTGTGAAGGTTTCTCACAAAGTTGGGGTGTGTCGCGCATCAGTGTTTAATGTGTTAAGACAATACAAAAAAAATCACACCTTTTACTGAGCCAATGACCAGTAAACATCGCAAAAGTATTGTTAAATCATTGGATGAAGCTGATAAGCATGCGATTAGGAGGAAAGTTCATGAATTCTTCTTTAGGAATGAAATACCTACTATAGATAAAGTACTGCAGGAGGTAAATGGAGATACAACGTTGCCAAATTTCAAACGATCAACTTTCCATGCGTTACTGAAGCATTTAAATTTCAAATGGAAAAAACGGGGTCGTAATGGTTTACTACTGGATAGAGAAGAAATTGTGCTATGGAGGAGGGATTATTTAACAAAAATTGGGAAATATAGAAATCAAAACAGGAAGATTTATTACCTTGATGAAACGTGGGTAAACGCAGGACACACTACAAGTAAAGTATGGGTTGATGATTCTGTAACTTCATCCAGGAGGGCCTTTCTAGATGGACTGTCCACCGGATTAAAAAATCCAGCAGGTAAATACGAGTAATAGACAACAGTCGGATGTTTTTCAAACCTTGGGAACAAGGTTCTAAACATTAATTCCAGGGGGCAGATAAAACATATTACAAGTAACAAAACTTTTATAACTTTCGATAAAATGCGTGGATGTTTTATTGTCATTTTCATTTGTTAGAACTTTTTTAAGCCATGTTTTATGTGTTTTCGATATTTCAATAATTTTTTAATATAATCTTAAAATATGTCGAATATTATAAACTTAAAAAAACTTACTAAGTTTTATATTGTGTACCGTTCCTAATATTTCTATTCATTTTAATTCATACTTTAAGCTTTATAAAGTTATAATTTGTTAATATTAATATTTGCGCGTATTTCAGGTTCCTGATCATTCATTTTTTAAAGGTTTATAACTTTAAATTAAATTGTGAAGCGCTGAGTAATCATACGACGTTCAATATTCTTTCTTTCAATATGACTAAATAATCCCAATTATAGCAATCTGATACTCATGTCTCAATGTTTTTTCGCTGAATGTGATGAAAACATTTGAAAAAGGTTCGCTTATTGAAATAAATCTACACCAGTTAGTACTTCGATTTCCAGGTAAAGGGAAAAGGCTCATTATCTGCCATATTGGCAGTGAGGATGGATTTGTTGTTGACGGTCTGTGGTGCTTTGAGTCTAAGAAAACTGGAGATTACCACGAGGAAATGAATGGCGAATCGTTTGAACAGTGGTTTTCAAAAATTTTACCGAACTTAGAGGAAAACGCAGTAATTGTGTTGGATAATGCGCCTTATCATTCTCGAAGAATGGAGAAGGTCCCAACAACGGCTTCAAGGAAAGTTGATGTTAAAAATTGGCTCCGCTCGAAAAATATCAACTTTGAAGAAGCAATGCTGAAAGTACAATTATTAAGAATTGTCAAGGATCACAAGGCGGAATATCAAAAATACGCCATTGACGAAATGGCAGCAAGTCAAAATAAAACTGTGCTCCGTTTACCTCCATACCATTGCGAGCTCAATCCCATTGAGCTCATATGGGCAGAGGTTAAAAATTATATAGCTAAGCACAATACAACTTTTAAATTTTGTGACCTCAAAGGACTTTTCAAAGAAGCACTACAATTAATAACAGCGCAAAAATGGGAAAACTGTATTAAGCACGTGAAAGACAAAGTTGAAAAGAGAATGTGGGAACTGGACAATATTTTAGAGGAACAAGTCGAGCCATTCATTATTGACGTTGGTGCTTCATGCAGTAGCGATGATGAAAGCTCATCAAGCTCATCTTTCCAATAAAAGATGTCGTTCATCAAATTCGGTAAGTTATAAGTAATTATAAAGCTACTGCATTTTTTAATTGATTATTGACATTTTTGAACCCATTTTGGCAAAACCTATTCAAGAATCTACTTTCTGACAATGTTCAACCATGCACATTTGTTTACGTTTTGAACGTTTTAATTTGGTTACATATTTACCTAGAAATCAAAAAATATACTAATCAATATTCTAAAAGCAATTTTAAGAGATATACGATTATTTTTAATTTAGGCTAATTTAAACGCCATTTTGAGATTATATTCGACTGTATTTCACCAAACATCAGGCGGCATCCGAAGCTGGAAATCGAAGCGAAAATTTTGAAACCCTTATGTATATTTACATCATTATATATTTCTTACCCCACCCCCACATGATCCTATATCCATCACCAACCGTATACACATCGAATTGTGCTAATTTACTACAAAGTTACGCAAAGCAGCATCTACTATCTAAAATATGTACTGCGTGACTCTTAATACGTCCCTGCCGAATGTTACAGCGTTCGATGATCACGTGGTCTTGTTTATGTCCGGTCTATCTCTTATCTGAATATACTTTAATGACTGAGTATATGCTCTTATTGTGACGAAGGTTATACAGGGTGGCGCATCGAAAACGAAGCAGACGCATTTACTTTCAGCTCAGTTTTTTTTTTTGGAAAAAAACGCTCAGACCAGTCGATTTTGTTTTCAAGGGGGACACAAGTTTGGCAAAAATCACGTTAACACGTGCAGCCCCCTGGGCGGGGGTGACACCAACCCTAAAATCTTAAATGGAAAGGGGGAGTCGAGTGATACCTTAGTTTAAAGGTCTTTCAATTCCCTTTATAATGATGCAAAATACATGAGCTTCAGTTCAGTAGTTTTGAAGATTTATTAATTTAAAGTTTAAAGTAGACTTTAATAGGTACATCAGATTAGTTTGTTCTACTTTCAGAAGAAATTTGACTAAAAGAATTTACTTAACAAGTAAATGCTTTTCTTCACTACGCCCATGGTTTGTTTATCGTTTTGTTGTTGAAAATAGCTATTGGAACGTTTTTTTGTGGCAAAAGTTATTTCTTGAAGAAAGATAAGGGAATATCTCGTACTTATTTCAAATAGGAATTTAGTACATAGTTTGCGATCGATTTGGAGGAACCTTGTTGCTAAAATAACTTGTAACGCTGTATTACATAAACTAACCATGATATATTCCACAGCAGAAAAAGTTGAAATTATCGAAATTTGACCGGTGAAATATATTTGGAATTACTGGAAGACGCCATAGATCCTGCATTAACAGCCATAATTGAAAATCAGAATGATCGGCGGTACATTACGAATAGGTTGATGTTCCAACAGGAACCCACCCACCACATTAGGCATTACGTGTTCGTCAATATATACATCAGACGTTTCCGATCAGATCGATGGATTTGTAGAAGAGGTGCCATTGAATGGCCCCCAAGATCGCCAGATTTATCAACTTTGGATTACTTTATGTGGGGTCATTTAAGAAGCAAAATCGATGCTACTCATCCAAGATCATTAGAAGACCTGTGATAAAGAACTGTGAATGAGTGCCTACAAATTACTCCTCAAATATTGCAAAATGTGCGGCAACGTTTTGAGCAAAATCTTTATTATTGCATGGAGAGTCATGGTGGCCATTTTCAACATTTACTTGCCTAACGGGTCAGTTTATTTTTCATTTTTAAATTACTTGGCTGCCAAATCTCCACTAATGATGATGTATTAGTTTTATTTAAGCTTTAAATCAATAAATCTTCAAAACTACTGAACTGAGGTAAATTAATTTTATATCGCTACAGGCAGCAGCGGTGGCCGCAGTAGTAGACTCTTCAGTCTCCTGATCAGTCGCCGTGCGCTGTGCGGGTTCGAGTCCCGTCCCAGGAGAAATGTTTCTCTTGGCTATGGATGTTGTGATTGTCCGTAGGTGGTAGACGGTTTCTGACTGTCGAACGTGGAAGTACCACCCGGCGGATCTCGTAGGCGGAGCCAGAATGTGTGCATGTTGCATGCACACGTGTTCCCTCGCCAGAGTCCGTGTGGCGTCCCCCTTTCCCCTGTATCCCCCTATAGTCCCACGGTGCCCAATGGGTGTTTAGGCCATAGGCCTTCGTGGTAGTTGGAGTATAAAAAAAAATATCATTTTAAAGGGAATTGAAATACCTTTACAATAAGGTATCACTCGACCCCCCTTTCCATTTACGATTTTGGGGGTGGTGTCACCCCCGCTTAGGGGGCTGCACATGCTAACGTGATTTTTTACCAAACTTGTGTCTCCCTCGAAAACAAAGTCGACGGGTCTGAGCGTTTTTCAAAAAAAACAGAGCTGCCAGTAAATGCGTCTGTTTTGTTTTCGATGCGCCACCCTGTGTATACTGGAATGTCTGATCCACGTTAAAAATAATTACCATGATTACAGAACTCCGAAAGAGATTCACAAATATAACACAAGGTTCAACAATGAATTAATACTAGAGTACACAAGACTATCAAAAACTAGACACGGAAGTAATTAAATCGGCGTGAAATTTCTTAATGCGCTGCCCAGGTTTTGCCAAACACTCAACTCGACAGTTTTTAAAGCAACTGTGAAAAGATCTAGTGACGAAAGCTTCTTACAACACACATGATTTTTCAAATAATGATTTTACCGACTTTGTTCCATAATTGTTGACTATTTGTTTTATTACGTTGTTTTCGATTGTGTTTTTTGTGTATGTGATATTCTTGTATTACATTTTATTGCTCTCCAGACGTGTGTAAGGACTTTTGAGTACAAACATGAAAAAATTATTACTATTCCATAATTATTTAACCATCTTATTTTATTGTTCATCTAAATTTTAAACTAGGTTTTATCAAGCCTTTTTTAACTTTTATTGCCACTTTGCGTTTTTCGTTTGTCTTGTTTTCGTAGTTTTTGTTGTCTTTACTTACTATTTTATGTTTTACTCTAACTGACCTGTGCAAACACACTTTTGTGTAATTGTACCAATAAGTTATTATTATTATTATTAATATAAGTTATGGAATCCAATGGTTACCAACAACATAACATAAGTATGTGGTACAAGCCCATTATTCCAACAAATTGAATTGTATGGCTAGCAAGCCCATTAAGAAATATTTGCTTTTTACTTCTTTTTTTTTCGATACAGCTCTGTTATTTTTCCTATAAAGATTAGAATTATATCGAGGCACAGACAGATTTTGTTCAATAGTTGTAACCACTCTTCGTTCCTGCAATAAAGTCTGTTATTTTTTACCATACGTGTGCATTCTTTCTTATACAGGGTTCGTTCGAAGAGCATTTAATAGCGAAATAGAATACAATAAATTTTACTTTTATGCGAAAAACGAAGGTTACGTTTTTTCTTCTAAACAAAAACAACCATTTCGTATTTCTGAGTAATTGGACAAATGTACAAAGACATTCGAAAAAGATACGTTACTATATTAAGTGACATATAAATCCGAACACCCAGTTTAAATGGTTTTATTTTAATAAAAGTTGGTGAATGTATTTATCTTACTGTAAATGACAAGTGAAAACATTTTCAGCCTTATCAGTTGGACATTCCGGTTTTATACTGTTTTTTTTAATTCACTAACGCTCTAAAAATGAATATTTCAGCCGCACTAAAGAATCAACGTTGGCGGATTTTACGATTGGTTACGATGCCTAGAGTACGGAGACCTGTACGATTTCGTCAACTTACTGAGTTTGATAGGGGCCGTATAGTGGGACTTCGGGAAGCTGGACTTCCTTTTCAGGCAATTGCAGTTAGAGTGCAAAGAAGTGTAGACAGTGTGGTTAGGTGTTGTCAGGCATGGCTTCGAGAAGGCCGTATGCAAAGAGCAAGGACACTGGACGCCGTCGTAGAACAACAGACCGTGAAGATCGCCGCCTAAGATTATTGGCCTTAAGGGATTGTTTCTCCACTACCAGGTCCATTGCAAATGAATGGTTTGCAGAACACGGAAGACCTATTGGCATGCGAAGTGTTTACCGAAGAATGAGAAGTTTTGGCTTGTTTTCATACCGGCCACACTGGGTCCTCCTTTAACTCGAGAACACCGACGTAATCGCCTTTAGTGGTGCAGACAACGGTCACTCTGGGATCAGGAATGGAACAGTATTGTCTTTAGTGACGAGTCTCGATTTTGTTTAGGCATGCACGATTGTCGTGCCAGGGTTAGAAGGCGACGTGGTGAAAGGAGGAATCCACAGTTTTTTGTTGAAAGACATTGACACAAGCATGCCTAGGCGCGTTGGAGAATGCGTAACACATCAGGGTGCATCCACACATTATTAAAGGTCAAAGGGCTTTAAAGCAGTGCAATCATTTTGAAATTTTGATCATTTACTTATTATGCTTCATTAAGTACTTATACAAAATTTTATTAAAATAAAACCATTTAAACTGGGTGTTCGGATTTATATGTCACTTAGTATGTATACATTTTAAAACAAAGCGGATGTGTCTACCATCTTTTGTTGCGAATTACTCGCAAATACGAAATGTTTGAATTTGTTTAGAAGAAAAAACGTAACCCATCCTTTTTTTGCATTAAAATAACTTTTCTCTTCCGGAATGGTTTGCGATTCATATCGGCAAGGTAAACTAGAGTATTTTGCTATAAAATTCCCTTTGAACTAACCCTGTATATTACTCAATAAACCATTAGTGACGGGAGGAAAACAGGTGTTTTGGGATAAACAATTAGAAATTCTCAAAAACTACTTAACCAATCTACACCAATTTTGTTGTGGTTATTTAGAAGTAGAAATCCTACCAGTTTTGCGAATTTTAAATAGCTGCGAGAAACCATCATCGCATTATCAACAAGTGCCAAAACCTACAGTCTGCCATTGTTTTCTGCCATAACTTTTTTGCTATTTGTCGGATCTCCTCATGTGTAGTCTCATTTTGTAGGTCTCATAAATACCTAAAAATCTTATATAAAGAGTTTTCTCGGTCCTTTCACCACTTTTGATTGAATCCCAAAAAACGCGTTTTCTCATTCTTTGTTGTCGAATAAATAGTTTTCCCACGAATATTGGTGTACCCATTTTATGCATCCATGTTTTGAAAACCCTCTTGAACAACTTGCAGCAATAAAACCAGACTTTACAATTAGTTCGCAAACCAGGGTACTTTCGTCTAATATGATTAGACTAGAACATCCCCGCTCCCAAAAGGGAATCTAGCCCCCCTAAGTGACAAGCAAGTATGAGGTTATCTGTCGATGTTTTGATGTACCATACGTCACACTCGTCAGAAGACGCAAATGCAAACATTGTTAACGGCAGGGGTGTTACGTAACTTGAAATGTCGCTTTTTGACGTCCACTTGGAACTAAAGGGCTGGTTTCTTTTTTTAAATTGGCATCAAAACTACACTCTTCAATAATATGTGACACTCGATACTTTATTGGATTATTTATGGAAACCAACTTCAGTTAAGTGGTTGCTGCGGCTGGCCTGGTAGTAGTCCATCCTCTTAACCCGATTTTAAAGCACATTTTCGACAGTTTGTTTGTCTATCAATAATTAAGAACATCAATTGTTTGAGGATCGTTAGTGTGGCACCGGTCCTTAAGAGTATCCCATAGGAAGTAATCAATGGGGGTCAAATCACAGCTGCGGGCAGGCCAATGGCCAAAACCGCTGTTAACGCGATGACCGAACTTAGTGTGTAACAGATCGATTGTTTTACGGCTGGTGTGGCATGTTGCCTCATCCTGCTGGTACCCGTTTACCGTCACGCTGTAAAAAAGTAGGGACCAATAATCACACCACTCCAAAAGCCACACCAGACAGTTACTCTTTTTGGATGCATTGGCTTTTCTATGACGATTTGTGGACTTTCAGAACCCGAAATCCTACAGTTCCGCGCAGTAAAGGCGAGAATACACATGCCAGTAAAATAGCATGCCAGTGGCCAGTAACTTGTATGCTAACTAGTTGTCCTACGACATCCCAAAATACACATGCTAGTTTTGGATATGCCAGTCTGTGAAAACTTTCCTTTATCTTCTTTAACTCTTGGTGGTAGGTTGTTCTTAGGTTTTTTATCTTATTTTTCATAAATTTCAATGTTCAATTGTTATCAGTCATTTGCTTCAATAAAGACTTGTAAGCATTGTCTCTAGCGATTTTATTTTTATACAATGGAGATCATGTATTCCAGAAACACGGATACTCCCTATATTGCATAACAAACAATAAAGTCTTTTCGTCTACCCAACGAGCCATTTTGCCCGGAACTAAACAAATAGTTCTATAGTTCAAGAATCCGTTTTTCACATGCGAGTTTCTGGTAACGATGTCGTTCACACACCTTTGAACATGACTCGCATGTTTCCTCCCCTCCATTCCCTCGACGAAATTCTGCTACTGGCACACAAAAATCAAACGTCTTGCGATCTACTGGCGTGCTATCTTCTAGCGTGCTTTCTTGCTGGCAAAGAAAGTCACACATGCAAGTAGCACGCACAATCCAGTAACTGGCATGCTTCTGTGCGTGTAACAAGCATGTGTATTCTCGCCTTAATGCGACTGACGAGTTGACATTCTTGCGTCTTGACGCACACTCTGGGCCACAGCCGCAATGTTTTCGGGTGTACGGACAGGTCGATCACGCTCATACCTTCTGTTGTCTGCAAGCATGCCAGTTGCACGAACCTTATCACGAATTTTCGCATACCAGTCGCGGACGGAGCTTCATTCCGACCGAATAGTCTTTTCAATTTTCAACACTTTGAAAATAGTTTTTCGATATTTCCCACCTTTGTTTAAGATTAAAACGATCCATATCTCACAGCGGAAGTTTGACACACTATGGGCCGATTTCACCAACAATAATATTATTGACCAACGCTTGTTGAGACATCGAGTTTTAGACAATTGCAGTAACGCACTGTACAGGAATCTGAAAATGGAAAGAAAAACAGAACGAAGTGTCACCTAGAATAGAGATAAATGAAATATTGTCAAAAGTTGTCAGGTACTGACGAAGGTCACCGATATGACCGAAACGTCTACTACATTAGAGAAGAATTTCAAATATGTATATGTAGTTTCATTGGCCAGACATACATGAGGGATTATCCACATGAATCCCCATAAATATTTGCGAATTTATTGTGCAGAAAATGTGTTATGATTGGCCTGGAACAACACGTCTAAAACAGAACGGATCCCATCCATGTCCCTCTATATTTGCAAACGGAAGAGGCAATTCATCACCAGCAATGCAATTTCGGCGCCTTCGAAGAAGTCAGCAGATAAAAAACGCCAGTCCTCCTTTTGTCGCCGCGGTCCATTTGCCGCGAAGCGTAATGTTGACGCCGGTGGTCTTGTTTTTTCCAGCTTTTTTGGCCCGGGGCTTGGAATGGAAATGAATCCGAGGAGTGTGTGCAGAAGCAGCGGCACGAGGCTTTCTGGATAAGGCGGAATTCACCACCTCAAAAATTAATTTAAATAAAACAGATTCATGTAGAAAATGGCCTCAAGTAGGTTGACTCCTACGCTACACCGTCATAGTGAAATGATACCTGTTATGCGTATGTAATAAGCTTTAGATTACTGAAATCCATCAGTAGTTATCATGGTATATGAAGAGGTTATGCAGAAATCTTCTGACAGTGATGGAATCAAACACCAGAGAATATTTTGTGATATATACAGTAAATACTGACCCTGTGACAAACGCCTTTGAACGCATCTTTCTTATATGGCTAGTGTAGGAGGAAGTCTGCTAGGATGGCTGGTAATCCAGCTTTGTAAGCCGTAGGGACGCGTATCAGCAGCCCGATATGATATAAGTGCTGTGATCCTGTCTGTGGTACATTTCAAATAATACAGATGCTAAAGATTAACAACATACAGATCGATAGAATGATATATATATATATATATATAACTTGAGACGTGGTCATTGTCGTCTAGACCAGTTAGGTGAAAAATTAAAGCTTCCGTCTTTTGTTGGGTACTTCGACAAAATTTAAGCAAAGAGGACTCTTTATACTTTTTTTAATTCTCTCTAGCTTTCAATGGACTTTGCCATCATCATCAGGAGCTGCAATTACAATGATAACAGTAGCAACAAAAGTGTAAAATGAATTTAAATTGAATCAACTTACAGTAGTATTTGAGGATGTTGCTAATTGTTGTTTTCGTATAGGATGAGGGAAACGTCCAGTAACATGGTGAGAGCTGGATACATGGTACAATGGTTAGAATTATATAAAATATGACAAGACAAGTTAAAGACAGATTAAAATTAATAATTGTTAATTTAAAATTCCCATCAATTAAAATATATTTTATTCAACTGCCTCTGGTCGGTTTAACAATTTCTTACATAACATTCTGAAAATCACATCATCACATCAAGTGATTTGGCAACGTTTTGGCACACGCCCACAATTCGTTCCATCTTTCAACATAGACATTGACAACCTTCGGCCTTCTGTCAAAGGTTCATCTCACTCATTATTCCATGACCACCATTTTGTGCAATCATCAAGTGGCTTCACGACGTAATGCTCTAATGTTTTCTAAATAATTTTTAATCTGTCTTTAACTTGTCTTGTCATATTTTATATAATTTTAACCATTGTACCATGTATCCAGCTCTCACCATGTTACTGGACGTTTCCCTCATCCTATACGAAAACAACAATTAGCAACATCCTCACATACTACTGTAAGTTGATTCAATTTGAATTCATTTTACACTTTTGTTGCTACTGTTATCATTGTAATTGCAGCTCCTGATGATGATGGCAAAGTCCATTGAAAGCTAGAGGGAGTTAAAAAAAGTATAAAGAGTCCTCTTTGCTAAAATTTGTCGAAGTACCCAACAAAAGGCGGAAGCTTTAATTTTTCACCTATATATATATGATATATAATAATAATAATTAACGTCTTTTATTTGTAATATCCTTACAGGAGGCGAGATTTAGATAATATATCTACTCTACCGTCTAACCCCCTTAACAATACGAGATGTAAAAAAACAGAATTTGCTGAAAATTAATACCTGTATACAATAACGACGAAGTATAATCTAAGTAAAGGTATAAGAAAAATATGAGGTCACTTATGGGTTACAACAGATTTCGCTGCGGATCAAGTAGAACTTCTATCACTTCTTTCTAGAATTTGGATAATGGATTGGTTTCTTTTAAACTGCGGTCTTAAGAATTATATGGATTGGTCGCATTGTAAATATATGTATTCTAAAATAGAGATGTGCTGTGGTGTAGAATTGAAAAAGTCTCTCTATATCTAATATTAATGCCATGCATATTCCCTCTACGTATGAATATGTTAACTAAATATGACGGTGTTTTTGAATAAAGAACCTTATGAGTCAGATTTAGGAGCTGGTACTTATACATTTTATCAATTTTCATCCACTTGAGCTCATTAATGCCATTCGATATATAATCATACTTTCTGAGACCATTTACGTGTACTCATAATACTTCAAATACGATTTCTTGTTATAATATCTAAATAGGGATAGTAAACCACTAAGCAATACGATATCTTTGGAAACAAGAAAGATTCCCAGAATTGCTTTCTCGCAGATTTATGTAATATAGCCTTATTTGCAAATGAAACTCTGAGAATTATAATACCTAGGTTCTTCGAATGATCCACAGGAACTAATTTATTACCTTTTAAATGTATGTCTATGTCCTTTTTTAAAGTATTCTTTTTTGTTCTATTTGCCTATACCAACATATTTGTCCTTAAAGGGTTCAGGCGAAGATTATGACTACCACTCAACTTTTCAACATGTACAATACGGATCAAGTCAGTCAAACAGGCCCATGCAATTAGTCCATAGACATCCTTTACCTGCCCTAACGGTAGTTACCGCCGATCTGGCAACGTCGCTTTTACCCATACCGTCAGTGCCTACCAAAGCCTGCCGTAGTACGAACGTAACAATCAGGCAGACCGTTACGCCGGGCACGGAGCCCAGATAGCAGGACGCGCGCATCGAAAACATTTCTCTATCATTTTGAGTTTTAAATGCAAATGTCGCGAACAACGCATGATGTGTGAAATATGGCTAATATGTACGTAGGGTTCCTGAAAGTAGGTGAACATATCTCTTGATTGGCATCTGATGGTGGTTGCTGATGGTGCAGTCTCCTGAGGCATATGTGTACAAGGTCCGAGTTAGTTGAGTGCCCAGGCAGCTCTGTTTCATTGGTGGTGATGTGCCGCCTTTGGAAAGTTTCTTGGTGTTACTCGTCGGGGGATGGTACGAGGATGCGCAAAGACCCACTATCTTTCGTCGAGACAGGACGTTGGCTCCAAACTTTACTTTACAGCCGTCGCTTGTGGGTGAACTTCTTGTGCTGGACTTTTGGGGCCGGATCATCATCGTCATGGAATTTCGCACTCGTTGAAATATCCCTGGAGTGTCTTTTATTCTATCACAAGCTGCAACTATTCTTTCTCTTAATTCCTCTACAATGTTGATGGGACTTGTGTACACTAATATCTTAAGATAGCCACATAAAAAGAAATCCAAGCTGTTGAGGTCTGGGGACCTTGGTGGCCATTCTTGTGGCTCACCGCGGCCAATCCAACGATATGGATAAACAGTTTGTCTATCATTACGAACCGCTACTCTAAAATGCGCTGGTGCACCATAGTAGATGTACCACATATTGTTTCTTATTACTAACGGAACATCATCAAGGAGTAAAGGCAACTGTTGTTGAAGAAAATTGAAGTAAGTCTATCCGTCAAGTCGTCCTGGCAAGAAGAATGGGCCAATAAAGTGGTTGCCAATAATTCCTGCCCATATGTTAACCGAAAATTGCTGTTGGACATGGGTTTCGGTTACGGTATAGGGATCTTCTTCTGCCCACAAATGAGGACCGTGGAGATTGTGAATGGAATTTCGAGAAAAAATAGCTTCGTCCGTGAGCCGAATCATTCATTCAAATTGCAGATTTTGTGTAATTTTTGGAAGATACCACAGACAAAAGGTCACACGCCTTGGAAAATCAATAGAAAATGGAGCACGAAGACCAAGCTATGAAGATCGCCTTGAATTATTTAACCTGACCTCATTCTCTGAGCGAAGACTTCGTGGCGATCTTATAGTTACGTTCAGGATACTTCATGGTTTGATGGGCACCAACCTCATGCATCTATACCATCTGTCGCGCAGCAATCTACGCGGACACAGCTTCAAACTGCATAAGGAGCCATTTAAAACAACAGTCCGACAGTGGTTTCTTCCCAACCGCATACTCAACACCTGGAATAGCTTACCTGAAAGTGTGGTTGGTGCTACTTCAGTTAATAGCTTCAAAGTGCAGTATGATAGCTGGAGGAGTGTACAAACTTTATAGCTGTGAACTGTATTTTTTTTATTTTTTTCTATTTGATGTATTTGTGTTACGTGTCCGTACACTATATTTACTGCATGAGCTTATAGTACTGTGTACTCTGCTCATCTCAATTATCATAATAATAATAATAATAATAATAATGTCTGTACTCTTAAAATATGGTAAGAATATGACAAAAAATCCACTAAAATTCTCCAAGCAATTTGATGGCAAATATTTAAGTGTCTAGCGATCTTCCTGGTACTCGTTCCAGAATGTTCTTCGACTTCTGCAGCACTGCTTCCTCAATTTCAAGTGTTCTCACACGTAGAGCTCTACCTTCAGATGTTCCTTTTCGGACAAAACCAGTTTCAACAAGACGACGATGAATATTAGAAAAGGTTCGACTATCTGGCAAAGCACGATCGGGGTATCTCCGGTGATAAATCCGTCTGGCTTGCTCACCATTACGGCCGGCAAGGCCATATACGTAATGCATTTCCGTCATGTCTGCATTTGAATAATTCATTAACAAGATTGTAAAAACTAAATAATGACAAAGGTGTCACAGTGAACATGTTTGAATAACAAAGACTTGTCAAATGTCAAAAGCCAGTGATATATTCCAGAGCAATTAGATATTCATTGCTAAATTGCTTTCTTAAATTATTACATTAGTACATACATTTTCTCGAACAATAGAACGGTTTTTATTTTTTTACTCAAAAATGGCACATCGAAGGGAAACAATTCAAGAAAAATATTTGCTTTAAATTGTACGGGGAATTCAAAATTAATTTCTATCTGGCAAAAAGCCATTGACGTACCACTTTTTTTTTAAAAAATATCCAAGTCAATACCCGTACGCACGCCACTGTTAAGGCTAAAAATTATTTTTGCATTGAAAAATATGCAACTTTATTAACTTTCACTACGATCTAAATATCAGTGGAATATCTGAAGCGGTTCTTGAAAATATTAATTAATTTCCATTTTTTTTTCCTAAAGCTTCAACACCCCGAGTTTTTGTAAGGAAACATTCTTGGACCATAGTTTATAAAGCAAACTAACATTAATTTTTCATGTAGAGTCACACCCTTAAATATTCGCATATCATTAAGGAACACCCTGTATACCTATATACTAAGATCAAAAACATTTTCTATACCCTCCTCCACCCTCTACAACGCCAGCCCTCAAATTTCAACGCCTACAAAAAATTTTCCGATGATGATCAGGACCCCTAAGCGTCAGCAGACGAAGTATGAAGTTTTTTTTTTTCGTGTTTTTGCTCCTAGCTCCGCCACCACTGGCCCGATTTACAAAAACTACCATTTGCATCCTTGACATTGTAATCACGCTGTGTGAAAATAGACGATTATAAAATTAGCGGACAGACAAGCAGACTGACCGCCGGGAATGCGTGACATGGTTCTTCGTGATATATACTAAGTGACATATAAATACGAACACCCAGTTTAAATGGTTTTATTTTAATAAAATTTTGTATAAGTACTTAATGAAGCATAATAAGTAAATGATCAAAAATTCAAAATGATTGCACTGCTTTAAAGCCCTTTGACCTTTAATAATGTGTGGATGCACCCTGATGTGCTACGCATTCTCCAACGCGCCTAGGCATGCTTCTGATCAGGTGGTCAGTGTCCTCCTATGGTATCTCATTCCAGGCAACCACCAACTCCTCTCGAAGTGCTTCTAGAGTCTGAGGAGGACGTTGCAAATTGAGCAATCTCCTACCCATCATATCCCACACGTGCTCAATTGGGGATAAGTGAGGAGATCTTGGTGGCCATGGTAACAATGTGACATCATTATGTTGAAAGAAGTCTATTGTGACTCTTGCAACATGTGGTCGGGCATTATCTTGTTGGAAAGTTGGATCTGCCAGGGTGTCAAGATAGGGTAAAAGATGGGGTTCTAGAACCTACGTGGATATAACGCTGCGCGTTCATGTTACCTCTAATGAAGATTAAAGGTGACTTGGAACCATAAGCTTTAGCACCCCAAACCATAACTCCAACAGTGTGATGAACATGTCTTTCAACAAAAAACTGTGGATTCCTCCTTTCACCACGTCGCCTACTAACCCTGGCACGACCATCGCGCATGCCTAAACAAAATCGAGACTCGTCACTAAAGACAATACTGTTCCATTCCTGATCCCAGAGTGACCGTTGTCTGCACCACTCAAGGCGATTACGTCGGTGTTCTCGAGTTAAAGGGAGGACACAGTGTGGCCGGTATGAAAACAAGCCAAAACTTCTCATTCGACGGTAAACACTTCGCATACCAATAGGTCTTCCGTGTTCTGCAAACCATTCATTTGCAATGGACCTGGTAGTGGAGAAACGGTCCCTTAAGGCCAATAATCTTAGGCGGCGACCTTCACGGTCTGTTGTTCTACGGCGGCGTCCAGTGCCCCTAGGTCTTTGCGTACGGTCTTCTCGAAGCCATGCCTGACAACACCTAACCCCAGTGTCTACACTTCTTTGCACTCTAACTGCAATTGCCCGAAAAGAAAGTCCAGCTTCCCGAAGTCCCACTATACGGCCCCTATCAAACTCACTAAGTTGACGAAATCGTACAGGTCTCCGTACTCTAGGCATCGTAACCGATCGTAAAGGATGTCAAGAACCAAAATCCGCCAACGTTGATTCTTTACTGCGGCTGAAATATTCATTTTTAGAGCGTTAGTGAATTTAAAAAAAGCAGTATAAAAATCGGAATGTCCAACTGATAAGGCTGAAAATTTTTTCACTTGTTATTTACAGTAAGATAAATACATTCACCAACTTTTATTAAAATAAAACCATTTATACTGGGTGTTCGGATTTATATGTCACTTAGTATACGAGCCCTAACACAAAAGTTTTTTTTTTATCTTTTTAAGGCAATGAAATATATTGTTTGCACATTATGTTAACAAACCTGTAAAAAAAGTAACATGATGTCGAAATGTAAAATCAAACTAATATTGATAACATTTTGCTGGCACATAAATGTTCAGACACGATATTATAAACGAAAATAATAGCAGGCCATGGAAACAAAAAAAATGTTACAATTTGACGTTTTGATTTGAGAATCAATTCAGTGAATCAATTTGCTTTAAAATGTCGTGCAGTAAATAAACAAATGGTGCAGTTAGAGTTGTAATCATAAAATTGTTTCATCAAGAAAAGAGTTTTCGGGATATTGATAAACAAATAAATCGCACCCTTGCTACAAAAGTGACACAACTCAAAAAGTGTGAATTTTGAGTTGTTACTATCAATCACATGTGAAAATAATGGTTTACCTTCCAGCAAAAGAGTAATAAATTATCTTTGTCAATTGACCGCCAGATGGCATATGTGTCGTTTTTGCAGATTCCGTTTGTATTAGTATCTCCGGCTAAACAGAGATATTTTCAGTTGTACCCTGTCTTCAATACAGTAAAGGAGTTTTGTGAATGCATTCAAACCGTGTTATTTTGGTTTGTGTCGTTTTTGATTAATAACGGTGAGTATAGTTCTTCTAATATTTGGATTAAGTCAGTTTATAGGATAGAAATCTGTAGTAAAATTGGTTTTATATAAAGCCGTGTTACTTTAATTGCCTAAAGAAACACAAATGTTCAAATATAATTTGACTTAGGTCACTTTTGTTGTAATATGTTTTGATTTATGTCACTTTTGTTGTAACAAATTTAACGAAACACTAACGAATTAACTACGTAAGCCTTCCAACTTTTTCAAAAATTATAAATCTGTTTGAAGTAGTTTGATATGTATTTCACAGAAAATGTGTAACTTCTTATCCTTACATTAAACTTATATACTGGGTGAGGACTTCAAGGCTTATTAAATGAGGAAATCTAGAATTAACTCACAGACAGTAATTGGAATATTGAAGTTCCTTTCCTCGCTCTTCTTCATAACATCTATAGAGCTCCATCACCTTTTTACCACTATCGATATATTTCCGAATAGTGTAAGCCCTTAGAGATAGTGCAATTCAATTCGGGGTATGACATTAATCAATTTTGACACGACATTTTCACCTTCGGGGTTCACCTGTGGTTGGACTTCATAATTATCAGGCCAACTGAAACTACATAAATATGTTTGACTGACCTTTTTATTGATGTTTTTTCGTTTTTGACAAAAATAAGCTAGTCAAGAATTTCTTAACAACTCAATTTTTTGTCACTGCACCGTGATACTTGTTAATGGCATCTGGATCTACATCTTATTATATATGTCGCTCTGACTATTATGTAAATGTATCAAATTGTAGCACACTCGATTTACCTACCTAATAATGTTTCCAATCGTAGTGTGAGACATCACAGTTTCTGTCTCTTTAGCTTTGTTTTCTTGTTGTAGGCAACGGTATGTATATCTCAAGTTGAACAGCTTTTATTGTCAAGCAGGGTATCGCTGCAAATCAAGCAAAATATCCGCCAAAAACAACGACATGTACTCTTAAAATACCAGCACCTAGTGAAGATTTTAATGCTGAACTTCGTTCTCAACTGAATGACTTGCTTTTAAGTTCGATGATTGAAGCCGAAATATCTACAACTGAGAAGATTCCAACTGATTCTAGCAATCTCAGTGATCATAGAGGATACGGCTTGGTTTTATATGATAAACATTGTAATACTACCAATCACCAGCCTCAAGATGCAGTAATGCCTTTACCTCAAGAAAACTTCACGATGGAGACAGTAACTCAATAATCTCTACGCCAATTATGTGATGTTTAATCGTATTCAATGGCGAATATAACATTTCATTTTATCTACCCAAAAAAGATCAGTGCGATTTTTGCTTTTCCTATACAAATGCAGATGATGAAGGCAAACAAAAATTGTTGGACAAGTAAAATCTTCACATGAAAGAAAAGAAGCTGTCGCGTCTAGAGAAAGAAGCTGATAAGAAAATTACAAATGGTTCAATCGTCGCAGTTTATGACCTAAAGGCAGTAATGCCGGTACCCAGAGGGCAGATCTCCTTCTATTGTAAAACTAAACTGAATTATTACAATTTTACTATAAGCGATTTATATGCAAAAATAATATAATATATATAATATTTAATAAAGGGGCATTTTAAAAATGAGCGGGAATGTACCTAGTACTATTGAGAAGCAAATTATGAAATATTTCAAATCTGGACCGGTTTACGTGCCTGATCAGTATGAAACACTAATTGGAACAGCAAAAAAAAGTGGTTCCAACTTACAGAGTTCACCAGCTTACCTTTGAAAATTTCTACGATTTAAAAGCGTTACATGAACAGTGGCGAAAAAACGACAGATACTGAAAAAGGAAAAGTTAGCTGCGATGGCATTAAAATACTTGAAGTGTGTAAGGAATACCCGGATTCATTCTTCTATAAAACGTCCTATGAACAGGAAAAGTCGATATGAATAATGTGAAAAACACTAGATCCCAAGAGCATAATACACACTTGGTTAGCTTAGTTCAAGCTTATTCTCATAAGTTTCCATTGAGTGACTTAAAAAACAGCACTTACAGGAACTAGCTGATAAGGGAACAATTAAAAACAATATTACGACTATGTTTATAAAAATGTACTTAGGATTTAATTCAGTTCAAACCTTGTGAAGAAGTTTTTTAGTTATGAAGACTGAACATTATTTTAATTTAAATGCAAGCCTCCTATTGTTCCTTATTATGAGTTTCTGTATGTTGTATTTTTATCCCTTGTTTAAAAATAGGAGTACCTGTTCAGTATTTAGGGCCAAATCAATGTGTTTTTGATGTTTTATGTACGAAAATAAAAATATTTCTATAGTATAATGCTATCGATTTATCTTCAGGTAAAAACTATGAATAAATCTTATACTTCTTTTCTTATTATTTTTAATAATATCCAACAACAAAAGTGTCACAAGTCCTTTGTTCCTTTTCAGTTCTCAACTAAACTGTCGGTTTTGGATATAATTCCAGGATTTTTGTTCAAATCAATCATCAAAAGTGATATAACTTGAAAAAGGCTTTTCGTTAAAGCATACCAGCCTTGAATAGAGAATATAGTATAGCATAAGTACTTTTATGACTTATACTATTTATCCGAACGAATGTATTTTTATAAAAAATATTTAGAGTGTAGATAACAGTTTTCTTCAGTTTGCCAAAAACTTAGTTTTTAGAGTTGTGTCACTTTTGTAGCAATTGTGCGAAATGTCGAGAAGTGTACGGTTTAGGCAGCAGCGGTGGCCGCAGTAGTAGACTCTTCGGTCTCCTGATCAGCCGCCGTGCGGTTTCGAATCCCGTCTCAAGTGAAAGTCTTTCTTGGCTATGGATGTTGTGATTGTCCGTAGGTGGTAGACGGTTTCTGACTGTCGAACGCGGAGGTACCACCCGACGGATCTCGTAGGCGGAGCCAGAATGTGTGCATGTTGCATGCACACGTGTTCCCTCGCCAGAGTCGGTGTGGCGTTCCCCCTTTCCCCTGAATCCCCCTATAGCCCCACGGTACCCAGTGGGTGTTTAGGCCTTAGGCCTTCGTGGTAGTTGGAATATGTAAAAAAAACGTTGGCAGGTATTGTAAAAGAGTATGTAGACACAGGTTCATCTCAAGTTTCAAGACAGATCAGTCCTAGAATACGAGTATAAAGATCTCTTGTTTGTATCTGTAACGCTAGTCGTCGAGGTACTGTAAGGGACATAACAGCAAAATGGAAAAAAGAAACAGCAGGAAATGTTTCACGAGAAACGTGCCGTCGGTGGATCCATAAGTCTGGTTTACATTTTTATACGTAGGCTGCATTTAAGGAACATATGGCATATCTATACAGAAAAATCTTTGCTTTAGGCACTAGAAAAGCCGTCGGTTACAGAAAAACAAAAGAAAAGGCGATTAGCGTGGGCTAAGGAACGAGAAATGTGGATATCAGGAAGACTGGAGAAAGATCATTTTTAGCGATGAATCGAAACTTGATGTTTGTGTGGGTGACCACCGATCCCGGATAATGACAAAGAAAAATGAAGCGTTTTATAAAGGCGGCCTAAAGAGAAAAGTAAAGTTTCCATCAGGTTTAATGGTATGGGGAAGCCTATTTGCTTTTGGCGTTCGAAAACTACACATCATAGACGGAAGTGCAAGCGCAGCTAAATATTAAAATATCCTTTTGAAACCGATTTGCTAGTGTCAATTCCAATTTTATCACCTCACAGAAACATGTCATATCAAATCAAAAAAAAACGAAGCTCAATTTCTAAGTATTTTTTATATATATTATAATACAAAGTAAAAAGACCACAACGCATAACGTTGGTGGTGTTGTTCCCAGACCCGGGCCTGGAATGGAAATGAATTCGGCGAGGAGTGTGTGCAAAAAGCAGCGACACGCGGTTGCCTCTGCCTTCTCGTTGCGTTTTGAACCGTTGTTTTCCCATTCGGATTTCCCTAATGCACATTTGCATCTTGTTTTTATCATCGGCCTGAGCGCTGCACGGATTCATCACCAGGGTTGTTAGCTGTCGGCCATGTTAGAGGGGTGTTGCGGTAGAGTGCTGCTACCAGATTTATTGCGGATTGCTGCAAAATATGTGCTGGTGTAAGTTATGGACTAGGTACGAGGTTTCATGCTTCTAACATTCACTCATACTTAAGGTCGTATGCCCCTTCTTGCTTCCCACGCCTACTGGCAGAGGAGGGGAGGGTTGGGAGTAGTAGGGATGGAGGAGGGTATTCGAGCCCCTTCCCACTTCAGTTGGCCCAACTATTGAAATCTTAGTTTTTTTCTTATCAAACACAAATAATAAAAATGTAGAAGGGTATTATAGGTTTAAAATATTAACCATGAATATTTTCATAATATATAGTAGAAAACACCAACTTCATCACTCCCTAATCAAATTTGCAGCATAAAAATAACACATGTTGCAATTACAGCATATCAACCTATTTTCATTTCAATGCAAAATAAGTCTATAACGCATAGGTGGCTGAGAAAAATAAAATCCATGACAATTGTTTTTATTAATCACAGCTGTCAGAATACGTTTAAAATAGTTTTGGGTAGTTATGGTTTTCAAAATGGGTAGAGGAAAGGCTACACTGATCAACAGCCAAAAAATATCCTAAATAAAATCAACAAAATATTACTATTTTTAATATGCTAAAACCGGAATGAAACTTATTTTTTTAATATTAGTTCAAGTTTTAGAGATACGGTAATTATATGTGTTCCTGCTGTGACAGTGTTAATATACTGTAATTCACAAGAATGCACGTGCTACATTTTTATATTCGGCAAGGAAAGATGATGTAATCGGAATGATTGTGTTACGTTATACATACGTGTACATTATATCGTTTTATATTAGCCATTTTTTCCTCAGTTGGCTGACAGCGTTCATGCAAGATGTCTCGAAAGTGTGTAAACAATCCAGATCAGTTTTGTTACGTGTGTGTGACGGTCTATTACTCTACTAATAACAAAGGCATATCAGCTTTATTTCGGTTGTAAACTACGTGCTTCAAGTCTGAGGAGCTGGTTAAAAGGCAAAAAACGGTCTATGCGCTTTGCTGTCCCAATGGTTTGGAGAGATTTAGAACTTCCAAAATGTAAGGCAGAGTTACTTGGATCAAGACTGTAGCAGTGGAACTTGTTAGAAGACGATGTTTCGGTATGTGATTTTCGTAAACGCCACAAAGACTTAGAACCATTTTTCAATATGGAGAATAACTTGGTTTTCTGCAGTAACATTAATGGCTTACTGGCGGCTTTAAATATAAACTATAACCCAGAAGAATGGAGATTGTTTATAGACAGTTCAACATTGAGTTTAAAGGCAGTGTTATTGCATATTGGAAATATTTTACCATCTCTTAGTGTAGGGTATGCAGTTCACATGAAAGAATCATATGACAATATGAAGTACCTATTGACATGCATAAAATACAATGAGCACCAATGGCATATTTGTTTCGATTTGAAAGTTGTTGCACTTTTACTTGGGCTGCAGCTAGGCTACACAAAGTTTTGCTGTTTTTTGTGTGAATGGGACAGTCGGGCAAAGGCACTTCATTACACCAGACAAAACTGGCCTGTTCGTCAATTCCTAGAGCTAGGTCAAAAAAATGTACAGCATATGCCATTAGTAGATTCGAAAAAAAAAATATTACCACCACTGCATATCAAGTTGGGCCTAATGAAAAACTTTATCAAGGCATTAGATAGAGATGGGTCAGCTTTTCAATACATGCGTCAGAAATTTCCAAGACTAAGTGAGGCAAAGGCTAAAGAAGGTATTTTTGTTGGGCCACAGATTCGAAATATTTTGAACGATACACAGTTTGAAAACACTTTAACAGGTATTGAAAAAACTGCTTGGAATGATTTCCGTCTGGTGGTCACTAATTTCTTGGGAGATAGAAAAGCTGACAACTATAAAACCCTTGTCAAAAATATGCTGTCATCGTATCAAAAGATGGGCTGTAATGTCTCTTAAGATAGATATCCTACACTCACACCTGGACTTTTTTCCTGACAATTGCGGAGCTGTAAGTGATGAGCACGGCGAACGTTTTCATCAGGATATTTCAACAATGGAAAAAAGGTACCAGGGAAAGTGGAATCCTTCCATGCTTGCAGACTACTGTTGGACTCTTGGTAGAGATGCTCCAGAAACGACCCATAAAAGAACTGCAAAAAGACAGCGCATATAGTGATTCTTATAAGTATATGAATCTTGTTACTTTTTTTAACATATCCTTAAAAATAAAAAGTTTTTTTTCTAAACCGTAACTAATTTTTTTATTTCATTGTCATTTTTGGATTCAGCGCCCCAAAATTAACAAAGAAGTGCACTTTTCCCACAAGATACAATTAAAAAACTAAAATTTGTTGTCCAGTGCTATTAGTGAGAAAATTCGATTACTTATAAAAAAAGTGTAGTAAAAACCCTAAAGTTGCATAACTTGTTTATAGGCCAAAGAAAAGCCACTATTAACTCTACTGTAAAAGAAAAATCGGCTTAGATGGGCTAAAGACCGTAGACAATGGATACCTCAACAATGGTGTGCAATACAATGGAGTGATGAGGCCCGATTCGAAGTTTGTGTTGGTGACA
Organism: Acanthoscelides obtectus; assembly: GCA_963669975.1. NCBI lineage: Eukaryota > Metazoa > Arthropoda > Insecta > Coleoptera > Chrysomelidae > Acanthoscelides > Acanthoscelides obtectus. The sequence continues at coordinate 16,626,407 of CAVLJG010000009.1, forward strand.
GTCGTAGTAGAGTATTTCGCAAAAAAAAATGAAGCATTCCATGTTGACTGTCTGAAGAGAAAAGTGAAATTTCCAGCATCCATTATGGTCTGGGGCACAATATCATCAAATGGAGTAGGAAAACTTCATTTTATTGATGGAAATGTGGATACAAACAAATATTTGGCAATTTTAGAAGAATCGCTTTTACCAGTGATGGAAGAATGTTGACATACGGCCAAGATTTTGTGTTTCAGCATGATGGTGCAGCGCCATACCTCAAAAAAGGTTATAAAATGGATGGAAGAAAATAATGTACCACTTTTGAAATGGGTTTCTAGCAGTCCAGATCTGTCACTTATTGAAACTTTGTGGCACAAGATGAAAAAGGTTCTACGACAACATCCTGGTCGTACAATCACCGAACTGAGACAAAAGCTTCAAGAAATATAGGATTGTTTTACACCAAATTTTTGCCAAAACTTGGTTAACACTACGGTCCAAAGAATTTCAGCCGTAATAAAAAATAAAGGTGATGTTACCCAATGGTAATCTTTCAATTGTTGCTTTGTTAACTTCGCGCATTTATTCGCACATTGTTTATTTGTTCAGATGTTCTATTAGTTATAGGTCTAAGTGATTTCAAATATGTATTTTTTACGACTAGAGTGTATCTAAAATGTTTTTGAGAAAATAAATTGTTTTAGAAGTAAATAGTTTCGTCATGTTTAGTTTATAAAGGCATATTTTGGTACAAATCTTGAAGTGGGCAAACTGAAGTGGGAAGGGGCTCGTAATAAGGGTGACGAGTGCCATAACTGCTATAAAGCGGCTAATGAGAGTTTTTTTTAATACGATTTTCGAAATTGCTCAGGTGTGAACAAATTTTTTTCTTGGGCTTCATAGGACACGGAAGAGGTGGAATGTAAAGCAGGTCTAGGAATCTTGCGCGGTGATGGCATCATGGAAGGCACGTCCCCAGACTCTGGTCAAGTAGTTTAGGCAACAATTATTCTACACATGGATATGTTGATACGAACAAATATACATTTCTTCAAAAAGTCTGTATCTAGTAGTACGGAACCATGTACCACTTTATAGATTTTTTGGGTGATACAATCCTATTGGTTTTAGAGTAAATTTGCATACCTTCTTGTGGCCACGTGCTTCCAAATTACAGATAATCTGTGAGCCTTCCATACTGACTGCAATTGGTGCCTCCATCAAACTGGATTAACTTTCATTCAGGGCACTGATTCTCCTTTGAATGAGATCCATTCAATATTCAGGGATTGCCTTCCAGTACAGATTTACATATTGTACTGATGTGTATGAACCCTTATATGCACGTTTTCAAAGCTTTAATGACACGTTACTCATTGCAATATTGCCAGAAAGTGTCATCCAGATTGGATTTCTAAGAGGTCATAACTATGTTTCCATATCTCCAGATTTATCTGGTAAAATTTGTTTTAAATGTATAAAATCTATTTAGCAACATAGTTAATCATTCTTCAACAACACGAGTAACTACTTTTTCCTAATGTCGATTTCCAAGAAATTCTTACATTTTGAAAAGTGATTTTGGAAACGCCTTTGCCTTTTCTGGTGCAAAATAAACACCGCCGTCTGATCCGTACCAAGTACGTGTCGTTTGATACAAATTCTTGAGGTATTTCGACTGTCATGCTTAGTCTTCAGAGACAATTGCAATGAGATCCGCCTCTACAAAAAGTAAAAATCTACGATTTAATTTAACAGCCCTGGAACCGTCCATTTCATAATACACCAAAGAGAAATGGCACATCACGTGTCGAGTAATGAGATGAATTTTATTCCATTACACTGTGCCAGCTGCTAAAATAAAAGGAAAAAAACAGCCTGTTCATAGTAATGGGACTATTAGGATTATTACGTTCGTTAGAAAGATAGAAAGGCATAACTTGCGGAACATAGAAATATTAAGATCTTCAGGTTCTTTGTAAAATAAGGTGAGACCCGTCGACCTCCAGTTTTACCCTTTAGAATCTTACGTGAATTGGCAAGTGCAATTTTGTTGGACATATTTCCAATCAAGGGAAATACAAATTTCGAATACGGGCTCATGTATGCTTTTGCGGACCACTTTCGTATTCCCTATCTTTTCAGTTCATTTTGGAACAGCAATCATTGCAAATTTCACTGGCATTATTAATCTGGAACATATCCTATATACAGGAAAAAGGGATAGATCAAGTCACGGTAGTTATCAGAAAAATATAAAAAACCGTCGTGTACTTTTGAAATTATAGACTTCAACACGTTAACAACCAGCGCCAAGTTTTTAAAGTTTTCTTCTGGACTATGGTATTTTGTTGTTGAATTTTGATAAAATGATGTTTGATAATATATATTTCTTTGTAATATAAATGATTGTAGATGGGGTTTAAAGAAAGCTAAGGTGGATTTCACCAAGGTTGTCAAATTGACAGTCTGTTATTCTCCACCTATAGGGTAACAGTCCGTCAAATTCAGCGAATGAGCTTCAAGTCTCATCAACAAATTTTAGCAACCAATAGCTATGGAATGTTGAAAACAAAATACCTCCCCTCCGGTGTTTGTTTTCCTATAAACCCCTTGCAGATAGCCATTAAGCACATACTTGATAACAGGCTCTACCAAAAATTTCATAGATATTGCTCGTTTCCAAACATTCATTCATTTACCTGCCGTTCATCAGTACCATTATAGCACCGTCGATTGATATTCACTCAGAACCATTCAGGATTTTTGATATCTACACATCCATAAAGTCAAATATTTTGTGGCTGTCTAGGAACTGACAACATCCACACTATATTTACAGGGATAAGAAATACTCAAATATTATGTCGTAAAACTACCGGCAAATTTAAAACCTGCAAAAAAATAGAATTTGCAATAACTTTCTTGTTTCACTGAATACATATTCTAGGTTATATTTGTATTAGACATTATTTAAATAACAGCTGATTATTACATTTCAAAACTTCCCAACGAGTGATGTATGGGATCCGTCAACCCTTGGTCCCAGTGGAGTAAGCTCCGCTAACTGTTGAAATATACTCTACTATGCTTTATAAGACTATACGTCGATTTTTTGTCAAAATCGTTGCACAACACACACAAAAAATGCAAATGAAAATTTAAAATTGTTTCCATGACGCCGCAAAATACCTCCGTCGGTACCTCACGTTATACATCTTGACAGTAAGGATGTTTATAAGTATCAATACTTTTGCTTCCCATACCCGATATTTTGAATCGATATTTTTATATATGACACTTGGATGTATCGATAAATTTCACGAGTATCGTCATCTTTCGATCCGGACTGTGTCAGAAAGAGTAACTAACTTCAGATTACTTTCCTTCTTTGTTTCCTTCCGCTGGTTATCGATAATTTTATTCCAAAATTTTAGAGTATCAATACTTCCTAAAACGATAGGAATCGATACATATCGATACTTTTCGTGGACCTAATCATCCCTAATATTGACAGCTTGCCGTTCTTGTCAACTGGACTGCCGGGTGCGGTGTTGCCTTTACTGTCTTACATTTTGCTAAAATCTTATGACAAATAAAATCTTCAATAGAAATATGGACGAATATGAACGGATATGCATAGAATAAATTGTGAAATGATAAAAATTTGAAATTCAATGAAAGTTATTCTAATTCTAAAGCACAAAGAGATAATATTACATCTATAATGTACCCTTATTTTTAAGGCAACCGGTTTTTCACGACTTTATTCAATATTTCAATAGGAATCACTGATATTCAGAGAGCCTTGACAGCCTCCGTCAAATTGCATTTCAATAAGATCTTTCCCCATTGGTCCAAACTGGTTAGTGGTGGTGGAATTGGCACTTAGACTATTAAACACCACATTTGAATATATTTTGTCTTTGTCCCTATTAGACTCACATGACTTGAAAAATGACCGTTCACTGTGCCCACATAGGCACGCAGGGTCTGTGCAGAAAACAGGGTCTACTCCAATATGGTGTACATAGTCGTTAGCGTTAACTTGTCAAAAAATCGGGAGAATCATCACTTTCAAGAACGTTTGTCAATTACACAGTTACCTGTGGACATAAAAATCCTGCTAAAGAAATTAGTCGAAGAAGATCAAAATCAACCCGAGGCTGACAACCCAGAAGAACCACCTCAAAAAATAAGAGCAAGATGCCTTTTGTGTGGACGAGCCAAGAATAGAGTAACAACAATGAAGGATGATTCTTGTAAAAACTTTGTTTGTAAAAAACACGGCAAAAAATATATTAAATGTATTACTTGTTGCAATCTATTGCTTGCAGATGATTAGTTTGTTCAGTTTCTAGCTTTTAAATGCCAAAGAATAATTCTTTTCAAATAGCAAATAATTCTGTTTCATATTTTTTCGAATTTTATTTTTCGTTTTTATATTATTTAGTTTATGTTAACATAATGTAAAATGTTCTTAATAAACGTATATTTAGTATTTATTTGAAACATCCTATTATTATGCCTACATATTATTACAAAAGTACCATAAAAAGTTTGATTTTCTTAGTGGTGTATAGAATACACCATGCGACCACTTATTAGAAATTCACCCACGCGCCTAATTAAGGGTTAAATCCTTATGGATCCATGGGGGAATTTGGTCGGACTGATAACCATTTTCATACACCATGCAGTCTTTGCAGAATCCGAAACGTCCACATAACATAACCGTTATTAAACACGAATTACAAGGCAGTTAGAGTCCGTTGTACAAAAGTGGGCGAATTTAAAAACACACAGCCAGACGTACATTGTACACTTTAATCATGTAAAATGAAATCTGAAAGAGAAAAGGCAATATGCGCCACGTGACACTACAGAAAATAAATGCATCCGCATGCACGTACTTTTATGTTTGTGCCGCAATTCGTGCTTTTGTAAGTGAGAGCTGCTTGTTGTTAATTATTTTAATAGAAGCTGTAGCCGTACAGAAAGAGCATTCATGGTTTTTGCATTTTTACGGGTAGCTTTGTGTGAATATACCGCACACGGAAAAAACATTGTCAGCTTGATCACAAAGAATTAAATTGGTTGCGTTACTGGCAGTAATTGTTACAAGTTTCAACTTAAGCACTACTTGAAACATATCGTCAAGGGAATTGTCCGGTCGCTATATACAGGGCGGTACGTCCTAAATGGGCCAGAAATCAATCCTGCCTTGAACTAGTGTAACTAATGCTATTGAGGCAAATATATCATAATAATAATAATAATAATAGTAATAATAATAATAATAATAATAATAATAATAATAATAATAATAATAATAATTGTCTTTATTGGGTTAATCAAAAGACGGACTTCACATTGTGTCCCCGCAAACTCCTGAGGGATGTTGCTATATCCCTTGGCTATTTGATAGCTGAAACTCATTTGATATACAGAGTATTCCTTAATAATATGCGAATATTTAAGGATGTGAATCTACATGAAAAATTAATGTTAACTTGCTTCATCGACTATGGTCCAAAAATGCTTCCTTACAAAAACTCGGAGTGTTGAAGTTTTAGGAAAAAAATGGAATTTTCAGAAGCGCTTCTGATATTTCACTGATATCTATTACGTAGTGAAAGTTAATAAAGTTACATATTTTTCAATGCATAAATAAGTTTTAGCTTTAACAGTGGAGTGCGTACAGGTATTGACTTTGATATTTTTTAAGAAAAAAATGGTACACCAATGGTTTTTTGCCAAATCAAAAATTATTTTTGAATTCCTCCTACAATTTAAAACAAATAGTCTTTCTTAAGTTGCTTTCCTTTGATGCTCCATTTTTGTGTAAAAAGATAAAAACCGTTCTATCGTCTAACTTGCAAAATTATTATTAATTTAACTGGCAAAAATTAAACAAATTAGGAGTAATGAACAACAAAAACTGACAACATAAACATAACACTAAACCAACGAAATGATTACAAAAATTGTTGAAAATGGCCACCTTCACTTAGTATGCATGCTTCCGCCCTCCTTCACATGGAATTGCACACCCGTTGAAATATCCCTGGAGTGTTCTTTATTCTATCACAAGCTGCAACTATTCTTTCTGTTAATTCCTCTAAAGTGTTAATGGGACTTGTGTACACTAGTGTCTCAAGATAGCCCCACAAAAATAAATCTAAACTGTTCAGGTCTGGAGACCTTGGTGACCATTCTTGGGGCCCACCGCGGCCAATCCGATTGGGATAAACAGTTTGTAAATAATTACGAACCGCTACACTGAAATGCGCTGGTGCACTATTCTTCGTAAACTATGGTCCAAAAATGTTTCCTTACAAAAACTCGGGGTGTTGAAGTTTTAAGAAAAAAATGGAACTTAATATTTTCAGAACCGCTCCAGATATTTCACTGATATTTTGTGAGTAGTAAAAATTAATGAAGCTACATATATTTCAATGCAAAAATAATTTTTATCTTCAACAGTGGCGTGCATACGCGTACTGACTTCCATATTTCTTAAGAAAAAAATTGTACGCCAATGGTTTTTTTGCCAAATAAAAATTATTTCTGAATTTCCCGTTCAATTTAAAGCAAATGATCTTTCTTGAATGGTTTTCCTGCGATGCGCCATTTTTGAGTAAAGAAATAAAAAACGTACTACTGTCTAACAAAATTTTTATTAATTTAATTTAAAAAATTAAACACATTATGGGTAATGAACAACAACAACTGACAACATAAACATGGGGACCTTGGTGGCCATGTCAAGTCAAGTCGTCCCGGCAAGAAGAATGGGCCAATAAAGTCGTTGCCAATAACTCCTGGCCATACGTTAACCGAAAGTTGGTGTCGGAAATGGGTTTCGGTTACGGCATAGTGATTTTCTTCTGCCCACAAATGATTATTGTGGAAATTCTGAATGGCATTTCGAGAAAAATTAGCTTCGTCCGTGAACAGAATCATTGATTCAAATTGCGGATTTTGTGTAATTTTTTGAAGATACCACTGACAAATCGTCACACGCCTTGGAAAATCAATGGGAAGTAATGCCTGTACTCTTAAAATATGGTGAGGATATAACAAAAAATCAACTAAAATTCTCCAAACAGTTTGATGGCAAATATTTAAGTGTCTAGCGATCTTCCTCGTACTCGTTTCAGGATGTTCATCGACTTCGTGTAGCACTGCTTCCTCAATTTCAGGTGTTCTCACACTTAGAAGTCTGCCTTCAGATGTCCCTCTTCGAACAGAACTGGTTTCAACAGGACGACGGTAAATACTAGAAAAGGTTCGGCTATCTGGCAAAGCACGATCGGGATATCTCTGGTGACAAATCCGTCTGGCTTGCTCACCATTACCGGTGGGAAGGCCAGATACGAGTACGTAATACATTTCCGCCATTTATGGTGAATTACAAATTACTAATTATAAAACCTACAGACGCAACTCCAACTCCAGACATGCTGGAGGTGTAGTGATTTATGTTTACCACAAAATACAGATCACATTATTCGATTGTACCACTCTAGACTATGCATACTGGTATGCACATATACAGTTCAAATTATTTGGGAAACGTTATGATCTTTGTACTTTTTACCGTTCACCAAACAGTGATGCGGATACATTTTTAACGTTTTTTGAAGAAAAATGCGAAGAAATGTGGAATTTTAGAAACAATATAATACTTTTAGGTGATTTTAATTTAAATTATTATGGTAAAAGCATGAAAACAAGAAAATTGAAAGAAACCATAAATAACTGTGGGTTCAAGCAAAAAATTGAAGAGTGTACCAGAATAACATCATTATCGAAGACTTTGTTAGATCTTGTTATTGTAAATTTCTAATGTGCAGGGATTAAAGCTGTACATACACATAAAGCTAGTGATCACAGTTTGACAATGCTGCCATTGGTAGGGCATTTTTCTGATACAAAAATTAAGAAAATCATAAATACTATTCAGTACAAAAAACTTGAACGAGAACCTGCTGGTTGCTATTGGAATTTTGGTGAGAATATGGAAAAAATATATGACAACATAATAGGAAATATAAAAACTTGTTTAGATCTTGCAACTGATAAAAAAGTGATTTTCTCGACAAAAAATACACCCTGGTATAACAAAAATATTAAGGCAGCTCAAAATTTGAGAGACAGACAATACAATAAATATATATTCACAAAATCAAATGATGATTGGGAGGTATATAAAACTCTTAGGAATAAATGTGTGTATGTAATTAGAGAAGAAAAAAGGAAATTCTACGATAAACAAATCGATAATAACAAGTGCGACAGTGTAAAGATGTGGAAGGCTTTAAAAAGACTGATCAATTCAAAGCCGCATCATTGTGTAAATCAAGTTCAATTCGAAAACGGTACCGAAACAAATTCTTTGGTGATTGCAGACAAACTAAATGAATATTTTGTGGAAAGTATTGTTGATATTGTGGGTACTGCCAATACTGCACCTGACTATATGAAAATCAGTTTCCAAGGGGAAATGTTGCATACACTTTCAAAATTTCACAGTGTATCATTGAATTATCTAAGAAAAAAAGTAAACAGTTTAAAATAAATAACAACTGTGCCGAAATCACTACTAAAAACGTGCTGAAAAACTGTTTCGAAATTTTAGGATATCCTGTATTAAATTGGATCAATTGTTCACTGTGAAGCAGTTCTTTTCATGAAGATTTGAAATGCTCTACAATAACACCAGTTCCCAAAATAAAAAATTCTAAAAGATGCAGCGATATGAGACCAGTAAATGTGTTACCAGACATTGAAAAATTAATAGAGTCCATAGTGCATGACCAATTAATGCAGTTTATAGAAGAAAACAAAAAATGCAAAATTCAGATTTTCGCCGATGACACTATGATTTATATAAGTACTAAAAATATTCAGTCTGGTATTTCTTATATAAATGAAGACTTGGAACTTGACTCAAAATGGTTAGCATCTAACAGACTAAAATAAAATACAAGTAAAACGAAACCTTGGTAATCGGAAAAAAACAATGTACAACTGTTCAACTGAATACTGATGGTGAAGATATTGAATTTGTAGAAAATTTTAAATACCTGGGGGTTTTTGTTGACTCTCGATTAATTTTTGATATTCATTATGAAAAAGTTATAAATAAGATTAGTATTAAAGTGGGCTATTTATCGAGAGTTTCTGGGTGTCTGAGTTCATATAGCAGAAAAATTATCTATAATACCATCATTCTTCCAAATTTCTTGTACTGTTCGATTATTCTATATTTAGCAAATAATTCCTTTTTTGAAAGACTGCAAATTTTACAAAATAAATGCATGAGAATAATACTAAATAAAGATAAATATACTCCAATTAGGCAAATGCTTAGCAAATTAAAATGGCTCAATGTAAAAATTTTTATCAAATATCTTGTAATGATTCCATCAAGTCTAACTAATTCAACATCATCAAATGTCGACCATCATTTACATAATACCAGAAATAAAGATGACTTCCATTTAATGACCAAAAAGTATAACATATGCTACAAATCTGTATTCCATCAAGGGTTGATTGAATATAATAAGTTATACTCATAGATAAAAGACCAGAAAACTTTTACAAAATTTAAAGTAAAATTGAGAAATCACTTGTTAAATCTACAATTATAGGTTGCCCAGCATTTAAATCATTCACCATATGGCTTGAATTTACTAGTTCTAAGTTGTTTACAATTATTCTGTTTATGTAGCCAAATGTGCTAAATAAATCTTTCTACTACTACTATTTCTGCATTTGAATAATTCACCATTATTAACCAAGATTGTAAAAACTAAATAATGAAAAAGATGTCACAGCGGACAGACTTGAATAACCAAGACTTGTCAGATGTCAAAAGTCAGTGACATATTCCAGAGCAACTAGATATTTATTGCTAAATTGCATTTTTCAATTGTTACATTAATTTTCTGGGACAATAGAACGGTTTTTATTTTTTTACTCAAAACTGGCGCAACGAAGGAAAATAATTCATGAGAGGTCATTTGTTTTAAGTTGAACGGGGAATTCACAAATAACTTTTATTTGGCAAAAAACTATTGGCGTACCATTTTTTTCTTAAAAAATATCGAAGTCAATACTCGTAGGCACGCCACTGTTAAACCAAAAAATTATTTTTCATTGAAAAATATGCAACTTTATCACCTTTCACTACGTACTAAATATCAGTGAAATATATGAAGCGGTTCTGAAAATATTAATTAAATTCCAGTTTTTTCCTAAAACTTCAACACCCCGAGTTTTTGTGAGGAAACATTTTTGGACCATAGTTTATAAAGCAAACTAACATTAACTTTTCATCTAGATTCACACTCTCAAATATTCGCATATCATTGAGGAGCACTCTGTATAAATTCTGTTATTAATATTCAAATATTTTAATTCTTACCACAACGTCTTTTGATCTTTGTTATTAAATATATATTATCAAAATAGGAACGTCTTTTAAATAATTTTGAAATTAACCGAATTACGGAGATCTTCGTTTGATTCCCAATCTCAGTGAAATATTGTTAGTGAGATAAATAATCTTTAGTCCAAGATACCACCGCGGTCCGTGGAGTCAGTCTGGAACCTCATCTGGAAATCTTATAGTAACTGCTGTAACTACCTGAAATGTTCTTCTATGGCTTCCAAGGAATTTTCCGTTTCATCTCTCTTGTTATAGTAAAGTCCTCACCCTCACAAATGTTTTCCTTTTCGCTTGCCCTTAACCTCAATGTTGCGCCGTGTTGATATTACATGATCCGAAAGTAGAGTGTTGTTCCGTGCAACTTGAGAGCCGGAAGCCTTGGGTTCCGTGGAAAAATTCGAGAAATTTCACTTTTCACTGGGCAGATCATCACGCAGTTTTGAGGATTTGGTCATAAAAAGTCTGATCTTTTTTAAACTCCAACTACCATGAAGGCCTAAGGCCTAAATACCCATTGGGTACCGTGGGGCTATAGCGGGATACACTGGAAAGGGGGAACGCCACACGGACTCTTGCGAGGGAACACGTGTGCATGCAAGATGCACATATTCTGGCTCCGCCTACGACATCCGCCGGGTGGTCCCTCCACGTTCGACAGTCAGAGACCGTCTACCACCTATGGACAATCACAACATCCATAGCCAAGAGAAAAGTTACTCCTGGGACGGGATTCGAACCCCCACAGCGCACGGCGACTTATCAGGAGACCGAAGAGTCTAATACTGCGGCCACCGCTGCTGCCTGATCGATTAATCTCATTATTTTTATATCATACGGGGATCCGTGAGATTTAGGATAGATGTTTTTCCTAACTTTTCAGCGTAGCCTAGCCAAAATGACCTTCTAGGCCAAACTACAACGCAAGTCAGCCACTGGCTCGTATTATCATGGAGCCCGGTGCCTTAATGAACTTTGTTTCCTTTTTTCCGTTACTGTCTATCAGTTATACATCCGACCGGAAACTCTCCGACTCCCCCAGTTGGCGACGTTATCTTTTTTCATTCTGCCCTAAATGTTAACTTCAAGAACCTATGAGGAAGGGATGATGTAGGTATGATGACCAGTCATCATGTGCCAATAAATTTCATCGATTCGCAGCCCGAGAGGCCGACTAAATATTCTTTAGTTACCAACATAAGTAGCATAGTTCGTTATTCAAATACTGCATATACCAGATCTAGGAACCTTTATAAAATTGCGCATGCTGTTACGAGTATTGAGGTACCATCCTCCGATTGTTGTGGAAGGTACATAAGCGCATCAGCTGTTAGCAACGTTAGCGTTAATCCAAGTAGAAGGTATCCGAAAAAAGGCGTCCACTCACATCTTTTAGTCCCAATAAAGTGTTGACTATAGTTATCTTTGTCTCTGAAAGAAATGAAGATTTACCTAATAATCTTGTAATGATTTGCATTCGATAGGTCAGAAGCCGATCAAGACAAGAAGACACAAATTAGTAGTCAATAAAATACAGTAGCCTGAAGCTACGCTCACATTAGTGCACTTTTCTTTCCCTTCCATCTTCAAAATCAACATGACCTCAATTTACAGGTATGTGCCCTTGAAAAGCTACCTGTCCTATTGAGTTTCCTGAATTCTCGAGTAACTCGTGCCACATCTATTCCAGAATAAAAATATGAAAGACAACTTGCCCTATAACTGACTTTGTGAGGATCATGGTCAGGATCAACATGACACATCCCAACACCTTCCTACAATGTGTTTCAACTAAGTGACATATCAAATGCAGCACCCAGAATTATTTATGGAATTTGGATAAAAACTTGTAATCATATTTGCTATCATGGAGAATACGCCGACAAAATGATGAAGGCAGTCCGAGTCGTGCTTTTCTGTAAAGTTTTTTTTTGTCATATCAGGATCCGAACAATATGAACATATTTACTCAATATTCAGTGATTTTTCTGTTTTGTTCCATCTGTTTCATTGTTGTTTCATTACATTATCATGGCTGGAGTTCGCTAATTTCACTCAACTTTCCGAGTTTGAGAAGAATCGGATAATCGCGATACGTGAAGCCGGATTTTCTTTCAAAGAAATTAATAATCGAAGCTACTGAACTGAGATGTTGTCGAGCGTGGTTCTAAGAAGGCCGAAATCGACAATTCAGAGGTACTGGATGTCAAAGACAGACAACACAGCGACAGGTACTTTATGTGTGGCAACTAGCACTTAGCGATCAATTTCCCACAACAAGGGCAGTTGCGAACCAGTGGTTTGATGCTGTTGAAAGGGCAATAGCAATGATGACTGTTTTCATACCGTCCCCAGTTTGCGCCTATCCCTCACCCCGCAACAACGTCGGCAACGATTGGTACCGAGTAGGCAGGGACCAGAATAGATTATGGAATGGATCTCAGTCGTGTTCAGCGATGAGTACAGATTCTGTTTGGGTACTCATGATAGTGCAGGAGTAAGGAGAAGTGGTGAAATACGGAATGCCCCATATCCATCGTACTGTGGGTGTTATGGAATGAGGTGCCATTGCTTACGGCAGTTGGTCACGATTAGTGTTCATTGGAGGTTGCATGCACGAGGTTATCACGGACGTGTTAGTTTAGACTTCTTAGAAGCGTACGAAGTAAGTCTGCTTTGGTGGCCTCCTGGATCTCCAGACCTTTGCCCCATCGAAGATGTATGGAACGCGACGACTTAACGACTTAACGAACGTGTAGCGAACATAGGAGTTTCAACAGATTATAATAATTATCATTAAAGGGATATCTCGGCAATTTTGAATTAAACCTATAATCATTTTCTATACTGAGTGACCAAAAAGATTAAACATCTACATATGTTTATCCGATTTTAATAAATTTTGGCACGGCATATATGTTCAGTGTCCCTTACCAATAAAGTGATTAAATCTTCAGCTTGATCCGTCAACTGAATGCAGAAGCTGGTTCAATAATGTGCTGAGGATCGACGATTTCTTATACACCTATTGACACCCCTCCGCATCGTGCTGATAAGGTGGATGCTAAATCCGGTGGAGGGTGTTGAAATTACAAGAGCCTGTGACTTATCATGTCCCAGACATGCTCAACTGGAGATACTTCAGGCTAACGTAGTGATCAAGGTTAATGGTTGATGCGGTGTTGATCCATGAAGGCTAACGATGCTCTGGTAGCATGCGAAAAATCGGGTTTTTGATAGTGTTGAGGTATGGAATAAAATGAGGCTCCACTACTTCCTGAATATAACGTCGGGCTGTCATATTGCCTCTGACGAAAATAAGTGGTGATCTGATACCATAAGCAATAGCACCCCATACCATAACTCCCACGGTGCGGTGAAGGTGACGCTCTCTGTCAAATTGTGGGTCACGTCTCTCACCACGTCGCGTTCTCACTCTTGTCCGAACATCGTGCATCCCCAGACAAGCGGTATTCGTCACTAAAGACCACCTCATTCCAGTCCCGACAACATAGGATTCTTTCTCTACACCATAGCAAACGGCTAAGCCGATGTTCAGCTGTGAGAGGTAACACCTAATGTTGGCGATCAGAAAAAATACCAAACTGTTGTATTCGGCGATATACCGTACGCAACCATCCTTCCATGCTCTTCAAACCACTGATTAGCGATGGCTCGAGTAGTGAATGAATGAATGAATCATGAAACGAGAGGCATTCCGGTCACCATAAGGATCCAGTGCATAGGCCACTTAAACGGGCCCTTATGCACCTCTACATTGCTTAGATCCCAGGCCTTGCCTTGTTAGCGAAGTTGAGAATCGCCTCCTTGATGTCCTGAGGGTCCAGAGTAATGGACCCCAGTATAGTCTCTCTATAGTAGCTTCTGAGCTCTGGCTTCACAGCGACACAAAACGTGTGAGCGCTGCAGGGTAGACCCTGGGTAGACCCTGCAGCGCTCACACAAGGGATCCTCAGCCACCTCCATCACGTGCAGGTGGTGCCTTAACGTGTTATGTGCAGACAACAGTCTCACCAACAATCTTAGGTTTGCTCTATCCAGACATAAGCGGAAATGCCCATCCTCAGCACTGGGCCCTTCAATAAGCTCCCGTGCTTGGCGGACATGTCTGAACATACTTCTCCATTTCTGAGAGTGTTGCATTGCAATCCACGTCTCCATTTTTCTCCTAGCTCTATGCGCGGTCACTCCTAAAGCTGCACCAGGACCAACGAGCTTGCTGGCTGATCCTGGCTTCGCTCCTGCTTAGAAGGCCGGGGTCCTCCCTTTTCAATTCGACTAAGATTGCAGTATGCCCCTTGACAGGATTCAAGAAGGACCAGCTGCCCTGATTCCACAGTCAATAACCAACTACTCTCGCTTCACCGCGTATCACCAGATCTAACGGTGGGAGATCCAACAGAGCTTTCATTGCGCTCAGTGGCGTTGTTTGCACTGCGCTTATAATGATAACACAGGCCAAACGCTGAATTTTATCGAGTTTGGCCTTAGTTGTCTCAGTTCTAATGCAAGGCCACCAGACCGGGAAGCAGTACAAGAGAGATGGACGTACTATCGTCGTGTAGAGCCAGTATAGCACTTTGAGTTAAGCCCCCACCTTACACCGTCTATAGGCCTACATTGTATTGCGAGCCTTTCTAACCTTGTATTCAACATGCTCTCTTTGGTTGAGTTTGCAATCTAGGATAATTCCCCGATATATCACCGATTGGGATATAGCTTATCTAGTCCCAAAGAAGGTCGACATGACCAGCATGTCAAGCCTTCTTCTCCTAGTAAATAGGATCAGCTCGGTCTTTCCGGCATTAACAGAAAGATCGACTCCCTTGCACCACGATTCCACAGAGCGCAGAGCGCCCTGCATAATTTCAGAGACTGTTCTACAAAAACGTCCCCTAAATACTAAGTAATACTGGGGGTACTCGGCCTACCACAAAAACTGAAAAGGAAAACCTGTCCATTTTATCACTTGTTGATAATGGCAAGATGAATCGATATGTAAAAAATTTTTCAATTCTAATAAACATACGTAGGTATTTACCTTTTTCTGTCACTCAGTATATTTATCAGTAGACCTAAAACTTCCTTTTCTATGTCATTTAGTACATTTAATTTAGTATTCTGATCTGATTCTGATATTTTGGCCTCAGAACTACAATCAGCAAAATTCACCATTTTTGCAATTCATGCAAACTTTATCCGCCTATTTCTCAGAAACTAATAGTTGGATTGCCGTGGTCCCAAGAATTCTTTTGTTCGGGAAGGCAAGATATCTCTGAATTTTTGGACACACAAACGATAGACTTGCTCCTTCTACGTAGTCTGAATCCTTTTGGCCCGAGGGGCATTGAGTTTGATCAGCATGAAATCCACATGATGAGTTTCAGATGTTACATTAATTTCATACGAAGTTCTCACAATGACTAAAGGTCTTCTATATGAGCATAGGATCCGCATTACCCTGAAATTCTAACGTTTCACGAGCTCCAAGCGCGTAATTTTCTGAACTCAACATGTTTATTTGCTACTAGCTCTCAAAAGCGTATGCCATTATTCGTACGGAGGCAAACGTATCACTTCCGGGCGTATCCTAAACAAACACTATTGCGTTTAGGGCGGTTGGGCGAGCTCCCCCATACACGCACCCTTACAGATGATTTGTAGTTTCACAGGGAATATCCTGTTCAGATTTTCTTGCGGTGGTCGTTTCGTCCCGCCTCTGGAGGGTTGGAAGTGGTTTACTTATTCTCAGACGATCGGAAATGCGTGTGATAAATTAACTGTCGTTGCATTTCATTGAAAGGCGATCAATTTCAAATAGATATATGTGCAGATTCTGATCTGAGATTACTTTCCCCCAATAGGTATATTCTTTAATTCACCGGTTGATTCCATCACTGGTGGATCCGGTGAACTCATAGTTGACAGCTGATGTGATGACGTTCGCAACCGGTTCCTTTGAATGGTCGTTCGTAAAAAGACGCATTGTTAGCCTTCAGGTTGCTGTCATATGAGAAAACCTAACCTTTGTTTTATCGTAAATGGATACTTGTTAATTTGAATTCATTCATTTAAATCATTATGGAAATGTACGCAGCAGTTGCTATTTTCGTGGAACGTTTGTTAAGCGATTCGAGTGATGATTCTGATGAAGAAGTTATCCAGCGGAGAGAATTTGCGCTCCGAGAATCAATATAAGAACTATAAATCAGAAAACCAAGAAGTTTTCAGATATCGACGATCTCAAATCAATACGAGGCATTGATTTGAGATCGTCGATGCTTCCCGAATAAGAACCATCGATATGGATTTTCTGGGAGCATTCCTGTATTCATACAGGAATAAAAACAGAACAAAATCAGAAAATCGACATTTTCGGACTTGCGAAGTATTGATTTGAGATCGTCGATATGCATAATTGTGTTGAAAAAAAACATAAAATTTCACGCGACTCCTATGCTGCTAACTTCAATCCTTTCTCCTTCCATTTTTTCACACAAAACTCTAGATGTCAAAAACTGATAAAATGTAGAGGTTAGAATATCGTGGATCAACCGAGTCCGAACGTCGGTGGATGCTGTTGGCACCGGTGGCATATCCACCATCAATAAAGAGACATGTTTGATGTACAAGCGGTCGTTCCAGCGGACATTAAAGGACGCAAACTTGGCTAACCGGTTGCACCGGTAGCTCAACCGGTGAATTAAAGAATATACCTAATACTTTCGCACTGACATTACTGTTACCTTGCAGGTCACGTATGTTCTAAAAGCTTTGGCACAACATTCATTGGCTCTAATTTTAACAAACACAAAAGAATATCAAGTTACCTTTGGAAACAAAAGTTTGTTCACTTACTGTACTGTAAGTTAACATTTATTTATTTTGAAATGTTCGCTTTAGGATGTTGAATGAATTAAAAATAAGAAAAAGTATCTACAAGTTGGTTAGGCGGGTACCCAAAGCTGAAAACTGGCGAATATTCCAAGATGAAAACATGTCACGGAGAACCATTCATTATTATCAAACAATAGCGGACTGCGAACATGTCTGAACCTCCCAAAAAGTAAAAGACCACGTGCATTTACTGCACAAAGAGATATTGGTGAGAAGAGCAAGAAATCAGGTAGGAATGCCAACAAGGAGACTGGCTCGCTTATACAGATCTTCTAAACGCCAATTTCACCAACATTAATATTTAACGGTCCCTTCGACCAATGGGATTTCTAGTGAAATGTTGAATAAAGTTGTGAAAAAACGGTTGCCTTATAAACAAGGGTACATTATAGATGTAATATGGTCTTTGTGCTTTAGAATTAGGATAACTTTCATAAAATTTCAAATGTTTATCATTTCATAAAAGACGGTCAGTTATTTAAATTGACCGCTGAAAATGAGAGAAGTAATAGGTCGATTTTCTAGCTGTTATATTTGGTAGGATGTTTTCACTGTTATTAACGACTGTTCCTGCATGGCAATCTAGTTCTGTCTGTATATCACGTACTGGGCGTGGTACATAATACGTACCTGCAGAAATGTACCGATTTTTGTTATTTTGCAAAAAAATGATATAAAACGTATTCCAACTGGTTCATCATCTTTTGTTGCATCAAAAACAATTTTTACCGATTTATGAACTAGAAATATCACATCAAATGTAAACAAACAGCACATTCTGCATCTCTGGGTCCTAAAACATCGATATTTGTAAAAAGTATCTGCATCCACCTATTATTCATCGCCTAGATATTATAGAACCAAAAATACCTATTTATGAAAATATATCTCCAAACATTGTTATATTTTCTTATTATTTCTATTATTATAACACGTCTGGGATATCAATTGCTTTTAAAGTGATCTGCACATCTGCAGTGTTGGCGAACTGGCAAAAAAACGGAATCGGTAAATAGTGTCGTTAAATTCGGTATAAGGTAAATGCCGTACCAAGATCAGTAGTAGATCAAGGACCTTTGTTTCATGAAAAACGTCTTTTATTGTATTGGAGCGCACACAATTGGTCGCTCTTTCAAAGTACTTTGCAACCATTCTGGAAACCCCTTTTCGATTCTTGCTTATGGGATTGTGAATATTTTTCGGTTTTATCCCTGAACTCACCTCTCATTCTATGCACATCCGTTCATATTCATCAATATTTCATTTGAAGCTTTTATTATCATAAGATTTTAGCAAAATGTAAGATAGTAAAGGCAAAACCGCACCCTACAGCCCAGTTGACAAGAACGACAAGCTGTCAAGATTAGGGATGTTTAGATCCACGAAAAGTATCGCTATGTATCGATTCTTATCGTTTTAGGAAGTATCGATACTCTGAAAGATTGGAATAATATTATCGATATCCAGCGGAAGGAAACAAAGAAGAAAAGTAATCTGAAGTTAGTCACTCTTTCTGACACTGTCCGGATCGAAAGATGACAATACTCGTGAAATGTATCGACACACCCAAGTGTCATATATAAACATATCGATTCAAAATATCAGGTATGGGAGGAACTCTATCGATACTTCTAAATATAGGATCGTATCGAACATCCCTAGTGTCAAGATGTATAACCCGGGGTACCAACGGAGCTATTTTGCGGCGTCATGCAAATAATTTTAATTTTTCATTTGCATTTTCTCGAGTGTTGTGCACCGATTTTGGGAAAATTATATTCATGTGTCTACATTATTCATAATAAGAAGAGGTAAACTGTTGCTAAATATAGTAATTTTGACATTAAGTCTACAAATAGGTATAATTTTATCTTCCTGAATTTAACAAAATGTCATTACATGAGGCTTACTAGAAACATAGCGAACACTATAGATTTCAGATATAAGATAGGGACGGCAGAACTGGAAAAGCTTCATGTAGTAAAAGACCTAGGGGTATACATTGATGAGAAACTCTCATTCATCACTCACGTAGAGCACATCGTAAATGATGCAAATAGAACACTAGGGTTCATAAACAGGACATGCAGAGAATTTACGAACCCAAAAACGCTTCTTTCATTGTACTACGCTTATATACACAACAAAGTGATGTTTGCATCAGTAATATGGAATCCGTCTTACAATGTACATATAGCCAGGATAGAAAGAATTCAACACAAATTTTTGAAGATGTTAGCACATAAAACTCACCAACCTGTTACAGATCATCATTATACGCAAATTATGAAACAGTTCAATATGATTTCCTTAAAAGATAGAAGAACGATTTCTGATATTTGCTGCGTTCATAAATTGTTGAATGGCCTCACTGACTGTCCGGATCTTTTGGCAAACTTGAACTTTAACACTCCTGATAGAACGTTTAGAACCTATCATCTGTTTAGAATACCGTTCCGTAGAACTAATCTTGGTCTTAATTCCCCTTTGGTCAGGGCTCAAAAAAATCATAATAATTTCTGTAATATAGATTTATTTAACATTAGCTTGACTTTCCTGAAAAAGGCTTTAAAGTATGAGTATTACAGCTCTATGGTAGACTAAAATCGAAATATTTTATTTTTTTACATAACTCAAGTTATCACCTCCAATATCATTTCTGGTATAATTTCAATTTAATTTTTATTTCAGTTTTAATTAAACGTAAGTAAATGTTAAATTATGTATACTCCTTTTATTAAAAAAGTTAAATTAATAGTTTATTGCTTATAATTAGAACTACTCACTGAGTTTATGTTGTTACAACAATATCGGAAGATAAAAAAAAAATATTAATATTGAAGTATTCAATAATGTAATATATGTATACGATATTTTATGTAAGTTTAGTTTTAGTTCACTGAGGGTGTGTGTTGGGTTTACCTGTTAACACCCTAAACTGTATATAAATAAATAAAGACGGACAGATACTCTTGCGGAAACCGAGATGAAAAACCTAGGAAAATTGTGGGTATGTCGCAATAAAGGAAGATCATCATAAATAGAAAGATTCGTAACCCGAAAGACGTACGTTTCTGGTTATTAACTTCGTCAGGCCCAAATGGATGTGAAACATATGCCGATTACATATGAATACAAATAACCACAAGGAAAATAAGAACCATTTGAGAGTGCTGAAGCCAATGAGCGGAAACGAACGTCGCTCGGATTAACAATCCTCCTAGTTTTGCTCATGTTCCCTCATTGTGGACATGTCCGCGGTTGTCATTTGTTTTTTATAAGTATTTCCTACAGGTACATCAACATTTACAAAATAGTCAATAGTGAATTATCGTTGTGTCAATGCATATTATATTAGGCACGATTGAATCACTAGTATATCTGTTTAATTATAAATTCAAAGCACATTTCACTGGATGCATTACAGGGCATAGTTCTTTGGACTTTCTGTACATAAATAATATACTAATCAGCTTTACAGGGTCTTCGCCTGACTTAAAATATGAAAAAGAATGGGATCCAGCCTTGGTTTTTCGAGAAAGCTTTGATATTACGCAATATCTCATTCACAACGATTTGATAGCAATCCAGATTTTGCATTCAAAACGAAGACCTTCCTATTCTAAAATACGGAAGGGTTCCCATCCTGCCTACTAATTCACTTTTTGATATTTTTATGTCGATTCTATTTGACCTATTAGCCCCCGTGCATTATTCATATCTCTTGCACAAAAAACTTAACATACAACAACAACATAAACTTGTCCTAAAACCCCCACTTCTATTGCTTGGTTCCTTATGGGATTTTCATTGTTGCGCTTTTTATTGGCTACTGACTCAGTTTCCCGAAATTTAGCTACAAGTTCTAGAACATATTTTCAATGTACGTTACTGCTCCCATGTCGCTCATTAAATATTTCCGCTGTTCTATTAGCGCACTGATTATTTCCGAAAAATATTTCGATAATTGCAACTCTTTCTGCTATGGAATATACCATGGTTAATTTATGTAATAAAGCGCTACAAGTTATTTTAGCAACAAAGTTTGGACAAATCAATCGCAAACTATGTACTAAATCCCTATTTAAAATAAGTACGAAATATTTCTTTATCTTTCTTCAAGAAAGAACTTTTTTGCCACAAAAAACGCTCCAATAGCTATTGTCAACAACAAAATGATAAATAAGCCATGGGCGTAGTGAAGAAAAGAATTTACTTATTAAGTAAATTCTTTTAGTCAAATTTCTTCTGAAAGTGGTACAAACTAATTCGATGTACCTATTAAAGTCTACTTTAAGCTTTAAATCAATAAATCTTCAAAACTACTGAACTGAAGCTCATGTATTTTACATCATTATAAAGGGAATTGAAAGACCTTTAGAATAAGGTATCTCTCGACCTTCCTTTCCATTTAAGATTTTAGGGTTGGTGTCACCCTTGCCCAGATGGCTGCACGTGTTGACGTGATTTTTTGCCAAACTCGATAACAAAATCGACGGATCTGAGCGTTTTTCCAAAAAAAAAGCTGAGCTGCCAGTGAATGCGTCTGTTTCGTTTTCGATGCGCCACCCTGTATAATGTCTCTACGATTTCATCATATTTGTTCATGATTATGTTATAATAGGGTAGACAAGTGCGTACTTGAATTTTGGGGAAGATGATGAACCTTTAATTTTGTAAAAAACTATTTGGAAGAAAGTGCAGCACCGAAGTGATCGATTCTAAAAATATTCTCATATTGGTTAGTTCCGAAATGATGTTCTGAGGAACATGATAACTGCCTCTTGTATGTCCATGACGGAGACATTAATCGCGATTTGGATATTTTTTTGGTTAGTGACGAGTTTAAAAAATGCCGACCAAGCACGAAGACACGCTACATCCACACCACAATGCAGGAGCTCTTCATCTGCCGGACAACTACAATGTCGTCCGAAGATTGAAGAGGTCCAAGCCGTATGATCTTCTGTAGTGTTTTGTATCTAAAGCAGAGTATACGCGTGAGTTCCTAATGATAGTATTAATTATACGTTAGATTATTTAAAGGACATTAATGGATTTCCTCTGATGAGTATTAGTTGTAAGATGATACAGGAAACTTATTGTCAGACCACAATGATCATCAAAGCCACCTTAAAAACACAACAAGAATTGGTTAGTATATCAGGACAAAATTGGACTTTGTTGCAGACAAGCAACGTCCTCTTCTACGATCCCTTTTAAATTACTGTAGGAAATACGAAACATGATCCACTGTATCTAAAAACATATTTTGTAATAATTTTAGCGTGTTTGAGTACTTACATTCCAAAAGAGATTGTTTGTATCGAAAATCAAGACAAAACTATGCTTAATACGTTTTATGATGTAATATATTTAACAATTGATATTTTTGTTCCTTTGAAGAAGTACTCTGCAAAGAAATTTCGCATTTGGTATTCTCCAGAACTTAAACAAATGATAATCGAAAAAATGAAACTACACAAGAAGTACATCAAATCTCACTCACTAAATGATTATCATGAGTTTTCTATTCTCAGAGCTCAGTGTAAAAATCTAAAAAAACAGTGTTATCTGGAATATGTCAATACAACTGAATCTTCTCTTAAACAAAAAGGTGAACAATTTTTTAAATTTGTTAATAGCCGTAAGGATTATCATTACATACCTTCAGAAGTACATTATAATAATGTCACTAGTCTGGTCTACAAATTACCAATTTGTTTGCAGATTTCTTCTCTAAAACTTGCAGTGCAGAGAATAGTATTGTTCAGAATAGTAATCTTTCTTATGGGGTCATCAATTTGTTTATCTATGAAATTCCAAGCTCAGCCATCTATGAAAAACTGTCCAAACTAGACGTTAATAAAGGACCTGGACCTGATGGTGCACCTCCGTTGTTGATTAAACATTGTAGCTTTCTGATTTCTAGACCTGTATTTTATATTTTTAAACTTTCGTTGAAAAGTGGAACTTTTCCGGAATGCTGGAAAACAAGCTTCATTGCTCCAATACAGAAATCTGGAGATCCTTCACAAGTCAAAAATTATCGACCCATCAGTAAACTGAGTTGCATTGGAATGGTATTTGAGAGCCTAGTGTGTGAATTTTTAACCGCAAATTTGCAAAGTACTTTTATAAGCCAACAGTTTGGATTTCTTTCAAAACGCTCCACAGAGTTAAATCTGTTAACATTAACAAACTATGTTTTGGAATCCTTGGAGGAAGTAGTTTATACAGATTTTTCTAAAGCACTCGAAAGGGTCAACCATGAGGTCTTGATTAACAGGTTACATTGTCTAGGAATTTGCGGGGATCTTTTATCATGGATGAAGTCTTACCTCACTGTCCGAAAACAAATAGTGCGTATACAAGGTTTCAATCAAATGAGATTAATGTGCCATCTGGAGTAGGGTAAAATACCCAAATGTTGTCACCTGTCTAAATGTTGGCACTAGTTCTGAATTACTTCGAATTTTCGAGTTATTGCTGAATATATGGGGATTTCACACCTTTTTTATGGTTTGGCAACAATTTCCACAAATATCGAACGATTTGGCTACATTGTGACGGATCAGTTGTGTGTGATATATGGTTCCGACCAGACGCGCATCATCAGTGTCGCTTGAAAATAGTAAAATTTGTAACAAGGTAGGTATCTCATCCTGCATAATTTTTCACTCTAGGCAAATAAAAGTGAATATTTCATGTTTGTCACATTGTCTTACGCTTACATAACATAAATTTGATATATTTATGGATTTTCTCTTAATAAATACCGAAAAAATCATGTGCCAAGTATTGGTACAAAAATAATGATTTTCCGTAATGTTGACACCGTGTGCTAGACGGCTTGGTTGTTGATGATTATCACATCCTAATAATTGGCACCTTTTTCTTTCAGCTTTATTTTCCAAATGTCGAACGGAAATAGGAGCAATCACACAGATAAATCGATTATGAAAAGAAAAGTAGGGAAATGGTGTACAAAAAAGTAAGTATGAAGTATTTCAGTCTGTATTTAATCATACATATCGCTTACTTTGACTAGAATCTGTAGACTCATGTTTGCTGATGCTTTATTCGTTACTTGGATGATACAAAATTATTTAAATGCTTCTGGTAGGCAATTAATTAGTTCACTAAACTAAAATAATTTTGATTTTGAAAAAAATTGTAAAATTCTCAAAATTTGGGGATGCCAAGATTTGGTTCAGTTATTTCACGATATTCGCTTTATTAGCACGCCTATCCAGGTAGGTGTACAAAACTTTCTATCTCAAGGATTAATAGAAATTTTCAAATTTTCAGGCAAAAATCTGCCACCTACTCAGAGGAGACTCTACAACAGGCACTCAAAGATGTCCGGGCTGGTGAATCAAAAAAATCAGTTGCCCAGAAGTACGGGATACCTAGAGCCACTATCCAGTTTCGACTGAAAAACAAGTTAGCTGGAGCAAAACGAGGTCGCAGAACATACTTGACTGAAGAAGAGGAAGCTAAAATTGTCAATTGGATATTGGAAAATGACAGGAAGGGTTTTCCAAGAAGACAGATTGACCTACAGCTAGCAGTGAAGTCATTCCTGGATAATCATGAAAGGGACAATCCATTTACGAATAACTTTCCCGGTATACACTGGTACAAATTATTCATGAAACGACACCCACAACTGAGTGAGCGCACTGCTGAAGGGATTACATCTGCTTCCTCAGTTGTTTCCGAAAATAATATAAGAGGATGGTTCAGAGATATTGAGAAGTACCTTAAAGAGAAGGATCTGTTTTCAATATTGGCGGACCCAAGTCGCGTATTTAATGGCGATGAAACATGTTTTCAGTATAATCCAAAATTGGGAAAGGTCATTGCACCAAGAGGTAAAAAAAATGTTTACGAGGTTGATCTGGGTAAAGCCAAGGAAAATTTGACGGCAATGTTTACATTTTCTGCCTCAGGTATAACAACGCCGCCAATGATCATCTACCCAAACAAGAGGCTCAAGTCGGCTGTAGCAAATGTCATACCGGATGAATGGGCGATAGGTTTGAGTGAAAATGGCTGGATGAAATCGGAAATATTCATTGATTACATACAAAACCATTTATATCCCCATTTGAAACAAATTAATACTAGATTCCCAATCATTCTTTTCGTTGATGGTCATAAATCACACCTATCTCTGGAGCTGAGTGAGGTTTGTACCAAACTCGAAATTGTTTTGGTTGCACTATACCCAAATTGCACAAGAATTATGCAACCAGCTGATGTAGCCAATTTTAGACCGCTCAAAAGCTTATGGAAGAAATCTGTTCTACAATGGAGACATGAAAATCCTTACTGCCAGTTTGGCAAAGAGCATTCCGCACCAGTTTTAGAAACTGCGATAAATGGACTTAACAAAGAGTCAACCATTAATGGATTCAAAGCATGTGGCCTTTTCCCATGGAATCCAGATGCTCCGGATTATAGTAAATGCCTAGGGAAAAAAACAAATAGGGCTGAGATATCAGAGAGACAAGAGCAGCTACAATCCAATGTTAGTAATTATGAAGATATATGGAATGTGTTCGATGAACTATTAGTAAAAAGACTCAAAAATGGAGCTATTAGTGGTTGCTGCTCCTCAGACTGCGAGAATTTCAACATTTTATTGAAAATATATAATATTCTGGAACGCCAAAAGAAAAATAATACAGCCGGTGCGAAATGTATTTTCTCTCAGGAGGAGATCAATAACATGCCGATTGTATTGCTGGACGAAGAACAACCCACTGAGGTAAATGTTGACGAACTGCTTATGAATTTTACTTATGACGATGGTGATATGTTGAATCAAAATATTCTTACGGAGAGTGAATTAGAAACCATCAACTTATCATTAATGGGAAGTGGTATTCACGCAGAAATTGATAACATTACCACCGAACCTGCGAGGCAACTAAGTGATAATCCACTACAGAAGAGCTCAACTTCAAGTCCAGAGCATAATGGTGAAAATGCCCATATTGAAAGATTTTTAGGTGTGCCAGAAACTCCTGTCAGAAAAGGTACCAGGCAAACTGAACGCGTTAGTTTCGTCATATCGTCTTCTGCGTATAAAAAGAATCTAGAAGGCTGGCAATTGTTCTGTTATGTTACCCAAAATGCGGAATCCACGTATAAAAGTTACAGGTGCTAGCAGTGAATTGTT
Organism: Acanthoscelides obtectus; assembly: GCA_963669975.1. Taxonomy (NCBI): domain Eukaryota; kingdom Metazoa; phylum Arthropoda; class Insecta; order Coleoptera; family Chrysomelidae; genus Acanthoscelides; species Acanthoscelides obtectus. The sequence continues at coordinate 16,652,956 of CAVLJG010000009.1, forward strand.
CGAAACTGATAACAATGTCCTAAAAGGTAAAATTATCAATCAGAATAGTGGTTTGTTAAGCCATCAAGAACATACCTTCAATATTGTTTTTAAGTATCCTATAAAAAATGGAAAGTTTGATTTTATTGCAGATGTAGATCCGTTGTCTTATCATTCGATTATTAAAGAGGGTAAATTAAATATTGGGTGGAACAGGTGTCATGCGTATGAGCATATATCAGTAGTTCGTTGCTATAAGTGCTGTGAATATGGGCATATTCAAACAAGTTGTAGAAATCAAACAGTCTGTCCTCTTTGCTCTGGTAGCCATGATATGAAGCATTGCAAAAACAATTCACGACGTTGCATTAATTGTGCAAATGCCAGTAATAAACAGAATAAAAGCCTTGATATGTATCATGCTGTGTGGGATAGCAAATGTATATGCCTACAAAAAACTCAGGACTTTATTCGAAGTAAAACCAACTACTCCATATAGTTTTTTGCTCTTGTGTCTTGGTTATCCGGTTTTATTTTTTATTATTTTTTTTTTTTTTACATCTTTTAATCCACACAACAAATACATTTTTTTTATCCTCTTTTGTTATTTTCTTCTGTGTCTGATTTTATTACTTTTTTCTATTTGGAAATTAGGTATTATACTGTGATTTACTTTACATGTCTGTTTTATCTGATTTCGACATTATCGAGAACGAGGAGCATAATTTAATGATAGCATGCCTAAATGTGAGATCATTAACTAGTTCACTTTGTGATCTCAAAGAATATATACTATCACAAAATTTTGATGTCATCGGCTTAACTGAAACGTGGCTGAAGCCAAGTATTATTGATTCAAGTGTTCATATTCCAGGTTATCAGCTATTCAGATCTGATAGGCAAGACAGGCGAGGTGGGGGAGTTGCTTTGTACGTTAGGTTAGGACTTAGGTGCTCTTTTCTACAAGTGTCTCAGAATGATGGTTTTGAACAACTCTGGATCAAGATCAAGGTTAATAAAAAAACAATCAATGTTGGAGTTATATATAAGCCTCCTGATGTTCACTACAACTCGCTGACATCGCTAGAAGAGATGCTAGCATCTCTTCTTCCTAAATCCGAGGATATTATTGGCATGGGTGATTTGAATATCAATTTCCATAATACTAATAGCCCAGATTTTAAATTCGTATCAACATTTATCCAGGATCTTAATTTCAAACAAATTGTGAACGAAAAGACAAGAGTAACTAACAATAGTGGCAGCCTTATAGATGTTGTTTTTGTGAACAGAGAACTAAGCATTACTAAAACAGGTCTCGTCTGTCTCCCCACCATTTCTGACCACAGTTTGGTATATTTCTGCATTGAATGTAAAAAAAATGTTAGGTGTCCGAAATATGTACTTACTAGAGACATAAGAAACATCGATCACTCCTTATTAAAAGAAGTTGCATCGTCTCTCTATTGGTTAGATGTAGTCCATTTAGAAAGCATTGAAGACAAGTTGCGATATTTTTATGAATTGGTTGAAAAGGTACTCAACGTTTGTGCTCCTTTCAAAACCAAAAAGATTACCAAAGCACGGTATCCTTGGATTACTACTAATATCAAATTTATGATGCGACTGCGAAATAAGGCTTATTCTCAATATATTAAAGCAGTAAAGAACAAGTATCCCAGTGAAATAATAGCTTCAAAATGGATATATTATAAACAGCTTAGAAATCTTGTCACAGCCTCTTTCAGGAGGGAAAAGAAAGCTTACATTGAATATAAACTGAGACAAAGCAACAATAGTCGAGAATGGTGGAATGCTATCAAAAACATTGGCGTTCATGGTTCTAAAAATGATAACCGGTGTTCAATACAGCCTGACATGCTTAATGATTATTTCATAGACTCTATTCCCGTCAATAAGGTTAATAACTACTTACGGACATTCTATAACACAAATCATCTTTCCCCTGCAGTTCAACCGTTTAGCTTTAAACTTGTTACTAAAGAAAGGGTTTTGGATATTTTTTCTAAAATTAAGTCACGTGCAAAGGGTCTGGATGGCCTAAACTTAGATCTTTTGATTCCCCTAATTCCATACTGTATCGATGCATTAACACACATTATAAATTTTTCACTAGAAAAAGGTGTCGTGCCGAGCCTATGGAAAGCCGCTATGGTTAGACCTCTTGCAAAAATTGATGATCCGATAGCACCTGGTGATTTCAGGCCTATTAGTATACTGCCATTGCTATCTAAAATTCTGGAAAGAATTGTCTATGAGCAAATACTAGGACACATAAATAAAAACAGTTTGATTCCAAATGTTCAGTCGGGGTTTCGGAAAGGTCACAGTACGGTTACCACTTTGATAAACATATGTGATGACTATATCAGAGCTATGGATAAATCTTGTGTCACAACGTCAATTCTAGTTGATCTCAGCAAAGCTTTCGATTCTATCAATCATGAATTGCTTCTTGGTAAGCTGCATTATCTTGGATTTTCTGATAGTACTGTTACGTGGTTTAGGAGTTACTTGCATGAGCGGTCACAGCTAGTCAATGTAGGCGGCTGTATGTCCGATAAGCGTGCGATTTTGAAGGGGGTACCGCAGGGCTCCATACTTGGCCCAATTTTGTTTACTTTGTATACGTTCGATCTAAGTCGTGACATTAAATATTGTTCTATTCAGTCTTACGCTGACGATACCCAACTGTATTTGTCTTACCGTCCTTTCGATTTCCTGGAGGCAAACAGGAGAATGTCTTGTGATCTAGATCGTGTTGCAAAGTGGTATAACGATCACGGGTTACTTATCAATTCAAACAAATCTGCTGTCATAACTATTAAGTCCATACAAAGTAATTTCGATAGTAACTTGATAAAATTACACCTGGAAGGTGGAGACTTGCCTCATATAAAATCCGTGAAAAATTTAGGAGTAATAGTGGATGAACATCTCACGTTTCACGATCACGTTTCCAGGGTTGTGCAAAATTCATATGCTAAGCTCAAGACAATTTACAGTTATAAACATGTATTATCTAGTCAAACCAAGATCAAGCTTTGTAACTCTTTGATTCTCAGCAAAGTCGAATACGCTGATGCGGTGTATGGTCCATGCCTGACACAGTCGGAAGCTTATAGGATACAAAAAGTGCAAAATAGTTGTATCAGGTATTCATTAGGTGTTCCGAGAAGGGAACACATTACTAGATACATTAAGGATGTCAAGTGGCTCACGATGCGTCAGAGATGGATTGTACACTTGTTGGTCATAGTACAGACAGTCCTATTAACCAAATATCCAGCATATCTGAGCAGCAAACTCTCATTTAGAAGTCAGCATCACTCGGCGAACTTACGCTTTGTAGGTTATACCCTCGATATGCCCCCCCATAAATCAACACAATTCACAAAGTGCTTCTCATACATGGCGCCTTCCCTTTATAACTGTCTATCATCAGATCTGAAAAGTTTGAGTAACAATAATTTTAAAGTTAAAATAAAGCAATTTGTTCTCGATAATACCTAATTCTATACTAAGCTTTCATCTTGTAACTGCTGTGATTCTACATTAAGTGTCTGGTTGTCTTCACATTTTACACACTATTATGTTGTATTTGTCACTTTTCAGTACTATATGTCTTGATCATTATTTTTTTGTATCTGTGATTTTTTTTTTTATGTTTGTTAAACTTATGTAGCCCTGGTTGGTACCAAAAGCAGCTATTAGCTGATACACCCGCCAGGTAAAATAAGGGCATATTATTATTATTATTATTATTATTATTATTATTATTATTATTATTAAAAACACAAGATTAAAGAAGACAAAGAAAAAACAAAATGTGAAAACAAAAGAAAACGCACGGAGAGAGCGGAAGAACTAGCAAAAAAGAAAAAGTCAAAAAATACTGTAAAAAAGAAGAAAACTGCTCCTGGAGGCAATGAAAATGGTCGCAATCTATCCAAAGCTCCCGTTCTAGGAGTGGAGCAAAATCACCAAATATGTTCTTCAGAAAAACGTTCACCAATGGGAGTTCATACAACAAATAATATAACGATAAAGAAAGCAACACATATTAGAAATTTGACAGATCTGATGAACGAAAGTGAATCTGAGTCTCACCTTGAAAGTAATATAACAGTATCTGCAGGACTGTGCTTTTTAAGCACAAATAATATATGCAAAATCAATATAGGCATTAAGTGTCAAACATGCATGCGAATGTATCATTTGCAATGTTTAAAAAAAAGAAAATTGTATACAGAAAGCTTCCAATGCCACCCTTGTACTGTCAAATGTAATATAAACAAGCAATAGTATTTTTGTATTTTATGTCATCCCTCTAGAAAATCTAGCTTGAGACTGTGCTAACATTGTGGCTCAAGATATGCCAACTATTGGATTCCAAGTGCCAACATTTGGAAAGTGGTAGTCCTCAGCTTTTTTCATATTTAATCAATTTTGAATATTCTAATAGCAATTTTTTTGATTTTTCCGAAAACTGCCATGATTGAGCAATGTATAGATGTACTTATGGAGGAATAATTTGACTTTTGAACATTGTAGCCTTTAATTCAATGTTAAAGATCCCTTAAAGTGCCAACAATTGGGTATTTTACCCTACCTCAAGGTTCCCATGTGGGTCCTCTTCTTTTCAATATATACGTGAATGATATTATATACTGTTCTAGTCTGTTAGTTTTCTAATGTTTGCTGACGATTTGAAATTATTCTTAAAGATCAAACATAATAATGGTTGTTTAAATATCCAAAATGATTTTAATTCATTGAGTATCTGGTGTCAAATGAATAGAATGGAACTTAATGTGGATAAATGTCACTTAATGGTCTTCAGTCGTAACAGAGACTCCATTGATCTTACTTATACCATGAAAGGTTGTCCTCTAAGGAGTGTATACCAATTTAGGGATTTAGGGTAATTCTGGACCCAAAATTATGCTTTATTACCCAATATTGAAAGCTCTCTCGATGTCTCAACCCTTCAGGTAAGACGGAATCAGAGGGACCTGTCACTATTTTATAATATTTTGCACTCTATTAGTTTTGCTCCAGAACTTTTGAAAAATATTAATCTCCATGTGCCTTCTCGTCAAACAAGACTGAATCAACCATTCCATGTGATATCATTTCATACTAGTTATGCTAGTATTTTCTTCCTGTCTAGATCTTCAAGGTTAGCAAATCAGTATTCAAATCAGTTGGATTTCTTCAGAAGTCAGAAAACATTCAAAATTCAATTAGATTCCTGGCTATAATATTTAATATTTGATTTACCCATATATTTAAATTTCAATTAAATTTGTTTCAAATTAGAAATTATCTGGATTGTAAAGTGTTTGTGATTGTTCTAAGTGTTAGATATCTAAGTCAAAGTAGGGTTAGGTTTACATTAGATTTTCTATGCTGTACTTTAATTGAGCAGCCGCTAGTTGAAAAATAAATAAATAAATAAATAAATAAAACTGGAATTAGATTTAGTAACAATTTGATCGAAGGAGACTAGGCTATCTCTCACCTCTAGGGCAGATAACAGACATGGCTGCATCTCCCAGTAATGTGCACCCATTTGCATCGAAACGTGTTACAGGCATGATACGCCAAGTAACAAGACATCTATTAATTTACAAATTAGCCTTATTCCCCATGTGTCCGATGGCATGTTACCAAACTGGTCTTCAAGGTATGCAAATCAAATGCTCCAATCAAGCGCTATCAAATCAATTGTTAGTTAATGATTGTTAGATACAAGGTTCTCAGACTGACGTATGTAATGAACAAGATGGTTATTTCAGCCGCCTCATTTGAATGTGTAATTTGGACGCAACAGTGATACTACATATAAACTCTGGGCGCTGAAGAAAGACATTAAACGTAAACAGTGATCAGCACGTGAACAGATCCCTCGAAAGCATCCACGGATATACTCCAGTCACTTTAGGTCTAAACATCATCGGCAGTGTATTTCTAGTGAATCCACAGACCCTTTTTCGTGTCATCTTGAGACTAGAAAAAGGATAACTGTTAAAATAAGTTACCTTGATCTTTCATGAGCTCCCAGTACAAAACATCATCGATATATTTTTGATGTAGGAACAACAAATTGGTTTAGAAAACATCCACTTTGAACCTAAATTGACTGGAGTAACATCGATCTACAGACAAATTCAAGGTCACTAGCAGTCGTCGGCGCTCTACGAATCTGCACAGGTTTGGACTTGTAAACGTGATTGTAGATGACACGACAGGCATCTAACAGTTAATTCTCGCACAGGATTGCATTGCATACGCATTACGCATTCAGTAGCGTATACTCGTTTTTCGCGAGTGGAAAGTTTTGTTTATACGAGTATATTGCCTAAGATACGATGTCTGACACAGATACAGCCGACGAAGTGGTTGACATCAGCGCAACCCCACCCAAAAAAAGGGCTAAGAAGCTACATTTAAGTGCAAATGAAAAACAAATAATATTAAATATATACAAAAACCAAATTCAAGAAAAACCCGATTTGGTCGTGGACGAAGTTATATGTAAGGTAGCACATATTTCTGGAGTATGTCGGTCCAGTGTTTATAGGATCATTAAGGAATATAGGAGCACTCACTCACTTTCTGAGCCAAAACCGTATCCTGCAAGAAAAAGGATAACGGACGGAGTAGATGACTTTGACAGAACTGCCATCAGGAGGAAAGTGCATAATTTTTTCTTCCGGAATGAGATACCTACTGTAGATAAGATATTAAGATTAGTTAATACTGATGAGGATCTTCCATCATTTAAAAGAACCACATTCCGAAAACTTTTGAAGGAACTTAATTTTCGATTCTTGAAACGGGGAAGAAACAGTATGTTAATAGAGAAAGAAGAAATTGTTGTGTGGAGAATGGAATACCTTAGGAAGATTCGGAAGTTTCGCGATGAAAAAAGAAAAATTTACTATTTGGACGAAACGTGGGTGAATGCTGGACATACTCAAGCGAAAGTTTGGGTCGACAAATCAGTAACATCATCAAGGCAGGCTTTTCTAGACGGTCTTTCGGCTGGACTGAAAAATCCTGCAGGTAAGCTCCTTCATCTATCCGGCAATTTAATTTTGATAAATTCGGGCAAATAATATGCTGTGATAGCAGATAATGTGTGATATTCTCCAAAAATGGTGCATTCGCAGTGTAGTCATTAGGAAAAAAACTTCGACCCTCTTTTAAGCGTTATTTTGAAATTTATTATCATTTTTGGGTGCAGTCAATTTGCTTTGAATGGGTTTTGAGAAGTTGCAAACTTCAATTTTCTACGTTTTTCAGTTTTTGATCAGCATTCCGTGACTCTTAAATTCAGCTAAATGAACTCAATTGCCTCATTCCTTCAAATTTAATCAATCCATAGTGTAAGGAATAATTTATTTCCAGGAAAAGGCAAACGGCTGATCATTTGTCACGTAGGTAGTGAAGACGGCTTTGTTCCCGAAGCACTGTGGGCCTTTGAATCAAAAAAGTCAGGGGACTATCATGAGGAGATGGACGGCAATTCCTTTGATAATTGGTTCTCCAAAATGTTACTAAAGCTGGAGAATAACGCTGTTATTGTACTGGATAATGCCCCGTACCATTCTAGAAAAATAGAAAAAATTCCCACAATGGCAACTAAAAAAGCAAACATACAACAATGGCTGGCCTCAAAACAGATCGATTTTGATGAAACAATGGTCAAGGGTGAACTGATAAGTATAGTCAATAGACATAAATACAAATACGATTTTAAAATGATCGACGAAATGGCCAAAAAACAAAATAAAACTGTCTTGAGACTGCCACCCTACCATTGTGAGCTGAACCCTATTGAGCTGATTTGGGCCAACATAAAGCAATACGTGGCGTCGAATAATAATACTTATAAATTTTCTGATGTTAAAAATCTCTTTCACATCGCAGTCAATAGAGTTACGGCAGAGGAATGGAAAAACTGTATCCGCCACGTTCGGGAGAAGGTTGAGGTCAAAATGTGGGATTTGGACAATGTCATCGATACCCAAATTGAACCTCTAATAATTCATTTAAACGATTCAGAAGATTCAAGTTCCTCTTCTGAATGAGTGCGCGCAGCTTACTTACTAATAACTAAAAAGTGTAGTTAACTCATTTGTGAATCTCTAACTGAAATTTACTGTAAAAGATAATAATTATCTTGTATGAAATTTTTGATGACTACCCATAATATCTTGATGCGGTCCTGTAATGTCTCCTGCGCCTAAACACTCACTCACGAGCAATATGCGTGTATTTGTTTGGGTTTAGTTTCTTTCTTCAGCGCCTAGAGTATAGTTTGTTTGTGCATGCATTAAGTGCAAACCATCGAATTAGACGTAAGTTGTCACTTCTGTCACCAGCACATTACATGGAAAGCTTGAGCTACGCACGCCTACTTAGTCGCTGAAGTGTGATGTGTTTAAATTCTGAATGTTTCTTACACTAAAGTTATGTGTGGCTTTGACAGATTTTCGGAAACATTGGCTGAATATCAAGTTTCATTTATTGGGCTTAAATATAGAAATCTCCAATTTTGAAAACATTGATCAAACAGAAAATTATCCTTAGCATATTTATTTAGGCGTTGCGTCCAAATGTTTCCGTTTTGTATAGTTTTATTTACGACTTCATGTTTTCTTCGCTCTATTTTGTATATTTTGAACCCTTGAGAGGCATAACTGAAAAATAATACAGGAGCTTGTTAAACTGTACCCATATACGGTTGAGTAAACCAGCTGGTGGTACAAATTACCGTACTGATTGATATGAATGACACAAACTGTTTTATCTATTTTTCAAAAGTGTGGTTTGGTTGAATTTTACCCACTAGAGATCTCATAAAATGAAATCAATAATTAAATTAATTAATTAAAAAGGATTTTTTTGCAAGTCCATGGTGTAGCACAGTGTACTACCGGGAACTGAGACGGATGTGACGTCATCCAAATGTCAAAGAATTACGTGGTACCGCACGGGTATCTCGTATCTTGAAAAGTGACACTAGTCCGAGTTTTTTTGACATTATGCTGTTTTTTTTTGACATTATGTAGGTTTTTCTACAAGATGTTGACTTAGCACTTAGTTGTACGTGTTGCCTAAACGTCATGAGGCTTCAGTTATCAATCTTTGGTTCTGATGTGATGTAAAATCTGCTTCTGAGATGGCATTACTGGAGGTCTAAGCTGTAAGTAGTATGTGTTGAAGATAATTACATTGGGTTCTTGTCTCAAATACACTTAATTGAGATTCAAAACTAGAAATTAGTTGCGCATCCACTTTTTCTTATCCATTCTGGAAATTACATATACAAATTTGCTGAATTTAAAAAATGAGTGAGATAAGAAATAATTATATTCACTGTACACTGTCGAATTACAAGCCATATACATGCTAACAGTAATTACACACGACGCGGGCGCGGTGATGATTTCCCGTATTTTTCCTCAGTTTTTCGTAATTTATAACTTTGCACATAACCTCTCTTCAGGAAGCACAACATAAGAATAACCCGTCAGGCATAGCCAATAGATATACTTCATTGACAGCATATTCAGTAATGATTTTCTCACACAGCAGATATCACTGATTTTATACACATGCAGACCAATACACATATCATCCTGATGCGATCTTGGTATTCAACCAACTTTATTCTCAGAGATAAAAACTACAGACAAAGACCATTTGACCTCACAAAACTTATGCAACCAATAATGCGTGTCGTCTAGTTGAGTGACTCCTCCCTAGATGGACGTTCACAACGATCCTAGTAGAAACGTGGAATGACTGTTTGCGTCCTAAAAGCTACCTAGTTTGCAAGATGACATGTTATAGGTTTTCTTCGACGTTTTATAGGTTTTTTACATGACACCTGAGCCGATAACCGCCTAATATCGGTCGGTGAGGTACTAGCGGGTGACAGGCCTTATGTCAATGTCATTTAAAAATCATACATCTGAATTGAAAATTTGTCTTCGCAGAGCCGAAGATTGAGTTAAGTTATTAAACCATAAATGGAGAGACACGTCCGCCTGAGTTCAATTGACCTGGGAGAAGGTCATCGAAGATATAGGAGCCGCTCTTGTCATATCAAATGGTTGATTTCATTCATATATATTTTGTTCATTGCACAAAAAACGATCAGTTTGTTTAATTCTGATTCAAAGAAAGTTTACCAAGAAGCTTAAGGCAAGCATTTTGCGGAACATGCGCCATCTAACCGGTGTAACTTGAAACTGTCAAAACTTCGAGGGCAGGGGGAATGCAATCTGTTCCCGCTCCGTTCACTACGGGATCTCTCGAAAAAACTTCTTAAGATTGTATAATACTTACTGCGTAACAGTTTTTCACAAATCACCAATTATGAAGCTCCAGGACCAACTTTCAGTTGCAAGTGTTTGTTAGACACGTTTTGTCGCCATGGGGCTTTAAACAGGCGGCGTGATAAATCTATAGTTCAGGAAATATTGAGGTGGTACAAATTAAAGACCGGTACAACGTACCCGACTTTTCCCTAATGTATGAGGATAACGTGGATACCGTAAGTAGCGTGCGGCGTATGTCTCGCGACTGTTTTGTTACTAGTTTTTACCTCTCCTTGTACTTCAAGAACCATCTAGGTGTCGAGGAAACGTAACAAACCTTTCTTGTAGCAAATTCAGTTCTCTCCAAAAAATAGTAGTGTTTTATACTCTTTGATTTTTATAGCTGAATTTCCAAATTGGAATGCAGTAAAGAACTGTAAGCGATGTTGTCACGCGCTTATAGAAGAAATCCACTGAAAGTCTACATATTGAATTTTTGCATAAACATTCAAATGTTGAACAATTTTCTTCTGATCTCCAATTTAATTAAGATATATAAGCAAAATCTTCAATTTCAAGTAGTCAAAGTCAAATCCTACAGTAAGAAGATCAGTAGCCAGAAATCAGGCTTTGCGACCTACGTATCATTAGATAATGATACCCAGTCGATGCGAATATTTCCATCCCCTGGAAAAAACTCAATTTTCAACAGGTCTGTCTTCTGGCTTATACCATGCCTATCCACGCTACGAGGGATTTCTCTTAAGCTTGATTGAAAAACATTGGATTTGACAACATGGAGCAGTCCAAGCAAATTAAGGATACGATGTTGCCAAATCGAATTATATTCAGATATTCCCTTGATAACAGTTTATTATGCTTCGTGATCGAAAATATATTAGCTGCGGCAACTGTTTCTATCAGGTCTGAAGCTCCACCGCTAATCGTAAGTTGTGAATCCGGAAATCAAATCCATAGATTCCCAGAACTGAATTTTTGCAAAGCAACTTGCTGGAAATACGTATTTTAAACATGAATGCTTCAACTCAACCGACAATAATTGAATATATATATATATATACACCAAGTAGGTCCAGTAGCAAAAAAGTTAGAATATGGATGTCATATGTGAAAATCTGATTCACGTGTTAGATCTTCTCTCCAAATTCTGAATTTTCAAATACTCATACAAAACGGGTAACTACGATGGCAATGACCTATTTAGATTATCGGGAAGGTGAGCTTGACTTTTCAGTATATTATTTACGCCTATCAAAAATTTTGGGGCGGATTCCGCCTCGGTCTGAAAAAGTTAACAATCCGATAAAGCAGAATGTGAGCATAGGCTTCACAACGTCGTAGTCGGCGTCGCGCTATACTCAAAGGATATGCGGCAATTTTATTGCATTCAGGTTCCAGCTAGTGTAGTCAGGTGCGGAGCACATACTGTTAAGGTGTTAACCCTTAACCGACGTCGTGACTATTTTGTGCATAACCGCCGTCGAGTGGTCCGTGGGACCGCAAAATAAAAAAATATATTTTCGATGACTGTTTTAAGAAACACTACTTTCTTGGAATATACTATAGGTTGAGTCCTTATTTATGTATTATATTTAAAAAAACATGTAAAGTCCGACTAAAACATTTATTTTTAACTTTTATAGCATACAGTTTTGTGTATATTAATTTACCAACCTTATTTATTGTAGTTATAAATGACTAAAAAAACATTAAACCTGAAAATTATTTATCATATTAAGAAATACACCCTAAAGAACTATTTTGCACAAATATAAGCTCTATAACATCCAAAAGAAAAAAACGTGCAGAGTAAAAGATAATAGAATTTATTGTAATCTACAAATTTCTTTATAAGAACACCTAGACTTTACTAACACAGCTACGGCATATTTTTTTGGAACATTCCAGGCAAATTGGTTTCTTGCAATGACAACATAATTATACGGTTTTTCTTTTCCTCTTTGGGGGACAGATGTGGTACGTTTTTATTTCGTTCCTGGCCAACCTGTCGACACCATGGTCCTCTTGTAGCGGAACATCTTGATTTCCCAAAGCTCGTGCAATTGAAGATCTCAGTTTCATATGGTAGTCGCACTGCAACGTGTTTTCGTTGAAAATATAGTTCCAAGCACAAACTGGATCAAACACTTCATTTTCATTTTGCGGAACACGAATTCCAGGTAATTTTAAAATATTATGTGCTGGATTTCGGATATTTCATTTTGGTTCGGTATAAGACCATTTAAAACGGTTTTTACCATAATAATAATTCGGGTTTTCGTTATCCGATGAGTAGTTGTCACTCACTTGTACTGATTGATTATTGGATTGATCAAACTCTTCATTCGGTTCTAGATCTAATTCGGAATCGGTATCATGTTCACTTTCTTCAACGTAATCTTCATGTTGGTCGGACATATCCACATCTGAGTCTAGTGATTCCAGCATGCGCATGACCTTGGCTTCGAAATCGGGGTCAGCAAAGTTTACACTGTCGGAAACGCGTCCAGAAGCCATTAACAATACAATAATGTTGTACACACCCAGACACTTTACACTTAAGCCGCTGTGAGGTACCACGGACCGCTTTATTTTATTACGAAAAAACTAACGCTCAAATAAACACGACTACACTACTTTAGCACAGCTGTTGTACTAATAAGAAGGTATTAAGACGGATACGCGTGAACGACAGATAGTAGTGGGGAAAAATTAGGAACGAATATCGCCAGCGGTCCCAGGTACCTACGACGTCGGTTAAAGGTTAAGTAGGGTACGCGGATGCGAAAGCTTGGTTAGTGCAGGCACTGCACATATCTACTATTTCAAAAATGAAACGAAATGCAACGTGTAGTACGAACCAGCGGCATGCTTTATGTCCTGGTGAAAGGAACATCGTGAAAAATGTGTACAATGCACTTCGTTCGCAATTTTCTGATAAAATAATGGACGAAACAGTGAGAGATTATAGCGATATGACCAAGGTATCAGTCAGGACCATTTATATAATCCTGAAAGCAAAAGAACAGGAGGTAAATCCGATAAAAGAACGAGGACGTAAGAAAGATGTCCTAGATGATGATGTGAAAAATGTAATTCATCGAAAAGTGCACTCTTTTTATTTGAAAAATGAAATTCCCACATTAAAAAAGTTCCAACGTGACTTGGATGGTGACGAAAGCCTTCCCAATATATCTCGGCGCATTCTGCTGAGAACCTTGCGCGAAATTAACATTAGGTATTCGAAACGGAAAAGGAACAGTGCATTAATAGAGAAAGATGACATCGTTATGTGGCGTAGGGAATACTTTAAAACCACACGTAGTGTTCGCGTAATCGGCAGACAACAAATTTACTACTTGGATGAAACGTGGCTGAATACTGTTTCCAAGTCTTGGCAAGATTTAAATATGACAAGCCCATCGTGATGGATTGAGTACAGCTATGAAATGTCCCTCAGGCAAAGGTCGCATGCATATACGAGCCCCTTCCCACTTTAGTTGGCCCACTTCAAGATTTGTACCAAAATATGCCTTTATAAGCTAAACAAGATGAAACTATTTACTTCTAAAACAATTTATTTTCTCAAAACGTTTTAGATACACTCTAGTCGTAAAAAATGCATATTTGAAATCACTTAGATCTATAACTAGTAGAACATCTGAATAAATAAACAATGTGCGAATAAATGCGCGAAGTTAACAAAGCAACAATTGAAAGATTACCATTGAAATTCTTTGGGGCATAGTGTTAACCAAGTTTTGGCAAAAATTTAGTGTAAAACAATCCCATATTTCTTGAAGCTTTTGTCTCAGTTCGGTGATTGTACGAGCAGGATGTTGTCGTAGAACCTGTTTCATCTCGTGCCACAAAGTTTCAATAGGTGACAGATCTGGACTTCTAGAAACCCATTTCAAAAGTGGTGCATTATTTTCTTCCATCCATTTTATAGCCCTTTTTGAGGTATGGCTCGCTGCACCATCTTGCTGAAACACAACATCTTGGCCGGATGTCAAACATTCTTCCATCACTGGTAAAAGCGATTCTTCTAAAATTGCCAAATATTTGTTTGTATCCACATTTCCATCAATAAAATGAAGTTTTACTACTCCTCTTGACGACATACTGCCCCAGACGATAATGGATTATGGAAATTTCACATTTCTCTTCAGACAGTCAACATGGAATGCTTCATTTTTTGCGAATAACTCTACTGCAACTGTCACCATCACAAACTTAGAATCGGGCCTCATCACTCCATTGTATTGCACACCATTGCTGAGGTGTCCATTGTCTATGTTCTTTAGCCCATCTAAGCCGATTTGGAGTGGAGTTTATAGTGGCTTTTCCTTGGCCTATAAATAAGTTGTGCAACTTTAGGGTTTTTACTTCACTTTTTTTTATAAGAAATTCTCCTTCCAACAGCGTCACTCCACAGAGCACTTAATTGTAAATAATTGGCATGCCTGTTTTCCACGATTATTCTTCTTAATGCTCTTCGGTCGGCATTTGTGATATTACTTTTTTTCACATATCGTGGCCTAATATTAACTGAACCAGTTACGTTATATCTTCTAACAATATTTCTCACACTGTACCGCGATAAGTCTAACAAAGTTGCAATTTTTGAGTTTGGCTTCCCAGAATTAAAAAATTTAATTATCAGTAACCGAATTTTCTCACTAATAACCTTTCCTCTACACATTATGAAAACCTTAACTACCCAAAACTATTTTAAACGTATTCTGATAGCTGTGATTAATAAAAACAGTTGTCATGGCTTTTATTTTTCACAGCCACCTATGCGTTATAGACTTATTTTGCATTGAAATGAAAATAGGTTGATATGCTGTAATTGCAACATGTGTTATTTTTATGCTGCATACTTGATTAGGTAGTGATGAAGTTGGTGTTTTCTACTATGTATTATCAAAATATTCATTGTTAATGTTTTAAACCTATAACACCCTGCTACAGTTTTATTATTTGTGTTTGATAAGAAAAAAACTAAGATTTTAATAGTTGGGCCAACTGAAGAGGGAAAGGTCTCGTAGGTTGTGCATCTGGCTTTGTGAATGGAGGGTTGAATATATTTGAATCCAGAAAAACTGGTGACTAACACGAGGACATGAATGCCGAAGTTTTTGAATCTTGGTTCAAATCCATATTATCCAAGCTCGAACCAGATTCGGTTATCATCATGGACAATGCTTCGTACCACAGTAGACGTAAAAAAATCTCTCCTACTTCAAATTGGTGGAAAGCTGATATTTATAATTGGCTGGTATCTAAAAACATAACGTGCTGAAGGCACCACTGCTGCAAATCGCGCGTGAACACAAACCCCGATTCGTCAAACAAGCTGTTGATGAAATCGCTAGGAGATGGGATTCATGGTATTGAGACTTCCACCGTATCATTGCGAGTTGAATCCAACAGAACTAATATGGGCTCAGATCAAAAATGAGGAAGCTGGTAAAAATACGACATTCAAAATGTCTGACGTTCGTATTCTGTTGGAAGATGCAATTGGTGCTGTGACAGCTGATGCTTGGCAGAAATGTATCTCTTATGTGATTAGAGAAGAAGAGAAGTTTTGGGAACTAGATCACAATATAGAGAAAGCAATAGAGCCAGTAATCATCAACCTCGGTAGCAACGACGACTGGGACAGTGATGATTCCTACAATTCAAGCTCAAGTAGTGACGATACTTCAACATCTCCTGACTGACCAGGCTATTAACTTTTTGTATTTCAAATATATTTATTATCACAACTATAACACAGGTATAGCAAATCTTTGTTGATAACCGATACATTCCAACATAAATAGCTCATCATCATCATCGTTTTATGTTTAAACTTTTTCCGTACTATTTGCTGAATTTCGCTCTATCCGAATCTATATTTCTAAATGTATTGTTTAAGATTCATATGTTTGACAATTATATGATATCAAACATAAAGAAATTTCTCTGACCTCATTAGGCATACCTTCAATAACGCAAAAATTGTTTGATTATAACATAGATGTTACTCGAAAATGTCCAAAAAGCATGGCAAATCAACGACCATCTGGGAAAACCACTAATCGTTTGACAATCGCATCTCGTCGATGCGAATTCAGGCACGAACGGTTACATCAGAACAGGTGAGAAATGTCTTTACTGTAAATCTTTAAACATGAAAATTCTACTACATATCTACTTTCAGTAGGATGTCAAACCCGTTATGATGCTCCGTTCTCACGATGCATGGCGCGCTAGCGATTGCCCACGTTTGACTTTCGGGCGTTGACACGAGTTATAAGATCGATGCTTCGAGATCGCTTTTTAAAAAGTTTATTTTTCGAAAATACAAAACTCAAAACTGTACTTTTACAAAATTATTACAATGTTATTATGATGTAAACAGTACAAAGGCTTAAATCTGACTGACTGTAAAATGTGTTGAGAACAATAAAGTAAACTCTAGGTCTTCTAGGAAATTAGTAGCATCGTCGGCAGTATTCCTATCATATCAGCAGGAACGGCTGATATAACTCACGACAATCGGTATCCAGGCATAACCACGTAATGTGAGGAGAAACACGTTCTAAGAGAAAATCAAACTCATCTTTAGACATGCGTACGCAAATTTTTAAGATCCTTAGGGAATTTTTGTGAACCCTCGAGTTTCTCCTTGAACCCATCTACTTTCTGATAGAATAACGCTTATTCTTCCAATTTTTCATCTAACCACGTAACTTTCTTAGCCTTTTTGCTACAATCGTATTTAAAACCGAACTCAAAACCTCACAACTTTCAACCACATGTTCCGCCATAGTCAGCTCCAAGGAATTAACTGAAATTGAATTGTGATCCATGTCCACGACTGCTGCTGGTTCACGTTTCATCCCCCACTCCAGCCAAGATTCACGACGGCAAAATCGCAAGCATGCCACGCTGCCTTCTTGCCCCGTGAGAACCTACAGTATATTCAGATAAGAGATAGACCGGACATAAACAAGATCACGTGATCATCGAACGCTGTAACATTCGGCAGGGACGTATTAAGAGTCACGCAGTACATATTTTAGATAGTAGATGCTGCTTTGCGTAACTTTGTAGTAAATTAGCACAATTCGATGTGTATACGATTGGTGATGGATATAGGATCATTTGGGGGTGGGGTAAGAAATATATAATGATGTAAATATACATAAGGGTTTCAAAATTTTCGCTTCGATTTCCAGCTTCGGATGCCGCCTGATGTTTGGTGAAATACAGTCGAATATAATCTCAAAATGGCGTTTAAATTAGCCTAAATTAAAAATAATCGTATATCTCTTAAAATTCCTTTTAGAATATTGATTAGTATATTTTTTGATTTCTAGGTAAATACGTAACCAAATTAAAACGTTCAAAACGTAAAAAATGTGCATGGTTGAACATTGACAGAAAGTAGATTCTTGAATAGGTTTTGCCAGAATGGGTTCAAAAATGTCAATAATTAATTAAAAAATACAGTAGCTTTATAATTACTTATAACTTACCGAATTTGATGAACGACATCTTTTATTGGAAAGATGAGCTTGATGAGCTTTCATCATCGCTACTGCCTGAAGCACCAACGTCAATAATGAATGGCTCGACTTGTTCCTCTAAAATATTGTCCAGTTCCCACATTCTCTTTACAACTTTGTCTTTCACGTGCTTAATACAGTTTTCCCATTTTTGCGCTGTTATTAATTCTAGTGCTTCTTTGAAAAGTTTTTTGAGGTCACAAAATTTAAAAGTTGTATTGTGCTTAGCTATATAATTTTTAACCTCTGCCCATATGAGCTCAATGGGATTGAGCTCACAATGGTATGGAGGTAAACAGAGCACAGTTTTATTTTGACTTGCTGCCATTTCGTCAATGGCGTATTTTTGATATTCCGCCTCGTGATCCTTGACAATTCTTAATAATTGTACTTTCAACATTGCTTCTTCAAAGTTGATATTTTTCGAGCGGAGCCAATTTTGAACATCAACTTTCCTTGAAGCCGTTGTTGGGACCTTCTCCATTCTTCGAGAATGATAAGGCGCGTTATCCAACACAATTACTGCGTTTTCCTCTAAGTTCGGTAAAATTTTTGAAAACCACTGTACAAACGATTCGCCATTCATTTCCTCGTGGTAATCTGCAGTTTTCTTAGACTCAAAGCACCACAGACCGTCAACAACAAATCCATCCTCACTGCCAATATGGCAGATAATGAGCCTTTTACCTTTACCTGGAAATCGAAGTACTAACTGGTGTAGATTTATTTCAATAAGCGAACCTTTTTCAAATGTTTTCATCACATTCAGCGAAAACACATTGAGACATGAGTATCAGATTGCTATAATTGGGATTATTTAGTCATATTGAAAGAAAGAATATTGAACGTCGTATGATTACTCAGCGCTTCACAATTTAATTTAAAGTTATAAACCTTTAAAAAATGAATGATCAGGAACCTGAAATACGCGCAAATATTAATATTAACAAATTATAACTTTATAAAGCTTAAAGTATGAATTAAAATGATTAGAAATATTAGGAACGGTACACAATATAAAACTTAGTAACTTTTTTTAAGTTTATAATATTCGACATATTTTAAGATTGTATTAAAACATTATTGAAATATCGAAAACACATAAAAACATGGCTTAAAAAAGTTCTAACAAATGAAAATGACAATAAAACACCCACGCATTTTATCGAAAGTTATAAAAGTTTTGTTAGTTGTAATATGTTTTATCTGCCCCCTGGAATTAATGTTTAGAACCTTGTTCCCAAGGTTTGAAAAACATCCGATTGTTGTCTGTTACTCGTATTTACCTGCTGGATTTTTTAATCCGGTGGACAGTCCATCTAGAAAGGCCCTCCTGGATGAAGTTACAGAATCATCAACCCATACTTTACTTGTAGTGTGTCCTGCGTTTACCCACGTTTCATCAATGTAATAAATCTTCCTGTTTTGATTTCTATATTTCCCAATTTTTGTTAAATAATCCCTCCTCCATAGCACAATTTCTTCTCTATCCAGTAGTAAACTATTACGACCCCGTTTTTTCCATTTGAAATTTAAATGCTTCAGTAACGCATGGAAAGTTGAACGTTTGAAATTTGGCAACGTTGTATCTCCATTTACCTCCTGCAGTACTTTATCTATAGTAGGTATTTCATTCCTAAAGAAGAATCTATGCACTTTCCTCTTAATCGCATGCTTATCAGCTTCATCCAATGATTTAACAATACTTTTGGGATGTTTACTGGTCATTGGCTCAGAAAACGTGTGATTTTTTTTGTATTGTCTTAACACATTAAACACTGATGCGCGACACACCCCAACTTTGTGAGAAACCTTCACAACAATTTCTTTGATGGTTGATGCCTCGTTCTCCTCGCGCTCGATCTTATATATATTCAAAATGACCTCTTTCATTTCTGCACTCAGGTGTCTTATTTTAGAGCGTTTCCTAGGTGGGCTACAGGAGTTTACAACTTCATCGGCAGTATCTGTACTACTGGGCATTTGCGCAATAACAACGACAAACTCAACAACTTAATAAGATAACAAACGAAAACGTCCAAAGAAATATCAAATTGCAATGATGCACACGACATACGTAACACGTCTGAACCTGAATGTGACTCTGCCTTGATACGACTGCTCTGCCGCTCGGCATAGGCATTTAATTGCGAATTGACCAATGAGGGCTCCTGTTTTACGTCGAGACGGCGGCGTTAGCGTGAAAATCACCCGAACCTTTTGTTTACATCCGGTCTATCTCTTATCTGGATATACTGTAGCTTAAAACATTTACTGTCGCGCCACTGCCTGTCTCCCGTCCGTACCGACAAACGGTAGACGCGGCTTCCTCTAAAATTTGCCTTCAATTTTGATATCAGACTATAGTTTAATCATTATATGGACCTCTACCCTTTAGTTTCTCGTAATCTCATGATTATACAACAAATTCTTATGTGAGCAAGATGATCAATAATTTAATTTTCAACCAAATTGCTTGTGTTACTTTTCACATAGGATCGATGGCTTTCGAGATATTTGATTAAACAAGTTTACCAAAATGGCGGCATAGCAGCATACTATGACGCCAATTTAAATTTATCATGAGGAAATAACAATCTAACGATACCAAATTTAGCGTCACCCAGACTGTAGGATTTTTTTATACAAAATCTCTATAATTCTTGACCTATTGTACGTTGGACTGATTCTTGGTGGCGACAGATGGTACTTGCGTGGTAGCTACCTCTAAAACATTCATCACATGATCCTAAATATATTTATCATATGCTGACAGTTACCTAAAAGTTGCATACTGCCACTAATTTAGCCTGGTCGCCACATACCTCGATAGTTTCTAATCTGTTTTAAGCTCCGCATTTTGCCGAACATCAGAACAGAGTGAGCTTATAGTTTGCCTATGGTGCGACAGCATTTGCCTTCTGCAACTAATATTCCACACTGCCGTTATCTATTAAAGTCCTTTTGTCTTCGCATTCGAATCCATACTTTCAACAACTAATCCAAAGCCGTTATCACCAGGCCCAATTCTCAACTAATCCCAGTCTCTAGCTTTACTGCACTGTCTCCACCACAATACCACAGCAGTTCGGCGTGGGCGTATATGTGTTAGTCTGGTCATTATGGAGAGCAAGTACACAAAATTATTAAGGGAGAAAATGGTCTGATAAAAAGTCTCACAATAGGTTTCTTGACACAAATCTAATTTCATAGAATAAAAATTCGTATTTCTTACAGTATCTGACATAGGAAAACAAAAATTGATTCCAATTTTTAAAAGCGCAAGATGGATATATAAGTCCAATTTAAAACATGTATGTTTTTTTATTTTTAATACGAAACGGTAAACAAACTATGGGCCCCGATGTGACGTCATACAAGTTGTAAACAAAGACAAGTCATCCGAATGTTACTTGTGAACTAATTTTTGCTCATTTAAGGGTTTTTAAAAAATCAATGTGAGACATTGCCGTTTTCTCGTTTTAATGAAAACACAATCATGGAAGATGGATTCGTAAGAGCAGAAGTATAAGTTTGCCGAAAATTGACACGTTGGTGGTTGACAATTTTTTTACTTCCAAACCATATTTCTGCTCCACTGAGCTGAGCAACATCAAGACTTCTGTGTAAGTACAGTGCGTCTGATATATTCAATATTAATATTTGACCCCTCAATTGGACCAATAGGAAAAGACCTTATCGAAATGAAATCTGACGGAAGCTGTCAAAGCTCTCTGAATATCAGTGATTTCTATTGAAATGTTGAATAAAGTCGTGAAAAGACGGTTGCCTGATAAAAAAGAGTACATTATAGATGTAATATTATATCTTTGTGCTTTATAATTAGGATAACTTTCACAGAATTTCAAATTTTTATCATTTCACAAATGGAGCAATGAAATGAGAGAAATAATAGGTCGATTTTCTAGCTATTATATTTAGTATAACGTCTTCACTGTTTTTGACTACTGTTCATGTATGGCAATCTAGTTTTGTCTGTATATCACGTACAGGTTGTTGTACATAATACGTACCTGTAGAAATGTACCGATTTTTGTTATTTCGCAAAAAAAGAATATAAAACGTATTCCAAATGGTTCATCATCTTTTGTTACATCAAAAACAATTTTTGTCAACCTATGATCTAGAAATTCACACCAAATGTAAACTAACAGCACATTCTGCGTTTCTGGCTCCAAAAACATCGATATTTGTAAAAGTATCTGCATCCACCTATAATTAATTCATCGTCTACGAGCTCCATCCCACTTCAGTTGGCCCAACTATTGAAATCTTAGTTTTTTTCTTATCATACACAAATAATAAAAATGTAGCAGGGTGTTATAGGTTTAAAATATTAACAATGAATATTTTGATAATATATAGTAGAAAACACCAACTTTATCACTCCCTAATCAAATTTGCAGCATAAAAATAACACATGTTGCAATTACAGCATATCAACCGATTTCCATTTCAATGCAAAATAAGTCTATAACGCAGAGGTGGCAGTGAGAAATAAAAGCCATGACAATTGTTTTTATTAATCACAGCTGACAGGATACGTTTAAAATAGTTTTGGGTAGTTAAGGTTTTCAAAATGAGTAGAGGAAAGGTTATTAGTGAGAAAATTCGGTTACTGATAATTAAATTTTTTAGTTCTGGGAAATCAAACCCAGAAATTGCAACTTTGTTAGACTTATCGCAGTACAGTGTGAGAAATATTGTTAGAAGATATAACTGGTTCAGCTAATATTAAGCCACGATATGTGAAAAAAACTAATATCACAAATGCCGACCGAAGAGCATTAAGAAGAATAATCGTGAAAAATTATTGTGTCAATTATTTACAATTAAGTGCTCTGTGGAATGACGCTGTTGGAAGGAGTATTTCGAGGTCCAAAACTCATAAAGAGGCCCACAAACGGGGATTTAGCACTTGCAAGGTAAGTTTTCTTATAGTTTTTTTTTATTAATGGCCTTAGGAGTTCTAGCCTATTCGGCCACGAGAGTGATATAAACATGCTCAAATTTATAATAAAACATATAGATCCGCTGCTAGCAATATTGTATAGATCCGCATACATACAGGTAACAGGTACCTACTCAAAACCAGGAAATTATAATAGAAGAAACAAGATTAGGGAGGAACGGGGATACACGTTTCACGTCAAGGTGCCGGTCATGACGACTTTAAAGACAGACAACACAGGCAACGGTTGGTAGGTTTAATAACAGATAGGAAAAAACACAGGTAAAAATAACTCAAGTCACACAACAATCTCACTGAATTCTAAATTCGGGTAACTCGTTAATTATATTTTCCGTCTGGCTATCTTGAAGAAGTCCCATAGAATTTTTCGAATTGATGAATTGCGAGTGCTTGAATACAGAAGGGAGGTTTGACTTCGAGGAAATGGAACGCCAAGTGTAGCCAGCTAACTCATCATATAAACTGAAGCGGTTGAGTTGAATTTGCATTGGAACAACCAATGATTGATATCATCCCTATTCCCATCACAGCTACATGTATCCGATTCTTCGAGACCAAAGCGGTGCAGGTAAGCTTTTACTGTAGCATGTCCGACCAAACATCTGAAGTACATTGGGTGTACTCTCCTATTGACGTGGCTTCTGAGCTCTATTGGGGTGTCAGGGAGGTTTGGATAAATTTTGCAGTATTGGTTATTATTGTTGGTACAGAAATTAGTCCATTCCGCTTGCCAGCTCTTTTTCATATTAAGCTTCCTCGACGAGGCTATGTCAGTTTTAGTTACGTATTGTTTTCCTTCTCCGGACGAGGCGGCTGCCTTAGCCAGTCGATCTGCCATTTCATTCCCCTCAATTCTTGCATGACCTTTTATCCATATAAATGCCACAGATTTCCTTAGTTGTCTTAATTGAGACTCCTTCTCCAGTATTGAGACGATGGTTTTGTTGTGGTATATGTGAAAAGGCGCATTTTGTAATGCGCGTATAGCTGATTGTGAGTATGACATTACAATGGATTTTTGGTATGACGGACGATTGTAGACTACCCACTCAAGAGCCAATGGCAAGATGGTACATACAGGTAAACGGTGGCGGGAAAAAATACGACGGCAGATTTTGAGGGGGATATGTCAAGCCCCTGGTTGAAAAAATAATCGTTGCAACCATGCATTACAACGTTGAGCATGTCAATGCATTGTTGATACACTTTATTCTTAACATAGAAGCAGAAGTCATCGGCGTATTGCAAGACATTGCAGTCCAACCCCGCAGTATGTAGGTCCTGAGTATATATGTTGAAGAGAAGGGGGCTTATAACGGAACCTTGTGGAAGGCCCTTATGTACTGTTCTTGGGCCAACGACTTGACTGTTACATCGGATATAAACCTTCCTGTTAATGAATAGATTGATTAGGACACATACGTAGCTCTGAGGTAAGTTCAGTCTAAGCAATTTATCAAAAAGAATCTTGGGTATGACATTGTCATAGGCACTGGAGATGATATCTACAAAGAGAGATGCTAGGTAGTTATTTTCAGAAAAGGTTATCTGTATATCGCTCACTAGATGCGCTACGCAATCGACAGCCCCTTGTCCTCTACGGAAGCCAAACTGTGATGTTGGGGGAGTGTTGTTGCTTTCCAACCACCATTCAAGCCTTGCCTTCAAGATCCTTTCAAACGTTTTCAAAAGGCAAGACATTAGAGAGACTAGTCTACAAGAATTGGGGTCGCTTGCTTTGGGAATCGGAATGATGAAAGCGGCTTTTATGGTATCGCAGTTTTCTCCTAGGATAAGAATACGGTTATAGATATTGCATAGAAAGTCTACCGCGACCTGCGGTAAATTTTCTATCATAAGGTAGTTGATACCATCAATTCCTGGAGATGTCAGTAAAAAGTGAAGTAAAAACCCTAAAGTTGCACAACCTGTTTATAGGCCAAAGAAAAGTCACTATTAACTCCACTGCAAAAGAAAAATCGGCATAGATGGGCTAAAGAATATAGACAATGGACACCTCAACAATGGTGTGCAATACAATTCAGTGATGAGGCCCGATTCGAAGTTTGTGTTGGTGACAGTCACAGTAGGGTTATTCGCAAAAAAATTGAAGCATTCCATGTTGACTGTCTGAAGAGAAAAGCGAAATTTCCAGCATCCATTACGGTCTGGGGCAGTACGTCATCAAAATGAGTAGGAAAACTTCATTTTATTTACGGAAATCTGGATACAAACAAATATCTGACAATTTTAGAAGAATCGCTTTTACCAGTGATGGAAGAATGTTTGACATCCGGCCAAGATTTTGTGTTTCAGCAAGATGGTGCAGCGTCCCATACCTCAAAAAAGGCTCTAAAATGGATGGAAGAAAATAATGTACCACTTTTGAAATGGGTTTCTAGCAGTCCAGATCTGTCACCTATTGAAACTTTGTGGCACGAGATGAAAAGGGTTCTACGACAACATCCTGCTCGTACAATCACCGAACTGAGACTAAAGCTTCAAGAAATATGGGATTTTTTACACCAAATTTTTGCTAAAACTTGGTTAACACTATGCCTCAAAGAATTTCAGTCGCAATAAAAGATAGAGGTGATGTTACCCAATAGTAATCTTTCAATTGTTGCTTTGTTAACTTCGCGCATTTATTCGCACATTGTTTATTTGTTCAGATGTTCTATAAGTTATAGGTCTAAGTGATTTCAAATATGTATTTTTTACGACTAGGGTGTATCTAAAAGGTTTTTGAGAAAAAAATTGTTTTAGAAGTAAATAGTTTCGGCATGTTTAGTTTATAAAGTCATATTTTGGTACAAATCTTGAAGTGGGCCAACTGAAGTGGGAAGGGGCTCGTATATATATAAAAAGGTGTTTCAGAACTAAGGGATCACACTTCTAGGGGTTATTCAGTGCAACAGTAGAAAACATTTGAGTATAGGGACCCATATCCGGAAAAGTGTCACTACGGCCATAAAATTTGGAAAGACGATGAATTGCCTAAATAGATTTTAATGCATTTAATGTTTGCCTTTTGTGCATGATATCATCACAACAACTGTTCAAACTATCTTCCTCCAACCTGAATACACCGATTTAATCGTCGCACATGATTTCGGCGGACTTGACTAAAAATATGATACCCGTTTTGAATGATTTCAAATGCCGCTGTAATTCGTCCAATTAAGTCTTGATCTGTTTCTACTGGAGTTTCGTAAACCAAAGATTTTCCATGTCCCCACAGAAAAAAATCTAGCGACGTTAAATCGGGTGACCTAGGAGGCCAAGAAACTGCTCCACCTCTGGCAATCTAATGATAATCAACAATGCCTGCCCATATGTTGACAGACCAACGATGCTGATATTTTCTAGGAAAAATTGCATAGGGATTTTCTTTGTCCTAAAAAGGATAAAGTTGTCGCTCGTGTAGCACCTGCCAGATGGAAAGGTTACCCGTATTCATATCCTCAGCAATGTGACATGTGCTACTTGATGGTTCGTCGGCAACTCGTTGAAGGACCTATTCTTCAAATTCGACCGTTCTTACGGTTCGAGCAACACCAGTGTCATGCATGTTGGTTTTAAACGTGCCTGTCTCGGAGAGCCGCCGATGAATAGCAATAAACTTTTTGTATCCCGGATACGTTCGGGATCACGTTCTTGATACAACCGCGCTGCTGTTCGTGCATTGCAGCTTGTTGCTCCGTATGCCAAATGTAGAGGAAGGATGCCTAATATCCGATAGGTTCCGAATATCGGGCAGCGGTTTATTAGACGAGCTACTTCAGCCATCTACTGTTATAATGACCAACATGTAACAGGAACCACAGTAAATGCAACCTGTAACGTTCATATGTTTTTGTGACCTTCATTCTTTCCACAAACACGGGAAGTGTGTGAAATCCGCCACGAATATTTTGAGAGTTAACTAAATTGGTGTTTTCATGAAAAGGTAGGTCTGTTTTTGTTTGTTTTTATGTTCATATGTCTTCTGTAGGCTTGCAGCCAACCACTAGGGATTAGAAAAATGTCCCTTTCGATTTGCTTTTTAAGATATATTGTCGTAATATTTTGAGGTTATGTTTCCTTATATCGGGCATGTAAAGATGCCAAATATCGGATACCCGATATAAGGAACACTTGATGTTGTGACGTAGATATTGTTTCATTATATTGAAGTTATAATTATTAAGCATCTGTTTATTCACAGATACCTCCAAAAAAAAGAAAGCAATGGAATGTAGAAGCGATGAAGAGGGCAGTAGAAGCAGTTAAGAACAAGGAAATGGGAACTCTCAAGGCGTCTAAAGCATTTGGCGTGCCCAAAAGCACACTGATTGATTATGTAATTAGTAAGAAACCGGTTGATATATCACTTGCTATCAAATTAGGCAGAAAACCTACTTTAACAAATGAACTTGAAGAATCACTAGTTGAGTATGCTCTTGAAATGGAAAGAAGGTATTTTGGTCTCCGAGCGTCAGATGTAAGAAGACTAGCCTTTCAGCTGGCGATACGTAATGGGCTTAAGCATCCTTTTTCTTTCCGAAGTGCCGCTGCTGAAAAAAAAATGGTTGAAATCGTTCATGTCAAGACACTCAAAATTATCTTTCCGAAAACCACAGGCAATTTCTGCAGCCCGTGTTAAGGGTTTTACAAAAGAGAATGTTCAAGCATTTTTCAACCTCCTTGGTAGCGTTTTGCCAAAAGTTGGCTTTAATCCAGCAGCAATCTATAATGTTGATGAGACTGGTATTACGACAGTACAACACAAACATGCCAAAGTGATAAGTTTGAAAGGAAAAAGGCAAGTTGCAGCTTTAACTGCTTCGGAACGGGGTGCTTTAGTAACTATTGTAACGTGTATGAACGCTGTCGGTCGTTACATACCACCAATGTTGGTGTTTCTCCGCAAAAATATGAAGCCTGAGTTTCTAAATGGAGCTCCCCCTGGGTCCGTTGCCAGATGTCATCCATCGGGATGGATTCAGCAAGACATTTTTACAGACTGGCTGAGGCAGTTTATTTTACATGTAAAACCTAGCGAATCCGAACAAGTTGTCTTGATATTAGATGGACACTATTCTCATTCAAGGAATATTGATGTTATCAACATTGCCAGAGATAATTTTGTCCATATTATCTGCCTACCTCCCCATTCTACAAATAAGTTACAACCACTCGATGTCTCCTTTATGTCACCTTTCAAAACTTATTATGCTGCTGAAATTGAAACATGGCTTAGAGCAAATCCAGGGAGAGTTGTAACTTCCTATCAAATATCGGAACTAATGGGAAGAGCCTATTTAAAAGCAGCGAGTTGTGAAATTGCAGTGAATGATTTTAGAAAATGTGGAATATTTCGATTCCAGCCGACAATCATCCGAGATGACGAATTTGCCATCCATTCTTCAAATGAAAGACAATCAGTCGAAGGAGATAATGACGAAAATCAGATTGCTGTGGATCCTGCTGTTGCTGAAAAATTAAGAAAAGAAAGAGAAACTACACCACCCATTTCGACACCTAAGCTCGTTATACCTCAGGATATTTGTCCTATACCTAGCCTAAAGACAAAACATCAGTCTCCAAGGCCAGGTTGTTCGGGTGAAGCTTCTAAAAAAGGAGGTAAACGTGGTTCAACAGCTATCCTCATTTCTACGCCTTATAAGACAGATTTAGAAGAGAGCTTGACGACATGGACCAAAATGATGTCGATGTGGAATGCTTTTATTGTTCCAACTGGTTCTCTGAAGATATTTCTGGATCCAAGTGGGTCCAATGCATGAAGTGTCTGCGTTGGTGTCACGAAGATTGCTCAGATATAGGCAAGGAGAAATCATTTATTTGTGAATTATGTTTAGATGGATAAATACTTGTTTCTTTTGAACTTTATTCTCTGGTTATTGAGAAATAGTTATTTTATTTGTTGTATTCTCCTGTGTCTTACTGTAAAATAAAATATTTTAGATAGCCAGTATTGCTACTTTGCATTTTTTAAAGAAGTTGTAGCCTAATATCGGGCACCCGATATTTGGAATCGACTACTACCCGATATTAGGCAACCTTTCTTAATTTAAGGAAATGACACCATTTACGAATTTTCTGAATAACAGCAACTGTGTTTAACTAATTTTAATTCTTGTAAAACAAAACTAGGCACAATGAGCAATAAATATGTCAACCAATTAACTTTTGGGAATGAATAGAAAAGTTTTACTGAACATTTTTAAAAAGGTACCCGATAATAGGCGTCCTTCCTCTATTTTCACCAATTCTTGATTGTTGAAGTTTTCCATTAGCAACAATTATTTTTTTTTAAATTCTTGCAAATTTCACAAATACGATATCACGACTAAGATGGTATGGAATGCAACTACAAAAAATAATCTCTGTTATCGTATTTAAAGATAACAACACACAAGCTCTGGAAATGGGTCCCTATACTCAAATGTTTTCTATTGTTTCACTGACTAACTCCTACAAGTTTGATCCCATAGGTCTGAAACACCCTGTATACATATATAGGATGTGTTCATTTTTTATTGATCACAAATTAAAATAAATAAGCTAAAAAATGTTGGGGTATATCTGCACCCCACTCGGTAATTAATGTAAGTTCTTGACCACGGGCGTATGAAAGTTAATTTGTATTACTCAGTGTATATGATGGTTCTCTAAATATGGTTCTCTAAATATTTCCTCAAGTAGCTTTACTCAGTACTTATAACCCATCGATACACAGCAGTTGCGGAATGACAACCCGACATAAATGAGGAACATGAACATGTGTGTTAAACGTCTTTAAGCAACATAAGATCTGTGAACTGAAGTACTAATATTATCGCGAGTTCAATACTCCCATCGTTTAGATTTTGAAAATTGAGTCAGTAGAGGTGGAACTACCGACAAGAAAATTAAAACCGCTGGGACGTAGTGTTACAACGTTTCAGAGATCACTGCTCACATGCGAACATTTTTGAGGAGTTAATGTGTATGCGGTAAGTGGCTCTAAACTGTTGCATTTTTGGTTTCAGTGAAAGACCTTCTGTTATTGTGATGCTCTGATCCCGGTAATATTTTGCATCTGTCAGATACAATGAGGTACACATGCTTGCCCTACATTTCTCATGGAAACAGAAATATAGATTTATTTTAAATAGTTTAATATGTAGAGGTCGGAGCTTCATCGTACCTGAGTGCCACCACTTATACCCTATTCGTAGTCTCGGCATAACAAAGATTCCACGTGGCAAAGCGGCAGTCGCCTAAGCGTTGCAATAGCTATTGGTCATTCGACCATAGAACTACGAACAAGTGCAGGATTCGACAGGATCGAACTCAGGATCGGGGTATCGCCGGCACGCCGACGCCGGCAGCTGCTGTGCATATTCGGTTCATACATAGCGTGTGATTATACGCTAGCATGTCGTCTATGGATACAGCAGATGAAACTGAGAATATTTCTCCCTATGCTTCCTTCAGTCATGCTTCCTTCTCAGTAATGCCTGCTCTCCGAACACGTGACAAGAAGGGACTTTTGAATATAACAGGCAAAAGAAATTGTCCTCAACGTTTATGAGAGCGACATTTTAGAGCATCCTGAAATGAAAATTCACGATGTTGAAAGACGTGTGACTTATGTCCTAAGACAGTTTTCAACATTGTTAAAGAATATAAAAAAAAACTAAAAATTGTCTCCACCACCAGAGACTGCATAACACGAACCTGTTGGATACAGTTGATAACTTTGATCGGAATGCCATCAGACGTAAAATCCATCAATCTTTTGAAAGGCAGGAACTTCCCACCTTAGGAGGTTAATGGTGATGAAGACTTGCCTACTTTCAAATGGACCACATTCTATAGTTGACTCAAAGAACTTTATAGAAAACGGGGGGAGGAATAGTATTTTGGTAGACAGCCAAGGGATCATTTTATATGGAAGAAATTAATTAAAATCAATAAAGAAACACTGCGACAGGAAGGGCAGGAATATTTATTACTTGGATGAAACCTCGATAAATGCAGGATATACAAAACCTAAAGTATGTGCTGCCTACAATTAAATCAGCAAGACAAGCCGTCTTAGATAGACTAACCACTGGCCTAAGGAATCCTTCAGGTACGTGTATCTAACCAATTCGTCATTCGTGTTGTAAAAATCGTGTCAAGTAGAGTGAATCTATGAGCCCACGCTAAAAACTTAGCTACAGTAAACTTAACCGTAACTGGTAACCTGTTCTGTTAGATATTCTGCTTGTATTATCATTAGTTCTCTTGAATACTAGAGGAAAAGTTGGTAATATGCCCCAATTGACAAAGCCCCACGAGCGTTCCACTGCCACAAGCACACTGTTTCGGTACAAAGTGACATCCGCGCAACTAAGTCAGTATGGCGACAACATGGTTTATGTTCATATTCGCGTGTTGTAGCTTTTTAGAAAAATATTGCAGGTAATAGTTTTCCAGCGGTCGCATAATTTCAAACAAATTTACATTTAATTCCAAACTTATGTGCACTATGTTAAAACATATAAAAATGCTTTCTTGCTGTGTGTATGTCGAACAACATAACCTTAAATTTGTTACTTCGATCTGAGTGGGGCATTTTAGAAACCATATTTTACAAAATGCCCCATTGTACGGTTTATTATTTGACCCACTATTAAAATCGCAAATATTGTTCATAGTTCGTATGTATTCCAGAATATGTCACCGAAAATACGAACGGAAGTCACTACGGGCGTCATGGGCGGCTACAGATTTGAAGAGGCGATGCAGCACGTATGGAGAAAAACTATGGGTGTTAATGAGGCTTCCACCGATCGCCAGATTTAGCATCTGTGCACGTTTATTTCTGGGGCACAGTCAAAGATGTCGTATTTGCTCGCAGACCCTACACTCTGGCTGATCTCCGGCGGTACATTGAGGATATTGAGACGAACTCCATTCCGAACACCTGTCGTAACGTATTATTTATTATTATTTTTTAGTTTGTATGTTGACAATATTTGTTGATGAATATAGCTTGTTTTTATGATTTCTGTTCGGTTTTGTCGCAGGAATGGATGTCTAGTTGGTTAAGCGTGACTGGGTGGGACCTGACTTTTGGGCCATAGGACCTGACCTTTGGGCCACCCTTATTATATTCCGAAGCTAACTAATTTTACGAAATTCTTTTAATGTCGAATTATCATTTTATTTTTGTTTTTGCACCAAAGTTAAACTCTAGTTTTATTTCAACAGAAATACTGTATCTTACTCTAATATTCGTTAAAGTTATCCGACTGTTCCTTTTTTTTAAATATTGTTTATATCTTCACATGAATATATTGAAGGTAGTGGGGCATTTTGCAACTCGTGCGAGGCGTATTACCTGAGGGATCAGTTGGCAAAACGCCCCACCCAACATTCTGGAAAATATGTAATCAACATCTGCTTAAATGATTCACGTGGTTGTAACAAGTGTCCTTACGTTGTAAAAGAGCTAGAGTATGCCCCTGATTAAGATCTTGATGATATCTTCAAATTATTCTTTTGTATAGGTCCTTAAAAAAGTAGGACGTATCACCTTACCTTTCCCCTATATGAAGCAAGGAAGGAAGGAAAATAAAACGATTTGCTATCTTTCACATTGTCAGTGAAGATGGCTTTGTGCCCACAACCCTGTGGGCCTTTGCGTCCGAATACCATGAAGAAATGGACGGGATGTTCGTTTAAACCAGAGTTCCCCAGACTTTTTTTGTGTCGTAGACCCCTTGCCATGTTTTTCCGTGTTGGGTAGACCCCCTACTTACCTGATATTGATTTCCTGTAAATTTCTAACTGTAGTGAAGTTTAGTGTTAAAAACTTAAAGTCAAAACACATGTCAATTTATACATTTATTAATTGAATTTAAATTAAAACTACTCAAAATAAAATTTTGTATCTGTTATGTAAAATATACGTAACATTAAATAAACAGGCGTCTGACCAATAAGTGCCCGAATTGGGGATAAATGCCCTCATTGAAAAAAAAAATAAGAGGGATAAAAAAAAAAGTGAAAAATAATAAAATAAAAGTTTTTTATTTAAAGTAGTACAATAAGCGAGTTCGTTTATTAATTATAACATAAACGTATGTTCTACAATAATTTCACTGTTAGTTTGATTAAATTCCGCTTCTTTTACGTTTAAGTTATCTAAAAATAGGCAAAAAATTAACGAATTTTAGTGTGTACCTATCCTTGAATTTTCAGAATAATTAAAAAAAATATTTTCTATAAAGACGGGTTATTTAAAAAAATCAATGCGGGCACATATTCCCAATGCGGGCATTTATTGGTCAGATACCAATAAACATAAAATAAACTATATATAAAATAACATAAACAATAAATTAATATTTTTAGTGAGAAGGATGAACCTGATGCTTTAATAATAAATTATCAACATATGGCGTCAATTTTGTAAGGGTTAATCTTAAATCTTCTCGGCTAATGATGTCCAGTCTGTTCCTTTTTTTCGTTAGGAGATTGGTAACAACGCTGAACCCCCTTTCCACTAGGTATGACGATGGAAAGGAGATTAAAAATTTCCGAGCTATATTCCACAATACGGGATAAGTAACGGGTATGTTGTTTTGCAGCCAGAATTGCTGATATCCGTTTTTAAACTGAACCTTAAGTTCTTCGTTTGTACTTAGTTCAGTCAGTTCCTCGTGTATTATGACATTCGTTTCTTCTATGTCACCACATGGATTAATTATCCACGGTGGTATTACCATAGTCAAAATATCCTCAAACCTAGATTCAAAATCTGAATAGAGGGCATTCAAATGTTTCAAAAAGAAACTATTGAGGAGTACTCGTGTAATTTTGCATGACTGAATATTTAACTACTAATAACTAAAGTCATGATTGGCGTAATTTATCTATCATTGCTAACTACGAGTACAAAACTAAAATTTAATAAAAAATAATGTACTTACTTTTCTCCAGCATTCTCAAACAAAATAACACTGACTCACTATAATTTGTGTGATATACTATCTGTTTATATTTTTTAAAATATTTTCTTAGCACTTTTCTTTTCAAGATTCAGGAAACGAATAAACGTATTTGTCCCACATTCGTATTTATAGAGTGACGAATTGAACAAGTCAGTGCAAGGTAGCGAAGCTCTGAGACTGCGACTCTCAGGTGTTTACAAGTTCAAAATGTATTGCGACCACGAAGCGAATACCGACATCCTACAACTTACACAATTTTATAAACATATATAATAAGCTTTTTACTTCATAGGTACTTTTATAAATAATGTATATGTTTTGATATTATAAGATAGTATGATGTAAGTAAATAGGTACTATCAGTGTATGTGTTGAGATCCACAATCGTGGACCCCCAGATTGATTTTATGGACCCCCAAATTTTTTTTCGCTGACGTAGACCCCTTGCAGGTTATCATAGACCCCTAGGTGTCGATATAGACCACTTTGGGAATCAATGGTTTAAACGATGGTTTGAAGAAACGCTTCCAAAGCTTGACGACAATGCCGTCATTGTACTTGATAATGCTGCATTCTACACTAGAAAACTAGAAAAAAACACCCACAGTATCTACATGAAAGGCAGAAATTCAACAATGGCTCTTATCAAAAGACATTAGTTTTAATGAAAATATGGTCAAAGCAGAACTTATACATCTAGTCAGGCAGCATAAAAATAAATATATTCTTAATATTATTAACGAAATGTCTAATAACCAAAATAACACCGTTTCAAGGCCACCCCCTCATCACTGCGAATTAAATCAAATTGAAATGATTTGGGTAAATATATGTGGCTGCAAATAATACATCATTCAATTTTTCAAACCATTGGAAAGATTGCATCCGTCATGTTCAAGAGACAATTGAAACAAAGTTGTGGGATCTGGACAATATGATCGGTATTCAAATTGAACCTGTAATAATTAATATTAACCGTTCGGACGATGATTCAAGTTCTTTAAGCGAATGAAGAATTGTGAAAAGTATTTGCACCTTCTTCTATAAAAATAATCATTTATTTTGAACGATTATTCCAAGACCATTGAGGGAAATACGGACCTGCACAATCTCGATTTTGGGCAAGTTATGTTTTGTCTGGGCGTGAATGGTCTGCAAATGGGTTATAGTCACGATTCTATTCTGCCTTTTAAAACGACTTGACTCATCTCTTTTTTTTTTAAACTTTCAACGAAGACATATGAAGGACAGAGACAACCTACTTGATGCCATTTTAGTATGCAGCTTCACCGTCACGTGACTTTGTGTCAAAATTTCATAAAAATCTGATTAGTACCTTAAAAGATATAACGGGGTCAGGCATTAGTCGACTGAGACTGAGGCAGACAAATTGACAGACAGACTGACGTAAATGAATGACATGGTTATTTGTGAGTTACATGTCACGTAAGTTCCAAAGACGATAGTCTCTCATTTTTTCACGATTACCTTTTCTCTAGCAGCGTGGAAAGTAGTAATTGACCAACATCCGTTAAATAATGTGATTGCAAGAACGTGAAAAAAATTGTTAAGGATTTTGCGGCTTGGGATAGAGTCTGGGTTACGTAGATGAAGCGCCCTTTGAGAATTCCTCTAAACAGCAGCGCCTGTATTATAAATGCAACACAGCAGCAGTTGGGTATGTGTGAGGCTCGCTGTTCGAGCAAATCTCATAAATATGGAAAGGAAATTAGGTTCTTGTGGCGCTATTTGGAAACCGACTACAAATTGTCTAGCAGAGATTACTACTGAAATACCACGTATAAAACCTTGCAGTTAACGATACACGTTGGGAATCTCAACCGTAAAGTATCTGTTAATTGCGTACAGAGAAAATGCTCGTGGTTATGGTAGGGACCTTGGACGTTCTACTGAAAGGGAATGGCAATAACAGTATGCTGAGCTTACATTAGAAGGGGCGCTACTTTCTGGAAAGAGTTATTGCGGATCCGTTCCAGTTGCTTTACTGTAAGCACTGCTTGATGGGCGAATAAATAAAAATAATATTAATTATTATTAGGTGAACTATGCCTGATACTGTTGAAGTGACAGTTGATGATTTTAAGATGGTGGCTAGGCAAAAAAATAAATTAAATAGAACGGGAGATTATGTAACATGTCACGTTGAAACACTTATACTCTTAATGTTATAATGATAATGATGCAATAAAGGCATATTACAATTACAAGTACATACTTAATCCTGCTTTTCAAAATGACGGAGTGTATGTCTGTTGAATTCAGCATTTTTGTAGATTAACTCGCTTGAAAAACTCTGTACTGTGCTGTACCAGTCGTCTTTTTTTAGAAAGATCTATATACCTAAATATGCAATATGGAGCTCCTAAGGGAAATTCCATTTAAATAAATAATAGTTTAAAAAAATAAAATGTAGTAAAATGTACCGCACGCTTTTTACTCCGAATTGAATTATCCTGTCAATAACTTATTATAATTTTATTTTAAGGTCATTAATTATGATTGACTGTTCCACCATCTACTACTGTAATATCAACTCCTTGTAATCAAAAATTGTTTTCTACTTTTTGGCTCAGCTGGCTATAAAAGCGTGTTTTTTAGTTTTTTAGGGCGGATTTCACAATTTAACAAACCATTATCTTGCATCAATAGCGTACGAGCACCTACCAAACAGACAGAAATATACGCACTCAGCCTCATGATCTCTCCGTCGAATTTTTGGCAGCAAATAGCACCAAAGAAGCTGTCCAAGATTTTCGACAATCATTCATACAATTGCAGTTGCAGTTTTTTGTTTTGATTTCAGTGTATAATCAGTCGCATCATCGGTGATGGTACATAATACACTCAACATAACCACGTATTTTGGGGCTAGTGCAGATTTAACGTGTACACGACAGCGTAATATGTAATTCTGCACAAAAAAAAACTTGGAGGGAGCAACTTTTATACGGAAATTTGTTCTTCCAAAATTCCATTTTCCACAAATAACACAACAAGTATACCACAAAACATAGACTACAGTGGCGTTGAAGAAGGAGAATAGACCAAAGAAGATCGATTATCAATCACAGGATGGAATGGAAGGGGGGGTTGAGTGATACCTTATTTTAAAGGTCTTTCAATTCCCTTTATAACGATATAAAATTAATGTACTTCAGTTCAGTAGTTTTGAAGACTTATTGATTGAAAGCTTAAATAAAACTAATACATCATCATTAGTGGAGATCAATACATTTGGCAGCAAAGTAATTTAAAAATGAAGAATAAACTGACCCGTTAGGCAAGTAAATGTTGAAAATGGACACCATGACTCTCCATGCAATAACAAAGATTTTGTTCAAAACGTTGCCGCACATTTTGCAATATCTGAGGAGTAATTTGAAGGCACTAATTCACAATTCTTCCTCGCAGGTCTTCTAATGATGTTGGCTGAGTAGCATAGATTTTGCTTTTTAAATGACCCCACATAAAGGAATCCAAAAGTGGTAAATCTGGCGATCTTGGGTGCCATTCAATGGCATCTCTTCTACCAACCCATCGATCTGGAAACGTCTGATCTTAATATTGTCGGACTCTTAATGCGTAATGTAGTGGGGCACCATCCTGTTGGAACATCAACCTATTCGCAATGTACCGCCGATCATTCTGATTTTCAGTTATGGCTGTTAATGCAGGATCTATGGCATCTTCCAGTAATTCCAAATTCATTTCACCGGTCTAATTTCCAGGTAAGAAAAAAGGACCAACTAAATGATCGCCAAAAATACCAGTCCAAGCATTTAACTTTTGTGGCTGCTGTGTATGAACCTC
This sequence comes from Acanthoscelides obtectus, assembly GCA_963669975.1. Classification (NCBI taxonomy): domain Eukaryota; kingdom Metazoa; phylum Arthropoda; class Insecta; order Coleoptera; family Chrysomelidae; genus Acanthoscelides; species Acanthoscelides obtectus. The sequence continues at coordinate 16,690,694 of CAVLJG010000009.1, forward strand.
ATGATAAATTCTGGGATTAGAATCGGACCAATATCAGCAGTTATGACGACTTACTACGCCATTTAAGAAAAAGGAACATTCGTCGGAAAATCAAGTGTTGAATAGAAAATGTTCATCGTTTATAATTCGGTCACTCATATCTTCACAAAATTGTAATCGCCGATCAAAATCGTCTTCATTAAGTTCTTGTACCAGGTGAATTTTATACGGATGAAAACTGTGGGCCTTTAGAATCTCTTGGACAGTACGTCGACTAACACCACACACAGTCTCCAATTTGCGGATAATTAACGTAGGATCTACATAAACATAAACTTGCTCTAAAACTCCCACTTCTATTATTTCCGAAAAATATTTCGATAATTTCAACTCTTTCTGCTGTGGAATATACCATGATTAGTTTATGTAACAAAGCGTTGCAAGTTATTTTGGCAACAAATTTTGGTCAAATCAATCGCAAACTATGTACTAAACTCCTATTTAAAATAATTACGTGATATTTCCTTATCTTCCTTAAAGAAATAATTTCTTGCCACAAAAAACGCTCCAATAGCTATTTTGAACAACAACATGATAAACAAACTATGGGTGTAGTGAATACAAGCATTTACTTATTAACTAAATTCTTTCAGTCAAATTTCTTCTGAAATTAGTACAAACTAATCTGATGTACCTATTAAAGTCTACTTTAAGCTTTAAATCAATAAATCTTCAAAATTACTGAACTGAAGCTCATGTAATCTACATCATTATAAAGCGAATTGAAAGACCTTCAAAATAAGGTATCACTTGACCCCCCTTTTCATTTAAGATTTTAGAGTTGTGTCACCCCCACCCAGGGGGCTGCACGTGTTAACGTGATTTTTTGCAAAACTTGTGTCCCCCTCTAAAACAAAATCGACGAGTCTAAGCGTTTTGATCCAAAAAAAAAACTGAGCTGCCAGTAAATGCGTGTTTCGTTTTCGATGCGCCATCCTGTATGTGTACACCAAAGTCTTAAGATTACCGAGATATCAGGTTCCGAAAAATAAATCAAACCTAAACAAAACCCAATCCGCTCTTGAACCTTGATCAGGTTAAATGTGATGCACGTAGGTACACGATCCAGACGCTCGCCGAGTTGGTGTACAAAACCTTTACATATCGGTTCTGAGACAACAGAACAAAAAATGGCAACCTCGTAGAGCAATATCATTGTTTGTCTATAGAATTTTGAATTACGGTGAGTGTATCCGAAACGTTACCGAGGCTTGTCGTTCGTTCTTTTAGGCAAAATGAAATGTTGAGTGTATAAAACTGATGTGAATGCGGTTGACGAACTATGGGCCAATTTCGCCAACAACAGTCCGTTATTCTCCACCTATAGGGTAACAGCCCGTCAAATACAGCGAATGAGCTTCAAGTTCCAATCAACAAATTTTAGCAACCAATAGCTATGAAATGTTGAAAACAAAATACTGTCAAAGTATGAGATGACGTCTTGTCATTGAAACATCATCAGCTTATTGAATATTAAGAGATTACATATAATTCAGTCAAAATTTAAAGAAATGTTTGGTTTTTTAATAAAATTCATGTTTTCATTTAATATTGTCGATAGTATATTCAAGTTTATATTATCTTCTTCAATTGATATGCTATTTTACTGATTCAAGATCATCTACTCGGTGTTTTTTCCTATAAACCTCTTGCCGATAGCCATTAAGCACCTACTTGATGAAGGCTCTACCAAAAAGTTCATAGATATTGCCCGTTTCCAAACATTCATTCATTTACTTGCCGTTCATCAGAACCATTATGGCACCTTACATTGATATTTTCACAAAACCATTCTGGTTTTTTAATATCCATAAAGTAGAATATTTTTCGTTGTTCAGGAGCTTAACAAACATAGACACTATATTCACAACGATTAAGAAATACCCAAATATATGTCGTAGAGTTGCCAGCAATCCTAAAACCTTCAGAAAAACTAGAAATTTGCAATACTTGTCTTTCTTCACTGAGTACATATTCCGGGTTATATTTATATTAGACGTTATTTGAATCACAAAACATATACGCTGATTTGAATAACAGCTGATTATCTCCTGATATTTTAAAACTAACCATATCGACAAGTGTCACATAATTCTTTGGGATCCGTCAACACTTCGTCCCAGTGGAGCAAACTCTTCCAACTGTCGAAATAAACTTTATTAATTCCAAGTCTTACTTTTGTTTTACTGTGCCTACTAAGATATTCAAATACGGCCAGGAATTATTAGCGCCTGGCTATTTTAGGCCTTCAATAACTCCTTATTTTAGATCTCTCCTTATTTTGTTTTTTCCACGCATTCATGGTAGAAAGAAAAATATTTTAACGAATATCGATACCGTATACCATGGCAGCAGGCACGCCCATCACTACTTTGACAGGTTGCAGAATGATGTCAAGGTGACAATCGTTATGTGGCAGTTGTTTTTGTTTTTCTCTGAAATAGGTAAGTAGGCTTTGTGTATTCGTTTTTATTTTTATAGCGTTTCCAGAATTTCATATTTCGAAACGATGTCAAGGGTCGGCAGGGGAAAATTTTTCTCTGAGAACTGAAGCTCATTAAACGCGCTGTTTTTAGTCTATTTTATTATATCCCTTGGGGAAGTACAGACTGAAGAAAAGACTACAGTGCTCAGTGGCCACTCAGTGGCTCAGTGCTCGTCTGTAATGATAATATTCAAATACTACGAAACACCTAAATAGCTTTCTGGCCTTTCAATTTCGAAGCTACCAGTCCTCGCTTAGAGATGGTAGCACAGTTAAGGATAGACTCGGGGTATTCGGCTACGGATGTTTATGATTGCTCTCGATATCGATATATCGTCATGAAACCATGCGTAAAGATCGATGTTCTACGTCCGATGTATCGATGTATTCGATACATCAATGTACCGTCTATCGTCGCCATCCCTATTTTGTATCACCACCATTCACCAGTCAAAAACCTTAACCAGCAATATTTTATCACTATTTATAATTCTTTTTAGCCCTTATTTTTCAGTAATTACTAATAATTTTAGGTCTATGTCCACAGTAATTGCATTATGCACCTCGGAGATGTAGGGATTATCATGTTTTACACATATCGGTGTTTTAGGATGGAGAGGTCATACTGTTTCGATTGCTTTGAAGAAATGCATTAACCGATGAATTTATAACAAATGATTATTATTATGATGTAAAGAGAGATGAGGAATTGGTTGGAATACATTTTATATTCTATTTTCTTGCAAATCCGCACAATTCAACAGGTATGTGTAGCTATAATGATCACATATACACAGTATATTGAACTTAACAAATTTCGAGATTTCCATGAATTAACAAACGACCAAACCTGCTGCCAAATTTAACAGCTAGAAAATTCACCCATTCCCATTCGCTGAGGGGATAACGGATGGCCAAATGTACACCTATAACATAAATCAAAATACATGAAAGTTGTCCTGTTTTCTCTGTACAAAAGCATCATGTTGGAATCAAAAAGTGGTCTTGTTTATAATACAGTCGAATTTTCACGATTTTATTTAACATTTTAATAGAAATCACTGATATTCTGAGACCTTTGACAACTTCCGTCAAATTGCACTTCGATAAGGTATTTTCGTACTGGTCCATAATAATAATGTTGGTGAAAGCGGCCCTGAGTGTGCGAATTTGGTAATCTGATGCTTCATTCGGGGAATCTATCTCAGACAACTTTGAACAATACTTACAAGACAGACCTGTACCTTAAACTTCTTTTCGATGAACGGCGAGTACTTTTTCATTTACTTTTCATTTACCCTTTCGCTGCTGTCAGTTTAGTGGAATAAATTAGTTTATATAGCTTCTATATAGTCGGTTAAGATAGTTATGTTTATCTAAATTTTTTAGTAATTTAAATACTAATTAAAGATTGAGTTTATATTATTAAATTTTAGTTAATAAAATTAAAAAAGATAATTATTAATTTTATTAAATACCTTATCTATGTAAATGTATGTTCATAAAATATGTTATTTTTCAATTAAAAAAAGGTTTAAAAAAAATAATTTTATTTTGGAAAAAACATTTGAATATAAATTTTAAATAAATCTAAGAATTAGGACTTAGGCCCGTATCGTCAGTCGTCCCTACAATTGTAGGGCGCCTTTATGGCCTCCTTGATTGTCATAGTTTTCTGCTTCTCCGTGTCAGAGCTCTATTTTGAGGTTATGTCACAAACATCTATTTGCATCAGATTGTGCTTGGTTTTGAGTTATATCATGTTTTATCAGCCTGAAATTTCCTACAATTTAAAAAGAAAACATATCTTCACAATAGGAGAGCGCTGACGCTGACACGGAACAAGTGTAATCCAGAAATTTTTGAAGGAGAGAAAGGGGGATGACAATCAAGGAGGCCATAAACGCGCCCTACAATTGTAGGGACGACTGACGATACCGGCCTTAGAAAAATTTATATTTAAAGAGGAATTCAAGTTATTTATTATAAAAATTAAAAATTTGTGGGGATAATATTAAAAAGAAAAACCTATTTTAACTTTAAATTCAAGTGAAGCCACTGCTGGTTGTCAGAGCGGTCCGTGGGACAGTAGCTCTTGAGTCATAGTGTCAGTTTGTAAGTCTGTCGGATCTGGTAACCCAGAAACCAGACAATTTTAAGGATTTCGATGCTGTTTCACCAGACATTAGCTTTGTTATCACAAATGAAAAGGAAAGTATCAACTTTCAGGACACACTGTAGATATAGTGCTGCTGCTGAATAATTTTTCAATGAAAGCTAATAGTATATACGAGATTTTTTCATTTGAACTTTTTGTAGCTAAATGGCAGCTGTCGTATATCACCGGATAAATGCGAGCAGGCAACAATTCAGACTTTACATAGAATAACAGAGTTAACAATTTTATACCCTTACCGAAGGATATATTGAGATATTGCTAGAAACTGCGTTAGAACACAGAATTATAGGATTTACCAGATCTTGTGGAGTTTCTCCTATCATTCTCTTTACCGAAACATAGTGTGCTCCATAACTCAGGCAAATCTTCTTGGCCAATGTTGTTTTGCTTGAGGCCGGTGGTCCATGAAGAATAACCTTGAGACGCGTCAAGTCATCCCTTTCCTTTTGTTCCGAAAGAACTCTCTGTGAAAATGACAATTACGAATATTTGTAATGCTGGCGCTCTATACTACAACTATTTAAAACTGTAATGACTCATACGCGTGATCAACACGTGATCAGAGCTCGATCCCGGCTTCCTTCCAGTACAGCCGTATAGCGTACGACATATGTCATTTCTGTGGCTTTGCGGTGGTCAACAGCACAGATAGAGATGGAAATAATGGCTGATTGTTCTCCGCCGGTAGAACCAATGAAATCAAAGACGCGCCTCGACCGGCAGACTCATTGGCGTCGGCAACGCATTGGAACGTGTTTCGTTGAGCGATCGCATATTGTGTGTTTTTATAAGAATTGTTGTGTGATTGTTATTGTTGTGGTTTCTGTGGTTACTGTTTTGGTTATACTTAACCATGGAGAGTACAAATGGCACGAGTGGAAGTACTGAAAGCCAGGTAACAATTAGACCGCTTCGTAAAGCACTGAAGGGGGACGCGAAAGAAATCGTGCTCAACGTGTTCAATTATCTGAACAGAACTATGTCGCAGGGAGATGCACTCGCGCGTTGTGAAAGTATGACAGGCGTTCCAGAGTGGACCATTCGCAGGGTGGTGCATGAAAAGAAGAAAACTGGAGCTACCACCGATCCAAAGTTTAATTTGAAGGGATGAAAGGCCGTTAAATTGGATGACGATAGCAAAATGGCGTTAAGGCGAACCGTACATTCATTCTTCTTTAGGAAGGAGATACCAACTCTCAAGGCTGTACATGCAGCGATCAAGGAAAATGAAATTATACCCCAAATGAGCGTCGAGCTAATGAGGAAATCCCTGCACGAAATTAATTTTCGTTACGAAACGCGTAATCGGAAGTCAGTCTTGATAGAGAGACCTGAAATAGTCGCCTGGCGTTGAAAATACCTACGCGAAATGATTGAATATAGGCGACAAAGCAGAAAAATCTTTTATTTGGACGAGACATGGGTAAATGCAGGTCACACAGTTAAAAAAACCTGGATAGACAAAAACGTAGTGAGTAACCGACAAGCAAGCATTGAAGGTTTGTCAACAGGTCTTCGTGGACCGTCAGGAAAAGGTCAAAGATTGATCGTAACTCATATTGGTAGCGATAGTGGCTTTTTAGAAGTGTGTGACTTGATTTTCGTCTCTAAGAAAGGAGGTGATTACATGACGAAATGAATGCCAGCTGCTTCGAGAGGTGGTTTCAAGGGGTGCTTCAGCGAGTTGAGCCCAACTCTGTGATCGTCATGGATAATGCTTCCTACCATAGTCGTCGAGCCGAACGTGTACCGACTATGGGATCTCGAAAAGGTGACATGCAGCAATGGTTGCGCAAAAAAGGAATCCCGTTTGACGATTCATGTGTGAAAGCGGAGTTGTATGAAAAAATTAAACAGCACAAACCTGCGAACATTAGTTACGTGACTGATGAGATGGTTCGTCAATGTGGTGTCACTGTGCTGCGGTTACCGCCCTACCACTGTGAACTGAACCCAATAGAGCTCATCTGGGCTCAAGTGAAGGGTTATATTGCGCGCCATAACACAACATTCAAATTACCAGACGTTAAGGTTTTACTTGAGACTTCCATACAGCTAGTAACGCTCGAAGCTTGGTAGAATGCTATCCGTCATGTTGTGAAGGAAGAAACAAAAATGTGGCAGCTTGACCACCACATGGACACCATCATAGAGCCAGTTATAGTCAATTTCAACGAGGAAAGCGATAGCGACAGTTTATTACTGTCAGATGTAAGTGGAAGCGACGATGACTAAAGGTAATTCCCAAATTTTTTACTTACAATATGTTTCAAACCACTCTTCATTAAGCATGTGACAAATCTAGTTCACCCATGTTAAACATTCATACCCCGCCTATGAACAGCCGACTACTGGTAGTTAAGTGATGTTCACGTGAACATCGATGAGTCATTACAGTTTTAGATAGTTATAGTATAGATCATAATATCTAAGAATATACAGGGTGGTTCAGCGTGGAAATATTCCTACAGCATAAAGTATAAACAGTATATTCAATGTATCGCTCAGCACTCAGAACGTGGCGTCATTGGAATTCAAAGGAAAAAGCTATCGACATTCTTGTTTCGTTTTCGAACAATTCATCCTCATTTGTTATAAGAACGATCTCAAAAACTCTTCCTACCATCTCTCTTCGTCCTAAATTAGTAAATTAGTTTTCCGCGAAATTATTACCTCACCGAAGACAGTTAACCGCGTATGGTAGCAGAAACCTGGAAAAACCTTGACGTAAAGCTTCGAAATAGAAGAGTAAACGCTGTTTTATGATCATCGCACGCTTCTGCAGAATTTCTCTCGTTACGACTCGTGAGAAAGTCTTGCTTTATTTGCGCTACCGCTCCCCTTTATGCACTCACCACTTACTGCGAAACTTAAGGAGGAGTAAATGAAGCACTCAGACATCAAACAACAGCCGAAGAATTATATAAAATTTAGAGAAATTTCAGCGCGCAAACACAGCACTTCGGTAACGCATGGGCGGAAGTTACCAGCGGAGGTAAATATTTCAATGCCATGCGAGATTGTAGACTAACCAGATGTAACACAAGGTTCATGAGCAGCAATAAGTTGCTTATTTCATCTTTATATTTTAAAAAATGATAAGTTTCATTCTGTGTATAGCCTGGCTCATAGTCTTCGCATTTAGTTGTCTCAGTAGCCATCTAGGATGGAGGTGAGGTAGAGGCAGTGATGAGCGTTTACGCGTATACATTAATTGTCTAAGTCTCGATGAATACAATGCGTATACGATGTATAGACTCCGTTTACAATGAATAAAATGTATTCAATGATGAAGATAATGTTCATAAGTGAGGTTAAGTTTATTCGCAAGCATCAGACAGTTGGTGAACAGTAAACCGACAACTTTAAAAGAATGTGGTTAGACGCCCCAAGAACAACAAATCGATGAACTAGGGTTTATTTGTTGTTCCTAGTTTATTTGAAACTGTATCTTTGTATACGTATATAAATAAATATTATATAATTTTTTATTATTTATAAACTGATTTCACTATAATGCAATGTTGCAGAATTTGTGCCTATCCTGGACTTTAGCAGTCAAACTATAATTTGCTCTTGTATACATTATATACATTTTATACGTAAATATCGCGACGTGTATATTCATCATTCTATACGCGTATACAATGGTGAATTATACTTGATGTATACAATGCGCCCATGACTGGGTAGAGGCGTGATTCCATAATTGATTCGAGAGCAGTCGAAGAGCAAGAACATGTTGCTCATGTTCTGGGTGAATGTTCCACAATATGTACCTGCAGATTGTTCTAATGGAAACTCACTTGGCCGAGCAGCAACATTTTGCAGACAAGACTTGGGTAAGATTCGAATACTCGGTATCTTGAATACTATTCACAATATATTAGACTGGTATTCTAATATCATTCGAATACATTTGTCTGATTAGTATTTGGTATTCGACTCAATACTTTTTAGGTCAGTACTCGATATTCTAGATTGTGAATACCGTTTCTGAATTCAAACATTCGGATCCCCACTTTAAATTGGAATTCCAGCATTCTTTTTTTACACCGAAGCAGCCACGCAGACAGGAGCCTAAATTCCAGGACACTGCAGCTGCTGTAAGGATCCGAAAGAAACTTTGTAAGTCCGATTTTTGAACTGCCTCAGGTTAGCAGAACTCCTCTTGTAGATTGTTGCACAGTCTCGACACCCAAGGGGCAAAGGAATGGTCGTACTGGCCAGTTCTCGATGTACGAAGTTCGATACGGTTAGGATGGGAGGCCGAGGTCAGGCCTGTCTGGCAGGCACATCGCGCGACAGCATCAGGGAGGAGAGCTCGAGAAGCAAAGCCCGCTGCTGTAGCAGTAGAAGAGAGCTAGATCGCCAACGGCCCGCTTGTGCGAAAGAGTCCCGAGATTGTCTGTTAGAGAAGAGTCATCGATCAGTCGGACAGCCCTCTGGTCAGCATCAAGCATGAATAATGTTCCCGGGTGGCAGCATCCCAAACGTGTGACCAATACTTGAGGCTAAGGGCCGTATCGTCAGTCGTTTCTAAAATAATTGTAGAACGCCTTTATAGCCTCCTTGATTTTCACAGTTTTCTAATCTTCCGTGTCAGCGCTCTATTTTAAGGTTATGTTACAAATTTGAAATCAATATCCCAGCCCTTCTGAAGGAGAGGAAATACTATGAAAATTGAGGAGGCCACAAAGTGCCTCTTAAAATTTAATGTAGGACATCTGACGACACGGGCCTAGGTCTAATCTGGGCCTTATATAGAGTGAGGAGATCAATGGAGAAGTACTTTTTAGCCATAGACAAATACCCTACCTTTTTTCTAGCAGTTGCCGCTATCGACGAAATGTGTTCGTGCCAGATCAAGTCCTCGGTGATCTGGACTCCGATCAGCCGAAATCAACGGCTCTTTGGCAGAACTCGGCCATTCATCGAAACCGGAAGAGCGCTGGGACGCTTTTTGTTCGTCAAGATACAGTACTGTTTTGAAAGCATTAAACTGTACAAGATTGTTGCGTCCCCAAAGCAGCGTACCATGGCTGATCGAACCTTTTCGTGGTATCAAGAGCAACCACGTGAGCCCCACCATAAGACTGGATGAGTTTACTCCACAATTGCTTGACGTCAGCTAGGAGGTCCCCTGTGGATCGCTGGTGCCGGAAAAACAAGCCGTGACGTTCGTGGTAGTCCAGAAGCTCGCTATTTATGCACCTTTCCATCACCTTACTTATAACAGAAAGCAGAGCTATCGGCCTGTAGTTGTGCTTAGATCCTCTTTTTGGAATGGGTTAGACATGAGCAAATTCCCAGTTTTCTGGGAGGGAGCCGGATCGTGAGATATCTGGATGAGACGCGAAAGGACTGAAGCAAGCTCCGCTGCATACCTCTTCAATATAATGGCAGGAATCAAGTCCAGACTAGAAGCTTTGTTGATGTTGAGCGACAAAAGCACCCATCTTACGACATTATGTCTGAATGTTACTTCCCGCGTAGTGTACGGCACTTGGGCATGGGGTTGGCAACAAAGATCTTGGCAAGCACCTTCGCCTTAGCCTTTGAGTCGGTTACAATTGTTCCATCCTGGCTCGTAAATGGTGAAGGGATGCTCGGAGAAGTTCCTTTCAATATTCTTATCCAGCGTCCTTTGCGCTGCGGCATTACTCTGTGCCTAACTCTTATATAATGCTGGAGTTTGACATTGAGAACCGCTTCGGTATAATTGTTTCTGGACTCGAAGACGGCTTGTATGTTTTCTATAGTGGAGTTTTGTAAAAAGCTTATGTGTGCCTATGTGCTCTCCAGCTGGCGAGCAGTGTCGCACAATTTGTTGAACCAGGCATTGGACCACCCTGGTTTAGTTACTTCCAACGTGGATAACTTGTATTTAACTAAGTATTTCAACATGACAACTGTCAGTCGTTATCACAAAGAACTGTCTGGAAGAAATGTTCGGCTTATTCGCTTGAGCAGGTCAGACTGTCGCTAACGAGTTGTCTGCCGTGGTTAAAGAAGTCGCCCTACCTGCAGAAATGATTAATTTGGTAAATAAGAATGTCTTGCCTGACGAAAATATTAAACATTGAAGAGTACCTTTAGAAAACAACTCTTGAGAGGAAGAAGATGTCGGCATCAGCGGGAGCGAACCAGTGTCTCCTCCATTCTATGGAGCTGAGCTAACCAATTAAACTACAGCACCATCAGTCAATCAACTTTCAGGACCTACTATCTACTATTCACGCCACTGTTCCTCTGTTCTTTCAAACTACTTGATACTCCATCTGCTACAACATACTCGCTTACTGCGGTGGTACCGTGGTAGGTGCCCACGACACGGCCTGGTGTGACTGGAAAGCAATTGGAGATACCTTACCAAGAAACTCGCATCTGGAAGCAGTTCTTGAGAAGACTCCTTAAGAAGGCATGGACCTCGCTAAGGAACCACCGAAGGGTCTGAGGAAAGAACTGGGAATGAAGCCTAAGCAAATTCTTTGTCTTTATACCACGTATATTAGACCTATGATAACATATAGATCTGTAGGTTGGTGGAGCAAAACAGCACAAAGAACTGTCCAAACCAAACTGAGCGCAATACAGAGAGAAGCTTGTATGTTGATAACTGGTCCCTTTCGTACCACACCAGCTGCGCCTATGGAGGTCCTTTTTAATTTACCCTCCCTGTAAGGCGAGGCAAGGACATCTTATGAACTACATCATGGGGCAAACGGTATAATGGACAATATCACTATGGAGAAGACAGATATGCTGGTGGACTTACACAACCACCACAGCCTGGGAATGCCTTCTGATATAATGCCAAATATAACAAGATATGCTAAACACTACTCAGTGACAGTTTCACACAGGAATGAGTGGGAACAGCAAGTTAACCTGATAAGGAAAGATATAGAACAGAATGGTCGCAAAACGGCAACTGAGGCACAGAACTATAATTATTTTTTCAGATAGTCAAGCCGCACTCAAGGCACTTGACTCCACTTACTATACATGAAAATTAGTGTGGGATTGCAAATAAGTTCTCGGTGGCATAGGGGATGGAAATGAAGTCCGTCTCATATGGATTCCAGGACACACAAGTCTAGAGGGAAACGAGACAGCTGACATTCTGGCATAGAGTGGGGCTAGCACACGCTTCGTAGGGACTGAGCCAGCGATTGGGATCAATTACGATGCGACTAAAGAAATAATCTCTGCAAAGATGGACAGAAAGGTCCATCAATACTGGGAGGGATTAGCAGGGCTAAGGCAACTATACCAATCTTGACAAGGAAGGTAAGAGACTCTTTGATACGGCTGAACAGGAATAGCCTCAAAGCTCTAGTAGGACTGTACGCTGGTCATTGCAAATTGGAGACGTAATACTCCAAGCAGAAGACCTGAAAAATATTTCTCCAAACAAATTTATCAACTTCCTTAGGAGGTCGGAGCTACTGGGAAATACAAATAGACTAGACAGTCGCAGTGAAGAATCGTTATTGATAGACTCACAAAAAACCTAACCAAACCTAACCTACCTACCTCACTTGAACGCCGCCAGATTGGGCATCAGGCAGCTTGAAGGAACATAGGAGCGACGGAAGGAGTAGAATTGAATTGGCCTGAAATAGTTGATCATGAAAGCTGATTGACTGCTGGTGCTAAGTACTAATTAGTTAGGACGGAATGGAGGAGATGTGGGTTCGAATCCCGTAGGAGTCCATTTTTCCTTCCTCTCAAGTTGTTCTTTACTAAACGTACTCGCTTATCCGAGAAATCGTATATAGATTGGAGAGGAGGTTAGCTACATCTGGTAGTTGCGGTGCCCCGATTATTGGGTTTCTGTCAAAATTGTTAGTCACAGCCTTTGTATCAGCGACTGCAGTATATCCTCCCACAGGTGAAATGTTGTCGATGTTACTCCAGGTGGCATCCGTTTGGCCAACCCAGTTACACAGGGACGGTACAATAACGTTCTCAGTCTGGCTACTATAATGATATTTCTAGTCATCATTCAGATTCACCAGTTCAAGTATATGTGGGCATTGTGCGTGTTCATAATAAAAGAATATAGAATAAAACATGTTTCCTTCGTGAACCCATAACCGACGCTAAGGAGAAAGGGCATAAGAATGTCACTGACGTAGAGTGCCGACTCCGTGTAGAATTAAAAATTTTAAATTGCGCGCTAGTTCTGCAACTGGAGTGCATTGTTTTCAAAGCGTTGCTCGAGATAAGTGTTCTTAGTAGTTAAGGGCTGCTATATTGTTGTTTGCCATCCGTCAGATAGATAATGCTGTTGTTTGCTATCTATCAAATAGATATAATGCTACTACTACTAAAAATTCAAACATAGCATGTTTCATAAGGTTTCATCAATCAAATTATCGAGAGCAGATCCAAAATTCGTGATACCCAAACGAATGACATTTTTTTTAACAACAATTTATCTCAGACCTTGCTAAAGTACTCGTATAAACAGACTGATACCAAGAACTTCATATTACATTATTATACTGAAACTAAATCAAATAAATAAATTAAAGGTAAATATACTAAGTGACATATAAATCCGAACACCCAGATTAAATGGTTTTATTCTAATAAAAGTTGGTGAATGTATTTATCTTACTGTAAATAATAAGTGAAAAAATTTTCAGCCTTATCAGTTGGACATTCCGGTTTTTATACTGCTTTTTTTTCATTCACTAACGCTCTAAAAATGAATATTTCAGCCGCAGTAAAGAATCAACGTTGGCGGATTTTGGTTCTTGACATCCTTTACGATCGGTTACGATGCCTAAAGAACGGAGACCTGTACGATTTCGTCAACTTAGTGAGTTTGATAGGGACCGTATAGTGGGACTTCGGGAAGCTGGACTTTCTTTTCGGGCAATTGCAGTTAGAGTGAGCACTGGACGCCGCTGTAGAACAAAAGACCGTGAAGATCGCCGCCTAGGATTATTGGCCTTAAGGGACCGTTTCTCCACTATCAGGTCCACTGCAAATGAATGGTTTGCAGAACACGGAAGACCTATGTGTTTACCGACGAATGAGAAGTTTTGGCTTGTTTTCATACCAGCCACACTGGGTCCTCCCTTTAACTCGAGAACACCGACGTAATCGCCTTGAGTGGTGCAGACAACGGTCACTCTGGGATCAGGAATGGCACAGTATTGTCTTTAGCGACGAGTCTCGATCTTGTTTAGGCATGCACGATGGTCGGGCTAGGGTTAGAAGGCGACGTGGTGAAAGGACGAATCCACAGTTTTTTGTTGAAAGACATGTTCATCACACTGTTGGAGTTATGGTTTGGGGTGCTATAGCTTATGGTTCCAGATCACCTTTAATCTTCATCAGAGGTAACATGAACGCGCAGCGTTATATCCACGAATTCCTAGAACCCCACCTTTTACCCTATCTTGACACCCTGGCAGATCCAACTTTCCAACAAGATAATGGCCGACCACATGTTGCAAGAGTCACAATAGACTTCTTTCAACATAATGATGTCACATTGTTACCATGGCCACCAAAATCTCCCGACTTATCCCCAATTGAGCACGTGTGGGATATGATGGGTAGGAGGTTGCTCAATTTGCAACGTCCTCCTCAGACTCTAGAAGCACTTCGAGAGGAGTTGGTGGTTGCCTGGAATGAGATACCACAGGAGGACATTGACCACCTGATCAGAAGCATGCCTAGGCGCATTGGAGAATGCGTAGCACATCAGGGTGCATCCACACATTATTAAAGGTCTTGAAAGCAGTGCAATCATTTTGAAATTTTTATCATTTACTTATTTTGCTTCATTAAGTACTTATACAAAATTTTATTAAAATAAAACCATTTAAACTGGGTGTTCGGATTTATATGTCACTTAGTATAGTTAGTAGATGAGTGAATATGCAGTCATTATAACCATAATCTATAAACATATTGTTTTGCTTTCATATTCATCTCTTTCTTTCCAGTCTATCATTTTGAGGTGAATCTTTAGATTATTGAACACCTTTTTTCTTCTCCTTCTAGTATTTGTACATTTGTATACTTGTATTTACAGGGGAGTTTTGTGTGTGTTTTTTTTTTAGTTCTGACTGCAGTGTTTTTATTCGGTTTTGTTTTATACTTATAGATGTCGTGAATTTGTTTGAGCTCTATATTTATTTTTATGGTTTTATTGTGGATTTTGCGTATTTTTTGTGACTTTTAAATCAGTTTGGGGGTAGCAAATTTGTTGTTTTGTAAACAGATTCCTTTGAGGTATGCGGGTTGATAGAAGAAAAGGTCTCTCTCGTTTTATTTTGGAGTCTTTGTGATTTTTGAAATAATGAGGTAATATTAGCATTTTCCCAGCGTGATGTCAAATGCGGAAAATCTGGTTCAACGATGCTATTGCATAACATGTGTCTGGTTTTTGTGTTCAAACTGATGTTAGAATTTCCTCATCACTGCTATGATAGATACTATTTTAGTGATAATGTCTAATTCCCAATTTAATCTAATTGTTAATGTCAACCCTAAGTGTTTGTATTGATCCTCTCTGGTGACACGTATACTGTTATATTTAGTTACTAGATTTACGTTTTGTTTCCCTTTTTGTCTATATACCATGAAACTTTTTTTTTCATATTCATGCTTAATTTATTGTGAAAAAACCAGTCGTAGTCATTAGTGAGGTCCGTGGGCACGTTGAGCTTAATGTAATATTTGAGACTATATACATATAAAAAATATTGTACCCAGAGGTATACATTTTTAACATGAAAACCGGCCTTATACGAGCCCCTTCCCACTTCAGTTGGCCCAACTATTGAAATCTTAGTTTTTTTCTTATCAAACACAAATAATAAACATGTAGCAGGGTGTTATAGGTTTAAAATATTAACAATGAATATTTTGATAATATATAGTAGAAAACACCAACTTTATCGCTCCCTAATCAAATTTGCAGCATGAAAATAACACATGTTGCAATTACAGCATATCAACCTATTTTCATTTCAATGCAAAATAAGTCTATAACGCATAGGTGGCTGCGAAAAATAAAAGCCATGACAATTGTTTTTATTAATCACAGCTGTCAGAATACGTTTAAAATAGTTTTGGGTAGTTAAGGTTTTCAAAATGGGTAGAGGAGAGGTTATTAGTGAGAAAATTCGGTTACTGATAAATAAACTTTTTAATTCTGGGAAATCAAACTCAGAAATTGCAACTTTGTTAGACTTATCGCGGTACAGTGTGAGAAATATTGTTAGATGATATAACTTAACTGGTTCAGTTAATATCAAGCCACGGTATGTGAAAAAAAAGTTATATCACAAATGCCGACCCAAGAGCACTAAGAAGAATAATCGCAAAAACAGGCGTCCCGATTGTTTACAATTAAGTGCTCTGTGGAGTGACGCCGTTGTAAGGGGAATTTCGAGGTCCACAACTCATAGAGAGGCCCACAAACTGGGATTAATCACTTGCAAGATAAGTTTTTTTTTTATACTCCAACTACCACGAAGGCCTAAGACCTAAGCACCCATTGGGTACCGTGGGGCTATAGGGGGATACATGGGAAAGGGGGGACGCCACACGCACTCTGGTGAGGGAATACGTGTGCATGCAACATGCACACATTCTGGCTCCGCCTACGAGAACCGCCGGGTGGTACCTCCGCTTTCGACAGTCAGAGACCATCTACCACCTACGGACAATCACAACATCCATAGCCAAGAGAAAAATTTCTCCTGGGACGGGACTCGAACCCGCACGGCGCACGGCGACTGATCAGGAGACCGAAGAGTCTACTACTGCGGCCACCGCTGCTGCCTATGCCTAATAAAAAAAGAGTGAAGTAAAAACCCTAAAGTTGTACATCTTGTTTATAGGCCAAAAAAAGCCACTATTAACTCCACTGCAAAAGAGAAATCGGCTCAGATGGGTTGAAGAACATAGACAATGGACACCTCAACAATGGTGTGCAAAACAATGGAGTGTTGAGGCCCGATTCGAAGTTTGTGTTGGTGACAGTCGCAGAAGAGTTATTCGCAAAAAAATAAGCATCCCATGTTGACTGTCTGAAGAGAAAAGTGAAATTTCCAGCATCAATGCTAGTCTGGGGCAGTACGTCATCAAAAGGAGTAGGAAAACTTCACTTTATTGATGGAAATGTGGATACAAACAAATATTTGGCAATTTTAGAAGAATCGCTTTTAACAGTGATGGAAGAATGTTTGACATCCGGCCAAGATTTTGTGTTTCAGCAAGATGGTGCAGCGTACCATACCTCAAAAAGGCTATAAAATGGATGGAAGAAAATGATGTACCACTTTTGAAATGGGTTTCTAGCAGTCCAGATCTGTCACCTATTGAAACCTTGTGGCACGAGATGAAAAAGGTTCTACGACAACATCCTGCTCGTACAATCACCGAACTGAGACAAAAGCTTCAAGAAATATGGGATTGTTTTACACCAAATTTTTGCCAAAACTTGGTTAATACTATGCCCCAAAGAATTTCAGCCGTAATAAAAAATAAAGGTGATGTTACCTAATGGTAATCTTTCAATTGCTGCTTTGTTAACTTCGCGCATTTATTCGCACATTGTTTATTTGTTCAGATGTTCTATTAGCTATAGGTCTAAGTGCTTTCAAATATGTATTTTTTACGACTAGAGTGTATCTAAAATGTTTTTGAGAAAATAAATTGTTTTAGAAGTAGATAGTCTCGTCATGTTTAGTTTATAAAGGCATATTTTGGTACAAATCTTGAAGTGGGCCAACTAAAGTGGGAAGGGGCTTGTATACCTTATTGAAGAGTGTTTCATAGCATACTGCATCAAAAGCCTTTGTATGTCAATATATGTATATAGCAATAACATATTTAGAGTAGATCAACCGTCGCACATTTTTTGGAAACCATATTGATTCGGTTTATATGAAATTTACATTCTAATTTCAATAGCCTCTTTCAAAATTTCGCTGAAAATACTTAACAATGAAGTTGGTCTCCTTTCTTGTGAATTTATAGAATTTTGGCTACTCTGAGTTCATCTGGATATATTCCATTAAACAACACGTTATTTCATTATTTTACAGTATTAGGTCCAGTGACACGTAAATATTAAAATTATATCCTGTTTATCACTATCATCATACCCCGAAATTCAGATCTATCTTGAGCCTTATTCACCAAATGTTTCACCAGATCTTTCTTTGATTACGCTTGGTTATTTTCAATAGCTGAAAAACGACTATTTATTTAGCAAACAATATTTTCATCTCTAGTTCACATTTGCCCGCCTTCATCTTTGATTTTTGTTATATTTATTCTTTTTGGCTTTTCAGCTTTTGCGATAATGATGCCTTTAAAACTGACCAGGCTTTCCTTGTCACACTTTCGTTGCATCAACTTGCATTCTTTCAACTTTTTTCTTTACATATTTCCTGCTTTAAGCTGTTCAATCTATACTAAGTGACATATAAATCCGAACACCCAGTTTAAATGGTTTTATTTTAATAAAATTTTGTATAAGTACTTAATGAAGCATAATTAGTAAATGATAAAAATTTCAAAATGATTGCACTGCTTTAAAGCCCTTTGACCTTTAATAATGTGTGGATGCACCCTGATGTGCTACGCATTCTCCAACGCGCCTAGTCATGCTTCTGATCAGGTAGTCAATGTCCTCCTGTGGTATCTCATTCCAGGCAACCACCAACTCCTCTCGAAGTGCTTCTCGAGTCTGAGGAGGACGTTGCAAATTGAGCAATCTCCTACCCATCATATCCCACACGTGCTCAACAAGTCGGGAGATGGGAGATCTTGGTGGCCATGGTAACAATGTGACATCATTATGTTGAAAGAAGTCTATTGTGACTCTTGCAACATGTGGTCGGGCATTATCTTGTTGGAAAGTTGGATCTGCCAGGGTGTCAAGATAGGGTAAAAGATGGGGTACTAGAACTTCGTGGATATAACGCTGCGCGTTTATGTTACCTCTGATGAAGATTAAAGGTGACCTGGAACCATAAGCTATAGCACCCCAAACCATAACTCCAACAGTGTGATGAACATGTCTTTCAACTAAAAACTGTGGATTCCTCCTTTCACCACGTCGCCTTCTAACCCTGGAACGACCATCGTGCATGCCTAAACAAAATCGAGACTCGTAGTGACGAGAAGACAATACTGTTCCATTACTGATCCCAGAGTGACCGTTGTCTGCACCACTCAAGGCGATTACGTCGGTGTTCTCGAGTTAAAGGGAGGACCCAGTGTGACCGGTATGAAAACAAGCCAAAACTTCTCATTCGTCGGTAAACACTTCGCATGCCAATAGGTCTTCCATGTTTCGCAAACCATTCATTTGCAATGGACCTGGTAGTGGAGAAACGGTCCCTTAAGGCCAATAATGTTAGGCGGCGATCTTCACGGTCTGTTGTTCTACGGCGGCGTCGAGTGCCCCTTGCTCTTTGCGTACGGCCTTCTCGAAGCCATGCCTGACAACACCTAACCACAGTGTCTACACTTCTTTGCACTCTAACTGCAATTGCCCGAAAAGAAGGTCCAGCTTCCCGAAGTCCCACTATACGGCCTCTATCAAACTCAGTAAGTTGACGAAATCGTATAGGTCTCCGTACTCTAGGCATCGTAACCGATCGTAAAGGATGTCAAGAACCAAAATCCGCCAACGTTGATCCTTTACTGCGGCTGAAATATTCATTTTTAGAGCGTTAGTGGATTAAAAAAAAGCAGTATAAAAACCGGAATGTCCAACTGATAAGGCTGAAAATTGTTTCACTTGTTATTTACAGTAAGATAAATACATTCACCAACTTTTATTAAAATAAAACCATTTAAACTGGGTGTTCGGATTTATACGTCACTTAGTATATTTTCAGCTTTTACCAAGTTTCTTTCAATAATTTCGTTTTTCACTTTTTTTCTTCTTTATATACAGTGCACCCTATTCTTGATCTATTTTTATGAACTCATCAGTTGTCCGATAATTCCTATTAGACACTGTTACAGCGCAATGCTTTGTACTATTTATAACATCCGCAAGTTCTTTAAGGGTTTTACTTCTGGTGATTGTTGCCTTTAATTATTCTAAGCTTTTTTGTCGACATTCGTTCTTTTCTATTTTTTCCCGGTTTCAATTTATATTACTATCTAATTTACAATCAATATTTTGTTATGCAACATTTCACGAACTTGTCAATTTATTTTGCAGTGTAAAATTTTATTAAATAACGTGGTTCAAAATAGTTGATGTTCTAGTACTATATTTTACAGATTGTGATTTCGACAAGAGATCATAGATTCTGTCACCAATTAGACATCGCTTATTTTTGTTTATGTTCAAGAATTTTGCCAAGTTCTGATATGAAAAGTCAACTATTAATTTTTGGTCGGTATGAATACTATTTAATAATAATAATAATAATAATAAAATATAATAAATTTAATTCTTTGGTCAGGTGCATATATCGGAATTCTATTAGAATCCTCCAAGCTGTTTTTTGCGAGATTTGTAGAAATACATGCTTTTACTTTCCACGCATACTGGCAGGGAAGTATTGTGATAAAAAAATATCTCACATCTACATCACGAAAAACAATGTCACTCACCTATATCCGTCTGTCTGTTTGTCTCTCTGTCTCTATCCTATAACCGCCTATAACTTGGAAGGTGCCTCTCTGATCCCAATGAAACTTTTACACAATGTTACTACTACGACATCCAATATCAGTAGAGAAAAAGGTATAGAACAAAAAAAATATAAACTTCAGAGGCTCCAGATTATTTAAAAAAAATAGGGTTAAAAGACTTGGGGATGGAGGTTGTAAGTGGATGAGGAGGGTTTATATCAATCTGTTGATGCTGGTAGAGTTATATGCTCACAGCATTGGTGATCCTTTAACAAATTTCACACGTCGTAGGTTTCTTTGTACTTCAACCCTGAAAATATTCTCAGTGCTGCGTCAGCCCGAGCTAGGTACCGGGGGTAGGCGACGTTTAAAAATGCACTACCGGTACGGCAGGGAAAGAATGTCTATGGACCAATGATATGGACTTATTTAACTGACTTTTTCTCAAAGGGTATAGTTTCTGGTGAACATATTCCTTCGTGTACTGATAAGGGTGGTGCATAGAAAGTGAAACGTCAACCTACTTGACGCCATTTTTTGGCTGGTTATGGTTGTTATTTAATTCGTCGACCTCGTTGCTTAAATTACCAAGTCGGTTAATTCTGAAAGAGCCTAATGCAGTTCTATCCATTTTGGGATATTCAGCTGAAAAAGATTTGTTACTATAGGCGTACAGGCGGATCCTTTAATTCACCTGTCAAGCCACCGGTACAACCAGTTAGCCAATTTTTCTTCCTCTGATTGGGTAACACCATCAATCATGTCCTAAAAGTTTTGGCATAAAGTTCATTGGCTTTAATTTTAACAAACACAAAATAATATCAAGTTGACTTTGGAAATAACAGTTTGTTTACTCACTTTACTGTCAGTTTTTTGACGTTTTCGCTTTAAGGTGTCGTATAAATTATGAATAAGAAACAGTATCTACAAGTTGGGGGCGCGTACTCAAAGCTGAAATCTGTCGAATATTCCAGAATGAAAACATTTCACGCAGAGCCACTTATCGAGCAATAGCGGAGTGCGAGCAGAGAATACCATGTCTGAATCTCCCAAAAAGTGGAAGACACTTACTGCACAGAGGTCGGAGAAATTGATGAGAAGAGCAAAAAATCAGGTTGAAATGCCAACAAGGAAACTATCTTGTCAATACAGATCTTCTAAGAGTACGATATCGTTGGAATTGATGAGGAATACTCTTAAATATCGAAAAAGACTTGAGTGCCCCAAATACTCTCAAGGGCAATTCCTTTGTATACCAAGATACTGTCGTCAACTAAGACAGGTACACTTTGCCAATGGAAAAATCATTATTTTAGATGACGAAAAGTATTTTACGTTGAGCAATTCTGAAATAGTAAGAAACCACGGATTTTATACAAACAACGTAGATGCATGCCATGACGATGTTATATACAAACATAATGTGAAGTTTGCAGATAAAATCCTTGTCTGGTGCGCAATTTCTAGCACGGGTGTATCCCAACCTCTTGTGGGAAGAGTGAGGCGTCAAGCTTTGAATAGTCAGAGTTGTATTGATAACTGCCCTTCCAAATTGGTTCAGTTTCTCCAAAAAAACATGCTATTGACTATATCATGTTTTGGCGAGACCCTGCATCATGGCATTACTCAAGAGATACCCCAAAACTGGCTTGGACAATACAACATACCTCTCAAAACGATAGAATTTTGGGCTTTACTGTCATGGATGCCCAAAAAAAATAACAATTAAGACGACGAATTTAAGAAAGACTAAGAGAGATTGATCTGAATTCCGTCCAGGCCCCCATCGTTTTTATACCGAAACAGCCGCGCAGGCAGAACCCTAAATGCCGAGACACCGCGCTGCTATGATGATCCAAAGGAAATTTTGTTAGTCCGATTTATGAACTGCCTAAGGTTAGCGGAACTGGGAAAAGCTTCCTCTCGTAAAATGTTCCACAATCTCGACACCATCGGGACAAAGGAGCGGTCGTATCGGCCAGTTCTGGATATACGAAGTTCAACACGGTTAGGACGGGAGGCCAAAGTCTCGCGGGTCTGTCTGGCAGGCACATAGCTCGGCGGCATCATGGAAGAGAGCTCTGAGAAGCAAAGCCAGTTGGTGTAGCGGTTGAAGAGAGCTAGATCGCCGACTGCCCGCCAGTGCGAAAGGGTCTTGAGACTGTCTGCTAGAGAAGAGTCATCGATCATTTGGAAAGCCCTCCTCTGGACAGCATCGAGCACAGATACTGTAGTCGGGGCGGCAGCACCTCAAACGTGTAAGCAATATTCGCGGCTAGGCATTATCTGCGCCTTGTATAGAGTAAGAAAGTCATGCGGAGAGAAGTACTTCTTAGCCCTAAACAAATAGCCAAGCTTTTTCCCACCAGCTGCCGCTATCGACGAGACGTGTTCGTGCCAGATCAGGTCCTCAGTTACCCGGACTCCGACTAGCTGAAATGAATGGCTCTTTGGCAGAACTTGGCCATCCATCGAAACCAGACGAGCACTAGGATGCTTTTTGTTCGTCAAGATGCAGTGCTGTGTTTTGGAAGCATTAAACTATACAAGATTATTGCGTCCTAAAGCAGTGATAACCTCCAGGTCTCCCGTCAGAGATGAAGTCGTCGCCAATCCTCTTTTTTCCAGCTCAGCGGCAGAGATCGACTTGTCACTATGAATTCCTGCGTGTAGAGTGCTGTCATGAGCGAAGCTGTGGATTGGGCTGATCGTGCAGGAAAGTAGGTCATTGATATGTAAGAGAAATAGTGTCGGAGCTAAGACCGATCCCTGAGGAGACCCGCTTTGACGTTGTGGGATGAAGAGGAGAAGCCATCAATTACGACGGACGTCTTGCGAGAGAGAGATAAAGTCAGCCATCCATCTGCAAAGCTCTTCTGGGAGGCCATAGGATGGAAGTTTGCTTAAGAGTGCAGCGTGCCACAGCTGATGGAACGCTTTCGTGATGTCAAGAGCAACGACATGAGTCTCACCATAAGACTGGATGATATACTCCACAATTGCGTGACGTAAGCTAGGAGGTCCTCTGTGGATCGTTGGTGCCGGAAACAGAAAGCAGAGCTATAGGCATGTCGTTGTGAAGGACGGTCTTAGATCCTTCTTTTGGTATCGCTTGGACATGAGCAAATTTCCAGTTTTCTGGGAAGAACAGATAGCCGACGCATCCGCGTCAGTGAAACAGACATCTCTCCAGGGAAAGATAGACAAGAAGTCTCTGAGCCCCTCCCAGTAGGCATGTCCGTAATGCCAAGTTTTGCGGCCTGTACGAGTTTCTGCTGCCACAGCGAGCTCTGACCGAAACCTAACCTCCACACCACCTTTGTCTGAGTTGCCCAGGGGGGACAGGCCAGCAGTCCTGTGAGGGATGGGATGCGTGGTCTGAAAGATATCCAGCAGGCTACTGGCGTGTGACGAGATGCGGGGGACAAAGGTATGGCTCGTCACCAGCTGGGTCAGCCCATGAGTAAGAGCGAACGCATCGACTGCACGACCTGCTTCATCGGTCTTGTCTGAGCCCAACCAAAGCTCACTATGGGCATTGAAATCACAGAGAATAACTACCTCTGAAGCGGGGTGATTAATGTTCAGGAAGTCGATCTTGACGACGAGGTTTTCCAGTAGGTCATGCCAGTTATGGTCCGAGGGAGAGCGATAAAGGCGGCAAATAAATTTGGGTGTTGTTTTGGATTTGATGCGAAGCCACAGAATGTCCTTCTGGTTTGATTCCAAGGAAACATCCCTGGATCAGGAAAGACTGCGGCGGACAAAAGGCACAACTCCCCCGTTCTTCCTCAGATTGGAGTGCACCTCGTAGTTTGGGAATTTAAGATGGTTAATCGGTGCAGACCTTAAGATTTTTGTCTCCGCCAAGAAAAGCACGGCGGGACCATTGGATTGCAGGTAGTCATGAACAGCATCAATGTTGCTGTTAATCCCCTAGATGTTTGTAAAACAAATTTTATCTTCGATGTTGTTGCCTCGAGCCCACCCTCCACCCGGACATTCCAAGAGTGGAGTGAGTTTACGACCAGAATTTTTAGTACTCGGGGGATCCATCATCAATAATTTCTTTGTTTTAGAAGATAACCGACTGCATAGCTTAAGTGTGGAAACATGCGGACATTTATAAAGTGAAAAGCTAGCGGGTCGTTCCGCCTCGTCGGCTGGTTCCTGTCTACCACCTTCTGTTTACAGGGTAGTGATATTAAATAGACCCAAAGTGGCCCGTTGGCGGCCTTGCATCGCCACCTGGCAATCGGTACTGAGGGGTGTACAGTCGCTTGAACGGGAAGGATTTGTATACTAGATACAACAACTTCCGGAACAAGCATTTGCCACGGCCCCGCCCAGTAGAGCTCTGCAGGTCCATGTCTCCATTCCGAAAATATGAGATTTGAATTTGGGTAAAATTTTTCGTGGTGCAAAGCAACTGTCCACCATTTTAGACGATGGACAATAGGTGAGTGCGGATACATTTACAAATATCGATGTTTCAGGAACCAGGGATGCAGGATGTGCTGCTTGTTTACATTTGCTGTGCGTTTCTGGATCATACATTGGTAATAAATTGTTTTTGATGTAACAAAAGATGATGAATAAGTTGGAATACGTTTTATATCCTTTTTTGTAAAATAAAAAAAATATTGGGACAGCTGTCGGTAACAGTAAAAACGTCCAATTAAATATAATAACCAGAAGATCGAAACATTGTTTCTAGCAATTTCATTGGTGGATTAATTAGATCCTACGTCATTTGTAAATTGATAAGAAATAGCAAAATACATAAATACTGTCCTGTTTTCTCTGTACAAAAGCATCATGATGGAGAGAAAAAGGCTCTGATTTATAATACAATCGCCAAGATTTCATTCAATATTTCAATAGAAATTACTGAACGCTTCTGTCAGATTATATTTCGATAAGGTCTTTTCCCATTGGTTCAAGTGGCCGTCAAATATTAATGTTGGTGAATCTACTCGAAATATAGTTTTTGTTGACATTCTCAATGAAGAAAAAAATAAGGAATTCGATTTTCCTACATGGGGTTATTCCCAATATGAACATTTACTTTTAATCTATGTACGTATACCAAGTAAAGCTCCGAGCCCAAGGAGAAAAACGTTTTATTCATTTAAAATCAGTAATATGCGTCATCCGAATCCTAAGGAGTCCCATAAGTGATAATTCATTAACGGTTTCTCACAAGTATAAATCTAAAATTGCAATCTACACACTTTGTGCAACATACATGTATTCTGAGTTGGATTCTCATTACTTTTCCAACAGTATGTGTAACTCACCCAAATTTTATAGGGGCCGTCTAAATCATCCCTGTTCCTAAATCATTTGGAATAGTATTTTGGAGCAATTTATGGTCAGTTTATTATCTTAATGGCATCTAAATGTGTTATGGGAAGAAATATTGATTGAACTAGTCGTGAACAATTTCATTGTTTATGGTAGTGTATTACGCATATTATTTGATGACCGATCTGAGCAATATTTTAGTGAAATGAATGATGTCTCGCATCGATTGGCCAATGGGTTGGTTGGTCCCTGCTAGGGCTGGGTATCGTAACAGGTTGGTCGTTCTGGCAATAATTAGTAAGACGTAATTACCTCACTAGTCAAATACGTTAGTTAGTTAGCTAAGACAGTCTCGATTAAATTCGGTAATAACAATGTCAGTCAGTAATTTCACCAAGATAGGCCAAAATTCGAGCCAACATTACGATAATATCCCCCTCCACGGCGTGGACGCAGAGGACCAGGAACCACCGGGATCAGGACCCACCGGGACCAGGACTCACCGGGACCAGGACCCACCAGGACCAGGACCAACCAGGATCAGGACCCGCCACGACCAGGACCCACCAGGACCAGGACCCATCAGGACCAGGACCAGGAACAATACATAGGTAAGAGGACTTGAAACTCTTGATTTTTCGAAAACAAGAGTTTCAAGAGAACCTAGCAGACCCTCTATCGATGATTGCTTAACGACATCGATAGAATGTGCGAGGTAAAGGGAATCAACCCGGCGTTCCCAGAGACTGAAACACATGAGGAGACGTTGTAGCAGACCGCAGGTCACGCACAACACATGGCCTACCGAGACGCTGATGAGTCGGGCCACGCGGAGGTTAGGGTTTAGTGGGTATTAGGTGGTATCCTCAAGACAACCGGGAGTCCCACACACGCCGTAGCTCGGACTATGGTATGGTGCATAAACGCATTCCCCCCTCACCAAAAAAAAAAAAAAAACTCGTGCCCGACCGTCAAGACGTTAATCGGCGCGTGACGTTTACGTGCAGTGCAGTGTCGAGGATTCGCTGAGCATTTAGAATTAGAAAACAGGACAAAAGGTTGGCCGATAGATGTGCATTGTCGAACGAGATACCGACCGACGGTCGCCTGAAGGTTCCTTTCATCGCGGTCCAAAACAAGAAAGTGGCGTGCAGGCCTCTTTTCCTGAAGGGGCGTCACCATCAGGTAACTATCAACTAACCGATCTATTTTAGGTGCAAGTTAAATGCATATTAGTATGGATGCCTCTGGAGAGTGCTGCAAATTGTGCCTAAGATGACTTTTGGGATAACGATCTGACACTGTTGCTTGGGATATCAACCTGGACCTAGCTTGTGATAGCCAACTCCACACCAAAGACGAACAAGGACGTTTGGGATAACATGGAAGTATTAGACTCGGTTACTTGGGATAGCAACGTGTACCTGGCTTGGGTTAGTCAGCTCCACACCAAGTATGAACGAAGACATTTGGGATAACGTTGTAACATTAGACTCGGTTGCTTGGGATAGCAACATGGACCTAGCTCGTGATAGTCCACACCAAGGACGAATGAAGATGTTTGGAAAAATGACTCAATACTGAACTTCGTTGCACAAATCACAACACTGACAACGTTTGGGACAACGTAGTAACAAGGTATGGTCAACAATCTTCTCTCATTTGCTTGTGATAGCAAATTTCAACTGGTTTGTGATAACCATGGAACAGGACTGTAAGATTGACCATGGCAGGCTAGGAAGTTGTTAAGATATATTTTTTCCTTATTTCCAGATAGAGGTTAGGTATGTTATGCGAGGTTAGCGTTACATTTTGCTTGTGACGGCAAATTCCACGTGGTTTGTGATACCCTTGGAATATCTTTTTCAGAATGCACATGACAGTACTGGAAACCACTAAAGTACCATTTTTCGTCAATAACAGATAGAAATTATTGTGATAGCAAATTCCATATGGTTTGGAATAGCCATCGAACAGATCAATAATTTGCACATGACAGGTTACGAGACAGCTGAAGTACCATTTCTTATTAACAACATATAGAAATTAGGTATATCTGCGGTAGACTAGCATTACATTTTGCTTGTGATAGCAAATTCCACATGGCTGGTGATAACTATGGAACAGGACTGTACGTATGAACATCTCCGGTTAGGAAACCACCAAAGTTCTAATATTCAGTAATAACGGAAGTATTAACTTATCATATCATTATGCCCGATTTACGTTACATTTTGCATAGGTGGCACTAGAACAGCAGGGCGCTCTGGATTGTGTTGTCTTAAAGACCATGTAGTCTGTTTCAATAGATGATGCATAACCACAATGATGCGGCGACCTTAGTATAATTAATGTTCGCGCGTTGTTACAAGGCTGACATTTCGAAGGCAGATCTTGTTGATAACGATAGATGTCTAATTTCTGTTCTATTCTAGCCACCTACGGTGAACCCTGAGGTAACGGAAGCATTAATAGAAGTTGTCGGGTGCAGGGATGCGTGCTTGGACTATGTACAGCAACATGTGAGCTGTTCATTAACTGCAAGTGGCAATACTCTATCCTCTAGGTTCAAAGAAGGGAGAGGAGTGCATGCTGACAGATACTCACATTAAAGCAACGAACTCAGAAGTACTCTTACAGACGCTTCCAGTGATATCTTGCTCGTCGGTGTAGGTGTGACCAAGTAAGTCAATTAATATAAATAGAAATCAGATAATCTGAGCAGCAACTGCAGGCTCAAAGGCCAGACAACGTACTGACAACATCAACCTGCAGATGAGGTGTGTAGATTAGCATGGACATTAACGCGTATTCATCATCAATGGCAGGGCTTTAGAAGTGACGCTAAAGTCCGGAGCTGGACTCAAGTGGTCACTTGCCATTCAGATGGCGACTGGTTCAGCACTTTGCCATAGCTGAATCTCATTAGTCCATCTATGAATTGCTTAGCCGCGAAGCTAACTAAAAATCAGCACCTATCCAACTTTTTCTTGCCCCCAGGTCTGATGGGTCAACACGTTTGATTCCTTACCTCAAGACACTTTGTTTGTTTATAGGGTTATAACACTTCTCCGTAGAGATACTTTCTTAACGAATCTGGATTTGGAATATGCAGGGATTTTTGTACCCGTTGACGAGAGTCATGTAGAATATATACTTCAGATTCATATCCAAGGGACAGCTCTTCCAATACAATGCTGTACCGTTCAAGGTAGATTATACCCCTTATGTGTTCACAAAGTTAATAAAACCATTTCTGGAATACCTGAAGAAAAAATTGAGCACTTCCAGGCTCAGTATTAAATGGTGATGGAAAGAAAGTAACTTTACTTAAGGGAACGATGCAGACATTACTAAACCTAATAAGGGCAATAATAGACAGCAACCCAGACAGAGTCCGAAACTTTGCGGTAAACATCTGGATGTTGATGTCAGCTTGACTTTCATTGTGCTACAGCCGACTGTACACTAGCGAGTGAAATTTCTTACCTTGTAAAATTCTCAAGGAATTTTAACGCTACTGTGCCACCAACATAATATAACTTAAGGTCTACCTTGGCTGGGGCTGAAAGAAACTGGCACATGCGGTCAGAGGTCAGAGGTATTGAGTTATCCAACATTTAGTCGGTAATTTCTCGGACTGGGACATTCGTTGGCCAGGGAGGAGTCTCTAGTTTTTGGTCACCCGAGAAGATCCCGCATGCTAATCATCAAGAACCATTGGTAGTTTTCCTCTGTGGCGAATGCTCTGCTACCGAATTGATGGGCTGTCGCATATTATACCCCATCCTAGATCAATAGGATGGATAGCTTCTAGTTTCCACGTCTGGACCAGGTTGCGGAAAAACTCTGGCAATTGTGTAAAGAGAGAAATCTTACTGCCCTCGCATCAAATATAAAATCTAGGAGAGTAATACTGGTACAGATGAGCCTTTACGTCAGTGAGACGTGGAAACGGAGTGGGAGTTACACCTGTCACCATCCTGATTTTGATTCAAGTATTCGGTGATTCTGAAAGTTCACTTCTAGAAGGAACGCAAGGATTTGATGGAGGGACCCAGGACGCCGTTCTCACTAATTTTGAAGCTTACCCTGATTATAGTCACTGGACAGCTGTCATTCCAATCAACATCGATAATCCATCATGTATTGTGGGCTTACACTACGGTAGGACTTTTGTCGGGAAGAAATACATGTCTGGTTTTCTACCTTGAAATTTCTTACCTTACAGGTGATAAGCGATCAAGATATAATTATTTGAGACATCAGTATTTTACCCAAAATGTTACTAACCATGCAGACATAAGATGGTTTTTGAAGGGCATTTACAGGCTGAGGCCATCTCAGCTGAAATATATATACTGTGGTTGTTCTCAACCGACCAAAGAGGAATCTGGTAGGCTCTGTAGATATTTGGATGAGAAAATCAACGACACTGCTTGGTCTAACCTCAGGTCAGAGTGTGCAAACTAATTGAAACAGACAACATCCGGATTGGGTTGAATAATACTGAAATTGGGACTTCTCAGTTTTTAAGGCCACTAATGTGGCAACCACTTAAGTTTTACCATATTTCACGCCCAAATATATGTGTGAAGTATTTATTTGTGACTGTACAGCAACTTTATCATGGTGCCTCGGCTGCCAGATGGATGAAGTCGGTTTTAGCAGAGAGTGTCACAATTGACCACCCACAGTACATGAAATGCGTCTACCTCTTCGCCTGCTAAATTATAGTAGTCTCAGACCTGCGGCGGGCTGGGGTACGTTTTCTGAGATAAGTCACAAATCTTTTATGCCAAACAATAGCTTTGCTCAAGCGGCATTTGAGGTGAACCAATACTCCACACCGTAAACATACCTGTAACTATGTTATTACGTTATTTGCTCATTACCATGAAATGGATGGTAATTTTTGAACCAGGTACGTCATATTACCTGTTGCTAAAAGGCTTAACTTGGATTGTTACAATGGGAATGTACATTTAGGTGACACATACATTGCGTACAATTTGTGTACAACCTATCGTTTACTATTGCAGAGATTAGTAGTATGTTGTTGCAACTAGTTTTGAACATCTACGATATGTAGTCTAAATATTTACTTTGACGAGGATGGAACATAAGTACCTGATCAAACGAACTTACCTGTAACTGATGTTCGATATTAATTATGTGAAGTCCTTGTCGAAGTAAACAGCTCCCTCACTCCCTATATATCACCCAATTGTTGCAACAACTTGGCTTTGAAGTAAATGAAGTTTTATAGGCTGCTAGAGGGGAGAAAGGTAGGGGGAAGGGTCGCAGTGCCGCTTTCCTTCTCTGCGTGCGCGCTTTGAAGTCGTGGCGGTTGGGTACTTCTACGAGGGTACTGCAATGTGTATACTAAATATTCACTTCGGCGAGAACTTCACATAATTAAGATCGAACATCACTTACAGGTAAGTTCATTTGGTCGTGTATTTTTTTTCAACACCAATTTCTTTGCAACAAAACTTATTGATTATTGATCATGTAGTTTTAATTATATTTCTTGAATGAGCGATGAGTTGATTATATGCACCCCTTTGGTTATTAATTTTTCAACTACCGTCTTTTCTACATATCAAATACCTTTGCCTAACGATTTTGTCGTTGTAGTTAGTTATTTATCTAATTCAGTCTTTCGAGGTTATTTATTTCTACTATAGGTTTGTCAGAAAAGCGCATTTTTGGCTTTTTCCTTTCTCTGACTGACTGAAGGGTCTGATCCGAACTGTATTCACAATGTTCTTATGTGGATCGTATTGTGCTAAGTTAACATCAGATTGCTGAGCAAAGTGATACGAGAAAGCATCTACCGAACATGGTTGGTTAGTTACTACATAGTCCTGCGTAGCATTAAGCCCAGTCGGTATATTTATTGAAGATGTGATATGAAAACTTTCCAACACATCACTTAACAATCTAAATTATCTATTTTTCAAAACACCGTTCTTGACAATAAGCGTCCAAAAGGTCTATTTTATTTGGCTAACTATATTAGACGAAAAAAACTCTGGTTTGCGAAATAATTGTGTGACGTCTGGTTTTATTGATGCAAGTTGTTCGAGGGGCTATTGAAATCATATTCGCATGAAATAGGTACACCAATTTTTGTGGGATAACTTTTTACCCGACAACAAAGAATGAGAAAACGTGTTTTTTGGGATTCAATCGAAAGTATTGGCAGGAACGAAAACACACTATTCAAATAAGATTTTTACATACAACTTGAGAATGCGACGACAGTTTCACGCAAATGTTTGAAATTATTTCAATTCGCAGGTTTCATACTTCTAGATAACGACAACAAAATTATAGTCGATTGGTCAAGTAATTATTACGAATTTCTAATTGCCTCTTAATTTTTCGCATTAAAATAACAATTATCTTTCAGACTGGTTTGTAATTCATGTCGGCGAGGTAAACTCCTTTATCTCGCTATAAAATTCTCTTTGAATGAACTCGGAACTTTGCTCAGTAAATTAGTAGTGATGGCCAGAAGACAGGTGTTTTGCGATAAACGATTATAAATTCTCAAAAACTACTTGACAATTCGACTCCAGTTTTGTTGTAATTCAGAAGTATGAAGCCTGCGGATTTGAAGAATTTCAAGTAGCTGCGTGAAATTATCGTCGCATTACCAATAAGAGCCATAACCAGCATTTTGCCTTGGTTTTCGGTCATAACTTTTCTACTATTAGTCGGATCTTTTTACGTGTAGTCTCATTTTGAAGGTCTCATAAATACCTAAGATCCTTATCTGAAGAGTTGTTTGGTTCCTGACAACACTTTCAATTGAATCCTTGAATCCTTGAAAAACGTCTTATCTCATTCTTTGTTGTAGAATAAAAAGTTTTCCCACACAAATTGGTATAACCATTTTATGCGTCCATGTTTTGAATACCTCTTGAACAACCCTTGTTAATTAGAGCAGTCTTATAGTTATTTCGGGGAAATTTGCTAATTCGATAAGACTATATCCCAACTTGTATAAAGTTTGATTTTTGTTAGATTATTATTTCTTGTGCCAATTATTGGTTCTTCTATTTACGACGTTGTTTCGAGGCAGAGAGTGGTAAACATTTTGCCAGTTTCTTTGTGGAATGGAAGTCCCCTTTTTTATTGGGCTGTTCGACCACTAGTGAATAAGATGTGGAATTTGTACCTTGTTTTCCACTGGCACCCTTATGGTGATTTTGGATTTACCAGTATTCAAGTTGATGTTTCTTGGTGGACATGGTTACAATCCATAGTCTGCGAATTAGATATTTGGTCGTGAGATAATACATCTTTAACCTCCTCTAACCTCTGGATTTCATAGTTTATATGTGACCCATTCTCCACTTTGCTTTTAGCAACATTCTAAGGTCTTCTTGCTCCGGAGTACACTTTTCTAAATGATACTATTCGTCATTATTTGTCAGAGCGGTCCGGTGGACCTTTGCTTTTAGTTAAAAGTCTCGTCGGTCTGTTAGTCTGTCAGGTCTGGCTACCCAGGTACCATCAAACATGTTTAAGGGGAAAAAGGAAAGAAGGAAAGAAAGGAAGGAAGAAATAGAGCCAAGGAAAGAAGTATATCATTTAAAATAGCTTAAGCATTATTGCTTGGACTACTCGAATTATTTTGTAACTCCAAAAAATAATTTTGATCGGTTTTGTATAATGAAATAATTTTGGCTGGTCTGAATCTACAACTTAATTTTGATCACAGTGCGAGGCGCGGTCTGGAATGTTTGCGAGCTTGCTCGACGCTGTAGTCTACTGATCCACGCAACAGAGGGTTGTTGTGCGATTCCGCCTGATTATAATGCCGCTGTTTTACGTAATCCCTTAAATATAGGATATCAAGATCTCTATGAATAGTCTCATTTGACACGTACCAAGGGGTTCTGTTTTGCAGGACTTGCAGTCTTTGTATGTGCGTCTTGGCAAGAAAACACCAAGCCGCGCTTGCGTAGGTGATTGTGGGCCATTTTGTACAACCGAATCTTGTTGATCAAGCTTGATTTTGAATTGCCCAATAAGTCTAGAGTTCTTTTGAACTTCAACTCTGATTGCTAGACCCAGAAGCTTCTGTTCATTGAACAGCTGCTGGGACTTTTCAATCTTGGGCCGTATCACGACCACCAAAGGCATGGGTGCGCCGCTACTGCGTTTGAGTCGGATAATGTGGAGAGGAGTACATCCCCTCTGTTCTAATTCCCTTTGATCTCCTGTTCCGAAAACATTGCGGGTATGCCTCTGACTACCGCCTGAATATTTAGTTCTGAAGGAAGAGGGAACGTATGATGGGGCACGTCCTCCTCCCTGAACAAGCGAGTCATCCTCAGTTTTCGGCAAAATCCTGATTCCCGCATCAACGGCAACTGCGCGTTCTATCTTAATACCTAAGCTTATAAAGATGTAGCTTAGATGTCGCCACTTGGTCGCATCACGCAATACAATGGGCGTGATTCGCCCCTGGCGGGGTGCTGTGCTGGCCAACTCACCAGATTGTTAAGATAATGCACCGTCAGTCGATGCAGTGGCCAAAGATTCAGAAGATGTGGTCGCTGCACCACCGTCATAGGACAAGTGGCAGAAGAAGTTGATACGTTTAATGAAGCAGAAGGTTTTGAGGGGACTGTCAACTTGAATTTTGATTTTGTTTTTGGAAGAGGTGGGAAGTCATCGTCTTGTCGGTTTTGTTCGTTTTGTCGATGCGTCTTTTCCTAGACTTGGCCTGGATGAATCCGTTATTCTGTATTTCATCGTCGGTCGATGTCACGTCAGTTAAATTTCCAAGAGGTCTTTTTAAATTGGCAGCCTTGTCAGATTTAGAATTAAAATGTGCTTTCTTGATTAACTGTGTTACCTAGGCAGTCTATTTTACTGTTTTGGTCCCTAACTGTCTCAGTCAGCTCCTTTATTTTCTGGGCCTGGCTTTCGATGATCAGGATCTGGCGCTGGATGGTTCCGTCTTTTTCGTCTGCTACAGCTGGTGTCATCAGTTCCTTTGATTGCATGGTCTCAGTCAGCTCCTTTATTTGCTGGGCCTGGCTTTCGATGATCAGGGTCTGGCGCTGGATGGTTCCGTCCTTTTCGTCTGCTACAGCTGGTGTCATCGATTCCTTTGATTTCTTGGTAATTTCTGTTTTCTTCTTCTGGCTGGGTCCATTCATCATCGGGGACGCTGGGGAATCATTACTTTGACCTCCAGAGTCTATCTCCATGTTCTTAAATCGGATTTTCTATTGAAAAACTTGAAAACTTTCACGAGCAAAAATATGACGTATTGTCAATTATCCCTTATTCAGGGAGAATTTTTCTAAATGATATGCAAGTTTCTGCATAACACTCAACTCCCACTTACCGGTGACCGTGCAACAAAGTAAGTACTTTTTTTTACTGTTATTTACGAGTAACTTTCTTTTTACAATCAATTGGATTATTTTATCTTTTCTTGACATACTTAATTCCTTGACTAGAATTAGTATATCTGTACCCGACGCTATGACGAATTCCAAATCATGATAGCTAATTAACATTCAAACTACAATTCCAGGAATGAGGCCATGAAGTATGGAAGGGGACCTAGAGATATAAATTGTATAAGTTGTATCAGATAAAGAGAGTGAGATAGTTCCATTATCAAGAGTATTAATGAGATTTTAAAAGTTGGGAAGTAGAACAATGATGAAGTCAAAATTATGTTAGCAAAACTATCTGACCACTGTCAAAGCTTTAGCGGAATCATGAACATAAATTAAATAGAAAATTTAAGCTCTAAAGAACGGGAAACTCACGGGGTCCGTTCTATGGAAACCCAACCACAGAACTAAGTAGGCTTTTTCCGAACTGTCCACTAGGATAGAGATGAGAGAGACGGTCACTGATCCAGTGGTGTCGCATTCAAAATGGACAAATTTAGAATCTGTACAAGCAGATGAAGAAACGATGTCATCCATACTGTTTAATGAGCTATTCGATCACCTAGTAATTTGGTGGGAGAGTTGGACAGTCGTTAGCGTTTAACTGATAGCAAGTCAGTATCCGAGAAACAGTGCACTGAAAAACCTTTTTTTATACCAAATTAGCCGCGAAGACAAAAGCCTAAATGCCAAATGCCATGGGGATCCCAAGGAAATTTTGTAAATTCGATTTTTGAATTGCCTAAGGAACTAGAAAAAGCTATCACCTCTCGACACCATTGGGACAAACGAGCAGTGATATCGGTCAGTTCTGGATGTACGAACTTCGACACGGTTAGGAAGGGAGGCCGAAGTCAGGCGGGTCTGTCTGGCAGGCACATAACTCGGCGGCATCATGGACGAGAGCGCTGAGAAGCAAAACCCGTTGGCGTAGCGGTAGAAGAGAGCTAGATCGCCGACGGCTCACCTTTACGAAATGGTCCCGAGACTCTCTGTTAGAGAAGGGTCATCGATTAGGTGGACAGACCCCATCTGGACAGCCTGGAGAGAGAAATAACGTAGTCGGGGCGGTAGTCGGTAGTACCCCAAACGAAATGGGCTAGATCTTTTCTGGGCCTTGTGTAGAGTGAGGAGGTAATGCGGAGAAAAGTACTTCTTAGCCCTAAACAAATAACTTTCTCAACTGCTCCCGCTATTGACTAGAAGTGTTCGTGTCAGATTAATTTCTCGGTGATCTGGACCTCGACCAACCGAACTGAACGGCTCTTTGGCAGAAATCGGCCATCCGTCGAAATCGAATGAGCGCTAGAACGCTTTATGTTCGTCAAGGTACAGTACTGTGTTTTGGAAGCATTGAACTGTACAAGATTGTTGCGTCCCCAGGCAGTGATAGCCTCCAGGTCTCTTTTCAGAGCGGAAGTGGACGCTAGTCGTCTTTTTATACCCTCTTCAGACTCAACTGTTCCACACTCGCAGATGTTCGCGCCAGCTGCACAGTATAGCTCGCGCTCTTGACGAGTATGGACGGTGAAACTGCTACTGCTGCTGCAGGGTTACTTTGCGCTTTGGCAATTCATACAGGGTTCGGCAATGAAACGGGAAGATTTCGTAAATAATTTTATTATCGAAAAAATATTATTTGTAATTGGTAATACCATACTGGGAA
This sequence comes from Acanthoscelides obtectus, assembly GCA_963669975.1. Lineage (NCBI taxonomy): Eukaryota > Metazoa > Arthropoda > Insecta > Coleoptera > Chrysomelidae > Acanthoscelides > Acanthoscelides obtectus. The sequence continues at coordinate 16,727,446 of CAVLJG010000009.1, forward strand.
ATAAAAGAGTAGCCATTTGATATACAATGTTAAAAAACATTATTTTTTGAAAATTACATCTGTCAAATGGCCTCCGTTGACACGTATGCAATCATGGAGTCGAGCCTGGATGTTCTGCATAACTCTTCGCAGCATATCAACAGGTATTGCTGCAATCTCGTCACGAATTCGTTGTTTGAGGGCCGGGATTGTCCTGGGTGGATCAGTTTCAAACACTTTCATTTTCAGATAACCCCATAAAAAGGAGTCGCAGACAGTAAGGTCGGGAGACCGAGGGGGCCAAGCAATATCCCCGTTTTGAGAAACGACACGCCCTGGGAACAAAGCATTCACCGCATTCATCGAAATTCTTGCAGTGTGGCTTGTTGCACCGGCTTGTTGAAAAAGTGTGTGTTCATTAACTGGAAAGCGGTAGAGTTCAGGTGTGAGGAAGTTCCGAATCATTGAAACGTATCTCTCAGAATTAACGGTAACGGCATTTTCAGCCTCATCCTCAAAAAAATACGGACCGATGATTCCATTTGCAGACGTTGCACACCATACTGTCACTTTCTGAGCATGAAGAGGTGATCCACCCAGGACAATCCCGGCCCTCAAACAACGAATTCGTGACGAGATTGCAGCAATACCTGTTGATATGCTGCGAAGAGTTATGCAGAACTTCCAGGCTCGACTCCATGAATGCATACGTGCCAACGGAGGCCATTTGACAGATGTAATTTTCAAAAAATAATGTTCTTTAACATTGTATATCAAATAGCTACTCTTTTATTTCCCAGTATGGTATTACTAATTACAAAAAAAATATTTTTTCGATAATAAAATTATTTACGAAATCTTCCCGTTTCATTGCCGAACCCTGTAGTTACGCATATAACGGATGATTTTTTAAGAGGCATAGGATTTGATTTAAAAAAAAAACACAAAAAATTTTAAAAAACAAATAAACCTTTATTTGAGTCGATAGAACGGTCGATATAATTCAATATTTAAAGATTATTTCATGTAAATGTTGGCCGTGGCTCCCCTTTAGATGGCCCATGCGCAAAGTCCAATTTTGGCACACTCTCTCCAACATATCGGCCGATATCTCACGAATAAATGCTTCAATATTGGCTTCCAGTGCGTCAATCGTTCCTGGTTTATCCCTGTAGACATTAGCCTTAACATGGCCCCACAGAAATAGTCCAACGGCGTTAAATCACACGATCTAGGCGGCCAATTGACGGGCACCAAACGTGAGATAAACTGTTCACCGAACTCGCCTCTCAATAGGGCCATTGTTTCGTGCGCGGTGTGGCACGTGGCACCGTCTTGTTGAAACCACATGTCAGCCAAGTGCAGCTCTTCGATTTTGGACAAAAAAAAGTTTGTTGTCATCGCACGGCAGCGCTCGCCATTCACAGTTACGTTCCGGCTAATGTCGTCTTTGAAGAAGTACGGCCCGATGATGCCACCGGCCCAGAATCCACACCAAACAGTGATTTTTTCGGGATGCATTGGTAGCTCTTGCAATGCTTCTGGCTGGTCTTCACTCCCGGCACTCGCTATGCGGCAACTGAGCCACCAGCGAATTTGGAGCCTAGTCAAGTTGGCGAACTCTTTGTCGCGGGACAAAAAACCGACAACACATTCATGGGTCGCGGGTAGTTCGCGGTTTCGCGAGCGATTCGCGCTTGAGTCTGGAGAGGGCATTATAGCTCACCGACAGAGATTGTCGTAATTCCTGCATGTAGAGTGGTGCTATCATCAGCAAAGCTGTGGATTGGATCAATAGTACAGGAAAGGGGGTCGTTCCTTTGTACGAGGAACGGTGTCATAGCCAAGACCGGTCCCTGAATCTCTATTACAGTTGAATATTTTATAATACTGCATCTAATTTGTCATATTCACAGCTATTTAATCAAAAAAAACATTTCACGATCACAATTTTTGTTTATGTTTCTGAGACCCTAAGCGTCGCTTCCGCCATTCTCAGAGTATAGCCTCCCTTTGAAGGCTATACAAATTATGGGTCATGGGGTTTTGGTCCACCTACGATGTCTTGACATCTAGGTAAAAAGAATAATCTGCCAAATCGCTCCTGAATTCTAGGACGTCTTCGTGCTAGAGTATATAATAAATACACAATCATCTGGATATTTGGTTAAGGATATCCTCGACTCCATGTACCTTCATTTGTTGGATGTAGTTTAAGTAGCTTATACCTTCAAACACGTTTAGACGTTCAAATTTGAAAAGTAGGCCTAAGCTATTCCTTTTCTCTCAAACAGTCTTACAAACTGGTACGAACCAATAGAAAAACTGCATCCCTCAGAATTAGCATCACAAAAAGTACTTCAAAGGTTTGTATGACTTGACCTTCTGTAAAAGAGATTGTGTATTTTTTTATAACAAAGCAGCTGCACTGGCAAAAGCCTTAATGCCAGGACGCCGCGGCTGCTATGAGGATTTTGTTAATCCGACTTTTAAACCGCCTAATCTTAATAGAACTGGGAAAAGTTTCCTCTTGTAGATTGCACAACAATCTCGACACACTCGGGAAAAAGGAGCAGTCGTATCGTCCAGTTTTGGATATACGAAGCTCAACATGGTTAGGATGGGAGGCCGAGGTCAGGCGTGTCTATCCTGCAGGCACATCGCGCGGCGGCATCATGGAGGAGAGCACTGAGAAGCCCGTTGGTGTAGGAGTAGAAGAGAGCTCGATCGCCGACAGTCCGCCGGTGCGCAAGGGTGCCGAGACTGTCTGTTCGAGAAGAGTAATCGATCAGTCGGGCAGCCCTCCTCTGGACATCCTTGAGCATAGATGATGTAGTCGGAATGGCAGCTCCCTGAACGTGTGAGGCTAGGTCTTATCTGGGGCTTGTGCAGAGTGAGGAGATCGTGCAGAGAAAAGTACTTATTGGCCTTGAACAAATAGCGTAGCTTTTTCCCAGCAGCTGCCGCTATTGACGAGATGTGTTTATACTAGATCAATTCCTGGGTGTTCTGGACCAACTAAAATGAATGGCTCTCTGGCAGAACTTGGCCTGTGATCAAAACCGGGTGACCGCTAGGACGCATTTTATTCGTCAGTGTACAGCCCTGCGTTTTGGAAGCATTAAATTGTTGCGTCCTCAGGCAGTAATAGCCTCCAGCTCCCTCGTCAGGGAGGAAGTCGCCGCTAGTCTTCTTTTCTCCTGCGTCGGAGTCTAAACTGATCCTTGGGGAACATACGCGTTGACGTTGTGAGATGAAGAGGGTCCATTGCGGTGGATGTCTTGCGATCAGAAAGAAAGTTATCCACCCATCTGCAAAGCTTCTCTGGAAGGCCATAGGATGAAGGTTTGCTAAAGAAGGCAGCATGCCACAGCTGATGGAACGCTTTTGTGATATGAAAAGCAGCTTCGTGAGCCTCATCATAAGACTGGATCCGTGTACTCCACAATTGCGTAGCTAGGAGGTCCCCTGTCGATCGCTGGTGCCGGAAAAGTGTAGTTTCCGCCTGTCGCTAATCAAGCCGTGACGTTCCAAGTAGTCCAGAAAATCTCGCAATGTATGCACCCCTCCATCACCATGAAAGAAACAGAGCTGTAGGCCTGAAGCTGTAAAGGCCGGTCTCAGGGTTTTTTTTGTGGTTTGGGCTGGACATGAGCAAAAGTCCAGTTTTCTGGAAAGGCGCCAGATTCATATGTGGTGGAGACGCGAAAGAGCTGGAGGAAGCTCCGCTTCATACCTCATCAATACAAAGACCGGAATAAAGCTTTGTTGATGTCGAGCGACAAGAGCACTCGAATTATAGTCTTATGCCTGAATGTTACTTCCCGCAACGAGTATGGAACCCTATGAATCGGTGGTACTCGGGCGTTGGGAGGGACATACATGCAAGAGTTGGCGGCAAAGACCTTGACAAGCACTTCTGTCTTAGCCGTCGAGTCGGTTAAAATCGTTCCATTCTGACACGTAAGTGGCGGACGGCTACTTTGTGAGAAGTTCCTTTCAATCTGCTTGGCCAACGTCCAGAAAGACCGACTGCCGTTGCGCTGCGATATATTGCCCTGTGCCTAACTTTTATATCGCGCTGGTCTTCGGCATTATGAGCCGCTTCGTTATATTTGTTTCTGAACTCGAAGTCAGTTTATCTGTTCTCTATAGTAAGGTTTTGTAAGAAGGTCATGTGTGCTTTGATCTTCTACTAGCGAGTCGCACGATTTGTTGAAGCAGCCGTTGGACCCTGGTTTAAGCAATTTCACTGTATGAGGGATATATTCTTCCATCCCAAAGTGGATAATTTCGGTTACTGAGGAAGAGACAGCCGACGCACTCGCGTCGGCGGAACAATGATCTCTACGAGGAAAGGTGGAGAGCCCCTCTCAGTCAGCGTGTCCGTAATGCCAAATTTTGCGACCTGGGCAAATTTGTGCTGCCACAGCGGAGTCTGACCGGACCCTAACCTCCACAAGACCGTGGTCTGAGTTGCCCAGGCGACGCAGGACATCAGTGCTGCAAGGGACGCGATACGTGATCGTAAAGAGATCCACCAGGCTACTGGCATGTGACGAACCGTGGGGGGGAAAAAGCTCGTCACCAGCTAGGTCAGCCCTTGGGCAATAGCGAACGCTTGAACTGCATGTCAATCAAAGCTCATTATGGACATTGAAGTAACCGAAGAGAACTACCCCTGAGGCGGGTTGAGTGATGTTCACGAAGTCGATCTTGACAGCGAGGTATTCAAATAGGTCATCTCAGTTATGGTCCGAGGGAGAGCGATAAAGGCAGCAAATAAATTTGTAGGATGTTTTGGAGTTGAGTCCAAGCCACAGAAGGTCCTTGTGGTCTGATCTCAAAGAAACGTCTCTCGACAAAAGCCGCAACTTCCCCGTTCTTTCTCAGATTAGAGTATACTCGTAGATTGAGCAGCTCATATGATTAATTGGTGCAGACTCTGAGATTTTGGTCTCTTCCAAGAAAAGCATGGCGGTACGATTGGATTGCAGATAGTGACGGATATCATCAATGTTGTTGTTAATCCCGCAGATGTTCGTGAAACAAATTTTATCATCGATGTTGTTTCCTCGAGACCACCCACCACCTAGACATTCCGAGAGTGGAGTGAGGTTACGTTCGGAATTCTTGGTACTTAAGGGATCCATCATCTTTAATTTCCTTGTTGGTTGAGATAACCGACTGTATAGCTAAGGTACCACCTGCTTTTTGCGCATTAATGTGTTAAATAGACCTAAACTAGCTTGTTGGCGGTCTTGTATCGCCACCCGGCAATCGGTACTGAGATATTCCTTAACACATGTACAATCACTTGAACGGAAATAAATTATGTACCAAATACAGCAACTTCCGGAACGAGCCTTTGCCATCGTCCCGCTCAAAAGGCTTGTCCGAATATGCAACAAAATATGTAATTTCATTCAAGAAATTCATTTTTGGGATGCAACTTAAATTTGGGCAACTTGTATAATGTAATACTTTTAAAATGTGCTATCAGATAGTTTTTCATATAGGAGCAATGCTTCTTCCATGTAGTGTTGGCCCGCCCTGTATATTATCGAACCAAATGCATTACTCTCGAGTATTCAAACTATGATAATCTAACGTCAAGCAGAGAGGGATTACTGACAATAAAGTATGGTAACCGCGAAAAATTTCGAAAATGAGATATTATGTTTTTTCTCATATGACATCACGAAATCACTGCTGAAATTTGGATTAAATTTTCACACAAGATTTCTACTATGCCAAGGACGAACAAGCTTTGTGGTTTCAGAAAATCGATCCAGTGGCGGCGGAACTGGGGACCTAACCACGTAAAACGTAACAATATCTAAAACTTCGTTTTCTGATGTTTCAGGGGCTACTGATCATTTTCACAAAACATTAAGGGTTAAAAATTGTTAGTTGTGGATTCTAGGAGGTGGAGAATAGTATATGTCACTTCATTGGTCGCAGTATATTTATACGCTTTCAACTCAAGTAACTTCATGGACCTATAAGTACGCATTTCATACGCCAGATACGCTATATTTGCCCTTAGAACATAGAGAAACATTTATAGACGAGACACGCGGTCGGTCGGGACGATGCGTTGCAACGGCGACTTCCATACGGCGAACCCTGTCTTGCTTCTAGCAGCATCGCCGACAGGGATGTTTTATTGCGCTGGCTGGCGCTTATGACGTGATAGACTGGTGTGGGCCAGCAGCGTTGCCAGATGGTCGATACTTAAGGCAGGGAAGAAACTAGCGTTAGCGTTATCATATGGATGGAGACTATGGACTATGTACTGACTGAATATGGGCCTGTCTGACTGACTTGACCCATTTAATTGTTTGTAATTGTTTGTTATGATTATGTTAGTAACTAACTTTTTTCTCAGAGGTTCTAACTTGTGCTGAATAATCTTTTATGGACCGAGCCAACCTACTTGATGCCATTTTTTATTTAGACACATTTTACAATTACCCATAAGTTTAGAAGTACACGAAAACTGTTATACGATTTCCAATATCTTATGTCACTTCTCACAAGAAATGCATCATAATTACGTAGCTTCAAATCTGTACAATAATTAAGAATGTGTTAAAATCAGCTTCCAAGACTTGTTTACAAACACTGAACAAGTGAAGTTAATAGAAGCGCGTTGGAAAGATATGATTATAACGGTTCCAATTACTCAACTGAGGCCTGGAACGCACTAACTCATCCATTTTCCGTATCAGCAAGCTCGAAAAACTTCCGTTAACTCCCAACGTCTGGAGTTGGCCGTAATCTTTGCCAGAACGCAGTCTAGCGTGTAATAGTTACTTTTCGCAGCTACAACTCTCAATTAACGTCTAACCATCTTAGGATTCGTATTTCCTATCATCTACTTTTCACATCAACGATTTGCGTAAAGATATAATTGCTATCAACACAATCCTTTATGCTTTACCGGTGACTGCCAATATACAGGGTGTCCCGAAATGTGTATAAGCATTCAACGTGTCCTCGAATAGTAAAGAGAGTGATCTGACGGTAGCACGGATATCCACGAAGAAGAACGAAGCAGAAGGCCGTCTATACCCGGGCTGGGAGCAGACTTCCTTGGGACGGGGGTGCAAATGTGGATTTCACGTCTAAAAAATGATTAATTCGTTTTTGGAAATAAAAAATTTTTTGTGCTTGAAAAAATGTGGAACCATATTTTTGAACCAACCCTCGTATATACCCACCTCCCGGTTAGTAACTGAAAGTTTTGTTACATTAGGCATTAAAAATATGTAGCTAATGGAATTCTGTACAGTCAACTCTACCCTTACATGCATGCAGACATAGACACTCTATTCACAGTCCGTGTTTAGGGATCTTGTTTTATTTTTTCTTTACTGATCTCATTCGTTAACGTGTTCTACCTGAAAATAACCCACATAGTACTGTATCTCGGTTTCCAAAAGAATATCTCAGATTAAATGAGATACCGTGGCGTCATTCATGGGTATGTCTCCTCTCCACAATAATTAGAAATCTAATTAAAAAAATGGCCTTGTAGTCAACTTTGTTCTCATATTTTTCCATATGAGGAAATACATTTATTATACCTGAAAACGGAATAACTGCCACTAACTAAGAAATTGTCCAATAATGATGTAAAAGGTACAAAATAGTATCGTAGTTCTCTTTAGATTTTACACAAGATTATAATAATAATAATAATAATATTTATTCGAAAAATACAAAAAATGGGCAAATAAATATGAAAAAACCACAGAAGGCATCGCCTGTGTGTGGTTTATATCTTAATAACTAACAATCAATCATATATGTATGTGTATAACAATTATTGTTAAATCTAAAAGGTATTAATGTAATTGGAATTTTGTACTTTTAGTTTTCTATATAATTATGTATAGTCATTCGCTGCACATTACTAACCCAGTCTTTCAATTTTCTTCTAAATTTTTTTCCAAAATTAAGTATCTTTATTTCGTTTGGTACTACATTATATAATTTAGCCGCTAAGAATTTAAATGATTTTTTGAATAATGTTTTGTGTGGTCTTTGGATATTAGATGAGCCTATTCGAAATCGTGTGTTATGCTTGTGTTTATAGGATTTTTTCTTTTTATTACAATACTTATGGTATAAGGTGGTGGCATGTAAGAAATAAAGTTGTCTTGTATCAAGTATCCCTGTTTCTTGATATAAGTTGTTCGTTGGATATAATCTTGGCTTATGGAAAATGGCTTTCAAAACAGTTTTTTGTGCTATATTCAGGTCAGAAAGATATGTCTTGCAGGCGGCACCCCAGGCTGTGATGCCGTATATTATATGGGTTTCAACTAAGGCATGGTATAGGATTCGCAGATAACTTTCTGTAAGAATGTTAGCAAGCATTTTGAGTTTATAGGCAACATTTCTAATTTTTTTGATAACATATTTAATATGGTTATCCCACCTTAGCTGTGAGTCTATAAATATTCCAAGATATTTCAAAGTGTTAACTCTATCGATTTTGGTCTTTTGGCCATGATAATTAACGGAAATTTGTTCGAAGGTAGGTAAAAATTTTGAATAGGATGTAAATGCAATAAATTTTGTTTTTTTGAAGTTAACTGTTAAAATTTTAGTATCAAACCAGTCAATGATCCTTATAAAATCCTTTTCAGCTATTTGCTTTAGTGTGCTCCAGTCATCAGCTTTATATGTATAATACGAGGGTGTCATCTGCAAAACATATAATCTTTCCAGAACTGTTAATTTTGAATAAGTCATTTAAGTAGAGACTAAATAATAGTGGGCCTAGTACTGTTCCTTGAGGCATACCATACTTGATGTACATTTTTTTACTGTAAGTGTTAGTGATTTTGACAGTCTGTGCCCGACTTGAAAGGTAATTTTTTAAAAGGATTTGTGACGCTCCCCTAAATCCCAATCTTTCCATAACTTTCAGAAGCTCGACATGGTTAACCGTATCAAAGGCATTTTTTAGATCAACAAAGATACCAATAGTAGGTATCTTTTTGTTGACATTAGAGTTAATTTCATCCATTGCAGCCAAAATTGCATCTGTAGTAGATTTTCCTTTTCTAAATCCATATTGGTCAGAACATATAATTTTCTTTTTGTCCAAAAATTGCAATATCCCTTTTTGTAGTAATTTTTCGAAAATTTTGGCTATATTCGATGGTACTGATATGGGTCTATAATTTGATGTTTCCATTCTGTCACCGCTTTTATAAACAGGAGTAATAACAGTTGTTTTAAATGCATCAGGACAAATTCCAGATTGGAAACACCAATTAATGACGTAAGAAAGTGGTTCGGCTAAGTCGTAGGCTATTATTTTTAAATGCTCAGCTTTGATACCATCCACACCAGGACTTTTTTTGGTTTTAAGTGATAGGACAGCTTCTTGTACTTCAATCGGACTAACGCTTTCTAAAAAGAATGAATTGGGAAGTTGGGTTTTTGTGAACTTTTCGTTCGAAACCATTTTTTTAATACTGGATGCTAAATTTTCTCCAACTTGAGTGAAAAAATTTAAGAATGCATCGGATATTTGTCGTTTATCTGTTAATATTGTTCCATCACGATTCTTAATTTCATCAATATTTGGCTTTTCTTGAACGTCTTTGTTAGTTAAGTGAGCGACAACTGACCACAGTTTTCTTGGATCAGATTTGGCATCTTGTAATTTTTTTAGATAGAATTTTTCGTTTTGCTTCTCTAACTAGATTGATAAAAATATTTTTATATTCTTTATATTTATGGGAGGTATCTGCACATGGCGATGCTTTCGTTATTTTGTATAGTTCCTCTTTTTTGTTGGCAGACTTTATCAAACCTTTAGTTATCCAGGGATTCCTGCTTCTGTCAAAATGTTTAATTTTAACTCTGTTTGTACTACATTCAATTAAATATTTTATGCGTTTAATGAGTGTGTTTGCAGCATCATTAACATTCGTTGCACAGTACACTGCTGTCCACGATTCTAATTTGATATTTGCAAGTAATTTTTTATTATCGACAAAACACCTGGTTAATAACAATGAACATCGGGGACTGACTGTAACCGACTATAGATGAATAAAGGAAAACTGAATAATAATTTTAAAATGGACTTTTTGGAACAAACTAGATATACACCGACCAAAGTCAACTACGGACATTTATTTCATGCTCTTGGGTATTCTTTGGTAATGTCTAGGCTTGGGTCTTTCGGACAACGAGCGAAAGCACAGCAATTATATACTATCGAAAGAGGCTGCAATTCACTGTTTCGCAGTCGTCAATTCTAACGGTAGACGACTCTGTGTGCCATCTTATTACGATAGAAGTACCGTCATTTGGGGGAAAATTGATCAAAATATTCAAATTTTTCGCATTATTTTTTATGTAAAAATTTTATTCGACTATAATGATCGAATCTGATACGTATTATGGCTAAGAATGGCACAGCAGATGCAAAGAATCCCAGTGTTTGAAACCATAACCCTAACGGCTGACCAATTTCATCGGTGGCGAAGCGTCCATGTAACAATTGTTACCGTTGGTAACAGTTTAGAATCTTAAAAATAAATATTTTATGATTAAGTTACTATGAAATAATTTCATTTATTTGTTTACCAACAGCGGTATGTAATAGTAATTCAGTAAATAGCAAATTAGCCCCACGAAAATAATGCGCCCTATAGTGTCTAGGTTTTGGAAACACGATGAAGCTGACTCGCCTCGAGTTGGTTGTCGGTTCGGTTGTTACCATTTTCATTTATGGATATACTTGGTAGTCCGTCGGGGACCGTCGGTACCGGCTCGTGTCTGATCACGGTCGCCCGAGTGCGTGGGGCGCTGCGACCATTATGTGGGCTTGTTACCATTTTTTGATTTGGTTACTCGCTTCTCACTCGTTAGTAGCCGTTTTGGTTACTGGCTGAAGTGTGCGAGCAATTAAACATGGATGAGTGTCGCTGCGTAATCGATCAACTACTTGAAAAGTCATTCTTCTTGTATAATTTTGAAGAAAAAAAGGATATAATTGAAAATGGAAGACCAACACCTACTTTAGATAATTTTAAAAGGGAATATAAAAACGTACGATACGAGTTGGTATATGGAAACTCTTGGTTATATGGTTGCCAAAAAACAGATTGTATTGTTGGCGATATATTCTGTTTTATACAGAAAAAAATGGGTGGACCAGCAGCGGAGTCAACGATTTAAATAGTTTTAGGGTCGATTTCACCAATATTATTATTATGGACCAATAGGAAAATACCTTATCGAAATGCAATTTGACGGAAGCTGTCAAAGGTCTCAGAATATCAGTGATTTCTATTAAAATGTTGAATAAAATCGTGAAATTTCGACTGTATTATAAACAAGACCACTTTTTGATTCCAACATGATGCTTTTGTACAGAGAAAACGGGACAACTTTCATGTACTTTGATTTATGTTATAGGTGTACATTTGACCATCCGTTATCCCCTCAGCGAATGGGAATGGGAGAAATAATAGGTCGATTTTCTAGCTGTTAAGTTTGGCAGCAGGTTTGGTCGTTTGTTAATGCATGGCAATCTCGAAATTTGTTGCTTGTTTGTTGTTCAATATACTGTGTGTATATATGATCATTATAGCTACACATACCTGTTGAATTGTGCGGATTTGCAAGAAAATAGAATATAAATTGTATTCCAACCAATTCCTCATCTCTCTTTACATCTTAATAGTAATCATTTGTTATAAATTCATGGGTTAATGAATTTCTTCATAGCAATCAAAACACTATGTCGTCCCCATCCTAAAACACCGATATGTCTAAAACATGTTAATCACTACACATCTCCGAGGTGCATAATGCAATTATTACTGTAGACATAGACCTAAAATTATTAGTAATTACTGAAAAATAAGAGCTAAAAATAACTATAAATAGTGATAAAATATTGGAGGTTAAGGTTTTTGACTGGTGACTGGTGGGGATACAATATAGGGATGGCGACGATAGACGATACATTGATGTATCGAAAACATCGATCGTAGAACATCGATCTTTACGCATCGATGGTTTCATGACGATATATCCATATCGAGATAAATCATAAACATCCGTAACCGTAAACCCCTAGTCTATCCTTAACTGTACTACCATCTCTAAGCGAGGACTGACAGCTTCGAAATTGAATGGCCAGAAAGCTATTTAGGTGTTTAGTAGTATTTGAATATTATCATAACAGACGAGTAGTGAGCCACTGAGTGGCCACTGAGCACTGTAGTCTTTTCTTCATTCTGTACTTCCCCAAGGGATAGAATAAAATAGACTGAAAGCAGCGCGTTTAATGATTTTCAGTACTCAGAGAAATATTTTCCCCTGCCGGCCCTTGACATCGTTTCGAAATACGCGACACGACATGAGAGTTGTTTAATATTGTTATGGGAGCAACTTTAGGATCAAAGGTATTAACTAAGGTAGAGTATCTTAAACACAAAAACTGCGCTAGTTTTATCAGAAGAAAACACTATATCTCTGAGCCACAGAAGCAAAGCGAATCTCAGGCTTTCGATTCTCCCACTAGTGTGATGAAATGACAATTTGTCCCTTCTTGGATTACTTGAAAAAGTGATGTGCTTTCCAGTTCGTTTCATTAAGTTGCGTTCAGTTCTAGGAACTACTTCGTGAACCAACTACTTTATGCAACAATACCACAAAAAATATATATACAGAAACAGAGCAGATATTCCAGTCTTTCAGTCGAGATAACGTAAAAACGATTCAATTCATATTTTCTAACCGTTCTAATACATTCCACTGATCGCAAATGTATACTCCCATCACTAACATTATGAGACACTAATTTCAAATGTCAATTCCGATCTCTTTTGGTCTATTCTCTCACTGTATTCTATGTTTTGTGATCACTTGTTTTGTTATGTGTGAAAAATGGAATTTTTTAACAACAAATTTCCGTATAAAAGTGCTCCATCCAAGATTTTTTTGTGAAGAAATACATATTACACTGTCGTGTACACGTTAAATCTGCACGAACCCCTAAATACGTAGTTATGTTGAATGTACCATCACCGATGGTGCGACTGATTATACACTGAAATTAAAACAAAAAACTGCAACTGCAATTGTATGTATGAATGTTGAAACTATTGAATAGTTTCGGACCAGTGGGGTTAAAATATTGTTGAAGAACTGGAAAGAAGTGAATGAATGTGTTGAAATGCAACACCTAACAAAAATGTTTTTCATGTAAGGGTTTAGAAGTGCAAGTCTGTAAATGTAGGATAAACTATAAGCACACAGTAGGTGATATAATCACATATGGATTACAAAAGTTGCAGTAAACATGGAAAAACCTTCAGCTAATCTGAAAAAATTGATTTTACTCAGACATCAAGCATTTTTAAAATTATTTTACATAATTTCACAATATTTAATAAACTGAAAAGATTTCAATGGCAAGCTGTCACTTCATATTTTACAGTGTTTTGTTTTGAATACTTTGATGCTATTTGCTGCCAAAAATTTGACGGAGAGATCTTCAGGCTGATTGGGTATATTTAACGGGTTGTTTGGTACTCGTACCCTATTGGTGCAGAATAATGGTTTGTTAAATTGTGAAATCCACCCTTAGGGCTCTACAGAGGAGACTTGAAGTTTCTCCGTTACATGTGAGATGTGTAGCCAATTTAGTTCTGTTTGGCAAAACAAAAATCGAAAGTTGTCTTAAACAAGCTTATAGGCTGCACACTTCTAGATACCGTATGTTTTTTGGCAAAACAGGAATTACCGTTCATTTTGAAGGGGATGAGTCTGACAATAGAGAAAATCACAGGAAGTTGTTAACATTCATTGCCAAAAAAGATCAAAAATTTTCCGAACATCTAGAAACGTCGACTGTTTTTTCGGACGGGTTGGATTAGTCATAGCATAAGACGATTAGGTATATCAAGTGCCCCAGATGCTCAGTCCAGGACTGTTTACCTTAATTTAAAAATAGTTTAAATAAAATACCTATAATAAGCAGAAAAATATATTTGGGAGGTTCAAAATCAACTTTTTTTAATAAGATTTTTCACATCTGGTTTTTGGTAACAGTCTAGGAGAAGTCACGCGTCGACACTGAATTTCAAACTTGATTTAGGGCGAGATTGTTCACATAGTATTAATAGCATGTAAAATGAGGGTACAGGCTCCTAAATGAACAATCTCAACCCTTATTATATTTCAACTGATTACAGAGGTACAGCATTTTAATGTAGGTAGGGTGAGATTGTTCACTATGGGTGAGATTGATCAACTGTATTTTATTGTACGTGTTCCAATAAATGATGCCCCCAAACACCTATTTGGTTGATAAACAACCTTTATTTTTCCAAATACCTCACAAAAACATATTTTTACATTTTGAAATAGGTGCTTACCCATATCTATAAGTAATACAAATAACTTAAATAAGTCTCCTAGCAGTTGAGGTAGAATATAAAAAAACTACATTTCGAAAATATCTATCACATTTTCAAAACGATAGGTGATAGAAATGATCTTTGTGGAACCAGCAGAAATACGTATCGCTCGGGATACCTATCCTATTTTCTGTTCGAATCCATTTTCCTCCTTTTTGCGGATTTTGCCCATTATTTTCCTACTTTTTGTTATATACCGTTCTCCGCATGATCATATTCTCTTTGTAGATCCTTTGGGCTTGAAGTACCACAGCAAGTGGCTATAACCGGCCGCGTGGTTGGGGTTAGATGTCTCCTTGAAATTTCGAGGTCGTACAGCCATTTTATACTACAATGTGTAGGATGGCTCTTGTTGTGGACTTCGTGTGTCGTTTTTTCCCCGTCCAACTTCGTTTCCTAAGGTTACACCCGCATTTCCTCCTTTTTGCGGATTTTGCTCATTAATTTCCTACTTTTTGTTATATATATATATAGGTGAAAAATTAAAGCTTCCGCCTTTTGTTGGATACTTCGACAAAATTTAAGCAAAGAGGACTCTTTATACTTTTTTAATTCTCTCTAGCTTTCAATGGACTTTGCCATCATCATCAGGAGCTGCAATTACAATGATAACAGTAGCAACAAAAGTGTAAAATGAATTTAAATTGACTCAACTTACAGTAGTATGTGAGGATGTTGCTAATTGTTGTTTACGTACAGGATGAGGGAAACATCCAGTAACATGGCGAGAGCTGGATAGATGGTACAATGGTCAAAATTATATAAAATATGACAAGAACAAGTTAAAAACAGATTAAAAATTATTTAAAATTTATTTATTAAGCTAGAAAGAATTAAAAAAGTATAAAGAGTCCTCTTTGCTTAAATTTTGTCGAAGTACCCAACAAAAGGCGGAAGCTTTAATTTTTCACCTAACTGGTCTAGACGACAATGACCACGTCTAAAGTTATATATATATATATATGTAACTCTCCATCTTCGTTTCCTTAGGTTACACCCGTATCCGGATGTGTGGGCATGTGTATCTATTTTTGTAGTTTCATATATGCATTCATTTCGGGCCTGATGAAGCCAACAAGCAGAAATACGTATTGCTCGGGTTACCTATCGTATTTTCTGCTCGAATCTACTTTCCTTCTTTTTGAGGATTTCGCCCATTATTTCTTGTTATATACCTTTCTCCGCGTGATAATTTTCTCTTTATATATACAATGTGTTTGGTCACGACATACTGATATTTGAGGGAGATATTTTTCAGCTATTTTTATCGAGAAATCCACCCCCTACAATGTCCTACCTCACCCCACTTGAAATGGATCCATAACGCTACGAATGAAATTAGGGCTGACACGGTTATGGTCTACCGCTCAACACGATACATTGTTTTAAGAACAACAGTGTGCATAACCAATAATGGAGGACATTTTGAACAGCTTCTGTAGCATTAATATACGGGTGGCTCATCTACGTGTGGACGGAATATTACTCATAAACAAATACATTTTGAGAAAATCTATTAATGGCGTGTTATACATGACATTTGAGGGCATATTTCTAAAATATTGGCAATTATACAGGGTGTCCACTTCGGCAACTCTCAATCCGCCATTTTGAAATCTGGTGTGCTGAATTTTGTATAAAAAAAACTTACGTACCTCAGCTTTTACCCTATTTACTACTTTTTCGAATTTTCATTTTTGCTACTACAGGGTGGTCAAAAACGCGAATTGTACTTTTCTCAAGAATATCGAATGCATCACCCTGTATATTTGTGCAAGTTTGGATTCAATTTCATTTTTTTTTCTTTAGAGTAAGCTTGGATTCACATAAAATCACTAGTTATTAAACTGTTAATGGAACAACACACCAAAATTAAGGGAAAAAACCACATCATCCATGGAAACAAAAGACAAACAGTGGACTAGTTCCATATTGCCACAGAGTTGACCTAAAAACTAATAACAATCAGAACAATATAAATCAGATTCAGGAGTAATAGAGAAAAACAACTATAATAACAACATAAACAAACAACTATCACTACTCGAGGCCTAGTCTACGAAAATATCTCCACCATGTTGAATACACAGCCGTAGCCTTTGGATGAATGACCGTTGCACATCCCTCAGCATGTGTTCCCTTATATTCAGAAAAGCTTCCGTAATCCTTTCCTTCATATTTTTCGGGGTAGATGGTGGATATCTATAAACTTCTTGCTTAACGTAGCCCCATAGAAAGAAGTCCATCGTTGTTATATCTGCTGATCTAGGATGCCAAAATATTGGCCCATCACGACCGATACAACGATTGTCACTCGAGGTGTCCAAATAGTTACCCACACGATTATGATAATGCGCAGGTGCGCCGCCATGTTGGAAGTACATAAGCATCCGAGTTTGCAGGTTGACATCCTCCAAAAGCAGATCAAAATACAAAGTATTCTGCATCTGTTAATTTGTTGTCGAAAAAGAAAGGCCGATAACTTGTTTGCCAATAACTCCTCCCCAAACGTTCAAGCTCCATTTATTTGGGAAATCTATTTGCCTAACCCAGTAAGTTGCCTCATCGCTAAAAAGAACCTAATCCAGGAAAGTAGTGCCTTCAGTCGCTTTATTCAGTATTATTCTACTAAACTCCATTCGAGCTGCGAAATCCTGGGGACGCACGCATTGATGCAAGCATAGGTAATAGGGATGGTACCTATGCTTGTGAATAATTCTTTGGACAGAAGTTCTGCATATATCAGTTTCTGCTCCAATTTGCCGTGCACTTAAATGGGGATTTTGCTGCAACTTTAATAGAACCTCCAACTGATTAGCCTCATTGGTGACATTTATACATTTTTTACTACATTCCACTGCTCCACTTGTTTCAAAACGTTCTCGTAGTATGGAAAATGTTTCCGGCCTTGGATGTCGCATATTAGGGTACCGTTGCTTCGCCCAAAAAGAACACCATATTCACAATTTCTTCTGTAGAAAAATTCATTTTCAAACACGTTTTTATTATAATGCTCACAAAGCTAATTTTAACAGTTTGTAAATAATCAACAATTCATTTGTTTCCAAGGACCATGCGAGATATTTTATGGAATTGAGCCGTTCCATAAAAGACGTGCTAATAACCGAAAAACTAGTCGTAAAAACCCTTATGTGTCTAGTATCAAAAAAAGGTATCAAAAAATTGAATCCAAACTTGCACAAATATATAGAGTGATGCATTTGAAATTTTTGAGGAAAAGCACAATTTGCGTTTTTGACCACCCTAAATGAGCAAAAGTTAAAATTAGAAAAAGTAACAAACAAGCTAAAAGCTGAGGTGCGTAAGTTTTTTTTTGATACAAAATTCAGCACTCCAAATTTCAAAATGACGGACTGAGGGGCTGCCGAATTAGGGTTTTTTTCTAGATAAAACACCTTATGTCTCAGTAGCTAATTATCAAGACCACATAGTATGTTATATCAATTTTCATCTTTTGAATTGGTTTATCCAAATATGCAATAAAATTTTAAGCATTCTATTTGAAAAATCACAACTTTGAGATGTCGAAATTGGAATACCCTGTATAATGGCCAATATTTTAGAAATGTGCCCTCAAATGTCGTGTGTAACATACCGTAAATATGTTTTCCCAAAATGTATTTGCTTATGAGTAATATTCCGTCTACGCATGGATGGGCCACCCTGTATATATATAGAAAGAGAAAATAATCACGTTGATTTTGCCCAGTATTTTCTTATTTCTTATATATAAGTATATATATATATATATATATATATAGGTGAAAAAATTAAAGCTTCCGCCTTTTGTTGGGTACTTCGACAAAATTTAAGCAAAGAGGACTCTTTATACTTTTTTTAATTCTCTCTAGCTTTCAATGGACTTTGCCATCATCATCAGGAGCTGCAATTAGAATGATAACAGTAGCAACAAAGGTGTAAAATGAATTTAAATTGACTCAACTTACAGTAGTATGTGAGGATGTTGCTAATTGTTGTTTACGTATATTATGAGGGAAACGTCCAGTAACCTGGTGAGAGCTGGATAGATTGTACAATAGTCAAACTTATATAAAATATGACAAGAACAAGTTAAAAACAGATTAAAAATTATTTAAAAAATTAGAGCATTACATCGTGAAGCCACTTGATGATTGCACAAATTAGTGGTCATGGAATGATGAGTGACATGAAACCCTTTGACAGAAGGCCGAAGGATGTCAATGTCAGTATTGAAAGATGGAACGAATTGTGGGCGTGTGCCAAAACGTTGCCAAATCACTTCAGATGATGAGATTTTCAGAATTTTATGTTAGAATTTGTTAAACCGACCAGAGGCAGTTGAATAAACTATATTATTATTAATGGGAATTTGAATTAACAATTATTAATAAATCGTGAGGAGAGAATTATTATATTTTGAGTGGAATGAAATTTACTGGTGGAATCGGCCAAAACACAGATTCTAATTATGGTTGTGAAGGGTTGAAATTTGGGGAGATATGTAAGTTCTCCAATTTTTCGCAGTTTAGCAAATATGAGTAAATGACACTCAGTTGTTTAACATCTGTCTTTTTGTTGATACAGTTGTTATTCATGAAAATGTGGGACATTTCCAGGAATAAACGTTTGGAAAGGTGTTTTTCTTTATCAAGAACTTTGATACTTGTGTAATTCATAGAATGCCCTGTTGTGTTAACATGAGATGCTAGAGCGCATCTTTCAGGATGAAGCCTAGCATCACTTTTGTGTGATGTAATCCTTCCTTTAAGAGATCTGGAGGTCTGACCTATGTATATTTGGTTGCAGTTGTTGCAATTGATGGAGTAGACTGTGTTGGTTAAGCCAAGCAGCGGGACTTTGTCTTTCATTTTTGAAAAAATGCAGTTTATAGTGAGGACGGATTTGCAAGCAATTCGAAAGTTCAAAGGACTGCACAATCTGATCAGCTTAGGGGTCAGTTCCTTGATGTAGGGCAGGACAGCAAAACCAGGTCTGGAGTCCGGGTTGGTGCTTGTACTGTTAGGATTGATGTTATTATTGGGAATTACATCAGTTCCGTTATTAGGGGTTGTGCGACTATTACCTGCATCACCAGAGTTCGGCAAAACATTGGAAGGTGAACTAAAAATGATCTTGTTAATCAGACACTTCGGATAACCATTATTGATGAACAGTTTTGATAGTTTACGTAAATTTGAGGTGTGGAAGGTATTATCTGAGATGCTGATTACCCTTGTTTTCATCTGTTTTACCAAATTGATTTTAATCCCTAGCTTATGGTATGACCTGAAATTGAGAAACCGACCTGAGGCCATAGGTTTCTGGTACCAGTCTACCAATAAACAGTTGTTGTTGGTGCGAATGAGTCTTGTGTCTAGAAAGGGGACAGACAGGTTCTCATCTTCTTTTTCAATGGTAAATTGGATGTAGGGGTCATAGCTGTTGAATTCTCTGACAATACCATCCAGACCTATGGAAGGGAGGCATAAAATAATGTCATCTACGTATTTTTTTATGAAGAAGAGGTTATAGGGTAGTGTCGGAATAACAGTATCAAGCAGATCATCCATGACATATTAGGTCATACCATAAGCTAGGGATTAAAATCAATTTGGTAAAACAGATGAAAACAAGGGTAATCGGCATCTCAGATAATACCTTCCACACCTCAAATTTACGTAAACTATCAAAACTGTTCATCAATAATGGTTATCCGAAGTGTCTGATTAACAAGATCATTTTTAGTTCACCTTCCAATATTTTGCCGAACTCTGGTGATGCAGGTAATAGTCGCACAACCCCTAATAACGGAACTGATGTAATTCCCAATAATAACATCAATCCTAACAGTACAAGCACCAACCCGGACTCCAGACCTGGTTTTGCTGTCCTGCCCTACATCAAGGAACTGACCCCTAAGCTGATCAGATTGTGCAGTCCTTTGAACTTTCGAATTGCTTGCAAATCCGTCCTCACTATAAACTGCATTTTTTCAAAAATGAAAGACAAAGTCCCGCTGCTTGGCTTAACCAACACAGTCTACTCCATCAATTGCAACAACTGCAACCAAATATACATAGGTCAGACCTCCAGATCTCTTAAAGGAAGGATTACATCACACAAAAGTGATGCTAGGCTTCATCCTGAAAGATGCGCTCTAGCATCTCATGTTAACACAACAGGGCATTCTATGAATTACACAAGTATCAAAGTTCTTGATAAAGAAAAACACCTTTCCAAAAGTTTATTCCTGGAAATGTCCCACATTTTCATGAATAACAACTGTATCAACAAAAAGACAGATGTTAAACAACTGAGTGTCAATTACTCATATTTGCAAAACTGCGAAAAATTGGAGAACTTACATATCTCCCCAAATTTCAACTCTTCACAACCATAATTAGAATCTGTGTTTTGGCCGATTCCACCAGTAAATTTCATTCCACTCAAAATATAATAATTCTCTCCTCACGATTTATTAATAATTGTTAATTCAAATTCCCATTAATAATAATATAGTTTATTCAACTGCCTCTGGTCGGTTTAACAAATTCTAACATAAAATTCTGAAAATCTCATCATCTGAAGTGATTTGGCAACGTTTTGGCACACGCCCACAATTCGTTCCATCTTTCAATACTGACATTGACATCCTTCGGCCTTCTGTCAAAGGGTTTCATGTCACTCATCATTCCATGACCACTAATTTGTGCAATCATCAAGTGGCTTCACGATGTAATGCTCTAATTTTTTAAATAATTTTTAATCTGTTTTTAACTTGTTCTTGTCATATTTTATATAAGTTTGACTATTGTACAATCTATCCAGCTCTCACCATGTTACTGGACGTTTCCCTCATCCTATACGTAAACAACAATTAGCAACATCCTCACATACTACCGTAAGTTGAGTCAATTTAAATTCATTTTACACCTTTGTTGCTACTGTTATCATTGTAATTGCAGCTCCTGATGATGATGGCAAAGTCCATTGAAAGCTAGAGAGAATTAAAAAAAGTATAAAGAGTCCTCTTTGCTTAAATTTTGTGGAAGTACCCAACAAAAGGCGGAAGCTTTAATTTTTTCACCTAACTGGTCTAGACGACAATGACCACGTCTCAAGTTATATATATATATATATATATATATATAGAGGTGAAAAATTAAAGCTTCCGCCTTTTGTTGGGTACTTCGACAAAGATTTTAAGCATAGAGGACTCTTTATACTTTTTTATTCTCTCTAGCTTTCAATGGAATTTGCCACTCGATGATTGCACCTAGTGGCTTCACGATGTAACGCTTTCATGTTCTAAAAATTTTTAATCTGTTTTTAACTTGTTCTTGTCACACAGTTGTGTGTATTTTATATAATTTTGACCATTGTACCATTTATCCAGCTTTCACCATGTTACTGGGTGTTTCCCTCATCCTGAACGTAAACAACAATTAGCAACTTCCTCACATACTACTCTCCTGATGATGATGGCAAAGTCCATTGAAAGCTAGGGAGAATAAAAAAAGTATAAAGAGTCCTCTTTGCTTAAAATTTTTTGTCGAAGTACCCAACAAAAGGCGGAAGCTTTAATTTTTCACCTAACTGGTCTAGACGACAATGACCACGTCTCAAGTTACATATATATATATATATATATATATATATATATATATTTTCACGATTTTAAGTAATGCTCATGGCGCAGCCTGTATAGACGGTGCGCTCTACTGTTGATTGTTAAGGCTTATATTAGCTATGACGCATAACACTGCTTCTCCACTGCCCGTATATTTTCTCTGGATGTGTGTTCCATGCGATTTAATATTCGCAGGTTATTTAGCATAAGTCGGTAAGTTGATATTCCTCTATCGCATTACGTCCGGTGAGTTTAGCTGACCGAGTGGCTGTAGATGCCGCGCGGCGTACGTACGACGGCCGAAGCCGGCCAAAGCATTTTCTGCACCAATGCATCTGCCGCGAGCTGCAGCTTCCCTGCTGCACTCAATGCTCGTTGCTGAAACCTAATACCCAAATGAGCCGCTCCATGGTTGCAAAGCGGTCGTGCCAGTCTCCAGCCACTCATTCGGTCCCTTGCCTGCCGAGCTTTTCATATATACTTTACTTATTCTGAACATGTACCCGTGTCAGACAAAGGAAGTAGTGCGGAGGCTAGAAGAACATTGTCGAGCGGTGTCTAGCTTATAGAGATCTCAATGCAATTATGAGGCTTTTATAATGTGGATATGCTATTGATTAACGTATTCTACACGTGAAGTCATATTTACAGGAAATATACTAAGTGACATATAAATCCGAACACCCAGTTTAAATGGTTTTATTTTAACAAAATTTTGTATAAGTACTTAATGAAGCATAATAAGTAAATAATAAAAATTTAAAAATGATTGCACTGCCTTAAAGCCCTTTGACCTTTAATAATGTGTGGATGCACCCTGACGTGCTACGCATTCTCCAACGCGCCTAGGCATGCTTCTGATCAGGTGGTCAATGTCCTCCTGTGGTATCTCATTCCAGGCAACCACTACCTCCTCTCGAAGTGCTTCTAGAGTCTGAGGAGGACGTTGCAAATTGAGCAATCTCCTACCCATCATATCCCACACGTGCTCAATTGGGGATAAGTCGGGAGATCTTGGTGGCCTTGGTAACAATGTGACATCATTATGTTGAAAGAAGTCCATTGTGACTCTTGCAACATGTGGTCGGGCATTATCTTGTTGGAAAGTTGGATCTGCCAGGGTGTCAAGATAGGGTAAAAGATGGGGTTCTAGAACTTCGTGGATATAACGCTGCGCGTTCATGTTACCTCTGATGAAGATTAAAGGTGACCTGAAACCATAAGCTATAGCACCCCAAACCATAACTCCAACAGTGTGATAAACATGTCTTTCAACAAAAAACAGTGGATTCCTCCTTTCACCACGTCGCCTTCTAACCCTGGCACAACCATCGTGCATGCCTAAACAAAATCGAGACTCGTCACTAAAGACAATACTGTTCCATTCCTGATCCCAGAGTGACCGTTGTCTGCACCACTCAAGGCGATTACGTCGGTGTTCTCGAGTTAAAGGGAGGACCCAGTGTGGCCGGTATGAAAACAAGCCAAAACTTCTCATTCGTCGGTAAACACTTCGCATGCCAATAGGTCTTCCGTGTTCTGCAAACCATTCATTTGCAATGGACCTGGTAGTGGAGAAACGGTCCCTTAACGCCAATAATCTTGGGCGGCGATCTTCACGGTCTGTTGTTCTACGGCGGCGTCCAGTGCCCCTTGCTCTTTGCGTACGGCCTTCTCGAAGCCATGCCTGACAACACCTAACCACAGTGTCTACACTTCTTTGCACTCTAACTGCAATTGCCCGAAAAGAAAGTCCAGCTTCCCGAAGTCCCACTATACGGCTCCTATCAAACTCACTAAGTTGACGAAATCGTACAGGTCTCCGTACCCTAGGCATCGTAACCGATCGTAAAGGATGTCAAGAACCAAAATCCGCCAACGTTGATTCTTTACTGCGCCTGAAATATTCATTTTTAGAGCGTTAGTGAATTAAAAAAAAGCAGTATAAAAACCGGAATGTCCAACTGATAAGGCTGAAAATTTTTTTACTTGTTATTTACAGTAAGATAAATACATTCACCAACTTTTATTAAAATAAAACCATTTGAACTGGGTGTTCGGATTTATATGTCACTTAGTATAGCTTAAAACGTGCTAGCAGGGTAATGGTAAGTTGAAGGTGTAAGACCTCAATAAATATATTCTCCCACGCACAAGCATTTGCTTCTTATGGTGTTGTGTATTTTTATTACGGGAGATGCTTTTTTTCATCTGCTCCTAAATTGTATTTTTTCCTCAATAAACATTATTATTATGATTGTTATTATTTTATTATTAAGTTTCACAGGTTAGAAAATTGTAAACATAAAAATTAGGTAAAATTGTCAGTATTAGGAAAGGTGCTGTTTGATGAATAATAGAACTAGTATAGAAATCACATTCTAAAAAATATAAATAATATATATAGTTACAATTATTATGCAACTTGATGTTTGAGCCTTCTGCAGTGAACACATGGTAAAACAGTTTCAATTTAATTAGATGTCAAATAGAACTGACGATATTGCATAGTGACGAGATAGGTGTAAAGCAGACTACAGAAAATTTCATGGTACAGAAAACGGTCTGATTGAGCAAAAAAAAACTGCCGATATCCAACGAATTCGTAAAAGCCTACATTTCATTCAATATCAGCATCATGTTTCCATGCCTAGGGGTTACAGGTGCAGGTTTTCCTTTTTTATTTCCCAGAAATTTTCATAAATTGTGTTTTAAGAGGCCGTTCAGCGTGCGGCCGGATGTCGGCTGGAATATTGCCCGGTCCGGAGGCACCGACCGAGGGTTGTGTCGGTTCGCTCGTGATATGTTTGCAACTTTAAGGCAGCCATTGTATGCGGGACGCATATGCGGGCTCACAGCTCTGATGCTATGTTGAGGCGAACCCGTCCTAATGTATTCATGCGTTATGCGGCCTCGGCTCGTTTGCTCCCTTTTTATACATAAAATACGTTTTGTAACGTCTAAGAATGCTCTTCAGTTGAAGACGTCAGCAAAATGTAACGTGGATTACTTTGTTGAAAATGCCTAGCCAAAAACCGAAACAATCTTAGGCGATAATTAGTCCATACCCACTATCTGAGATATTATACAGTATCAAAAACTCTCAGTTGTGCAATCTCTAGACAGCAGATACCACGGTATCTATCAGATAACTGTGAATTTATTTACCTAGTTCAAATCACTGTATATAGCAGGCTAGTACAGCCAATCTGAAACTAAATCAAGGGTGGATTTCACCAAGATTGTCAAACCAACAGTCCATCATTCTCCACTTATAGGGTAGCAGTCCGTCAAATACAGCGAATGAGCTTCAAGTTTCAATCAAAAAATGTTAGCAACCAATAGCTATGAAATGTTGAAAACAAAATACGGTCAAAGTATGAGATGACAGTTTGTCATTAAATATTGAGAAATTACATATAATTTAGTCCAAATTTAAAAAAGTGTTCGATTTTTGAATAAAATTAATGTTTTTGTTTAATGTTGTCGATAACTTATTCATGTTTATATTACTTTCTTCAATTGATATGCGATTTTACTGATTTAACATCACCTACCGTGTGTTTTTTCCTATAAACCTCTTGCAGATAGCCATGAAGCACCTACCTGATGACAGGCTCCATCAAAAATTTCATAGATATTGCTCGTTTCCAAACATTAATTCATTTACTTGCCGTTCATCAGTACCATTATAGCACCGTCGATTGTTATTCCCACAAAACCATTCAGGATTTTTGATATCCGTACATTCATAAAGTCAAATATTTTTTGGTTGTTCAGAAACTGAACAAAAATCCACACTATATTTACAGCGATTAAGGAATACTCAAATATATGTCGTACAGCTACCGGAAAACTTAAAACCTGCAAAAAAAACAGAATTTGCAATAAATTTCTTGTTTCACTCAGTACACGTTCTAGGTTAGATTTATATTAGACACTATTTGAATAACATTTCAAAGCTTCCCAACGAGTGACTCATGTGGAGTAAGCTCCGCCAACTATTGAAATATACTCTGCTATGCTTTATAAGACTATACGTGATATTTTTCCCAAAATCATTGCACAACAAACAAATGTAAATTTAAAATTATTTCCCTGACACCGCAAAATAGCTCCGCTGGTAGCTCGGGTTATACATCTTGAGAGCAGGGATGTCCGATACGATACTATATTTAGAAGTATCGATACTTTAGCTTCCCATACCCGATACTTTGGATCGATACTCTTATATAAGACACTTGGGTATATCGATACATTTCATGAGTATCGTCATATGTCGATCCGGACTGTGTCAGAAAGAGTCACTAACTTCAGATCACTTTTCTCCTTTGTTTGCTTCTGCTGGATATCTATAGATTTATTCCAATATTTTAGAGTATTGATGCTTCCTAAAACGATAAGAATCGATACATACCGATACGTTTCTAGGATCTAAACATCCCTAATCTTGACAGCTTGTCGTTCTTGTCAACTGGGCTGCAGGGTGTTGCCTGCTATCTTACATTTTGCTAAAATGACAAATATAAGCTTCAAATGAAATATTGACGAATATGAACGGATATGCATAGAATTTAGAATATAAATTTATATTGCAAATTTTAGATTGTCTATGCATGGACTTGAACCGGCTTTTTCGGTATGACATCATTCTCCACGATTTTTCAAAATAATTTAAATATTTCTATACCTGCCGAGAAAGAGCTGAAATCAAAAATAAAGCTAAAAGTTAATTTTATGTAGGCTTCATAGTTTTATGCGCCATATCAATCATACATATGCATACAGACTCAGGCAGTCGGGTACATGAGAGGTGTAGATTTGGGTTTTCTATGATTACGAACGCACTTCCTCATCCCTTACTCCGCTTGCCCTGAACTCATTTTTGTACATACAAAAGGTACAGACTGGTAGATTACTGTCATTACCTCATCACCGGACAAGCAATAAAGAAACCTAAACCTGTCTGTTTTCAAAATAAATATTTAATTAAAAGGTGAGTTCATGAGTTCAGGGGTAAAACAAAAATATATTCATAATCCTATAAGCAAGAATCGAAAAAGGAGTTTCCAGAATGGTTGCAAGGTGCATTGAAAGAGCAACCAGTATACACATTGTGGAAGTTGTAATATAGAACTATGCCCTCAAAAAACATGCTGTGTCCGCGCCCATCACAATAACAGACGTTTTTCATGACTTGGTCGACGACTGATCTTGGGACGGTATCCACCTTATACCGAATTCAACGACACTATTTACCGATTCCGTTTTTTTGCCAGTCCGACAACACTGCAGATGTGCAGATCACTTTAAAAGCAATTGATATACCAGACGTGTTATAATAATAGAAGTAGTAAGAAAATATAACAATGTTCGGAGATATATTTTCATAAATAGGTATTTTTGATTCTGACTTATAATATCTAGACGATGAATAATTGGTGGATGCGGATAATTTTATAAATATCGATGTTTTACATTTGGTGTGGATTTCTAGATCATAAATGGGCAAACATTGTTTTTGATGTAACAAGAGATGATGAACCAGTTGAAATACGTTTTATATCCCTTTTTTGCAAAATAAGAAAAATCGGTACATTTCTACAGGTACGTATTATGTACAACACCCAGTACTTGGTATACAGGCAAAACTAGATTGCCATGCATGAATAGTCGTCAAAAACAGTGAAAACATCATACCAAATATAATAGCTAGAAAATCGACCTATTATTTCTCTCATTTTCATTTGTCCATTTAAATAACTGACCGTCTTTTGTGAAATGATAGATATTTGAAAATCTATGAAAGTTATCCTAATTATAAAACACAAACACAGACTATTATATCTATAATGTAACCGTTTTTTCACGACGTTATTCAATATTTCAATAGAAATCACTGATATTCAGAGAGCTTTGACAGCTTCCGTCAAACTGCATTTCGATAAGGTCTTTTCCTATTAGTTCAACTGACCGTCAAATATTAATGTTGGTGAAATTGGACCTAAGACTTGTGGAAAGGAACCTCCATTACTGAAGAAAATGTTACCACCGATCTCCGTGCAGCAGTAGTGTACATCAAACTTTCTAAATCAACGCTTGTTTAAAAACAAAGTGAAATATTCAAAGATATTTAAAAAAATACCTAACGTAGCCACAATTTCTCTTCACTCAGATCATGTTACCAGACCGTTCCTGTAGCGGATATTAAATGAAATTATCAGGGGCAAAGCATTGATATAGTTGTCGCTACCGTTCTTGCCAGGTCAAAGTAAAACTACCAGTATCCCCCCATCTATCTCCAACTCCCTCATACATACACATGCAACCTACCCCTGTGTGTGGTCGTTTGTTCGGTAACCTCAAAGACATACATTCTTTAGTTGTGTGTCTCCGTCTCGAAAACTTTGTCGTTACGTTTGAGTGCCCGTCAACCATTTTTGTCAGAGTGACAACTTACTCGACATCGTCGTGCAATTCGACTTGTCCTGTTATCAGTCGTCAATATTAAATTGTACAATGCCCGGAAGTACGATCAATGAAGAAGACCAACAGCTCGTGCTAGATTCATTAGAGTATTTCCAGGAAGAGAATGAAAACAGAGGTCCCCTGTTAGCCGCTTCATGTGTACTGGAGAGAGTAGTAGAAGCGCTGAAGATTGGTCTGCGTAGTCTTCCGCTCATGGTAGAGATATTTAGTGTAAAAATGCCGTTTAATGAAAAATCAAAGTTCTTACGTCGGCGCAGCTTGCCACTTTGCAGTAGGGCAATACGAGCGAACAACTGGCAAATCTGCTGAGGTAGCATTTGATGTGCATACCCTCATGAAGATCCTTAAGTGATAGTGCCTGGAAAGAAGCTGCACTGCACTTGAAAACAAGTGAAAGTGCTGGTTAAAGAGATACTCGAAATCGTGCTGTCTGTAGTAAATGAATGCTTGTGAACGGGAGTTTTTTCCGAAGAGGTGGAAGGAGGCTGGTCTGGTACTCATCCATAAATGTCCTAAACCCACCGATAGAGATGTCAAAAATAGACCACTGTGTATGCTGAGTTCATTTGGAAAGCTACCAGAACGACTGATAGAAGGTAGGCTGAGAAAATACGTTGTGGAAAAGAACAGGCTGTCGCCTTCGCAACATGGTCTTAGAAAAGGAAAGTCTGCCAAAGATGCATTTAGTGCAGAGGCACAGCAACCTCAAAAAAGTGACATTTTGTTACCTGTCAATAGAAACTTTTTTCTCGTCACAGAAAATAACTTTTCCCATAACTAACATGAGAAATATCCATTAATGACAACATTGCCCTATCGTACTCGACCAATACTGATGTATTGTAATATTTTTCAACGCTACAATCATACTTGTATTTAGACTACTATGTCAGTTGCTTCATCAGGATACATGAGCCTAAGAATTTCTTCAGTCTTTCAGGTGTGTTAATTTTAGAATTTAATAGAATCCGGCAAGATTAGGAGAGATAATTCATAGGCGAAATCTTAGGGGGTAAAGCGATATTTGCCTTATCTGCATAGTATGGGCCTTCATAGGGCTCATAAGCAGGTCTGGAGAAGCCCACGGTCACAGTAATATTCGCGGACCCATGCTGTCCTGCTTGTTACAATAACTGAGGAGCGGAAGAGATGTACCAGTAAAGAAAATGTTCTCCACTCTTGTGTCCCAGGGGCCATGCTCGGAACCCCGGGGCATCAATTTCACCCTCTGTTGCTCCTGAATGGATGTGGCCCTTGGCAAATTAAGAAATTGAATAGGCTACTTGAATCATATCTAATTTCATAGAATAAATGAGTACTTCTTACAGTATTTGGCTTACGAAAACATAATACATATAGGTATTAATGTTTGAAAGCGCAAGATGGATCTATAAGTCCAACTTAGACGAAATATATTTTTGATTTTTAATATCAAACGGTGAAAATACTATTGGCCCAGATGTAACATGATATAAATTGTAAACAAAGAAAAGTCATCCATCAGTAAACATTTTTATGATTCGTAGAAGCAAAAAATACAAATTTTTCCTAAACTTGACACGTTAGTAGTTGGTAATATGTTTGCCTTCAACCCAGATGTCTGCTCTCCTAGGCTGAGGAGCATCCAGACTTCTATGTAGATACAGTGTATCCGATAAAATGATAGATATGAAAGGAATGAATAGGTACACTTACATGATCGCTCTTTTCAGAAGTTATTCAAAACATGTGTCATAACCTCTGAATGATTTTATGTAATTATTTATTTTTTTCTTACACATCTGCAACATCCATTTCAACTCCAACGAGAACCTAAAATATGTCCCGAACATAAGGTATGCTCCAAGCAAGATACAGTGTTGCGTGTAATTATTTCCATGGATACTCTAATCCGCACCTTTCCGTTTTCTCACTCTTGGACGATACAGCAACGACAATTACTATATTTTCCATATGAACTAGTAGATGTCAGTTTATATGTTTGAGAAGTAATGCTATTATTGTCACCTGCTGTTTACAGATGGTATGACATAAGAGCACGTTAATAAGATGGACAGCGTTTACGTCAGTCTAAGAAAAACATATATATATATATATATATATAGGTAAAAAATTAAAGCTTCCGCCTTTTGTTAGGTACCTCGACAAAATTTAACCAAGGAGGACTCTTTATACTTTTTTTATTTTATTCGCTCTAGCTTTCAATAGTCTTTGCCATCGTCATCAGGAATCAGGAGCTGCAATTACATTGATAACAGTAGCAACAATAGTGTAAAATGAATTTAAATTAACTTAGGCCCAATTTCACCAACAACAGTCCGTTATTCTCCACCTATAGGGTAACAGACTGTCAGATACAGCGAATGAACTTCAAGTTCCAGTCAACAAATTTTAGGAACCAATAGCTATGAAATGTTGAAAACAAAATACTGTCAAAATATGAGATGACAACTTGTCATTGAAACATCACCAGCTTATTGAATATTAAGAAATTACATATAATTCAGTCAAAATTTTAAGAAATGTTTAATTACTATTGTTGATTTTTTATTCATGTTTATATTACTTTCTTCAATTGAACTGTGATACTGGGTGTTTTTTCCTATAAACCTCTTGCAGATAGCCATTAAGCACCTACTTGATGACGGGCTCTACCAAAAGATATTGCTCGTTTCCAAACATTCATTCATTTAGTTGCCGTCCATCCGAACCATTATGGCACCTTAGATTGATATTCCCACAAAACCATTCAGGTTTTTTGAAATCCATACATCCATAAAGTTGAATATTTTTCGTTGTTCAGGAACTGGACAAATATCCGCACTATATTCAACAGCGATTAATAAATTCCGAAATATACGCTTTAAAGCTACCATAAAACCTAAAACCTGCAAAAAAAGACTAAAAATTTGCCATATTTTTCTTTTTTCACGAGTACACATTCTAGGTTATATTTATACATTATTTGACTACAACTGATTATTGCATTTCAAGGAGCGACACATGTGTGGGATCTGTCAACTCTTGGTACCAGTCACAAAACATATTATACTCTGAAGGTTTAATTCCATGCTATTCAATGACAACACGGTGACTTGTGTGGTTATCAGCGGCCATTTTGTGAGGGTGGAACAGGGTTGCCAGATTGTGCATTAATATAATGTTTCACCCTCCTGGTCCCAGTGGAGTAAGTTCCGCCAACTGTTGAAATATACTCTACTATGCTTTATAAGACCATTCGTGACATTTTTCCCAAAATCATTGCACAACACTTGAAAAAATGCAAATGAAAATTTAACATTATTTCCTTGACGCCGCAATATAGCTCCGTCGATACCTTGGCTTTCACCATGTTACTGGGTGTTTCCCCATCCTTAACGTAAACAACAAATAGCAACATCCTCACATACTACTGTAAGTTAATTTAAATTCATTTTACACTATTGTTGCTACTGTTATCAATGTAATTGCAGCTCCTGATGATGATGGCAAAGACCATTGAAAGCTAGAGAGAATACAAAAAGTATAAAGAGTCCTCCTTGCTTAAATTTTGTCATAGTATCCAACAAAAGGCGGAAGCTTTAATTTTTCGACAATGGCCACGTCTCAAGTTATATATATATATATATATATATATATATATATATATATATATATATATATAATATATATATATATTAACTTGAGGTAGAAATTAAACTAATTATCGCTCAAAACACTACTTGTATTGCAAACAATCAATTCATATCTCATCACGTCAACTGACGTTCATGACCGACCGCTGCAAATCAAACAAAAACGGGTCAGGCATGCAATGTTTTTATCAACATCATTAAGATATGCGCGAGCAGACTGGCTCGGAAACATTTATCAGGTGACAAAATATTAAATAATACTGAACATTCCTAACACGGCCTCGTGCGAAAAAAAATATATTAATTGCAACTACAACAAGTAAACATATCAACCTTTTAAGGTTCCAAAATTAACATGTCAACCATTTGGGGTTCGAAAATAAACATATCAACCATTTAAGGTTCCAATATAAACATCCGGATACTTGAGTATTAGCTCTCTCTTACCAAACATCAATGAATTGTAGGTAAAACCAATCCAAAATCAGAAAAATGTCACAGTCTTTGGCACGCACGGTATATCCCACTTCTGATGGTAACTTGAGGTCGAAATTAAAGTAATTATCGCTCAAAACACTACTTGTATCGCACACGAACAATTCATATCTCATCACGGCAACAGAAGTTCATGACCGACCGCTGCAAAAAGCAAACAAAAACTGGTTAGGCATCCAATGTTTTCATCAACATCATTAAGATAAGCGCGAGCAGACCGGCTCGGAAACATTTATCAGGTGAGACAAAATACTGAGCATTCCTAACATATACAGGGTGACTTCGAAGTTGAGTCATTTATTTTAACAGTGAGTAGATCTGATCAAAAGAAATGTTTTTTTCCTTTACCATTTTTCTGGTAAAATTAAAGTAACAAAGTTATAGCCCTTTGAAAATTTAGAGTACCGCCCTGTCTCAATAATATCATGTACTCGTGTTTGGCAAC
This sequence comes from Acanthoscelides obtectus, assembly GCA_963669975.1. Lineage (NCBI taxonomy): Eukaryota > Metazoa > Arthropoda > Insecta > Coleoptera > Chrysomelidae > Acanthoscelides > Acanthoscelides obtectus. The sequence goes on from CAVLJG010000009.1 coordinate 16,760,590, forward strand.
AACGGATATAATCCACCTTATCGGTTCATCGCATCGGAAACAAAAAAGCGAAAGAATTTGGAACGATGTTTATTTTATTCAGTTCAGTTATACATACAATCAGTGTCAGTCGCGTGTGAATAGTATCTGTTGCGTGGCTCAAACGAAATAAAAAATGGCACATGTTTATGCGGATCGGTTTCCCAATCGAGTGCAACCAACCCCTCGTGCCTTTGTTAATGTAGTACAACGGGCTCGTGAATCAGGTGACTTCAGACCTCACAGGGGACCTCACGATCAAATACAGGTCCGCACTGAAATACTTGTCGGGAGGATACTTTATAAAACAAGGTAAAAATTTTTTTTTATTTTTTTTTTATTTTTACACACATATTTTGGTTTATCTTCCTTCTACAATCATTATCTGAAAATTAATGACTCAACTTCAAAGTCACCCTGTATATCTTACGATCTTACAGGTCTGAGCAAATACATCAGTATCCATTTTTTGGTCTATTAGTTTAAAAATATTAACTATTCAAGACCTACTTACAGAAATAGTGTCATCTAGCCTATTGTGTCAGGGAAATACCATCTAAGTTCCAAAAGAAATAAACAGGACCATAAAAACCATCAACAAATGATTCAAAAACTTTCCCACGTGTAATCATCAGTTGGAAAAGGTCTTTAAAAATGTAAAACCTTCCGACCAAAAGGGTGTATGAGAGCGGAGCTTTTTCCTCGGGCCCTCTCTCATTATTTACGGAACCTCTTATTTGGATTGATTTGGATTTAACGCACGCTTACTCTAGAAACGGAGGAAATGTAGTCTATAAAGTAAGTCGTATTTTTCTTACTCGAGACTAAAAGATGCACTTCTAGGATTTAGATGATCAGACATATAAAGGAATATTCTTGTAGTACCCCGACGAGCAATGGTAAACGTCAATTAGGTACTTTTATACAGGGTGTTCCTAAATGATATGCGAATATCTAAGGGTATGGATCTACATGAAAAATTAATGTCAGCTTGCTTTATAACCTATGGTCCAAAAACTCGGGGTATTGAAGTTTTAGGAAAAAATGGAAATTAATTAATATTTTCAGAACCGCTTCAAATATTTCACTGGTATTCAGTACGTAGTGCAAGTTAAGAATGTTGCATATTTTTCAATGCAAAAATAATTGTTAGCTTTAACAGTGGCGTGCGTACCGGTAGTGACTTCACATTTTTTAAGAAAAAAATAAAAATAATAGATTTCAAGTCCGCGTTCAATTTCAAACAATTGATTTCACGTAAATTGTTTTCCTTCGATGCGCCATTTTTTAGTAAAAAAATAAAAACCGTTCGGTTGTCTAGCCTGCACATTAGGGGTAATGAGCAACAACAACTGAGAACATTAACGTAACTTTAAAACCAACGAAATGATTACAAAAATTGTTGAAAATGGCCTCCTTCACTCAGTAAGCATGCTTCCGCCCTCCTTCTCATGGAATTGCGCACGCGTTGAAATATCTCTGGGGTGTTCTTTATTCTATCACAAGCTGCCACTATTCTTTCTCTGAATTCCTCTGCAGCGATTATGGGACTTGTGTACACTAGTGTCTTACGATAGCCTCACAAAAGTAGGTCTAAACTGTCGAGGTCTGACGACCTTGGTGGCCATTCTTGGGGCCCACCGCGGTCAATCCAACGATTTGGATAAACAGTTTGTAAATAATTGCGAACCGCTACAGTGAAATGCGCTGGTGCACCATCATGCATCTACCAAATCTTATTACTAACGGAACATCATCAAGCAGCAAAAGCAAGTGTTGTTGAAGAAAATTGAGGTAAGTCTGTCCGTCAGGTCGTCCCGGCAAGAAGAATGGGCCAATAAAGTGAAAGCCAATAATTCATGCCCATACGTTAACCGAAAATTGGTGTTTCAAATGGGTTTCGGTTACGGCATAAGGATTTCCTTCTGTCCACAAATGACTATTGTGGAAATTCTGAATGGCATTTCGAGAAAAAATAGCTTCGTCCGTAAACAAAATGATTGATTCAAATTGCGGATTTTGTATAATTTTTTGAAGATACCACTGAAAAAAGGCCACACGCCTTGGAAAATCAATGAGAAATATGGTAAGGATATAACAAAAAATCCACTAAAGTTCTCCAAACTATTTGACGGCAAATTTAAGTGTCTAGCGATCTTCCTCGTACTCGTTTCAGGATATTCTTCGACTTCGTGCAGCACTGCTTCCTTAATTTCAGGTGTTCTCACACTTAGAGGTCTACCTTCAGATGTTCCTTTTCGGACAGAACCAATTTCAACAAGACGACGATGGATATTAGAAAAGGTTCGACTATCTGGCAAAGCACGATCCAATTATCTCTGGTGATAAATCCGTCTGGCTTGCTCACCATTTCCCTCGGCAAGGCCATATACGTAGTGCATTTCCGCCATTTCTAAATTTGAATAATTCAACATTATTATCAAGATTGTGAAAAGTAAATAATGAAAGAGATGTCACAGCGAACAGATTTCAATAACAGAGACTTGTCAGATGTCAAAAGCCAGTGACATATTCCAGAGCAATTAGATATTTATTGCTAAATTGCATTCTTCAATTATTACATTAATTTTCTCGGACAATAGAACGGTTTTTTTTATACTCTAACTACCACGAAGGCCTAAGGCCTAAGCACCCATTGGGTACCGTGGGGCTATAGGGGGATATATGGGAAAGAGGGGGATGCCACACGGACTCTGTCGAGGGAACACGTGTGCACGCAACATGCACACATTCTGGCTCCGCCTACGAGAACCGCCGGATGGTACCTCCGCGTTCGACAGTCAGAGACCATCTACCACCTACGTTTTACAATGTTTCAAATACCCCCCTGAACAACTTGCATCAATAAAACCAGACATTACGTATATCGGGGAAATTGTGAGCTGTGGTTTTTAAGCTTTTAAGCTTGCTTAACTGTGTAAAAAGTCTGAAAAGGCTGCATTTTTGTATGATTTCCACCTTCTGGTCATCGGATATATGGACAAAGAGATCATCACTACCGTCTTCAGGGGTGATAAAGCCATGGCCTGTTTCTCTGCAAAATGATTTTATAGTATCATACAAATTCTTAGTCTTCAGTATCCTCTCACACATGGAGGGAGTTCTGTTTCGTTGTTAGAGGACTAGGAATTAAGTAGGCTGATGGAGAAGCTGGTTTATCATTTCCCGAGTCACCCTTAGACATTTTTATAGGATTCTACGAAGAATTTTGTACGAGAAATGGGAGAAAGAAAATTCAAAACTGAAGAAAGTTGCGTTTGGTAATCAGGGAAAGCAAAAAATCCTATTTTGTTACTCAAAAATGGCGCATCGAACGAAAACAGTTCAAGGAAGATCATTTGTTTTAAATTGAACGGGGAATTCAAAAATAATTTTTATTTGGCAAAGAAACCATTCGCGTACCATTTTTTTCTTGAAAAATATCGTAGTCAATACCCTTACGCACGCCACTGTTAAAGCTAAAAATTATTTTTGCATTGAAAAATATGTGGTGAGTGGTGATGGATCGTGGATTCACTGTTATGAACCAGAAAACAAACGACAGTCGGCAGTTTAGGTGTTCCAAGGTGAAGAAAAGTTCCTCTCAATGAGCAAAGAACTGTTACTGCGGATTGGTATACCACCATTTGTCTGCCAAAAGTCATCTCCGAGCTTCGAAATATTAACCCCGAAGCAAGAATCATCCTCCACCAAGACAATGCAAGCTCGCACACAGCCCAAAAAACAAGACAGTATTTAACGGAAGAAAACGTGGAATTATTGGACCATCCTCCATATAGTCCGATCTAAGTCCTAATCATTTCTTCCAAAAAATTAAAAACAGACTGCGTGGTCAAAGGTTCCAGTCACCAGAAATTGGTTTAAGCGCATGCAGATGTGTATTAATCCTCGTGGAGAATACGTCATTTAAAACTACCTACCTTTTTGTTTTACTTCCATATGCAGAACTTAAAAGACATCCTTCGTATTGTACACAACGCCCTGTTACCTGAAGAAGCGAGAATAAAATTAGATTCCACCAAGTTAATGAGTGTTTGATCAAGAGTCAGTTGGCCCTACTCCAACTTTATTACACAATACATGACTACGAGGTCTGCAAAATTAAGTGATGAGACTAACTTTTTTTCAATTTTTTATTGAAATATACACAGCTCTGGAGACACTTCGTCCACTCCTCATAGCAGTGCTGGAACTCCGGTACTTTAATAGCCTTCGGCTGTGTGTTTTAAACTGTCCCAAAATGTTTTTAACATCGGAAAGAAACAAAGTCACAAAGACTCAAGTCGTGCAAATAAGGAGCCTCAGGAGCTATAGGAATGTTTCTACTAGCCAAAAACTCGTTTATTGGTATTGCTGTGTGACAAGGAGCATTATCGTGATGCTACACCCAGGCGTTCCTGATCTGATGAACGGTGGTGTGAATTCATCTCTTTCTAGATCATTCAGACTGTCAACCGACGGTCTAAATCAGAGTTCCCCAAACTTTTTTGTGTCGTAGACCCCTTGCCATATTTTTCCGTGTTGGGTCGACCCCCTACTTACCTGATATTGATTTCCTGTAAATTTCTAACTGTAGCAAAGTTTAGTGTTAAAAACATAAAGTAAAAACACAAGTTAATTTATACATTTATTAATTGAATTTAAATTAAAACTACTCAAAATAGAATTTTGTATCTGTTATGTAAAATGTACTTAACATTAAATAAACAGGTGTCTGACCAATAAGTGCCCGCATTGAAAAAAAAATAAGAGGGATAATATAAAAAAAAGTGAAAAATAATTAAAAAAAAGTTTTTTACTTAAAATAGTACAATAAGCGAGTTCGTTTATTAATTATAACATAAACGTATGTCCCACAATAATTTCACTGTTAGTTTGATTAAATTCCGCTTCTTATACGTTTTAGTTATCTAAAAATAGGCAAAATATTAACGAATTTTAGTGTGTACCCATCCTTGAATTTTCTGAATAATTTGAAAAAAATATTTTCTATAAAGGGGGGTTCTTTAAAAAAATCAATGCGGGCATTTATTGGTCAGACACCAATAAACATAAAATAAACTATAAATAAAATAACATAAGCAATAAGTCAATATTTTTAGTGAGAAGGATGAACCTGATCTTTAATAATAAATTATCGATATTTGGCGTCAATTTTGTAAGGGTTAATCTTAAATCAATGACTAAATAAAGTGATTCAATCCAGCACTCAAATTTTTAGCAACTAAATGTTGTCGATGGATGACGCAATGTATTACCAACATCCCTGACACATTTTGTTTTAAATAGCTTATAAATCCACGATAACGTCCAACCATGGCAGGTGCTCCATCTGTAGCAACTGATATCATATTTGATAAAGGAATTGCTTTTTCAATGAAGTAATCCTTCAAAACATGAAATATTGATTCACCTTTAGTGTCGGTTATCAAAGTTTTTGCGAAGAGCAGTTCTTCGTAGATCTCTTGATTCATAATAATACGAACATATGCCAATAAGAATGCTGCATTATCAGGTAAAGTTGACTCGTCCAGTTGTATAGAGAAATGGGTCGTTTGCAAATAATTACATAAGAAGCTTTCAATATCAGAACTCATTTCATCAATACGTCTTTCAACAGTATTGTTGCTTAAGGGAATTATTTTAATAATATCAGATGCAGGTTTGTGTAAAACAGTTTTTAAAACCTTTTCAACGGCTGGCAAAATTAACTTCTCTCCGATAGTATGCGGTTTTCCGGATTTTGCTATAAGTAACGAGATATTGTAAGACGCCCGCAAACCATCGTCATTTCTTTGTGACGTCGAAGCGAACATTCTGTCCAGTGTAGGTCTCTCCTGAAATTCATCTTTGAGTGTTTGAAGGTATTTCAAATCTTTCTCTGTTTTATCAGGGTGGCACCTTCTCAGATGATCTTTCAGTTTAGATGGTTTCATAGCGTCATTGCCCAAAACTTTGTTGCATAAAAGGCACATAGGCGATTGTTTGTCCGGCAATGAGGGAATGAAGCCAAATTTCAAATAATCAACACTGTACTGTCTACATTTCTTTTTAGATTCGGACATGGCATCAGTCATCTGTGGGAAATATTAATTTATTTGAATAAGACACAAAATCCAGCAGCTGTATATTAAAAATATTTTTTGATTTTTCCGAAAACTTTCCATAATTCGAACATCTTCTTGCAACAATTAGCTCGAATTACGGAGATTGCACTGTAATTATATTACCGATTGCTAAAACCTTCAAAAAGAAACTACTGAGGAGTACTCGTGTAATTTTGCATGATTGAATATTTAACTACTAATAACTAAAGTCATGATTGGCGTAATTTATCTATCTTTGCCAACTGCGAGTACAAAACTAAAATTTAATAAAATATAATGTACTTACTTTTCTCCAGCACTCTCAAAAAAAATAACACTGACTCACTATAATTTGTGTGATATACTATCTGTTTATATTATATTAAAATATTTTCTTAGCACTTTCCTTTTCAAGATTCAGGAAACGAATAAACGTATTTGTCGCACATTCGTATTTATAGAGTGACGAATTGCACAAGTCAGTGCAAGGTAGCGAAGCTCTGAGACTGCGACTCTCAGGTTTTTACAAGTTCAAAATGTATTGCGACCACAAAGCGAATACCAACATCCTACAACTTACACAATTTTATAAACATATATAATAATTTTTTTACTTCATAGGTACTTTTATAAATAATGTGTATGTTTTGATATTATAAGATAGTATGACGTATATTCATTTCATGGACCCCCAATTTTTTTTTCGCTGACGTAGATCCCTTGCAGGTTGTTATACACCCCTAGGGGTAGATATAGACCACTTTGGGAATCAATGGTCTAAATGCACAAGATTCCGGATTCTGTGGATATCTTCATCGGTTCTTGAAGATGTATGTAGGTCTTCCGCTTGATGGTTCATCTTCATTCGACTCTTTTCCTTCTGAAAATGCCTTAATCATCCGAAAAACGTGGGCTCACTATCTCCGTAGGCCCTTTAACAAGAATTTCTGTTGCACTTTGCCCGAGTCTGAAACAAAACCTGGCAGCACACCCTTTGTCTAAGTTGATGTCACTCATTTTTAGAACACAATGCGAAAAACCGTTTCACATAAAAAATCGCATTCGCACAACCCAATGACTCGAGCAAGTTCAAACTTGTACTGAAGGCCGATCACGTGTTCCCCTGTCTCCCCACCAAGGCCGGCGTTTTCAGTGTTGCCAGATCAAACTCTGCCTTTCCAATCTCAATCCCTAATTTACAGACCTCGTAAGTAGGGATGTCCACAATGAACAAATGCCTGAGCCCCATATTTTTTTGCTACTGTTTGGATTTTACTGGTAACATGTTGCATTATTTATGACTCCACGCTACTGCGACAGGAGGTTCACCACTTTTGCAAATTTGCAATTGATTAAGGTTTTTGAAAATGCCAACTATACTGTTTTCACACGTCCCTTCCAGTTTGCCCTTGAAGTTTCGGAAATATAAAATGTGACGATAGTTTTTGAAAACACTTCCATCTTTTAAGTCTTTTCAGGTTATGCTTGATACCATTTCTTGTAATAATTTTCCTGTACTCGTATACCACTTGTTTGGCGACAAGATCATCCTCTAAGCAGATGGACGCTTAATTCCAGCAAATTCAAGTCTTTCACCGACCTCGTTTCATATTTGTATTCCATCCCGCACATGTATACGTATACATACGTACGGTCTTCCACAAACTCGCTCGAAAAATGCGTTTTCGATGTTTATCGGCAAATAAGGTTGTATTTACTTCCTTCCAATATGTTCCGGGATGTAGTTTGGAAACTTGCTGAAATACACAAATGCACATATGCACAGATAAAATCATTTCCCTGGGATGCTTGATAGACGGAATGGTACAAACAATTAAGGTTGCGTCATGCAGTTCGCACGGCTCAGCATTGTACCTATAATATTACGGCTCAATGTACCTATATAGGGTGTCCCGTAAAAAGTGTGCTATATTCTACCAACGATTTCTAGAGCTTAAAATAGGAAGAAAAGTTTGTATAAACATAGGTCGACAAACGTCCCCTAAGGGCGCGACCGTCTTTTAAAGCGGCTCCCCTGAAGATGGTTTTTCCTTAATATTTCCGGAACGTGTTGAGATAAAGACATGAAATTTAGTATTCTAGCCTAGTTTTTTTAAGGTGGATTTAAAAATATTAACAACTTTAGACAGTTTTGTTTGGAAGCGTACGTTACAGGGACGGACTCAGGTTGTTTTAGCTCCAAAATTTTTGTGTGATTCTCTTTTTGAAATTCAATTTTAGAATTTGAAAATCTAGGGTTTTCTACAGAAAAAAGGTACTCTTATTGAATATCGATAAATTGTGTCGTTTTTTGAATAAAATCAAACTAAAAAATTTGTCACATGATAGGAAATGTACTGCGAATTTAAATGAATTGTTGATTAATTAGCCATGGCAACGAAAAAACTAATTTAATACTGGTTAGATATTACATAAATATAGTCAATGCCAAACAAAGTGGCGTGCACGTCATCACGATAAAAATTCCCCGACCTAATACCTAGGTTTCTATCACAAACAATTGCTCTATTGCAGTTTCATATTAATGTGATATATAAATTGTAAAATGGTCATTACTCTCTTATTATGGTTAATAGTCATATAAAAATTGTTATTAAAATATCACATAAGTTGCTTTCTGATAAATTTAGACGCATTATGCGAAATAAAATGTTTTGCAAACGCTCCAATCACTTATCGACATGTAAACGCACTAAACCGATTTCGCAGCGTTGACACATTGTCACCTTGAAACTTATTTAAACTGGGAACTGACATTTGTATTAATTTTGACACTGAATCAATTTGTGGCATTTCAAATCTTTATAAATCCTTTGGCCCCGCATACTGTAAATCAACAACTGTTTGTTTCAAAACAAAATTATTCATTTTACGAGTAGATAAAGGCAATTTTGGTATATAAAGATGCCCAAACAGTTAAATAGTCGGTGTAAGGAACTCGTGGCCTCGTTAATGCACTACTTTGAGCAAGAAAGGGACAACAACGGGCCTTTGTTGCCTTTAAATGCTGTTCAAGAGGTAGGTTACTAATAATTATATGTAATGTATATTAATAATAGTGAAATTTTATTTCATTTTTTGTAGCGTGTTGCTGCTGCTTTAAAAATTAGTTTCAGGACAGTTAGTCGTATTTCCCAGGGTGTGAAAAGTGATGCAAATTTAGAATCGCCCAAGAAAAAGCGGAGTTATATTAAACGTGTAACCAACACAGCGACATTGGATACAAGTGCCATTCGAGAAGTGATCTATAATATGTATCACAAAAGTAAGATCTTATTATAATAACTTATCAGAAATTTGCATTAATTTGTTAACTAAATTATAATGTCATATTACACATGGTTTCAGAAGAACAAGTTACGATACAAACTTTATGGTCTCGATTAAGAGATAGGGCATTATTTGATGGTAGTGCCACGTCTTTAAGGCGGTTGCTTAGAGATCTTGGATTTAAGTGGCTTAAGGACAATCCGCGACGAGGGCTCATGGAACTACCAAGTATAGCTTTGAAAAGGGTGGAATTTCTAAGGCAATACAATCAAGCCAAGGTTGAGGCCTTATACCAGTTTGTCTTCCTCGATGAAACTTGGATATTTCAAAATGGGACCATAGGTCGCTCTTGGCAAAATGGAAACCAAAAAGGCGTGAAAGCTATTAAAACAGATGGTAAAAGGTATGTACTTTTACACAATTTGCACTATAAAATTTAAAACTAATATATTTTAGATACATTATATTACATGCTGGAAATGAAAATGGGTTTATTGAGGGTAGTGAAGCGATATTTTCTTCGAAAACAAAATTGAGCGATTACCATGGAGAGATGAACCAGGACAATTTTTTGAAATGGTTTCAACATCAGTTATTAGAAAAATTGAAGAGTCCATCTATGATTATACTGGATAACGCCCCTTATCACAGCATGATATTGAACAAAGTGCCCAACAATGCATGGACAAAAAAAATATCCAAGACTGGTTGACAAATCAAAACATACCATTTTTAAACACAATGTTTAAAACAGAGCTATTGAGTATTGTTGCTCGGTACATAATGCTTCTTAATTATATATATTTTGGTCGACAGTTTATATTTCTTTTGTTTATTCCTATTCTTAAAATAACTGCTTTTTTAGAAACAAACCACCTAAAATATACGTGATTGATGAATTGGCGGAACAACATGGGCACAAAGTTCTTCGTCTGCCTCCTTACCATTGTATATTTAAGCCTATTGAGTTAATTTGGGGCATAGCAAAAGGTTACTATAACAGACATATTGGTAGAGATGGTAACAGTGAAAAAGACTGTTTGGATATGTGGAACGAGGCTCTACAAACGGTTACCCCAGACATGTGGAAAAATAGTGTTCGACATACTGAGCAAGAAATGTTTAAATGGTATGAAAGAGAACGAATTTTTGATCGACCAGACATCGTACCTTTAATAATCAACTTTGAGAGTGATGAAGATTCAGATTCAGACAGCGCTGAAGAAAGAAACTCCGACTAACTTTATTGTACAGAAAAAGCTTACACCAGTAGCTTACCTAATTTTAGAATGCATTTTTCTGTATGAATTCTGTAAAATAAATACCATGCATAAAATTTGGAGGACCCCATTTGGATTTTTATTCAGTACCTTTAAGCTATCAATTAAATATGGTAGTTTCATAGTGTCATCTGATCAATAATTGTCATACTTAATGATTATGCAAGTACAGATCTATAGTTTTATTATACTATTATTTTTGTTCTCATTTGAGGTTATTATTGCTTATAAACCTAGATATGTAAATAATAAATTTTATTATTTTACAAAAAGTTTGGCAACAATGTAAATTTTTCAACACACCCACCTTGATGACGTGCACGCCACTTTGTTTGGCGTTGACTATACATATTTCTATTGCAACATAGCTAACATTTAGGCAATAACGAAAGAAATACATTTTTTCCACGAACGAAATTGAAATTGGTTTAAAAAAGAAGACATACAGTTGGATATACTTAAAACTAGCTTTACAATAAGTGTTCAAATAAATTCCCATTTTATTGGACACAGAGTCTCGCTCGACGAACTAATGATTGCGTATCCCGAAAAGTGGAAAACCTTTTTCTTCTTATTTCATTTGCAGCCTGATGGATTCTTTGAAGTAAATCTTCTTGAGTATTTACTTCAGTCGAGTAAACTAGGTCTTTTAGTGACCCCCAAAAATATAAATCCAATGGATTTAGGTCAGGTGAACGTAGCGGCCACGCTTAGGACCTCCTCGCCCTAACCACCTGCCTGGAAAATTGACATTCAACCAATTTCCAACATTGCGTCCAAAATGTGCAGGGGCGCCATCATGTTGAAAAAACATATTTTCTTGAAACTGCTGGCGCACATCCATTCATTAGATACACCTCTGAATTAAGACGATTGGGAAGTACAATAGACCCATTCACTTGATCCCCAATTACTCCTGCTCATAAGTTCAATGAAAATCTATGTCGGAAATTTATACGGCGAACAACTTTTGGATTTTCATCTGACCAGTGATGCATGTTATGGAAATTAAAAGCACCATTACTAGTAAATATTGATTCATCCGACCATAATATTCTAGGAATAGTGTTTTCATTTGCTAATATCCACTGGCAAAATTCGATTCCTGGTAAAAAATCTGCCTCCGTTAAATGCTGCACCCGTTTAAAATGATAAGGATGTAATCCTTGCATTCTTGTTATTGTTCCTATCTAAAATTATTATTTTTAGGATAACTATCAAATAGGTATTCATAAATTTTTCTTACTATTGATCTAGGTATATCTATAATTTCTAAAACATTTCGTATGCTTATTTGCGGATCATTTTCAAACATATTTAAAGCAATATTCATACGATGATTTCCCAGTGGCCTTCCTGAGCTCTGCATGCGCTGAAAACTTTCATGGTTTGACAAATTCCAGTGAATATCAGTAAACATTCGACGTTCAGCTACTATGTGATTGGGAAATCTTCTTTGATATTCTCTTACGGCTGCCAATGAACTGCCATTACAAAACCCGTACACAAAATGCATTTCAGTCAGTTCTCTGTCTGTAAACAGTTGCATTTTAAATCGATTTGATAAAAATTTTGATTTTAATCTAGAAATCCTAGACTGCTAACATTGCAGCTTCACGCCAAAATAAGGCTTAATGAATCAAAACAACTTTTGTTTGCAGTCATGGCTAACTACGTATAATCAACAATTCATTTAAATTCGCAGTACATTTCCTATCATGTGACAAATTCTTTAGTTTGATTTTATTCAAAAATGGTACAATTAATCGATATTCAATAGGAGTACCTTTTTTATGTAGAAAACGCCAGATTTTCAAATTCCAGAATTGAATTCCAAAAATAGAATCACATAAAAATGTTGGGGCTAAAATAACCTGAGTCCGTCCCTGTTACACATGCTTCCAAACAGAACTGTCTAAAATTGTTAATATTTTTAAATCCAGCATAAAAAACTAGGCTAGAATACCAAATTGTATGTCTTTATCTCGACACGTTTCGGAAATATTAAGGAAAAACCATCTTCAGGGGAGCCCCTTCAAAAGACCGTAGCGCCCTTAGGGGACGTTTGTCGACCTATGTTTATATAAACTTTTCTTCCTATTTTAAGCTCTAGAAACCGCTGGTAGAATATTGCACACCGTTTTCGGGACACCCTGTATACAGGGTGACTTTGAAGTTGAGTCATTAATTTTCAGATAATGATTGTAGAAGGAAGATAAACCAAAATATGTGTGTAAAAATAAAAAAAAAATTACCTTGTTTTATAAAGTATCCTCCCGACAAGTATTTCAGTGCGGACCTGTATTTGATCGTGAGGTCTTGGAGCACCGGCATGCCGTCCATATGTGAGGTCTTAAGTCAAATGATTCACGAACCCGTTGTACTACATTAACAAAGGCACGAGGGGTTGGTTGCACTCGATTGGGAAACCGATCCGCATAAACATGTGCCATTTTTTATTTCGTTTGAGCCACGCAACAGACACCACTATCCACTACCGACTGACACTGACTGTGTACAACTGAATGAAATAATTGTAAAAACATCGTTCCAAATTCGTTCGCTTTTTTGTTTCTGATGCGATGAACCGATAAGGCGAATTATATCCGTTGTCGCCAAACACGAGCACATAATATTATTATTGAGACAGGGCGGTACTCAAACTTCCAAAGGGCTATAACTTTGTTACTTTAATTTTACCAGAAAAATGGTAAAGGAAAAAAACATTTCTTTTGATCAGATCTACTCACTGTTAAAATAAATGACTCAACTTCGAAGTATAGATGTAGCAGAGTAGGCTACATTTCATAGCCGTATGTATATCTTTAAATTACGCAGAATATTGCCAACTTATTTGGACACATAAATGGGTTTAAGAATAAAATTAAGCTTTTCAAGTCTTCATTACAGAAAAATGATTTTTCATTTTTTCCAAGTTGTAAAGAACATTTCGAAGAAACGAAGGATTTCGAGGAAGTTTCATATTTACCTCATATAAAATACATTGACACAGTTGCAGAAGAATTCAAAAATCGATTTAGTGACTTTAAAAAAATCGAAAGCGACATTTCAGTTTTTACTCAGCCACCATCAATTTCTGTTGAGAACGTAAGCAGAGCAGACCTTCAACTGGAATTGTGTGATTTGCAATCAGATCCTTTTTATCAAGGAAGAACTGAAACTGGCTTGGACTTTTTTAAGTTACTGCCAGGAGAACAATACTCCAACTTGCGAAACTCAGGACTTACAATGGGATCAATGATGGGAAGCACGTATCTTTGCGAAAGCAACTTTTCCAACATGAAATTTATCAAGTCAAAGTATAGATGTTCCCTCTCTGATAAGTCACTTACTCAGTTACTTCGTTTATCACCAACAAATATTAATGTTAATATTGATGCATTAGTATTAGAAAACCAACATCCTCAAATGTCTCAGTGATTTTTTTGTAATTTCATATTTTTTTATTAAATAAAAATAACAGAAAAACTATTTTTGTATACCATATAGTATAGCATATACCTATTAAAACTTAGTAATAATGTTGTATATAAAGATTTTATAATGCGCCCCTCCAAACTGCATTTTTTTTTTGAAGTGGCCCTTGGGCCACATTAAGTTGGACAGCCCTGAACTAGACTATTGAACAATATTTCTTTTAAGGTTCGAAGTTCTAAAAAACAAAACTCGAATTCTCTTGGCATGAAGTTTCTAGCAGTACTACAAATAACCAATACTGAGATGACGTGGCTAAAAAAGCATGAAAACACCAACGTGATTCTCAGTCATAATTTTTTGTAATGCCATTGACCAGCAGATTATGTCATGCTTACCCTTAAAAATTTCTATTAAACAAATAATGACAGAAGACGTCTCACCTTACCTGCAGAATATACTTCCCATACTAACGATACTTCAACTTTCATAACTCTGAACGAAACTAATTTTCCACAGCAGGAAGCCTAATGATAGCAGCAGAGTTTTTCTTTGGCATAATAGCACAGCGGGCTAACAGGCTGGCACTGGCCTCTCCCAGCACTAGTTCATTGTTACAATAGGAATCACGTAGAAAATAAGACAGAAACGAGGCGACACAGTAGCAAAAGCTGGCTGCCGTAGGAACAACGGGAATCCACACAAATGTAGTGTTGGCCGCAACTTTCAGAATTACGCTCAACCAGACAACTCATTACTGCATTAGTACGGATGATGAGAAAAAGGATACCACCGGATTCCTGCACAGGTCTGGATGAAATGGATGTGGTGAGTTTTCCTGAGTGCAGTGTAACCGAGCAGCCACTAGCTTAAGCCGCTAAGTCACCTTTACCATTTGTTTAGGCTAACCAAACGTGTCACAAACCATACAAACACAAAGGTAGGAACAGTATTATACAGGGTGTTCCTTAATGATATGCGAATACTTAAGAATATGAATTTATATGAAAAATTAATTTTAGTTTGCCTTATAAACTCGAGGTGATGAAGTCTTAGGAAAAAAAATGGAAATTAATTATTATTCTCAGAACCCCTTCATATACTTTACTGATATTTAGAACATAGTGAAAGTTAATAAAGTTGCATATTTTTTAATGCAAAAAGAATTTTTAGCTTTAACAGTGGCGTGCGTACGGGTATTGACTTCAATATTTTTTAAGAGAAAATGGTACGCTAATGGTTTTTTGCCAAAAACATTTTTGTTGTCCCCGTTCAATTCAAAACAAATGACCTCTCTTGAATTGTTTTCCTTCGATGCGCCATTTTTTAGTGAAACATAAAAACCGTACAATTGTTCGAGAAAATTAATGCAATAATTGAAGCATGCAATTTAGTAACAAATATCTAGTTGCTTTAGAACATGTCGCTGGCTTTTGACATCTGACAAGTCTCTGTTGTTCAAATCTGTTCGCTGTGACATCTTTTTCATTATTTAGTTTTTACAATCTTGTTAATAATATTGAATTATTTAAATGCAGAAATGGCGGAAATGCATTACGTATATGGCCTTGCCGATGATAATGGTGAGTAAGCCAGACGGATTTATCACCAGAGATATCCCGATCGTGCTTTGCCAGATAGTCGAACCTTTTCTAATATTCGTCGTCGTCTTGTTGAAACTGGTTCTGTCCGAAATGGAACATCTGAAGGCAGACCTCTAAGTGTGAGAACACCTGAAATTGAGGAAGCAGTGCTGCACGCAGTCGAAGAACATCCTGAAACGGGTACGAGGAAGATCACTTAAATATTTGTCATCAAATTGTCTGGAGAATTTTAGTCGATTTTTTGTTATATCGTTACCATATTTTAAGAGTACAGGCATTACTTCCCACTGATTCAATCAATAATTCTGTTCACAGACGAAGCAAATTTTTTTCGAAATGCCAATCAAAATTTACACAATAATCATTTGTGGGTAAAAGAAAATCCCTATGCCGTAACCGAAACCCATTTACAATACCAATTTTCAGTTAACGTATGGGCAGGAATTATTGGCAACCACTTTATTGACCCATTCTTTTTGCTGGGACGACTTGACGGACAGACTTACCTCAATTTTTTTCAACAACAGTTGCCTTTCCTGCTTGATGATGTTCCGTTAGTAATACGGAACAATATGTAGCACATGCATAGTGGTGCACCAGCGCATTTCAATGTAGCGGTTCGTAATTATTTACAAACTGTTTATCCAAATCGTTGGATTGACCCCGGTGGGCCCCAGGAATGGCCTCCAAGGTCCCCAGACCTCAACAGTTTAGATTTCTTTTTGTGGGGAGATCTTAAGTCACTAGTGTACACAAGCTTACAATAACTTTTCTCCTAGGTTACAAATTGTTGAAGTTATGGCCTCCAATCTAAAACAATTAAATTGTATCGACAAACTTTATTTTCAACATCAACTTATAATCTTACAAAATACAATAACAATTTTTTTTAAAGAAGATGCTCGAAAACACCACCTTGTTCTTCAATACATTTTTGGGCACGTTTTTCAACTGCTCGAACTGTCTTAAGTATGGTCCTACCATCTATCTGGGTTATCTTTTCCCTAACTGCAGTCTTTAACGCGTCAAGGTTATCGTACCTTCGCTTGTAAATTTGGTTCTTTAAGTAACCCCACAAGAAGTAATCAAGTGGGTTTAGATCTGGTGATCTGGGAGGCCACTGTATTGGGCCATTTGTTCCTATCCACTGATCATTAAAAGTAGTACTTAGAAAATGATAAGTACCTCTGGAGTTGTGGGCAGGTGCGCCATCTTGCTGAAAATGCAGATGATGTCTACTTATAAGATCCAATTCGTCTAAGAAATTAGTCAGAATTTCTGACATAAATTCCACTTATCTTTCACCAGTTAGGGTTCCCTCATAAAAGAACGGGCCAACAATTTTTGAACCACTTATACCGCACCGAACGTTGAAACTGAAACGGACTTGTGGGCCTCTTGGATGTACTAACAAAAGATTTTCTCTTGACCAATAATGGTGGTTTTTGCTATTAAACATTCCAGAATTTGAAAAATTTGATTCATCTGTCCGTAAAAGGTAACGAAAGTTATTTACATTTTGGCGACAGAAGCTAAGATACCAATGGCAAAAAACAAGTCTTCTCTCTGGATCCCCTGCCAAAAGCGTTTGAACTGGTCGGTACTTATACGGAATAAATTTGTATTTTTTTAAAATCCTTTGAACAGTACCATAACTGAAATTAGAGTCCTTGAGAATATCTGCTATTGAATTCTCACGATAAGCTTCAAAATATCCAATAACTGCAATTTCCGTGGCCTCGCTTATTATGAATTCTTTTTTTGCCCTTGTTTTAGCAAAAACATTTTCGTTGCCCCTAAATTTTCGATAAAGTCTCAGAAAATATCGTTCATACGGTTGAATGCGAGCGGGATATAATTCACTGTAGGAGGATTTTCTGCACACTAAATAGCATTCTAACATATCACACTTTTCTTCATGGGAGAACATTTTTCTTTAAATTAATGACACAATAAAGCTTATAAACAAGTATTTACACTAATGTTTGACATTATTTGATTTTATCATTGTTTTCCAAAGCCTTCTAGTTGCGAGTATGTCCAGTTTAACAATTTGTCGCTTATCTTAATGCTGTCAAATCGCGAACGCCATGTTGTTTTCATAGCCGTCTTAATATTATAATACTGCAAATAATTAAAAATATTTATCGTTATTTTGACTTTATTTTTGACTTTAGCGGAAAAGTCATTATGAACTTTTTTGTTTAAAATTTGATGCTTTAACAGAAAAAAATATAATATACAGGGGTTTCCATTTAAAAAAATGTTATTGTACTGAAAAAAATCAAAATAACGACTCTCAATTGTTTTTTTTTATTTCTCATTTTTACCAGCGTTAAAAATGCTACTAGTTTGCTAATTCAAACAACTTTGTATTTTCACTAATAACAAAGTTACTAATGGTGGACACTTAATTTGGATAACCCTGTATAAATATCTTTGTTCAGACTAAATCTCCTTCATTCTCATTATGACATCATCCTACAGACAAGCTCTCAGAGAGTATTATCAGAAATTGCAAAGTTTGAAAGAAGCACTCAATTCCTATTGTCAAAGACGCATTCTATATACAAAATTCTCCAACTTACAAATATGAGTGTCGTTTTGGATGTTCAAAGATTTAAAATTGAAAATAATAAATTTCTCGCAAAAGAATTTTGCGCCTATGATGGTGTTAGGTTATGTCATTATATTTTCAAAGCTCCTTTTCCTTGGGATCTGCTGCCACCACCGTTGAAGATTCAGGCGAAGTGGTTGACTGATAATTACCATGGTATCTCCTGGAATTCAGGGTTTACACCCCTACATAAGTTTGGAAACATTATTAAACATATTGCGGATGGGGCAGACAGAATTTATGTGAAAGGACGTGAAAAAGCAGCCTACCTGAGAAACTTCACCAGCAAACCAATAATCGAGCTTGAAGAGCAGCCCCGCCTCACCCCTTCACCGGCGAAGTGTTTTTACCATACAACAGATATTTGCATGTGTGCGATGTCTAACGTTTTTTATTTGTATGAAAATTTCATCATGTCATAATTTTTGTCAATAAACATATGTTTCTTCATTTAATGTATTTTTTACCCCTTCCTCCCACATAACACTACACAATATTCCTATCTTACAATCTTTATTATTTTATAAATACATCAAAGCGTTGCTTCTTCCCCTCTATTTTTACATTACATACTCGAAATTTTACTAAACCTACTTCTTACTACTTTTATACATATCACAGACATACCTCCACTTTAATAATTTACACTTTAAACCTTTCTGTAAACACTGTTTGCCTATAATCTACTGTCAAGTATTTTTTTAACACTTCTTCGACTAGTTGCACTCGCCTTTGAAACCTACATCTATCTGCCATCTCCCCGTTACTTCTTCGAGCTTCTCTATATGCATATTGCCATGCATACATGATATGTACTTTGTTTTTTGTTTCGTTGAAGGATACGGTCTTTGGAATAATACTTATATGTTCACCTTCATTGCACATGTTACTTTTGCTGGTGCACTTTTTAGTCACCCCACTACTTTTTCCTTCTACCAACATTGTCTCCACTCTCTTAAACCTTGCTTCCGTTTGCCAACAATACCTCCACCCTCTGAAACCCTGCTTCCTTCACTGCTGCACCTGTCGCAATCTCCTTCCCTCCTGTATAATCCTTCTTAGTCTCGCACCACGACCCATGCCTGGAGGTATACTTCTCTGCATGGGCACCTGAATCAACTGATCCGAATTAGAACCTGCTTCATCATCCCAATTCTCTTCCACTGCCACTTCCGGCGCCGGATTCCTGACTCCATATCGGCTAACCGGTGTGGTGTCCATGGGTGTTCTGGGCCATGGGTCGTCCCAATTTTCTTCTTCAGGATGTATTCTGTTGAGTGGGCGTATAACCGCCACCGGCTTCCCCTCCCACACCGTCGGCAACTTAAATGTTTGTCTTGCACTCATTGTTTGATTCGTGCTGTCTGCTAACAACTGCCTCCTCTCCGAGCGCTGCACTAATTTAAACACATATTTCCAAGGTCATACCTTCTACCACTCACGACTTCAAGGTTACATTTCAAGGTCATATTTCAAGGTTATATTTCAAGGCCATATTTCGATTTAAGGTCACATTTCAAGGCTATATTTCAAGGTAATATTTCAAGGTTATATTTCAAGGCTATATTTCGATTCAAGGTCGCATTTCAAGGCTATATTTCAAGGTTAAATATGCGTTCAAGGTTGGCTCCCAAGGTCGACTCTCAAGGGCGTTCTAGAACAGACAAACCCTACCTACTTTCAACGAGTGCGCGATTCCGTGAGAAGGAGGGCGGAAGCATGCATTCTAAGTCAAGCGGGGTATTTTCAACAATTTTTGTAGTCACTCCGTTGGTTCTCATGTTATTTTTATGTTATCAGTTGTTATTGTTCATTACCCCTAATGTGTTTAATTTTTCCAAATAATTAATAATAATTTTGCAAGTTGGACAATGGAACGGTTTTTATTTTATTACTCAAAAATGGCGCATCAAGGAAAACAATTCAAGACAGATCATTTGTTTTAAACTGAACGGGGAAGTCAAAAATAATTTTTATTTGGCAAAAAAACATTGGCGTACCATTTTCTTCTTAAAAAATGTCGAAGTCAATACCCATGCGGTTCTGAAAACATTAATTAGTTTCTATTTTTTTTCCTAAAACCTCAACACTCCGAGTTTTTGTAAGGAAACATTTTGGGACCACAGTTCATAAAGCAAACTAACATTAATTTTTCATTTAGATTCAAACCCTTAAATTTTCGCATATCATTAAGGAACACCCTGTATATTCTCTTGAGTGCTAACTCTAGATGGTACTAATTTTAATGCAAGGTATTTTACTGTTGCTGACAACACAGTTCTTCTTCATAGGGTAAATCGTGAACAGGCTCTGCGTTACGAATTTGACTATGATCTTGCTCTTTACTGTAAATGGCTGTGTTCGAATAAACCGAAGGTCAGCATCGGTAAAACAAAATATCTAATTTATAATTTTTAAACAGAAGAATAAAACAGTTGAAAACTTTTGTACCAGCATAAATAACTTTAAAGTAGACGATGTATCAAGCATCACAAATACCTGGTCTTAATTATCGATAAGAATTTGAAATGGTCTATTTTGTGCCGCAGGAGAGACTACTTAACTGCAAAACGTAAAATAAACATTTATAATGCATTTTTCTTGGGACACTTTAGATATATGTTACCTATATGGGGAATGTGTGGTAAAACTGAATTTCATAAAGCACACGTTTCCCAAAATAGAATATTGCCAACACGGATAGTATGCACACAGAATTGAATTTTTGTAAGCTAGATAAGCTGTTGGAATTGAAACAATGTAAAACGATTTTCAACGTTTTCAATAACCAACAAAAGTGTAATACAAACATTCTGGTCACACATGATGTACATGACGATGAAACAAGATCACGTAATAATTTGTACCAGATTCCTACTAGAACTGATATAGGATTAAATAATCGAGTCGCTGATGTAGTAAAAACATATACAGTGGACTCCCGATAATCAGGCCCCTGTCTAATCTGGCACCCCCTGTAATCCGACATGAATATGTATTACATACATACGTATTTGACAATCTTCGCTAATGTAGATCGCGCAGGTTTGAACAGGTTACAACTTGTACGCGCCACCGCTATTACTATTTATTCATTGTGTATTAAGTATAGGACCTAGTAATGTCATCACAAACTCAGAGGCGAAAGCAAAAAACATTGACAATTAAAGAAAAATAAGATATTCTAGACCGCTTAAATCGCAATGAAACTTTCAGTAGTTTAGCAAGTGAATACGGCGTAGGCCGATCTACAATTTATGACATTAAAAGAAACCACAAGAAGATCAAGAAGTGCCTGTCAACTACTGACTGCGGGCCAGGCAAGAGACAGACACTCAAAAAAGCTGAACATCCAGAAGTGGAAGAAGCTTTGTACATGTGGTTACTTCAGGAAAGAAATAGGCATGCACCGATTTCAGGACCCATGTTGGCCATGAAAGCCAAGTTTTCTTATAAGGAAATAACAAAAAAGATGATTTTGTGGCCAGCAAAGGATGGCTACAACGTTTTAAAAGTCGTCATGGCATACGTTTAATGACTATTACAGGAAAGAAACTTTCTAATGATGCCACCTGCATAGAGCCCTTTAAATGAAGATTTTTGCAAAAGGTGAACGATTTAAATCTTTACCCGTCACAGGTGTACAATGCAGACGAATCAGGGCTTTTTTGACGTGTGATGCCTAACAAAACTTTCGTTTCTTGTAACGAAATATCCGTACCTGGACGAAAAGTAAGAAAAGAGCGTGAAACCGTAATACCAGGTGCTAATGCTGGGAAATATAATAAACCACGGGCATTCAAAAACATTAATTTACCTGTACACTAGTACACTATTACGGACAAAAAAGTCCATGGATGACAAAAGACCTTTTCAAAAAGTGATTTGATGAATGCTTCGTACCTGAAGTTAGAAAATGGTTAAAACATCATAATTTTCCTGAAAAAGCGTTGTTGCTTCTTGATAAAGCTCCCGGTCATCCGTCTGAAGAAGAACTAACAACTGAGGATAAACGTATCACTGCGATGTTTCTTCCGTCAAATTGCACTGCACTGATTCAACCAATGGACCAGAATATCATTCAGTTTGTCAAGCAAGACTATAAGAAAAACCTACTTCTGTGAGCCGTATCAAAAGACCAACCAATAGAAAAAACTTTAAAAGAATTTAGTATGAAAGACCTGGTTTTTGCTCTTTGTCAGTCGTGGAATGCGTTACCGTATTAAATCGTCTTGGAAAAAGTTATGTCCAGATATAGTCACCACTCCTAGCAACGTTCCACAAATCAGGGTTACTGCGGAAGTTATAGAACAAGTCGCTATTGAAAGACAGATAAGTCCGGAATATTTGGAAATCTGGTGCCGTGGAATGGATAAAGAGGAAAATGTTTTTCACGAAATGTCTGACGAAGAGATTATAAAAGAGGTTTTGAATTAGACAACAAACAATCAGGAAAATAACGACGACGTGATTGCAACTGCTCCACAAGTCACAGCACAGGACGCAATTAACGCCTTTGAGCTAGGTTTACAATGGGCTGAAGAGAATGGTACATCCTACAACGAACTTTTACTTTTGAGAAGACTGAGGAACAAAGCTCTGATCTCGCGTTATAACAACCTTAAACAAAAAAAAATTATGAATATTTCCAATTTTTATAATTTGATAAATTCATTAATGATTTTGATTAATAATTCTTGATTATCTTGGTACATTATGTGCATTTATGCTCAATTCTATAATAAAACGTAAGATCTCTATTGTTATTTAGTTTACTAAATTCGACATACATTAACTATGTATGATTTGTACTTCAAAGCACATACATATACATAACATATACAATCTTACCATTGGATATGTAATTTGTAGGATTACAAGGTACTCTTTTGTAAAAAATTCCGTCTTAGGCAGTGCTCTATAATCCGACAAATTCGATGGTCCGACACTGCCCTGCATAATGTTCGTCGGATTACCGTAGGTCCACTGTAGTAATCTATCAAATAGTGTAAAGCTGTACATACAGGGTGACTTCGAAGTTGAGTCATTTATTTTAACAGTGAGTAGATCTGATCAAAAGAAATGTTTTTTCCTTTACCATTTTTCTGGTAAAATTAAAGTAACAAAGTTATAGCCCTTTGGAAGTATGAGTACCGCCCTGTCTCAATAATAATATCATGTGCTCGTGTTTGGCGACAACGGATATAATCCGCCTTATCGGTTTATCGCATCGGAAACAAAAAAGCGAAAGAATTTGGAACTATGTTTTTACAATTATTTTATTCATTTGTATACAGTCAGTGTCAGTCGGTAACGCGTAAGTGAACAGTGGTGTCTGTTGCGTGGCTCAAACGAAATAAAAACTGGCACATGTTTATGCGGATCGGTTTCCCAATCGAGTGCAAGCAACCCCTCGTGCCTTTATTAATGTAGTACAACGGGCTCGTGAATCAGGTGACGGCATGCCGGTGCTCCAAGACCTCACGATCAAATACAGGTCCGCACTGAAATACTTGTCGGGAGGATAGTTTATAAAACAAGGTAAATTTTTTTTTTTATTTTTTTATTTTGGTTTATCTTCCTTCTACAATCATTATCTGAAAATTATTGACTCAACTTCAAAGTCACCCTATATTCAGAAATTATGTAAAAGCGCTCAAAGGTTACTTTGTTGAATTTATTATAGCTAAAATTCGCACTCTAAATGCAGTTGTTCTCGAGTTCAGTGTTCTGAACACAGATTAGAGACCTTTATTTTCTATAGAATTTGTGGAAATTGACTATTGAATAAGGACTTGTTTCAAAGAAAAAATGTAGAGAAGCTGCATCATACATAAAAGAGCTGGTGTATTTCTATATTTCTACTGTTCGGTGTCAGCGTCAGCGCTCTCGTATTGTGAAGCTGCGTTTTCTATTTCAAGTGTGGGAAATTCAGTCTAACAAAACAGATGATATAACCTAAAAACTTGAATAACTTGATGCAAACAGATATTTGTAAAATAACCTCAAAATAGAGGCTGAAATGGAACAGTAGAAAACTATAAAGGAGGCCACAAAGGCGTCCTACAGTTATTGTAGGAACGACTGATGATACGACCCTTAGTTCTTATTCCATGGTTTTCACTAGCGGCAGCCCATATATGGTGCGCAAGTTCACTCCCTTTTGCAACAAGCAGATGTAGTAAGGTGCATAAATGGCCTCCACACATATTTAATATTTTCAAATGGAAACTTCGACAATACCGTAATCGACCGAAAAATTCCAGCGATTAAATATAAATAGTTTGCATGCAATTAGCTACCACAAATGTTTGCAAATTGCGTGAGAGTAATTTAGTATATTCACTATAAATATTTAATTTTTGCGTGCCAGCAGGTTAACGCTTTCCTAGGTATTTCACGCAGATGTAAAATGGTTGCCATTGATTTTGCCTTTCATTATTATTATTGTATGACAATTCTAAAAATTTTCGTTTATTGAAATTGCTTTAACTTGATACTTCTGCTTGATTGACGGTCAAATTCGTCAAAGGACAGAAGTCGTGTAGTGGCTCTGACATCTGAATAATATCGTGTATGCTTGTTCGATTTCATGTCTGAGGTTTCAACGAATGAGTTTCGTATACATTGAGAAAGCTCCGCTATCTCGGTGCCACTTTGGATAAAGGGATGACTTGGCGAAATCATATTGAACCGTTAAAAACTAAATTTGAAACTGTATTTCGGCAGCTTCACCCATTACACTGATAAACACAGGATTTGTGACATGACAATAATTGGGTGTATCTTATGTATTTTGAGACCCTCAAATCAAATCTAAAAACTGAATTCTTTCATCACCCACACATATTCGGTATCCTCTACTTTTATGAATTACAATACGTAACTCTCATATTGTTGCATTTCTCGGTGTTTATGCGAGGACGCACATATATAATGTTAAGACCTGTCTATTCCTGTTTATTATACGCGAGCTCTATGCTCAGAGAGCAAATTGCGTTTATTAGTAGACTAATATCAGCCGAGTCTGTTACGTTTTCTGTGTTGAAGAGTACCTGAGATTTTCCGAGTACCGTTATTTTTTGTTAAAACGGTGTGTTGTTTTTGGTTTATTGTGATCGAGACTAGCTTTATGGACAATGCCTAGAAATTATGTAAATAGTGCGAACATATTTTGTTATGTGTGCGGAGAGCTAACTCTTAAATCGCAAAAACGTACTTTTACTCCGCTTGTGTTGAAAGCATATGAACTTGATTTTGGAATTAAAGCAAGATAAACTATGGGCCCCTCATATATGTTGTAAGACCTATGTAACGTTGTTAACAGATTGGTTAAGAGACGACAATCGTAAAATGCCCTTTGCCTTACCAATGGTTTGGAGAGAACCGATAGACCATACTACTGATTGCTATTTTTGCCTCAAAAATGTTGAAGGTATTGGACCAAAATCGAAACATACGAGCCCCTTCCCAATTCAGTTGGCCCACTTCAAGATTTGTACCAAAATATGTCTTTATAAACTAAACATGATGAAACTATTTACTTCTAAAACAATTTATTTTCTCAAAAACATTTTAGATACACCCTAGTCGTAAAAAATACATATTTGAAATCACTTAGACCTATAACTAATAGAACATCTGAACAAATAAACAATGTGCGAATAAATGCGCGAAGTTAACAAAGCAACAATTGAAAGATTACCATTGGGTAACAATACCTGTATTTTTTATTACGGCTGAAATTCTTTGGGGCATAGTATTAACCAAGTTCTGGAAAAAATTTGGTGTAAAACAATCCCATATTTCTTGAAGCTTTTGTCACAGATCGGTGATTGTAGGAGCAGGATGTTGTCATAGAACCTTTTTCATCTCGTTCCACAAAGTTTCAATAGGTGACAGATCTGGACTGCTAGAAACCCATTTCAAAAGTGGTATATTATTTTCTTCCATCCATTGTATTGTATTTTAGGTATGGCACGCTGCACCATTTTGCTGAAACACAAAATCTTGGCCGGATGTCAAACATTCTTCCATCACTGGTAAAAGCGATTCTTCTAACATTGCCAAATATTTGTTTTTATCGACATTTCCATCAATAAAATGAAGTTTTCCTTTTGATGACATACTGCCCCAGACCTTAAGGGATGCTGGAAATTTCACTTTTCTCTTCAGACAGTCAACATGGAATGCTTCATTTTTTTTGCGAATAACTCTACTGCGACTGTCACCAACACAAACTTCGAATCGGGCCTCATCACTCCATTGTATTGCACACCATTGTTGAGGTGTCCATTGTCTATGTTCTTTAGCCCATCTAAGCCGTTTTTTCTTTTGCAGTGGAGTTAATAGTGGCTTTTCTTTGGCCTGTAAACAAGTTGTGCAACTTTAGGGTTTTTACTTCACTTTTTTTTATAAGAAAACTTACCTTGCAGGTGCTAAATCCCAGTTTGTGGGCCTCTCTATTAATTGTGGACTTCGAAATTCTCCTTCCAACAGCGTCACTCCACAGAGCATTTAATTGTAAATAATTGGCACGCTTGTTTTTCACGATTATTCTTCTTAATGCTCTTCGGTCGGCATTTGTGATATTACTTTTTTTCACATATCGTGGCTAAATATTAACTGAACCAGTTACGTTACATCTTCTAACAATATTTCTCACACTGTACCATGATCAGCCTAACAAAGTTGCAATTTCTGAGTTCGATTTCCCAGAATTAAAAAATTTAATTATCAGTAACCGAATTTTCTCACTAATAACCATTCCTCTACCCATTTTGAAAACCTTAACTACCCAAAACTATTTTAAACGTATTCCGACAGCTGTGATTAATAACAACAATTGTCATGGCTTTTATTTTTCACAGCCACCTATGCGTTATGGACTTATTTTGCATTGAAATGAAAATAGGTTGATATGCTGTAATTGCAACATGTGTTATTTTTATGCTGCAAGTTTGATTAGGGAGTGATAAGGTTGATTTTTTCTACTATATATTATCAAAATATTCATTGTTAATATTTTAAAGCTATAACACCCTGTTACACTTTTATTATTTGTGTTTGATAAGAAAAAAACTTAGATTAGAATAGAAGTGGGAAGGGGCTCGTACTGTTAAGTATTTTAATTTACCATCAGCTTTGCGGCCCGTTGAGCATAGTGATGAAATTTCCGTCCCAGTTTCACCAGAATCTTGGCATTTGGATGGAAAAGTCGAATCCACCGATTCTGAAAGTGATGGTACAGAAAGCGTAAAAATGTCCGATCCTTCGTTTGACCTGAGAAGATGTTTAGCAGCGCCGCATTTGATCACAAAGAACTAACTAAATGACTTAGATTGGGAATTAAATCCGTCAAAATCCCAGCGTCAAGATTAAAAGGATGGCATCTTCTCCACGGTGATGTTAACATTACCTTTTGCCGAAAACGGCAACAAAACCTCACAGGCTGTTTCCGTCAAGAAAGGG
Source organism: Acanthoscelides obtectus (assembly GCA_963669975.1). NCBI lineage: Eukaryota > Metazoa > Arthropoda > Insecta > Coleoptera > Chrysomelidae > Acanthoscelides > Acanthoscelides obtectus. The sequence continues at coordinate 16,788,413 of CAVLJG010000009.1, forward strand.
AGTTGATATATTGCTCCGATTTCAACAGTTTGTTTGACGCGTTACGACAGAAACATTCTTCTAAGCTTAGTTTAAAAGCGCTACCGGTACACAACGATAATAAATATCCATCTGCACGTATAGCGCACGCAGTTCATATGAACGAGTCATATGAAAATATGAGAGTTTTGTTAGAGCATATCCGTTATCATAAATATGCCATATGTGCAGATTTAAAGGTAATATCCCTTCTTCTTGGAATGCAACTGGGATATACCAAATATTGTTGTTTTCTTTGCGAATGGGACAGTCGTACGCGAGATCGTCCTTATGAACAGGAGTGGCCACTACGTCAGGTATTAACTCTGGCACTCAAAAACATTGCTCATGGGCCACTAGTTGATCACAAAAATGTGTTGCTTCCACCTTTGCATAGTAGAAGAAGAAATGGAAGAGGGTTTCTGCATTTAAAACAAACATTTCCAAGACTTAGTGAGGCAAAAATTAAAGAGGGCATATTTGTGGGTCCTCAAATACGGAAAATCATGAAGGATGATGTATTTGACCGTGCTCTAAATGAAACTTAATTACGAGCTTGGAATGCTTCTAAAAATTCACTTTTTGGATTCTCATCTCGATTTCTTTCCGGAAAATTTAGGTGCGGTAATTAATGAATATGGCGAACGGTTCCACCAAGACATTTCTGCTATGGAAAAACGGTATCAAGGCATATGGAGTGTCAATTTGCTTGCTGATTATTGCTGGACATTGCTAAGAGATACTGACACACATATCTTTATATTTTCCGGGATAGAAAAAACCGAATGCTGTTTTCGGCTTCTTGGGTACGTTTTACATAATAACCACCTTGTTTTGTCCATGTCACAAAAAATATGTACATGCTTAAAATAAAGCTCGACTAATAAGATTCGGCTCTATAAGGTTGTCATAAGACCATCAATAATACTATTACTAATGAAACCCTTCACAGAGGCCTTGATGTCCCTTGACAACAGGAGCAGAGGCGCTATAGTCAAGCCGAATCGCAAAGCAAACCTCTGCAAGCTCGCAAGCACAAAAGGCAGCGGCTCGCGCTGTAATAAAAGATAAATTATCAGTTTAGAACAAAATTATAGCATTATGATAAAATCTTTACAAAATTCAAATATGTTTGGAAAATATCAAACTCAGCCAAGTGAGTTTAACAATGCCTAAACGCTTCCTGTTCGAAAATATCATCTTCCTCTTTGCTCTCTCCCTTCCTGCTCTCCTTTTATTCCCATTTTTTGCTTACATTTGTCTGGTTTCTGAGTTACAGACCTGACAGACTTACCAAATAACATTATGACACAAGAGCTAAGGACCTACGGACCGTTCTGACAACCAACAATGACTTGACTTACTGTTTGGATTGAAAACGAACAGTAACATAGTAACAGTTTTTTTTACACACAGGCGTCATCACGGATAGTGGATCAGCATTTCTTTGCTTCCGCTTTAAGGGTTTTTATATACAATCTAGCATATACTAAGTGACATATAAATGCGAACACCCAGTTTAAATGGTTTTATTTTAATAAAATTTTGTATAAGTACTTAATGAAGCATAATAAGTAAATGATAAAAATTTCAAAATGATTGCACTGCTTTAAAGCCCTTTGACCTTTAATAATGTGTGGATGCACCCTGATGTGCTACGCATTCTCCAACGTGCCTAGGCATGCTTCTGATCAGGTGGTCAATGTCCTCCTGTGGTATCTCATTCCAGGCAACCACCAGCTCCTCTTGAAGTGCTTCCAGAGTCTGAGGAGGACGTTGCAAATTGAGCAATCTCCTACCCATCATATCCCACGCGTGCTCAATTGGGGATAAGTCGGGAGATCTGGTGGCCATGGTAACAAAGTGACATCATTATGTTGAAAGAAGTCTATTGTGACTCTTGCAACATGTGGTCGGGCATTATCTTGTTGGAAAGTTCGATATGCCAGAGTGTCAAGATAGGGTAAAAGATGGGGTTCTAGAACTTCGTGGATATGACGCTGCGCGTTCATGTTACCTCTGATAAAGATTAAAGGTGACCTGGAACCATAAGCTATAGCACCCCAAACCATAACTCCAACAGTGTGATGAACATCTCTTTCAACAAAAAACTGTGGATTCCTCCTTTCACCACGTCGCCTTCTAACCCTGGCACGACCATCGTGCATGCCTAGACAAAATCGAGACTCGTCACTAAAGACAACAATACTGTTCCATTCCTGATCCCAGAGTGACCGTTGTCTGCACCACTCAAGGCGATTACGTCTGTGTTCTCGAGTTAAAGGGAGGACCCAGTGTGGCCGGTATGAAAACAAGCCAAAACTTCTCATTCGTCGGTAAACACTTCACATGCCAATAGGTGTTCCGTGTTCTGCAAACCATTCATTTGCAATGGACTTGGTAGTGGAAAAACGGTCCCTTAAGGCCAATAATCTTAGGCGGCGATCTTCATGGTCTGTTGTTCTACGGCGGCGTCCAGTGCCCCTTGCTCTTTGCGTACGGCCTTCTCGAAGCCATGCCTGACAACACCTAACCACAGTGTCTACAATTCTTTGCACTCTAACTGCAATTGTCCGAAAAGAAAGTCCAGCTTCCCGAAGTCCCACTATACGGCCCCTATCAAACTCACTAAGTTGACGAAATCGTACAGGTCTCCGTACTCTAGGCATCGTAACCGATCGTAAAGGTTGTCAAGAACCAAAATCCTCCAACGTTGATTCTTTACTGCGGCTGAAATATTCATTTTTAGAGCGTTAGTGAATTAAAAAAAAACAGTGTAAAAACCGGAATGTCCAACTGATAAGGCTGAAAAATTTTTTACTTGTTATTTACAGTAAGATAAATACATTCACCAACTTTTATTAAAATAAAACCATTTAAACTGGGTGTTCGGATTTATATGTCACTTAGTATATATATTTAGTGTGTTGATTAGTTGTGGTTAAGCAAGAAACTGGATGCTACAGTAACAATGGACATACTCAATAGACTAAATGAATGCTGAGTGGATTTACGATTTTTTTTTGTGCGTGGGATCATCAGAAAACTGAACAGGCGCGGAACACGTCAGAGCTATTGATTTTTTTTTACACAGAAGCAGCCGCGCACGCTGAAGCCTGAATGCCGGGGCAGCATGGGTGCTATGAGAAGCTAAAAACAATTTTCAACTGCCTAGGTTAACAGAAATGGGAACAGGCTCCTAAGGTAGGTTGTTTCACAATCTCGATACCCTAGGGACAAATGAGCGTTCGTGTCGATCAGTTCTGGATGTACGTCGTTCGACGCAATTAGGATGGGAGCCCAACGTCAGGCGGGTCTGCCTGGCAGGCATATCGCATATCAGCAACATTCATTGGCGCAGCGGTAGAAGAGAGCTAGATCGCCGACGGCCTGCCGATTCGAGCTGGTCCCGGGACTGTTAGTTAGAGTCAGATGGTCCTCCTCTGAGCAGCATCTAGCATGAATAAAGTAGTCGGAGTGGCAAGAACCCAAACATGTGAGCAGTACTCAAGGCTAGGTCTTGCCTAGGCATTGTACAGAGCGAGGAGGTCATGTAGAGAAGGGTACTTCACAGCCCTAAACAAATTGCCTAGCTTTTTCCCAGCAGCTGCCGCTATTAACGGGATGTGTTCGTCCCAGATCAGGTCCTCGTTGACTTGGACCCCAACCAGCCAAAATGACCGGTTCTTTGGCACAACTCGGTCATCCTTCGGAACCATATGAGCACTAGGTCGCTTCTTGTTGGAAAAAGTATAGCAGTGCCTTTAAAAGCATTAAACTGTACCAGATTGTTGCGACCCCAAGCAGTGATAACCTCTAGGTGTCTCTTTTCTCTAACTCACCGGCAGAGATTGCCGTGCCACTCTGAATTCGGACATGTTGGCAATGACGAGGGGATCGTCGTTGATCAAGAGAGTTGCTTCGCCGATCCGTGGTGCTCCCGAGAGATAGAGTCACCACTAAATACGAGCCCCTTCCCACTTCAGTTGGCCCAACTATTGAAACCTTGTTTTTTTTCTTATCAAACACAAATAATAAAAATGTAGCAGGGTCTTATAGGTTTAAAATATTAACAATGAGTATTTTGATAATATATAGTAGAAAACAGCATATCAACATATTTTCATTTCAATGTAAAATAAGTCTATAACGCATAGGTGGCTGTGAAAAATAAAAGCCATGACAATTGTTTTTATTTATCTCAACTGTCAGGATACGTTTAAAATAGTTTTTGGTAGTTAAGGTTTTCAAAATGGGTAAAGGAAAGGTTATTAGTGAGAATATTCGGTTACTGATAATTAAATTTTTTAATTCTGGGAAATCAAACTCAGAAATTGCAACTTTGTTAGACTTATCGCGGTACAGTGTGAGAAATATTGTTAGAAGATATAACGTAACTGGTTCAGCTAATATTAAGTCACGATATGTGAAAAAAAGTAATATCATAAATGCCGACCGAAGAGCATTAAGAGGAATAACCGTGAAAAACAGGCGTGCCAATTATTTACAATTAAGTGCTCTGTGGAGTGACGCTGTTGGAAGGAGAATTTCGAGGTCCACAACTCATTGAGAGGCCCACAAACTGGGATTTAGCACTTGCTAGGTAAGTATTCTTATAAAAAAAGTGAAGTAAAAACCCTAAAGTTGCACAACTTGTTTATAGGCTAAAGAAAAGAGACTATTAATTCTACTGCAAAAGAAAAATCGGCTTAGATGGGCATAGACAATCGACATCTCAACAATGGTGTGCAATACAATGGAGTGATGAGGCCCGATTCGAAGTTTGTGTTGGTGGCAGTCGCAGTAGAGTTATTCGCAAAAAAAAAATGAAGCATTCCATGTTGACTGTCTGCAGAGAACAGTGAAATGTCCAGCATTCATTACGGTCTGGGGCAGTATGCCATCAAAAGGAGTAGGAAAACTTCATTTTATTGATGGAAATGTGGATACAAACATTTGGCAATTTTGGAAGAATCGCTTTTACCAGTGATGGAAGAATGTTTGACATCCGGCCAAGATTTTGTATTTCAGCAAGACGGTGCAACGTGCCATACCTCAAAAAAGGCTATAAAATGGATGGAAGAAAGTAATGTACCACTTTTGAAATGGGTTTTTAGCAGTCCAGATATGTCACCTATTGAAACTTTGTGGCATGAGCTGAAAAAGGTTCTACGACAACATCCTGCTCGTACAAATATGGGATTGTTTTACACCAAAATTTTTACAAAACCTGGTTAACACTATGCCCCAAAGAATTTCAGTCGTAATAAGAAATAAAGGTGATGTTACCCAATGGTAATCTTTCAATTGTTACTTTGTTAACTTCGCGCACTTATTCGCACATTGTCTATTTGTTCAGATGTTCTAATATTTACAGGTCTAAGTGATTTCAAGTATGTATTTTTTATGACTAGAGTGTATCTAAAATGTTTTTGAGAAAATAAATTGGTAGTTTCATCATGTTTAGTTTATAAAGGCATATTTTGGTACAAATCTTGAAGTGGGCCAACTGAAGTGGGGCTCGTAGTATATGATATAAAGCTTTTCTAGTGGAATACGCTGAGTTGAACTTTTTGTGGACCTACAGTTACAACGTGGTCATTGCTGCCTCCCGTCATAACTTAAAGTCATAATTTTTTTGTCAGCATCACATGCCTTTTATACGTCAAACAACGTCATATTCGTCAACATGGTTTGCACATTACGTTATCGTTGAAGATTTGTTTCGATCATTCACATGAATTTTTGGGGCAGTGTTATCCCTTTAGATTTATCCACTTTTACTTTCCACGCCTACTGCTGAGGAAGTATTGTAATCGCGATAAATTTTGATATTGAGATGTCATGTTTTTTGGATGTTATGTGAAACGTAGATCACGAAAAACCATGTCGCTTATTTTGTTGGTTTGTCTGTCTGTATGTCCTTGGCCCCTCTTTAACCTGGATTTGACAAAATTTTCACATAATGTTACAACTATGCCAAGTGCAAAAAGGCTTTGTAATTTGTTTCACTGGCGGCAGCATGATGGGAATACCGGAACAAATAAAATCGAACAAACCTTGTTTTTTTTATCAGAATAATCTTTGTAGCGGCTAAACGTTGGTGGTCAGGGGTTGGAGGGTTAGGAAATGGTATATTTCAATATTTTGATATTTGTATAGGTATATACCTATATATGTAATACTACGCACATATTAGCCATATTTCACTCATCGTTCATTGAACTTCAAAACTAAGTAATGTAAGCGACAGTCAAGAGTCAATTTGTGCGACGTCATCCCCCGATGGACAAGCATCGTATGTCAAAGTCAACAGTCTCTTCCGCACTACTGTGGGCTCTATGCACTGTGTATGGTGAAGGCCCATATCGTTATTCACGCAAAATTGGTCGTCACGAAAGTCATGTGCGCCTGCAGGAATTTCTCTCAGGAAGGAGGAAAGACATTTAATTTTTTGTTATATATCTTAGTAGCTTACTTTTTTCTCAGAACTTGTAACAAACATAATTATTTAGGGCCGTGTCATCAGTCATTCTTATGATTGTAGGACGCCTTTATGGTCTCCTTGATTTTCATAGCTTTTATCTCATTTATAAAAGGTGAGGTATACTCGTATCTAGATTTCTACGAATCCGAGTCAGCGTCAGCGCTCTACTATTGTGAGGCTATGTTTTTTTTTTAACTGCATGAAGTGTCAGGCTGATACAACAGATGATATAAATCAAAAGCATTAACAATTTGATGCAAAATAGAGCGCTGACGCCGTAAAGGCATACACTTGTAGGAAGACTGGCGATACGGCCCTTAAGAAGTAATGACAGCGTTGCGTGGGAACTAAAGAGTCAACTTACTTGACGGCAGCTTTAAGGTATATGGAATGTGGCACCGACTTGACTTATTGCAGTAACCGGAAGCGCCAACGTCGAATAAAGGAATCAATAACCTGAGATAATGGACAACTAGAAGCTTGTGAATCTGACTATCGAGAGAGTGTTTGTTTTCTCAACTTGTTGATATTTGGAAAGTACTGGTATGTAGTTTAATTTTGATAAAGGTCTTGCAATGAGGTACCACTGGTTCAGGGAAACGGAGTAGTAGTAAATCAATACCATACCTAGTTATAGTATGATGACGCGTCTACCGTATTACCGCCATCCCAGTTCGGATACCACTTCTACTGCTGCACTCAATCGGATCCATAATCGCTCAGCGTTTGATTCCCAGAATCCCACAGCTAAACTCCGTTTTACGCTAATGAGATATCGCTAGCACAGTATGACCGCAGCCACAATAACTAGGATTATTTTTAGACTCGGACCTTAGTTATTGAGATAGATGAATAATACCCAGCAAATTACAGCCATTTTTTGTTTTGTTTAATGAACACTGCAAGGGTTGAAGTGACCACCCATCTACTCAACAATAAGTATTCTGTAATTTTATTCATTCAAAGAACTTACTAAGGAGACCTTTTTGCAGCAAGGACAAAGTCAATGGTCTAGGGTCTAGGTTACAAACTTATAATGATAAAAAATAGGTTTTTGTAGCTAACCTTAATGGCTATGCTCACGGATTGTTAAAAATACATCCTGTTTTGAAATTACATCTTTAAGGTATGTCGTGGCATTTTTATCTCCAATAATATCCTCAGTGTTACTGTCATATCAATCCAGATATTATACCATATTTGGTCTATGCTTTGAGTCAAACACAAACCCTGTTTTTTGATTGGTGGCGGTTGTGTCGTAGTCTCGAAGGTTGTACATGGTCTTACATGAGAGAATATGCTTTTGTAGCTAAACAAGGTGACTTATGAAGTATTAGTGGACTAAGGGCCGATTTCACCAACATTATTATTATGGACCAATAGGAAAATACCTTATCGAAATGCAATTTGACGGAAGCTGTCAAAGGTCTCAGAATATCAGTGATTTCAATTAAAATGTTGAATAAGATCGTGAAAATTCGACTGTATTGTAAACAAGACCACCTTTTGATTCCAACATGATGCTTTTGTACAGAGAAAACAGGACAACTTTCAAGTATTTTGATTTATGTTATAGGTGTACATTTGACCATCCGTTATCCCCTCAGCGAATGGGAATGGGAGAAATAATAGGTCGATTTTCTAGCTGTTAAATTTGGCAGCAGGTTTGGTCGTTTGTTAATTCATGGCAATCTCGAAATTTGTCAATTTCAATATACTGTGTGTATATGTGATCATTATAGCTACACATACCTGTTGAATTGTGCGGATTTGCAAGAAAATAGAATATAAAATGTATTCCAACCAATTCCTCATCTCTCTTTACATCATAATAGTAATCATTTGTGATAAATTCATGGGTTAATGAATTTCTTCAAAGCAATCAAAACAGTATGTCGTCCCCATCCTAAAACACCGATATGTGTAAAACATGTTAATCCCTACATCTCCGAGGTGCATAATGCAATTACTGTAGACATAGACCTAAAATTATTATTAATTACTGAAAAATAAGAGCTAAAAAGAATTATAAATAGTGATAAAATATTGGAGGTTAAGGTTTTTGACTGGTGACTGCTGGGGATACAATATTGATGCCATTTGTTGAGAAAAATTTGACGGAGAGATCTTGAGGTTGATTGGGTATATTTAACGGACTGTTTGATACCCGTACCCTATTGGTGCAGAATAATGGTTTGTTAAATTGTGAAATCCACCCTAAGTATGGCGACTGGAGGCCCATCTCATTAAAGTTGTATGATTTTTTGTAAATTTCGGAGACACTTTATTTATTTTATTTATTTAAGATTCCCCGTTTCATACAAGAAAACACTACGTTTATGTGACAGGTTACAATAAATTTATATGAATTGTTCAATTAAAGATTCATGTGATACCTAATCTACTTACGTTTCAAAATCTACCAAAGCGTACTTTTTGATGTGCCTAATATTGCTGTTTTGCTCTGAAGTTTGATCATTTTAATTTTAATGATTATTTTGTTAACTTAAATGCTGTGCTATGTAGAACCGAATTAGAGCATAGCCCTAAAAAATTTATAACATGGATGAGAAGCACTGCAGATTAACCCTTCATCACCATCAGTTAGTGCTAGCACAAGAAGGTGCTAAAAGAGTGCACTTAGTGGCGCCTGAACATGCGGAAAACGTCACAGTAGTTGCTTGTGCAAATGCTCTAGGTGATGTCATACCATCCATGATTTTATTCAAAGGGCAACGTGGGAAACCTTGCTATTCTGGTGGCTTACCAGTAAGCTCAGCTGTACATATGACAGCGAAAGGCAGCATGACGACTGAGATATTCATCAAATGGCTGGAGCACTTTTCAAAATTTATGTCTTCCCCGCCAATAATTATAATTGTTGATGGAGCGTAGTCACCTAGATGAGTCGATTGCTGAAAAGGCGGAAGCTTTAGGAATTGAACTTTGATGCCTACCCAGCAATACGACTGATGAGCTCCAGTCAATGGACAAATCCGTTTTCCAGTCCTTTGAATCCCACTGGGATCAATAGCTTCTTGAATATTGGAGTCGACATCCTGATAAAAGGTTGAATAAAGAAAGATTTTCTGATGTATTCTCGCCAGTCTGGGGAAGTGCATGGCCATTAATAACATCTGCGATGGTTTAAGATCAATTGGTGTCTACCCGTTCAACAGAAACGCAATTCCTGAACACGCATTCACCCCAAGTCTTCCAACTCATCGTGATTAAAATATTTCAGCTGAAAATAATAAAGAAAGTGTCATATTAATGGAAGAACATTGGGATTCAGAAGATGACATTACATTGACAACATTACTTAACCCTGGAGCGCTTAGGCGAATAGCACGGCTATAGTTGCTTAGGCGGGGTTACCAATAACCCCAGTGATATACGTATTCCTATTTAATGAACAAAATATAAAAGATAGACACTTTTGTTTCAATAATAAAACATTTATTTCAAAAACTCGGTACATATTTCAGCTCGATGATTACTGCAAACAGCCCTGAAACATTTCGCACAGGCAGTTTTTGTTTTTCGGTCATTTGTTCGTGGACATAAAGTGCATCGAGTCTGTCTTAGCAATTTTTCTGGAGGTGGATAAAGTTTTTCTTGTGTTTTCATATCTAGAATATTCATTATTTAATCTTTCAATTTTCGGGGTATTGGTTTTGTCAAACGTCTTTCCATATGAGGCCTGACCAGTTGTAGTCGAAGTTCAAATAGGTATTTTCGACGAACACTTTTTTGTCTATCACGCTTAACAATTTGGAAAATAATCTTGGAGTTAATGCCTGCTTGATCCATTATATGTACCATAAAAAAAGCGTAATGGCCACCTGCGTGTTTTGCGGGATACCGAATATGTGTGCACCATCTGGTCAAAGGTATCGACACCTCCGTTGGTAGAATTGTAAAAATTTATTATCTCGGGTTTTCTATTTTCATCTATTGTACTACCAGAATGCATTGTCGATAAAAGTAGCACAGATTTAGACTTCTTGGGTGTGAAGGACACCAAGGTTTTTTGGTTGTCGGATCCAAATTTCGTTTGTTTGGGAAAAATGATGGAGGAATTTCCCTCTTGTTTTTTCTGAGAGTACCCACAATGGTCAAATTGTAGTCAACAAGCATTTTGTCAGCCAGTCGGATGGAAGTAAACTAATTGTCCATCGTCAAATTGCGTCCGGTTCCGTGAATAGGTTCTGTCAGTTTTCTTACGTAATAAGCTGGGAGAGGTTCTTTATCTGGCCTATTTTCTTTGCCGATATATGGAATAGCAGTAACCATATAATATGTGCGTTAATCACACATCGTTACAACTTTGATTCCATATTTGTCAGGTTTTGATGAAATATATACTCTAAAAGGGCAATTGCCTCGAAATCCCAATAACTGTTCGTCGATGTGCAATAACTGTGAGGAGTATATCTAGTATTTTGTACAGTTAGATATAAACATTTCCCATATATTACGTACTGGAGAAACTTTATCTTCTCGGTCTCTCATGGTTTTGTCGTCAAATCTGAGGCAAGATGTCAAAAATCTAAACCTGGTTTCACTCATTACGCATCGATACACTTCTGGTCCATGCTTTGACCACATTTCTGTAGTTAGATGATTGTCTTTTCTACATCCTGTCATATAAAGCAGTCCTATCAAAGCGAAGATCTCTTCAACGTCTGTCTCGTTAACATAGCCACAATTAGCAACATATTTCCCTCTTTGTCGTTTTATTTCCATATTTGTATGCACCACTATAACATCTATAACATTCGCGCTAAAAAACAACTTCCATGCCTCTAATTCCGGTGAAATATTTTTGGCCGCACCTTTTGGTCCTGGAATACATGAAACAATGTTTCGCTTAGGTGTTCGAGTACGACATGGAAGCTCAGTGCTCCAAATATGTCCATTTTTTCCTTTTATTACTTTGCCAGGAAGTTGTTGTTCTGTCTCACTCTCTACTTTACTATCATCCGTTGAGTAGGTGCTCTCCCTGTCGGACTGAATTGAAACATGGTCGTCATAGTCAGTGCTGTCATTATCTGAATCAGGTTCATTGTCGAGTTCTTCATTCCATCGTAAAAGAGTTTCTTCAAATTTGGGATCATCTGGTCGGACAGCCATCTAAATAAATTACGTAATCTAGTGTGTGGAATAAAATAAAAATACCAGTTTAAGCTTACCTGGGTTTACTCGTCACCCCAAACACAAAATATCATATAAACTATTGCACTGAACAAAAATGTGCGACCAACAACACACACACTTTAACCTCAAATGAACATAGCGGGATCTCCGATGTTGCCAATTTATGCACAAAAAATTAGTCAACATTTGAATTTTCTTTGGGGTGATGCAAAACTCCACTAAGCATTACAGGGTTAAGATAACTACCACATATAATCCAACAGCACATTGCAGCACCAACCCTGCAGATCATACTCCATCGCCAGATTTAGCTGGAAAAGGAAAAACTTCGCATCAAAACTCTTTCTCTGAAGTTTTAGTTAAACCTGATATGCAACCAATAGAAACCTCCAATCGGGAATTATCGTGCTCAAGAGGTCAAAAGGCACATATTTCAGGCTCGTACTTCTGGAAAAAAGGTTACCAATACCTCAAAAAAAGGTTCGGTTGTGAAGATGAAGTCCGCCAGCCTTTCAGCTGCTGATGAAGTATAGACATGTTCTGTTTGCCTGCTCGACTATATTGCCGCTATGAGAGCATGTTCATCTTGTGGTACTTGGATCCACGAAGAATCCGTTGGACTAACAGTTGAAGATACAGAAGCATTTATTTGCCCTGAATGTATACCTTGAGGAAATTTAAAAAATCGGCCTTATTACCTGCTTTAAATGTTACTCGGTGGCCATATTACCTGCCTACACTGGTAATAAGGCCAAAGCAGTTGGTTTTGTTTTTTGCATATGAATATATAAAAAATAATTGTTTTATCTGTTGTATCTTACCCTGTAATAAAAATATTTTTAATTTGGCTATATCAAAATATTTTCCTTAACCCGGCCTTATTACCCAACAGTTCCTGGTTTTTTAAAATCGGTCTAGTGGTGGCGGAGAAAAAGAACAAAAATAAAAAAATCATTTTGAGGATGTTTTTTGAAGAGGCTGAAATTTGGGGCTTAGGAGTTGTAGGGCGTGGGGGAAGGTATATGAATTTTTTTGTACTTGAGAAAGGGTGTTTCAATAAGGATGCAATATTTCAAGGTTCTATTAAACATGATATTTCGTGACAAACAACTGAAATATTTATTGGGTTATTGTGTATTATGTATGAAATAACACATCAGGTAAATGGCAGCCACGGCTCCGCTGGCACATGCGCACTCTTTTAATAAATATTGTGGTAACATTTTTGAACACATGTTGTGGTATCTGGTTGATACAGTGTCTGACTTCAGCTGTCAATGCGTCTGTAGCTGCAGGCTTGTTGGTATAATCTTGTGACTTCAGATAACCCCAAAGCCAAAGTCCAAAGGTGTTAAATCGCAAGAGCCTGGCGGCCAATTCTGGTTACTAAACCGGGAGATGACTCGACTGGGAGCAAACTCGTGCAAAGCTGTCAATGTTTCATAAGCAGTATTGCATCTGGCACCATCCTGCTGAAACCATTTGTCAGTAAGAGCCATGACTTCTAATTGTGGCACAAAGAACTAAGTAATCATTGTACGATAACGACCGCCATTCACTGTTAGTGGATTACCCGTCTCGTCCTCAAAGAAAAACCGTCCAATAATTCCTCCAGACCATAGTGCACACCAAACAGTGACATGTTTTGGATGCATAGCGGCCTCATGAATTACTCTTGGATTCTCTGCCCAGAATGTCTATTGACGAAGCCATCGAGATGAAGATGGGCCACATCGCTAAAAATGAGTTTGTCTACAAAATCACCATTCTCATACTGTTTGGCCAACGATCCAATTGCTAAACTCTATTCGCTGTGTATGGTCTGTTCGCATAAGCTGTTGAGTCAATTGGACTTTGTAGACATGGAGGTATAAATCTTTTGTTAGAATACGCTTGAGAGTGGCTGTTTTAATGTCCAATTCTTGAGCGCGATGACGAATCGACGTTCCTGGACTCTCGCCTACAATCTCACGAACTGTTCTGACATTTTCTTCTGAACAACCGCTGCGAGCTCGTCTCGTATGTTTCACATCATTAACAAAACCAGTACTTTAAAATTTTTTGATTATTCTTTTCACAGTGGATGGGGTAGGAACAGTATTCTGACCGAATATTAACTGCATACTCGTGGCAACTAAACTTTCACCACATTGGTAATCATTTTCAACAATTAAGATACGCTGTCCTTTTGTGTAATGATTCATTTTCATAAACTTCCGCCTGTCTACTATCGATCTGTCATGTCACAATCAGTATGACATTATGGTTATCAAAGTGGCGCTAAATCCAAATATTGCGTTCTTATTGATACACCCTTTATATTTATATTTTCTCAATCACGGTAATTCTAGGCACTTATTAGCCATATTTCACAATTAACATACAGGGTGTCAATTAAGTATTTATCATAAATTCAACAGACGATTTTTTTTGAGTAATTTTAAGACAAAAAGCTCATATAAACATGGTATGCAAATTCTTCGTTCTCAAGATACATAGGGTTAAAGCTTAATTTTTTTGTTTCAAGTAAATATCTTGAATCGCCTTTACCTAATTTTGTTGTAATTTTGCGGTGGTATTTAGAATATTAAGGAGCTAACTTAGCTCTGACTTGATAAAATTTACAAAGTCCAGTGACGTCTCGAGCGGGATCTGAACTATTATTTGTTACAAAAAATGTACGCAACTGACTTGTGCATTTTTTGTTATATTGTTTGGATTCATCAATTAGTAATACAACTTTTATGTGTTGTATTTCTATTTGCATAATACAAAGAACATAATAAATATTGCAGAAAAGCCAGTATCGTATATCTTTGTATCACAAATATTCGTTCAGACTCCCCTCGAGATGGCACTGGACATAATAAATTTAATCAATTTAAGGCCAAAATAGCTTTATCATGTTAAAAATACCACCGCACAAATTACAGTAAAAAGGATATTTAAGAAATTTACGAAAAACAAACTTTTTGTCTTAAAACTACTGAACGAATCGTCTATTAAATTTAGTTGCATACTTAGTTAACCCGTACATTTGCATTTAAAACCTAGAATAAGAGAAATCTTTTTTAACCGAGTACTCGTGCCTATCAAAGTGCACTGCCTGGCGAACCAGGCTTATACAGGGTGTAAACGTTATGATAGTCGTTATTTAAATGGGTGATAGAGGGGGTTAAAAGAGGAAAAAGTCTCATATAACATGGGGGTCAAAACGGCATTGTTTTAGAGAAAATCGACTTTAAAGTAAAATAAAATCTGACAACGCCGCAATGCCAGACGCAAATTACGACGGAACTTAGTGTAAACAAAGGTGGAGTTTGTTATTTTTGGTTCTTGGGTATTATACCATTATTTGATAATGTACTCGTAAAATGCAAACAATTAAAAAAACGGACTGTCTCAGCGCTTCATCTGGTGTGTGAAAGTTCATTGATCGTATTAAAAAAATCCACTTATAAATAGGGAACACAATTTTGATACATACACTGATGTTCTTTTTAAAACCCACACTGCACTTTTTTGTATCTAAAGGAGTTCAAAATGTCGTCCTCCACTTTCCACACCAGCTCCATTTCGACGAATCCAGTTTCTTCTTACTCTGTTGTCCATTTAATACTTCAGCCGCATTAAATTTCTTTTCGCGAAGTTGTACTTCATCACCACCATCCCCTTAAATTCTCCCCGATACCAGAAATCCATCGGATTGAGGTTAGGAGATTTTGCTGGCCATTTTCGAGGATCAGGAGCATTTCGACCGATCCACCGATTCATTCGACGCCTCTGAAAGTGTATGGTGGTGCCCCGTTATGAAGAAACCACAAATTCTGTCTCCGTTGTAATGGCATGTTGTCTAAGGTCTGTTCTAATAGTTCTGGTAGGTTATTGGCTAGTAAGCTAAGGTATCCTTCTCCTGACAACTTTGGGGGTAACTCGGAAGGCCAATTGTTGGAAATTACCTTCACGAATGGTATGAGGATTTTCTTGGGCCCAAGTGTGAGTATTATGGAAATTTAATATCCCGTCTCGCGTAAAAGTACATTCGTCCATTTAAAAACGGATTTTCAATGTATTTGTGCAAAACTGGTAACGAGGCCTGCACTCATTGTACATGGTAGGGATAAAGCAAATTTTCCGGTAGGATTCTATGGACTATGGTATCCGATAGTCCTACGCGGCGGCCTAATTCCCGAGTGGTGAAATCTGCATTGATTTCCACGATATTTAAAATTTGTTCCTCCCGCTCTAAGGTAATCTGTTTTTCACGAGTGCGAATATTAGTGGGCTGAACACTTCCTGTATTTCGAAGTCTTTGGTACACTTGTACAAATGTCCTTCTGTCTGGGTGTACCCGTTGGCGAAATCTGTCGCGATACACACATCGTCAACAACATGTCGTCTAACTCTTGATTCGAGAACATTGTAAATGAACACGAGGACGTACGCAAACAAAAACAAAACAACACGCCCGACGCCCGAATACTAACCACCGTTACCGCTTGCGATCGATTGCCGGTTCGATAAGCGTGATGAAAGGCCGACGCGCTGTTGTCATGTATGCTTTAAATATCCAATTTAATTTAACTTACTTACTTACCGACTACAAATTTTCGGTTAACTTAGACAAACTTAATGCCATTTATCTGTTAACTACCCGATTTAAAAACTTTTTAGATTAGATTATAAAAATTAGTAAGATTCTGGTGATTGTGGTCGATATAAAGCACTTAAGGTTATAAACTATAAAGCCATTTAGACAAAAACCTATTGACTTTTGGACCATGCGTCATATGAACTTTGTGACTTGTTTTGACCCCCCTATTACCCATTTCAATAATGACTACTATAACGCTTACAACCTGTATAGCGTTGCCACATGATCGGTAACTACCAGTAGGGTAAGGAAAGAATGTCTATGGACTAGTTATTGTATGGGCCTATTTGACTGAATTAATACGCTTATTTCTCTGTCCAACATGTCCGTAACAAGATATTTTCTCAGAGGATTTGAATTGCAGAAACTTAATCCTTTATGACCGGTGACGGCGTTGTCTAGGAAGTGCAGGGTCCACCCACTAGACGCCATTGTTTCCTGGAGAAAATGACTGACCGTCTTACGTTGAATCTTTTCAATGGTTGCATATTTTCACCCGTGCTATAGGGCCAACTTCGAGCAAAGGGACTTCGTGCACTAGATGAATTAGCGGATCAAAAAGCGCGCTAATTCAGCAGCCGACAAGAAGACACCGACCGACCGACAGACGGTCCTCGCTGCAAACATTTCCTCTGCCTTCCAGCACCGCACGCTTTTTATCTGCCGAGCGCGTCACGTCAGAAAGAAAAATCTACTCAATTTCATTAATGTACCCATAAATAGATTTACATTTGTCCAGGATGAGATACAGCTAAGTAAGCCTTCCACTTTTTTATCTTCAGCTCTTATCCATGTAGACAAATGTCTTGTTGCCTGCGGATGCTCTTAAAAAAATGAACTACGTCTTCTAAGAGTTGGGGGACAAGAAGTGAAAGCCTTGAGGTGGCTGGTGATAAGATTGATGATTGCTTGTACATGAATGATATGTTTTCTATAAAACAACTTTGCTCTACTAATGGATTTCCTGAAATTGGTAATGTAAGTAGTGGCAAGTTGCCATATTTTATAACTCTCGTCACATGAGGTCATTCTTGGCATTATTATGAGTGCGTCAATGTTTTTTGGTTGCTTGAGCTAGTATCCACGGAGCTTGAGTCAATTTCCTAGTTGTGTAATATTAGAAGCCTCAATCCGGCTTAAGGAAAAGCTATTAAACAACACCCCACTCAAACTGCAAGACAATATGTTCAATGCCTTAGGCCCGTATCGTCAGTCGTCCCTAGAATTGTAGGGCGCCTTTATGGCTTCCTTGATTGTCATAGTTTTCTACTTCTCCGTGTCAGCGCACTATTTTGAGGTTATGTCACATTCATCTATTTGCATAAAATTGTGCTTGCTTTTGAGTTATATCAGGTTTTATCAGCCTGAAGTTTCCTACAGTATAAAAAGAAAACATATCTTCACAATAGGAGAGCGCTGACGCTGACAGGGGACGGGTGCAATCTAGAAATGTTTGAAGGAGAGAAAGAGTATGACAATCAGGGAGGCCATAAACGCGCCCTACAATTGCAGGGACGACTGACGATATGGGCCTTAGATCAGGAAATGGCACTAGCGTAATCTCGATGGACTATTCAAACTCTTTTGACCACATCAATCATAAAGTATTGCTCCCTAAATTAAATTCCCAACTAACAATTATCACTCCTATTAGAGTTGCAAGAATGATTATACAGTATTCCTTACACAGCATTGTATACTGCAAGAACATTCTCAAAACCCTCTTAGAACAGCTATACAAGCGGAATGGGCACACCCAATAGAACACTTCAGTCATTTAAGAGGTTGTATAAGGGCTGCAGGTAACAGTTATACAACAAAAGTGTAAGCCTCTTGCAGCCGCTATAGGACATTTGCATCAGTGCAAGATTCAGTTTTTGTCAACTATACAACTATTCTGTTACGTGATTCTACTTTATTGCAACCAAACTATTTCTTATGTATTGTATAGATGAAGAGAAGAATATATAACTAACATAATACAGTCATCTTGTTTACTTACATATCGGCCCAATTCACAATTGAATTTCATACACAGGTATATGATAGACTTCTACACTGTGATATAGGGCTATTGAATTACTTGCGTACCAAATTTTATTGTGATTATCGTGCAAAGTAGTTACGCAATTTCTACGGGGTTCGTATTTGATTCATATTTTGATAATGATTAAAAGTATGTCTGGATTTTTAAGATGGAAAACTGAACTTATCTGCGTTAAATCTTCCACAAATCCTATATTTAGACACAATTACACAAATGTTTATCACTTTATATCTGTAGTTTCGAACTGAAACATAATTATTTAATATCAAATAGAGGAATAAATGTTTGCCCAATATGGCGGGTGGTTGTGTATAATCATGGCATCGTCCGTGTTGTCTTTAGTTTATTAGAATATTTTGGTGTTGCCTGCAGGTGTTATATAACAATTTGACAAATGACTGAAATGAAATACCGACAGAGTCGAATGATTTACTTAGAATTTGTACCAGATCCATATCTTCTGTTTGAACAGTTGATAAAACCTTTTTTACCTATATGCATGCGTTGTTTGCCTTAAAACATTGGTTATGGCATTTTAACAAAAATATGACAGCAGGAAGTTAGGTTATGGTGAAGTTCTATACCAACATAGCTAGCACATGTACAGCCTTTAACAGTTACTAAACAACGGTTGTATAAGTGCTTCCGTTGGGAGTAATTTGTTGGCTAAAGTACTAAATTTGCACAGCAAAGCAACAAGGCTCGGGATTGTTTTATAAACGTCACCATGGATGCCACAACACAACCATTTTGACTAACCTGCAAATATGCTGTATAAAATAGTTGTATAAACGTTTATGCAACAGTTAAAAATGTGTCCTATAAGGTGTTGTGTAACTATGCTATAAGAATATTTTAAACACCTCATTTTAGAGCAAAAATGTTGCAGAAAGCAAATTTGCATTCCACACAACATTAAGCCAGCATTTTGATGTTCAGGTAACAACAATAAAGAGCTTTTATGGCTGAACGGTTCTTTTACCAAAAGCTTATAGCACTACTTTGCTAGTTGGGTTATGTAGGACTTGACAGTTTACCGCTTTCATTTTTCGACAGTTACCTTCATCAGTGTATTTTTGTTAACCAAGAAATGTCTTGAGTGGCAGTAATTCTCTCAGGCGCGTCTCATGGCTGTATACTGGGGCCACTGCTATTCATCATTCATACTTCAGAAGAGTTATTGATAATTCTCATGTACAGTATTTTGCAGATAATAGGCAGTTGCTCCGTTATTTTAATAATGTCAATAATACTACACAAATTTTACCAAACGATGTTAGTAAACTAATTAGGTACTTTTCAAGATCATAGTCTACTAATTAATTCTCAAACGTTATTCTTTTGGCCCCAAAGTAAAAAAGACAATGTAACACAGATTCAAATAAGTAAGCAAACCTTGCAATTTTCTGATTTTGCAAAAATTCCTGGTGTTGTTTTCGATACAAAATTAAGGTCTTTTCTTACACAGAGAACCTAACTAAGGCTACATGCCCTTATAGTAAACAGTTATCTACTGAATTTTAAGCTACCTAAAAGACTGAAGCATTTGTCATATCTATATTATATTATTGTATACGTATACTGCTATACTGCGCGATTATAGACAACCATATCAAGAACTTTATTGAAGTTATTCAAAACAATTGCATACGTTTTTGGCTTTCGTAAATTTGATCATGTGTCAGCGAAATATCGCGGTCTAAGCTGGTTAAAGGTTGATGATTCAGTTTTTGTGCACAAATTACTACTCACATCGAAAGCCCCCTTACTTGAGAAAAAAAAATCATTTGATAATGGTGCTCGCTGTAGAACTGTTAGAGAAAAGAATATTAGAATATCCCTGCGTACGTCTACATTTTTTGAACGTTTCCTATAATGCCTTTCGACGAAAAGTTAAAACAGTGCTGCCTAACCCATTAACTCCCGCTGTACTCAAGCGAGTACACTCGTGTTTGTTTGATTTGCCGGGCATAAATTATTTTAACCGATTTGATGTAATTAGAATGTATGTTCAAGTTTTGACTGTACTCAAATAAGTACACTGGGCAAATTCATTATCAGTCGACTAATGCTATTTTTTGTTGTTTTAGATATGTATAAACCTTTTTATGATGATCCTGTTAAAACATACGAGTATTACAATTTTCTGCCTGATGCTCGAGATGATTTAAAAGATAACGACGATGTTGTGGTCTTGCCTACAGACGCGCGTTATTTGAGTGACGAGGAGGAATTGGACGAAGAGCAACTGATGGCAAATGGAATGCCACAAGATGTTTACGGTCGTTTGTAGCTGTTTCGCCAAAGATCAGCTAATGACGAGTTATGAAGCAGCGACGAAGAGCATTTGAGTGAAGTGCGAAAACGTATACAAATACCTAAATAAATCTAAACACGATTACTTGGACTGGGATAAATGCAATCCTGAATGATCCATTTGGTCTGAGCCGCCACCTTTATGTGAAATGAATGCCAATAGGGATAAACTAGTGGAAGAGATAAAGGATTTAAATCCAGTACAACTATTTGAGCTTTTCTTTGATGACTCGGTTTTACGGCATATTGTCGATCAGTCCATGTTATATGCATCTCAAAATACTCGACACAAGACACGAGAAATGAAATCCTTCATAAATTCGAACATTTTCCTGCGAAGCTAGAGAAGCAATTACGATGTGCAGTATGCAATTCAAGGGTTCGTCAACACTACGTATTGGACGTGCCTACTTCAAGTTACATCATACAAAATAAACGGTTTCGCCCATTCTACTCAGATGAGTACAGATATTTTTTTGGTAAAAATAATAAAATATATATGGTTTTATGATCTTCAGTTTTTATTTTAGTCCTAATAACCTACCTTATATGCATAATATCCGTTTTCCATGTTCAAGTTTAATTTGGGCGTTAGTGGGTTATCCCCCAAACATATAATTTACGAAATCATGCATTTCTTTTTTCATCCCTTGATTTATACAATTCAGTAGTTTTTGGTGTACATAGGTTTAGAAAGTATTTTCATTTTTATTTCCTACTTTCGACGTAACTAACTTAATCTGTGAATAGTTTATTTATCTGCCAGTAAGCATATGGTCAAGTGTAAGAGTAGCAGCATGCTAAGCTTTATCATATAAGTCTCACGTTTCGCAATACTACAACGTAATTGTAGATAAATAAACACGTCTACTATTATTATTATTCATTTCAGACCAATAATTAAAAGCACATATTTTGATTGAAGTACTTAAGTACTTATAATGCTATACAATTTGGACGAAAACTGATATGAGAATGTAATAGAAGTGAAATTACGTAAAATGCCATAGCACAAATTTCAATCTAAAGCAGATTATCAGATCTATACCGAAGTGTTACTGTTTTTCTATTTCTTTATTCTCATCGCAAAGGTATGTCAATTCTTTCTAGTCATTACGAAGAGGCAAAATTTTTTTGTCTGTCGGTCTGTCTTTGTAGTTTTTGTAAAACGGTCCAGCAACGGCAGAGAAGAAAACAAAAAACGAAAAAATAGAAATCGCTCAGACTTCGTTTTTAGAGGATCTTAATCCTGAAAATCTTTGTAGTGCTTGAAATTTGGTTGTTGGGAGCTGTAGGGGTTAGGGGATGTGTATGAAAATGTCTGGATATTAGTGTCCTTATACGCTCCCAACCCCGGTAATTCTATGCTCCTATCAGCCATATTTGGCATATCACAGGTTTGCTCGTGCATCTGTTGTACATGTTCGTAACTGACCTCCTCAGAAGATTTAAATTGCGCTCAATTTATGAACTGCTGATGGCGTTGCGTATAAAGTGCAGAGTCAACCTACTTGACGCTATATTTTAACTGGAAGCTTTGTATATGCTAATAGTATTACTCAAAAGGTATAGGGTATAGACAAACTGATATTGCCAGTCGTATGTGTCCAGGTAAGCAAGATACATTAGTTAGACATGGCTTAAAAAAACGAAAGAGCCTGATAAATAAGCCACTGAAATCTTTGCATAAAGATTTTATGGTCGAAATCAACTGACGCATCAATTATCCGTTTTTCTGTAGACTTCGTCTTTTTGGATAATCTTTCCAAATATCTATAAGCGCGACACTTGTCTATGCACAAGATGCGAAAATGGAATTATTTGTGAAAAAGTTGTTTATTTTAAATATCTTGTATCAAGCATAAAAGTATTTGTCGCGAACAAGTTACAAAGAGTTGCTTAGAACGAATATGTCCAATATGCAATAGTAAAAAAAATCGGATATAAAGAAAACAAATGGTAGATACACTTCTAGGAACCTTCGAGAATTTCAAGCACCATGTAGCAAACATGAATCATCAATATAAGGCTCTCGACACCCAGAGAAAAATCTGAGTGAAAATGAAATGGTGTTGCATATGAACTTTTCAGAAAGCTATGCAAATATAACAAGGAGATTCAAACCATCGCGCGTCGGGGAATCAAAACTGCAAGCAGTCCCATATACTACATTAGCGTACGACAGACAAGATGGAAAGATTCAACACAAATCCTTTTGTACAATTTCAGAAGAACTTAGAGAAGACCCCTTAGCTATATTGGCCCATCTGAAACCACTTCTGAATGGACTATTTATTTCAGTTCCATCGGAGTCAGCAGCATCAACCAATCATTTCCGAGGTCTATCGATTCCTTAAAGACCCGTATTATTCCACGTCATCTGCTATTGGCCATCAGAAACGACGAAGAATTGAACAAACTGCTTTCAGGCATCACGATTGCTCAAGGAGGAGTTCTCCCTAATATCCAAGCTGTCCTTTTGCCGATGGAGAAGAAAGCTCAAAAAAAATCTTCTGAACACACAACACTCCGAGTTTTTGCAAGGAAACATTTTTAAACCATAGTTTATAAAGCAAACTAACATTAATTTTTCATGTAGATTCACACCCTTAAATATTCGCATATCATTATGGAACACGCTGTATAAATAGGTAGCCTTTAGGATAAGTTCTCATTTCACACCCATGATTACGATTAGAGATACTAATCGAAACGTTGTGTACTTAGTTAAAAGAAGAATTGATCGGTGCTCGTTATTAGCAACAATTGTACAGTTGTACTTTGTAATTTTTTCAAAACCCTCCAGTATATGTATTTTAAAGTTCTTATCTTCTAAATTGTCCCGAATCTGTAGAAGCACATAAACACGTCTGTGCTAAAGAGATGGCGCATCTCCAGTTCATTTACAACGGACGCTGGGGGTTTTCAGGGGCTTAGAGCAGCACTAGTAATTACGGTATAAACGTGACCACTGGTGTTGCGTTCAAGGTTTCGCTTAAAGTTTATATGATCATGTAGGAGACACACTTGCCAATTGTGGGGTGTCGAACGTTGTAAATAACGTTGGAAGCATCGTGTGGAACCTGCATTAGCGCGCAGTTTAGATTGGCTGGTGATGCGTCATCTCTTGGAGGCATTAACGCAATAGTCGTCAAAATGTGATGATTGTTGCACTGGTTTTGTAACAGAGGTGAGACACTCAAATAGACATGAGGCTGCCACATATGATGTCTGGCTCACCTGTGTTAAAAATCTCATTACATTTAAGCCGATAGTTGTTAAAACGAACATGTAATAAACTGAGTGAAATTAAATGAGCCAGCTTGTCCGAGATTGTGCGCAAACCGAAAGCAACTTAAGTATTGTGGAATGGGTCGCCATTCCATTAAATGTTCTGATATCTTAACATCCAACCGCAATAGCCCCGGCTGAGAGGGCAAAACTGGATATCGTTTCCATTATAAAATATCAACTTGTAACTCAGTCGATACTTCCGGTTCATAAATCTCGAGTAAACAGAGAGCCTGATTCGGCATCTGTGATTTTAATTCTATTGGGCAGAATATTTGACAGTACCGTGCACTTATTAAACGTCAATGCAAAATATTTCAAAGAAAAGCACCTTGTAAATATCTTATTGCCAATATAAGATGCAAATTGATTGTTGCTCAATGAGGTTTGTGGAAAGATGTAGTTCATTCTCAAGAAGTAAAATACTATAGGTGCTTTCACCATTTCATTCAATATGAAAGAAAACCAAAATATTGGTATCCGATAGAAAGTATCCGATACTTAAATAAAATCCTAGGATCAGATGGATACCATGGATGCTTGATTTTGCACGCCATCTAATGAACAAATCAAAGAATATTTGAAAGTACATTACAGGTTTCTGCATATGCAAAACGGATACTTTAATTATTATCTGTTCATTGTCTATTACGTGTAAGAAACAAAAGATGGACTTTGCCTGAGTACGCGATATTATGAAGAGCCCGTTATTGGCAGGACCGAAATCGTTTTGAAATGGTGGAAAAGTAGACAATTAGTTTATCCAAGATTAGCTCAACTTGCCAAGCGTGGTTGCGAAAGAGTTTTTTCTGGCTTGAATCCAGAGACAGTGGAAAAAGTTGTTTTTTTAAACGAAAATAAAATTTACTATTAGAATATTTAAAATGTTCCTTAGTTTTTCATGTTTAATTATTAAAAAAATGAGTATCGTTTTACACTTTTGTTAAATTTCAAGAATACTTTTAGGTTAATATAACCATTTTTTTATGACATTGGATTAGAAATATAAAAGTTATTTTAGAGACTAATTACAGTATATTTTTTATACTTCTCAATCTTTATAATAAAAAATAATAAAATAGCTAAAAAAACAATTTTTAACAAACAAAAAACATAATATTAGCAAAACTAATATTTTTCATCCTATAGTTAAAATCCACATTTTGTGATCCGCAGTATCCACACTATCCAATACAAAAGATCGGATGCATAAATTTGAATCATCGGATACTATCAGATACTTGAAAATATCCAAGTCGCACATCACTAAACGAAACGTAGAAAGAAGCAAAATATGTATATAATTTCTAAGCCGCAACCTTGAATATGTTACACTGAAAATGTTTTTACAGAATACAACGTACTTTATTGAGTATTTTAGAATTTATAGAAATAACACTGAAAGTAATTCAACCTCCCAAAAATTGTGTAAAAAAGGATAATCAAAAATCGCAAAAATATACAGGGTATACATTCCTTTCGTCAGTTTTGCAAAGCTATATTTTGTGTTTAAAAGCAGTCCGTATAGATGATATAGTTCAAAAAAGCTTAAGTTACTAGAAACTACAGGTTGTGAGGCTCATTTTGACAGAAACTCTGGTACTCTACTTTCAAAGAAAATCACCTTGTTCATATCTTATTGTCAATGCTTACGCAAATATCAGATGCAAATATATTGTTGCTTAATGAGATTTGGGGAACATGTAGTTTATTCTCAAGATGTAAATACTGTACCGGCTTCCACCATTTCATTCAACATGAAAGAAAACGCAGAAAAAAAAACGAAATATAATCTCGAAGCCGCAACCGTGAAAATGTTACCCTGAAAATGTTTTTACAGATACTCTCGTGGTTTTTTATTGGATATCTTAGAATTTCCAGAAACTCATTCGTTATTTAACCCTTAAGTAGGCGCTACTGTGTATAAAATACACATGATTCATTATTCGATAGCTTACTTCTTGCTGCATCACTAACAACTCAGACAGTGTTGAACCGCAGAGACAGAAGAATCTTGTGTTATTGCGGCGCGGTGTACTTTTTACACTTAGCGACTAGTTATGTAAGTATAATTTTCAAGATCTTGTTTTTCATGTATTATAAAACAAAGCCTATATTTACCTTTTTTGCATTTTTAGGGATAATGTTCATGTAAGTTATGTACCAGTCTACAGAGAAGAATATGCTGAACAAGGACTTTTGCCTCCACGTTCCTTTCTTATCAGTTACAGTATTGTATTTCATTTGTTCTTTACTTTGGTTTGTATAATGAACTTTGCAGTCAGTCTCGATTCAGAACTCATTCAATTAACATCATTGTATTTGGTCTTTCTCAAAAATAAATCTTTTTAAAAACGTTTTCGTTGAAGAAAGATATTTGAGTGGCGCAGTCAAAGCAGTAGGATAGCCAGACGAAAAAAGGACATTTTCGGCTCGTTTCAACGGTTTACTGGCTATAACGAAACCAACCGCGATTGGTCGCGAACGATCCGACGGAATATCGATATCGTTACCGTGATCACCGGAACCAGATTTGGGATAGAACCCTACCCAAATCGAGAAACCAAGACGACAGCAGCCCAGAGGACAGAAGGAACATCTGCTCCAGGACAGGCAACCCAGCAGTGGCCCAGGCATACGGACACATGGGACGGATTGGATTACTACTGTAAGTATGAATACCTTACAGGGGTGAAAACAATCAAAAGCTGTTTGATGATATATTGAGTGACACTGATTCGGACTCACAGTCGGATACGGAACATATCCAACATAGTTTAAGGAACTTGCAATTAAGACCTAGTATACTAAATAGTACAGTCAATATGAACAACAGTCAAGTAAATCAATCAAGCATGTCATTACGCCCAGAGTATCTTAACATGATACCCGAATTTTATGGTCAACAAGAATTATTACCAAGATTCATAGATATTTGCGAAAAGTTAGTGAATAAATTTTATAGATTAGAGGATGAAAATGACTTCCAGAACGAATATCTTATGAGTAGCATTTTAGCGAAAATCAAAGGTAATGCAGCTTTAAATATTAGTAGCAATATTATAAAAAATTGGACAGACTTGAAAACTGCACTTTTAAATACATATCAAGACAAGCGTGACGTATTTACTCTAAACATAGAATTGTGTGAATTGAAACAGAACAATGAAACCCCCTTTGAATTTTATAACAAAGTTCAGAGTTTATTGAATTTACAAATATCATTTTTAACTACACATTGTGTGAGTGAAGAAGCTCAGATAATATGTAATTTTTGCAAAAGCGTAGCATTAAGAGTATTTCTAAAAGGTTTAAAGGAACCTCTAGGATCGCTCATGAGGACGAAAAATCCTACAGACTTGAATGAAGCTCTGAATATATTAACTAACGACTTTCAGCTTGATCATAAGATAGATAAACATAAAAATGTTAATCGAAATAATATGCATATGGCGAACTACCATATGAACAACAACTTTGGTAATTATAGGAATCAATACCAAGCGGTACAGCGTCCAGTATTACAAAGACAATTTAGTCCTAATAATGTACGACCAAATAATCCTAATCAGAATAGAACGAATTTTCACAATAATAACGTTTTTAGACCTAATCAGATCAATAATCTGCCAAGGCCTACTCCGATGAGTACATCCACTAGACAGACGTATCAGCAACCAAATTTTCAAGGTAGAAATTTTAACAGACCTGGTGTCAACGCAGAACAGGCTATGTTTAACTTGTGTGTACAAGACCAACCTGTTGTAGAATTTCCAAACGATGACAATTATGAATGCGCTTATTCTCAGAATAATTCTGACGATTTTTTAGGGCAAGAAGCCTCGGTACAGATACAACCACAAGTCTCAACGGACCACCAAAGTCAATTGAAATTATGAGTTTAACCGACAAATGTAGCAAACTACCATACATTGTATTTCCGGAGTATAATCTCAAAGTATTGATTGACACTGGAAGTACAAGATCTTTCATACACCCTGAAATTGCGAAAAAATTATTTTCAAGACATATTCAAAAAGCCCATTTCAAATCACTTCAGCACATGGTTCATCTATCGAACAATATAGTATGACAATACCTTGTCCAAAGATTTTTAAGAATCCAAATAATCTCATGAAATTTCATTTATTCAAGTTTCACGAACATTTCCAATGCCTTTTAGGACTCGATAACCTGAAAGAGATATTGAATGCCAACACTGATTTGAGCAATGATCTTTTAGTCACACCCACAACAAGGATACCCATGCAATATCACGAGATTACAAAAAATTCTTCTAATGTTATCACTGTTCCACCTAGAACAGAACAGATAATTAAAGTTAACATAAAAAATTTTAAAAATGGTAATGCTATTATTGGATACAGAAAATTATCATGTTTAGAAATCCCTGAATGTCTTGCTACAGTGAAAAATCACGAAGCGATTTGCACAGTATTAAATTTATCTGAAGAACAGATTTCTCTTGACATATCTCGACCAATAGATGTAGAAAATTTTGAAAATTACGAAGTTTCAGAAAATTCTGATCCACCGAATATTAATTCTTTGAACTTTCAAAAATATAAATTTGATATTTCCAAAATTAGGACAGAGCATATGAACTCTGAAGAAAAAGACGCAATCACCAAGTTAGTAAGAGAGTATTCAGACATATTTCACATTGATGGTAATTACTTAACTTTTACGAGCAAAATTAAGCATCATATACGTACAAGCGATGAAATACCCATTTACACTAAATCATACAGATATCCTGAAATCCACCGAAAAGAGGTACAAAGACAAATACAATCAATGCTTGATCAAAAAATTATTAGAGAGAGCCATTCAGCGTGGTGCTCACCTATATGGCTTGTTCCAAAAAAATTAGACGCATCGGGAAAGCAAAAATGGAGAATAGTCATTGATTATAGAAAATTGAATGAAAAAACATTGGGAGATCGTTATCCTCTTCCAAACATAACAGATTTGTTAGATAAATTAGGGCGATGCCAATATTTTTCAACATTAGACTTAGCTTCAGGTTTTCACCAAATAGAAATGGCAGAAGATGATATTCAAAAAACTGCATTTAATACAGAAAATGGACACTACGAGTTCACAAGAATGCCATTTGGACTAAAAAACGCGCCAGCGACTTTCCAGCGAGTAATGGATAACATACTGAGAGGTATTCAAAATGAAAAATGCTTAGTATATTTAGATGACATTATAATATTCAGTACTAGTTTACAGGAACATATTTCTCGACTTAGAGAAGTTTTTGAAAGGTTACGTCAGTCAAATTTTAAAATACAGTTAGACAAATCGGAATTTCTTAGGAAAGAAGTATCGTATTTAGGTCATGTTGTAACGGCGGATGGTGTGAAACCAAACCCCGATAAGATAAAGGCAATCACAGAATTTAAAATACCAAAAACTAAGAAGCAAATTAAAGGCTTCCTTGGACTTTTAGGTTATTACCGTAAGTTTATAAAAGATTTTGCGAAAATCACTAAGCCATTGACAATCAGATTGAAAAAAGATGCAATTATTAATCCCAATGACGCAGATTATATTAAATGTTTCGAATTATGCAAGACTTTATTGACAAACGATCCGATACTCCAATATCCGGATTTTTCCAAACCATTCTTGATAACTACAGATGCAAGTAATTATGCAATCGGCGCAATATTATCCCAAGGTAAATTAGGCTCAGATTTACCAATAGCGTACGCCTCACGAACATTAAGTGATTCAGAAACAAAGTATAGCACGACAGAAAAAGAACTTTTAAGTATCGTATATGCAGTAAAATATTTCAGACCTTATATTTTCGGACGTAAGTTTACTATTGTAACAGATCACAAAAGCCTCCAATGGTTATTTTCAGTTAGAGATGCTAGTTCAAAATTACTAAGATGGCGCTTAAGATTAGAAGAACATGATTTTGACATTGTTTACAGGAAAGGCAAATCAAACACAAATGCGGACTTTTTATCTAGAATAGAAGTAAATGTTAATGAAACAGGAGCACCGACTCCACTGGCACAATACATGAAAGAATTTAATAGAAATCTTGAAAATCAAGCAGGTCCATCGAATATTTCCAATATTCCCAATCAGACCGATAACTATTCGATCGCACCTCAACCCAATGATTTAGATAAAATTGATGAAAATGAAAATGATTCATCAGGACACACCGTTCATTCTAATATAGAAAATCCTACGATAAATATTCCAATTAGTGATACAGCAGTAAACTGTGCAAAAAATCAAATTATCATTTCCGAAGTAAACCTCGAACCAGCTGATCCAGTAATTAGTAGATTACATGTGAATAAACAGCGAATATCCGTTCAATTATCAAAGAACAATTTTGAAGCAGATACAATTAAATTTGTAAAAGAATTTATTGCACCAAAGGTAAAATATTGTTTATATTTTGAAGACCCAGTCTATGAAAAGTTCAGCGTAGTTCTTCAAACATATTTCAAAAATTCCCAAATAAATCTAGTAAAATGCACAAAGAAATTGATAGACGTTACAGATCAAAATGAGATTAAGGATATAATTAAGAATTATCATGAAGGTAAAACCAATCATCGAGGAATCGATGAAACTGATAAAAGAATAAAACAAATATATTATTGGCCGAATTTAAGAAACTCGATACAGACTTATATTAATGAGTGTGAAATCTGTCAGTTAACAAAATACGACAGACACCCGTTAAAACTTGAATATAATATTACCCCAACGCCTACGAAACCATTCCAAATTTTATACGTAGACACTATTTCTTTAGAAAATGCAAAATTTTTGACTATGACCGATTCATTTTCAAAGTACGGTCAGGCTTACATGTTGAACTCTGCCAATGGAGTAGAGGTAACAAATAATTTTATAAGATATTTTACACATCACTGTATACCAGATCAAATGATTTTCGACAATGGCACAGAATTAAAAAATTCAGTAGTCAAAGAACTTTTAGAATTGCATAAAGTCAAAATACATTTTATTAGTTCACAGCACCCAGAATCTAACGGAACCGTAGAACGTTTCCACTCAACGCTCATAGAACATTTAAGATTATTGAATAATCAGGTAGAGTACAAGAACGAACCTATAGAAACTAAGGTAAATTACGCTATTTTAGCTTATAATAACACAATACATTCTGTAACCAATCTTAAACCCTATGAAGTGATTACTGGTCATTTCAATACAGAATCACCTTTTAATATAGACATAGATAAGCAATTATTAAATAATTATTTACAGAATCATAAGGAAAAAATGAAATTAGTATATAGGAATTTAAATGAAAAGATATTACAGAATAAAGAAAAAGTTATAAATAAAGCAAATGAGAAACGTGAAGTTTTGCCTGATATTCCTAACAAGGTATATGTTAAGAATAAGCAGAAGCAACAGAAAACTAAAAATAAGTATAAGCAAGAAAAATTAATTAGTATAGATAAGAAATTAAAAAGAGCGGAGATAGATCCCACACATGCCAATACTTCTAAAAATATCCATTTATCCAATATTAAAAGGCCCAGGAAGAAAACTTATCAATTTAAATTTACTAATATTTCAGATACCTCATCTATTTCGGATGCGGAGCAGAAATAAGAAACATAACGAACAATTTAGGAATTTTGCCAGTAAATTTAGGCACAGCTAGGCTACAAAAGACAAAACATACTTTTGTGCACTATTATGATCTATCACCTTTATATAAGGAATATGAAGATTTGAATATTCAATACAGTAATCTTAACTATAGTTATAGAAACCATTCTAAGATTAATAACGAGCTAGAAAATTATAGTAAGATAGTATCTTATATAAGGAGCTTGATTCAAGAGAAAATCGAATACATTAAATCTCATTCTCAAAAGACTCGCAATAAGAGAGGACTTTTTAATGGCATAGGCTATGTAGTAAAAACAATAACAGGAAATTTAGACTCCGACGATGGAGAACGTATTGATAAAATTTTATCTCATTTACAAGAAAATCAGCATCATATTCAAAATCAGCTGAGAATGCAATATTCAGTAAATAATGAACTTGTCGCAAAATTTAACGGGACTATTCAAGATATACAGCACAATGAGATGACATTAAGAAATAACATTTTACAATTGAAACATATTTTATTGAACCAGACAACAAACCAGGATATTCTTTTAGCGAAGGACATTATCAATCAATTAATTATCCTTTATAATGCCATATTGAATATTTTACAAGATATCGAAAATTCGATAACTTTTTGCAAATTGAAAACCATGCATCCCAGTATAATAAGGACTAGAGAATTATTTCAAGAACTCCGTAAGATATCCACATTTTATAAAAGTGAATTACCATTTGAAGTAAAAGATGAAAATATGCTAGATTATGAATCTATTATTTCTATCAGTTGTAAAATCGATGAGAATCAAATAAGTTATTTTCTATCTATTCCTATAGATTATCCTGAACATTTCGATCTTTATTATATGTTACCCATACCGACTCTGATGCACAAATCAGAATTCGTCACTATTATCCCAAATTATAAGTATTTGCTAAAATCTGATCGAAATGAGATCAAACCCCTGCACGAGATTTGTACCCAAGGTAGAATCTATCAATGCCCTAATCGTATATTAGCCAATCACAAAGCCCAATGCGAGAAGTCAATAATTACTCAAGATCATACAGAACCATGTAGATACACGAAGCTTCAGATTGAAGAAAATCACATCGAATTTATTCCCGAAATTAACCAGTATTTAGCTGTATTTCTCACCGAAGAAAAATTGAAAATTAAATGCAAGGAGCAAATCGATACAAAGTCATTACTTGGCATTTTCTTAGTCAAAGCCAGTGAATGCCAAATATCATTCCAAGACAATGAACTTATCTTTCAAGACAAAACCTATGGAAAGCCCCTCGTAGCTGACAAAATGGATTTCCATTTTATGAAACAAAATATCCCAGAGACACAAATTACTCTGAAAACGTTAAATTTACCAGAATTACAAGTTAATCGAATGTTACCAATTTTAGAAGAAAATTCCATAGAAAATTTTGGAAAACCCAGTATTTGGACCATATTACTATATCTCGTATTTTCAAGCATCTGCTGCATAATTTTATATAGAAGATGGAGAAACAAGAAAGCATCCAAGTTAGAAATCGACATTGAATTAGCCGAGATGAAAGAAGAAGGTCCAAGTCCCACAAAACGCACTAGAAGAGAAGATTCCAGTTCAAGATATAAGAAGAAAGAAATTCACCTTCCAGGGGAAGCTTCATTCTAGGGGTGGAGGAGTTATGTACCAGTCTACAGAGAAGAATATGCTGAACAAGGACTTTTGCCTCCACGTTCCTTTCTTATCAGTTACAGTATTGTATTTCATTTGTTCTTTACTTTGGTTTGTATAATGAACTTTGCAGTCAGTCTCGATTCAGAACTCATTCAATTAACATCATTGTATTTGGTCTTTCTCAAAAATAAATCTTTTTAAAAACGTTTTCGTTGAAGAAAGATATTTGAGTTGTATGAAATCCTAGAAAGCTGACAGAAAAAAAATTGGACACTTTTAGATCTGCTTTATTTCAAAAGCGAGAAGAACACGATCTTGGGGCTCCGACGATAAAGGTGCTTCAGATGGAAGTGTTTCTATTAGTGAGCAAAAGGTAAGAATGGTAGGATCTCTCAAGAGAAACAAGAGGGAAATTCCGATTGAACTGCTCCCCAATAGACATCGACCAGCTCCTTCTTCAATATTTGCATTTCAAAAAGACGTAACTCTTTTGTCCTTTTGTCCGAAAAAGAGCAAAGACATGCTGTTAATATCCACTATGCATGATGATGATGCGGTGGATGAACATAGTCAGAAACCTGATATTATTCTATTTTATAATTCCACCAAAGGGGGCATATAGAGGGTGGCGTATCGAAAACGAAACAGACGCATTTACTGGCAGCTCAGTTTTTTCTTAAAAAGGCTCAGACCCGTCGATTTTGTTTTCGAGGGGCACACAAGTTTGGCAAAAAATCACGTTAACACGTGCAGCCCCCTGGGCGGGGGTGACACCAACCCTAAAAGCTTAAATGGAAGGGGGGGGTCGAGTGACACTATTTTAAAGGTCTTTCAGTTCCCCAGTTCCCCTTATAATGATGTAAAATACATGAGCTCCAGTTCAGTAGTTTCGAAGATTTATTGACTTAAAGCTTAAAGTAGACTTTAATAGGTACATCAGATTAGTTTTTACTACTTTCAGAAAAAATTTGACTAAAAGAATTTTCTTAATAATTAAATGCTTTTCTTCACTACGCCCATGGTTTCTTTATCATTTTGTTGTTGAAAATAGCTATTGGAGCGTTTTTTGTGGAAAAAAGTTATTTCTTGAAGAAAGATAAGGAAATATCTCGTACTTATTTTAAATAGGAATTTAGTACATACTTTGCGATTGATTTGACCAAACTTTGTTGCTAAAATAATTTGTAATGCTTTATTACATAAATTAACCATTAACCAACAGTAGAAAGAGTTGAAATTATCGAAATATTTTTCGGAAATAATCAGTGCGCTAATAGAACAGCAAAAATATTCAATGAGCGACATGAGAACAGTAACGTGCATCGAAAATATGTTCTAGAACTTGTAGCTGATTTTCAGCAAACTGGGTCAGTCGCCAATAAAAAACGCAACAATGAAAATCCCATAAGGAACGAAGCAATAGAAGTGGGGGTTTTAGGGCAAGTTTATATAAATCTTACGTTAAGTGCCCGCAAATTGGAGACTGTGTGTGGTGTTAGTCGACGTACTGTTCAACGGATTCTGAAGGCCCATAGTTTTCATCCGTATAAAATTCACCTAGTACAAGAACTTAATGAAGACGATTTTGGTCGGCGATTACAATTTTGTGAAGATATGAGTGAACGAATTATAAACAATGAACATTTTCTATTCAACACTTGTTTTTCCGACGAATGTTCCTTTTTCTTAAATGGCGTAGTAAATCGTCATAACTGCCGATATTGGTCCCATTCTAATCCCAGAATTTGTCATGAGGTTCATACACAGCAGCCACAAAAATTAAATGTTTGGGCTTATATTTTTGGCGATCATTTAGTTTTTCATTTTTTCTTACCTAGAAATTTGACTGGTGAAATGTATTTGGAATTACTGGAAGACGCCATAAATCCTGCATTAACAGCCATAATTGAAAATCAGAATGATCGGCGGTACATTGCGAATAGGATGGTGCCCCACCACATTACGCATTACGTGTTCGACAATATTTAGATCAGACGTTTCCAGATCGATGGATTGGTAGAAGTGGTGCCATTGAATGGCCCCCAAGATCGCCAGACTTATCACCTTTGGACTTCTTTATCTGGTGTCATTTAAAAAGCAAAATCTATGCTACTCGGTCAAAATCATTAGAAGACCTGCGACAAAGAATTGTGAATGAGTGCCTTCAAATTACTCCTCAAATATTGCAAAATGTGCGGCAACGTTTTGAGCAAAATCTTTATTATTGCATGGAGAGTCATGGAGGCCATTTGCAACATTGACTTGCCTAACGGGTCAGTTCATTCTTCATTTTTAAATTACTTTGCCGCCAAATGTATTGATCTCCACTAATGATGTATCAGTTTTATTTAAGCTTTAAATCAATAAACCTTCAAAACTACTGAACTGAAGTACATTAATTTTATATCATTATAAAGGAATTGAAAGACCTTTAAAATAAGGTATCACTCGACCCCCCTTTCCATTTAAGATTTTGGGGGTGATGCCACCCCCGCTTAGGGGGCTGCACGTGTTAACGTGATTGTTTGCCAAGCTTGTGTCCCCCTCGAAAATAAAATCGACGGGTCTGAGCGTTTTTCAAAAAAAACTGAGCTACCAGTAAATGCGTCTATTTCGTTTTCGATGCGCGACCCTGTATACAGTAGACCAGCAAGCCGCCAATTACGAGTATACAGTTGAAAGAAGATGTAGAAGATTTCCGTTAGTTGTATTTTTCCAGGTTATTAATATTGCAGTTCTGAACTCGTACATAGTATACAAATTTTAGCCAGAAAACGAAGTTTCTTGAAGAGAGTTTCTAAAAATGTTAGCATTCTCCCTGACGAAGCCTCATATGCAGATGAGAGCTAATATTATAAATTTGCCATGTGATGTCAAGCAGTACCTAAAAAAATATAAAGCCAATATAGAAGAAACACGTGCCACCAAGTCGCTAAGAGGAACATGTTCTGTATGTGAGTGGAAAAGGAATAGAGTCACGACAATTCAATGTAGCGTTTGTAAAAGCATGGTTTGTAAGGAACATGTTGTTACAACACATACCTGTCTTGCTTGTAAAGACAATCAACACGAGGAAGATAATGATGTATAAAAAGCGTTTTGGTTTCGCGCAGAGAATATGTTATTTTTTGAAGTTTTTTGTTCGCGTCGAGATGTAATAAAACTATGTTTTATTTTGCTATTACTTTTTTATAACAAAATATATATTTAACCTGATTGAAATAGTCTTATTACTCGTATTTCTAGTTTATTTTTAGAATAATATCCTAG
Source organism: Acanthoscelides obtectus (assembly GCA_963669975.1). Taxonomy (NCBI): domain Eukaryota; kingdom Metazoa; phylum Arthropoda; class Insecta; order Coleoptera; family Chrysomelidae; genus Acanthoscelides; species Acanthoscelides obtectus. Next base: position 16,824,994 of record CAVLJG010000009.1, read on the forward strand.
AATTCTTTCCATGTACAAAATACACTGGAACAACCATTTCAAGTAGCGCCTAACTAAGGGTTAATTCGTGATTTGCTTAAAAAACCTGCCACCAAAAAGCATCAGAACCATGTATATCTACTAAAAGCAAAATGCTTTTATTCCTATATCTTATTTCATGGCAATAGTACACATTAAATGGAGCATATTATTGGCGATTGAAGTTCCTTTGAAAGGTATTTGAGAGAAATACAAGGATAAATGTAATTCTTGAAACACAACTACCTATAGAAGCTATTTTAGCTCACACAAAGAATTTGCGCAGTACAGACAGGTGGGTTTAGCCTGTATTACCTGGAACCAGTGTAGAAATGGAAACAGACGTTTGGTTTTCTTAGAGGGTGACATAAAAAATATGTGTGTAGTTAGATATAGCTGGCGAATCCTCTTACGTAGTTCATAAGAACAGAAGAGGTGAATGTACAGAATAAATTCATCAAAGGACGTCAAGGACATGAAACGCGGCTGGCAACGTTTCCTTTGTCTCCTGTTTTGTCCCTTTTTCTATCAAACAGCAAGTAGCGTCTCGGAGAAAAACTCTTTCAATTCAATTAATGTACTCTTAAACTGATTTATGTTTGTCACTGGCACCGTTTTTTCCATCAGACGTAAATAATCCGTTGGTTTTGTAACTTTTCAGAAACGTACAGCTAATCGTCGTTACATACGAGGTCTGTAAGTTAAGTGGTGAGACTGGTTTGTTTTAAGTTTTTTTATTGAAATGTAATTACAAGTTTATATACTAAGTGACATATAAATCCGAACACCCAGTTTAAATGGTTTTATTTTAATAAAATTTTGTATAAGTACTTAATGAAGCATAATAAGTAAATGATAAAAATTTCAAAATGATTGCACTGCTTTAAAGCCCTTTGACCTTTAATAATGTGTGGATGCACCCTGATGTGCTACGCATTCTCCAACGCGCCTAGGCATGCTTCTGATCAGGTGGTCAATGTCCTCCTGTGGTATCTCATTCCAGGCAACCACCAACTCCTCTCGAAGTGCTTCTAGAGTCTGAGGAGGACGTTGCAAATTGAGCAATCTCCTACTCATCATATCCCACACGTGCTCAATTGGGGATAAGTCGGGAGATCTTGGTGGCCATGGTAACAATGTGACATCATTATGTTGAAAGAAGCCTATTGTGACTCTTGCAACATGTGGTCGGGCATTATCTTGTTGGAAAGTTGGATCTGCCAGGGTGTCAAAATAGGGTAAAAGATGGGGTTCTAGAACTTCGTGGATATAACGCTGCGCGTTCATGTTACCTCTGATGAAGATTAAAGGTGACCTGGAACCATAAGCTATAGCACCCCAAACCAAAACTCCAACAGTGCGATCTTCACGGTCTGTTGTTCTACGACGGCGTCCAGTGCCCCTTGCTCTTTGCGTACGGCCTTCTCGAAGCCATGCCTGACAACACCTAACCACAGTGTCTACACTTCTTTGCACTCTAATTGCAATTGCCCGAAAAGAAAGCCCAGCTTCCCGAAGTCCCAGTATACGGCCCCTATGAAATTCACCAAGTTGACGAAATCGTACAGGTCTCCGTACTCTAGGCATCGTAACCGATCGTAAAAGATGTCAAGAACCAAAATCCGCCAACGTTGATTCTTTACTGCGGCTGAAATATTCATTTAGTGAATTGAAAAAAAGCAGTATAAAAACCGGAATGTCCAACTGATAAGGCTGAACATTTTTTCACTTGTTATTTACAGTAAGATAAATACATTCACCAACTTTTATTAAAATAAAGCCATTTAAACTGGGTGTTCGGATTTATATGTCACTTAGTATATTATCACTCTCCTTGTAACCTCTTTTTAAATCCACACAGCGCTGGAGATGGTTCTTTCACTCTTCATAGCAGTGCTGGAACTCCGATACTGGAATAGCCTTCAGTTGGTCGGGTGTAGCCATTTGACTGTCCCAAAATTAATTCCATTGAGGAGATTCTTCAACTTCGGCAAAAGAAAAAAGTCAGAAGGACTCAAGGAGGCTCAGGAGTCACAGGAATGCTTTTGCTAGCAAAAAGCTCGTTTACTGATATTGCTGAGCGACAAGAAGCATTATCGTGATGCAAAATCCAGTTGACCTTGATCTGATGAACGGTGGTTTAGTCAAATTTAACTCCTGTCTGATAATTGTGGCTGTCAACCGACGATCTGAAAGCACAAGTTCCAGGATTCTGTCAATGCTTCAAAATGAAAGCTTTGCGCTTCGTGGTTGATCATCAGTCGCCTCAAACGACCAGAAAGCCTGAGCTCTTGACAAAACACTATCTCCGTAGGCTTGATGAAGTTTAGCAAGAGTTGCTCGAAATTGATGTCATTCATTTATAGAACACGATAGTGAGAACTGTTTCACAAGAAAAATGGGTACGAGCGAGTTCAAACTTGTACTGAAGGCGGATCACATTTATTATTTGAATTTAAATTAAAACTACTCAAAATAAAATTTTGTATTTGTTATGTAAAATATACGTAACATTAAATAAACAGGTGTCTGACAAATAAGTACCCGCATTGGGAATAAGTGCCCGCATTGAAAAAAAATAAGAGGGATGAAATAAAAAAAGTGAAAAATAATAAAAAAAAGTTTTTTACTTAAAATAATACAATAAGCGAGTTCGTTTATTAATTATAACATAAACGTATGTTCTTCAATAATTTCACTGTTACCTTGATTAAATTCCGCTTCTTATACGTTTAAGTTATCTAAAAATAGGCAAAAAATTAACGAATTTTAGTGTGTAGCTCCTTGAATTTTCAGATTAATTTAAAAAAAAATATTTTCTATAAAGGGGGGTTCTTTAAAAAAATCAATGCGGGCATTTATTGGTCAGACATCAATAAACATAAAATAAACTATAAATAAAATAACATAAGCAATAAGTCAATATTTTTAGTGAGAAGGATGAACCTGATGCTTTAATAATAAATTATCAACATTTGGCGTTAATTTTGTAAGGGTTAATCTTAAAGTTCCTCTGCTAATGATGTCCAGTCTGTTTCTTCTTTTCGTTAAGAGATTAGTAACAGCGCTAAACCCCCTTTTCCAGGCAGCAGCGGTGGCCGCAGTAGTAGACTCTTCGGTCTCCTGATCAGTCGCCGTGCGCTGTGCGGGTTCGAGAGAAATTTTTCTCTTGGCTATGGATGTTGTGATTGTCCGTAGGTGGTAGATAGTCTCTGACTGTCGAACGCGGAGATACCACCCGGCGGTTCTCGTAGGCGGAGCCAGAATGTGTGCATGTTGCATGCACACGTGTTCCCTCGCCAGAGTCCGTGTAGCGTCCCCCCTTTCCCATGTATCCCCCTATAGCCCCACGGTACCCAATGGGTGCTTAGGCCTTAGGCCTTCGTGGTAGTTGGAATATAAAAAAAAAAAAAAGGTATAACGATGGAAAGGAAATTAAAAATTTCCTCGCTATATTCCATAATACGGGATAAGTAACGGGTATGTTGTTTTGTAGCCAGAATTGCTGATATCCGTTTTTAAACTGAACCTTAAGTTCTTCGTTTGTACTTAGTTCAGTCAGTCCCTCTTGTATTATGACATTCGTTTCTTCTATGTCACCATATGGATTAACTATCCACGGTGCTATTACCATAGTCAAAATATCCTCAAACCTAGATTCAAAATCTGAATAGAGGGCATTTAAATGTTGAACGTAAGTTGAAACGTCGTCTTCCTGGCAGCTTGTCTGTGACAAATTCGGGAACTGAGAATTCGCTCCGTCCAATATTTTGCTTCATTAGTTTAACTCTGGCAAGAAACGCTGATAAGATCAAATTTAAACTGTCGCCTTGTAATTGCAAATTAACCATATTAAATTTTGTAAACAAATGTGTTAAATAGGCGATGTCGGTTTTCCTCTTCATTAAATTTTCTTTTAAAATTTTATCTTTAGCATCCAGAAATTCTAAAATAGTCTCAAAAAGTGCAAAAAATCTTGTCAAACATAAGCCTTTCGACAGCAAGCGTACTTCAGTGTGAAGGAGTAATTGATGAAAGTGTTCGTCATTTTCTTCACGCAACTGCGCAAATAACCGCGTATTCAACGCGTTGCTTCGGATTCGGTTTACTGCGTCAATGACTAAATGAAGTGATTCATGCAATCTAACACTCAAATTTTTAGCAACCAAATGTTGTCGATGGATGACGCAATGTATTGCTAACACCCCTGACACATTTTGTTTTAAATAGCTTATAAATCCACCATAATGTCCAACCATGGCAGGTGCTCCATCTGTAGCTACTGATATTATATTTGATAAAGGAATTGCTTTTTCAATGGAGTAATCCCTCAAAAGATGAAATATTGATTCACCTTTAGTGTCGGTTATCAAAGTTCTTGCGAAGAGCAGTTCTTCGTAGATTTCTTGATTCATGATAAAACGAACATATGCCAATAATAATGCTGCATTATCAGATAAAGTTGACTCGTCCAGTTGTATAGAGAACTGGGTCGTTTACAAATAATTACATAAGAAGCTTTCAATATCAGAACTCATTTCATCAATACGTCTTTCAACAGTATTGTTGCTTAAGGGGATTCTTTTAATGACATCAGATGCAGGTTTGTGTAAAACGGTTTTTAAAACCTCTTCAACGGCTGGCAAAATTAACTTCTCTCCGATAGTATGCGGTTTTCCGGATTTTGCTATAAAAAACGAGATATTGTAAGACGCCCGCAAACCATCATCATTTCTTTGTGACGTTGAAGCGAACATTCTGTCCAGTGCAGGTCTCTTCTGAAATTTATCTTTGAGTGTTTGAAAGTATTTCAAATCTTTCTCTGTTTTATCAGGGTGGCATCTTCTCAGATGATCTTGCAGTTTAGATGGTTTCATAGCGTCATTGCCCAAAACTTTGTTGCATAAAAGGCACATAGGCGATCGTTTGTCCGGCAAAGTTGGAATGAAGCCAAATTTCAAATAATCAACATTGTACTGTCTACATTTCTTTTTAGATTCGGACATGGCACCAGTCATCTGTGGGCAAAATTAAATTATTTAAATAAGACAGAAAATCCAGCAGCTGTATATTAAAAATATTTTTTGATTTTTCCGAAAACATTCCATAACTCGAACATCTTCTTGCAACAATTAGCTCGAATTACGGAGATTGCACTGTAATTATATTACCGATTGCTAAAACTTTCAAAAAGAAACTATTGAGGAGTACTCGTGTAATTTTGCATGATTGAATATTTAACTACTAATAACTAAAGTCATGATTGGCGTAATTTATCTATCTTTGCTAACTACGAGTACAAAACTAAAATTTAATAAAAAATAATGTACTTACTTTTCTCCAGCACTCTCAAACAAAATAACACTGACTCACTATAATTTGTGTGATATAATATCTGTTTATATTTTTTAAAATATTTTCTAAGCACTTTCCTTTTCAAGATTCAGGAAGCGAATAAACGTATTTGTCCCACATTCGTATTTATAGAGTGACGAATTGAACAAGTCAGTGCAAGGTAGCGAAGCTCTGAGACTGCGACTCTCAGGTTTTTACAAGTTCAAAATGTATTGGGACCACAAAGCGAATACCAACATCCTACAACTTAGACAATTTTATAAACATATTCAGGGTGACTTTGAAGTAGAGTCATTAATTTTCAGATAATGATTGTAGAAGGAAGATAAATCAAAATATGTGTGTAAAAATAAAAATAAAAATTAAAAAAATGTTACCTTGTTTTATAAAGTATCCTCCCGACAAGTATTTCAGTGCGGACCTGTATTTGATCGTGCGGTCTTGGAGCACCGGCATGCCCTCTCCTGTGAGGTCTTAAGTCACCTGATTCACGAGCCCTTTGTACTACATTAACAAAGGCACGAGGGGTTGGTTGCACTCGATTGGGAAACCGATCCGCATAAAGACTCCCCCCCCCCCGTAAATAAGAATCATGTCCACAAGTTCAGCATTTTCGTAAACATGTGCATTTTTTATTTCGTTTAAGCCACGCAACAAACACCACTATTCACTCACGCGTTACCGACTGACACATTGACGGAAAACAACTGAATAAAATTGTACATTGTAGTAAAAACATCGTTTCAAATTCTTTCGCTTTTTTGTTTCCGATGCGATGAACGGATAAGGCGGATTATATCCGTTGTTGCCAAATACGAGCACATAATATTATTATTGAGACAGGGCGGTACTCAAACTTCTAAAGGGCTATAACTTTGTTACTTTAATTTTACCAGAAAAATGTTAAAGGAAAAAAGCATTTCTTTTGATCAGATCTACTCACTGTTAAAATAAATAACTCAACTTCGAAGTATGTGTGTATAATAAATTGTTTACTTCATAGGTACGTTTATAAATAATGTATATGTTTTGATATTATAAGATAGTATGAAGTAAGTAAATAGGTACTATCAGTGTATGTGCTGAGATCCACTATCGTGGACCCCCATATTCATTTCATGGACCCCCAATTTTTTTTGCTGACGTAGACCCCTTGCAGGTTGTCATAGACCACTAGGGGTCGATATAGACCACTTTGGGAATCAACGGTTTAGAGCTAAGAAGTACTTTTCTCCACATGTCCTTTTTGTATTGCTTACACGTTTGGGATGCTGCCGCCCCGACTATATTATTTATATTATCAAACACGATGCTTTCCAGAGAACTTCGGCCTCTCACCATAACCATGTCGAACTTCGTACATCTAGAACTAGCGGATACGACCTCTCCTTTATACCTAGGGTGTCAAGATTGTAGGGCAATCTACAAGAGCCGGTTTTTTCCAGTTCCACTAACCTTACGCAGCTCAAAAATCGGGTTAACACAGTTTCTTGGGGATCCTCATAGCAGCCGTGTTGTCCTGACATTTACGAACAAGAGAGCCACTGCTTCTTCCGGTAATCGAAGTGTCACCAGTGGGATACAGTGGGGCATGTTAGTGCAATATACGCAGGCGTAGTTTCAAAATGTGCCATCTTGACACAAATGAAACTTCTTATAGTAATGTGAATGAGCTGGTTGACTTAAATATTTGATACAGCATTGTTAAAATTGTTCGTAGTTCCTCGACTTTGCCTGGACTACTAGATACTCTTTGAATGCGGCACTGATCCGCCAAACAGTGCGGAGGTCAGATCACCCGGTGGTGTGAGGCTGAATGCAGCGGAGCAATCTATAAGGGCAGTAAAAGTCGAATAAAGAATCTGCGGGGTGCCGGCTTAGTACTTTTCATAAGACCGGCTTTGAATAATTCATGACTGAGATTATTAATGCCTGTCGCCTTAAAGACAATAGAGAGGCGCAGAGGAAGATCAGATTTTTTTATAAAATGTTTTCGTTGTGAAATCGTGTTATTTCAACGTCGACGATTTCAGTTTGAGATTATGGAGATTTCCATTCCTGCAACGGAGGAACGAACGGTGGCTGGTCCCGTAGGAGTTCATTTTTGTGTAAATAAATGTACATCAGGCCGAGACGCGTCGCCACTTTCAAATGGAGATGAGCTACATTTCGAAAACTAGATGGAATCTTAGATATGCTTTAAGATTTACTAATTCTGAGAAGTTGTGCATATACAGTATCCGGGTATCTTTCTTGAGCGACTTCAAACATAACTTTTGCATCCTTTGTCTAACACAGGGTGGTCCGTAATGAACGTGCCAAGCAGCAATCTTGACTCATGCTTGTGAAAATAAAGGATTTGGGTAAAATATGTGTTAGTAGAATATCGCTAGATGGTCAGATCACGTTGTGATTCATCTGCTGTATGGTCTTTCTGACGTTAATTTAGATTTCAAAGAGCCACAGTAAGTGATGCCATCCGATGTTTGTAAGTGGCATTACATTCAACATTGTATCGATGGCCAACTAAGAATGCGAGGTTCTGTATCTGGAAACCTATGGTAGATGCTTGAGGCAAAAACAGCTTTACTTATAAGCCCAAGAAGAAAACGAGAAAAAGTTTCTGAAATGGCCGCTGGGGAGTGTAGCTCCAATCTTGAATCTAAAAAAGTGATGTTTCTGTGAGTTCCGTTATATTAACCTAACAACAAAAATCCTGACCTCTAAGTTCGAGGATAGTCTGACTCTTTTTTGTTTGACAATTTTTTCTGTATCTCTAAAAATAAAGTGGTGTGGGTATACAAAGGTTTCCGTAAAAAACACCCTGTATTTTCGAACCGGCTGAGCCGATTTCAACAAACTTGGCCTATTCTTGGGGTACAAATTTTGTAATATTTGAAGTTTTGTTAGTTTTACATATGGCCGCTTCTAAATCCTAATGATGAAATTATACGGTCGCTAGATAAGAGGCTTGCCACTCTACTTATATCCTGAAATTTTTTAAAAGCCTTTGACTCCATTAACCATTCACTTGGGTGGGCAAAACTGTATCATTATGGCATTAACAATACCGCGTTGTACTTATTTTGCAATTACTTAAGTCTTCGTAAGCAAAGCGTTATTCTACATAACAAAAGATCTGAGATAACAACAATAACATCAGGTGTTCCTCAAGGTTCGGTTTTAGGATCGTTGTTATGCATTATATACACAGCTGATATCTTGCAATCCGTCTACACATTCAATCTTATGCTGATGACACGCAGCTTCTGTTTCATCTTGAAATATCTCTTGCGGAACAGGCAAATGATTTAATAAATACTGACTTACGAACAGTACCTGACAATTGTAAAGAACACAATTTGAAACTAAATCCTGATAAAACGAAACTTGTGCTCTTCTGTTCTGATCACAAGCGAGAAAACTTGAGCAGTGGTCTGACCCTCTTCTTGAACGAACAACAATTTTTCAGCTAGCTGTAAGGCATACTTCATCTGAAGTCACTTGAAACACTGTAAATACCGGGTACGTTCTATATATCTATATTTAACACGCTCTGTTGCTGCAAAAATCGCCAAATTTCGCAGCAAATATCCCCCGTATAAGATCAAAAGCAGTTTCACCGGTCCACGTGGAGTAAAGCACGCCTATGCGTGGACATAGCCAATGAGAAAGCGTGTATTTCAGAGCTCTGAACAAGTGCAGGTGGCTGCTGAAAATTGAAACAGTTTAGCCAGTGCCGTGTAGCGGTGAATAAACGTGTTTTCTTTAGTCTGTCCGTGTTTTTTCATAGATTTTATTAGTTTGTGTGTTTTTGACTTTTGAATACTCAGTTTACTTGTTGATTTAATTGTTGTGTTGATTGTTCTTGTGTGTCCTAAATATGGCTCTTTGGAGACCTTGGGAAAATGCTCCAAGCCACGAGGAGATGGTTGATGAACCTGTGCAGGCAGAATCCTTTCATAAAGATTTAGAGGAACAGACCCAAAGAGTAATCCTAAATATGTATGATTGTCTGAAAAACGAAAATCCAGATTCCTCGCAAAATCAAATTTTAAACAGAATTTGTATCCTGACAAAAATCAGTCGGTCTACCATTTATCGGGTTATAAAAAGGGGAGATGTAGTCAACCATTCCTTCCACAGAAAGCGCATAGGGCAAAAATTAAAAAGAATAGACGTGGGTTTTCAGGAAGATATTCGTCGTATAATATACGGATTTTATAAAGAAAATTTGGTGCCCACGTTGGAAATGATACGGGATAAATTAAAGATTATCCTGAAGATTTTTATAATTACAAATGCTTAGACTCACTGCACTGTATTGTAAAACTGTGTGGTTTTCAATACAAAAAATTAGATAAAAGAATGGTGATTACGGAGTCGTCTCGAATCGTTGAATTGCGCCAAGAATTTTTGCACAAAGTTAAAATCTATAGAGAGCAGAAAAGAAATCTGATTTACCTGGATGAAACGTGGTATGATACCCATGATGTTGTGCAGTACGGCTGGGTTGACGACAGCAACAAGTGCATTTTAAATGCACCATGCAACCGTGGAAAACGAATCATTACTCTCAATGCTGGGAGTGAAAATGGATTTATACCTAATGCCTTGCTGTTATCTGCCAAAAATATCAAAGAATCATGTGCCGACTATCATGAGGACATGACCTCCGACTTATTTGAAAAGTGGATAGAGCAGCAGTTAATACCAAACATTTCCCCAAATTCAGTGATTATTATGGACAATGCGCCATACCATTCCCGACAGAAAAACAAAATTCCGAATACAGGCACAAAAAAAACAAGACATTACTGATTTTATGAAGGATAAGGGTATGGAAATACCACAAAAATCAACCAAAGCCATATTATTGGATCTTATTAAAAGACAGAAATTTGAAAAAGAGTATGTTGTTGACAATCTGCTTCAGCAAAATGGCCATGAAGTATTACGTCTACCTCCCTATTACTGCATTTTTAACCCGATTGAGTTGGTCTGGGCTGCTTTAAAAAAAAAAGTAAGAAAACATAATCAGACCCCTCAATTAAGTGAATCGCTATTGGCCACAATAAGAGATGCAGTATCTCATATTGCTGCCACAGACCTATGGAAGCAGTGTTCTAGGCATATTATTGAAAAAGAAAATGAATATTGTGTTTTGCCTCCTGTAAATCCCGTTGTAATTCCTCTACAAGATGACTCTAGCGACAGCTCCGAAGGCGAGGATGATATATAAATACCTATAATGTAAGTCTTTATATACCTTTTTATATACCTACCTGCTATGAAAATATTTGCCTATGTCAAGCGTTGGAATTCTGTAATTTTTCCATTTCTTAACTTTCAGTCAACATAAATTAAACTCCCAATATAAGTATTTTTTATCCCAAATCAAAAAAATAAGAAGATAGTAAAATCCATTTATTGTGATATAAAAACATTATTATTATCGTTCTAAATAAATAACCGCACGCCTATGATACGTCATGAAATTACAAAGGACGCGCCGACCAAAGGTTTTTATGCTATTTCAAGGGACTTCAGATAAACCATACTTGGTTTGATCATAGATGACGAGTTACGTTACCAACAATACTTTAAAAACAATATCTTAGAGGTGTTATTTGAAACTGCGAGTACTGTATGCCAATAAGTACATTATTAACTTCAAGACGAGGAAAAAGCTGGCTGAAAATTTAGTCCTATCAAGTATCAGTTATGGTTTTGATAGCTTTTTATCCATGCCTGGACTATTAGACTCAAATGCGCCTGCAGATATTGCACAATAACTGTTGCTATTTTGTCTGTAACTTACGTAAAATTGACCACATATCTAATAGTTTCAGGCTTTTTCAATGGCTTAATATCAATTGTCTGTTCAAATACTTTTACCAAACCACATTGAATCGTGTATTAGATTCTAAGGATGCTTTATATTTTGTCGAAAAGCTGGTCCCTAGGTCAAGTATACATAATGTCAATATAAGGCGTCAAAACCATTTTACAATGCCTATGTATGAAACATCACTCTTTCATAGATCTTTCACGTATAATGCAGTGTCTCTCTTTAACATCTATGGCAGGAATATCGATATATCAAATACTAATAACACCCGTTTCAAACTGCATCTCAGAAAACATCTTCTAGGAATTCAGCATAGGATCAATGAATAAATACCCTGTGATCAATTACCATTATATTCTTTTAGTTAGATTCATAGATAGACAATCGTTTACTGTATATGTAAAATACCATATTTGTATGTCAAATTAGCATTAATCTTTAGTCTGTAGAAAGGTTGAGTGTAAGCATAGCTGTGCTAAACCCCGCCAGTGTTTGGAGTTTACATGTTCATTTGATCAATCAAGCAAATCCGTTGTAGTAGCTCTTTTAAGATAAGAAGCGTTACTAGCAAGGGGCTATCGTTATTCGCCAGCAAGCTTCACGATTTTGACTGGTCTTTTCCTGAGAGTAATACGCGTACTGCTGATAATCTTGTAAATTCAATATTCGATGCTCTAAATTTAGGAATTGATGCTTGGTTTCCTTTGCGGAAAATTAATAATAGGAATAATGGTTTGAGATGTTGGCTGGCCTTTAGGAACTGCCGCTATGAATATAAACGAGCAATTAAACTGGAAAAAAGGAGCTTCCATTCCAAAAGAATACTGACAACTGATAATAAAAACAAGACAGTTTGGCAAATAGTTAATTCAGAAAGTAATCGATTAAAGTCCAATCATATAGAGTCCACTGTATCTTCAGATAGCTTCAATAGATATTTTGCCACAATTTCAAAGTATATAGTATGCTCAATTGACAATGAAATTGTTGCCCCGCTTACATTACTGAACAAGGTCCGAAAACCATCTATATCTTTCTTTATGGCTCCAATTGTAGAGTCTGATGTTGCCGAAGCTATTCTCAAGCTTAGTAACTCTCCTTGCTTGGATTACTACAGTTTGAATAGCTCAACGCTTAAAAAAGTTGTTGAATCTCTTGTTGAACCACTTTCAATTCTCTACAATAAGTGCATTTCTGAAGGGGTTTGGCCTGACTCGCTCAAGATTTCAAAGATTTTTTCTCTTCATAAATCGGGTGATGCGAATGACCCATGTAATTATCGGCCAATAGCCATTGTGCCCATCATAGGGAAATTTTTGAAATCCTGCTAAAGGACAAGCTATTATCATATTTTGAAAGAAATTCATTACTATCTACATGCCAGTATGGATTTCGGAAGGGAAGCTCCACAATCAAAGAGTTGCTTAATTTAGTGGAGTATGTTGTTGATGGCCTTGATAATGGTCTTAAAACCTTTACTACTGTGTGCGATCTTAATAAGGCCTCTGATTGTGTCAATACTAGCATATTGCTTCTAAAACTGGAGTACTACGGTATACGGGGAATTGAATTAAGTCTGTTCCGATCCTACTTGACTAACCGGAAGCAATATGTTAGTTGCAATGGTTACGACTCTACTCTGCTCCCTATTGATAACGGAGTTCTTCAGGGCTCGGTGTTGGGTCCCCTTCTATTCTTGGTCTACATAATTGATCTGCCTGCGTCAATAGATCACAGTTTGTGTTTTATGTTCGCAGACGACCCGACGTTATCAACAAGGGGTCAGCAGGAGTTAAGCGCTAATGGCTTGGAACAGGCAAATAAGTGGTTCTCGGTGAACAAACTGAAGCTAAATGACGCCAAAACAGTGTCAACGTGCGTCGTGCGTCTGATCCTGTTAAACTCCTAGGAGTTAAACTGGATACGGCACTTACTTGGTCACCGCACATTGATCTCGTCTGTTCCAGGTTATCGGCGCAAATCTTTGCAATTCGACGGATGAGTGAATATTTGGATAAAAGTGATCTAAAAACAATTTACTTCAGCCTGATCCACAGTCAGTTGTCGTATGGTGCCCTCCTTTGGGAGAATGCTTCTGGATCTTTCAGAGCGTTCACCCTCCAAAAGGCAGCTGTTCGCATAATTGATGGTTCGAAATACGGCACACCATGCCAACCACTTTTTAGAAAACACCGAATTTTATCACTACCAAGCATTTTGATATATGAAACGCGTTTACACATTCATAAAAGCCTCCATAAATATGTAACGCATTCCGATGATACCAAGTCAGCAAATAACCTCATAGTTCCTTTTTCTAGAGTACGTTTATCCAAGTTGAACAAGCCGAATGTCACATTGTACAATTTATTTGTGAACTGTTACGCAGAACATGATGTGAAAAATACAAGTATTAATGTCTACAAATTCAATAGACTAGTGAAGAACTTTCTCATAGACAAGTGTTTTTACAGTGTCGATGATTATATTAATTATGTATCCATATTTATAAGTCAAAAATCTGTGACTTCAAATATACAATAATGTATGTAATGTAGTCAATAAACTAAACTAAACTATTATTTATTATTATTACTATTATTATTAATATTATTATTCCGACAGAAATGTTTGATTTTCTCAAAAAAATGCATGGTTATGATCTTTCTTTATGAAAAGTAGCTAAGTGATGTTTAAACAAGCTCGCGAAAACCGCATCTCGATATCTCGTTCCTAATCCAAAATTTAGGCCAAAGAAAATTTTATACGTAAATCCCTTAATCACTTTTTCAAACTAATTTTTCTAGAATTCCTTTGTATTCATCAGAATAAAATCACCCTTTTTGTAAACATTACAAAATATCGCTAAAAGTTGGTGAGCAATGCTAATAACAAAATACATATTTTTTTGTTTAAATGCATGTTCACTATGTGTATATACGGAAAATACAATTGATAGAAGCAGACCATGGAATACAACAAAACAAATACCTATCCAAAACTTAAATAATCCTCAAATTGCCAATAGTTGTGAATAGTTTCGCGTTACTTTTGATTTATTGGTCTGCAGAAAATCCGCAGTGGTTGCATAAAGAACACCAAGCACGTTGGAGTTTCAATGTCTGGTGTGGCATACTGAGAGGGACAGTTTCCGGTATCGGTAGATTCATCAGCAATTTGTTTGTAATAAATTAATAGAATTTTCAAAACTGTACATTATTGACAAAAGCTGTAGCTTTGGTGCGAGAACATGTGAAATTTTTAGCGATCTCTGAATCGTCGAATGATATTCTAATAATTTCTGATAAATGGTCTAAATAGTATTAGACGACATTTTATGTTCAGCTGCATATGCTGCAATTCGAATTTCGGCAGTTTTGATTTTGTTATTTAAAGATATTTTTCCATATAAGATGTCACATCGGTCCAAGTTTTTTGTGTGTTTAATTTTTTTACCAATTTGGTGTGTTGTTTTCCCGAAGAATGTTTCTTTATTTCGGATTTGCCACATATAAAATCTTTATTGCATGCCTTGCAGAATGCATAATTGGACCCTTCCTTGCTGCTCCTCAGACAGCCTTTAATTTCAGGTTCTTCTTCCCATGCAGCGGTATATTTCTAAGTATAGGACTTTATGATTTTTTCTCGTTTCTTATGTTTCCAGCTACCTCAGAAGAAGACGGTGAGGATTCCAATTCACCAACATGTTTAGAAGTTGATGGTTTTGGTGTAATTGAGGACATGATGTTACATATGTGATTATAAAGAAACAATAGCAGACAAATGTAGAAATTAATTTGGTTTTAAATACATAGACCATAGATATACATATTATGATATGTATGACTAAGATATCAATATTTCATTAATATATAGAAATATTTTTTCATTAACTTTAATGCTAGATAATTAACTCTGAAGAACCTGCCCGATCAAGTATAATAATTGGAAAAGTAAATATTCTATAATAAATAAATAGGTACTTGCCTATGGCAAATAAGTTCAACGTCGAAAAACTTTAATGATTATTCATTAATAATTTTAGAGCAAAAAATAAAAACAATGGTTATTCTAAGGTGCAGTTAGCAAAGGGCACAATCCGTACAATTGCATATAAACAGCAGGACATGCAACAGAAACCACCCGGCGGTTAATATATTATACAGGGTGCGGCAGAGAGGATGGACGGCTTTAAAAAAATCATAAATTAGTTAATTTTTACTCGAAAACAAATTTATTGATGCAATCAGGTTCACAAGGAAATACCATTTGGGACAGTCAAGTGTGGAAAACCACATCAGGCATGTGGTGACCGAAATAGTTGTCAGTGCTTCCATTTCAAGTGCGAAGTTCATTCGTTGTGCATAATCTCCGGGCTGTAACTGTTGCACAATGGCCAATTTGTAGGGAAGCGGAGATCTATATGCAAAATTCGCCTTACCGAACGATCACTAAGGCGAAGTGCAGCAGCATGTTTCCGGGCAGATCGAGTCGGACTGCGAAGAAAGACCTGTCGAACGCGTTCAACATTTTCAGGAGTTCGAACTGTTCGCGGCGCTCCTCTTGGTCTTCTGTTGATCAGTTCACCATGCCTGCGATGTGATTCAACCTAACGAAGGATGGTGTTTTGAGAGGGAACAGCTCTATTCCGCTGAATGTTGAAGTGGCGACGAAACTCACGCTGTACGACGATGACTGACTCATTATTTCGGACGAAACGGTCATAGGCGATAACGCGGTGCTCCACCGTCCGAGGCTCCATAACGACAACTGGTAAAATAATGCTAGGATCTCACGAGTCAAACTGCACCCTCCCCACCACTCTCGTAGACGGAGGCGGAGAGTACTACCCATCCCAAAAACGTCTGTCCTCTCTGCCGTACCCTGTATTATAGCCCAGGTATTTCCCCATATGGCGGAATTCAGAGAAACACCACTCCTTTAGAATCAAAATCGTAGATAGGCCCCTTTTTTTTCTCTCTACTTTATTAGCGATCAGAATGTATGTACACTCTATAAGCTAAGCTAATTTGCTGGATGGTACAATTTTTAAGTAGTTGTACCTCATGACGGGATGAAGCAGACATCCAACGATGTCACCTCAGTCTTGCAAGTCTAGTGGCAATTTCCTTTTCAGTCTCCTGGTCTCAGTGGGATCTAATAGCGATGGCAGCAGTGGGTTTGGATGGTCGCTAAGCCTAGCATGGTGTTTGCAACTTCTTTCCATGATGACCTCCCTGATGAATGGGATTTTCAGATCCCTATGGAGCGTTTCATTTGAGACATACCAAGGCGCATCTGCAATGCTTCTAAGGATTTTTGATTGAGCTCGTTGAATGATTGAAAGGTTTGACTTGCTAGCGCAGGCCCAGAGTTCGATCCCGTAAGTCCAAATGGGCTTGATGATGGCTTTGTATATCAGTAACTTGTTTTCTAGGCTTAGTTTTGATTTGCGTCCTATCAGCCAATTTAACTCTTTACTTTTCAAGTCCATCTGTTTTCTTTTCTTGGATAAATGTTGCTTCCAGTTTATTTTGTCATCCATGTGCAATCCCAGGTATTTAACACTTGCATGTTGAGGTATGGTGACTTGATTCAAGGAAACAGCTGGGCATTGTCCTTTGCGGAGAGTGAAGGTGATGTGCGTGGATTTGGTTTCGTTGACTTTGATCTTCCATTTGTTCAGCCAACTTAGGTGCCTCTGTAGTTTACTTGAAGCGTGGTCGGGATCCTTATCAGTTGCAAGAATCGCCGTATCGTCTGCACATGTGCCAACTGTTGTTTCAGTTGTTGTGGGTATATCCGCTGTATATACGACATATAGTAAGGGACCCAGTATGCTGCCCTGTGGGACTCCTGATTTCATAGGGTAGTAGCTTGAAGTCTCACTGTTTACTTTAACTTTGTAGCAGCGGTCACTTAAGTAGGATTGTAGCAACTTGAGGTACTTGGCTGGCAATACTTTCTTTATTTTATGCAACAAGCCTGCATGCCACACTTTATCAAATGCCTGCTTCACATCTAGGAAGGCTGCCGTACAGTATTTTTTTCTTTCGAAGGATTAGGCGATTATATCCGAAAGGCGGTGACACTGCTGCACAGTTGAGTGAGCCGGCCTGGGGGGATCCAAGCTAGCCAATTCAGTTGGCCATTTATTCTATTGAGGATAAGTCTTTCCAAAAGCTTAGAAATTACTGGCAACAGGCTGATCGGGCGATAAGAACTAATATCCATTAGATTTTTTCCTGGTTTCGGTACCATAATTATTAGCGCACTCTTGAAGGACATGGGCCAGTAGTCTAGCCTTATAATCGCATTAAATATATAAAGCAATTTCATCAAGCCTTTCTTGGGAAGTTCTTGTAACATTTTGCCTGTGATCATGTCAGTTCCGGGAGCTTTTTTTATATTTAGCCTGTTTATGTCATTTTGTAATTCCTTCGGAGAGAAAGGTGCTAACCGATGGATGAGATTGGCTTCATCTACTTCCTGCGCTGGATCGTCATTGTGTGGGATGAACACTTCGGCAAGGTGTTGTGCAAATGCGTCAGCTTTTTCTTTATCGCTTTTTGCCCATTGACCATTAGCTACTGTTTGGCTACGGATTGGGGGTGATGTAGAATGAGGTTTTCTCTTAGCTTTTATGGGCTTCCATATGGAGTTATCTTGTCTCGTGAGTTGAGATACGTAGCCTTCTACGGAGGCATTCCTCATTTCTTGAAGTTTTGACTTTAGCTTATTACAGCAGGTGTTGTACTTTGTTCGGCTGGCTGGCGTGCGGGTACGTCGCCAAATTGATCGTGCTCTTCTCTTCTCTGCAACTAGCTTCCTTATTTCAACAGGGATATTTTTTATTTTGTAAGCACAGTCTATGAATGGTGTGGATTCTTTCGCTGCCTGTTGGAGTGTACAAATAAAGCTATTGCAGTCGACCTCTATATCATTTGGCAGCTTCAATCTGGTTGAGAGATTGATGTTATCTACAATTATCTGTTGGTATCTATCCCAATTTGTTTTGTTATTATGCAATCTTGGAGTGGGTTTCTTACATATCACTGCTGTGCTCAGAGTTAGGGTAATTGGGTTGTGGTCTGATGTGAGGTCAAAGCTTGAAGATATTTCTGTATAAGATGAAGATATGCCACTGGTTATGAAGAAGTCTAAAAGATCGGGAAGTCTGTTTACATCTGTAGGCGAATAAGTAGGTGCTTCTGGTGAAATAAACGTGTAGTTGTTTTCTAATATGACTTGTATCAGTTCTCTTCCTTTTGTTGTTGTGAGCCGTGAGCCCCATGTGGTATGCTTGCTATTGTAGTCCCCCCAACAATGAATTTTGGACCAAGAGTTATAAAGAAATTTTTGAATTGCTCTTTTTTGAGGTTATGACGTGGTGGACAGTAGACAGCTGATTCTGTTATATCGTAAGGAAGACTGTTTACTTTTACAGATGCTGCCTGGATATGGTTTTCTTCATACTTAGGCATTTCGTGGTGTTTGATTGTTTTTTTAATAAGTACTGCAGCTCCTCCATGTGCTGTACCATCGGGATGATTTGTATTGTAAAGTATATAATCAGGTATAGAAAAATAGCTTTTTTCAGTGAAATGTGTTTCACTGATTAGTAGGACGTCTATACAGTTTTGCTGTAAAAACAATTTAACTTCTTCTTTATGACTAGGAAGACCATTGGCATTCCACTGGGCAATTCTTAGAAAATTTGCCATTTTAATTGATTTTGTTGATTAGCGTGGCAATCATATTGAGGATCAGACTGTTTTGTTGTAGGTGCTGGTTGAACATATTTTTAAATTCATCTAGGAATTTATTCATTGTAGAAGTTAGACTTATCGAGTTTTCAGTGTTGTTGGCTACTGCATCTGCATACGTTCTTGAGTATTGGCAGTTAGTGGCGGGCTCAACATTGTTAACATAAGCACTAGTTATAGGTGCTGGGGTGTTTGGAAGGTGGGATTTTTATTTTTCAATGTTCTGTGGTAGTGTTCGCAGCCTCTATAGTTTGCAGTATGACTGCCACCACAAATAAGACATTTTGCTGGCGCATCTTTCGGCTTCTTGCAGTCCTTAGTATTATGGGGACCACCACATTTTACACATAAGTATGGTTTGTTGCAGTATGTTTTAGTATGTCCAAATTGTTGGCACCTCATACACTGGATGATATTGTTCTTTCTAGGTCTGGGTGGCTCTATTTGAATAGTTTTATTCTGTAATCCTCTAATGTTATATATATCTTTATTATTTTCGGCTGGCTCAAGATCTACAAAGAATAAGTTTAGTGGTTCTTTGGTAGTCCTATGAAGAGCACTTATTATGCTGCGAACTTTGTGACCCAGTTTTCCCAGCTCCTCTTTTATATCATCGATTTTTGTAGAGTGATGTAGATACCTTATCACTAGCCTGTATGATCGCTCTTCTTTCAGTTGGTAGGTATGGTGAAAGATACTATTTTCTTTGAAGTTTCTGGTGAGCTTACGGTATGATTCTGGGGTTGCGCAGTTTATTTTCACAACGTAGTTTGCGAGGCTCTTCGTGATATATTGCTCGTCTTCTAATATGTCTAAATAGGCCCCTAGCGGCCATTTCAGAACCTTGAAAATATTTTCCACCTTTTTCTCTCATTAACTGTTTTTGCTGCAACTCTCTACGATATATATATAGGTTCCCAGGTACAGTACCTCGCATTCTTAGTTGATATTACATTGATATTATAGTATAATATTCTTAATTTATTGGTAAAACGTCTGAAGTGCCTTTGATGTACAGTTCGGCTTTGTTTCTGCTAGGTCTTATTGTGGAAAGAGATAGTCCATATCTGTAGACCTCGTGAGGAAGGTCTTGAAATTATGTAACTGTTTACCACTTAGCAATATTTTAACTCCAACTATTTTCGATGTCGTACTGTTTCCGAATCCCTTCTTAATAGACGCGTTTTCTACAGAAGCCCATGCACCCTGCACGTGACACCGCTGAATGCACGCCGCTGAACTGCATGCTGATATTACCAGTGGATTATGTCAAAGCCCGCGAAAAAGTGGCACGCCATTAGAATAATCTAGTTTGCAGCGCACGCTGGGCTTTGTTGAGTTTTTATTCAGTGCCATCAGGCTGCTATCGTACTTTTTGAAATATGTAACTAATTGTTTGGAGTACATAGCTTGGAAACAGGAAGCACGTACGCTCAGCGGCGGTTCTCGACTAAAACGAACGCAGTTTTATCACAAGTCTAGGGGAATGCTGGCATGGTCCCTATAGTAAAATCCGTGTTATGTGGGGTAAACTGAGACTCGCCAAAGGTGAAAGTATTTCGCCCTCAACATTTGTTGAATTGCTCCTAATCTCGAATCGACTGCACGTATGTTATTTGGAATTGTTTGTATTCTTTCTCCCACATCCGCTAAAATCGCACAGCCAGGAATAGCTATAGAGGTGTCCTCAAAGTTGGGACTTTCCTTTATACGGCGTATATAACATATACACCAAAGTCTTAAGATTACCGAGCAGTTAGGCTCCGCAAAATAAATCAATCCTGAATAAAACCCAAAATTGCATATTACGGAGCTAATAAATATAACTCAAAATCCAAATTTCAATTTAATAAAGTGACTATCGACACCGTTGTTGAAATTATACATAAAATAAAATCAAATTCTAGTGGTTCAGATGGAATAAATTTGCATGTGATACTACTATGTATACCTGAAATTGATGTGTACTTAACACATATTATCAACTGCTGTTTAGAGAGCGGATATTTCCCCAATCAGTGGAAAAGCGCTATAGTTGTTCCGCTACCTAAGTGTTCTGATCCTACTAGCTATAGTCAACTGATACAGACCAGTCTATGCCAATTTTTTCTAAAGTATTGGAACGCTCCTACTTATATTCTAACAAAATTATTCCATCTAAACAATCTGGATTTTGACAAGGTCATAATACAGCTTCGGCACTTTGTGATTTAACAGACAATATAACAATGGCACTTGATAACCAAAGATCAGTAGTTCTCATACTTCTTGACTTTACTATAGCATTTGACACCAATAATCACTCACTTCTTGTGTCTAAATGCAGTCATTATGGATTTTCTGAAAAACCACTTTCGTTTATTCAAACCTACCTTGAAAATCGGTATCAAAAAGTTCGTCTAAATCAACAGTACTCTAGTGAACAAAATATTTGTTCTGGTGTACTACAGGGATCGGTCTTAGGACCCCTATTATTTTCATTATGAATCTCAGATTTAGAATCAGGGGTAAAATCATGCAGCATACAATTCTTTGCAGGCGTTACTAAATTTTTCTATTCATTTAAGAGTAATGGCTTTTAAACAGCAAATAATAAAATTAATCAATATCTTGCCCAAATTGAAAAGTTCAGTTGTAGTCTTCGTTTGAACCCTTCGAAGACAAATATGTTGGTATACGCAAATAGAACAAAAAAGAATACTTAAAAAAAGGGCATAGACATACATTTAAAAGGTACTGAATTAGTTCCTGTGGATCATTCGAAGAACCTAGGTACTATAACGGATGATGACTCAAAATTGTTTGTACACGCAAACTATCTAATTTTTCAGTGGTACGCTATTCTCAGAGTTTTATTTGCAAATAAGGCTATATTACATAAATTTGCGGGAAAACAATTGTGTGAATCTTTCTTGTTTTCAAAGGTATCGTATTGCTTAGTAGTTCACTATCCCTATTTAGATATTATAACAAGACATCGTATTCAAAGTATTATGAATACATGTTGCAGACTTGAAGATGGTCTCAGAAGGTATGATCATATATCGGATGCCATTAATGAACTCAAATGGATGAAAATTGATAAGATGTATGAGTACCAGCTCGTAAGTCTGACTCATAAGGCTCTTTATTCAACAACACCTTCATATTTAGTAAACAAATTCAAACGTAGAGGGAATATACATGGCATTAATATTAGGTATAGAGAGACTTTTTCAATTCCACGCCACAGCACATCTCTATTTCAGAATACATATATTTACAATGCGATCAAATCATATAATTCTTTAGACCGCAGTTTAAGAGAAACCAATCCATTACCCAAATTCAGGAAAAAAGTGAAAAAAGTTCTTCTTGATCAGCAGCGAAATCTGTTGTAACCCATAAATGGCCTCATATTTTCCTTATGCCTTTACTTAGATTATACTTTATTTTGTCGTTATTGTATACAGGTATTAATTTTCAACAGATTCTGATTTTTTTTACATCTCGTATTGTTAAGGCCTCCTGTAAGAATATCACAAATAAAATTGGTTAATTATTATTATTAATTAATCCGATCCTACACCTCGATCACGTCAAACGTGATCACGTACGATGTGCATCAGCACTCATCCAGGTGCTGTCTGAGTTGGACAAATAAGAAATATACTCATCGGTGCTAGAAAACCAAAACAAAAATGACACATTCATACAGCAATATCGAAATTGTTCATATTATTTAAGCTTACGGTGAGTGCCTTCAAAATGCTACCGAGGCTTCGCGAGTGCATGCACATCGTTTTTCAAGATCTCTTTCTTTGCTTGATGCGAAATCAAATGTTTAGTATGTAACATTGATGTAGGCACGGTTGACGAACTACCTGTGCGAATTCAGCAACCTGCTGCATTCATTCGGTAAAGCCTGAACACGTGCTTGGCTACATCAAGCACATACATGTGTCTTTAAATGTATCGGCGACAATTCTCAAGTGGCAACGCGGAACTTGAAATTTCTGTTTGACGAACCGTGACTCCTCTTTCTTTTCTTTTTTACTTTTTCGCTGATGTTTTATCACACATTAGCTTTGTTACTAAAAGCATAGCTGTTTCTGAAAGGAAAAGTCCTATCTTTCAGGACACCCTGTATATAGGCAGACAATCGAATGAGGAGAAAAGTAAATCTGAAAACTATTCCAAGATTGTTCTTGTCGTATCTCCTTGGCGCTAAGATATTACGCATACAATTGTTGACCCCAGGCTATTGTGAGTGTATTAAAATTATATCAAATAAAAATAGTGTATTTTGAACGCAAATTCCAATTTTCAAAATTTCTATTTCACTTGTTCAAACAGCTTGTTAGATTTTGACATTCAAAGCTTTGCATTGAAAAGATAACCTATTTACCGCTGAGAAACTTATTTTCAACGCATTAGCGACAAGCTGCTAAGAAAATATGTAGACTAATAAATAAATCCTATTTACTACCTAATACCTCGCTTACGAACTGCAAAGGCAATAATAGAGCTTCAGGATCTCGTTCCGTCTCAAAATATTTCGTCAAAGAAATGACGAATACTTCTGCTTGTCGAGCCAGAGGTTTCGGCATTTTAGCGAAATGCTCAAAAGGACGCCTCAAAGTTTTGAAAAAAAAAATACGATACAATACGATCAAATTATATAATCCTTTAGACAATAGTTTAAAAGAAACTAATTCATTACCTGAATTCAAGAAGAAAGTGGAAGAAAATCTACTTGATCGGCAGCGAAATCTGTTGTAACCCATAAGTGATAAATGACCTTACGAGTACTTATTTTTTCTTTATGCCTTTACATTGATTATACTTTATTTTGTCTTTATTGCATTCAGCTATTAATTTTCAACAGATGTTCAGTTTATTTATATTCATTTCATATTGTTAAGGGAGTAGCAGAATAGATACATGTAGTATCTAAATCTAGCCTTAGACGTTAATGATTATTACTATTATATTACGATTGCTAAAAGTACTTGATGCAATGATAATAATAATACATAATAACTAGAGTCGCCAAGCTCTACTTACAGTTTCTCCACATTGGTAGATGTAGCGGACTCAACTTACCTGGAACAAAAAATATTTACGGTAAAATGACGCTTAAATAAATATATAAAGCTTTTGTTGCTTTTTGTTATATGGGGGGATTGAGAATTCATTTATAAATATTTTTCTGAAAGTAGAAATTCTATACGACAATAAAGTGTATCGGAGGAAAATAATTTGTCGTTTTATCAATCTATATAAAATTGATATTTGTTTAAAATTTTCGGATAGAACACTCCCTTAAAGCTGTCGTATTTAAAATTTAAAACAGCTGATTGGGGCCCCTGAAACCGCCAAACCTACGCTTCTTGATTGACGTTGATGTAATGGCTATAAATAGTGATATGCTTTAATAAGGAACATATTTGTGGGCTTATTTGATGAATATCGTAGTTACCTAAGGAGATATAAGGTTTGGTCCAACAAGCAGTTCCGAACTAATTCAGAACTAATTCCGGATCATGTATCATTTTGTGTGTAACTTTGGGGATTTTTAGGATTTGACTCCCTTCCCAGAGAAAATCTACGTCCCTCAGAATTTCATCAAAATACTTTTCAAGTACCGTCAAAGAGTCAGACTGACAGACAGGCCGACGTAAATGAGTGACATGGTATTTCGAGACGTATGTCATATAGTATCCATAAAGCATCTAATTCTTGAAATGTTTCCCGACTACAATACTTCCTTGTTAATAGTGTGGGAAGTGCAACTCAAACCAGGACGAGATCACAGGTGTTCGCAGACACATCCACAACAGTCCGTGAACCAAATTCCTGTAGTATATGGGAAAAATTATTAGATATAGGTATTTAAATTAAATGACAAGAGATTTTATTTCTACATAAAAATCTTCTAGATAAAATCATTTATGCGATAAACTACTAAGAGGAGCTGACACCTGAATACACGGAGCACTTATCACAGAAACAGTGTTACACAAAGAAATTTAGTTGTTGATCATAGTCACTATGATACTGGAATGACAAATAACAATGAACTAATTCTGTATGATACTTCATTATCAAGTTAAGTGAACTTGGGGTGGTGGTTGCTAAATCATAAGTGATTCATGACTGAAATAAGGAACTTGCTTATACTATAGGGGCATTTTTCCCCACTTTTTTTTGTTTTGTAATTAAATCATGCTAGAATGGTAAAATATCATACTGTGCGTTGTCAAGAGTATACAGTGATATTTCAAAAAGGGTAAAATGTACCCAAGTCTTCTAGTTTACTTAAGTGTATTTGGATTGTTTTTTATTCGTTTAAGAAAGGGAAGACCAAACTATAATTTTTATAACATAATAAGATTAAATTATTTCTCTTTTATTAGCGGAATTTCAGATATGCCCAACTGGTTAATTTGCTTGTTCGATATGATTCGTGGTAACTGTCAAATTGCATCTACCATATCATGTGTGTGAGAATATGTTTTGGCAGCTCTCTGAGCTCCATGCAGGTT
Organism: Acanthoscelides obtectus; assembly: GCA_963669975.1. NCBI lineage: Eukaryota > Metazoa > Arthropoda > Insecta > Coleoptera > Chrysomelidae > Acanthoscelides > Acanthoscelides obtectus. The sequence continues at coordinate 16,850,511 of CAVLJG010000009.1, forward strand.
AAACACCCAGCAAGCTACTTGGATTGACCTACATTCATCGACTCTATTAAAATCCTTGATCCTGATTATGGCAAACCACCAAATAACTTGCAGGATTTTTCTTTCCCAATCAAAGCCCCGATGGCACTACAGCCTCTTGGGTTTATTGTACATTGCTCCTCGAATTTACAATGTCCAATCCAGCAGTCTAGTGATCTGTACCAGTTGATACTGTTTCCCGGTCGGTATTGTTCTAAACTCCCTTGGTTCTAGTTTTGGTTTCCCGAAGAGTTGATATCTTTTGTGATCCAGCGCCTCGCACTCACATGAGACATCTAAGACTTATTCTGTTCCGCATTGTCTGCAGCTGAGGTCTCCATAATATAGCCCTATTTTACGCAGGTGCTCTTTCATGCCATTATGTCCTGTTAGAAGGCCTGTTACAGCGCGAGTTGATTTCTACTCATTGACAGCAATTCCGCAGCCGTATTTGGTATTCCTTGTGATGGTTTCTTACACATTCTTTGACTTGGTTTCTTGTTAAGCTTTTTGGCATCTCCAGGGCATGCTCTAGATCTGCAAAGGGTGTATATGATTCTTGCATAGGGAGCTTATCCTGAATGTCCTAGTACCCTCATCAAAATTACTTTGTTGTGTACCGCCAGTGTGGTCAGTTCTTCTTGGCATTCCCAAATCAGTACACATGTCATATATATTAGTTAAACCTAACTGCCAGTGTATTGGCGATCCTTCTTTCAGTGGACGCTCGATCATTATTAACTTTTTCTCAATGCAAGATTGCATACACTTCTGCCTGAAATGCAGATGTATGTCTTCCAAATGGTTTATTATGTCTAGGGCTACACGTGCGCCCATGTTCCCTTCTCGTTTTTTTTACCCATCCGGACACAGGTAATTTCACCTTGCCGAATTTGCCTTTGGTCTTCCGTTCGATCTCATCCTTTGGTCGCGCAGTTTGACACACCTTTCACCTGAACAAAGAAAATTGTGGTGTGTTTCCTCCTTCCTTTTTTTTGTTCTTAATCAATAAATTAATAAAACAAAATAAATAAAATCAAATGCTGAGTCAGAGCAAAATAGCTGCCCAGTGACGTGCAAATGTACGCTCTAGCTCAATAACGCAGAGGGTAGGGGGTTAAGAGCGCCACTGACTTAAGTCGGCCTAAGCCACAAATCCCCCAAATTTTAGTTGGAAATTGTTTTGCTTGACCACCCACACCAAAGAAAAGAATCTAATAGCAACAAGGTGAACTAATTAATTGTAGTACAGATAGCCAAATAAGACAAGATTTAAAAATCTCACAATATATTAACTGATTAAATAACACGCACCTCTTCCACCACTGGAGGGCAAGTTAAAAAAGATATTACTTAAAAATGCTGCATAATAAAATTATAAGCCCGCGGCAATCAGCCCTGCAAAACGTTTACCATAATATACTAACAAAGGTTGTACAAATATTTTAGCGCGTAAGCCAAAACTTATCTGTATAGTTGTCTTCTTCTAAAACAAGAACCAAAACAACTAAACAAACGTAAGACAGGTACAAATTAGGAGTTACTCTATAAACTGGTGATTGGGGCCGAATATCCCAAAATCTGTAATTTAAATGAATGGCCGATAATATACCTTCATCAGCAAAATTTTGACTGAAACAAATCTTCAGAAAGGTTAAACAAACAACATCGCTGGTTGCCTATGGGCAGACCCCAACTTCGACGGCTTTTTGCAGAAAGGAACCAACCCAATAGATATGAAAAATCTTGGTTTTAGGAAAATAAACTATTACGAGCAATACCCTGTAAAAAAGATCCGTACACATATTCACAGCCTTTAGTATGAAACTAATTAAAATCGTGTTTGATCTGAAATTAATTTGTCATCAATGTCAAAACTTTAGCCCAATTGCTCAATAATTGTTTTTCTGGGTGGTTCCTTTCTGCAATAAGCCGTCCAATTGAGTTATTTCTCAAAGCAACGTTCCAGGTATGAGGGCCGATAGCCATTAACAAAATATTATAACAATAGTGTTCAAAAGATTTCACTACAATACTGAGTCACTAAGAATAAAAGATATAATATACTAAGTGACATATAAATCCGAACACTCAGTTTAAATGGTTTTATTTTAATAAAATTTTGTATAAGTACTTAATGAAGCATAATAAGTAAATGATAAAAATTTCAAAATGATTGCACTGCTTTAACGCCCTTTGACCTTTAATAATGTGTGGATGCACCCTGATGTGCTACGCATTCTCCAACGCGCCTAGGCATTCTTCTGATCAGGTGGTCAATGTCCTCCTGTGGTATCTCATTCCAGGCAACCACCAGCTCCTCTCGAAGTATTGCTAGAGTCTGAGGAGGACGTTGCAAATTGAGCAATCTCCTACCCATCATATCCCACACGTGCTCAATTGGGGATAAGTCGGCAGATCTTGGTGGCCATGGTAACAATGTGACATCATTATGTTGAAAGAAGCCTATTGTGACTCTTGCAACATGTGGTCGGGCATTATCTTGTTGGAAAGTTGGATCTGCCAGGGTGTCAAGATAGGGTAAAAAATGGGGTTCTAGAACTTCATGGATATAACGCTGCGCGTTCATGTTACCTCTGATGAAGATTAAAGGTGACCTGGTACCATAAGCTATAGCATCCCAAACCATAACTCCAACAGTGTGATGAACATGCCTTTCAACAAAAAACTGTGGATTCCTCCTTTCACCACGTCGCCTTCTAACCCTGGCACGACCATCGTGCATGCCTAAACAAAATCGAGACTCGTCAATAAAGACAATACTGTTCCATTCCTGATCCCAGAGTGACCGTTGTCTGCACCACTCAAGGCGATTACGTCGGTGTTCTCGAGTTAAAGGGAGGACCCAGTGTGGCCGCTATGAAAACAAGCCAAAACTTCTGATTCGTCGGTAAACACTTCGCATGCCAATAGGTCTTCCGTGTTCTGCAAACCATTCATTTGCAATGGACCTGGTAGTGGAGAAACGGTCCCTTAAGGCCAATAATCTTAGGCGGCGATCTTCACGGTCTGTTGTTCTACGGCGGCGTCCAGTGCCCCTTGCTTTTTGAGTACGGCCTTCTCGAAGCCATGCCTGACAACACCTAACCACAGTGTCTACACTTCTTTGTACTCTAACTGCAATTGCCCGAAAAGAAGGTCCAGCTTCCCGAAGTCCCACTATACGGCCCCTATCAAACTCACTAAGTTGACGAAATCGTACAGGTCTCCGTACTCTAGGCATCGTAACCGATCGTAAAGGATGTCAAGAACCAAAATCCGCCAACGTTGATTCTTTACTGCGGCTGAAATATTCATTTTTAGAGCGTTAGTGAATTAAAAAAAAGCAGTATAAAATCCGGAATGTCCAACTGATAAGGCTGAAAATTTTTTCACTTGTTATTTACAGTAAGATAAATACTTTCACCAACTTTTATTAAAATAATACCATTTAAACTGGGTGTTCGGATTTATATGTCACTTAGTATAGTTACATGGTATAATAGAAAAGTCAGATATCGCAATATCAGGAGTAATATAAAATTGGGTTGGAAATCCATGCACTTTCGGTATGATGAGGACAGTATTGTTACGTTCTGATCTGCATCTAGTGAAATATAGCAATGTGGATGATGCATTCTAGGCACAGGAAAAACCTCAGAGTCCTTGTAAGAAAAGTGTAGGTCACATACAATGTCTCAATTCGGAATCAGTTGCTTTGACAGCTATCGCAACCACTTCAATTTATAAACCCTACTTTATGCTACGTCTGTTCGTAATGCAAAGTATCGGATGTTACTGCCAATGCTTCTAATGTATTTTGCTCAAAATATATCGTGCAGAGCTAGACGAGTTTTAAATTACCATCAACTAAAAATTCCGGAAGAGAAGGCAACAAAAGCATCTCGTACGCTTCTAACGAGATAATATAAAATCTAGATAAAATGAGCGTAATGTATAAAAGATAGTGCATCCGTCGAGGTACATTATTCGATGATATGGAGGTTATATGGCTGGTGATATTTAGAGTTTGCTGGCCGTTATGGCCATGGGTGTACCTGGAGAACTTACCTGGTCTACGTAGGTACTATATCGAGGTTTTTTTATTACTTCATAGGTAAGTAAGACAAGATGTGAAATAATGTTAATAATGTTACGTATTATGCACTTAACAATGAAAGTATAGTTTCTCTGTCATTTTTCTTTTACACAGGTTTGTAAAGGTGCAATCTTTGAAGCAATTTCAAACTTCAAATTATTCAGTTTTCTTCGGGGTTGTATGAAACTCAGTCCACCAGGGATCAAGGCAAGCAAACGGAAAATTTCACAGGCGAAACAGTGTGTACTTCAGAACATTTAGCTGTTACTTATATATTACAGTTACTATCATGCGTCAAGCTGTATGCGACAATGAAAATCCTTCTAGTATTAAGATGCTCTCGTCTCGATAATATTATGTACCTGTTAGACATAATGAGCCACAGAGGTTTTCCCTACATCGGACGTCGAACCAGAACTATGATAGATTTATTTTAAATAGTTCGTTATCTATAGGTCGAAGATTCATCATACAGGGTGTAAACGTTATGGTAGTCATTATTGAAATTGGTGATAGGGGGAGTCAAAACAAGTCAAAAAGTTCATATTACCCAAGGTCCAAAAGTCAATAAATTTTTGTCTAAATGGCTTTATAGTTTACAACTTTAAGTGCCTTATATGGACCACAATCACGACAATCTTACTAATTTTTATAATCTAATCTAAACCGTTTTTAAATTGGGTAGTTAACAAATAAATGGCATTAAGTTAAGCCAAATTTTGTAGTCAGTATGTAAGTAAGTATCATTAAATTAAATATTGAAAACACACATGACAACGGCGCGTCGGCACTTCATCACTCTTATCGAACCGGCAGTCGATCGCAAACGTTAACAGTGGTTAGTTATCGGGCATCGAAAGTGTTGTTTTGTTTTTGTTCGCGTACGTTGTCCTGCTTATTTACAACATATTTTAAATATCGTGGAAATCAATGCAGATATCAGCATTCGGGAATTAGGCCGACTATCGCATACCATAGTCCATAGAATCCTACGAGAAAATTTGCTTTATCCCTACCATGTACAACGAGTACAAGCCTTGTTACGAGAAGACTATCCTCGCAGACTAATATTCTGTTAATGGTCTTTGCACAAAAACTTTGAAAATCCGGACTGTTTTAGAAACATTCTAGCGACGGACGAATGTACTTTTACGCGAGACGGGATATTAAATTTCAATAATACTCACACGTGGGCCCAAGAAAAGCCTCATACAATTCGTGAAGGTCATCTCCAACAACGTTTATAATAAATATTCGGGCGGGTATTCTTGACTATCAGGTAATTGGCCCTTTCGAGTTACCCCCAAAGCTGCCAGGAGAAGGATACCTTAGCTTTCTATATAACCTACCAGAACTTTTGGAACAGACCTTAGACAATATGCAATTACAACCGAGACAGAGTTTGTAGTTTCTTTATGATGGGGCACCACTACACATTTTTAGAGGCGTCATTCAGTATTTGAATGAACATTATCCAAATCGCTGGATCGACCGAAATGCTCCTGATTCTCGAAAATAGCCAGCAAGACCTCCTGACCTCAATCCGATGGATTTCTGGTATTGGGGAGAACTTAAAGGGATTGTTCGTGGGGCTGGTCCAAAACAACTGAAGCACAACTTCGCGAAAAAAATTTTAATGCTGCAGAAATAATAAATGGACAACTTCGAGGACCTAGAGTAAGAGGAAACTGGGTTCGCCGTAATGAAGATTGTGTGGAAAGAGGAGGACGACATTTTGAACATCTTCTTTGAATACAAAAAAGTGCAGTGTGGGTTTTAAAAAGAAAAATAATATATGTATCAAAATTGTATTCCCTATTTATAAGTGGATTTTTTTGATACCTTCAATAAACTCTCACACACCAGGTGAAGCGCTGAAACAGTTAGTGGTAGTTCCGTTTTTTTAATTGTTTGCATTTTACGAGTACACTATCAAATAATGTATAATACCTAAGAACCAAAAATAACAAACCCGCTAAAGTCGCTTTTCTCTAAAAAAGTTCCGCTTTGACCCCCATGTTATATAAAACCTTTTGCTTCTTTGAACCCCCTCTATCTCCCATTTAAATAATTACTATCATAACGTTTACACCCTGTATATCGAAGGCGTAGGAAGTATAGAGTGTCAATCTACTTGACGTCATATTTTCTTGTAAAGAATGACGAAGTTCGTTTTCGCATCAACAGGGACGCCAATGTCATCCACTCCCGGCGAATGAGAGGGAAGCTCAAATGAACCGTACATATTTTACGGTGTAATTCATTTTTAATGACTGCTATATGTTACGAAATTTACCCTTCGCGTCCAATAAATTTCACCAACTTTAGGATTGAATAAATTCTGGTTTGCCAAGTAATAAGTACCGTAGTTTCAAACTCTCGAGCGACATTTTTCAGTGTCATTGCAACCAGAAACGTGTATTGTACGTATACGTTTATACTTATACAATGCGAATGGCGGACTTTGAGGAGGGAGAAGCCCCGTCCCCCTCTTGACCCAAGGTCTGCCATTTTTTGCAGGAAAATGGAATATATTGCTGTATGTTAGTGAAAAAGTTACCTTGCTTCAATTTTTATGAGGGCAATTGCTCATATAGTGCCTCCCCTTCCTAGGTCGTAAAAGTAAATTCAAGGACAGCAGATAAAATAAAGATACAATCTCGTCAAGTGTAGTTTGCTGGTATTGTGCATATGAGAGAAGAAGAACGCATTGGGAGCAAAAGAGATGGCACGTGCCATTCGATTTCGAGTCCTAAATTAATCGAATAATTTCAATAATGGAATACGTATTATGTGAAGCCTGCTTTTTTAATCGAAACTGTTGGCATGTGTCAATTTTTTAAATATCTTTTTGTGAGCCCAATATTATAAATTTGGTAACTTAATTAACGTTACAAGACTAAGGGTGGATTTCGCCAAGGTTGTCTAACTAAAACTAAAAACCTATAGTCTAACAGTCCGTCAAATACAGCGAATGAGCTTCAACATCCAATCAACAAATTTCAGCAACCTTCACCTATGAAATCTTGAAAGCAAAATATTGTCTAACCATGAGATGACAGCTTGGCCCTGAAACATCATGAGTTTATTGAATATTAAGAAGTTACATATAATTCAGTCAAAAAAATTCAAAGCAATGTTTGATTTTTTAATAAAATTCATGTTTTAGTTACTATTATTCATTATTCATTCATATCTATATTATTTTCTTCAATTGATATGCGATTTCACTGATTTAGCATTACCTGGCGTGTTTTTTTTTACTATAAACCTCTTGCATATAACCATTAAACACCTACTTGATGACAGACTCTACCAAAAATATCATGGATATTGCTCGTCTCCAAACATTCATTCATTTACTTGCCGTTCATCAGAACCATTATGGCACCTTAGATTGACATTCCCACAAAATCATTCAGTTTTTTTTGATGTCCATACATCCATAAAGCTGAATATTTTTCGTTGTTCAGGAACTGAACAAACATCCACACTATATTTACAGCGATTAAGGAATACCCAAATATATGTCGTCTTCTTAACTTTCTACCAGCAAACCTAAAACCTGCAAAACAAATAGAAATTTGCAATATTTTTCTTTTTTCACGAGTACACATTTTAGGTTATATAATTATTCATTATTTGAATAACAGCTGATTATTACATTTCCAAATCCCCAACGAGTGATACATGTGTGGGATCCGTCAACCCTTGGTCCCAGTCACAAAACATATACACTGAAGAAGGTTTAATTCCATGCTACTCAGTGACTACACGGTGACTTGTGTGGTTGTCAGCGGCCATTTTTTGAGGGTGCGACATGGTTGCCAGATTGTGCATAATATCCCGTTTCACCCACCTGGTCCTAGTGGAGTACGCTCCGCCAACTGTTAAAATATACTCTACTATGCTTTATAAGACTATTTGTGGAATTTTTCCCAAAATGAAGTACTGTGGGGATAGAACCATGTCAACGTGTACCCTTCGATATTGATTTCCTAAGAAACTCTGAATCATTATTGAGGCAGGATCAGAAAAACTAAGATACTATATTTACACTTGGCTACCAGAAGACGACGATTTATGGTACCGAATGCCTCAGAGAAGTCAAGAAGAACTAATGACGTGATCATCTGTTGATCCCAGGCTCTAACAATGTTGTCGGTTGGGACTAGTAGGGCACCTGCAGTGTTATATTCTTTTCGATAACCGCATTGCTTGGGAGGCAAAATTTTATGTTTAGAGAGATAATTGTAAATTTGGGCGTATATTGCTTTTTCTAATAAATTGCACATAATATTGACTAACTACGTCAAAAAATGATAATTTACAGAAAGATCCACTAGCGCCACCAGGTACGTTTTATCTCATTTCTCTTCAACATGGTTGTCTTTGTTTGAACTATTACACAATCGTCAATGCGATAATAGCAAAACTGCGGGAATACCAGTGACAAATCAAATCCGATACTCATATGATAGTATCCATAGATTTCGATGATACATATGAGCATTTAGAAGTTTTGGTTGGTTATCAGCGGCGTATGCTTTTAGCGTGGGGACAGTTAAACTGCCTGAGGTCAAAATAATAAATTACAGCCCGAAGCTGGCTCAGACACCAACGCAACAAACCGCTGTCTGCTCCAACGCATAAAAAATGCATTTTTATTCGCGAAAAACCACGGCGTTGAAGGTTGTCCGACCATTTGATCCCGAAATATTTTTAATTTTTGCCCTGGAGAGACTGCAAGACAATGTTAGTGATGGGGTTGAGACGGGAAAGATTGTGAATTAGGTACAATAGAGAAAGTAAACAAGTATCTCAGCTGAGACGACGTGATCGATGAAACAGTGGTTCTGGAAAATTTTCATTACCTATAGCAATTTTAATTACTCTAACTAAACTATTCTGTTCAATTAAACTGAATTTTCTGAAACCAGTTTAAATGAAAATAATGTACTATCAAACCAGTTTGCTAGTAAATAGCAAACCATGTACCTATACTAGTGAACTGCTTAATTTGCTTAATTAGTTTAGGTAACTCAGTTTATGCGGAATAGGTACATTTAAAGCAACTAAACATTGTAATGAAAACAGTTAAACTGTTTATTGAGATCGCGGACTCGGCAGGGCTTGGCCTTCATTCATGATTCATCGGGAGTTTGTGACAGTAGCAGTGTCGATGAGGCGTCTTCACTTTCACTTCATATACGAATGTTGTCAATGTAGGTGTAGTGCCATGGTTAGAATATTTCTCGCTCCCAATGAAACAATCTGTAAAGGGCAGTATCTGCTGACCTGATGGAATGGAAAGAACAATCGGATTTTGTTTATACAGCCATATTTAGGTTAATCAAGAGCATCTTATACCAAACATGTGCTCAACATAGGCTTGGTGTACTTTTATTTTATATTGTATAATGTGTATATAGAAAGTGGAGCCTCCCGTTGGCGCAGACTGGCTAGTGTTTGAAAATATTTTAGCTTGTTTAAAGTAATGTCAAATGGATGCCTCGAATACGAAGAATTCCGGACGTAAATTCACTCCATTCTCGGAATTCCCGAGTGGAGGGTGGACTCGAGGGGACAACATCGAATATAAAATTTGTTTCAAGAACATCTGCGGGATTAACAGCAACATTGGCGCTGTTCATCACTACTTGCAATACAATCATCCGAGGTGTTGCTTTTACCAGCAGCAGTCTCTCGTGCTCCATAGACATTTATTTGGAATTAGACCAGAAGGACATTCTGTCACTGCGCCTCAATTCCAAAATATCCCCCAAATTTATTTGCCGTCTTTATCACTCTCCCTCGGACCATAACTGGGATGACCTACTTGAACACCTCGCCGTCAAGATCGACTTCCTGAATACAAATCACTCCGCTTCAGATGTAGTTCTCCTCGGAGATCTCAATGCCCATTACGAGCTTTGACTGGGCTCAAACAAGACAACAGGTCGTGCAGTTGAAGCGTTCGCTCTTACTCAAGAGCTGACCCAGCTGGTGGACGAGCCCTACTTTTTTCACCCGCGTCCCGTCACATGCCAGTAGCCTGCAGGATCTCGTTCTGGCCACACATCCTGTCTCTTGCAGCACTGCTGTACTGTCCCCCCTGCGAATCTCAAACTACGGTGTTGTGGAGGATAGGTTCCGGTTAAAACCTGTCTGTTCTTCGATAACCAAAATTATCCACGTCTGGATGGAGGACAACATCCCTCATACAATGAAAGTGCTTAAACAAGGGTCGAACGGCTGGTTCAACAAATCTTGTGACACTGTTCGCCAGCAGAAGATCAAGGCTCACAGAACCTTCTCACAAAACGCCACTGTAGAGAACAGAGAGCCGACGTCGATGCCAGATACAAATATAATGAAGCAATTCGCAATGCCAAAGACCTGAACGATTCAAGAGTTAGGCACAGGTTAGTCACAGCGCAATGACAGTCGATCTTCCTGGACGCTGGCCAAGCAGATTGAACGGAACTCCTCACAAAGCAGTCTTCCAGCACTTTCATGTCATCATGGAACGATTGTAACCGGCTCAAAGGCTAAGGCTGAAGTGCTTGCGGAGATCTTTGCTACCAACTCTACCATGAATGTCCCCCAAACGCTCAAATGCCGTCGATTCAAAGGATTCTCGCAACTATGCGGGAAGTAACATTTAGGCATAAAACCGTAAGACAGGTGCTCTTGTTACTCGACGTCAACAATGTTTCTGGTCCAGACTTGACTCCTGCAATTGTATTGAAGAAGCGCGCAGCGGAGCTTGCTCCAGTTCATTCGCGTCCCTTCCGGATATCTTATGAATCCAGCATCTTCCCGGAAAACTGGAAATTTGCTCATATTCAGCTCATTTCAATAAAGGATATCTAAGACCGGCCCTTACATCTACAGGCCTATAGCCCTGCTTTCTATTATAAGTAAGGTTAGAGAGGTGTGCATAAATAGCGGCTTGATTAGCGACAGGCAGTATGGTTTCCGGCACCAGCGATCCACAGGGTACCTCCTAGCTTACGTCACGCATCCAGTCTTGTGGTGAGGCTCATGCCTATCGCCTCCCAGAGAAGCTTTGCAGATGCGTGGCTGACTTTCTCTCTGGCAGCAGGATATCCGTCGAAATTGGTCCTATAACGTCATTGCGGGTGTTTCAGAGGGATCAGTCTTGGTCCTCTTACATATCATTAACGTCCTTTCCTGTACCATCAACCCAATCCACGGCTTTGCTGATGGCAGCAGTCTACATGCAGAAATTCAGAGCGACAAGCCAATCTCTGGCGCTGAGCTGGAAAAAAGAAGACCAGCAACGACCTCCTCTCTGACAATAGACCTGAATCTTATCACTGCTTGGGGACGCAACAATCTTGTACAGTTTGATGCTTCCGAAACACAGTACTGTACTTTGACGAAGCAAAAAGCGACCTAGCGCTCATCCGGTTTCGATGCAAGGCCGAGTTCTGCCAAAGGGCCATCCATTTCGGCTGGTCGGGCCCAGATCACCGAGCACTTGATCTGGCACGAACACTCATCGTCAATAGCGGTAGCTGCTGGAAAAAGCTAGACTATTTGTTTTGGGCTCAGAAGTGCTTTTCTCCGCATGATCTTCCCATTCTATACGAGGCCCAGATAAGGCCTAGCCTCGAGTATTGCTCACACGTTTGGGGTGCTGCCGCCCCGACTACATTTTCCATGCTCGATGCTGTCCAGAGGAGGGCGATCCGACTGATCGATGACTCTTCTCTAAAAGACAGTCTCGGAACTCTTTCGCACCGGCGGGCCATCGGCGATCTAGCTCTTTTCTACCGCTATACTAACGGGCTTTCCTCCGCAGAGCTCTCTTCCATGATGCCACCGCGCGATGTGCCTGCCAGAAAGACCCGTCCGACTTTGGCGTCCCATCCTAACCGTGTCGAACTTCGTACATCCAAAACTGGCCCATACGACCGCTCCTTTGTCCCGAGGGTGTCGAGATTGTGGAACAATCTACAAGAGCAGTTCTACTAACCTTAGACAGTTCAAAAATCGTATTTTCAAAATTTCTTTGGGATCATGATAGCAACCGCGGTGTTCCGGCATTTAGGCGTCTGCCTGCGCGGCTGCTTCGATATAAAAAACAAAAAAAAACCTTTGATATTCGTTATCCTCCGGAATCTTTATACATACATGAGACATCTGAATTCAAAATAGAAAATTAGGATAAGGGCTTTATCTCATTTTATGTCTATAACACGGCTCATCAAAGTATGGCAAATGTAGATTTAAATTACTTAAAACGATAAATCAGATGATTCGTTTTTATGATATGTATGTAAAATACATATATTTTGCTTCAGAAACGACAAGCATGCGGTTTAGGAGCGGATACACCCAAAAAATATCAGTTTAAATTTTAGTTACGAAGGTAATCATACATAACTGAATATATAATGTTGAAAAAATAAAACCACTAATACCAGAACAGAAGGTTTGGGATCTACCATACTAAAAATTCAGAAAAAATAGTGACATTTGTCAGCTTTAATTTAAAATTACTTCATTTTTCAAGCAACAACGGTTTTACAATGAGATGAAGGGAATTCTGTTTATAAACGTAAATTTTATCACAAAAGTATGACAATGTTCCCACTTAACAAAATAATTGTAATTAAAATTCTAATATTCGTTGAGTCATGACATCAGCTTTTCAACCCGTAAATAACAGTTTATTCCATAATTCATCATTCTCCAACGTTTGGGAAAGTTAGAAATCTGTTGGTGCTAGATCAGAGTTGTATGGCGCATTTTCGAGTCAATGGATTAGTTCAGAATGCCGCGCCATACAGTCCCAACAAAGCACCAATAGACATTTTTTCGTTATTTTATCTATAACAAAAAAGTTTAAACATTTCTTAGCGAAAGGCGATTCGAATGATGCATGAACCTTTTAGCATTAGATCCTTGGAAGGTAATAGAATAATACAAGCCCGAGTTAGGAGTCTTCAATTGTATTATCTTAAATGAAATAACTGAAACTTGGCACCACTGCACGGAGGACTAATCCACTGGTGTTTAGATAATTTGAGTATTTTGGAGGACCTAATGCCGCTTTGTTATCTGGAGGGTATTCCGGTAGAGGACACATCATGCGGTTTTTGAAAGGGAGACTTATATAGCGGACTTCGTATGGAAATCCGAAATGTTAATGTACAGTTTTTTTAACTGATCTTGGATCAATCTGTCTTGGTGTCGGATATTCACGAATTAAATTTAATATATATTCAGCATTTCTGGTAGGTGACTTATTGCTGGTTTATGAAAGGACGACCTATCCACGTGGAGATGTAAATATATATATATATATACATATTTCATTTATTATGTTGTTCTATTAAATACTGTTTCAGTTACTGGTTATGTTCATTAGTTGTTTTTGATTACTTATTGTCTATGTTATTACTTATTCACTCATTTTAAGCAAATAAACCTTTTCATTCTTTTTAATTTTCAATTTCATACAACTTTTTATCTCTAACGTATATAATTCACATGTTCATATATTTCAAATTACAGTCAACCACGATATGACTATACACCTCTAAGGTGGCGAAATATGGCAACTCAGAGGTGTCAAATCCGCATTCAGTCCGTCCTGTGATCGATAATCAATTTTCTGTGGTCTATTCTCCAACGTCACTTGTTCTGTGTTGACAGTTGACGTCGAGGTAACGCGGGAAAATCATATTTTGGAAAAAATAATTTGCATAATTATAAGAAGTCCCCAACCAAGGTTATTTTACTGCAGAATTACATATTACAGTGACGTGTACACGTTAAGCGTGCAATCCCTAAATACTTGGTTATGTTAAGTGTACTATCGCCAAACTACGATTTACAGTAACTACTATTTTGAAAACATGCTAGATTTTTCAACATTTTTGTTTTAATATTGAGGAATTGACTTATGACGTTAGTGTTTCATAATGTTGGTACTGGAAAAATGCATTTGTGGTTAGTGGAATGCATTGGAACAATCCAAAATATGAATGAACCGTTCTTACTTAATCTCGACTGAAAGACTGGAATATCCACTCTTTTAGTGTTAGTATATTTCTTGTTGTAGTGTTACATAAAGTAGTATGTTCGCGAACTAGTTCCTAGAACTAGAATCGGAAGCCTGAGATTCGCTTTGCTTTTGTGGCTCAGAGATATAGTGTTTTCTTCTGATAAAAGTAGCGCAGTTTATGTGTTTGAAATCCTCTACCTTAGCTAATCCCGTTGATCCTAAATTTGCTCACAAAACAACATTAAACAACTCCCATGTCGTGTCTCGTGCAGTAACGGAATAGATTTTTGGTTTCTTTCTCCCTTTCTGTGATGTTATGGTGAATTATAGAAAATCACGAGCAAACAGCATTGAAAGATGTTATTCAAAGCAGAAGACAGTAGAAAACACCAGCAGGAGATGCTTCAGGTCATGAATACCTAAATCTGTTCCATGCGTGTCAGATGAAATTCTTATTTAACCTTTCCTTTTGGTGCCTGAGAAAAATCACTTTTCCCACTTGCGGTCAGTGTTCAGTTATTTTCGTCCAGCGATCTGTATCCATAAAATGTCCCGTCACTGTCCTATGAGTAATCTTATAACAGCTTGTGTTATAAACATTGCTATTTTAACATTCAAAAAAGCTCTAGTTCGTCAATAACACATGCTACTATATCTCATATCCCACCAAGTTTCTATACACATATATAAAATTTTAGCAATCTCAGATTCATATGTTGAGCTGGATACGTGCGGGGTATTATTGCACAATCTGGCAACCATGGAGCACCCTCAGAAATGGCCGCTGACATGACGTAAGTCAGGCGAGTTGCCTTTGAATAGCGTGGACCGTAGAGCTAAACTTCTTCAGTATATACAGGGTGTTTCAGTTTATTGTTGCATAACTTTAAGATTCGATAGAACTTTTAAAACTAATGCATAAAGTCTATAAAAACGTGGGTCGAAAAATGCGTGGCTTCCGAAATACAGGGTGTTTAAATTTACTTTCTAGAGTAGTTTTTCTTAAATATTTCGAACAATATTTGATGTATAACAGTGAAAATTGGTATACAAAGGTTTTTTGGTACCACAAAACGAACCATGGGCATAGTTTTACTGTAGCCGCCAGAGGGCGCTCTCTACTGTACCTGTAGTGTATTAAAATGACAGAACAATTTTTCTCAGTGCAATTTTTTGCTTTTTGAATAAAAAAACTGGTTCCTCGCACTTTTCAACATAAAAAAGCTCTCTTGTGAATTTTCGTTATAGTTAGCCGTTTTTGATATATTTCGATTTTTAAGGTTCGATGCATTTTTTACTATTTATGATAAAAGAACGTTAAAAAGTCAGTATCTCCATAATTTTTAGAAGTAGGCTGTGCCTGCAAATATTTTTGAAATTGAAAGCAGAATAAGGTTAAACGTCAATTAGTTGACAGTTAGTTTTGTTGTCTGTTGAAACCTGAAACGTTTTTTTGCAATTGTAAATGCATGAAATTCAGTTTCTTTTACCTGTTTTTTTTTTGTAAGTTTTATAAAAATGCCATTTTTATTCTCCAATCAAGACTTAGCGATATTCATTTTGTGTAGGGCTTTGTAAATGGAAACGCAGCAGAAGCAGCCAGAGAATACGCACGAAGATTTCCAAACAGACGACATCCAACTCGCTGGGTATTTGTAAGAGTACATCGCCAAATAATTGAAAATGGTTTTGGAAATCTCCAAGGGGACCAAAACATAAATGTTCGTCAGCGCAGATTTACCCGTATGATTCTGCGTGAGTTTGATAGAGATCCGACCACAAGTGTTAGGAGAGTTTCTGGTGCCTTGGGAATTTCAGCAAGCCATGTTCACCGTGTTCCTAGAAATGACCATAGACGTCCTTACCATTTGCAACCTGTGCAAGGACTACAGCCAGGCGACGGAGAACGAGGAATCACATTTTGTCAGCGGATTCTTGATAGAACTGATAATAATAGGGAGTTTTTAATTAACGTTTTATGGACCGATGAGTCATGCTTCACTAGACGTGGAGTGGTAAATTTTCATAATCAACATATTTGGTCGCGTGAAAACCCGCATGCAGTTCGGGAAAGAAATTTTCAGCATGAATTTAGTGTGAACGTGTGGATTGGTATCTACCGTAAGCGACTATTTGGACCCTACCTTTTGCCTGCAAGGTTAAATGCTGCGACCTTCTTGGAATTTTTAAAGGCTGAACATGCAAATATGTGGGATGATGTTATGTTAGATTTAAGAAGATTGGCCTGGTTCCAGCTTGATGTTTATCCAGCTCATTATTCGAGAATAGTTAGAAACTGGCTTGACGAAAATTATCCAGAAAGATGGATCGGCCATGGAGGACCAGTCTTTGTGTGGGGATTTCTAAAAGAAAAAGTGTACCAGACTCCCGTAACCACAAGAGATATGCTAATAGACAGAATCAGGAATGCATGTGATGAAATAAGGCCTTATTTGAATAATGCTATACCACGTTCGATCATTCGTAGATGTGAATTGTGTATTGAACAATTGGGTTTACATTTCGAGCAACTACTTTAGATTTTGTATGTTTGTCCTAACTATCCAATAGCATCCAATATTCATTAAATTTGTTAAAAATAATATTGGAAAATTAAACAAATTAATATTCTGTTTTTTTGTGTTTATTTGGAGTTATGAATTATTGCTGTGTTTAAAAACACAATCTCAACGATCATCTTAATTACTTGTAATGCCCAAATCGAAAATGTTTAAAAATATTATTTTCCCATAAATAATTAAAAATGCATCGAACCTTAAAAATCGAAATATCCCAAAAACGGCTAACTATAACGAAAGCTCACATGAGAGCTTTTTATGCAGAAAAGTGCGAAGAATCAGTTTTTTTATTCAAAAAGCAAAAAATTGCACTAAGAAAATTTTTTCGGTCATTTTAATACCCTACAGGTACAATAGAGAGCTCCCTCTAGCGGCTACAGTAAAGCTATGCCCATGGTTCGTTTTGCCGTACCTAAAAAACCCTTGTGTACCAATTTTCGCTGTTATACATCAAATATTGTTCGAAATATTTTAAAAAAAACTATTTTAAAAAGTAAATTTAAACACCCTGTATTTCGGAAGCCACGCATTTTTCGACCATTGTTTATATAGACTTTATGCATTAATTTTAAAAGTTCTATCGAATCTTAAAGTTATGCAACAATAAACTGAAACACCCTGTATGTTTTGTGTCCCCACCAGTCAACAGACTTAACGACCAATATTTTAATACTATTAAAATTTTTTAGCTCTCATTTTTCAGTAACTACTTATAATTTTAGGTCTATGTCTATAGTAATTTCATTATGCACCACAAAGTTGTAGGAATTGACACGTTTTACAGTTACCGATGTTTTAGGATGGAGAGTACATACTGTTTTGGTTGCTTTGAAGAAATTCATTAACCCATAAATTGATAATGAATGAATATCACTATGATGTAACGAAAGATGAGGAATTGGTCAGAATACAATTTATATTCTTTTTTCGTGCGAAATACAAACAAATCCGCATATTTCAACAGGTATGTAGCTATAATGATAACATGTAAACACTCAGTATAATGAACTTAACAAATTCAAGATTTCCATGCTTTAACAAATGTCCAAACCTGCTATTAAATTTAATAGCCAGAAAATTGACCTCTTATTATATATATAACCGAGCTGATATATGTAAATTTACAATAAAAATCAAAATACATGAAAGTTTTCCAGTTTTCTCTAAACAAGAGCATCATGTTGGAATGAAAAAGTGCTCTTGTTTATAATACAATTGCTTCTTCACGATTTTATTCGATAATTCAATAGAAATCACTAATATTCAGAGAGCTTCGACAGCTTCCGTCAAATTGTCACATCATTCAACAGTGACGTTAATGATCAGGAGTCTCAATTAATGAGCAACATTATTTCGTTTTTTAGATTCAACTAATTTTAATAATATTCCAAATATAAATGGTCGAATACTGGATTTAATTTTAGGAAATATCGAAATAGAAGTCCTCAGAGATAATACACCTTCTGTTAAAGAGGACGTTCATCATCCTGCACTGATCATGGAATTCATTGTATCCGGATCTCCAACGAAATTCCCATTTGCTAATTCTCCACGGTTTAACTTTCGCAAAGCTAACTTTCCTGAAATGTACACAGCCTTGCAAGATATTAATTGGACGGAGGTGATCAGTGCAGTTAATGTTGATGTCGCTTGTACCGCCTTGTATTCAGTTATCAATAACATCTTTGAGGTCCATGTCCCTAAATGTAAAAATAAAATGTTTTCGTATCCCCATGGTTCACACGTGAAATTATACTTAATACCAAGAAGAAGGCCATAGCAAGAAGGAACCGGAAACGTGACGGTACTAAGTCTTCTTATGATCAGTTCAGTAATTTTAGGAAGCTCATTAAGAACCAGATCAATGTTGCCTACCCCGCTTATGTCCAATCGGTTGAGGATGCCATTGTCAATGATCCTAGCAAATTCTGATCATTTGCCCAGATCAAAAAACAGCAATCTAGAATCCCCCAAGGATGACGCTTAACGGCAATGCCTGCGATACGCCTCAGGATATAGTGGACAGTTTTGCTACCTTCTTTTCAACAGTTTTTATCCCGTCTGGTCTACTAGGGTCATCTCCTCCAACAAATAATTCTACCGATATCATTTTTTTTTAAATATTAGTGAAGAAAACGTAATTAGGGCTTCGAAAAGATTAAAGAACAAAATGACGTCTGGATGTGATGGTATTCCAAGTTTTTTCGTTAAAGATTGCATTCATATACTAGCGAAACCGCTGGCTTCCATATTCAACCTAATTCTAAAATCAGAGACATATCCAAATATCTGGAAGACCTCTAAAATATGTACTATTCACAAAAGTGGAGATATCTCTGATATTTCCAACTATCGCCAAATAGCAATCCTGTGCAATTTCAGCATGTTGTTTGAGATCATCGCTTATGAAACGGTTTACTGCTCGGTGCAGTCTCTACTAGTCAGCATGGGTTTATGAGAGGCAGATCACCAACTTGGCTCTAATTACTCAGTACATTTCTGAAGTACTGGACGGTCAGGGACAAGTTGATGTCATCTACACAGATATTCAGAAAGCGTTTGATCAAGTTGATCATTATGCGCTTCTGGATAAGCTTAAAACAGTGTACGTCGAGTTACTATCGTGCCACGTCTGGGGTACCTCAAGGGTCAAATCTAGGTCCATTATTGTTTTTAATATTTATTAGTGACTTGTCTTTCGAACTGAAGTGTTTCCATTTGTTTTTTGCTGATGACCTTAAAATCTGCACGTCAGTCATTTTTGATACCATGCTAATGTTTACTGAGCATATTTCGTCGGCTGCCACTCGACTACTTGGTTACTGTACAAGAAACTGGAAGGGTTTCTCTAATGTTGATACATTAATGACTTTATTTTTTACTTTTGTCAGGAGCAAGTTTTTAGTATGCGACTCTGATCTAGTCTCCTATATACCAAAATTCTGTCGCGATCCTTGAGGCCATTCAACGTAAAAGTATTTTCACCTTAAATGCACAGGTTCTTATCCAGAAAGAGGTTGTGACCATAGTGCCCTATTAGAGTTTTTCAATTTGGATTCACTGTCAACAAGACGAAACATATTTGCTTTGTCCTTTTTGTATGGCCTCATTCACAATAAAATTGACTGTCAAAATTTACTTGAAAAAATATGTTTCCGCGTTCCAAGACTAGGGAGTCGACAACAAACGGCATTCTAGTGTCAAGCTGGCCGTACAAATGTTATGACAAAGTCGCCAATTAATCTCATGTGCTGCGCCATGAACGGTGTTACTGAATCGTGTGTTATTTACGGTGACAGTTGTCCATCGATTATTAACTGCTGTAGATCATCCAATCTTATTGAGAATGTGTGATACTATAGATTTAAGTCCAAGAACCGTGTCTCTTTAATTGTTATTTTTTTCAGCGTTTCCTGTAATTGGGTTTCACGTGTTGGAAATAAATAAATAAATAAATAAATTGCATTTCGAAGGTCTTTTCCGATTGGTTCAAACTGTCGGTCAAATATTAATGATGGTGAAATTAGCTCTTATTATATTATAACTAAATACAGGAATATGTTATTTATGAAACGCAAAAGGGTTATTACGTTCCACATTAATTTTCAGTCATTTAAATTTTATAGAAACTAATTTTACCATGCCAAGTGCCACTCCTAATTTTCCTGTAATGTGACTCTACTACTCATCCACATGTTTTCTCAGAGTATGCTATACAGACTATCTCGGCATCCTGCAACCCACCAAGCATGTTGGAGAACTTATCTGCTGGTTGCAGCATGGTCATTAAGCATGTCGTGTCGTTGAGTCATTTCTCCATAGATGGACGCTTTTGATGACGCTGAGAGCGCTCATAGCGAGCAAACGTAGATTGTACTATTTGCAGACCAGAAACTATCTAGGCAGCAAGTTGACATATTGTAATTGTTTTTCGTTTTATAAGTTTTTTACGAAATATACTAAGTGACATATAAATCCGAACACCCAGTTTAAATGGTTTTATTTTAATAAAATTTTGTATAAGTACTTAATGAAGCACAATAAGTAAATGATAAAAATTTCAAAATGATTGCACTGCTTTAAAGCCCTTTGACCTTTAATAATGTGTGGATGCACCCTGATGTGCTACGCATTCTCCAACGCACCTAGGCATGCTTCTGATCAGATTGTCAATGTCCTCCTGTGGTATCTCATTCCAGGCAACCAACAACTCCTCTCGAAGTGCTTCTAGAGTCTGAGGAGGACGTTGCAAATTGAGCAATCTCCTACCCATCATATCCCACACGTGCCCAATTTGGGATAAGTCGGAAGATCTTGGTGGCCATGGTAACAATGTGACATCATTATGTTGAAAGAAGTCTATTGTGACTCTTGCAACATGTGGTCGGGCATTATCTTGTTGGAAAGTTGGATCTGCCAGGGTGTCAAGATAGGGTAAAAGATGGGGTTCTAGAACTTCGTGGATATAACGCTGCGCGTTCATGTTACCTGTGATGAACATGTCTTTCAACAAAAAACTGTGGATTCCTTCTTTCACCACGTCGCATTCTAACCCTGATACGACCATCGTGCATGCCTAAACAAAATCGAGACTCGTCACTAAAGACAATACTGTTCCATTCCTCATCCCAGAGTGACCGTTGTCTGCACCACTCAAGGCGATTACGTCGGTGTTCTCGAGTTAAAGGGAGGACCCAGTGTGGCCGGTATGAAAACAAGCCACAACTTCTCATTCGTCGGTAAACACTTCGCATGCCAATAGGTCTGCCGTGTTCTGCAAACCATTCATTTGCAATGGACCTGGTAGTGGAGAAACGGTCCCTTAAGGCCAATAATCTTAGGCGGCGATCTTCACGGTCTGTTGTTCTACGGCGGCGTCCAGTGCCCCTTGCTCTTTGCGTACGGCCTTCTCGAGGCCATGCCTGACAACACCTAACCACAGTGTCTACACTTCTTTGCACTCTAACTGCAATTGCCCGAAAAGAAGGTCCAGCTTCCCGAAGTCCCACTATACGGCCCCTATCAAACTCACTAACTTGACGAAATCGTACAGGTCTCCGTACTCTAGGCATCGTAACCGTTCGTAAAGGATGTCAAGAACCAAAATCCGCCAACGTTGATTCTTTACTGCGGCTGAAATATTCATTTCTAGAGCGTTAGTGAATTAAAAAAAAGCAGAATATAAACCGGAATGTCCAACTGATAAGGTTGAAAATTTTTTCACTTGTTATTTACAGTAAGATAAATACATTCACCAACTTTTATTAAAATAAAACCATTTAAACTGGGTGTTCGGATTTATATGTCACTTAGTATATGTTGAGCTGGATACGTGCGGGGTATTATTGCACAATCTGGCAACCATGGAGCACCCTCAGAAATGGCCGCTGACATGACGTAAGTCAGGCGAGTTGCCCTTGAATAGCGTGGACCGTAGAATTATTCTTCAGTATATACGTATATGTTTTGTGTCCCCAGCAGTCAACAGACTGAACGACCAATATTTTAATACTATTAAACTTTTTTAGCTCTCATTTTTCAGTAACTACTTATAATTTTAGGCCTATGTCTATAGTAATTTCATTATGCACCACCAAGTTGTAGGAATTGACAGGTTTTACAGTTACCAATGTTTTAGGATGGAGAGTACATACTGTTTTGGTTGCTTTGGAGAAATTCATTAACCCATAAATTGATAATGAATCAATATCACTGTGGTGTAACGAAAGATGAGGAATTGGTCGGAATACATTTTATATTCTTTTTTCGTGCAAAATACAACATATAAACACTCAGTATATCGAACATAACACATTCGAGATTTCCATGTATTAACAAATGTCCGAACCTGCTATTAAATTTAACAGCTAGAAAATCGACCTATTATTTGCCGCATTCCCATTGGCTAAACAGATAACCGAGCTGATATATGTAAATTTACAAAAAAATCAAAATACATGAAAGTTGTGTTTTCTCTAAACAAAAGCATCATGTTGGAATGAAAAAGTGCTTATTTATAATACAATTGCTTCTTCACGGTTTTGTTCAATAATTCAATAGAAATCACTAATATTCAGAGAGCTTCGACATTGCATTTCGAAGGCCTTTTCCCATTGGTCCAAACTGTCGGTCAAATATTAATGATGGTGAAATTGGCTCTTAGTACATTATAACTAACACTTGACAAAATACAGGAATATTTATGAAACGAAACAGGGTTATTACATTTCACATTAATTTTCAGTCATTGAAACTTTATAGAAACTTATTTTACCATGGCAAGAACCTCTCCTAATTCTCCTGTAATGTGACTCTACTACTCATCCACACATTTTCTCAGAGTATGCTATACAGACTATCTCGGCATTCTGCAACCGACAAAGCATGATGGAGGGCTGATTTGCTGCTTGCAGCCTGGTCATTAAGCATGTCGTGTCGTTGAGTCATTCCTCCATAGATGGACGCTTTTGATGACGCTGACAGCGCTCATAGCGAGCAAACGTAGATTGTACTATTTGCAGACCAGGAACTATCTAGGCAGCAAGTTGACATATTGTAATTGTTTTACGTTTTATAGGTTTTTTTTCGAAGTAGTTATAGGACCTTTGGTTGAGCCCGACCATCCATCTAAACTGGATGAGCGCTAGTACGCTTCTTGTTAGTCAAGGTACAGTGCTGTGTATACAGTGATAACCACCAGGTATCTCGTCAGAGAAAAAATCGCTGTTAGTCTTCTTTTCTTCAGCTCACCGGCAGAGACCGGGTTGTCAGTCTCAGTTCGTGCATGTAGAGTGCTGTCAGGAGTCGTGCATGGGACTGGTCGTACAGGAAAGGAGGTTGTTGATATGCAAGACGAACAGTGTCAGAGCCAAGACCGATACCTGCGAAACACTCGCACAGTACACGTAGCCAAGTCCAATACGACCAGAAACTACTCTCCTTTTAAGGTGTCACCAACGTTGCAGCAGCAAAAACTATAACGTCACTATAATGGAAAGCAACGCAGAATTCGAAAACGGAGGTAAACACTTATTTTACTTGAAAGGGAACTGCAAACGCTATGTTTATTGGTTGGGATAAGAAATACGGAATGCCTTCAGGATGAATGCCTTCAATAGCAAAAATAAATTCTTATGAAAGGGCTTAGTGTCTTTCGAGTCCTATCCTGTAGCCCATCACTAGCCGGATGACACCACACTGTTGTAAAAATTCCAGTATAGATATTTATTTTTTTATCGTGGATAGCGGTTTTTCAATCTGCCATTGTTTTGGTTCGAGTGGTAATTGTATTTAAATGGCAAAAACGATGGATACGCCCTATCCATATATTTTTTCAACGGTCGGTAATGTCAACAGTTTACTCACAATGTTTTCACTGATATTCCGTTATACCGGGGTCGATATACAGGGTAGGGTGTCCATTTGAAAAGTTCCCACCACGGATATATCAAAAAGCACTAATTAAAAACAAAACGGCGATACACGTCAAAAGATTTGTCAAAGGGGACAACTTTAACAAGAAACTGCTTCACCCCTTTCACCCTCTGGACCCAAAGATCATCCCCTCGAATATTTTAAATAACAAAGGGTATCGAGTAATAGCTTGTTTGAAAGGCCTACCGAAGTCCTTCACTTTGACGTTTGATTTTTTAAAATCGTTTGATCTGTTTTCAAGAAAATTGGAAAAACCTGTTCATATAGAAAACAAAAACACAAGAAAATGTCACTTTTTATTTTAGTGTTCAAAATGGTACCCGCTATTGGTCAAACAATGATATAGGCGATGTTCAAATTTCTGAGGGATATATTCATGGCAGCTTTGACGGCGTTGACGAGGTTCATCCAAACATTTAGGTTGGCTAACATATTCCAAATGGCCCCATAGGAAAAAGTTTAATACATAACATAGTGAGGAGGAGCGCCGTCTTGCTGGAAATATACAGGGTGGCCCATCCATGCGTGGGCGGAATATTGCTCATAGACAAATACATTTCCGGAAAATATATTTATGGCATATTATACACGACATTCGAGGGCACATTTCTAAAATATTGGCTATTATACAGGGTGTCTCAATTTTGACCTACATATCAAAGTTGTGATTTTTTTTAATGGAATGCCTCAAATTTTATTGCATATTGGGATAAACGAATTCAAAAGAAGAAGATTGATATACTATGGGGTTTTGTTAATTAGCTACTGCGATGTAAGGTGTTTTGCTCAGAAAAGCCGTCCAATTCGTAAACCCCTCAATCCGCCATTTTGAAATTTGGAGTACTGAGCTTTGTATCAAAAAAAACTTACTCACTTTAGATTTTATCTTGTTTGTTATTTTTTGAATTTTCATTTTTGCTCATACAGGGTGGTCAAAAACGCGATTTGTACTTTTCATCAAAAAATTCAAATGCATCACCCTGTATATTTGTGTAAGTTTGGTTTCAATTTTTTTATGAACTTTTTTTTTGTATAAGGTTTGATCCAGATAATGTTACTAAGATTTTGAGTTATTAAGCTTTTAATAGAACAACACACAAAAATTAAGGAAAAAAATCACATCATCCATGGAGACAAAAGAGAAACAGTGGGCTAATTCCATTTTGCCACTAATAGTACAGATTTGACGTAAAAACTAATAACAATCAGAACAGTATAAATCAGTATCAAGATTAATAGAGAAAAACAACTATAAAAACATCTCAAGACCTAATCTACGAAAACTGCTCGAAAATATCTACACCATGTTGAATACACAGTAGTCTTTGGATATTTATCCAATCATTTGACCGTTGCACATCCCTCAGAATGTGTTGCCTTATGTTCAGAAAAGCATCCCTAATCCTTTCCCTCATATTTCCCGGGGTAGATGGTGGATATTTATAAACCTCTTGCTTAGTGTAGCCCTATAGAAAGAAGACCATCGGTGTCATATCTGGTGATCTAGGAGGCCAAGATTGCTACTCTAGGTGTCCAAATAGGTACGCACACGATTATGATAATGCGCAGGTGCGCTATCATATGCATCCGAGTTTGCAGGTTGACATCCTCCAAAAGCAAAAGCAAATTCAAACACTCAAGCTCCATTTATTTTAAAAATCTATTTGCCTAACCAAGCACGGGTTTTCCATCGCATAACAGTGCAAGTTATGGCTGTTGACAACACCTATGCGTCATCGCTAAAAAGAACCTTATCCAGGAAAGTAGTGTCTTCACTCACTTTATTTAGCATTATTCTACTAAACTCCATTCGAGCCGCGAAATCCTGAGGACGAAGGCCTTGATGCAAGCATAGGTAATATGGATGGTACCTATACTTGTGAATAATCCTTTGGACAAAAGTTCTGCATATATCAGTTTCTGCTCCAATTTGCCGTGCATTTACATGGGGATTTTCCTTCAACTTTAATAGAACCTCCATCTGATTCGCCTCATTGGTGACACTTGGATTTGTTTATACATTTTTTGGGGGTACTAAAGTATGCCCTTCTACGAAAGCATGAGGATTTTAATTGCTCCGGTACCTGCAGTTATGCGTATTAACAAATCCACTTATATAAAATGTGCATTCATCACTGAAGCAAATATTCTTTACATGAATGGTATTATCATTTGTTCACAGAACTCAACTCATGTATCGAAATCACCTTTGGTTAACTCTTGCAATATTTTCATTTTGAATGGATGACATCTATGGGGTTTAGTAACAAGTTGCGTAATGAGGTATTAAGACTTATTAAAAATGACTCGGAACTTCAACTTGAGCAGCTTCATCCAAAACACTCCGATGATCACGTTTTTTATTTGCAACAGATCCAGTTTGAGTAAGCCATTTTGCAAGTAAAATCTGAATCAATGAATTAATTTTCACTACCTCAAGATTGTCACAAAGGTAACTAACATCAAATCAAATTATTTCTTTTCCTTAGCAACAAATAACTAAGCAGGTATACAATATGCCCAGGATACTTATGCTGATGAAAAGAATGCTGAAGAAAAAAATCCGGCTGTTGCCATGTCTTCCAAATTGTTGTTTATGTTGGTAGCTTCCGTTTTAAATTATAAACGTATTGTAGACTAGGAAAGCTCTAAAGGGCAACATTTTGAGCATTTATTGAAATAAAAACTGATATATGTTTTTGTTTTCTATCTGAACAATTGGGATAAATAAAGATTTATCTATTTTTTTAGAAAGCGAATCCAATGATCTTAATAAATCAAACGTCAAGAAACAGGACTTCGAAATACCCCATGTAGGCAACGACCTTGGCGGGCCGAGGGTAAAGAGGGGTGACGTAGTTATTGGTTAAAAAGTTGTCCCGCTTGACAAATCTTTTGACTTGTCTCGACGTTTTTCCTTTTAACATATTCGCTGCGCATGAAGTTCATCGGCGACATTTCGTTTCCCACTGCAATGCTGATGTCGCCTATGTACGACACGTCATTATACAGGGTGTTTCAGTTTATTGTTGCATAACTTCAAGATTCGATAGAACTTCTAAAATTAATGCATAAAGTCTATATAAACATGGGTCGAAAAATGCGTGGCTTCCGAAATACAGGGTGTTTAAATTTACTTTTTAAAATAGTTTTTTTTTCAATATTTTGAACAATATTTGATGTATAACAGTGAAAACTGGTATACAAGGGTTTATTGGTACGACAAAACGAACCATGGGCACAGTTTTACTGTAGCCGCTAGAGGGCGCTCTCTAGATTCCCTGCAGTGTATTAAAATGATCGAAAAAAAATTCTTAGTGCAATTTTTTGCTTTTTGAATGAAAAAAAATGATTCCTTGTACTTTTCTGCATAAAAAAGCTCTCTTGTGAGTTTTCGTTATAGTTAGCCGTTTTTGAGATATTTCGATTTTTAAGGTTCGATGCATTTTTAATTATTTATGGGAAAATAATATTTTTTTTTACATTTTCGATTTGGGCATCACAAGTAATTAAGATGATCGTTTAGATTGTGTTTTTAAACACAGCAATAATTCCTAACTACAAATAAACACAAAAAACAGAATATTAATCTGTTTAATTCTCTAATATTATTTTTAACAAATTAAATTAATTATTTACAACTAGAATGCTATTGGATAGTTAGGACAAACATACAAAATCTAAGGTAGTTGCTCGAAATGTAAACCCAATTGTTCAATACACAATTCACATCTACGAATGATCGAACGTGGTATAGCATTATTCAAATAAGGCCTTATTTCATCACATGCATTCCTGATTCTATCTATTAGCATATCTCTTGTGGTTACGGGAGTCTGGTACACTTTTTCTTTTAGAAATCCCCACACAAAGAAATCTAATGGATATAGGTCAGGGGATCGTGGAGGCCAGGCGACTGGTCCTCCACGGCCGATCCATTTTTCTGGATAATTTTCGTCCAGCCAGTTTCTAACTATTCTCGAATAATGAGCTGGACAACCATCAAGCTGGAACCAGGTCAATCTTCTTAAATCTAACATAACATCATCCCACATATTTGCATGTTCAGCCTTTAAAAATTCCAAGAAGGTCGCAGCATTTAACCTTGCAGGCAAAAGGTAGGGTCCAAATAGTCGATTACGGTAGATACGAATCCACACGTTCACACTAAATTCATGCTGAAAATTTCTTTCCCAAACTGCATGCGGATTTTCATGCGACCAAATATGTTGATTATGAAAATTTACCACTCCACGTCTAGTGAAGCATGACTCATCGGTCCATAAAACGTCACTTAAAAACTCCCTATTATTATCAGTTCTATCAAGAATCCACTGACAAATTGTGATTCTTCGTTCTCCGTCCCCTGGGTGTAGTCCTTGCACAGGTTGCAAATGGTAAGGAAGTCTATGGTCACTAATAAGAACACGGTGAACATGGCTTGCTGAAATTCCCAAGGCACCAGAAACACTCCTAACATTTGTGGTCGGATCTCTATCAAACTCAAGCAGAATGATACGGGTAAATCTGCGCTGACGAGCATTTGTGTTTTGATCCCTTTGGAGAGTTCCAAAACCATCTTCAATTATTTGACGATGCACTCTTACAAATACTGAGCGAGTTGGATGTCGTCTGTTTGGAAATCTTCGTGCGTATTCTCTGGCTGCTTCTGCTGCGTCTCCATTTACAAAACTAAACACAAAATGAATATCCGCTAACTCTTGATTGGAGAATAAAAATGGCATTTTTATAAAACTTACAAAAGAAACAGGTAAAAGAAACTAAATTTCGTGCATTCACAATTGCAAAAAAACGTTTCAGGTTTCAACAGACAACAAAACTAACTGTCAAC
Source organism: Acanthoscelides obtectus (assembly GCA_963669975.1). NCBI lineage: Eukaryota > Metazoa > Arthropoda > Insecta > Coleoptera > Chrysomelidae > Acanthoscelides > Acanthoscelides obtectus. The sequence goes on from CAVLJG010000009.1 coordinate 16,879,535, forward strand.
TAATTGACGTTTAACCTTATTCTGCTTTCTATTTCAAAAATATTTGCAGGCACAGCCTACTTCTAAAAATTATCGAGATACTGACTTTTTAACATCAAATATTGTTCGAAATATTTAAAAAAAAAACTATTTTAGAAAGTAAATTTAAACACCCTGTATTTCGGAAGCCACGCATTTTTCGACCCATGTTTATATAGACTTTATGAATTAATTTCTATCGAATCTTAAAGTTATGCAATAATGAACTGAAACACCCTGTAGACTCGTAAAAATATCGCTAATGATGTTTTTTGGTCTTTGAATAGATGATTCATTACAATTCTTTGAAAAAAATAATTCAGGTTCTGGGAAGGGTACTTACTATATTTTAGATACGCAGCGAACGTGTTAGTCAGTGGTTTTCGATAATTCCGTGGTGGGAGGTGTTCAAGTGAACACCCTGTATGCATAAGCATTGAGTAACGTGTTTTACCTGAAGATAGCCAACCATACGCAATATTCACGTGTCCAAAAAATTATCCGAGATGGAATGAGATACCGTAGCGCCATATATGAGGATTTCTGTCTAATTGACCACGTTCCCTCAGTGAATAATAAGCTTTCCCTCATTATGATATTAACTACACAGGGTGACTGCATAATTGGGGTTTTTCTTTTCAGACGCAACGACGCGTGATATAGCAAAGCTGATGTGTATTGAAGCGTGAGTGAACAAGTAAAAAAAAATAAATGAAAAAGTACTCGCTGCTCAGTTGAATTGAAATTCCAAGAACGACTCTGTCGTAAAATCCGTATTTACATCATAGTCGTACGTCGTATAACCGTACGCTGGCGCTGGCGCTGCGAAAGTGATCGACGAATAGGACAGGACCGGGTTAGGTTTGGTTCAGGTTTGATTGAGTTTGCGGAGCCCAATATGTCGGTTCTCTTAAGACATCGATGTAGATGCTACTAAGAAAATCCGCTTACTTTCTCGAGATCTGCACGTCCTGAGAAGGAAAACCCGAACTTTTCGGACTTCGCGACTTATAAAGCTAATTCCAAGTTCGGCAAATAAAAGTTAGTCCACACAGACCGATCTGTACCAGGCTCTAATTATACTTATGACCCGATTATTACTAGCTCGTTTGTATATCTCGGAATAAATCCGAACCGTCGTGTCTCACGTAAGAGCTTTTAATCTGTTTGTAGGATTTAGCATTTCATCAGGCAGGACTGTGCGAGGAGAATCGCCGTCTGCTGCGCGGATTACATCAGTATGCTTCTAGCTTCTCCAAATCTGGTTAAGTAATGGATAGGTCCGACCCTTTTCACCATTGACCTTATGTTGTCCATGCACCTACACCCGTGATTGATGAGATTGCAAATTGGAATATACGTATACTTGCCATTGTGCGTGTGATCTTTTTAACATTCGCTACGCTTAGCCGTCATAATCGCCGTTCAGAAGTGTTGTTTCTGAGTATCATCTCGATTAAATGTTACATGAATGCTAAAAGCATCACGCTAACAGAAATGCCCAATTATAAATGTTATATGCCCTTAGTAACTACGCATTTATTAAGTTAGCATACAATGTTGCACCAGACGCTGCGTTCCCTTAAGGTAACAACTTCTCGCTAATCAGTTGCTTGCCTAGTATCTATATTTTTCTATAATCTATTGTTTGTCCATTGTTCATTGTTATTGCCTATTTTCCGCTGATTCTGAGTCAGCATCTAAGATTGTATAAATAGCCTCCCCGTTATTTGAAGTGTGTTCAATACCCGCAACGACACCGTAATGTACGCATTGTCATAAGTTCAAAACCCGGTTAGACTCCTTAAGCTCATTGTAATTTTGTTACGGACTGAAGTGCAGTCCTCGAATGGAATTCTTAAAAAAATATTTCTAAATCTATTGATTTAAGATACATAACAAATTCGCGAATCTTCGGAAACTGAATACAGTGCGGGACTAAACGTCTTTCGCAAAGCATGTACAGTGTCAAGAAAACCAAGTAATTCGATGTTTGGACTCAACAAGCAATAACCAATCCTTGATCGGCTTATCACTTGCTAATGTCTTCACTTTGTGCTGGATTTTATATAAGCTTAAAGATTTTCGGAGCACAAGCTTTACCAGCTACCTTGGCTGTAACGAAGTTTGACTATTGCTGACTCGTAAGTTGATTTGTGCTTCCCACGCAAAGTCGTTAATGGTCCATACAGGCAGCACAAGCTTGCCCCTCGAGAAAACGGTCAGTCAAACAAGTCCGTACATTTATTCCATAGACACTCTTTCCCTGCCGTTGCAGTCTGATGTGGCGCTCCGACCACAGCATGAGAAACGCTATGCTATTCGGATTTCGAATTAAGATCGCAGCACCGCACGGCAAACGTCTTAGGCCCTTATCGTCAGTCGACCCTACAATTGTAGGGCGCGTTTATGGCCTCCTTGATTGTCATAATCCTTTCTCTCCTTCAAAAATATCTAGATTACGCTTGTCCCGTGTCAGCGTCAGTGCCCTCCTATTATGAAGATATGTTTTCTTTTTAAATTGTAGGAAATTTGAGGCTGATAAAACATGATATAACTCAAAAGCAAGCACAATTTGATGCAAATAGATGTTTGTGACATAACCTCAAGATAGAGCGCTGACTCGGAGAAGTAGAAAACTATGACAATCAACGAGGCCATAAAGGCGCCCTACGACTGACGATACGGGCCTAAGCTAGTACATTGACACGTCAACCTTACTATTTACCTGCGCTTTGAAAATGTGTTTGGAAGTGATTTTTGCATAACTCTACTAGTACTGTGTACTTTTATTTGTTGAAAGTGAATAATTTTGTTTACTGAGTTGTAAAGACTTTCGTTCCTTTTTGACCAACAACTTTGTTGTCAATTTTGGTACGTGCAAACTTGGTACAGATATTAAAATATCTGTTATACACATAGCTAAGCCTCTAATTTTAGAGGATTTTTACATAAAAATGACTCACATAAGTCTGAGGTTAGTAGAGAGTATGTTCCATGTATTGGAGGCAATTCAAATCCATGCTGTGTTATGGAAGAAGAATAAATCCGGACGTAAACTCACTCCACTCTCGGAATGTCCGGGTGGAGGGTGGGCTCGAGGGAACAACATCGAAGATAAAATTTGTTTTTCGAACATCTGCGGGATCAACAGCAACATTGATGCTGTTCATCACTACCTGCAATCCAATCATCCCGCCGTGCTTTTCTTGGCGGAGACAAAAATCTCAGAGGCTGCACCGATTAACCATCTCAACTTCCCAAACTACGAGGTGCACTCCAATCTGAGAAAGAACGGGGGAGTTGTGGCTTTTGTCCGCAGCAGTCTTTCCTGCTCCAGGGATCTTTCTTTGGAATCAGACCGGAAGGACATTCTGTGGCTTCGCCTCAACTCCAAAACATCACCCAAATTTATTTGCTGCCTTTATCGCTCTCCCTCGAACCATAATTGGGATGACCTACTCGAATACCTCGCCGTCCAGATCGACTTCCTGAACATCAATCACCCCGCGTCAGAGGTAGTTCTTCTCGGTGATTTCAATGCCCATAATGAGCTTTGGTTGGGCTCAAATAAGACCGATGCAGCAGGTCGTGCAGTCGAAGCATTCGCTCTTACTCAAGGGCTGACCCAGCTGGTGACGAGCCCTACTTTTTTCCCCCGCGTCTCGTCACACCCCAGTAGCCTGCTGGATCTCTTTCTGACCACGCATCCTGCCCCTTACAGCACTGCCGTCCTGTCCCCCCTGGGTAACTCAGATCACGGTGTTGTGGAGGTTAGGTTTCGGTCAGAAGCCGCTGTGGCCGCAGAAACTCGCACAGGCCGCAAAACTTGGCATTACGGACATGCCGACTGGGAGGGGCTCAGAGACTTCTTCTCTAGCTTTCCTTGGAGAGATGTCTGTTTCACTGACGCGGATGCGTCGACTGTCTGTTCTTCAATAACCGAAATTATCCACGTCGGAATGGAGGAATACATCCCTCACACAGTGAAAGTTCCTAAACCAGGGTCCAACGGCTGGTTCAACAAATCGTGTGACACTGCTCGCCAGCAGAAAATCAAGGCCCACAGAACCTACTTACAAAACCCCACTGTAGAGAACAGACAAGCCGACGTCGAGTCCAGAAACAAATATAACGAAGCGGTTCGCAATGCTAAAACCTAGCATGATATAAAAGTTAGGCACAGGGTAATGTCGCAGCGCAATGGCAGTCGGTCTTTCTGGACGCTGACCAAGCAGATTGAAAAGAACTTCTCACACAGTATCCTCCCACCACTTACGTGTCAGGATGGAACTATTGTATTCGACTCAAAGGCCAAGGCGGAAGTGCTAGCCAAGATCTTTGCTGCCAACTCCACCATGGACGTCCCCACCAACGCCCAAGTGCCGTCAATTCAAAGGGTTCCCCACACTATGCGGGAGGTAACATTCAGGCATAAGACCGTAAGACGAGTGCTCTTGTCGCTCGACATCAACAAAGCTTCCGGTCCGGACTTGATTCCTGACATTGTACTGAAGAGATGTGCAGCTGAGCTTGCTCCAGTTCTTTCGCGTCTCTTCCAGATATCTTATGAATTCGGCACCTTCCCAGAAAACTGGAAATTTGCTCATGTACAGCCCATCCCAAAAAAAGGATCTAAAATCGACCCTTACAACTACAGGCCTATAGCTCTGCTTTCTGTTATAAGTAAAGTGATGGAGAGGTGCATAAATCGCGAGCTTCTGGACTACCTCGAACGTCACAGCCTGATTAGCGACAGGCAGTATGGTTTCCGGCACCAACGATCCACAGGGGACCTCCTAGCTTACGTCACGCAACTGTGGAGTAAACTCATCCAGTCTCATGGTGAGGCTCATGTCGTTGCTCTTGACATCACGAAAGCGTTCGATCAGCTGTGGCACGCTGCCCTCTTGAGCAAACTTCCATCCTACGGCCTCCCAGAAAAGCTTTGCAGATGGGTGGCTGACTTTATCTCTGGCCGCAAGATATCCGTCGTAATTGACGGATTCTCCTCTTCATCCCACAACGTCAACGCGGGTGTTCCCCAGGGATCAGTTTTGGCTCCAACACTGTTTCTCTTACATATCAACGACCTCCTTTCCTGCACGATCAACCCAATCCACAGCTTCGCTGATGACAGCACTCTACATGCAGGAATTCAGAGTGGCAAGCCGATCTCTGCCGCTGAGCTGGAAAAAAGAAGACTAGCGACGACTTCTTCTCTGACAAGAGACCTGGAGGCTATCACTGCTTGGGGACGCAACAATCTTGTACAGTTCAATGCTTCCAAAACACAGTACTGTACTTTGACGAACAAAAAGCGTCCTAGCGCTCATACAGTTTCGATGGACGGATGCAGCTGCTGGGAAAAAGCTAGGCTATTTGTTTAGGGCTAAGAAGTACTTTTCTCCGCATGACCTTCTCACTCTATACAAGGCCCAGATAAGGCCTAGCCTCGAGTATTGCTCACACATTTGGGGTGCTGCCGCCCCGACTACATTGTCCATGCTCGATGCTGTCCAGAGGAGGGCGGTCCGACTGATCGATGACTCTTCTCTAACAGACAGTCTCGGGACTCTTTCGCACCGGCGGGCCGTCGGCGATCTAGCTCTTTTCTATCGCTACACCAACGGGCTTTGCTCCTCAGAGCTCTCTTCCATGATGCCGCCGCGCGATGTGCCTGCCAGACAGACCCGCCTGACTTCGGCGTCCCATCCTAACCGTGTCAAACTTCGTACATCCAGAACTGGCCGATACGACCGCTCCTTTGTCCCGAGGGTGTCTAGATTGTGGAACAAACTACGGGAGGAAGCTTTTCCCAGTTCTACTAACCTTAGGCAGTTCAAAAATCGTATTAACAAAATTTCTTTGGGATCATCATAGCAGCCGCGGTGTTCCGGCATTTAGGCTTCTGCCTGCGCGGCTGTTTCGATATAAAAAAAAAAAAAAAATAAATTCTAAATACAGGACATCAATCTAATCACATATCAAGTTGTTGTTTACAAACAAGTGTGTTACATTCTGATCCTCATCAGTTGACTGGAGAGTTAACTGTTCACAACAGACAAGCAAAAATAAAGCATATGTTTTGTTCTTGTAAAGCCGGTGCTTGAGGTCGGTGTAAACACATTTCAGCCTTCCTTATTCTTTTGACCAAGTAAATTAAGTTTTATTGTTGTTACTGCAGAAATACTTATGTGTGATAGTGATGGTAAGGTTAATTATATGTGTTTCATTTGCAAAAAAAATCTGTGGGAGCTGGAAGACGTCTTCCGAACCCAACCAGCTTGTGCATTGTCAATCAGAAAGAGTGAAGTTCGGGACACATATATGGCTGTACCTGTCAAGCAAATGCCATGTATAAAAGGTAAAATCGAAAAAACAATTTGCTTACTAAGGAGATAGCTCCAAATGTAAATCAGTCAATTTTGCAATATTTCATACAAAAATTACACTCTAGAGAGTGGCATATTGCTCGACAAATTCGTATTACGGGATCAAAATGTTATGAAATATACACGTATGAAGGAAGTGATTGGTATAGTAAGGCCATGAAATATTTTTGTCAAAAAAGTTTCACAAACAAATATGTCAAACATATGAAAAAGATGCCAGGATTGCATATGTACAGGGTGTTCCTTAATGATATGCGAATATTTAAGGGTGTGAATCGATATGAAAAATTAATGTTAGTTTGCTCTATAAACTATGGCTTAAAAACGTTTCTTTACAAAAACTCGGGGTGTTGAAGTTTTAGGAAAAAAATGGAAATTAATTAATATTTTCAGGACCGCTTCAGATATTTCACTGATATTTAGTACGTAGTGAAAGATAATAAAGCTGCATATTTTTCAATGAAAAAATAATTTTTGTCTTTAATAGTGGCGTGGGTACCATTTTTTTCTTAAAAGATATCGAAGTCAATACCCGTACGAACGCCACTGTTAAAGCTAAAATTTATTTTTGCATTGAAAAATATGTAACTTTATTAACTTTCACCACGTACTAAATATCAGTGAAATATCTGAAGTGGTTCTGAAAATATTAATTAATTTTCCTTTTTATTCCTAAAGCTTTAACACCCCGAGTTTTTGTAAGGAAACATTTTTGGACCATAGTTTACAAAGCAAGCTAACATTAATTTTTCATGTAGATTTGCTCACATAAATATTCACATATCATCAAGGAACACCCTGTAGAAAAAAGTTGGAGAGGGTGCAATGGCAAGGTTTCTCACCAGATGGTGTGGGTGGTGATAGATGAAAATGGGAAACCGCTTGCATTGTTATAAATTAAATGTTTGTATTAATGTATACCTGTTTCTAAATAACGAAGAAATTTTTTAATAAAATATACCACTATTTTTAAGGTAAATCATTATCAATTAGAGAAGCCATCAAATCATGCCAGTTTGTTCAAAACGAAAATAGAAAGCTTGTGTTGAAAAGGAAACAATTACAAGTACAATTCGGAATGACTATGCTGAATCTGATGAAGTCATATGCATTTTCGATGGCAGCTCGGTAGTAAACAATGTGGACTTTGATTATGACTTCGCCAAAGAAAATATACAGTATATATATAACAAAAAGTAGGAAAATAATGGGTAAAATCCGCAAAAAGGAAGAAAGTGGATTCGAGCAGAAAATAGGATACGTAACCCGAGCGATACGTATTTCTGCTGGTTAGTAAGTAGATACACATGCCCACACATCCGGATACGGGTATAATCTGAGGAAACGAAGTTGGAAGGGGAAAAAAATGACACACGAAGTATCCGGATGTGTGGGCATGTGTATCTACTTTTGTAGTTTCATATGTGCATTCATTTCGGGCCTGATGAATCCAACCAGCAGAAATACGTATCGCTCGGGTTACCTATCCTATTTTCTGCTCGAATCCACTTTCTTCCTTTTTGCGGATTTTGAACATTATTTACCTACTTTTTGTTATATACTTTTCTGCGTATGATCATATTCTCTCTCTCTCTATATATATATACATTTTTGAAGACCGTTAACTATTTTTCCTTATTGACACAAACCATTTGAATCTCTTGTATCGTAATCAATAGTTTTGTAAAACCTTATCATTTTATTAGAATAAGTCAAATAGTGTTTATATAATGTTTTATTTTATTCTGATAAATAATTCTTCATAATACAAATGCAAGTATTTTTTTGTCGAACAAGATAAACTTAAACATCAAGTTCAAAAATTTACATATTAACATTTCTAAACAGAAAATATTGTGCTTCCTCTTTATTTTGCTATTCAAAATTCAATTGAAGGTATTTTATAAGGATTTCTTTAAAAAGACAAAAATTATGATGAGGAATCCATAAGCTTTGTAATGACAAAAAATACATAAAGTTAAGGATTTCATATAGTCGAAATCACTGAAGATGACGTCATCATTTTAGTCTGTAGTTAAGACAAACGACAGCGATTTGTAAATATTATTAATGAAGTTTCAAATATGTTAGACAGAGACAAACAGAGTTTTACTGTCTAAACAAACTGTATTGCTAATTTGCAAGTATCCGACAAAGACAGACGATGTTTTCATGTTGCATGATCGATCATATTTGAAAGATGAATGGTTAGGTTATGTTAAAGCAGGTTAGGTTAATTTCGAATAATGCTTTGGTCTTTGGTGTTAATGTCTTAAGGTGTATTCTACTCATAGCTGTTTATTTTAAAACAAAAGCTCCCCACTAAAATTATTTTATCAAGGTAGCACTTAAAACCATGAAATAAAATGAAAATAAAAATAATCAGTGAAATAACCTAACTTCGCAAAATCATAACATAAATTCATGACATCGTGATTCTAGCAACGATGTTCGTCCATTGATTACCTCAGTACAATTTATGGTATGACGTAACAGTCATCTTTCGCGATTTTGACTATAGTCATATTGATTAATAAATTCAATAAAAACAAAAGAATGTATTTTGAATACTTGGTATGCTGATAAAAGTGAAATAAAAAAGTATAAATATTTGTAGGCTCTTAGATATTGAGCAACACATATTTGCAAAACAGATTTGGTTTGAGTTAAATTATTAACCCTCCTTTCTGAAACAGTAGTGGTTATTCCAACCTCTCATCAGAAAGAATAGCTGCCGAGAGGTTGTTAATGCCAATAAATTACAGTCAAAATTTCATCGAATTTTGGAACAAGTGACCATTGCAGTGTTACACCAATGATTTCAAAAATATTTAATCTTTGATTTGATATTTCAACATGAACACGTGCCGTAGCAATTTCTTGATTAAAGCGAGCCTCTTCGGTTGAAATTTGCATCTTCTTTTTAAAAAAGGAGGGCCTAATTAACTTATGTACATACGCTCTCCTCAAATATTATATGGTCAGATGCACGGCAACAATACGCTTCACTCACAAAAGTAATCAAACCAGCAGGAGCAACTCCAATCGTGAACTTAACTGTAGCATGTTTTTTTATAGAGAGGGTACAACCTAATGCGGTAACACAGACAACTTGGTTTTTGGATATTTATTTCCGTACAATCTAGAAAAACTTTTGAAAACCTCTAAAACATTTAGGTACATTTTCAGACATTTTGTTAGTAGAATATGTTTTACATAATTGGCTAGAAGTATTGAATAATATACCCAAAGTAACATAACTGAGATCTAATTTTGATTTTGTCACTGTGAGAGGTATTCTTTCACGCATGCCAGGCCTATGAGATGTTACGTCCTGAAGGAATTCTTCCACCTTTGCCAATACGCATTCAAAGATTTAAAACTGTTGATTCCTGTGAAACTTCTTAAAGCACCGTCTGTCGTTAACAGGTCACTCTGTGTTGATATTTTGTCAATGTTTACTTGAACTTCAGAATCATGAACGAAAGTTGCTTGTTCATCAATTCCACTTTCACTAATATCTTGGCCTAGGTTAAATAATTGTAGTAAACTTTGAGCAGTTTGAACTTCCTTCTCAGAATACTGCAATTCTGTATTCAACTCAACCTCACGCGGGCCTTCTTGTGATGCTTTAGTTTCCAGTTTCATCTTTTTTTATCTTTCTGACCAGTCTGCACTGAAGATTTCGGCAGATTGTGAGTAACAACAGCTGTTTCTTTTTTGGTATTTTCCTCTGGGAGAAATACAGTATTGTAAACAACTATTAGTTGAATGGGAATCCCAAAAACGATTAGGGCACCTATAAAATGTAAAAGAAAAACTTGATAAATGAATGTGAGCTAATTAACATTGATAACTTACCTTTGTTAAAATAATATTCTTTTTCGAAGTTTCAGAACCCACACTTTGCTTCTTTCAACCAGTTTTCTTCCCAATTCGGTTTAAAAATATACGTTTCGTCCCTTCTTTCGGGGAAATAGATAAAAGCTTAATTCTTCCTCAGCATCCTGTTTGGCTCAATAATTGCATTGCGGAACACAACAGTGAGAACCCGAGGTCATGAGTGTGACCTTCTACAGTCCACAATAAGATTTAAATCACAAATATAAAATTAACCCTGGGACTTTCAATGTAAAATACCGTAACTTGCCGGTATTCAGTGAAAATTTGCATGTAAACAAATTGAACAATGGAGAATTAATGTACAAGAAACTTCTTTCTCTAATGGCCACCAGTTAGCATAGCGCTGACCTTGAATCCCGAATGGCAAGGGCAATAATACCAGGACACTTACCAGGACCGGCACGCCGCCAGAGGCAGAAGGAGATGCGATCCTTCTGATGAGAATACTTTAAGTTTTAAGGGCTAACGTACGGGTAAATCTATGATGACTGAAATATGTCTAATAGGTGCGTAAAATTACTAAGGTTGGAAGTGTGTAAATATACTAACATCAAAAAACTGAGATATACCCTCCCCATCCCCGTACAAATTGCACCCAGAAATTCTGTACTACTGAATTTTTTTTCAAATATGATCAGAATCCTCTGAAACGTCAAAAAACTTTTGCGCGATTTTGATCATTTTCGTTTGTTCGTCTTTTTCTTCGCCGCCACTTAACCGATTTTCAAAAGCTACAAAGCTTACGCAGTCTAGACATAGTGGATAGATAGATAGATACTAGCTTTATTTTCCAAGAGTGGCCCATTAACATTATACAAAATCCATACAAAAGATACAGAACAAACTATACAACAAAACAAAAATATCTCATGTATATCCTTGACCTACGTATGTATTAGCTATCCTAACTAATTCTTTGTTAGAAGTACAAAATATACTTCTCAGAAGGTACATATTCTATTGAAATTTGCAAACACATTATTTAGCGGCGACATCAGTGAAATATTTGTTATTGCCCTTGTAGCTCTGAACGTGAATCTTCGCTGTACTTTCTCCAAACAACTCTTTTGGCACTCACAAAAGAGATTCCAAACTATGCAAGCATACTCCAGTTTAGACCTCACAAAAGCAAAATAAGCTTAACCCGTAACCACAGACGGCCAATAAATTGAACATTACCACAGACGTGGCGTCAAAATGACTCCTATAATGAAGGCCATGGAAAACATATTTGGAAAATAAAAACAAGTTTACCTCTATGTTATATCACTTAAATAGTGTCTGTTTTAATATCGTTTTTAATAAAAAAAAATCATCAGTAAAAAGCAACCAGATTTTAAAGAAATGTATTTATTGCACACAATTTTCGTGAATATTTACAATAACATTTTTGGTAACTTTTTAACATAAAAAAATGAACTTGCTAGGTAGTTTTCATACAAAATTCGTTAAAAACATGAAAAAGAATACTTATAACGATTAGAAATTAACATGAAGGTAATATTCTGGAAACGTGCAGTAGGTTTTCCAAAGTAATTTTTTCATTTTGCACAGCCCACGCAAACCATTTGAAATGGTTTTTTTTCATAGAAATAGTTTCTTGTAGAAACGCGTTTCGATGTCTCATCTTCTTCAGTAGAAAGTCTTTCGCAATCTCTGTCCATTCTTGTTCCGAACGCTCTCATTATCACTGTAAATGAATTCGGCATCTGAATCAATACCACTGCCGTTTTCATTTTCCTCATCCACCTCAGCAGCCCATTTCAGCAAAGTTTCTTCGTAGTCCGAATCGCCATATCTAACTATTTTTGAGGGACCAGCTTTGCTATCAAAATCCATCCTAAAAACCTAAACTAAGCCGAGCCTGTTCATGAAATACAGAAATAAGAATATAACATTATCACAGACCTGTAGTCCTTTTGACTCCGTCGGAAATTCAAGTCGCAATGAAATGTAAATAACGTACACAATCAACGCAATTGTTTCAGTGCTAGTTCAATACTACTCGATGAAAAGGTACCTCTAGGCATGGACAGATAGACTGAGGAGAAAACGGGAAATCCCCCTCCACATACTAGCAAGGAGTCAAATTGACTCCACGTCTGTGGCTACGGGTTAATGGTTCTGATGTTATGGAAATGTATACAGTTTCTAACAACAAATAAATATAACTGTATAGAATGTGAAACTAGTGCTTCAATATGTTTACCAAATGTCAACTTGTAATCAAAAATCACACCTACATTCTTAATTTCGGTACAACGCTCCAGAGATAGCCCATTTAACAGGTAAATAAAGTGATAGGTAGTTTTCCTCCTATAATATCTCATAATTTTACATTTGGGTACATTAAGAAATAACTTATTGGTATCACACCAGTGCTGGAGAATGTCCAATTGAGTCTGAAGGAAAGTACAGTCATTCAAATCATTGATAACGGAATATATTTTCAAATCGTCTGGAAAACATAAACGCTCACTCTGCATAAATCATTGATGAATAGCAAGAACAGCAAAGGACCCAAATTTGAACATTGCGGAGCACCGGATGAGGCTAAGTAAGAATCAGAACGATAATTATCATAAGAAACAAATGGCCACCTCGAAGATAAATAAGATTTAAAAGGGTCCCTAACATCACTAGAAAAACCAAATTTGATTAACTTTAAAAGCAATACATCATGATTTATTCGAACGAAGGCTTTCGAGAAGTCCGTGTGGACGTCAGCTTGACTATTGTTGTTCAATGCCTCCTAAATATATTGCGTTATGGTAACTAGATTTGTAGCAGTTAAACGGTTTTTAATAAATCCATGTTGATGTTGTGAGAGTTGATTATGTACTGAACTATAAATAAGATTGGAAAGTATTATCTCGAAGACCTTCGAGAACATGCACAAAATGGAGATCGGACGATCATTTTCAATGTTGGACCTGTCTCTAGTTTTTAACACAGGGGACACTTTGGCTACTGTCCAAAAAGGATGGAATATTATTGGGACCTGAAGCCATTTTGTCCTTAAGTTTCTTAATAGCAATCATTACTTCATTATCAGAAATGTCGTCAAAATGCACATGAGCAACATGTTGAAACTATCCTCCACATTACCCAAATTGGCTGCTTGAGACTCTATGTAGACACTCTTGATAAATACACTAAAGGCATTCACAATGTCTTGCGGATTATTGAATGATTCGTTCAGGGAGTGTTCATTTTTGAATTCACATATGACCAGGTCCTCATGGGATCTTGCATTTAATCTGGATTTTAATCAATTTGCGGAGCCGCTGAAATTCGCATTAATCAGCTCCCCGACCAAACCTCCTGAATTTATTTCTGTACTTCACATTTTATTTAATATTGCGGATAATTTTCGCATCAAACCAAGGGGGGTAATTATGACTATAGCTTCTATAGGTTGGTATATGTTTATCAAAAATGCTAAATATTGTCTAGTATATTTTATCAAGGACAGCATTATCATCTTCAGAGGCAAATAATACGCTCCAGTCAGTTTCATTTCTGTAAAGAGAAGGAAAATCAGCCTTAAATTGAATTCGATTTTAGCTTCTTTGGCAAATAGATCAAGTATACAGATATTCAAAGCAGGGTGATGTTTGTCTTCCGAAACCAAAGGCATAATATCATGAGTGACCTCACAAGTAAAACGTGTAATTACTAAGTCTAATAACCTGCTTAAGTGGTTAGTCACAGTATTCAGTTGCTGACAATTAAGCAGATCCAAATAATTGCATATAACTTTTGTCTTTGGATCAAGAATGCTCTCAACAAAGCGAGGAGCATTGAAGTCTTCAAAGAATAGAGAATTATCATCATTCAAGAACTCCAACTTTTCGAGAGCATAAAACTCCTCAACGCTTATTCCACCAGGTATATACAAAACAACTGCAAAAATGACTCAAAGCCTACATTACACTTCACTACTAAGGGATCAATAGAAGGGAACTGTAAGTCAAAATTACGCGTCTCAACGACCATAGTATCAATGATGTCTATGGCATCAAATATAACACCATCTCCAGTTTCTTTCCTGATAATTCCAAACCTTCGATCTTTCTTATGAACTGTGTAAATATTGGCAAATAGTTCTGAGCTTAAAACACTAACACTCCACCAGGTTTCACTCAACGCGATTATGTCAAACTCACTCTCAGAAACAGAACAATTGAAGATAGGTACCTTACTGCTAAGACCTCGTATATTCTGATAGTAACATGATATGTTACGCTGGCAAGAGTTACTGGTACTGTTGGAGGTATTTAGTTTTAAGACTTAACAATCTTAGAAATACCGTGGAAATGCTTTATTCTGAACTGTTGGGAACCCTCAGCATTTCTGGTATTCATTTCAGTCTTCTATACTGTTCAATTTGCCTCCCGGTACGATCGAAAAAGAGATATATGCTTTTGGAAGAACTTTGCTTCAAGTGTTTGGCATTAGCAGTAACATTGTGTAAACATTTCAACAAAATCGGAGCGGCACTTCTCAAGTTATGGGTAGTTATGGTATTAGCGGACAGAAAGACAGACGGAAATAATTGATATTCTTTCGAGGTACACGTCTTTAACATCCAAAAAACATAACCTCTCATTTTGCATAATTACAATACTTCCTCGCCAGTAGGTGTAGGAAGTAAAGCTAAAGTGAAGCTTTCATCAAAGCACTGATATAAACAGATGAATCAGTCAGTTGAATCATGATGATTGGGTCAATCACTGCCGCATTGTTGATTTATCACAAATCACCTTTTTGCGGAAAGAATCCACTGTCATCGAATTCCACCATAAAACCTTTATAAACTGATAAGCTTGTGGCTGATTTTACGGCAGAGATCGTAAAGCATTTTTATGCAACGATTTGTAGGTTAACAGCAGTAAAACAGTTGTCGGAATTGCACCGTTCCTAAGTATTTGGCCGTTAAGTGCCCATATAATCTTTGAGACGTAATAGGAAAATTGATGTCCGTTTAATATCCAAGTTAGAAAGTCTAAAAGGAATGGCAAAAATCCCAGAAATAACGATCTCGAGATACCATGAAGTCAGCAAAGGCGCTAGAATTGTAAAAAAGTTTTTTATACAGTATTTGTTAGCTTAACTTTATTCCGATATGTTTGTGAGCTACATAAAGACCCAAAAAATGAATATAACTTGGTATATAGGAATATAGATATCCAAGCTACCAGGATCCTATTGAGTTATTCTTATTTGCTGTTCCTGAATTATTATAAATACAAGTAACAGCCACCACTTCTTAACACCAGTGGGATCTAATTTGAAAAATAGGGAAACTTTTAAAAAACAACGCCAGCTGAAACATTTTTCAGTTTTCACATCTTTCATTTAAGATGCTTGTAATAACAAGAAATATTTCCAATAAAGCAGGTTGGAATTATCATAAGCATCGCTGGACAAGTCATATTCCTTATTTTCAGTCAATTGGATATGACACAAAATATGCTTTTAGTAGATAATTCTAAGTGTAAAACTTTAACTCTAAAATGCCGCTTCAAATAATGGGTGATTTTTTTGCTAGTACCTATCTTTCTGGAAACACTGTTTTTGACAGATGACGTGTGAATCGTGTCTTGTGTCATTGTCAAACTTGTTCATTTTGGTCTATAATTTAACCATGAATCGACTTACGAACGAACAACGCTTGCAAATGATTGAATTTTACTATCAAAATTCATGCTCGGTTAAGGCCCGTATCGTCAGTCGTCCCTACAATTGTAGGGCACCTTTATGGCCTCCTTGATTGTCATAGTTTTCTACTTCTCTGTGTCAGAACTCTATTTTGAGGTTATGTCACAAACATCTATTTGCATCAAATTGTGCTTGCTTTTGAGTTATATCATGTTTTATCAGCCTGAAATTTCCTACAACTTAAAAGTAAAACAAATCTTCACAATAGGAGAGCGCTGACGCTGACACGGGACAAGTGTAATCTAGAAATTTTTGAAGGAGAGAAAGAAGTATGACAATCAAGGAGGCCATAAACGCGCCCTACAATTGTAGGGTCGACTGACGATACGGGCCTAAGAGAGTGCATCGAGCACTGCCTCCAATTTATGGGCAACTTGGTAGGCCTACTGAGGGAGCTATTCGGATGCTTGTCACCAAATTTCGAACCCAGTTTACATTACTGGACACTAAACCACCAACGCGCAGACGTAGAGTGGGGACTGAAGAAAATATTGCGACTGTATCCGTCAGTGTTAGTGATGACCGTGAAATGTCGATTCGCCGCCGTTCGCAGCAATTGGGCCCCTGTTACTCCACTACGTGGAAAATTTTGCGACTGGATTTGGGTGTGAAACCTTACAAGATACAGCTGGTGCCAGAATTGAAGCCACACGACCTCCCATTTGGTGAATGGGTGCTGCCAAAGTTGGAGGAAGATCCACATTTTTATCGAAAAATTGTGTTCAGCGACGAAGCTCATTTCTGGTTGAATGGGTACGTTAACAAGCAAAATTGCCGCATCTGGAGTGAAAACCAGCCAGAAGCATTGCAAAAGCTACCAATGCATCCCGAAAAAATCACTGTTTGGTGTGGATTATGGGCCGGTGGCATCATCGGGCCGTACTTCTTCAAAGACGACAATGGCCCGCACGTAACTGCGAATGGCGAGCGCTACCGTGCGATGATAAACTTTTTTTTGCCCAATGTGGAAGAGCTGGACTTGGCTGGCATGTGGTTTCAACAAGACGGTGCCACATGCCGCACCACACACGAAACAATGGCCCTATTGGGAGGCGAGTTCGGTGAACAGTTTATCTCACGTTTGGGGCCTGTGAATTGGCCGCCTAGATCGTGTGATTTAACGCCGTTGGACTATATCTTGTGGGGCCATATTAATGCTAATGTCTACAGGGATAAACCAGCAACGATTGATGCACTGGAAGCTAATATTGAAGCATTTATTCGTGAGATACCGGCCGAGATGTTGGAGAGAGTGTGCCAAAATTGGACCTTGCGCATGGGCCAAAGCGGAGCCGCGGCCAACATTTACATGAAATAATCTTTAAACATTAAATTATATCGACCGTTCTATCGACACACATAAAGATTTAAGTAATCGTTTTTTCAAATTTTTTGTGTTTTTTTTTTTTTGAAAATCAAATCCTATCACCCATTATAAGAAACAATACTTTGATTAAAGCTACATTGATATTGTAACACCCTGTGTATTCTAGATTTCACAGAGAGCCGGCATATCATTTTTATTATTTTTGGGTTGAAAGCCAAGTGTATGCAAGTATGCGTCAGTTAGTTGTCAAAATGAGATTAGGTATGGTTGTCAGTTACTTGTCAGTTTTGTTTACATCTAGACACAGCTGATAACAATCACTTATGAATATTTCCTAAAGTCATCGTTGGTTATCCGAGCGGTCCGTGGGACCTTAGCTTTTGAGTCATAGTGTCAATTTGTAAGTCTGTCAGGTCTGGTAACCCAGAAACAAGTCAATTTCAAGGAAAAAACGGACGGAAAGAAGGGGAAGGAAGAACGAGAGCAAAGGGGAAGAAGACAATCTTTTAGGATAGGCAGTGTTTAGGCACTGTTAAAATCACTTCACAGATTTTGATATGATCTAAAATTATTCGTTTTTTTCTAAAGATTTTGTCAAAGTGCTCCAATTTTGGTTGTTCTACGTTCACGAATTAATTTTGATTACAGTGCGAGCCGCGGCCTTTTGTGCTTGCGAACTTGCTCGACTATGTAGTCCACTGACTAGCACAACAGAGGGTTGTTGTGCGATTCCGCTAGGATATAGCGCCGCAGCGCCTGTTGCTCATATAGTCCTTTAGGTAAGGGACATCGAGGTCTCTATGAAGAGTTTCGTTGGAGACATACGATAATGCGTCAGCAATAGTGCGCAACGTCCTACTTTGCAGAACCTGCATATTTCGCATGTGTGTTTTGGCAATAAAACATCAAGAAGCACATGCGTAAGTCATTGCTGAGCTATGACCACCTTATAGAGTCAAATCTTGTTAATCAAACTTAATTTTGAACGTTCACATAATAACGGATAAAGCTGTCGTATTGTAATTTAGAATTTAGTTTTTAGAGCTTCTATATGATTCCGCCAAGTCATCCCTTTGTCCAGAATGACACCGATATACTTAGCGAAGGATTCCTATGGTATACGAAGTCCATTCATTGAAACTTCAGACGGAACGTCGCGACGTCTTTTTGTACAGTAGATTGCCTGCGTTTTCGAATGGTTAAATTTAATTAGTCACGGATCCGTTCAATCTCATTCTTCCTCCACTGCACTTTGCAGCCTGTCATGGACTAGGTCACCAGGCCACGACTGAGCCACCAGTGCAGTATCGTCAGCACGGAGATAGACTTCACACTTGCTGGGACTAGGAACGTCATGGATGTACATTGAGTAAAGGATAGGTCCAAGGACCGAACCCTGAGGGACGCCAGCTGTAATGAGCCGTGTTTTCGACAGGGCATTGTCAACTTAGATCCGAAATTTCCTACCTTCAAAGAAGCATCTCAGTAGTTGTATAAGCCAAAAAGGGAAGCCCTTTTGGATAAACTGATACAGGAGGGCCGCGTGCCACACCTTGTCAAATGTTTTTGACATATCCAAAAGCAAGATGCCAGTACTTTCGTTAAGGGTGAATCGTCTGGTTACCCGTTCCACCAGCCTAACCGCCTGTAGCTCCGTACTATGTTCAGACCGAAAACCGAATTGCACGTCAAGAATCACATAGTGATCTGACGAAAAATTCTAAAGGTGACGAAGAATCATCTTTTCAGCGAGCTTAGGCGGAGCTGACAGCAGGCTAGTGGGACGATAATCCTGTGGAAATATTGAACCCACCTTCTTTGGAATCATTATAACTTCAGCGGTCTTCCACGCAGAAGGGAAGTACTGGCTCCTTAGCATGGCATTGGCTATTGCCACGCGATAAGTTAAGGACTTCCGCGAAAGCAGCTTCAGCGCCTTATTAGTGATTTGATCCTCTCCAGATACTTTACGCACATTACGGTCTCTGATATGACCTTGAATCTCTGCTGGTGTGCAATGGGGGATCTCGAGAGATTCCGCTGATGTGCTAAGCAGATCTTCGGTTGAAGAAGCTTCTGATTAAGAAAACGCACCAACGGTAGCGCGCCTGTCACTGACGCCGTTGGCCCTAAAACATCTTTTGACAGATCTTACGGTGTGTTGCTCCTCGTCGAGGATGAATCTTTCCTATCATCGTAAAAAATGGCCGCCATTGTGACGGAAAAAATGGTTTGTAAATTCGCCTAATGTAAAGATCTCAGCAGCAGTCGGTGTTCTACTCGTACTATGCCAGCGGACGCAGATTTGGAATTGTAAAATAATAATATTTCGATAATTATGATGTAGTGTAGTTTGCTTAAATCAAAAATAAAGAAGAGCATGTTTGTCCAAAAAGATGCGACGGATCGTTGATGTCTATTTTGAAGGGAGCAAAGAAATATTCGTGCAAAAATGTTCAGTTTTATTGATTAACAATGTTTCGTAAATCTCTCATTCCAATGTCCATATAGGATCAGAGAATTTCTCTTTACCAGCAGTGGTTGATTAGCAAGAGTATCAAACGCTTCAGGACCCGGGCAATAACTCTTTGTGACCGCCAAAAAGAATCTCGCCTGGGGGGGGATCCTTGATGCAGCCACCACCCCTATCCCCCACTTTCTAATTTCAATCGCCCCTGGGCGCCTAAATATAATTTGCTGCAGGCCTCGCGTCGGCTTAATCCAGCACTGTTACCAAAATAGAATTATTTCAAGCAAATGTTACTGCTGAAGAATATAAAGCGGTAAAGAATTGATTGTAAAAATTGTGAAGGAAACTGAAGTTGCTTCTAGATAAACATTATCACATCTAAAAACTATTGCAATACTTTACAAAGCTAACATTACGGGTCTATTTGTGTCGGGAAACTATGGGATATGAAGCTCATTTTGTCAAAAATATTGCTACTTTATCTGCAAAAGTGTCTCAATTACAAGACATCAAATTTCAGTGTTATTCAAAGCGCTTATCTTGGAGAGCCATTTGAAGATATACTAAAATATTGTCTTGTTTTGACGAAAACTCCTCTGTGTTTATGAGCAATTTTTATAGAACGACATAAAAACTATTATATAAGTTAAAACCGATTTTTAGTGGATATCTGCAGAATTACTAGAGTTTCTTATTATGAAACCCTTGCACATCAGATCACGTAGCTCATATTCGACTATCCAGATATACTCAGTGACACTGGAAGTATTACAACCAGAATAAATAATTTCTTCAACTTATTTTTTTTTCTCAATATAATGACTATATTTAAAGCATGCTGTGGCAAGAGTGTCAACGCCTTATCTTTGTTTTTATTTACCTACGTTATCTCTTAGCAAAGAAGGCAGTTTCTAAGAGCTGAGGAGTACAAATCCACAAACTCACCCAACTCACCCCACTCTCGGACTATCCGGGTGTAGGGTGGTCCCGAGGGAACAACATGGAAGATGAAATTTGCTTTACGAACATCTGCGGGATCAACAGCAACATTGATGCTGTTCATCACTACCTGCAATCCAATCGTTCCGCCATGCTCTTCTTGACGGAGACAAAACTCTCAGTCTACACCAATTGACCGTCTTTACTTCCCAAATTACGAGGTGCACTCCAATCTGAGAAAGAACGGGGGAGTTGTGTCTTTCCTGCTCCAGAGATATGTTTCTTTGGAATCAGACCGGAAGGACATTCTATGGCTTTGCCTCAACTCCAAGACATCCCCCAAATTTATTTGCTGCCTTTAACGCTCTCCCTCGGACCATAACCGGGATACGGATTTGAATACCTCGCCGTCAAGATTGACTTCCTGAACTTCAACCATCCCGCTTCAGAGGTAGTTCTTCTCGGTGATTTCAATGTCCATAATGAGCTCTGGTTGGGCTCGAACAAGACCGATGGTGTGCAGTCGAAGCGTTCGCTCTTATTCAAGGGCTGACCCAACTGGTGAAGAGCCCTACTGTTTGGCCCCGCGCCTTGTCACATGCCAGTAGCCTGCTGGATCTCTAACTGACAACGCAATCTGTCCCGTACAGAACTGCTGACCTGTCCCCCTGGGTAACACAGACCAGGGTGTCGTCGAGGTAATGTTTCGGTCAGCACCCGCTGTGGCTGCACAAACTTGTACAGGCCGCAAAACTTGACGTAATGCCAAGGAAAGGTAGAGAAAAAGTCTCTGAGCCACTCCCAGTCGATATGTCCGTAATGGACATATCGACTGGGAGTGGCTCAGAGACCTTTTCTCTACCTTTCCTTGGTTAGATGTCTGTTTCACTGACGCGTATGCGTCGTCTGTCTGTTCTTCTGTAACCGAAATTATCCACGTCGGAATATGACTGCTGCGCGTTATGTTGATGATGTCCTACAAACCACTTTATTGCCGTATCTAGAGGGGCCGTCGACACGTCTTTTTCAGCAAAACAACACACGTCCCCATTTTGCTTGACGTACTATGGACTTTCTTCAAGAAGCAGGCGTTTGTGTCTTTCCGTGGCCACCCTGTTATCCGGATTTGAATCCCATCGAAAATGTGTGCGATATGATCCACTTTGCACCATCCGTCACAGACTCTGCCACAGCTCAAAGCTAATCCACGAAGTTCGAGTTGCTTGGAATAAGGTGCCACGACCAGACATCGATCATCTTATTTTGTCGATGCTTCATCATAACGACGATATATATGATACTTCATTTGAAAAATATATGTTTCTGTTGCCATCTAGATATGAATCACCCTTTGCAGAGGACGGTCTGACTGATCGATGACCTTTCTCTAGCAGATAGTCTCGGGACTGTTTCGCACCGTCAGGCTGTCGTCGATCTAGCTCTTTTCTATCGCTACACGATCGGGCTTTGCTCTTCAGAGCTCTCTTCCATGATGCCGCCGCGCGATGTGCCTGCCAGACAGACCCGCCTGACTTTTGCGTCCCATCCTAACCGTGTCGAGCTTCGTACATCCAGAACTGGCTGATACGACCGCTCGTTTCTCCCGAGGGTGTTGAGATAGTGGATTAATCTAAAAGAGGAATCGTTTTCCAGTTCTACTAATTTTAGGCAGTTCAAAAATCGTATTAACAAAATTTCTTTGGGATCATCATAGCAACCGCGGTGTTCCGGCATTTA
This sequence comes from Acanthoscelides obtectus, assembly GCA_963669975.1. Taxonomy (NCBI): domain Eukaryota; kingdom Metazoa; phylum Arthropoda; class Insecta; order Coleoptera; family Chrysomelidae; genus Acanthoscelides; species Acanthoscelides obtectus. Next base: position 16,902,048 of record CAVLJG010000009.1, read on the forward strand.
GGCTTCTGCGTGCGCAGCCGCTTCGATATACAGGGTGTTTCAGTTTATTGTTGCATAACATTAAGATTCGATAGAACTTTTAAAATTAATGCATAAAGTCTATATAAACATGGGTCGAAAAATGCGTGGATTCCGAAATACAGGGTGTTTAAATTTACTTTCTAAAATAGTTTTTTTTTTAATATTTCGAACAGTATTTGATGTATAACAGTGAAGATTGGTATACAAGGGTTTTTTGGTACGACAAAACGAACCATGGGCATAGTTTTACTGTAGCCGCTAGAGGGCGCTCTCTATTGTACCTGCAGTGTATTAAAATGACCGAAAATTTTTTCTTAGTACAATTTTTTGCTTTTTGAACAAAAAAACTAATTCTACGCACTCTTCAACATAAAAAAGCTCTCTTATGAATTTTCGTTATAGTTAGCCGTTTTTGAGATACTTAGATTTTTAAGGTTCGATGCATTTTTAATTATTTATGATATGAAATTTTTGAAATTGAAGGCAGAATAAGGTTATACATCAATTAGTTGACAGTTACTTTTGTTGACTGTTGAAACCTGAAACGTTTTTTTGCAATTGTGAATGCACGAAATTTAGTTTCTTTTACCTGTTTTTTTTTTGTAAGTTTTATAAAAATGCCATTTTTATTCTCCAATCAAGAGTTAGCGGATATTCATTTTGTGTATGGCTTTGTAAATGGAAACGCGGCAGAAGCAGCCAGAGAATACGCACGAAGATTTCCAAACACACGACATCCAACTCGCTCAGTATTTGTAAGAGTGCATCGCCAAATAATTGAAAATGGTTTTGGAAATCTCCAGGGGGATCAAAACATAAATGTTCGTCAGCGCAGATTTACCCGTATGATTCTGCGTGAGTTTGATAGAGATCCGACCACAAGTGTTATGAGAGTTTCTGGTGCCTTGGGAATTTCAGCAAGCCATGTTCACCGTGTTCTTCAAAATGACCATAGACGTCCTTACCATTTGCAACCTGTGCAAGGACTACAGCCAGGGGACGGAGAACGAAGAATCACATTTTGTCAGTGGATTCTTGATAGAACTGACAATAATAGGGAGATTTTAAGTAACGTTTTATGGACCGATGAGTCATGCTTCACTAGACGTGGAGTGGTAAATTTTCATAATCAACATATTTGGTCGCATGAAAATCCGCATGCAGTTCGGGAAAAAAATTTTCAGCATGAATTTAGTGTGAACGTGTGGATTGGTATCTACCGTAATCCACTATTTGGACCCTACCTTTTGCCTGCAAGGTTAAATGCTGCGACCTTCTTGGAATTTTTAAAGACTGAACACGCAAATATGTGGAATGATGTTATGTTAGATTTAAGAAGATTGGCCTGGTTCCAGCTTGATGGTTGTCCAGCTCATTATTCGAGAACAGTTAGAAACTGGCTGGACGAACATTATTCAGAAAGATGGATCGGCCGTGGAGGACCAGTCGCCTGGCCTCCACGATCCCCTGACCTAAATCCATTAGATTTCTTTGTGTGGGGATTTCTAAAAGAAAAAGTGTACCTGACTCCCGTAACCACAAGAGTTATGCTAATAGACAGAATCAGGAATGTATGTGATGAAATAAGGCCTTATTTGAATAATGCTATACCACGTCCGATCATTCGTAGACGTGAATTGTGTATTGAACAATTGGGTTTACATTTTGAGCTACTTTAGATTTTGTATGTTTGTCCTAACTATCTAATAGCATTTTAGTTGTAAATAATTAATTTAATTTGTTAAAAATAATATTGGAAAATTAAACAAATTAATATTCTGTTTTTTTGTGTTTCTTTGGTGTTAGGAATTATTGCTGTGTTTAAAAACACAATCTAAACGATCATCTTAATTAGGTACTTGTAATGCTCAAATCGAAAATGTAAAAAAAAAAATATTATTTTCCCATAAATAATTAAAAATGCATCGAACCTTAAAAATCTAAATATCTCAAAAACGGCTAACTATAACGAAAACCCACAGGAGAGCTTTTTTATGTTGAAAAGTGCGAAGAATCAGCTTTTTTATTCAAAAAGCAAAAAATTGGAGTAAGAAAATTTTTTCGGTCATTTTAATACACTACAGGTGCAGTAGAGAGCGCCCTCTAGCGGCTACAGTAAAACTATGCCCATGGTTCGTTTTGCCGTACCAAAGAACCCTTGTATACCAATTTTCACTGTTATACATCAAATATTGTTCGAAATATTTAAAAAAAAAAACTATTTTAGAAACTAAATTTAAACACCCTGTATTTCGGAAGCCACGCATTTTTCGACCCATGTTTATATAGACTTTATGCATTAATTTTAAAAGTTCTATCGAATCTTAAAGTTATGCAACAATAAACTGAAACACCCTGTATAAAAAAAATTGCAACAACCTCAAAATAAGGCGTCGGCACGGAACAGAAGAAAACTATGAGTATCGACGAGGCCATAAAGGTGTCCTAAAATTATAGGAACGACTGAAAATAAAGTTTCACAGTATTCGACAGCAAAATTTCGAATATCAATCTACAGTCCATTGTGCCATGTGTATGGCATAAAATTTCCAAGTGATTTACAATCAAAGTAGAAACCCCTGCAAATATGTCAGCGGTACGCTTAGTTGAGTAACGTCCAAGTTGCGAGGGTGTAACATAAATTCAATCTAAGGTATATCTTAAAGATAAGCTTTACTTTGGCAAATGGTACAGTTAAGAAAGCCAATGCAAACGACTATGGAGTGATTAATCGATTCTAGTCACAACTTATTACGTGGTTAGATGTATTTCGAGCTATTCTCCTTGATGCCATTTGTAAGCGAGTTATCCGATTCTTGGACATTCATATAAAATGTATTTCTTGAACTCGATGACTCATTGAGGAATCGATCCAATCTGATAATCTCATATGACCGAAAAGCAGTATTCGAATGGACTAGTATATCCATGCGATCATTCACCCAATCCATATATTTGGAACGGAAGTTTTTATTATTGTGTACTGCACACAACTTTATGGTATGTTTTATGGCATTTTCCAATTTGTTCCATTTTTATTTCGTTTGTGTCTCGTTCCGCTCGAACGGGCTATATCATTAGGAGAGGGCGCTATAAATCTTTCCTTAAAGACAAGGGATGTTAGGAAAATTTCTCTGGGTTTCCGAGCGTTGATAAAAAAGATTTACGGTGCTGCTTCCAAGACACGGGAACTTGGACGCTACTACAACGACAGTTTTTTTTTTACCGAAGCGGTCTTGTTGTTGGGGAACAAATTAAATGTCAGGGTGAGGAACCAGCCAGCTTTTCGGAAGGACCGGATTAATGGAATTTCAGCCAGTGGACAACGCAGCAGTTTTATTCAGGATAGTTACAAAGCATACATTGTTCCATGAGGAAATATTCCTTGATATACTGTTAGAGTATTTTGTCTTCAGTTCGACACTGGGAGAAGAATATTAAAGCTGTTCTAGTCATACAACGCGACCAACCTTAGGTCCACAAAGCAGCTTGCCCTCTGCGAAATGTCCTCATGTGGCAGAATGATCGACTACTTTACAGGCAGACTACATAAAATTGCGTCAAGTAGATGGACCCTACACTTTCTACGCCATCGTAGGAGGTTTCAAATAAATGGTTCCAGAAGGAGAAATCGAGTAGTGATTAGATTGTTTCACATAGGTACGGTCGATATTTGACCTCTACATATCAAGCTATATAAAGCAAATCCAGCATATCCTGTTTCCATGGCAGATATAGGGTAAATAGGTGTCTAACAGGTGGATAGAATCAGTGAGATCAACGGCTTTTTAATAATAGTCGATCTTTCGCTGACACCAAATATGGAACAATTTACAATCGTTTACCGTATACAGCTTCCAACCTACAATTTTCACGTTCTCCAATGTCTGAAGATGAGCAGCAATCTCTGAAACGTTGCAGCGATTTTTTTCCTCCGCCTCTGAATCAATCTTCAAAGTATACGACTGCCTAAACCATGGAAGTATTAAGCTCGCGATAATATTCGAACTCAGCATCACAATCTTTCTGTTGCTTAAACGTATGGACGTTTCTCTGTAAAGTGGTCAACTCGTCGTCTCCTGCCATAATAATATGAAATAGAAGAGACTGTGGTTTGTTTCATTACTATTTTCGAAACATAATGATCTAGTCCACCTGTCCTTAGTATAAATTGTCTATATAAACTACTTTTAGGGTGGGTTTAACCAAGGTTGTCAAATCAACAGTCCGTTATTCTCCACCTTGAGGGTAACAGTCCGTTAAATGCAACGAATGAGCTTAAAGTCCCGATCAACAAATTTTAGCAACCAATAGCTATGGAATATTGAAAACAAAATACTGTCAATGTATGACATGACATCTTGTCATTGAAACATCACGAGCTTGTTGAATATTAAGAAATTACATATAATTCAGTCACAATTTAAAGAAATGTTTGAATTTTGAATTAAATTCATGCTTTATTGTTGATTTTTTATTCATGTTTATATTATTTTCTTCAACTGATATGCAATTTTACTGATTTAATATCACCTTCCGTATTTCTTTATATGAACCTCTTGCAGATAGCCATTAAGCACCTACTTAATGACAGGCTCTACCAAAAAGTTCATAGATATTGCTCGTTTCCAAACATTCATTCATTTACTTGCCGTTCATCAGAACCGTTTTGGCACCTTAGATTGATATTCCCATAAAACCATTCAGGTCGTTTGATATCCATACATCCATAAAGTTGAATATTTTTCGTTGTTCAGGAACTGAACAAACATCCACACTATATTCACAGCGATTAAGAAATTCCCAAATATATGCCTTAAAGCTACCAGCAAACCTAAAACCTGCAAAAAAACTACAAATTTGCCATATTGTTATTTTTTCACGAGTACACATTCTAGGTTATATTTAAATTAGGCATTATTTGAATACAGCTGATTATTGCATTTCAAGACTGATGGAGTGACACATGTGTGGGATCTGTCAACCTTTGGTCCCAGTGGACACGGCGACTTGTGTAGTTGTCAGCGGCCATTTTGTGAGGGTGCGACATGGTTGCCAGATTGTGCATTAATATCCCGTTTCACCCCCCTGGTCCCAGTGGAGTAAGCTCCGCCAACTATTGAAACATACTCTACTATGCTTTATAAGAGTATTCGTGGAATTTTTCCCAAAATCGTAGCACAACACTTGGAAATGCAAATGAAAATTTAAAATTACTTCCATAACGCCGCAAAATAGCTCTGTCGGTACCCCGGGTTATACATCTTGACAGTAAGGATGTCCGATAGGATCCTATATTTAGAAATATCAACACATTTCACGAATATCGCCATCTTTCGATACGGACTGTCTCAGAAAGAGTGACTGCCATTTGGCAGCGATATTACCCTACCAAATCAGGCATATCTTTCATCATTTTCAAAGACATTGTACAAAATCTTCAAATCTGTGAGTTTCACTTCATACGTTGTTACCAGACATGCCCAAATCATCAGTTGCTGCCGTGATATTCATCCCGACCACTGCATCCCCACGGCTAGGCGACCTGTGTTAAATTTGTATTGATAGGGCAGCGGGTCATGATATAAATCATATGTCAGAGTTTTTGTGCACTTATTGCAACGGTTAGATGATACCAAAAATATGTTCATAAATAGGAGATTTTTCCCATTCCGAACAATCCAACAAAGATGCTTATAATCATGATACCTAGTAAATTTACATGAAAAATCCTCTGTATGTAGGCATATAAGAGCTTTCTTATATTTGTTCATCAACTTGATTATACAACACATCTGCTGAAAATTATCATAATCAGGAAAGTAAACTATGACGAAGGTCCACTATTCCACTATATCTAAGAATTTTCAGATACTTCATTTGCAATTTGACAACAGACCATGACGGTGCTCACATTTTTCAAATATTCTTCAAGAAGTGTTATCAGTCTAGCTCCAACTATCATAAGTACTATGTTTGTATTCCTACTTTAAATTCAAAACCAGTAAATGTAAAAGATTCAGGTCTCACCCTTCATCACGAGACGCGATCGTCGTTAGACTTGGCAACCTTGCGAGTGACAGATAGATAACCCCACCAGTGAAAAAGGCAATCAAACAATAAACATTAGTAGTTTTTATGATTTTTGAACTTAAAAGACATTATTTGTGAGACATTTTTTGTCTATATCCATAGTAATTGCATTATGCATCACGGAGATGTAGGGATTGACACGTCTTACACATATTATCTGGGTTTTAGGATGGAGAGGACAATGTTTTTATTGCTTTGAAGACATTCATGAACCCATAGATTAATAAATGATTACTATTATGATGAGGAATTGGATGGAATGTATTTTATATTCTATTTTCTTGCAAAATACATACAAATCCACACTATTTAACAGGTATGTAATGATAACAGTATATTGAACTGAAATTCGAGATTGCCATGCATTAACAAACGTCCAAATCTGCTGCCAAAGTTAACAGCTAGAAAGTCGGCCTATTATTTGCCGCATTCCCATTGGCTTTTGAGGATAACTGATTGTTAAATGTAAATTTATAACACAAATCAAAATACATGAAAGTTGACCTGTTTTCTCTGTGCAAAAGCATCATGTTGATATCAAGAAGTGGTCTTATTTATAATACAGTCGAATTTTCAGGATTTTATTCAATATTTTAATAGAAATCACTGATAGATCTTTGACAGCTTCTGTCAAATTGCATTTCGATAAGGTATTTTCCCATTGGTCCATAATATTAATGTTGGTAAAATCGGCCCTAAATATTCTAAAAGCATTATTGTAGTGCTCAAAAAACAGTCCTCCGGTATGTCACCAAAGCCTTGCAATAGCTTCTGATTCAGGTGTTGAAACAAATAAGTTTAGAAGTCAACTACTTCAAGACTTAATTTAAACATAATATAGTCGCATTATTAACAGTGCTTATCTTTTCATGTATCTATTAAATAAAGGAAAAACAGATTAGTTTGAGTTGGTCACACCATATGGCGATCAGTCCCCTGTGTATATTTTAAATTACGCGGCATAAAGCCTAGAACGCAAGAATATTGTTCCACGGAACGCGAACAAAGTGAAGTTGATGCGGTTGCTACCAGAGCGGCCGTGCGGCCATCTTAATCAGGGCTGCGCATGTGTTGCTCCGAGTTTTCCGCGTCAGAACCTTAAAGCCTACAGTCCTTTGGTAAGAAATATTTAAATTCTTCTCTGTGTGTTTAAGTCATACTTCACATAATGTAGTTTATTGAAAAAGATAATTTTCAATTGTATGCATCAAAACAAAACAAATGGGTTTTGTATTGTGCTATTTATCAATCTAATCTAATTGAACAGTCCCGTGTAAACAGTCCCCTGCATTTAACAGGACAGGGGACTGTTCTTACTTCCAGAGGACTGTCCGAATGTATATGTATTATGGTTATAGGCACAAGACATTATTGAAGCATGGCACCAAGGAAGAAAACACAACTCAGAAAGAAATTTTACAAAATAAGAGGGATGTTGAACGGAAGAGGTACGAGCGCCTCAAGAACGATCCGCAGAAAAGGAAAGAGCTAAGAGAAAAGGAACACCTGAAATACCTTAAAAAAATAAAAGGGGACTAGGAAGCTTGTTAAAGATATGACGCCACGAGAACGCCGGGAGGCTAAAAAGAAATGGATAAAGCATTATTCTGCTTATCGGAATAAGAAGAAAGCATTGTCAAATATAACTAACACTTGTCTGCGAGAAAATATACCAGATTCGGAAACATCGCACTCATCCCAACCAACAACACCTCAAGATGTTGATGTGTTCAAAAAACGAATTAATAGAGAGAAGAAACTTAGATATCAAATAAAGAAGAAAAAAGATGAACAGATTAAATTACTAAAAAGAAAATTATTAAAATATGGAAAACGTGTTTCGAGACTGAAGAAAGAGGAAAGAAAAATATGTAAATATACGGCGAATGAAAAAATACAGGAACTAGCACATAATCCAGAAACTAAGAAAGATCTAGTCAAGAAGGCACTGTTTAGTGAGGTGTTAAAAGAACAATTACAAGAAAACTTCTCAAACAAAAAACGCTTTTGACCAAAGTAGTATCCGGAAAGCTAGTGGAAAGATACAAATTATGGCGTATGGAAGACACAAAAGTATTAATTACAAAGAATAAAAAAAGCAAAACTACTCGGAGGACGCGTGAGGAAAAAGGGACTATGTTAGGGCTGTTGTCGATTTCTTTGAGGACGATTCTAATAGCAGATTAGGAGCAGGAAAGAAAGAGTTCATTACCAGAAAGAAAGAACGTAAACAAAAGAGATACATGCTGGACTCATTGCTTGGTTTGTACAAGAAATTACTACAGAATAATATGTTTCATTTAAGCTATCAATCTTTCTGTAGACTACGGCCATTCTGGATTATTGTGCCTAAAGTTGATAAACACGATACTTGTTTATGTATCACCCATGCCAACATAGACTTGAAATTATCAGCTTTATATAATGCAAGGATATTGAAGTTTCATGTTTATCCAGGCAATGTCAAAACTGTTTAAATAAGAGAGAATTCAATAACAGAAAAAAAATCTTCTATGGGAAATGGACAACTGAAAAACAAAATCTCATACATCCAAAATCCAAAAAGGCTCGTCAAGTAACCAAGTATATTAAAAAACCATTTACTGTGAAGCCCCGAAGCCTCATTTTAGAACTACACGAAGATCTACATAGATAAGTTTCTTTGTCACAAGAGAGATATTGTACACCAGCTCTGTGTAATTAAAAAACTCAAACAAACACTAACAGAAGAAGATGTCTTGATACATATAGACTTTTCTAAAAATTATTCCACTAAATATGGGCAAGAAATCCGGGCTTACCATTTTGGTGGATCACGTGCACAGATCAGCCTACACACTGTGGTCGTGTATTTGAAGGACACAGCTAAATCTGACTGTACTGTGTCTACAAATTCGCCATTTGAACTCACCTGAAGCCAATTCTTAAGTCTTTACCACCATTTATAAAAAATGTGTATTTCCTGAGCGATGGACCTGTTACACAGTACAGAAATAAAACGATGTTTCATATCACGACAAGTTCAGCTAGAATTATACTGAGAGTGGCAACGGGAAAGGCGCTTCAGATGGCGTTTGAGTCACTTGTAAGAGGACCGCGGATGCTGTAGTAGCTGCTAGAGGTGATATCGAAAACCGCTTCTGTTTGTGTAAGCGCGGGCGGTAAGCTTACGAAAGGCACCAATGGAAGCTTCTGTGGTCAAGCTACTGACAAGTTCCAAATGAATAGCCTTTGTCGCAAGGCAAACCAAAATAAAGCCATGTAGGCCTTGGAGCTGGAGTGTCACGCGCTTTGGGAAGTTTCCCATTATAGGCGAAGTAACTGAAGAGTTACAACGAAAGCATTTGACGCAAGTACGAATGATTTGTCTGGCAAGATTTCTACCACCAATGATCCAGAACTTTTGCCGTAATAAGTAAACAGCTTGCTGTGGTCCGGTATGCAGTAGCCGTTTGCACTCATACTCACACAACAGCTTTGATAAGCAGTGCTTACCAGAAGGAACGGCAGGTTTTTTTTTTTATACTCCAACTGCCACGAAGGCCTAAGGCCTAAGCACCCATTGGGTACCGTGGGGCTATGGGGATACATGGGAAAGGGGGGACGCCACACGGACTCTGGCGAGGGAACACGTGTGCATGCAACATGCACACATTCTGGCTCCGCCTACGAGAACCGCCGGGTGGTACCTCCGCGTTCGACAGTCAGAGACCATCTACCACCTACGGACAATCACAACATCCATGGCCAAGAGAAACATTTCTCCTGGGACGGGACTCGAACCCGCACAGCGCACGGCGGCTGATCAGGAGACCGAAGAGTCTACTACTGCGGCCACCGCTGCTGCCTAAAACAAACACACAACATCCATGGCGAAGGCGAGATTCGAACTCGCGGCCCGGCCGGCCGGCTGATCAGTAGCACGACACTCTGACCTACGCGGCCAACCGAGGTCCCCGAGGTTGTTTAAATGTGAAGCAAGAATCTGAATTTTGAATTCTTCCTCCAACACGAACTACACCCTCCGATTGATCGGTCTTTCTCAGGTAGTTTACAGTTTGAAATGTACCTAAGTACATATGCTGTCACGCGCTGAAGTACTGAAAAACTAGAATAAGATGAAACATTAATAACGTCGGTCACACATATGTAGCAGGAAATGATACGAACTGTTTCTTTAATTCCGGCAACTCACCCTCGAGCTTATGTTGCGATATGGGCCACTTGTCGCATCCTTGTGATAGCCAAGCTGGTCCATTCACCAAAGTGGATCGGTTAGAAGGTAAGTAGGTGATGCGCCATGGGAAATCAAGTCCGCTGGGTTTTCACTAGAGTTTATGTAATGCCAACTTTCTGTCTGTGTTTGCGTTTGGATTTGTGCTACCCTGTTTTGAACGAAGGATTGAAGTCTGTTAGGCTCGGTTTTTATCCAGGCTAGACATACCGTGGAGTCAGACCAGAGGAAGGTAGCATCAAAGGAAATACTCATTGATTGTTTTACCTTCACAACAAGTTGAGTAAGTAAGAAGGTCCCGCATACCTCCAGCATCGGAATAGTCAAGGATTTTGAGAGGAAAAACCTTGGATTTGGCTGTTAGTAAATGTACGGTAATCTCGCCTCAAGAAGAGATATTGCAAATATGAAGGCACCGTAGGCCTCGATCGAAGCATCCAAGAAACCGTGCAGTTCAATTTTAGATGTATTTAGACATAAGACATGCCTCAGAATTTTGAGGATGTTGAGAACATGAAGTTGTTCTCTAAATCGACGCCAATGGCTATCGATATTGCTGAGCAATGATTCATCCCAATGAAGTTTCAAGGACCACAACAGTTGGAGTAGGATTTTGCCAATGATGATGCATGGCCCAAGAATACCTAGAAGATCGAAGATTTGAGCAATGTCAGAAAGAACAGAGCGTTTGGTTATGGCTCTTGGATTGGAAGATGTTTCAGATATGCTGTACATGAGGTGATCTGAAGAGCATGACCAGAAAACACCTAAGGTCTGTGCACATTGATCTGAAGCTATGTTTATGATGGTTTCGGGATTATTAGATTGAACATGATCTAAGACTTATTTGCTGCTTGAAGACCATTTTTGAAGCTCGAAGCAGCCAGCAGACATAATAGAGGTAAGCTTATCACATATCTTTACTGCCTCTTCTTCGGAATGACAGCTAGGAAGATCGTCCATGTAAAAATCTTTTGATAAGATATGAGCTGAATGTGAGAAAGTGTCAGCATGTTCTAAAGCAAGCTGCTTAATGCACCGAACTGATAACCAAGATGCTGAGGCGCTTCCGTAGGTAACCGTACAGCGTTGAAAGGTTCCGAGCTCTCGCGAAGGGTCAGCTCGCCACAGAATCGTTTGCAGATGATGTTAGGTTTCGTCTATCGTGATCTGTCTGAACATTTTGACCAAATCAGCACCTATGGCAATAGCACCCTACTGGAATCGCAGAATAATTGAAAATAAGCTATCTTGAATGGTTGAAGCCATATACTGAAGGGGGTTTAAGGAATAGCCAGCGTAAGATTGAGATTATGCGTCGAACATGACTCTGAGCTTTGTTGTTCTCATTCACGACTGCGTGATGAGGTAGGAAGTAAGAACAAGAAGGTACTTGAAAAGAAGGTATCTTGACCATGTGACCGAGACTGTGGTACTCTCCCATGAATCTAGTATACGGTTCTCGCAACGTAGGTTGCTTGGAAAGTTAATTTTCCATTGAGTGAACCTTTTTATACCACATTCCCTGGAGTCCCCTAAGTGGGAGTGGTCCAGTTTACGAGGAATTTGGCAACGAAGCGACCACTTTCGTCTCGAAAAGTGGTCATTTGGAAAATATCCTAGCGGATCTGCTCCTCCGAGGAGAAGTGAAGATTCCTTGTGACGACAGGTTCTTCAACCTCCCAAAATTTGGTTAGGAGATTATGGATTTCTTAAATTGTTGTCAAGTTGCATGAAGTTTGGTGAGGGTTACCATTACGAACAGGAATGGGACCGGAAAGTACCCAGCCAAGAACGGTTTTCTGTAAGGTTGGTAGGTTTTGTCCAAGGCGTATCTGTCCAATGCAAAGCAAATTGTAGAAGATTTGGGCTCCCACCGCAGACCAGTTGTCGTTTGTAACCCATTGCACAGTCGGCAGTGGGCTTCACGACGACGCAGCATCAAGCCGTGAAGGCTACGCCAGCGATCGCCAAGTAATTTTGAATTATTCGCACATTATACATAAGACCCTTATCATTTAATTTTCCGGTTGTTACCCGGATCAGAAGCAAATGTACGGGGAAATCTCTGATATGTAAAACGTGCATAGAATTTCCGGGGTTGGGAGCGTGGATATATACTAATATTACAAACTTTTCATTTACCCTCCGCCACCCACAAGCTTATTTTTTTTTCTCAAAGTGATCAAGACCCGGTGAAGACCGAATTCTCATTCAAATCCGAGCGATGACTATCAAGTTAGGATTGACTCGGTTTTTCGTGTAAATAATATAACTTAAAAAAAACACAATATGTCATTTTCCAAATTCTTCGCGATTACAATACTTCGTAGGAAATAGTAATGAAAACCTTATAATTCTGTTCTCATTCTTTGGCTTCCCAAAGATTCCTGTATCTACCCCTAACGACACCCTACTGGAATGTGTCTGACCTATATTATGAATTTTATTCCCGGAAGGATCCCTGATTTCTTTCTGCATGCGTTTGATATCGGATTATAAATCCCCTGATGGACAAAGGCTGCGTAAAGTGTCTCTGAAAATCCATTTTTTTCAGTTATTTATGAAGCGTTATGTTAGCGTGTCCACGACTACTTTTTTCCTCGCCCTCCATAAATTTTACTTCCTTTATCCCTGCTTTGGGTGAGTATCGCAGAAACTCTCCCTCATCATATTTTTGCATCCATAATGGAACTTATCAGGATCAGAAATCTGATCAGTGATCTGATTGGAACACAAATTTGCAAAACGAGATGAGATGAACCGTGAGTGATGACAGACTTTAAGAAGTCCGCCGAATTTTCAGGTCAGGATACAGTTTTCTTTTATAACTTTGGGAAAGATTGTCTGTTAATGCATTAGTTAGTGAAACGTAATTAACCAACTAGTCAAATAAATTAATTCACTAGCTAGGTCAATCAATTAAATTCGCTAATTACAATGTCAGTCAGCTTCACCAAGTTAGACCGGAAACTGAAAGATTCCAACAATATCATTTCATTCAGAATTTGATGCGATTGAAGCTGAGTAACGGATTCTCTGAGAAGATGGAACAATAATATATCAGGTGGTAGCGATTTGAGTAAAAGACGTAAGGTGACTAAGCGTATTAACTATCTTACACATTGTACTTCCTTGATTTTAGACTTTAGAGGTATATTTAATATTAGAATACTGATCAGAAGAATCTTAAAAGGCGATAACCTCAATACTTATAAACGCTATTTGAGACACTTCATCCTCAATAGTCAAGACTGGAGATGTTCGAGAGGAAGTCTGACACTCGGTTGGAGTTGAACTACGTGGCTACGAAATGGAACAATTGGTTATAGATAGTTGGATAATACTCATTTATTAACTATCTAAGACAAAAAGTGAAAAGATTTATTTAGAAAATAAATGCTTGGGTTATTGAGTCGAGTTACTCTATCAGCCAAACGAGTAACTACCAAGGCTGAAATTGAGCCGATACTGGTTATGATGGTTAATGAAAATTGAAGCTTGAATTCAAAGAATAAGCTCATCGAGTATGGAAGGAAGACCAGAGATATAAATTATATAAGTTATATAATATCAAGAGAGTGAGGTAGCTCCGTTATCAAAAATATTCATGAGACTTTAAAAAATATGAACTTGGGACCAATAATGAAGTCAAAAATCATTTTATCAGAAATTGTTACGGGGCGTGGGTAGTCAAGACAAGGATGGTCGATCGGTGATCAGCCGCCAACTAGTTTACTAGTTTAGGAATGCCTATTATGTGCTGTAAAAAGCACTACTACTATACAATCGCCGTGACTACTCCCAGGTAGTGGCGTCAGGGAGTCCAGTTCTACATGGAGTTCCGGTGCTATGTCTAATATTACAAAATTTAGTGGATAATCTTACAGCGAAAAAATCTGGTACTCTGTATTTCGGCTGTCCAAGAAACCTGAAGTCTTACATGAATCTTATAGTCTAGTCTGACCTGTAATCCCTTGAATAACCTGTTGGAGGTCCCTTGGTTGTGTCAACCAGCCCTTATATAGTAAAATGTAGGAATGTAGCAGAAAGCCAGCCAAAGCGGTACAACGTTAAGGTTTCAAGCGATGTAGCAGTTTATCTTCTGAGGTTGCAGAATGTAGTTCTGGTCAAATCCTGGTCTAAGTTATGCACGAAGAATGTAGAAGAGAACGTACAAGAAGTAAAAGACGTTGACGGAGAGAAGAAACGAAAAGAAAAACAAAAAGGCCTAGGGTGGCCTTTAAAGTGGAGGGAAATCTTCCAATCTTAGTGATCCCAGAATATTAGTACTGCGGACGCCTACAGCAATTGAAATTGTGAAGATTTTCCTTTTATTCAGCTATTTTTCGGAACCATATCCGCACTTGCGAAATAGACGCTCTGTTCGATACTGAACAATTGCAATGGCGATCTTTTTTTCCTTACTAGTTGCGCGCGTCTCGCGCCAGACATTTCCATGCTAGTTGGCATACTATAGAGATTTTTTCGCAAGATCCCGTAGTAAACCGGAGCGGCAATAGATGGAATTTTCCCTTCCTCTCGGTGTTTTGACAGTTTCAAGTTACACCGGCAGTAGTTAGATGGCGCATGTTGCGCAAAATGTTTGATATGACAAGTGCGGTTCATATATCTTCGATGACCTTCTCCCTTGTCATTTAAAATCAGGTGGACGTGTTCCTCCATTTATGATTTAATAATTTAACTCAATTTTCGGCACTATGAAGACAAATTTTCAATTGAAATGCCTGTTTTTTAAATGAAATTGACATAAGATCTGTCACCCGCTAGTACCTCACAGGCGTTAAGCTAGTACCTCACAGGCGTTAAGCGGGTACGCGTACCACGTGATTTTTTGACATTCGGACGACGTCACATCCGTCTTCTCCTATTCCCGTTCTTCGCGAAAATTTGAGTACCGGTTCCCGGTAGTGCACTGTGCTACACCGTGGACTCGCGAAAAAGTCCTTTATGATGTTCACCTTTGACAGTGACAGCTGAGTTGACACCTGTCCGCAAACTTCATTGCTATAAAATTATAAACAATGACTAGGGTTGCTTCAGGGGCACTAATGTGTAAAAGGGAAGAAGTAATTTGACTACACTAGGGCAGGTTCACCAGAAGGGAGGGGATCAACAGGTGAAAGCAGAAATATGAAATGCTATGTAATGTACAATGTATACTAAGTGACATATAAATCCGAACACCCAGTTTAAATGGTTTTATTTTAATAAAAGTTGGTGAATGTATTTATCTTACTGTAAATAACAAGTGAACAAATTTTCAGCCTTATCAGTTGGACATTCCGGTTTTTATACTGCTTTTTTTTAAAATCACAAACGGTCTAAAAATGAATATTTCAGCCGCGGTAAAGAATCAACGTTGGCGGATTTTGGTTCTTGACATCCTTTACGATCGGTTACGATGCCTAGAGTACGGAGACCTGTACGATTTCGTCAACTTAGTGAGTTTGATAGGGGCCGTATAGTGGGACTTCGGGAAGCTGGACTTTCTTTTCGGGCAATTGCAGTTAGAGTGCAAAGAAGTGTAGACACTGTGGTTAGGTGTTGTCAGGCATGGCTTCGAGAAGGCCGTACGCAAAGAGCAAGGGGCACTGGACGCCGCCGTAGAACAACAGACCGTGAAGATCGCCGCCTAAGATTCTTGGCCTTAAGGGACCGTTTCTCCACTACCAGGTCCATTGCAAAGAACACGGAAGACCCATTGGCATGCGAAGTGTTTACCGACGAATGAGAAGTTTTGGCTTGTTTTTATACCGGCCACACTGGGTCCTCCCTTTAACTCGAGAACGCCGACGTAATCGCCTTGAGTGGTGCAGACAACGGTCACTCTGGGATCAGGAATGGAACAGTATTGTCTTTAGTGACGAGTCTCGACTTTGTTTAGGCATGCA
This sequence comes from Acanthoscelides obtectus, assembly GCA_963669975.1. Taxonomy (NCBI): domain Eukaryota; kingdom Metazoa; phylum Arthropoda; class Insecta; order Coleoptera; family Chrysomelidae; genus Acanthoscelides; species Acanthoscelides obtectus. The sequence continues at coordinate 16,918,311 of CAVLJG010000009.1, forward strand.
CGATGGTCGTGCCAGGGTTAGAAGGCGCCGTGGTGAAAGGAGTAATCCACAGTTATTTGTTGAAAGACATGTTCATCACACTGTTGGAGTTATGGTTTCGGGTGCTATAGCTTATGGTTCCAGGTCACCTTTAATCTTCATCAGAGGTAACATGAATGCTCAGAGTTATATCCACGAAGTTATAGAACCCCACTTTTTACCCCATCGTGACACCCTGGCAGATCCAACTTTCCAACAAGATAATGCCCGACTATATGTTGCAAGAGTCACAATAGACTTTTTTCAACATAATGATGTCACATTGTTACCATGGCCACCAAGATCTCCCGACTTATCCCCAATTGAGCACGTGTGGGATATGACGGGTACGAGATTGCTCAATTTGCAACGTTCTCCTCAGACTCTAGAAGCACTTCGAGAGGAGTTGGTGGTTGCCTGGAATGAGATACCACAGGAGGACATTGACCACCTGATCAGAAGCATGCCTAGGCGCGTTGAAGAATGCGTAGCACATCAGGGTGCATCCACACATTATTAAAGGTCAAAGGGCTTTAAAGCAGTTCAATCATTTTGAAATTTTTATCATTTAGTTATTATGCTTCATTAAGTACTTATACAAAATTTTATTAAAATAAAACCATTTAAACTGGATGTTCGGATTTATATGTCACTTAGTATATATACCCCTATACACAATAAATATATCGTATCGTATGAAGTAGTAAACGAGTAAGTAGTAGAGAACCTTCTAATTCGTAAAATCTATAATTTACAACAAAATAGTCGTAACAAAATATGAATAGCCACTTCTGAAAATTTAGGTGGGCCATGGCTAGAGATGGAATTGAGGGCTTAAGCGCTAAAAAACGGAAATCTCACGGGGTATGTTCTTTCAAAACCTCAGCACAGAACTAAGTACCTGCTTTTCCCGAACGATCCACTTGATCGGGAGATTGCCATCTAGGTCCAGTGCCTTCTTGTGGCGTGACGAGAGCACGCACTCAACTCTCCATAAAAAGTCACTAGAATGGCGCAACAGTCAACTAGGGCAATAACAGATAAAGTAGTTCTTTAATGAGCGAAGGCCTACTCGGATTTAACAGGAAGGCTATAATGAGTCATAGTGGGTCTCCTGATAGGACACTATAGTCTAAATGACACACGAGGGTCTTGAATCTGGCTGTACAGTCCACAGCCGTTTTTACAAAGAACATGTGCATCTCCTGTATCACTGGGAAGACCTGGCAAGGTTACGGTTCCGGATAATTAGGAATCACAAATTTAAAAGCTGACAGCTGCATACAAGGCCTTGTGTCAAGGTTATGGAGCATGATTAAAGGATGACGGCTGGACAGACTGCTTTAGAAAGTGTATATGGAGGTCACAATAAATCCATTTAGATTGCAGCGACATTAAACCCAGTAGGTCAACCCCTTTTTCCTTCCCATGACAAAACTGGAAAAAAAGTATTGTAATCGCGAGACATTCCGAAATTGAGGTATTATATTTTTTGGATGATAGATGACATGTACATCACGAAAAACCATCTTAGCCGTTTATGTCGGTCTGTTCGCTAACTTTCTAACTACCTATAACTTGAGAAGTACCGCTCGGATTTTGACAAAATTTCCACACAAGGTACTATCTATTGTGTCAAGAATGAAAAGCTTTGTAGTTCATGAAAATTAATCTAGTGGTGGAGCAAGAGGCAAAAAATTTTCGGAAATTTTTTGGGGTTGAAAATTGGGGGTTATGAGTTGCAGAAGGTTGTGTATATGTAACGTCTTTAGTATCAGTCAAAGACGTTCTTACTTCCAGAGAGAGACGGAAAAACTGAATTTTCTCAAAAACCGTTTTACTTTATTTGTAATGGGTTTTCAAAATAACATCCATTTTCACATTGCCACTGTTTCTCCTTTATAGATGGCATAACTAGATTTTCAATATGACGTTTCATCTCTTGCCTCCAGCTTCAACTCTATTTTTTCTTGTGGACGCCATTTTGGATTTATGCACAGTTAAAATAATATTTTATTTTGACATTGCCAAACCTTATTTATTTCAAAAAAGCAGAATTTCCTAAGTATGCAATGTAATTATCAGTAAGTCATTTGATTGGCATGCCAGATTTATCCCAAAATCACCTTTATTCTTTCCTTACTTTATTTGAGATGGGATTCCAAAATAAGTTGCATGCATTGCCAGTTTTTCTCCTCTACAAGACGGTATAGTTAGATTTCTACGTAAGCAATGCTCATGCAGGAATTATGCGTATCTCCCTGGCAGGTTTATTCAACAAGAAAAACGCTTAAGTCCAGGATTTGCCGTGCATTTACATAACCTAAATGTGTGTGCCGTTTTAAAGTGGGTATTCATCGGAAATTTGTCAGGTAATTAATTGAGATTTTATTTGACATGATGCAAATTTGGTACACTTATGATATTACAAAGAATTTCAGTCATATTTCAGCTATGATTTTATTTTTTTTCCATTCAATTATTACTGTTGGAGTTACTTGCTCTTCGTTGTAAAATATAGACTGCATACTTTGGAGTTACGCGCTTTACCAAAGTGGTATTTGGTAACCAACGCTTTCTCGTTAATCAATGAATTCATTTGCCGAATCAATCTACTATTTTCTGGCTTTTATCCACTATTGATCAATCATACAAAATTACTGCGCGGATCTAATAATAATGAGCAGATGAAAATGAATACCATTTTACATGGATGTATCGTACTAGAATCGTTACAGCAAAATTTATAGGGATACATTAATGGTGCAATTGGCAAACATACAACAAAATCAAGATAGGGAGAATCAAGAGATTCGAACAGATGATTCCAATGTAATATTGGAAATTGTTCCATAAGATTTTGAAGATGTCAATATCATTTAAATAAATAGCCAAAATAATGATGTCATCGCTTCGACTGAAGTGAATGATGAAATTGGAATACTTCAACCTAAGGTTATTTTTTCCAAAACGGGGAAAAATGCACCAATTTTAAACGAATTTGACTCTTTGCCAGACAAGGAAAATGTACTTCCCGAACATAGTTTTAGAATATTAGATAAGTACTACAAGTGTTCTCATACTACATTTTAAGATGAATAATTATTGTAGACATTGATACCAATGACATATTCGGTGCTGCCCACCTTGCAGGTAGCAAGAGCGAACCTCTAAACCCGATAGCAGTGAGGACATCTCAGACGCCAGTGAATTGGAAGAAGAGAGAAGAAATTCAATACAGGATATTGACTTTGTCAATTTGCCTGAAGATCAGTCAAATGCTGTTAGAAAAAAGAGACCGAAGAAAAGAAAACGTGACTCTGAGGGGTGGCATGCTGGTAAACAAAAGATGAAAACAGAGAAAGGCAAAAATTATTTCGGAAGAAAGAAGATAGATGAAAAGCGGTATTATAATATATGTAAACAAGGCCGATATATTAAAGAATGCTGACCCTGTAAGCCTTCCAGTAAAAATCAGCAGCTCAAATGTTCCACACTTTCTGATGAGCAAAGGCAAAATATGTTTACAACTTTCTGGTCGTCGAGGAACTGTTCGGAAAAAAGAATGTTTGTTAAGATGATGGTAGATTTCATACAGCCTATGCGCAAGAGGGACAAAAGTCGAAAACAAATCTCGTAGATCTAAGAGCGTGAAGTATTATTTGCATGCCAATGAAGAAAAACGTCGTGTATGCAAATAAATGTTTTTAGCAACTCTGGATATCAAGGAAGGCTTTGCCATGAATTACAAAACAGATCCCACTGTACACATTACATCTCAACAATGCTTAGATGACCAGAAAAGTTCTTCCAAGTCCAAGCTCTACAAGAAACAGCTTGGCAATCTTTATAGCTTTTCTGACGCACTTCCTAAGATGGAGTCGCAATACTCAGGCAAACCTCTACCAAACTATATCTGGAGACAATCTAGCCTGTACAATGTTTATAAAAATGAGTGGTGTGTGCACAAAACGATTGACAGTGTCTCATTCTCGTCCTTTCTAAACGCGTTTGCGGAAAGAAGTGTGTTTCATTCAAAACTAAAAATATTTACGAAAGCACGTATAAAAAGCATCAATTAAAAAAACATCAAGCAAGGGATGAGAAAATCAGAGATAAAGAGAATAGGAATTGTACTGTGCTCACTATGTGTTTACAGTCCGTTCTGTTATAATAATAATATAATAATAATAATATTTATTTACTCTAAGATACAGGGAACATGAAACGAGTAAATAAATATAATATATCCATAGGAGGACAACGCCTGTGCATGGATCATATGTATGTTGAATTGCAAAATATAATAAAATAGAGAGAAAAAAGCAATTATTGGTAAGAATGGTAGAGCATTTATTGTGTAATATTTGAGATTATTTTATTAATTTGATTTCTCCCAATCGTGTTAATAAATTTTTTTGAATTTTTTTTGAAGCCTAATGTATTGCGTAATTGTTTTAAATTATTTGGTAAATGTTGGTACAATTTTGGAGCTATATACAGGTGACATCGTTTCATTAGGGATTTGTTTAGTTTAGGAACATTTTTTGCGCGTAATTTATATCTGGTTTTATGATTATGTTTAATTATGTCGTGTTCACTAATAGTTTTGTGATAATGAGTGATGGTATGTAAGAAGTAAAGTTGTTTAGTATCATATACTTGTGCATCATTATATAAGTCATTAGTTGGGTATAATTTTGATTTGCCTAACATTGATTTTAAAATTCTTCTTTGAAGTACATCTAAATCGTTAAAGTATGTCGTGCATGCAGCACCCCACACTACTATACCATATGTTATGTGTGGCTCCACTAAAGCTTGATATATTATTCGTAGATAATATTCAGTTAATATACCGGTTAGAAATTTTATTTTATATGCTATGAATCTAATTTTCTTTAGTATGTGAGAAATATGTACATCCCATCTCAAGTGGGGATCTAGATAAATTCCTAAATATGTATTTTGTATCATTAAATCTATTGATTTTTATATTTTTATCATTTACCTTAAACCGAAGGTGGTTATATTTTGGTAGATGATTAGATAGTGATGAAAATGGTAAAAAATGAGTTTTAGTAAAGTTAATTGTTAATTTTCGGTTATTAAACCACTGAATAATTTTGCAAAAGTTATTTTGGATAATATCTTTTAAGTCGTTCCAATCCTTACCTTTATAGAGTATAGCAGTATCGTCTGCAAAACTGACTATTTTACCAGTACTGTTAATTTTGAATATATCGTTTAAATAAATATTGAATAACAGAGGACCCAAAATTGTACCTTGTGGAACACCACATTTAACAAACATTTCTTTACTATACGAGCTTAATAATTTTACTGATTGCGGTCTATTTGATAAATAATTTTCCATTAAACTATACATCTTTCCACGAAAACCTATTCTTTCTAAGATTTCCAAAAGTATATTGTGGTTAACTGTGTCAAACGCTTTTTGTAAGTCCACAAATACGCATATCGATGATACTTTTCCATCTATATTTTGGGTTATTTCATCTACTATACTTAATACCCCATCTGTTGTAGATTTGCCCGCTATAAAACCATATTGATTTGAATTTAGAATTTTGAATTTATTAAGAAAATTAATCATTTTATTAAGGAGTAATTTCTCAAAAACTTTAGCTAAACTTGATACACATAAGTGAAATAGGTCGATAGTTAGTGACGTGCGTATTATCATTAGATTTATAGATAGGTATGATGATTGCTGTCTTGAAAGCTGATGGAAATACTCTCCAGATTGGAAGGATTTGTTAATGATATAAGCAAGTGGTTCTGTTATTTGTTTGGCCAGTATCTTTAGATGTTCAGCTCTAATTTCGTCAACTCCAGGGCTTTTTTTATTTTTTAGAGTCATAATGGCATTGAAAACATCCTGATAGTCTACTTCAGTTAATACAAATGAATTATTCAGTCTTGTTTCATGCAGATGAATATCAGCATTTTGTTTGATATTATTTGCTAAGTTTCCTCCTATATTCGCGAAAAATTCTATGAACGCATCACATATTTGCTGAATATTGTCTGTTTTCTGTCCTGTTTTTGTTTTTATTTCATTAATATTGTTTTTTGAATAGGATGACTTATTGAGTATATCATTGACAGTGGACCATAGGTGTCTAGAGTCATGTGAATTATTATTCAATTGTTTTATATAGTAATTTTTTTTTGTTTTTCTCAAAAGTTCTATAAATTTGTTTTTATACTGATTATAATGATCTATATTTTCTTTCGTGGGTAAATATTTCATGATTTTATACAGTCTTTCTTTTTCTTTTGCAGATTTAGTCCTTTGGTCATCCAATCATTTCTGCTTTTTTCCTTGTGACTTATTTTAACCTTATTAGTACTAACTTCAATTACTTTTTGAATTCTGTGTATTAATAAATTTGTAGCTTCGTCTAAAGAATTTGTTAAAAAAATTTCGTCCCACGATTCCGTTTGTGCGTTAAATATTAATTTTGAGTAGTCAGTGAAATATTTGTATTCAAGGTTTCTTTCATTTTTTGCCCTTGGGCAGTTCTGGTTTTTATTCTGTGAAGATATCAATAATACAGTGGAATAATGATCTGTAATATCGGTTTCATAGATAATAGGCATGTAAGAAAAAATATTGGAAATATCCTTTATAAAGCAGTGATCAATGCAGGTTTTACTGGTGGGTCGTGTTACTTTATTTATGTATGATAAAAAACCATTACTTGATAAAATGTTTAAATATTCTTTCACCACAGAATTTTCCTCTAAAATGTTTATATTGATGTCGCCTATGAATATTTGATTATGAAGGTGATTGTTTTCATTATTTTTTAATAGTTCATCTATGTCTCTTATAAATGTATGAGGATCTGAAGATGGTGGTCGGTAAACACAAGTAATTTTGACTCGATTTGACTACGATTTTCAATTTGCATTGTTAGATTGATACCTTTTAGTTCATCGTTGATTGTAAATATGGTATGGTTATAAGGCAGATTGTTTCGTACATACACCATCACTCCATCGTTTTGATTATGGTTACCAAAATTATACAATGTATCGTACCTTTCTAAATGAAACAGAGTCACATCGCCCACTTGCCATGTTTCAGATAGAATGATTATATCTATATCACTTTGTATTCTTTTCAAAATTAATTTAGAGTAGTCAAAGTTATGTTTTATACTTCTGATGTTCATATGATAAATTCTAACCGATATTTCAGGATTTGGTAAAAAAGAATCTAGCTCGTTAGTATCATGAGCAGTATTAGTACTAATACGTTGAATTTGGAAGTTATTTACATAGTCGTGTGTCATAAATGATGCAATATTCTAAAATTTTGGCTAAAATGTCTTCTTTCTTAAAAAAGGATTTTCAAGTTGTACTGCTGTTGATAATATAGAAAAGTTGGACATTTTTTATCTAATGGTGAGTGGTTGGTACTATAATTTTTGTTATATCTATAGTTTGAAAATTTCTAATTACAACATACAATCGGTTCATGCTTACAACAGTCAGTATCGTGTACATCCTCTTTGCTGCAGTTGGTACAGGTCTTGTTATTGCGGCATTTTTTCTCGGTGTGATTGAAGCGAAGACACTTCTTGCATTGCGTTATTTCGTTATTATCATACACTAGTAAACATTGCCATCCAAGAAGAATTTTTTCATTGTTATCTTCAAATATTGCCCTGAATAATTTGCCAGAAATGTCTGCAAATAATGTGTAACATTTTTTCGATGGGAGATACTTTACATATTTGATTTTGATGTCATCTTTTTCAATAAAGTGATTTTGTTGGATAAGATCTAATTCTATGTCTTCTTCATGTGGTTTCTCCGTGCATCTATAATTGACAATTTTGATCTTCGGTCTAAACATTGTAGGTTCTGTGATTTTGTATTCATCTCCTAATTTCTTTTCGAATGCAGTTTTGAGTGTGTTGTGGTGTTCCTCAGCCAGTTTAATTATAATTCCTCCATTTTTAGAATTTTGTATATTTTCTATTTGTATTTTCAAATCCGCAAGGCTAATTTTTTTGTTAAGGTCTTTCCTCGTTTGTTCAGATGTTTGAATACCATTTGGTGTGACAATTATGTTCTTCATTGGGTCTTTCTTGATTGTTGGGGTATCTCGCTTTAGTACTTGGGCATATGATTTCTCTTTAATTTTCTCAATTTCAGTCAATCTTTGATTTATTTTATTTATCACTGTTTCAACGGTATCTTTTTCGTGTATGGCTGATGTCGCTAAATTGTACTGTTCTTGTAGTCTTCCATTTTCATTGCTTAACTGTAGTATTAGTTTATCCTTTTCTTCTAATATCTGTTTTAAGTGTTTATTTTCTTCTAGAATCTTCTGAGTGTCCAAGTTTCCATCAATGTAAACTTCCATTGTATCTGATTTTTCCGTTGAGATCTGGTTTTTAACTTTTTTCTTCGGCGTTATGCATATATATCAACTCAGCAGCAGCAACACTCAGTATAGCGTGAAGCCACAGTTGAAATATTACTTTTATTGGTCCTGAAGTTGACACATCTTGGCAGTTTCCTTTGGAAGTAAATTTAAAATGGCTGAAAATGGTGCAGATTGTGCTGTTCGTCTCACCAATATTTCCAGGGATGTGTCACTGTCTTATATACGTTTGTCGCCCAGCGATATTAATTAAAATGATCTAGTTTTTTGAAACTTCTCGTGATAAAGGTGAGTTCTTTAACTAGTATTTTTAGTAGACGCTCAAACTATGCCCCAAGTAGAACGTTTCTACGCTTTATTATAAACAAAAGATAGCTGTACACAGTTTTACATTTTACAGCTTACACACTAAACAAGGAATCTGTTTCCTTTGGGATGAATCGGAAGGCAATCTAAGTGGAGCAGAATTTGCAAGTATTATTGTATACTAAGTGACATATAAATCCGAACACCCAGTTTAAATGGTTTTATTTTAATAAAAGTCGGTGAATGTATTTATCTTACTGTAAATAACAAGTGAAAAAATGTTCTGCTTTATCAGTTGGACATTCCGGTTTTTATACTGCTTTTTTTTAATTCACTAACGCTCTAAAAATAAATATTTCAGCCGCAGTAAAGAATCAACGTTGGCGGATTTTGGTTCTTGACATCCTTTACGATCGGTTACGATGCCTAGAGTACGGAGACCTGTACGATTTCGTCAACTTAGTGAGTTTGATAGGGGCCGTATAGTGGGACTTTGGGAAGCTGGACTTTCTTTTCGAGCAATTTCAGTTAGAGTGCAAAGAAGTGTAGACACTGTGGTTAGGTGTTGTCAGGCATGGCTTCGAGAAGGCCGTACGCAAAGAGCAAGGGGCACTGGACGCCGCCGTAGAACAACAGACCGTGAAGATCGCCGCCTAAGGTTATTGGCCTTAAGGGACCGTTTCTCCACTACCAGGTCCATTGCAAATGAACGGTTTGCAGAACACGGAAGACCTGTTGGCATGCGACGAATGAGCAGTTTTGGCTTGTTTTCATACCGACCACACTGGGTCCTCTCTTTAACTCGAGAACACCGACGACATCGCCTTGAGTGGTGCAGACAACGGTCACTCTGGGATCAGGAATTGAACAGTATTGTCTTTAGTGACGAGTCTCGATTTTGTTTAGGCATGCACGAAGGTCGTGCCAGGGTTAGAACGCGACGTGGTGAAAGGAGGAATCCACAGTTTTTTGTTGAAAGACATGTTCATCACACTGTTGGAGTTATGGTTTGGGGTGCTATAGCTTACGGTTCCAGGTCACCTTTATTCTTCATCAGAGGTAACATGAACGTGCAGCGTTATATCCACGAAGTTCTAGAATAATAACGATGTCACATTTTTACCATGGCCACCAAGATCTCCCGACTTATCCCCAATTGAGCACGTGTGGGATATGATGGGTAGGAGATTGCTCAATTTGCAATGTCCTCCTCAGACTTTAGAAGCACTTCGAGAGGAGTTGGTGGTTGGCTGGAATGAGATACCACAGGAGGACATTGACCACCTGATCAGAAGCATGCCTAGGCGCGTTGGAGAATGCGTAGCACATCAGGGTGCATCCACACATTATTAAAGGTCAAAGGGCTTTAAAGAAGTGCAATCATTTTGAAATTGTTATCATTTACTTATTATGCTTCATTAAGTACTTATACAAAAATTTTTAAAATAAAACCATTTAAACTGGGTATTCGGATTTATATGTCACTTAGTATATATTCATTAGAGAAAATACTCAGAGGTAGAGAGCCTGGTGATTCAAGAAACATAATTTTGTTCAGTGATGGGTGCACTAACTAAAATCGGACTGTGATCTTGGCTAACGCTATTATTAACTTTTGTTCTATAAAAAATGTTACAGTGATTCAAACGTATTTGGAAAAAAAAGTAGCCGACATGATGCACAGTGCCATTGAGAGGCAATTGAGAGGACGTGAGATTAACGTTCCTGGCGATTACGTACAGCTGATAAAAAATGCTCGTAAAGATGATCCATTTCCGGTTGAACGACTCACTAACGATTTTTTTAAAGATCACAATAATAGCTTAAAGCTCGTGAACAGTATCCGACCTGGCAAAGCCAAAGGTGACGCAGTTGTCACTGACATGAGGGCACTAAAATATTCACCCACATGCATTGAATATAAGCTCAACTTTAATGATGAATGGAGTCCATTGCCAAATCGAATGAACAAGAATGTTCAGCCCAAAAATTTTGCTGAATAACAAAGACTTCATATAGAACGTACCAAGGTTAAAAAAAAGAAGTATGACCATTTGCAGTTTATTTAAAAAACAATGGACGAAGACTACCAATCTTTTTATGATAGCCTTCCCTATTAACTAGCATCACATACATCTGCTCAAAGGTGAAGTTGACTACTACATCTTTAATACAGTTATTACACTTTAAGACTTTATTTTTATGAGCAGCTTTCTTATTTTTTATAAATAAATTTCTGAAATGAGATCAGTAATATTAATACACCAGATTGATTGATGTAAGAAAAAGCATGTAACTCCACCTTTATATTGCGCTTAAAATAGCAAACACACGTGACTCCTAATTTTACCTATTTTTAATTTTTGTTTTAAAAATTTCAGCTTCCTTCAAGTATCATTCAGAAACTGCTCAACTAAACTATAATATATTGCATTTATCACAATAATGCTATTACAGTGTCTTTGAATATGTATTACATACATACGTATTTGACAATCTTCGCTAATGTAGATCACGCCGGTTTAAACAGGTTACAACTTGTACGCGCAACCGCTATCGTGCTCGACGCGTAAGCATTGTTTTACTTAGTTTGAATTTGACTACTGGTGATAGCGGTACGGCCTAGCGTGCGTTCATTGTTTACTATTTATTCGTTGTGTATTAGTATAGTACCTAGTAATGTCATCACAAACTCGGAAGCGAAAGCACAAAACATTGACAATTAAAGAAAAATGTGATATTTTAGACCGCTTAGATCGCAATGAAACTTTCAGTAGTTTAGCAAGTGAATACGGCGTAGGCCGATCTACAATTTATGACATTAAAAGAAACCACGAGACGATCAAGAAATTCGTGTCAACTACTGACTGCGGGCCAGGCAAGAGACAGACACACAAGAAAGCGGAACATCCAGAAGTGGTTTCTTCAGGCAAGAAGTAGGTAAACACCAATTTCAGCCATGAAAGCTAAGCTTTTTTAAAAGGAAATAACAAAAAAAGATGATTTTGTGGCCAACAACTTTCTAACGATGTCACCTGCATAGAGCCCTTTGAATTAAGATTTTTGCAAAAGATGAACGACTTAAATCTTGACCCGTCACAGGTGTACAATGCAGACGAACCAGGGCTTTTTTGGCGTGTGATGCCTAACAAAACTTTCGTTTCTTGTAACGAAAAATCCGTACTTGGACGAAAAGTAAGTAAAGAGCGTGTAACCATTGATTTACCAGTACACTATTACGGACAAAAAAGTGCATGGATGACAAAAGACCTTTTCACGAAGTGGTTTGATGAATGCTTCGTACCTGAAGTTAGAAAATGGTTAAAAGATCACAATTTTCCTCAAAAAGCGTTGTTGCTCCTTGATAACTCTTCCGGTCATCCGTCTGAAGAAAAACTAACAACTGAGTATAAATGCATCACTGCAATGTTTCTTCTGCCAAATTGTACTGCACTGATTCAAAAAATGGACCAGAATATCATTCAGTTTGTCAAGCAAGCCTATAAGAAAATCCTACTTCTTAGAGCCATATCAAAAGACCAACCAATAGAAAAACCATTAAAAGAATTTAATATGAAGGACTTGGTTTTTGCTCTTTGTCAGTCGTGGAATGCGTTACTGCCATCAGCTATTAAATCGACTTGGAAACAGCTATGGCCAGATATAGTCACCACTCCTAGCAACGTTCCACAAATCAGTGTTACTTCGGAAGTTATAGAACAAGTCGCTACTGAAACAGGGATAAGTCTGGAAGATTTGGAAATCTGGTGCCATGGAATGGATAAAAAGGAAAATGTTTTTCATGAAAAGTGTGACGGAGAGATTATAAAAGAGGTTTCTAATTATACAACAAACAATCAGGAAAATAACGACGACGTGATTGCAACTGCTCCACAAGTCACAGCACAAGACGCAATTAACGCCTTTGAGCCAGGTTTACAATGGACTGAAGAGAATGGTACATCCTACAACGAACTTCTACTTTTGAGAAGACTGAGGGACAAAGTTCTGATCTCGCGTTATAACAACCTTAAGCAAAAAAAAAATTATGAATATTTCCAAGCTTCATAATTTAATAAATTCATTAATGATTTTGACTAATAATTCTTGATTATTTTGGTACATTTGTATGTACATGTATGCTTAATTTTATAATAAAACGTAAGCTCTCTATTGTTATTTAACTTACTAAATTCGACATACATAAACTATGTATGATTTGTACTTTAAAGTACATACATATACATAACATATATAATCTTAGCATTGGATATGTAATTTGTCGGATTACAAGGTACTTTTTTGTAAAAAATTCCGGACTATAGGCGGTCTTAGGCAGTGCTCTATAATCCGACAAATTTGATAGTCCGACACTGCCCTGCATAATGGTTGTAGGATTACCGGAGGTCCACTGTATTACTAAAACAATATAATACATAACTCAATTTGTTTTCACGCTTGCCTCTAGCATTCTTAAAAATAGAGTTAAGATTTTTTTGTATCATGTATGTATTGCAAAGCTATAGAAACAGTTTTCTTATGTCAAAAAGCTCAGCCTTTCTGAATAGTTCATCAGATGAAAGAATGTCTACGTCCAATTGTGTGGGCCTGTTTGACTGACTTAATCCATTTACTCTCACTGTTGTACATGTTCGTAACTGATTTTTTTCTCAGGGGGTTGAAATTGCGCCAAACTTAATCCTTTATGTACCGATGCCGGCGCTGTATTCATAAGTTTTTCATTCTTAGGAATATTATAAGCAGAAAGAGTCTTCTCTCAATATACAACTCGTTTGTGGGGTCTCTACTAACTTACGGGATAAGTATATGGGGAGCCGCATACACTAGTACTTTAAAAATACTACAAACCACGCAAAATTGTATTGTCAGGACTATTTTTCGTATCCCATGTAGGTCAAGTTGGAGATTTGTTTACATTGAAAACGATCTTTTGAATGTTAGAGGTTTATATATTTTTGCTGCTCTGAAATTTGTTCACTCGAGAAACAATGTTTCAACCAGCCACGCTTATGAAACGAGAACTAAAATAAATATAAGTTACACTTATACCAGAGTGAATAAATCTGTTTGCCAAAAATCCATAAAGTTTGATGGTATTAGGTTGTATAATAAATTACCCCTAGAATATAAAATCCTCTCGAAGTATAGTTTCAAAAAAAGAATTAAGAAGTTCATCTTAAATAACTTTGACATGCTTGCATCGACTGTAGCTTGACTAAACTCAGTCATTTCGTTTCTATTTTAATGTCTTTTATTTATTTTTTTTTTATATACATTTGCTCATAATATACTTTATGACCATTAGCCATGCATTTAATTTGTATATTGTATGACACACACAAGCTTAGGTGTCTATTCTTTTGTAGTAAATTCTTTTGTAGTAAGCTGTAGTACTCTTGCTCCTCTGCTCAATCTTTACGCAAATTTTTTATTGTTTAAACAGCATAGTTTGACCTTACTCGAAATATCCCTATATTATCATATTTCAGATATTCATATTTTATGTACCCTCTATTTATACTTCTGAAGTGTTTTTAGTATGCTTCTGTACTATTGTTATGAATTTTGGATTTGTTTATTCAGACACGTAATTTAGGATTTGTGACGACAATATTCAGATATTTACCCTCTACCAAAGTATACAGAATTTTCACAATTTTATCATATACCGTTACTTCCTTGTTCTGGATCTGATGCTAGTATCTTTGCTTAGATTTCTGTTGCAATCTTGGTTATTCAGGGTAGCAAGATCATATAAGCTCTTGTATTTTTGAAACTGTTTTTTTTTATTTAAGTTGTACTGAAAGTTATTTTTAATTTGTAAGTTATATTGGTTTTTGAATTTGAATAAACTTTAACTTGAAAAAAAATCTGCGTGACGTCATGTTTTACGCAATAGGAGCTGCGTAGTGTAAATGTGTAGGTATGCATTTCTTCCACAAATGAGCAGACAAGGTAAAGTCCCTCAAACTCCTTTTTTGATGCTTCGTGGACTACCAATATAACAACTATAACTTTCTCGTGGTTCTTATGCTTATATGATTCCACTGTCTTGCGTACAGTAGGTACAATAAGATGTCAACGGTCTATGCCAATAAACCCACAGACGCCAGTACATTGGAAGGGGAACGCAAAGACCCTTAACGAAATTAGGCCACACTTGTGCAAAATGCCCAGTGAAAATGTCGAAAGAGTGTGCTAGCAAAGCTGCTGAGTTCATTATTTATCTAATATTTTATTCCCATATAATACATCCTGTCCTGGGTACTGGTCTAATCGGATTAGCAAATTTCCCAGAAATAATTGTAGTCTGGTTTTGTTGATGAAGGTTGTTCAAGGGGGTAATTAAAACATGGTCGCATAAAATGGGTACACCATTTTTTTATGGGAAAACTTTTTATTCCACAACAAAGAATGAGAAAATATGTTTTTTTGGGACTCAATCGAAGGTGTGGTCTGAAACCAAAAAGCACTTCAAATTTAGGTATTTATGAGACCCACACAATGAGTCCATACGTAAAACGGTCCGAATAATAAAAAAAATATGTGCGACGCAAAATACAGGTTATGGCTCTTGTTGCTGATGCAACGATAATTTCATACAGCTACTTGAAATTCTTCAAATCGCTAGGCTTCATACTTCTAAATAACCGCAACAAAATTGAAGTCAATTGGTCAAGTGGTTTTTGAGAATTTCTAATTGTTTTTCCCAAAACACCTGTCTTCCGGCTATCACTCCTAGTTTACTGAGCAATAAAGAGACCAATCTACTCCAATTTTGCCAACACTTTCGATTGAATCACAAAATACACGTTTCCTCATTCTTTGTTGTCGCATAAAAAAAGTGTACCCATTTTATGCTTGCATGATTTAAATACTCCCTTGAACAACTTGCATCAATAAGACCAGACTTTACAATTATTTTGCAAGCCAGGGGTATTGTCATCTAATATGATTAGACTATACTTTATGATTCAACAAGGAACTGGAAATGATATAAAATAAAGAAGAAAAACTGTTTCAGTTTGAGCTCGACATCATTTATTTACAAATAAGATGGAGGTGCAAAAATGCATCCGGGAAGGATACTCTAGTCAAGTTTCAATTCCATTCTACCCCTTTGGATAGACTTGACCCATTTTACCTCAAGCAAGTGTGTCGTTGACTTATTTTTCTAAGAGGGGCTGATTTATCCCACCTTCGTTTTAGCAACATACCCGTGTATGAACAGAAATTAAAAAAATAATCATCAAGTAAGTTGACACTGCCCAGTTATATACCACGGTTGCAACAATTTGATAGCGGAATTGAAATTTCAACAAGTGGACATTAAAAAAAAATTACGAGAATGTCTCCGACATATTTTGAATATCTTTTCACGTTGATTGGACCGAAAATACGAAGAGAGAGCAGACATCACAGTACAAGCAAGACGGTACAATTTTTAGCGACCGGTGATTCATACTCGTACAGGAGTTTGCAATACATATTTCGAATTTCAAGGCAATCGATCAGCTACATCATTCCAGAAGTTTGAGAGGCATTGTTCGAAGTTTTAAAGGAAAATATACAAGAACAATATTTCTTTTACTTCTAAGGACATTACAAAATAACACCTTGGTGCTCGCCGCACCGGTATGCCTGTCCAAACATGTGCAACTTCGTCGCGAGCCATTCCGATGAAGTTGCGCTGGAAAACCACCAGATCCTGGATCGGGCCGAACGGCTAGCTGTAATGCTAATCAGGTCCGCGACGGCGTTCTTTTCACCACCTACACTAGCGCGGCGTGCTTCGTCGCGTCGGTAAGGTTACATATCTGTACATGGCTTTAGAATGAATGCCCCTGTAATAATAGAAGATCGGGGGGAGGGCGTAGCGGAAATTCAACGTTGAAGAGAGGGAGGGTATCGGAAATTGAAACGTGAAGAGCGTTGGCGTACCGGTGAAAATAAAGAGCGGGGGGGAGGAGGTAGTTTTACAAATTGAATGACATGTCCGACATGTTTTAGATCCTGATATTTCGAGGGTTCCGGACTCCCAGAACACCCCCCTCGATCCACCACTGCAACATTTTAGAGTCAATGATTGCAGAAATAGGGTATGTGCGGGTACGATGAATTCGAAAAATTATGATTTTAGTCTAAATGTAAATGTAACTGTACGAACTGTTAATTGATCTGAACCGCATATTCTTTAAAAATCAAATCAACGTTGACCGCTTCCTCAAATGTACAATCGCGACCATAGTTCGTGGATCTTCACCCAAAGAGGAAATACATGCTTTTTCGAGATTTCCTGTACAAGCACGTTTACGGAAAATTGCTCACAAACAAAAAATAGTTGTAATTGCTATATACTGTACGGTGTTACCCAATAACAGAAAATTTATCAGGGTAGGTACCCAATAATGTTGCTCCGCTTTTTTGTGCAATTACCTCACAAAAGCTGAATTTTATTATGATTCTAATTCCAAAATATATCATAGCTGTTTAACCAAAAAAAGTTATTTTTTCACTTTGACAAACGTTTCATATCACTAATATTTCACAAGCAAGGAGGCAGTAAATAATTTATCAAACCAAAAAAGCAGTGGTCTTCAAACTATACTGCTTTTATTTTCCGTATGATACAAATACTGCCTTTCTACCCTTTTATAACCCATCATGATGTTGGCTCATTTAGTTTTTTATGTTATAATTCCGTTATTTGCGAACAAGCATTTATTTTATTATAAATAAGTACGTACCACAGAAGTCATTTGAAACGCATTGAAAGCATTTCAATTCTTAGTAATCATGTGTTGAAGTGGAAAACCTTATAATACGTTATTTATGTCGCTGAAACCGAGTCCACAATCCAGAAATAGCTGGTTTTCGAGATATTGGCAAGAATTCTACTTATTACGAAAAGAATCCTCATTGCTTGAAGTTTGTCGAACTACCCAACGAAAGGCGAAAGCTTTATTTTTCATCTCACTGGTCTAGACAACAATGACCACGTCTCAAGTTATATATATATATATATAAAGAGAAAATGATCATGCGGAGGACGGTATATAACAAAAAGTAGGAAAATAATGGGCAAAATCCGCAAAAAGGAGGAAAGTGGATTCGAGCAGAAAATAGGATGGATAGCCCGAGCGACACGTATTTCTGCTGGTTGGCTTCATCAGGCCCGAAATGAATGCACATATGAAACTACCAATGTAGTTACACATGCCCACACATCCGGATACGGGTGTAACCTGAGGAAACGAAGATGGATAGGGAAAAAAACGACACACGAAGTCCACAACAAGACCCAACCTACCTCCTTTTTGCGGATTTTGCCCATTATTTTCCTACTTTTTGTTATATACCTTTCTCCGCATGATCATTTTCTCTTTGTAGATCCTTTGGGCTTGAAGTACCACAGCAAGTGGCTATAACCGACCGCGTGGTTCTGGTTAGATGTCACCTTGAAAATTCGAGGTCTTCTAGCCGTTTTGTACCACAATGTGTAGGCTGGATCTTGTTGTGGACTTCGTGTGTCGTTTTTTTTTCCTCTCCATCTTCGTTTCCTCAGGTTACACCCATATCCGGATGTGTGGGCATGTGTATCTACTTTGGTAGTTTCATATGTGCACTCATTTCGGGCCTGATGAAGCCAACCAGCAGAAATACGTATCGCTCGGGTTACCTATCCTATTTTCTGCTCGAATCCACTTTCCTCCTGTTTGCGGATTTTGCCCATTATTTTCCTACTTTTATATATATATATAATATATATATATAGGTGAAAAATTAAAGCTTCCGCCTTTTGTTGGATACTTCGACAAAATTTAAGCAAAGAGGACTCTTTATACTTTTTTCATTCTCTCTAGCTTTCAATGGACTTTGCCATCATCATCAGGAGAGCAGTATGTGAGGATGTTGCTAATTGTTGATTACGTATAGGATGAGGGAAACGTCCAGTAACATGGTAAGAGCTGGATAGATGGTACAATGGTCAAATAATGGATTATTCCATGACCACCATTTTGTGCAATTATCAAGTGGCTTCACGATGTAATGCTTTAATGTTTTTAAATAATTTTTAATCTGTTTTTAACTTGTTCTTGTCATATTTTATATAATTTTGACCATTGTACCATCTATCCAGCTCTCACCATGTTACTGGACGTTTCTCTCATCCTATACGTAAACAACAATTAGCAACATCCTCACATACTACTCTCCTGATGATGATGGCAAAGTCCATTGAAAGCTAGAGAGAATTAAAAAAGTATAAAGAGTCCTCTTTGCTTAAATTTTGTCGAAGTACCCAACAAAAGGCGGAAGCTTTAATTTTTCACCTAACTGGTCTAGACGACAATGACCACGTCTCAAAATATATATATATATATGAATTTCAATATGAATAAACTATATGAAATTAAAAAACTCTGCATTATTGCATCTGCACTTTTCCCTTGAAGAATGATATAACTATATTATGAAAATAACAAAAAAAGGCAGCAAACTTCTTTTTCAAAGTATAAAAGCTGTAAAATCACATCCCAACTAGCAAAGTAGTCTGTGGTAAAAGAGCTGTTAACCGGTAAGAGTTCTCTTCTGTTGTTGCCCGAACACCAAAATGAAGCATATAAAACATTTTTGCAGCATACTTATACAACACCTTACAGGATAAATTTAGAACTGTTGCACAAACGTTTATACAACCATTTTATACGGCATATTAGCTCGGTAGTCAAAATGGTTGTGTTGTGGTAATATTTTACAACAAACCCGCATGGGTATTATGTAAACATATTTAAAACGTCAAAAAAAAAATAAAATGTCATCTTGCAGATTAGGCAGTTTTTAGAGTGTAAATAGTACATTCCAAATTTGCTCGCTATGATCGCTGTGAGCATCCATCTATGGAGAAATAACTCAACTACATGCATTGTTGGTTGCAGAAAGCAAGTATATGGTTTATGAAGCCGAGTAGTCTGTAGTTTTTATCTTTGAGGTGTGAAATAAAGAAGTTGGTCGAATAGCAAGATCGCATCTGGATGATTATATGTGTATTGATCTGCAATTGTATAAAATCAGTGACACTTGCATTGTGAGAGAATTATTACTGAATATGTTGCCAATGAAGTATATCTATTAGCTGTGCCCAACGAGTTATTTATACGTTGTTCTTTCTGAAGACATGTTCAAAGTTACAAATTACGGTTCTTCCCGTTTGTTTGTGTCTTCAAAAACTTTGAGGAGCACTACGGGAAATCGCCACCGAGCCCGCGTTCCGTGCGATCAAGCCAAATGACTGGAAAATTAGGACGAAACATCACATATCAAACATTTTCGTAATGCCTCACATCTAGGCGCTGATTCATTTTTTCTATTGACATCGAAAAATAAATTTCCATAAAATTTAGATGAAATGAAAATGATGTAATAACATTTTCACTCTAATGAATATTCCTGCCTGTAGCATATTTTATCACTTGTTCCTTCACTTTTTCCTTTTCTTTTCTCATCTCTCTCATTTTCAAAATTCTGCGAATTTGCATATGTAATTTTCAGAATGAATTAGAAAAAGTCGATGCGCAACTAATTTCTAGCTTTGCATCTCAAGTAAGTGTATTTGAGACAAGAAACCAATGTAATTATCATCAACACATAGTACGCAAATCATCACTATGCACCTAGGCACTGCCGTTTCCTTCTAGCTATAGTGTACAAGTTACAGCTTTGACGTCCAATAATGCCGTCTCTGAATCAGATTTTACATCACATTGACAAATGAAGCATAATGACGTTTAGGCAACACGTACAACTACAAAACGAGTTCACAGCAAGTGTCCATCAGCTAGTGCTTGTAGAAAAACCTACATAATGTTACAAAAACCAATATAATGTAAAAAAAACTACGATAATGTCACTTTTCAAGATAAGTAATACCCGTGCTGAGCCTTGTTAATTCAGCCAACAAGTTGCTCTCAATGGAAGCATTTGTGCAACTGCCGTTCAGTAACTGTTCAAGGATATACATCTGGAACAATATCACAACTTTTATAGGACAAAATTTGTGTGCTTGGCATAGATTTGTTGCTTAATATATAGACATATAACTTCTCCATAACCTAAGTTTCTGCTGTCATCTTTTTAGGTTAAATGCCATAACCATTATGTTTCTTCTTGAAGACAAGCAACGCATGTATATTCATTGTAAAGGTTTTATCAACTTTTCAAACAGATGGTGTAGATTTGGTACACATTCAAAGTAAAGCATCGATGCTGCTCATATTTCGTTTTAGTGGTTTACTAAATTGCTGTATAAGACCTGTGGATAATACCAAAATACCGTCATAGAACTGTTTTACACACAAGAGAATTACTCCGAAAATTATGGTCATAATTATGCCGAAAATTTTTGCTGTCGTATTACAAGTAAAAGAATTCTTATGAAAATGTTCATGGTAAAAATATAAAACCCGTTCTATAGAATATGCGCGAGAATCGGCACAGAGGGTTATTTCCATGCATGTCAATGTCAAATGTCAACGTCAACAACATAACCTCACTTAACTTAGGTGTGGTCCTGTTCGAGTCGTACAAAGAAGTGTTTATTGTTATTGTTTATTCATAATGTCGTGGAATCGGGAATAAGTTACACTGTTGTTGGAGGAGTACCAAAAATGGCGAAACCTGTACAAGGTGAAGTCACCCAATTACAAAAACAGAAATTTGCGGCGTCAGGCGCTGGATGCGATACTCCAAGCATTGAGAAATTTTATAATATTAACCAATATCTCGATTTCAAAATTTAAAAATTTAAATCAACGACGTCTGTTGTCTTTCTCATTATATTGGACGTCATACCCGTTAAGGTCCATTCAAAAATATTACTCTAATGCGTAGGCGTATCATATGAATTACTCCGAAATTTTGTTTGCTTGTGTCATACAGGTTGTAGAGAAAATCTTCAACATTTTTCCATGCAAGTTTTTGGCATAATTATGACCATAATTTTCGGAGTAATTCTCTTGTGTGTAAAACGGCTCACTCTGGGTGAAATTGTAGTCGTCGATTGAAAGGCAAATAACTCTGTTTCGATCACGACATTACGGATAGAAAATGATAAACGTTAGTGTAATTGTGTCTAGATATTGGGTTTAAAGGTTTATAGCAGTTATTTCGGAGTTTCATCTTAAGAATGTAGACATATTTTTGATCAATATTAAAATAAGAACCAAATACCAAGCCGGTAGAAATTACGTCACTACTGTGTTCGATAATCACAATAAAATATGCTGCGCCGGTCAGCTACTAGCTTACTTGTGTATGAAATTCACAATGGCCGATATACTAGCAAGCAAGATGAATGTAATTTGCTGGTTTGAAACTGTTCTGCATTTCGCCTACATGGTACATAAAAATATGGTTTAGTTTCAATAAAGAAGAATCATGTAACAGAATGGCTGTATAGTTGACAAAAGCTGAATCTTGTACTGACGCAAAGGTTCTTTGCGGATGTTAACAATTTTGTTGCAAAATTGTTACCTGCACCCTTATACGGCATCCTAAGTGACTGTCCTGTATGGAAATTGGATATTCGTAAAATCGATTAGGAAGTGACTATTTTCAAAATTACCAACCAGAAATCGAGAACTATATGTACTTACTCGATTCAACTAATAGTGCAGTGTGTATAATGTAAATTTGTCCAGGAAATAAATTATCTACAAATTAAAATTATTGTTTTAGTGAGCGAATTTTTAAACTCAACAATTTGTTAATTTATTAATTAACGTCAGCAAGAGAAAGACACAATGTTCCACTACAATCAGAATGTTCAGCTTAAAAATTCGTCCTATTATTACTCCACAAACTTTATGTGTTATCATAGGCTCCGCATCCGGCCAATTTGTTGGCCGGGCGCCCCTTACTACCTACCCCTTGCTGCCTTAATACCAAAAGAAACGAATGAAATTCTCATCTGAGGTTTCTCAAATTTGCCCAAAAAATGAACATATCCAAAAGTCCAACTTTTCGGGGTAAACATATCATAGGCTACAGCTCCTGACCTTCGCGATGATTCTATTTTCTTCAATTCGCGAAGATAATTGGATCTCAATGTATTTATCTTACTTTTGACATCATCCAAGGTGGCCTGAGGTTTTATTTTTTTATACAAAACCAATAGCTTTTACAGATCTTCATTTCTCTTGTATTTGTTAACGTAATTCTTATCTGTTTTATTCCATAAAATTGGCAATCTTTCAAATGTAACAATTTTTCCGGCTCCAACGGCTGCGTTTGCGACGGAGAAGGGTCGTCCACGTGCACCTCCATTGCTGCACGGGGGGCGGTAACTGATGGGAGACTGACATGTGCACAATACACGATCAGTCTGTCGATCCACGGCAGACTGACAGTATTTATTACAATATTTAAATATCGGTCAGTCGGGTATCAGTCCATCAGTCAACGCATTACAGGTTTATTCTGACAACATTCTGACCACAATCACGGACTGAAGTGATCCCAGATTGAGCGTGTAACACCCGTCAAAAGGATACTGCAGAAACGTTCTTGCCACCGTAACAGGAGGGATAATTGTTAGTGGGGATGTTACTGCTGTTTGATTTAGAACAAAGACAAAATGGCATTTATTTCAGGCCTCAACGACAATAATTTTGATTCAAAGTCATGGAACTTTGCAATATTCATTCACCTTTGATTTGCCATAATAATACTATTTATTTAGTTCGAAAACGTCCATAATTTTGAGGTCAATTTTCATAGACTTTTTACACTTTAGTGCCTTTTACCGAAATACGGCAGCACAGGTTTTTCGTTTGAATTTTAATTAATCACTCTATGTACGCACCCTGCTGGTCGTTGATTTTCCAATCCGCTACCCACAAAGGTTTTTGAACCTGTCCAGACAGGTTGATGGCACTGACACCACATGCTGCTGGTAAAACACCGCAATCAAATATATCAAAATAGGAAAGGTCTGAAGCTCGTTCTAAACAGACGTCACAGTAAGTCTACACCTTAAAGGTAATACCTTCTATACAAGGCTATTCAGAAACCTGCGTTTTCATTTTGATAAAGCAGAACGTAACAACCAGACTATACTCTCCGGAGCATAGCAGCTGATTTAGCAGCTTCCTGAATTTTCTGGAATTCCTTTGACCATAGCTCAACCAAAACGGCATAACATGCTGGCGCATATCATTGCCCGGTAGGCCGATGGCAAGCTAACCACAGCTCCCAGTTGGAATCTTCACCCACGCTGGGGACATATCTGTCGTCGGCAGATAGCCGACTAAATCACTGAGTATGACATTTTTTCACTTAGGGAATTTATGTTCGCTTGATTGTATAACCTATGAACTATAAATCCTGCTATGAGAAACGTGTGGGTGTCGCTTTAGGGTTGTAACGGCTTAAGAGGTACTAGATGCTAGATGTTGAGAACTGCTGCATCAGTCGGAAGATGCTAAAGCTACGCACCCTTCATTTGCTGCGCCTTGAGAAGCTGTTACAACTAATTTAACGACCAATGTAAATAGCGAAGTCTTAAATATAACTGAGGCTAAAATCCTTGATGTGATCTATGATAGCGAGCTCCGATTTGAGAAACACGTTAACAGCCTGGCTCAAAAAGCCTGCCGTTCCCTAAAGTTATCTACAGGGTGACTTTGAAGTTGAGTCATTAATTTTCAGATAATGATTGTAGAAGGAAGATAAACCAAAATATGTGTGTAAAAATAAAAAAAAATGTTACCTTGTTTTATAAAGTATCCTCCCGACAAGTATTTCAGTGCGGACCTGTATTTGATCGTGCGGTCTTGGAGCACCGGCATGCCATCCCCTGTGAGGTCTCAAGTCACTTGGTTCACGAGCCCTTTGTACTACATTAACAAAGGCACTCGATTGGGAAACAGATCCGCATAAATCCGTGATGCCGCGGCAGCATTTTGTAGAGACTCCCCCCTCGTAAATAAGAAGCATGTCCACCAGATCAGCATTTTCGTAAACCTGCGCCATTTTTTATTTTGTTTGAGCCACGCAACAAACACCACTATTCACTCACGAGTTACCGACTGACACATTGACTGAATACAACTGGATAAAATTGTAGTACAAACATCGTGATAAGCGTTTCAAATTCTTTCGCTTTTTTGATTCCGATGCGATGAACCGATAAGGCGGATGATATCCGTTGTTGCTAAACACGAGCACATAATATTATTATTGAGACGGGGCGTTACTCAAACTTCTAAAGGGCTATAACTTTGTTACTTTAATTTTACCAGAAAAACGTTAAAGGAAAAAAACATTTCTTTTGATCAGGTCTACTCACTGTTAAAATAAATGACTCAACTTCAAGATAAAAATATTTCGGAACTCATACTTCAGTTTTATTTATGGAAGAAAAAAACGTGAAAGAATATCTCATAACCTATATGTTGTGAAATATATTGTTTGCACATCATATTAAGAAAATTGTTTTAAATATGATACTGAAGTAGAAAATCAAACTAATATTGATAACAATGCAGCATTTTGCTGGAAACAAAAAAGTGTTTACAATTTGACGTTTTGATTTAAGAATCAATTCTGTGAATCAATTTGCTCTAAAATGTCGCGTGGCAAAGCAACAAAAGTGCAATCAGAGTTTTAATCATAAGATTGTTTCATCAAGGAGAGAGTTTTCGGGATATTGCTAAACAAATAAATGTCGCGGAGACTGCGGTGGCACGTTGTGTAAAAAAGTATGGAGACACAGGTTCAACTCAAGTTGGTGGGCCTCGTACGATCAGTCCTAGAATGCCGATCTCTTGTTCGTATTTGTAGAGTTGGTCATCGAGGTACTGTAAGGGACATAGCAGTAAAATGGAATAAAGAAACAGCAGGCAATATTTCACAAGAAACGTGCCGTCGGTGGATTCATAAGTCTGGTTTATATACCGTAACGTAAGTTGCATTTAGGGGACATACAGCATATTTATTCAGTAAAATCTTTGCTTTAGGCAAAAGAAAAGCAGTTGCTCACGGAAAAATAAAGAAATTATTTTGTAACCTTAAAAAAAATCAACAAACTTTAAGGTAAAATTAGATGACGTTCGAACTATTTTATGTTAGGACTCGTACTTGTTTGTGAGGATTACATTTCGCACCGATGTACATACTACAAACGTCAGATCCAGAGGTCTGCTAACACCTTCTATATTACTCTTCCGGTGTGCTTTTAGTTTCGAAATATGCAAAATGTAGAACGGTCTGCTATCAAATTATAGAAAATATAATCTTTCTAGGTTTAAGTATGAAGTAAAGAGCATATCGTTTCATCAGCAAAAGTGTTTTTCCCTCTGCTCTGTGAAGGTTCTTAGTAGTATAGTGTTTTGTTATATATTTATAGGTTATGGGTTAAGTGGAAGAGCAACTGTCAAACTGAATTATTATAATGGGTATTCAATACTTACTACCTCCTCTGTTTGCAACTGATCTCAGTGCCTAGGGCGGGCGTAGGATTCGAAACAACACTAAAATAGTACTTCTCGCGTAAATACGTCACACTGGGCAGCGACAGCATAATACACACGACTACGGTGGTAGCCGTACCTTGAGCGACCTAAATACAGTATATTCAGATAAGAGCCAGACCGGACATAAACAAGACCACGTGATCATCGAACGCTGTAACATTCGGCACGGACGTATTAAGAGTCACGCAGTACATATTTTAGATAGTAGATGCTGCTTTGCGTAACTTTGTAGTAAATTAGCATAATTCGATGTGTATACGATTGGTGATGGATATAGGATCATGTGGGGGTGGGGTAAGAAATATATAATGATGTAACGTAAATATACATAAGAGTTTCAAAATTTTTGCTTCGATTTCCAGCTTCGGATGCCGCCTGATGTTTGGTGAAATACAGTCGAATATAATCTCAAAATGGCTTTTAAATTAGCCTAAATTAAAAATAATCGTATATCTCTTAAAACTGCTTTTAGAATATTGATTAGTATATTTTTTGATTTCTAGGTAAATATGTAACCAAATTAAAACGTTCAAAACGTAAAAAGATGTGCATGGTTGAACATTGTCAGAAAGTAGATTCTTGAATAGGTTTTGCCAAAATGGGTTCAAAAATGTCAATAATTAATTAAAAAATACAGTAGCTTTATAATTACTTATAACTTACCGAATTTGATGAACGACATCTTTTATTGGAAAGATGAGCTTGATGAGCTTTCATCATCGCTACTGCCTGAAGCACCAACGTCAATAATGGATGGCTCGACTTGTTCCTCTAAAATATTGTCCAGTTCCCACATTCTCTTTTCAACTTTGCCTTTCACGTGCTTAATACAGTTTTCCCATTTTTGCGCTGTTATTAATTCTAGTGCTTCTTTGAAAAGTCCTTTGAGGTCACAAAATTTAAAAGTTGTATTGTGCTTAGCTATATAATTTTTAACCTCTGCCCATATGAGCTCAATGGGATTGAGCTCGTAATGGTATGGAGGTAAACGGAGCACAGTTTTATTTTGACTTGCTGCCATTTCGTCAATGGCGTATTTTTGATATTCCGCCTTGTGATCCTTGACAATTCTTAATAATTGTACTTTCAGCATTGCTTCTTCAAAGTTGATATTTTTCGAGCGGAGCCAATTTTGAACATCAACTTTCCTTGAAGCCGTTGTTGGGACCTTCTCCATTCTTCGAGAATGATAAGGCGCATTATCCAACACAATTACTGCGTTTTCCTCTAAGTTCGGTAAAATTTCTGAAAACCACTGTTCAAACGATTCGCCATTCATTTTCTCGTGGTAATCTCCAGTTTTCTTAGACTCAAAACACCACAGACCGTCAACAACAAATCCATCCTCACTGCCAATATGGCAGATGATGAGCCTTTCCCCTTTACCTGGAAATCGAAGTACTAACTGGTGTAGATTTATTTCAATAAGCGAACCTTTTTCAAATGTTTTCATCACAGTCAGCGAAAAAACATTGAGACATGAGTATCAGATTGCTATAATTGGGATTATTTAGTCATATTGAAAGAAAGAATATTGAACGTCGTATGATTACTTAGCGCTTCACAATTTAATTTAAAGTTATAAACCTTTAAAAAATGAATGATCAGGAACCTGAAATACGCGCAAATATTAATATTAACAAATTATAACTTTATAAAGCTTAAAGTGTGAATTAAAATGATTAGAAATATTAGGAACGGTACACAATATAAAACTTAGTAACTTTTTTTAATTTTATAATATTCGACATATTTTAAGATTATATTAATTATTGAAATATCGAAAACACATAAAAACATGGCTTAAAAAAGTTCTAACAAATGAAAATGACAATAAAACATCCACGCATTTTATCGAAAGTTATAAAAGTTTTGTTACTTGTAATATGTTTTATCTGCCCCCTGGAATTAATGTTTAGAACCTTGTTCCCAAGGTTTGAAAAACATCCGATTGTTGTCTATTACTCGTATTTACCTGCTGGATTTTTTAATCCGGTGGACAGTCCATCTTGAAAGGCCCTCCTGGATGAAGTTACAGAATCATCAACCCATACTTTACTTGTAGTGTGTCCTGCGTTTACCCACGTTTCATCAAGGTAATAAACCTTCCTGTTTTGATTTCTATATTTCCCAATTTTTGTTAAATAATCCCTCCTCCATAGCACAATTTCTTCTCTATCCAGTAGTAAACTATTACCACCCCGTTTTTTCCATTTGAAATTTAAATGCTTCAGTAACGCATGGAAAGGTGATCGTTTGAAATTTGGCAACGTTGTATCTCCATTTACCTCCTGCAGTACCTTATCTATAGTAGGTATTTCATTCCTAAAGAAGAATTCATGCACTTTCCTCCTAATCGCATGCTTATCAGCTTCATCCAATGATTTAACAATACTTTTGCGATGTTTACTGGTCATTGGCTCAGAAAAGGTGTGATTTTTTGTATTGTCTTAACACATTAAACACTGATGCACGACACACCCCAACTTTGTGAGAAACCTTCACAACAATTTCTTTGATGGTTGATGCCTCGTTCTCCTCGCGCTCGATCTTATATATATTCAAAATGACCTCTTTCATTTCTGCACTCAGAGCGTTTCCTAGGTGGACTACAGGAGTTTACAACTTCATCGGCAGTATCTGTACTACTGGGCATTTTGCGCAAGCAGTTGATAACAATAACAATCAATAACAAGGTATAACAATAACAACGACAAACTCAACAACTTAATAAGATAACAAACGAAAACGTCCAAAGAAATATCAAATTGCAATGATGCACACGACATACGTAACACGTCTGAACCCGAATGTGACTCTGCCTTGATACGACTGCTCTGCCGCTCGGCATAGGCATTTAATTGCGAATTGACCAATGAGGGCTCCTGTTTTACGTCGAGACGGCGGCGTTAGCGTGAAAATCACCCGAACCTTTCGTTTACATCCGGTCTATCTCTTATCTGAATATACTGTAGAGCCTGACTGATAGCGGCCGGCTCAGTACAAACTCGTAGATGAAAGATGCGTCAAAATCGACGAGTTTCTAACAATGATAGATAAAACGCCCAAGAGCCAGTTAACTTCTCTCAGGTGCATAGGATAGTTTGAGTGGTAATTTCAATACTGGACAGTGAATGATGAGCGCAAGAAAACTTTTACTGTCGAAAAATGGCTGACAAGTTGTATAGAAAATGTTTTATTGTATCCGTTATTGGATAGCCGTCTTAGATATGTATAAACATACTCAACCAGTTCTAAAATCTATATAATATACTCGTGACATTAGAAGTGTTACACCAAGAACATTTGAATCAACTTGCTTTTTTTTTAACACAATATTTACAGCAAGTTGTGGCAACAATATCAAAGTTTTATCTTTGTTTTTGTTTACCTTTGTTAAAATGTTACCTCTTAGTTTTTGTGAAGAAAGCAGTTTCTGACATCTGGGTAGTAAAGATGCTTTTAGGTATGGTCCTTTCATTTACTAAGCAGAAAAAAATGCCTCAAGTTCGGAGAGGTCCGAATTATCTCCATGTCAGCGGTATTGTCTATTGAGATGTAGGTTTGTCCTATCGCAAAATTGGCCGCCGTGTTACTTCTACTGCAATGACGGTAATGCGTATGTGTCATGTGTGGATAGAAGAAGGCAGAGGAACATGGAGAAGGCCAAGACAAAAGTAGACCTCTTACTATGCGTACACTATCTCGCCGCATTCGAGCCTTTCGACTTTTGTCATACCTTCTACGGTTAGTGCTTCTTCTGACTGCGAACCAGTGTCGTCAACGGCTGAACTGGGAGGGACAGAATAAGACAAAATTGGGAAGTATAATGGCATAATGTCATATCAGCGGCGAATCGCGATTCTGTCTACGTAAGCACGATGGTCGTAGAAGGATAAGACGCAGCCGTGGAGAACGACGCGATATTCAATTTGCATTTCCTATAGTGGTCGATCACCCCTTCTCTTTGTTCAAGGCAATATGACTGCTGCGCGGTATCTTGACGGTGTTCTGCAAACCACTTTACTGCAGCTTCTAGAGGGCCGTCCACACGTCCTTTTTCAGCAAAAGAACGCACGTCCTCATATTGCTCGTTTTACTAACTTTCTTCAAGAAGCAGGCGCTAATGTTTTGCCGTTCACCGGATTTAAATCCCATCGAACAGGTGTTGCATATGATGGGGAGGAGACGATCCACTTTGCACCATCCGCTACAGACTCTGCCACAGCTTATCCACGGAGTTCGAGTTGCTTGGAATGAGGTGCTACAACCAGACATCGTTCATCGCATTTTGTCGATGCCTAGACGTATACAGGAGTGTATTCAGCTTCGGGATCACTCAACTCATTATTTTTTTTCGTAATACTTGTCAATGAAATTTCGTGAGAATGTTATCGGTTCATTCTTGATGTAAGACTACCTCATTGCCACAAAATTAGATTGCAGAAATTATTTTTTCTGGGTGTAATGCTTCTAAGGTCACTGAGTATACTTGCTTTCTGCAACCAATGTTCCATGCATGGACGCTCACAGTGATCATAGCGAGCAAATGTCGAATGAACTATTCGCACCCTAAGAACTGCCTAATCTACAAGATGACATTTTGTCGGTTTGTTTACGTTTTTTAGGTTTTTAACATAATACCCGTGCCGACCATCTATTTAGTTTACGTTACTCCTAGGTAACTTTGTTGTTATGACGAATTTCAACAAACAACTGAGATATGTGGTGTTAAAGACTTGGCATGTTCATGTACCCTAAACCGAATTTATAATTTTTTGTTTTCATATTTGAGATCTCTACTTACCATTCCACTGTATCAAATTTAACTATGGAATACCATGTGTGAAAAGAATCACAGATCTATTCAAAAAGGTCCCCCCACTTATTTTTTTAGCGGGTCAAGTTCGCAAGCTGAACCTTTAGACGATGATATTGACGCATGCATGCTGTATTTTAGCAAAATTCATGATATATAGTGGGTGTCATCTTGGAAAATTTTTATAATAGAATGGGGATCACGTGATTCTTCAGTTTGAGGCATCCCCATGCGTACCTACTTTAAAACTCTAGTATATAAAATTACAGTATTTAAATGTGACTGACTGATAGGCTGTCAATATGAAGCGTTGGCTAAATTTTCGACTATTCGTTTTTTTTAAATTATCTTTAACAATAATGCATCAGCTGCACTACCCCCAACTTCCTAACTTTTCCCGTTCAAAAAATAAGTGGGGTCTTTTTGAGCAGCACTGTATATACGATTGAGATTGAGAATAAGTAGGATTACCCATATTTTTCGATATTCGTGCAATAACAACAGCAAGCTTAAAGTGTATTATCACGTGCCAAAATTACGTAACATATTTTGATCACTTACTAGTAATATGAATTTCTCTTTATTCACGGTAGAGTGCCCATTCATAGACCAAACCCTTTTCAATGATTTTCTTTTGGTAAATTTCATAGTTTATTGATTGTATAGTTTCACACGTATTATATCTTCCTTTCTCAGTAATTCAGAATTGTGGTTCTTCTCCGTTACTTGTTTTTCTGTCGAATACATATTCTTCAAGGTCACACGTTGAACCTTTCCTCGTAAAGTCTGTTTCGTGTCAGTTACGTTCCTGATGAGATTGTGGTGTGAGCGCCATTTGTTCAACCTCCAGATTCTGGGATATTAGGTGCCGAACACCAGTTTGTGGGGTACCACTCCTTCATATAGTGCCTTACGTTTAGTTGTTTTGGTTTGGGTGCTACTCTGTCCATTTTCTTATAGGATTTTTATCATCAGCGGTAAGTTTTTTTTCTTATGCCATCGTACAACGTGCATCAATGCATGTCCTGAAGAAGTTTGTCCAATATCTGCTTCGTTTTAATGGGAGGCATTGCGGAGAATCACCACACATTCCCCCAGCTTTGCTTGTAGCTGCTTTGCAGCTGGTACTGCTGGAAGCCACCCCTTTTCCTTAGCAAAAATAACCCTGATGTGAACAGGTGAAATATCATTTTAGTCAACTATTTTATAAATACTATTTATATATTGATCATTGCTGACTTAAATTCTTAGAGTGCATTTGATTTTGTTTGGCATTTTACGTATTTAAAATGGGGCAGTGCCTACATGGAACCTTCTATTGGGCATTACATTACGATGATCACGATTATGATTTGTGAGCTGCCATAACTTTATTTTAGAGCAAATGATATATTTTTATTACATTTTTATATTTTTTTTTACCTTTGCCGTACCTTTCTTGCAAAAAATGTACATGGTTTTTCTTAAGGTTTGAGTGTTTTGAATGAGAAGGTTTGTCTCAGATAGGGAGTAGAATACATTTTTAAGCAGTCCTTCTCTCTCTAGGTCTTTTTTGTGGTCATACCGTAAATTTTGGAGAACGAGGCAAGCAGCTTTATTAAGTATCCACTGCTGGCCACCGTTTTTTTCCTCTTGAAAGCCACATCTCGGCTGCGCCTAACCGTAGCTAGGAGGAGACCTCAACCCACATAATTTTAGTTTAGGCGCAAAAGCATCTGTAAAGCGTGTAACCATGGTAAACGTCTCGCGGGTTTTTTTATCAAGGTTAAATAATTTTATTGTGCGAGTATTTTTTGTTTATAATATTTTGATTTGCATTCCAGTGGTGGAGCATTTGTGCTCTTTGCTGAGTGAATATATTGTGATTTTTTTCAAATATCTTGTTTGATTCGGCTCTCTGTGTACTGTTAATTAGGTTACGTCATTACTGTTAGATTCTTTCTTTTATGTGGGTGGTCAAGCAAAACAAGTTCCGACTAACATCTCGAGGATTTGTGACTTAATCTGCCTTAAGTGAATGGCTCTCTCAACCCCCCTACTATTTGCCTTATTGAGCCAGGGCTTAAATTTGCACGCCACTGTTTTGCATTGACTCAGCATTTGATTTTATTTATCATATTTTTTAACTTATCAGTTAATAAAAAAAGGAAAAAGAGGAATCACACCACATTTTCATCTTATTCATAAAAAAGGTGTGGCAGTATACCATGCTTGCACAGCGTTTTCTCTACAATGGAGTATTTTCCAAAAAAAAATTTTGGTTCCAAATTGAAGTATTACATCTAAAAATTATATATTGAGTAATTTTACATTTTTCTTTGAACAGGAAGTAACAAAAACTCGGCTTAAAAGTTTAAAAATAAAATTTGCCGCCAACTGTGTGACGTATTCTCCGCCCCCTTCTTGGAATGTGACTACATTTGTTCGGCGATTACAGTGTGACAAGGACAGGAGATATCCCATTTTATTCTACAGACTCGTCCGGAGCTATTTGCGTTCTGTGTATTTGCTTTTTTGACAGATAATTTAAAGGTTATGATGCATTCTGGCGTTGTTGTTGAAGATTTGGTATTGTGATTTAGTGTGTCGAATTTAGCTTTTTAAATACACAATTAAAATATGGAACAAAACTTCCTGAAAGCAGATTCTTCGAATTTACCGAAAGTAGATTACGATATGATCGATGAATACTATCGACACAATGATGACTTTGTCAAAGCGAATGTGAGAAATGTGAAAACACAAAGGTGGGTACATTTTCGATTCCGAGGAAATATACTTTAATAACGATTTTATTCCTAGAAGTGGCAAGCAATCGTATGGGGATGAAGCTATCGGATTTGTCCAGCTGATGCGAGAGTTATCAAAATGTACTGTAAAGTGCCAAGTAACTCCAGAACACAAGATCCACGAAAAAGGATATCAGGTGACAATCTGCAATAATGAGGCTGAAGAAAAGATTACACATAGTGTGTGTCATAGCTGCCCAGCTAGTGAAGGTATTGAGTTTAATAATTCTTTCTTAAAAAAACTACTAGAAAAAGGATTAGAAAACAAAAGCAACAGCATTTTATTTGAATACTACAAAACTGAAGAGAATGCTATTGATAAAGTATCCCTATATCATTTAATAAATAAATTTGTAAGAAACAGTAGCAGCATCACTGCTTAAAATTTTATTCAGTATTGTCAGCAAGAAATGAATGATCAGCCTTGTAAAGAAATTTTAAATCAAACAAAAGACCAATCCAATACTGGTACATGGTTTGAGATAAGGTATGCACGTATTACTGCATCGAAGTTTTATGAATCAGCACAGAGTACAACACATGATGGATGTTTAGTGGAGTCAATTTTTGGGTGCAGCAAAATTCAAGTCCACAAAGGCTATGAAGAGGGGATTATCATTAGAGGATAAAGTATTGAAGGTTGTGGCAAGAAAGAAACTAATAAAAGTAGAAAAAGTAGGAATATTTGTAGATAAGAGATATCCTATATTTGGAGCTAGCCCTGATGCTGTAAATGCTGAGTTTTGTATTGAAATAAAGTGCCCATCAAAAGAAGCGACACTTAAGCAATACTTAAATGATGGGGTCATAGGTAAGAAACCTTTTGCCCAAATTCAACTCCAAATGCTATTGTCGGGCAGAAAGAAGGGATTATTTTGTGTTGCATCACCAAAGTTTGAAGTGAATAAAGATGTATGAATTGTGAAAGTTGAACTTGACATTTCTTTTTGTAAGGATTTGCTGCAAAAAGCAACTTTGTTTTGGGAAAAAGCTATCTTCCCAAAACTGATTCAATAGATCTACTGTAATGTACTCAACTTGTAATGTCAACAATTTACCTGTAGATTTGACTAAAAGACAACTTAATTGTTCGTGTGTATTGAAATATATATGGTAGAAACTTTCATGTATTAGATTTTATATAAATGTATCAAAGTTTATTATACTAATATTTTCAATACCTACTTTTAAATTTTTAACATCTTCAAATTTGCTTTATAATAAATTGATTTAGTAAATGAATTAATCAGTTAACAATGTATACACTACATCATACACTTAATGGTACCAAGATTTGGGCACATATATAAGATAGAAAAATGTATTTTGAACCCGACAACACCGGGTTTAGCTGCTAGTTTATTCTATTCAGGTATCATCAGAAAATGTATGATTAATATTTGCAAACTGTGATACATTATGAAAATGTATTTAGTCTATATTATGCATATATTCATGTCCAATTTATTTTATGTGTTTATTTGATTGAATAAAGCACTTATGTTTCTAAAAGTATTTTATTCATGAAATGTTTTTTAACTATTTACATTAGTAGGTAGCTGCAAATGTTTTATTGTATTTGTAGAACAAAAATATTGATATATACCGCCAGCTGACCAGCTAAAATAATCCTGAATTCCATACCATTGTTGATCTAATACGCTTTTAAGGATTTAATACACAAGGTATAGTTTCTATGTGTTTGAAACCTCTATCTGCCATTATTATGCAGTTTTCTAGAATCACATTAATGAAGTCTGATTTCTCAACAATTTGTACATCAGTTGTACGTCCTCCAAACCCACTAGAAATAAAGTTTATCAGTCCATTAGGAGTAGAACTCACATGATACTTTATAGCATTACACTTTTTATATTCATTCCATGTTTTAGCCTGATGCAGTGCAAAAGGTTTTTCGATTTCAACTTCAAAGCAATCAATAATTGATTGTACGTTGTTGTAATAGGCTTTAAATTGATTTGGTACTAATTTTTTGATTTTCCAACTGGGAGGCCAAACAATCAACTGTGTCATTAAAGGAGCCATTACTATTATTTTATTAAAATTTTTAGAAATGACACTTGTGCTTTTACCAAAATCAATTCCTATTCTTGAAAACTGATCATTTGTCCTAATTTTTTTCATTGTGATCAAAACATCAATGTAATCCAGTCCACCTTCTTCAGCTAATAAATTTACAATATAGAAACAGTCTTCAGGCTAACCTAAGAAAAACCGACTATTGTTCTCTAATTTAGATATTTCTAGTTCCTCTTTTGATGTCTTCAGTCTTGCTCCATTGCTTACTGATGAAGTGCTCGATAGCTGCGGGGAGGAACTACCACTTGAGCCATTAGTGCTATCACTACAAATCCCTGTGCACTTTTCAACCAACTGTTTTAGTTTGGGATGACTAGTGGCAACAGCCTTTTCTGCAGTATGAGGTAGTGTGCTGGTTGACACTGTTTTCGTATCAACTTTAACTTGGACTCCTTTGGTTGCTTTCTTCAGCGGTAGCATACTCGAGTTTTGCTGGCAAGATTCATCATGATGCAGATCTCTGCTTGTACGTGGCTGCGATTCATCAAATAATTTTGCCCTTGGTTCTCTCTTGCAGTGAAGCTTTTTTCCTAATGTTTCTAACATCTCAGATTTCCTCTTTTTTCATGGTGGACTCAATTGTGACGTACCTAAACTCTGAACTGACAGGTTCCTGTGTGGTTTCACGCCGGGTTTTAGTCGTAACCTCTGCCCAATTGTCTTGTAATACTGCCAGTTTTCTGCATCATTTGCCAACTGAAAATAAACCGTGATTTAATATAATTTGAAAAACTTTAGCTCTGTTAATAAACTTACATCACAACAGTATAACATAGTGGTAGGAATTCAATACTTGCAGCCAAGTACCAAAGACTCCTAGTGTCAAGGTCTATCGGATCTGATAAGAATATTTTATCAGGTAAATTGATACTTGTGTTTGAACACACCTTAATAAGACACTTTTTTGTATTGTAATGTTCAAAAGAATTCAATATATAAAGGTTATAAAACGGATAACACAAAATCAACAGCACGAAACACGGTACGGAACCCTCGTTGAACCACAATGTTGCCAAGTTATGTCGACCTACAGCTATAGATACATATATAGACAGGTATACCATTGAGACAACACTGTTGATCTGAATAAAGAAGCGTAGCTAAGTCGTGAACCTTCATGAAATTCCCTAGTGCATGGCAATAGCGCTGATGCTTATCCTTGATAAAAATATCGTCACATTCTAATGAGAACCTTTAAAAAAATCGATTCCTATTGGCTGATTTTTTCGGAGGGAGATACATGAAGTTTAAATGAACTCACTTTGGTGGTATGAATTTCAAATGTATTTTTTTCAGCAAATGAGTGAAAAAAGCGCGTGCAAAGTGTAAGGTACCTATACCAAATAAGGCCAAGCTCCTTATAAGGCCATGCGTCGATTTTACAGACACTAGTTACAATCTAGAATTAAAGATTTCTACAGTTCTATACATTCATTGAGATGAGTTAGCACCCATAAATGTAGCAGGTGTGGAGCGGCGCTAGATGGCGCAGTTGGCCAGTGTCGATTTTCAACACGTACCTTACAAAATTACTACTTTAAATTTATCTTCGATTTTTCATGTTGTCTGCTTCTTTTTGCGAAATCTGTTGTCAGTTCAATCAGGTAAGTCTATAGAGCATATACAGCTAGTTATTTGTCGTCGCCAGGTTTTAAATATTTTGTATTTTATAAATTGTATGTTTAAGGTTATATGTGCCTAATAAGGCCATGATAAACGGTTCCCATTACGGCCACTTGGCCTTATTAGGAGCACGCTGACGATTGCGGCAGATGTCTTAAATTAAGATGTTTTTTTTTCAGAGACTATAGTCGAAATATGCCCTCTAAGAAAAGGGCGCTGTGGCCAACCGAAGCGCTTGTACAAGCACTGGATAGTATAAACAGTGGAACGTCGGTAAATCGTGCATCCAAAGAATACCAAATTCCACGAAGAACACTTCGCAATCATGTTCGTACAGGTGTGCGAGAAAGAAAACTTGGTACTCGTACAATTTTGTCTAGAGAGCAGGAAGATGAACTATGCTCAAGGATAATCCGATTATCGGATACAGGAATGCCACTTACACCAAAGATTTTGCGAAAATCCGTCTTTTCCTATGTTAATGACAAAAAAGTTCATCACACATTTAATGAAAATAGTGGAATGGCAGGTAGAAAATGGTTGAAGTTGTTTTTGGACAGACATGAAAATATTCGCCAAAGGAAGGCACAGGTTTTAAATCCAGCTAGGGCACAGAAAGTAAATAAGTACATTGTAAACGACTACTTCAAAAAACTAGAATGTTTGCTGATTAGACTAAACCTAATCAATCAGCCCCATCGTATCTACAATGTAGATGGGAAGGGGTGCAGACTCACCATCCACCGCCAACCAAATGTGTTGGCGAGGAAAGGTGAAAGACGTGTTCACTATGTAGCTAATGAGCACGCAGAAAATTCCACAATAGTTGCATGTGGAAATGCTATTGGACAGGCAATACCACCAATTGTCCTGTTCAAGGGAAAACGTAAAAAGGATGAATGGGGTGACAATATGCCAACCGGAACAGTAATTGAAATGACCCAAAAAGGAAGTATGACGGCAGCAGTGTTTGTTAAATGGCTAGACCATCTAGCAAACTATAAGCCACCAGGAGAGATTCTTCTCATTTTTGATGGTGCCTCTTCTCATTTCGATGCAACTATTGTTGACGCCGCCGAAAAACATCACATCACTTTATTGTGTCCTCCGAGTAACACGACACACGTGCTGCAACCGCTGGATAAATGTGTTTTCCGCAGTTTCGAATATCATTGGGAAAATGAAATACTTAACCATTACAAGAGGTATCCTGACAGGAAGTTGAGTCGTGCAAGATTTGGAAAAATTTTGAGGAAAGTGTATCCAAGGGCCATGTCTTCTGAAAATCTTCAGTCAGGATTTCGCGCAACAGGAATATACCCACACGTACCCAGCTGCGATCCCGGAGACTGCATTTACACCTACTTTAATGTCAGAGAGGCCCGATTCAAATACGGCAGCTGCAGATGTTCAGGAGGAGAATGAGGAAAACCAATGTTACAGATAACAGCTACTCCTAATGAAAAAGAAATAAACTCGACTCAAAAGTTTGCAGTTCATGAAACAACAAATCTTGTGACTGGTCAAATAGACAGTGATCAATTGGATCTAAGTTTCAGGGAAGTACTTCCCACACCCGAATGGAAGGCAAACGCCACAAAAAGATGAAAAGCCATCAATTCTACTGCGCAAATCGTCGTAAGAGATTTGTTTAAAGACCCAAATCCAGGTCCATCCGGCTTAGATAAAACAATAAAAAAATCTAGTTAGTCTGGAACCGTTAAAAGCAAAAGGTCCCGAAAGAATAAAAACGAAAACTGGTACTGTTTCATATGCGATAAGGATGAAGTACGTGACATGCGTCTGTGTGTAGTATGCTTAAGATATGTCCATGAGGAATGTGTAGGCTTGTGTAGAGGTGATAAAGTATCATTTGTTTGTCATCATTACGAAGGCAAAATCTAAGATTCTGTATGATTTTCTTTAAACAAGTTGACTTTTTTTATTTAAATCTGTCTAGATTTAAGTGTTTTTTTAATTTTGTTTAATTAGAAATATAGCTTCGTTTATTATACAGTCTTGATTTACGTTTTGATTGTGGTTTTATTGAAAACCAGATGGTGGCCTTATTTGGATACATGGGTTCCTAATAAGGCCAACGGTAGTGTTTCGAAAAATATATTTTTTTTATATGAAAAGAAAAGGTTTCTGAGTTCTCCGATGTAGCTTGTGTAACAAACATATTTACAATAATACCTTTAAAATTTCAAGGTCGTTTCGCAAATATGTACGCAGTTACAGCTATCCAAACGTTAATGTGGCCTTATTTGGTACAGGTACCTATACCAATTGATAAATGGTGTAAACAATCGATTTCAGCCATCAATAGGACAATATCACCAAGTTGGAAAATACCCCATTTATGTCGATTTTCCATGGAAAGCTAAACAACAGTTCAGTCCGAGACTCGGTCCGAGCTAATGATTCTTAGAAATATCAAAAGCCAACTACAAGCTAGAACTCATTTCAAGGAAGAAATATATAAATAGCTGCGTAGCACGATTCTAAAGTTCTAGCTTAGGAATTCTCTTGACTCTAAGGAAAAGGCCGACATCAAATATTGACAGGTGAAAACTCAGATTGTGGGGCGGGAAACATTTTTCAGCGTTATTGCCTTTCGAAAGCAAAGAAAACTTCCAAGTCCGCCTTGAAAGACTAATTAGAAAGGGTTTTCAAAGGGAATGAGTTTCAATTCAGGAAGTTTTTATCTGCCTCCTGGCTTTCTTCTTTATTGCATTATAGTAATAAGATGCGGTAGAGTGCATACTGTCGAGCTCAAGAACCCACAACGGCACTGATAAGGAAATCTTATTTGGTCGCTTATTAAAGGAAGTATAGTGTTACCAGGGTTTCTCATCCATGCGGGGTATGGGAGAGGGGCGGACCGTTGCTTCTAAATAAAAACTTTCCGGAGAATGGGTTATTATACTTGGTACAAGGTGGGCCATTTAAAGTGGAAGCATCAAGCAACCCTATATTGTTGACATTAGTTGTTAGATCGACTAAAGTCATGTTGCGTTAGAAGCGTCATTTCAGTACAATTTTAACCATGGAACAGTACACACCAATATAACGCGCTGAAATTATTCAGTTGTCCATTCAAAATAACTTCTCAATCGTGAAAACTAAACATGCGTTTCGTAAAAAAATTAAGTTAAAAGTGCTCCAGCTGATCAGAAGTTTATACGGAAAATTTGTGAACACCGGTAGTCCTAGTAATGCCAGTAAAAATATCGAAGCAGTACGAGCCAGTGTTGAAGAGACTCCATCAACATCCGGTCATCATTGTTCTCAACAGTTAGGTACCGACTCGAAAACGAAACTCTAGAACCAAATATTCAAATTAGCGTAAGTGAAAAGAGTACCAAAGAAACTATTGTCAAAGAGAATTACTATCTTAAACAGCTTTTGGAAGAAAAGGAAAGAACTATATATCAGTTGGTAAATGAAAACCGTAGACTACAGGAAACATATGACTTGATTTCTGCCAACATACTAGAGAAGGAATCCGTTGTATCTACTTTGGCTATTGTAACTGATCAACTAGCACATCTTGAGAAAAGAACGTCAGAGAATATATCATACTCACAAATTTTGAAGCAAAATACTCCTAAAATCAACAGCAACAACAATGACATGAAATCCATACTAGTTACTCCCGAAAGGACCCAACATTATAATGACACCAGAAAAGACCTAACTAGTAACAATAATCTAGCAAGTATTCAAGTCAAGATAGAGAAAGTAAATAATTATAAAAACGGCGGCATCGAAATTCAAGTTGAGCAATGTTATTACCAGAAACTCAAAAATGAACTAGAAACTAAGTTGAAGGGAAAATACAATATATCAGGAACAAGAGAAATGAGTCCGAAAATTAAAATCATAGGCTACAAAACTGAAAAAAAACCTTCAGAAGCAGAAATTAAAGAAAAAATCATATCCCAGAATACATTCATTAATGAAAACGAAATCGAAATCACTTTTGTACGACACATACCATTCCGAAATTCTTATACTATATTCGCTGAAGTTTCTGGAGAGCTATATAGAGACATATCTATCAACAAGAAATCAAGAATACTACTAGGTTGGCAAAACTTATTTGTCTATGACAATAACCAGATATCGCAGTGTAGAAAATGCTTGAAGTTTGGTCACACAGACAAAAAATGTAGGGGCGCGGAAATGTGCATTAAATGCGGACAAGCACACAGAAGTGAAATTTGTACTGTAAACATTTTAAAATGTTCTAACTGTATGAACTATTACGTTAAGCAAAATAAGAATAATGATGTTGGTCACTCGGCCACAGACCGTCGTATTTACATTTTCCAAAACAGTATTCATCCAGAATAATGTTTTGATCGTTTAGTTCTTTTACGTTTTTCGAGCTACATATCGTCTGCAAAAAACCAAAATTTTGACTGTTTTAATATCTTCCTAACTACAATTAAACACAAATTTGACATAATAATATTAACAGAAACTTAGAAAATTAATGATGTATCTTTGTTCTGTTTGGAAGGTTATGATACGCTTTACAATAGTGGTACGTACAATCAGAATGATGGGGTGGTAGTATATGTAAGAAATGATATCAACTACAGATGTGATTTTGTTAAATTTGATGACGGTACCACAGTGTTGGATTTGATATTGAGAATTAATAACAAAAGTGTAAAAGTCACATTTGTCTATCG
The DNA here is from genome assembly GCA_963669975.1 of Acanthoscelides obtectus. Taxonomy (NCBI): domain Eukaryota; kingdom Metazoa; phylum Arthropoda; class Insecta; order Coleoptera; family Chrysomelidae; genus Acanthoscelides; species Acanthoscelides obtectus. The sequence continues at coordinate 16,960,649 of CAVLJG010000009.1, forward strand.
ACCACCATCATCAAACCCTTATACATTTGTAGAAAATCTTGAAAAATTTTTGTTAGATAATAAAAATGCCATACAGTCACACCACATCAAAATAGGAGATATGAATATTAATATACTCCAACATACCAAATTAGTAAACAAATACCTCACTGTAATGCAGAGCAATGGATTCATATCAAATATAAATTTACCAACAAGAGTAGTCAATAAAAGTTCTAGTTCTTGCATTGATCAGTTTCATCAAAAATTTTTCAAATTTCTTTCGGTACATACCGTTAATTGTTGAAAACCATATTACCGATCATTTACCCACTGTAATACTTATATCATCACTAGAAAAGAATAAAAGTAGATTCATCTCCAATAATGAAACAGTGAAATTTAGGTGTTTTGTCGATAATAAAAAACTACTTAGGGTAGGGTGCCCCAAGTCTGCGCACTTAAGGTTTGATAAGCCGTAGAATCGTGAATCAATAACCTATTGTAATAATCTTAATTTCTATTTAGGCTCACATTAATGTACTTTGTTAATTTAAGTTTTATTCAAACATCTGATAAAAATTTTGTTAGAAATTAAAAAAAAAAGACAAAGATGTAAATGCGCAGTCTTACCACTACGGGTCCCTGGATACTGCGCATTCAGATCGTTAAGATTGCGCATAGATAACAAAAACTTAAAAGTAGGAACTAAAACAAAAGAAGGTATCTTAAGCGCATAAATCGCACTTAAACTGTCCAATGCCTACGTAGGCCGTACATTTATCATGCCACCATTCAGAACAAACAGAACAACCGATCCAATCCTCTGTAATCGGCTCTTTATACTCCTCATTGCAGCCACCGCATGCCCATTTCTTTTTTTTAGGATATTTAGAAGGCTTTCTGCAAACTTTTTTCATTTTTTTCTCAGGAGTTTTCTTCAACTGATTCTCTACTAATAGCTGTTCTTTATATGAAGAACCACTAAGTATTTCAGATTTCTTATGTTTTCGCTTGTTTGCGGTCTTTCTTATACCTGATTTTGGTATAGGGCAAATATCTTGGAGTTTCACTTTGATTGCGGCCGATTCATTGCTGCAAGATGGTACCTGTGCAGGAACTTGGAAGATACCACCATTTTTTTCAGCTGGAGGACCGTCGAAGTTTTTCTTTTGCCCTGACTCAGAACTCACAACTGGTTCGGCTGGAGCTTCTGTTACTAGAGAAACATTCTCAATTGCTGTACAAGCGTTCCTCGGAGTTGATGGTTTTTTTGGCTCCTTGTTAAAAACAGAAGCACGAGGCTCATTATCCATAACTGGTTCCCTCTGTTCATGGGGTGTTGCTTCTTGAGGATTCTCCTGTTGTGATTCTGAACATTGGTTATCATTTATTTCTCTTTCGGTTACAGCACTAGGAAGAAAATCTGCATCTGTGAAGATATCTGGATTGTATGGGTAGATTCCGGACACCTTGAAACATTCAGCAGCACAACCAACTGTAGCTGCTTTATTAAACGCTGGAGTGAATAAAGACGTCATCTGAAAAGCAGTTATAGCTTTGCCAGGGTGGTTTCTCATCCATTTTTCACATTCGCTCCCAAAATAAGTCTTCAACGCACTATGAAAACCTTTGTCTAGTGGTTGCGTCTTGTGGCTGCTGTGTGGAGGTATGGTTAGAGCTATTATGTTATTCGCTCGATAAAAGTCTACAGCCCCTATTGTACAATGCGACACATGATTGTCAAGAACCAGAAGGATAGGGTGTTCTTTAGTTGGTCTTGTGTGATCTTTAAAGTGACCTAGCCAGTTTAAAAAAAGTTCACTATTAATATAACTTGTGTCTGAGACCATTCCAATAGACGCTGGTGGTGCGCCATCCAGCAATTCTGCTTTCATCCTTTTGCGGCCGAATATGAAAGCGGGAGGAATGAAGTGTCCAGATGCACTCATAGCATTCACTACGGTTACGTTCGTTCCTCTTTCAACGCTAGAAATCTTATTAACAGCGCGCTTTCCTTTTTTTGATATGACCCTTGGAGGATTGTTGGGTACGGTAGACAGACCAGTTTCATCCATATTATAAATGGAAGTTGGAGGAAACTTATACTTGTCCATCAATTCTGCTAGATTTTTGTAGAACCTTTCACATTGTGGCTTATTAAATCCCATCGCCCTAGCAATACTTGTGGAAGTTGGACGTCTTAGTGAAAGATCTGGGTGCCGACTGAGAAATCCACGAAGCCAGTGTTTGCCTGCCATTTTCTTTTCGGCATTGAAACGATGAGGAATATTATTTTTCACCACAAACTCGTAAGCAGCAATCCTCAAATTCTTAGGAGTCATCCTTTGAAACATATTGTCAAGATCTTCCAAATAATTACAAAATTCCTGTTCAATTTCGGGAGAAAGAGTTGCATCATATCTACCAAGCTTTGTTGCAGCTTCCTTTCTCTTCAGGCGATACCGCAAAGTACTTTCTTTCATCCCGTACGACGCTGCTACTTTTCTTTTGCTTTCACCATTTTCTATTCGTCTTCTAGCTTCCTCTAAAACATATTGAGGGCACAGCGAACGTTCCGACGAGCTTTTTCTTTGATTAGGCATTCTGAAAATGAATATTTAAGGTTGTTATATCAAATTAAAAGTTATGGTAGGGTAAGTCTGCGCGCGTAGTGTTACGGACCGTGACTCTGCGCAGTCTTAGGGAATAGCACAATATACAATTATGTGAGTCCTAACGCCATCTATTGAAAATATCAAAAATTATATCGCTCGCCGGCTGTATAGGTTAAATCACGCAAACGAAAACACTGGTCAAATCTTTGACAGTACTTCAGGCTTTCATGTAATTACAGTTTGAAATTGAGAAACAATAACATCAGAATCGATATTTAACTTCAAACTTACCTTGCGACTAGGTTTTGATAGGTTTTTGGTTTGTTTTTTCTACAGCGCACTCACTCACAGCAACGGCCCAGAACACGAGAGAAGTTAGTCGACAATGTCATTTTGCTTTCGAAATATGGGAATCTTACCTCCTGCGCAAAGTTAGGGCACCCTACCCTATACAAATATCAAATTAGAATCGTGGACAGCAGTGTACTGTGCAACAAATGTTAATGATGCTGCAAACACACTCAAATTATTTAATTGAATGTAGTTCAAACAGAGTTAAAATTAAACATTTTGACAGAAGCAGGAATCCCTGGATAACTAAAGGTTTGATAAAGTCTGCCAACAAAAAAGAGGAACTATACAAAATAATGAAAGCATCGCCATGTGCAGATACCTCCCATAAATATAATGAATATAAAACTATTTTTATCAATCTGGTTAGAGAAGCAAAACGCCAATTTTATCTAAAAAAATTACAAGATGCCAAATCTGATCCAAGAAAACTGTGGTCAGTTGCCGATCAGTTAGCTAACAAAGACGTTCAAGAGAAGCCAAATATTGATGAAACTAAGAATCGTGATGGAACAATATTAACAGATAAACGACAAATATTCGATGCATTCTTAAATTTTTTCACTAATGTTGGAGAAAATTTTGCATCCAGTATTAAAAAAAAGGCTTCGAACGAAAAGTTCTCAAAAACCCAACTTCGCAATTCATTCTTTTTAGAAAGCGTTAGTCCCATTGAAGTACAAGAAGTTGTCCTATCACTTAAAACAAAAAAAAGTCCTGGTGTAGATGGTATCAAAGCTGACCATTTAAAAATAATAGCCTACGACTTAGCCGAACCACTTTCTTACTTCATTAATTGGTGTTTCCAATCTGGAATTTGTCCTGATGCATTTAAAACAACTGTTATTACTCCTGTTTATAAAAGCGGTGACAGAATGGAAACATCAAATTATAGGCCCATAAATTTTCGAAAAATTACTACAAAAAAGGATATTACAATTTTTGGACAAAAACAAAGTTATATGTTCTGACCAATATGGATTTAGAAAAGGGAAATCTACTACAGATGCTATTTTGGCTGCAATGGATGAAATTAACTCTAATGTCAACAAAAAGATACCTACTATTGGTATCTTTGTTGATCTAAAAAATGCCTTTGATACGGTTAACCATGTCGAGCTTCTGAAAGTTATGGAAAGATTGGGATTTAGGGGAGCGTCACAAATTCTTTCAAAAAATTACCTTTCAAGTCGGGCACAGACTGTCAAAATGACTAACACTTACAGTAAAAAAATGTACATCAAGTGTGGTGTGCCTCAACGTATAGTACTAGGCCCACTATTATTTAGTCTCTACTTAAATGACTTATTCAAAATTAACAGTTCTGGAAAGATTATATGTTTTGCAGATGACACCCTCGTATTATATAAAGCTGATGACTGGAGCACACTGAAGCAAATAGCTAAAAAGGATTTTATAAGGATCATTGCCAGGTTTGATACTAAAATTTTAACAGCTAACTTCAAAAAAACAAAATTTATAGCATTTACATCCTATTCAAAATTTTTACCTACCTTCGAACAAATTTCCGTTAATTATCATGGCCAAAAGACCAAAATCGATAGAGTTAACACTTTAAAATATCTTGGAATATTTATGGACTCACATCTAAGGTGGGATAACCATATTAAATATGTTATCAAAAAAATTAGAAATGTTGCCTATAAACTCAAAATGCTTGCTAACATTCTCACAGAAAGTTATCTGCGAATCCTATACCATGCCTTAGTTGAAACCCATATAATATACGGCATCACAGCTTGGGGTGCCGCCTGCAAGACATATATTTCTGACCTGAATATGGTACAAAAAACTGTTTTGAAAGCAATTTTCCATAAGCCAAGATTATATCCAACGAACAACTTATATCAAGAAACAGGGATACTCGATACAAGACAACTTTATTTCCTACATGCCACCACCTTATACCATAAGTATTGTAATAAAAAGAAAAAATCCTATAAACACGAGCATAACACACGATTTCGAATAGGCTCGTCTAATATCCAAAGATTACACAAAACATTATTCAAAAAATCATTTAAATTCTTAGCAGCTAAAATATATAATGTAGTACCAAACGAAATAAAAATACTTAATTTTGGAAAAAAATTAGAAGAAAATTGAAAGACTGGGTTAGTACTGTGCAGCGAATGACTACACACAGGCGATGCCTTTTGTGGTTTTTTCATATTTATTGTATTTTGGCGAATAATTATTATTATTATTATTATTATTATTATTATTATATGGTCATCGAACCGTATTTTTTTGAAGACGATAATGTTGCGGTAACTGTCAATGGTGAGCGTTATCGAGCCATGATAACGATTTTTTTTAGGCTAATTGTTTGTGAAAATGACATAGACGATTAGTGGTTCCAGCAGGACTGCGCCACATGCCACACTACTCAAGCAATAATCAATTTATTGCGACCATTGTTCCCTTTACGACAGATATCGAAAAATGGCGATTTTGACTGGTCACCGAGATTACCTGATTTGACGCCACCAGATTTTTATTTGTGGGACTATTTGAATTCCAAGGTATACGCTAACAAGCCAAGGACTCTAGCTGCCCTCAAGTACAATATTCGTCAATAAATTGTCGCCGTATCCGCCGAAACATTGGCCAACGATGGAGAACGCCGAAAAAAGGGCACATTTGGCTATCGAGGCCAGAGGCGGCCATTTGCGCGATATCATTTTTGAAAAGTAATTACAACAAATCTCCTTGGATCAAAATGAAAGACTTTTCAAATCAACAACAAAAATATCTTTTTAATTAAACAAATGCTTCCACTTTAAATGGCCTACCGTGTATCTTGTCACGTGACAAAATCACGTAGCCTTTTTATAATATTTTGATCACTAACTAGTAATTTGAATTTCTCTTTATTGATTAAAGAGTACCGATTCCCAGGCCAAACCGTTTTTAATGATTTTATTTTGGCAAATTTCATAGTTTATTGATTGTATAATTTGACACGTATTATATCTTTCCTTCTCAGCGATTCAGTATTGTATTGAAATCTTTTGAACACTAATGTTATAGTATTATTAACGACAATCTCAGAAATTTCATCATGAAATATTGTTGATCCCTCGTAGAGAGTTGGTTCTGCCTACAGTCTGTCCATTGGCAAACAGCGCGCCATCTTGAGATTTCTACACGTACTAGCCATATAAGGTTATTAGCTTTCCTAACAAGATAACTTCTGTTAAAAGTTGATTTACGATCAAGATACCTTGTTTTATCGGTTACGTCTGCAGACGAGTCCAGCGCCATTTTGATTTTGCCTTCCGTTATGGTTTTGATTGTAAGTGTGTCGTTAGGTTGGTAATAGTTCCCAGATTCTGGGATTTTAGACTCCCAAACACCGGTTTATGGAGTAGTACCCTTTTATTTTGTACCTTACGTTTAGCTGGTTTGGTTTGGGTGCTACCCGTCCACTTTTCAATGGGATTTTAACATTCAGCGGTATGTTCTCTTTTGTGTATTATTGGACTACGTTCATTAATGCATGTCCTGAAAAAGTTTGTTCAATATCTGCTTCTTTTTAGTGGAAATACATTGCGGAGGGCCACCATTCACACTCCTCCAGCTTTGTTTTGTATCTGCCTTGTGGCTGTTTCGCAGCCGATTTTGTTGGAAATCATCCCTTCCTTCTTCACTTACGAAATAAAAGAATTGTAACATGTGACATTTTTCTGAAGTATTAATAATAAAAATGATAAATACGTTATTTCTACATGTTACAAGCAAGAGCAGCAATGATATTCGCTAACTCAGATCTTCTATTATTATTATTGACCACCTCCTCTTCTGCAGGATACGCAAGTGGGATATCTTCTAATTGGAGCTCCATTGAATCTAGCTCATCTTTTAAATATTTTGCTACATTGTGTAATATACAACAGCGTATGACAAATTTTGGAACTTTTTCTATGGATACCCGCACTTTATATTGTAGCATTGGAAATCGTTCTTTTAGTTGACCAAAACATCTTTCAATTATTACACGTTCCTTTGTTAATAAATTATTATAAGAACGTTCGTGTAGTGTATTCGGATTTCTAAAAGGTACCATTAGCCACGGTGCTAAGAGTAGTGCTTGCAACCTCTGAAAATTGTTCATCGCAATATTTGAAATTTCTGAATTGCTCCAAATTCGTGAATCGTGAACAGATCCTGGCAATGAAGCATCTACACTTGTAAACCACTCATCTGAATTGCACGTGGCTTGTACATTAATGCTGTGATATCCTTTGCGGTTAATATATTCATCGCTGTGAATAGGTGGCTTTTTTATTTTTATGTGGGTACAGTCTATAACGCCCAATGCACAAGGAAAAGAATATTTTGATTGCCATTCTTGTTTCGCTTCTATTATGTCGGCAGCAGTTTGAGGAAATTTTATGCACAGTCCGCATTTTTCTATTATCTTCTCAATAACTAACCGTCACTACTTTTGAGACAGAACTTTGATGAACACCAACATCTTCTCCTACTCCTGATTGGAAACCCGGATCACCAAAGTATCTCAAAAATATTTTAATTATATCAATATTACATATAGCACCACCCCTTCTTCCTCCAGATTCTGTACCCAAAAAGTGATTTGATATCCATTCTACGTTTTCTCTAGTAACACGATCACAGGTACGTCTCCTAGACTTGTAATATTTCTTACTCGTAGAACGCAAATTAAGAATGAACTCAGCCATAGATGTACCATAGTCAAACTGAAGTCTGCTACATATCAGACTCCAAAATTATGGAGTACATTCTCATTCCCATTATACATAAGAGTATCTACTCAACTGGAGCATTAGCTCCCTATTTTTATTCATATCACATGGAGTATTTGCTCCAAGTTCTTGAGAACATACTAAATGCTCATTTTTATTCATAGGACCCACTGTTTTTTATGTTCCTACTGTTATTTGTATTGTACTTCATTTTATCTATATTTTAATCTTTATACACCGACTTATCCAATGTCTTCAATATGGATCCAACTGGATCAATAAATGAATCTGAATCTGAAATATCACTTTCGATAAATGCCAGTAGGTAAGCTTGACAAAAAATTCTGTTACTCGTAATTTTTATTTTAGAAGCAATGTTTTCGAGTTCGAAGATGTCCAAATTATCACTAATTTCGCGACTTTGACAGGGGTAGAATTATTGCGTATCAAGATGTTGGTTTGTCCTATGGTGAAACTGACCGGCGCGTTAATTGTACTGCAACGACGATAAGGCGTGTGTATGGTGTGTGGATAGAAGAAGGTAGAGGAACACGTAGAAGGCCAACTGGTCCACTGAGGCGTACCACAGAGCGTCAGACAACTAGTCTTACGAGACCGTTTTGCTACTACACGCTAGGTCGCTGACCAATTGTTTGGAGAAGAAGGTAGTCCTGTTGCTGCGTACACTCTATCACCGGATTCGAGCCTGTAATCCTTTTTCATACCGTCCTCGGTTAGTGCTTTCTCTAACTGCGGGCCACTGTCGTAAACGGTTGAACTGGAGCAGATAAGCCAACATTGGCATAATGTTATCTTCAGCGACGAATCGCTCTTGAGAGGCATGTACACAGGACTGTGGGAGTAATGGTTCGGGGGCTATTGTTGATGGTACTCAACTGCCATATCTAACGAGCCGTCCACACGTCCATTTTTAGGAAGACAACGCATCGTCGTCTATGGACTTTCTTCAAGAATCAGGCGTTATTCTTTTGCCGCGACCGCCCCGTTCACCGGATCTAAAGCACATCGAGCATGTGTGGGATATGATGAGCTAATCGACGAAGTTCCAGTTGGTTGGAATGAGGTGCCGCTACCAGACATCGATCATCTCATTTTGTCGATGCCTAGTCGTATACAGGAGTGTATTCAGCTGTGGGGTCGCCCAACACATTATTAATTTCTTTCTTATTACTTGTCAATAAAATTTCGTAAGAAAGTGATTGTTCCATTCTTGGTGTAAGCCTACCTCATTGCCAAAAAATCAACTTGAAGAAATTGTTTTTTCTGGGTGAAACACTTCCAATGTATATCTTTATCACTCAAGTTTTAAGGGACGCATGAATTATGTCTAAAATAGGTGCATAGAATTACCGGGGTTGGAGACTGCTGGTACCAAAAAAATTGCATATAGCCTCTCCCACCCCTTCAACCCCAACAGCCAATATTTAACCCGTGAAAAATTTTTCTCAGAAGGATCGGCTGTAACAACAAATGAAGTTTGAGTCTTATTTTTGTTTTCTGACTGTAGGTCCGCCTACTTTCAAAAAGTATTTATAAATCTTTTCCATCCTTGGCGTAGTAGTAACCTTGTGTGAAAATTTAATCCAAGTCCGAGCAACACTGAATGGCAAGTTATAGGCAATCCAATTTTCAGCGGACAGACACACCGACCGACAGACAAACAGACTGACGAAAATGAGTTACATGGTTTTACGGGGTTTCTCACTTACTAGCAAATATAGCGAGTTGCAACTTACGCAACACTGGGCTACCCTTTTGTGAAAACAGAGATGACATAAACAAAATTTTCATAGCCCGCATCGGGTCTGAGATACAGGGCGAAATTGAAAATGTCGCATTTTGATACCCCCTCGTATCTCCGTTATTGTTTAACACACCGTAAAAACTGGCACTTATACAATTTTTCACGTAGGATCCAGTGCCGTAGTCAGATTTTTTCTATGAATTGTCAATTTATAGCTATAAATCAAACTTAGGTTAAAATATAACATAATAATATAACATAAAGGCTTACAAATACAGGGAGGCGCATCGAAAACGAAACAGGCGCATTTACTGGCAGCTCGGTTTTTTTTTTGAAAAAAAGCTCGAACCCGTCGATTTTGTTTTTGAGCGGGACACAAGCTTGGCAAAAAATCACGTTAACACGTGCAGCCCGCTGGGCGGGGGTGACACCAACCCTAAAATCTTAAAAGGAAAGGGGGGTCGAGTGATACCTTAATTTAAAGGTCTTTCAATTCCCTTTATAATGATGTAAAATACATGAGCTTCAGTTCAGTAGTTTTGAAGATTTATTGATTTAAAGCTTAAAGTAGACTTTAATAGGTACATCAGATTAGTCTGTACTACTTTCAGAAGAAATTTGTCTAAAAGAATTTACTTGATAAGTAAATGCTCTTCTTCACTACGCCTATGATTTGTTTATTATTTTGTTGTTGAAAATAGCTATTGGAGCGTTTTTTGTGGCAAAAAAGTTATTTCTTGAAGAAAGATGAGGAAATATCTCGTACTTATTTTAGATAGGAATTTAGTACATACTTTGTGATTGATTTGACCAAACTTTGTTGCTAAAATAACTTGTAACGCTTTATTCCATAAATTAACCATGGTATATTCCACAGCAGAAAGAGTTGAAATTATCGAAATATTTTTCGGAAATAGTCAGTGCGCTAATAGAACATCAGAAATATTTAATGAGCGAGATGAGGACATGTGTTCTAGAACTTGTAGCTAAATTTCGGGAAACTGGGTCAGTCGCCAATTAAAAATGCAACATTGAAAATCCCATAAGGAACGAAGCAATAGAAGTGGGGGTTTTAGGGCAAGTTTATGTAGATCCTACGTTAAGTACCCGCAAATTGGAGACTGTGCGTGGTGTTACTCGACGTACTGTCCAACGGATTCTAAAGGTTCATAGCTTTCATCCGTTAAAATTCACCTGGTACAAGAACTTAATGAAGACTATTTTGATCGGCGATTACAATTTAGTGAAGATATGAGTGAACGAATTATAAACGATGAACATTTTCTATTCAACACTTGCTTCTCCGACGAATGTTCCTTTTTCTTAAATGGCGTATTAAATTGTCGTAACTGCCGATATTGGTCCGATTCTAATCCCAGAACTTATCATGAGGTTCATACACAGCAGACACAAAAATTAAATATTTGGGCTGGTATTTTTGGCGATCATTTAGTTTTTTTTTTTTGTTTACCTGGAAATTCGACTGGTGAAATGTATTTGGAATTACCGGAAGATGCCATAGATCCTGCATTAACAGCCATAATTGAAAATCAGAATGATCGGCGGTACATTGCGAATAGGTTGATGTTCCAACAGGATGGTGACCCAGCACATTACGCATTACGTGTTCGACAATATTTAGATCAGACGTTTCCAGATCGAAGGATTGGTAGAAGAGGTGCCATTGAATGGCCTCTAAGATCCCCATTTAAAAAGCAAAATCTATGCTACTCAGCCAACATCATTAGAAGACCTGCGACAAAGAATTATGAATGAGTGCCTTCAAATTACTCCTGAAATACTGCAAAATGTGCGGCAACGTTTTGAGCAAAATCTCTATTATTGCATGGAGAGTCCATTTGCCATTTGCAACATTTACTTGCCTAACGGTTATTTTTTGGCAAACTTGTGTCCCCCTCGAAAACAAAATCGACGGGTCTGAGCATTTTTCAAAAAAAACTGAGCTTCCAGTAAATGAGTCTGTTTCGTTTGCAATGCGCCACCCTGTATATATAACACATGATATAAATTTTAAATAATCAATCTAAAATTCATAATTTCAGAAAATGTGTCCCTATACGATACCCTTGGTACGTATTGTATAATTATTATTAGTAGGCCGTAATTAGCAGAGCAATGGAATGATTATTTGCTGAGCCGCTGTCAAAACCTGTCGGCTGGAAAATTTATATTTTCTGTGTAATATTAGATTTTTAGGATGGCTGAAAATGAAAATTATCAACATTTTGAACACGCTGCTTTATACAGAGCAATGAAAGCTCCTGTGGAGCTTTCCAGCTATATTTCAATGGGTTTGTTTAAATATTTATACCTTTTGACGTATGTGGATTTATTTTCATTAATACGAGGGGCACGCTGCATATTTTGAGATGCGCATGAACAATACTAGTTAAAACCAGTAACAGTGGACTATTAGAAAGAGCAGTCCTTTATTAGTAAGTCTCCGCATTCAGTCCATTTGCAAGCATCTTACAGAGCAAGTGGTGCAAACAACAAAACGAAACATGGAGTTGTAACGAGAAAGTTATCGTGCTATGATTTACTATGACTTTAAAGTCAGTTTAACGAACATCAATGTATCGAAAGGTTACAACAGGCATTTGGTAATGAAGCTCCGTCGAGGGCAAGTGTGTTTCGCTGGTATACCGACTTTAAAGGAAGGCGTGTTTCATTGGCTGATGAAGAACGTAGTGGTATGCCATGCTCAGAAAAGATTGCAAAAGCTCAGCAACTAATTGGAGAAGATTCCTGCTGCACATATCCCACTATACATACTACTCATCACTTTGCACGATCATCTTCATTTAAAAAAGTTTTTGCGTGCAATCCTGCATCACGGTAATGCCTCTATCCACACTGCCCAACTAACTGTAGACCTTTACTCCAGCGCCACATCAAAATGTTGGAACATCCACCTTATTCGCCAGAGTTGGTAATGACTTTTGGCCCTTCAACAATTTGGAAAAAATTGCGTGATCGAAAATTTTCGAAATCAAGCAGTTAATCAGTTTGTTGAAGGCATTCCAAAAACTGACTGGTTAGAAGCATTTCATTTGTTAAAGGTCAGGCTACAGAAATACATTGATGCTGGAGGAGAATGCTTTGAACATAATTAAACTAGCTGTCGAAAAATAGCTTTTGGTTTTCGTGTATCTCAAAGTATATAGCGTAGCCGCCCTTGTATTAGTTTAATTTATAGAGATCCAGAGAGAATGCAACCAAATTAAGAAAAATTTAGTACAATATCGGGCATTTGTCTGGACCGGACCAAAAGCGTATAATGAGGAAAATCGGGATACACAGAAAGACAACGTTTTGGCATGTGTAGAGGCAACGCTTTCACAATCATGTAGAGCGGGAAGTTAATGTTGCCAAGACTCAGGTTCAAAGAATATTGGCCAAATAAAAAATAAGACCATACAAGATTAAAATCGTACACAATTTGCATCCAAGGGATGCAGATCGGCGTTTACTGTTTTACACCTGGTATTTGGAACAAATTCCTATGGATAACAACCTTGCCTGATCTACGTATATAATATGGCCCGACAAGGCATACTTCTCCAGAACAGGTTTTTCTAATAGACATTTTACCTGGTCCCAAGAAAATCACCATGTGACATTCGGAAGAAAGTAACAGGGTCGATTTCGATTTAGCGTAGCTTGTTTTATTTTGGGGGGCAAATACAATATACAGTGTGTAAACGTTTGGTAGTCATTACTGAAATGGGCAATAGAGGGAGAGGGGTCAAAACAAGTCAAAAGGTTCATATGACCCATGATCCAAAAGCCAATAGATTTTTGTCAAAATGGCTTTATAGTTTACAACTTTAAGTGCTTTATATCGACCACAATCACCACAATCTTACTATTTTTTATAATCTAATCTAAAACGATTTAAAAAAAGGGTAATTAACAAACAAATGGCATTCAGTTTTTCTAAGTTAAGCCAAAATTTGTAGTCAGTAAGTTTCATTAAATTACATATTTGAAACACACATTGCAACAGCGCGTCGGTCATCATCACTCTTATCGAACCATAGATAAATTACTTTATCGTTTTGTCGAGCGGAGCATCGGGCGTGTTGTTTTGTGTTTGTTCGCGTAGTCAGTAAGCAAGTTTAATTAAATTAAATATTTAAAACACACATGACAACAGCGCGTCAGCGTTTCATCACTCTGATCGAACCGGCATCGATTGCGAACGGTAATAGTGGTTAGTTATCGGGCATCAGGCGTGTTTTGTTTTCGTTCGCGTACGCCGTTGTGTTTATTTACAATGTTCTCGAATCAAGAGTTAGCCGACATGTTGTTAGTTTACGGTGAAGCTCGTCAGAATTCAAATCTTGTGCTCAAATTTATCGCGACAGATTTCGCCAACGGGTGCACCCAGATAGAAGGACATTTGTGCAAGTGCACCAAAGACTTCGAGAGGAAGTGCTCAGCCCACTAATATTCGCACTTGTGAAAGACAGGTTCCTGTAGAGCAGGAGGAACAAATTTTAAACATCGTGGAAATCAATGCAGATATCAGCACTCGGGAATTAGGCCGCTGAGTAGGGCTATCGCATACCATAGTCCATAGAATCCTACGGGAAAATTTACTTTATCCCCACCATGTACAACAAGTGCAATTTTTTGAGATCTTCTTTACACCGACACAGCCGCGCAAGCAGGAGCTTTGAACTGCCTAAGGTTAGTAGAAATGGGAAAAGCTTCCTCTTGTAGATTGTTCGACAATCTCGATAATTTCGGGACAAAGGAGCTGTCTTATCGGCCAGTTCAGAAGGTACGAAGTTCGACACGGTTAGCAGGGTAGCGGTAGGAGGGAGCTAGATCGTCAACGGCCCGCCGCTGCGAAAGGGTCCTGAGACTGCCTGTTAGAAAAGAGTCATCGATTAGCCGGACAGCCCTCCTCTGGACACCGTCGAGCATACACAATATAGTTCTGGTGGCAGCACCCCAAACGTGTGAGCAGTACTCGAGGGTGGGCCTTAACTGAGCTTGTAAAGGGTAAGAAGGTCCTGCGGAGAAAAGTACTTCTTAGCCCTAAACAAATAGCCTATCTTTTTCCCAGCAGCTGCCGCTGTTGACGAGATGTGTTTGTGCCAGATCAAGTCCTGGGTGATCTGAACTCCGACCAGCCGAAATGACCGGCTCCTACAGGTATTAAAAATGTTATTCCTGTGTTACTAGACAACGACCCTTTAGCTTATTTTAACATTTCCAACATAATGGTGCGCTCGCCCACAATGGCCGAATTGTTCAAACTTTTCTGGACAATAATTTTCTGCCAAGCAGATTGGTACTAATGACTAACTAGATGGCCGCCGCTGTCGCCCGACCTATCCGTTCTACTATAGACCTTTTTCTGTGAGGCTGTTTGAGGAATAAGTCTTGTAGTATACGTCATCGGACAGTAGATGAAATAACAAGAGTATTCCATACTTATTTTAAATGCATTAAACAGAATAACCACCTTAAATTGCTTCTAGGAGATGGCAACCATTTTGAGCAATTCCTAAAATGTAAAAGTCTATTAAGGGGTTAATATCAAGGTTAAGTTTATGTCAATATTGAGATGAAATGTTACAAGCTTGGTTTGTTTTTATTTTCTGTTAGTGTATAAAATTGTCTATAGCTTCCTTAGATTTAGCTTTTTAAAAATGTATGTGTCTGTAATATGCAATAACAAATAATATGTCTATGACAAAGTCAAGACCTACTAATACTATATTAATACAGGCTACACTATGATAATACGTATATGGACATTTTGTGAAATTTGAAGTTCCGATTTATTATTTAAAATACATATCATGTGTTATATATTTCTGTAAAGCTGATGAAATTTTCCACCAAAGTAAAAATGATATAATGCTATATCATTAAAAAGGGGCCAGTTTTTAAGCTCTGAGATATCTAAAAGGATAACGGAGATATGAAGTTGATCCCAAAAAGCAATATTTTCAATTTTGCCCTACATCACAAAAACTAAGGGGACTACGAAAATTTCATTTATACCATCTGCCTTTTCAAAAAATAAGTAGCACTGTATTGCGAAAGCCGCAACTCTCTATCTTTACAAGTCAGCGAGATACTCCGTAGTATCATCGAAAATGGGACACCCTGTATATGCTGTATAACATCCAAACAGCCTAATATCTCAGTGTAGTAGGAAGTGAAAAGTGATAATGGTTGAGTCAGAAATGTATGATAATCTTAGAGTGATCATAGATATAAACAATCTATTAAGGCGGCTCCGACGCAGTGAGTTTCAAGCCATTTACAAGGGTTCAGCTGCTTCAAAACTGACACTCCACTTTTCAATATTTTTGAATGAAATTCGTACAGTATGTTGAGAAGATAATTGCACAGGGTGCTATAAGATCACTTTTTGAAATTTTGTTTCTGTACAAGTTTTATGATGGGTTGAAGTGCGTACTTTTTCTACCTAGTGAAAAAAATGAAAAAGTGGCTCTATAGCACCTTGTGAGGTTTTGTTTTGAGCACTCTGTGAAAATTTCATCCAAAAATATCAAAAAATAAAGCGTCAATTTCGAAGCGCGCAAACCTCTACCAATCATATTTTAGACGAATTTTGTCTACTGTTTCGTACTGCCAAACCAAGCGTTGCGGCGGAATGTACGGACTAAGAAAGTACGTATTTAGATAAGTTGGTGGCCCTATTTCATACAATATCGCGTAGATAAGTGTTTCTGCAAATAGGTACTCATAATCGCGATCGCTGATACTCCTCGATATTAAAGCCGTTTTACTTCCCACGTCATTGGCGAGGAGTGTTGTAATCGCGAAAAATTTCTAAAATGAGATGTTATGTTTTTTTAAGTCATATGACATCTACATCACGAAAAACTGTATCACTCATCATCAACGTGGAAATCACCGCTCGGATTTTTATGAAATTTCCCCACGCGGTTACTAGTATGCCAAAGCTTTGTAGTTTTAGTCCAGTGGCAACGGTGCGTTTTTGACGCTTCAGGGGTTCCTAATCATTGACATAAAAAAATTGTACTGCCTAAAAAAGGGGGGTTGAAATCAGTGAAACACGTTCTATTACTACACTGATCGCAGTGATTACAGGAAATTTAAATATCGAAAATCCGACGAATAATGTGACCACGATTTCAAAAAATCGGTACCTGCTCTATAGGTTTGACACCAATCTGCAACTACTGACAGTAGGGAAGAATAAATTCGGATATTACTCCATTCAAGTACCTGTATAGGGGAATTAAGCGTGGAATTTTAAAACTATTGATATGTCAAGGAAATATGTTTTTGAGAACGATCATTTTCATCATTTTCATTTTCATTTGAGTTTCATAACCCATTTCGCTGTTACCTTTTGTTTCTGCAGTTTGTGGTGTTTTTCTGGATATAAAAGCCATAATTGACAGGAGTGCTATCAGAGCTTTTTACAAAGTTTTGTCTTTGCGCAAGAATTATGGTGGGTTGAAATGCTCACTATTTGTGCTCAACTTCTTGATATTTTAAAAAGATCTTAGTGGATAAAATCAAAAAAGTGGATCGCTGGCACCCTGTGAACTTTGTTTTTAGCACGCTGCAAGAGTTTCATTTGGAAATAATAAAAAGTAAGCTGTGAAGTGCAAATCGATTTTTGGGCGAGATTCATCTACTGTTTCGTCATGCCAGTCCAAGCGACGCGACGGTGCGTTCCGACTAAGAAAAAATGTATTCAAATAATTTTATATCTTTGCTAAAATAAATTCAAGAACTCAAATTCTAATTCGTTTATTCATGTCAATAAACACAATTATGTTTACAAGGGTCGTGTGGTAGATGGTAACGACGAGGGTCATAAAAATGTCTTATGCTGTCAAAATAAGAGGAAACAGTTAGGTAGTTTTTGCAAAGCAAGGTAGGTTTATACCTGGATTAAGTACATGTCTTGTCTACTGTCTTAGGTAGATGGAGGTGATGCTGCCAGAAATGGATGTGTGCGATCAATAAACAAACCACAAGATTGAACTGCCGTGTCCAATGATTTTTGTATTGCCTTACTAGAAAACTCTGTTGGGTATATGATGGAGTTTACTAGAACTTTACAGCTTGTCGTCTGTTTTCTTCTACAAATTTCATCAAATCGAGACGCTGTCAACCTTATCCTCCGATGAAGACACCACAAAATCTCATCGTCACTTTTTCTAAGTTTCCCTAAAAATTCTTGTTTAGCAAAATCCAAATCAATATCGTTCATGACAGATTTTTGACAGAATTCGCCATAAAACTATTATATATTTTCTTTGGAATTGCCATCCGAATTGTTAGTTATTTTTATATCAATTTTTTTTGGTCTGAGTTTCTTTCCACGATTGTTGCATTTGAGTATTTGTTCCATCTTAGTGATAAGCGAGGTTGGGCTAAGCTTAGAACGCAAATGTATTTGGACCACATAGGCAGGCCGCTCGGTATTGTGGCTGACTACAGCTGCAGCATATCTACCATGGTATGACCTCTTCTTGCAATAATTTACTCGCTTACCCCAATGTATTTTGCGATTATAGGGTTGAACTGCTCCACACTATTGTTGTCCTCATCATGAATTAAACTAACTGAATTCGTAATTAAAATTGTGGCATATGACCTTTTATTGTCCATTATCAACCTTGATAAAAAATTCATTCAAGAACAATCACACCAACAAGAGTACAATACAACAATTCAACAACACAATTTCGACAAACAGTAACAAGGGTAGAACAATACTAAATGATCACTAGCTGAGTACCAAAATAGGAAACGATTTACAGTCTAGATCGCTAATCGAAATGCGACTCTGTTATTATAAAAATTTACTTCGGTAGGCACCCGCAGTCATCCTTTCCTCTTTTAAAGTAGCGCCGACCACCGTCTAAGACCAGCTCACAATCGTTTCCTTTTCACCCCCCGTTACCTCAGCAGATGGTGCTTGTGATTGTAGGAGCCATGATAGTCTGTCTGGTTTCTGGGTGACCTGGTCGACAGAACAACAAACTGACTGACGTACTTTGGCACAAAGGTAAAGGTCATGGTCTTGACAAACAATGGCGAATAGAAGTATAATCAAACTGATAATACTATGCCACCGGGTGCCGATAGTGAAAACCATTGCCTAGCAATGAATAAATACGAGCAGTTCTCGTGAGACGTGTATATGCTCAATCCACAGTAGTCACTTTATGGCCCTGGAGCGTAAAAAAAACCGGCGGGCAGAAAAGTAGGACTGGACCCCCTATGCGGTACACTCTATTCGGACTATAGCTTCATGGTTGCTATAGTCTGCCACTTTTGTTATAATTTTAATTCTCTCTATTTCGTCTATGTCGTGACGATATCGTCAAATTTTATGAAATGGTCGCATTTAATAGAATGTATCATTGTCTATTGGCCAGATCACGATGTGGGTTAACCAGATGAATAATAACAAATCGTCCGACGAAGTGGTCGATCAATCACGTGGGTACTTCACAGAGTCGTCAAACATGTTTGATTAAATCGTAGAATATTTACACTAATCAGCGATAGAGGCGCAGGCAGCGCTTCGTTTACATTTCAGCATGGCCGTCATCAATAACGTCGTTTTTCGTAATGAACATTCTAACAACTGGTTATCAAATGAGGGAGAAAGTTAGACTAAGGGTCGATTTCACCAAGGTTGTCAAATCAACAGTCGGTTATTCTCCACCTATAGGGTAACCATCCGTCAAATACAGCGAATGAGCTTCTAGTTCCAATCAACAAATTTTAGCAACCAATAGCTATGAAATGTTGAAAACAAAATATTGTCAAAGTATAAGATGACAGCTTGTCATTAAAACATCATCAGCTTATTGAGTATTAAGAAATTACATATAATTCAGTCAAAATTTAAAGAAATGTTTGATTTTTGAATTAAATTCATGTTTTAATTGCTATTGTTTTATTCATGTTTATTTTATTTTCTTCAATAATTGATATGCGCTTTTACTGATTCAGCTGGGTGTTTTGTCCTATGGACCTCTTGCAGATAGCCATTAAGCACCTACTTGATGACAGGCTCTACCAAAAGATATTGCTCGTTTCCAAACATTCATTCATTTACTTGCCGTTCATCAGAACCATTATGGCACCTTAGATTGATATTCCCACAAAACCATTCATGTTTTTTAATATCTATACATATATGAAGTTGAATATTTTTCGTTGCTCAACTGAACAAACATCCACACTATATTCACAGCGATTAAGAAATTCCCAAATATATGCCTTAAAGCTACCAGCAAACCTAAAACCTGCAAAAAACTACGAAATTGGCCATATTTTTCTTTTTTCACGAGTACACGTTCTAGGTTATATTTATATTAGACATTATTTGAATACAGCTGATTGCATTGCACTCATCGACTGACACATGTGTGGGATCTGTCAACCCTTGATCCCAGTCACAAAACATATACTCTGAAGACGGTTTAATTCCATGCTATTCAATGACAACACGGTGACTTGTGTGGTTGTCAGCGGCCATTTTGTGAGGGTGCGACATGGTTGCCAGATTGTGCATTAATATCCCGTTTCACCGCCCTGGTCCCAGTGGAGTAAGCTCCCCCAACTGTTGAAATATACTCTACTATGCTTTATAAGAGTATTCGTGGAATTTTTCCCAAAATCGTTGCACAACACTGGGAAATGCAAATGAAAATTTAAAATTATTTCCACGACGCCGCAAAATAGCTCCGTCGGTACCTCGGGTGATACATCTTGACAGTAAGGATGTTCGATAGGATCCTATATTTAGAAGTATCAATACATTTCACGAGTATCGTCATCTTTCGATCCGGACTGTGTCAGAAAGAGTGACTGCCATTTGGCTGCGACATTACCCTGCCAAATCAGACATAACTTTCATCATTTTCAAAGAAATTGTGCAAAATCGTCAAACCTGTGAAGTTAGCGAGTTTCACTTCATACGTTGTTACCAGACATATCCAAATCGTCAGTTGCTGCCGTGATATTCATCCCGACCACTGCATCCCCACGGCTAGGCGACCTGTATGTTAAATTTGTATTGATAGGGCAGCGGGCTGTGCTATAAATCATATGTCACAGTTTTTGTGCACTGATTGCAACGGTTAGATGATACCAAAAATATTTTCATAAATAAGAGATCTTTGCTATTTCGGATCGAACAATCCACCAAGGATGCTTATAATCATGATACCTAGAAATGTACATGAAAAATCCTCCGTATGTCAGTATATAAGAGCTTTCTTATATTTGTTCATCAATTCGATGATACAATACATCTGCTAAAAATGATCATAATCAGGATAGTAAACTATGACGAAGGTCCACTGTATGTAAGAATTTTGAGATACTTCATTTGCAATTTGGCAACAGACCATGACGGTGTTCACATTTTTCAAATATTCTTCAAGAAGTTATCAGTCTAGCTCCAACTATCATAAGTGCTATGTTTGTATTCCTACTTTAAATTCAAAACCAGCAAATGTAAAAGATTCATGTTGCACCCTTCACCACGGGACGTGATCGTCGTTAGACTTGGCAACCCTGCGAATGACAGATAGACAAACCCACCAGTGAAAAAGGCAGTCAAACAATAAACATTAATAGTTTTTATGATTTTTGGACTTAAAAGACATAATTTTTGTGAAACATTTTTCATAATTTTTTGTCTATGTCCATAGCAATTGCGTTATCTGTATTTTAGCATGGAGAGGACCATGTTTTTATTGCTTTTTTGGATTGGATGGAATGTATTTTATATTCTATTTTCTTGCAAAATACAGACAAATCCACATTATTAAACAGGTATGTATTGATAACAGTATATTGAACTTTTAGAGATTGTCATGCATTAACAAACGTCCAAATCTGCTGCCAAATTTAACAGCTAGAAAATCGACCTATTATTTGCCGCATTCCCATTGGCTTTTGGGGATAACTGATTGTTAAATGTAAATTTATAACCCAAATCAAAATACATGAAGGTTGACCTGTTTTCTCTGTACAAAACCATCATGTTGGAATCAAGAAGTGGTCTTGTTTACAATACAGTCGAATTTTCACGACTTTATTCAGTATTTTAATAGAAATCACTGATATTCTGAGACCTTTGACAGCTTCTGTCAAATTGCATCTCGATAAGATATTTTCCCATTGGTCCGTAATATTAATGTTGGTGAAATTGGGCCTGAAAGGCTTTACGAAACCAAATTAATTGAGGTATCGACTACTATCCAGGTCAAGGAAGTACCGGTCAAAACGCCAAAAAGTCGTGGGGTTCGCAACGTGTTTCACAGGTTAGTACTCACTCTTAAATTACATTATCATTCATGTATTTGAAGTCAAAATTGCTAGCCAGCTAAAATATTGGGTTTTGTTTGTTGAACTACTATGTAAAACTGATCGTATTTCATTTGTAGATTATATGTCAAACTAAGCAGAGTAGCTCGATCATACGAGGTAATAACTTGGTTTGTGATATCTAATGTACAATAATAATAAAAATTTATTTTAGGTGTTTTGTGCAATGTACTATAATTATCTTATTTTAATTTCCTACAGTGCTAGTTTTAATAATAATAATAATAATAATAATTTTTATTGGAATGTTTATACATAAAAATATAAAAACGACAACATTCCAAAAGGAAAGAGGATTGGCAGGGCCATTTTTCACCTCCCCCTAAAAAGTTAACTTCATGAGCGTTTTTTAACATCAACATAATTCACAACATATATTATGCACAACACAGTATATAATACGATATAGTCTGAGTGTTAATGGAGGGTAGTGTAGCAAGCGTCATAAATTTAATTTGTGGATTCAAATCTTTGCAGCTGTAGTAGTACTTTTTCCATCTCATTTCTGAAGTTTTGGATGGAAGGTGCTTCAAAAAGTTCTAAATGATCGTTTAGTAGATATGGTGCCGTGTAAGTAAAACATTTTTTGAATTTAGATGTTGTATGAACTGAAATATTGAAGTATTCATTGTTGCGTAAGGAAACTTTACGGAGTGAACATCTCTTCTCTAAAGCAATAAACAGATATCTGGGTAATTTATATTTTAAAACTTTATATAGTAGAGTTCCATACTGAAGTAATACACGATACTTGAATTCTAAAAGATTTTCTCTCACATAATATCCAGTAATATGTTCTTGTATATGTATATCTTTGAAACAGAATCTCATGCAGCAGTTTTGTAATACTTGAATTTTGTGCTTCATTTCTTCCGTCAGAAAATTATAATATACTGTAGCGCCATAGTCTAGGTGAGTGAGGATTAGTGCATTGGTAAGCCTTAATTTTATATTGCTGGTTAAAACATGTTTGTATCTCGAAAGTGACTTGTATTTACAATAGCATACCCGAAGCTTATTAATGACATGGTTCTCAAAACTTAAATTTGTGTCCAACAAAATGCCTAAATTCTTAGTCTCCTCTACAATTTCAACAGATGTATCACCTAAAACAATGGCTGTACTCATCAACCCTTTAAATTTTGAAATATTTAACCTAGAACCAATGCAGCAAGCTTTAGTTTTTGTGGGATTCAGTTTCAAACAATAATTTTTGGAATAGTTTGCAATCATTTCTAGATTTACATTTAACTCTTTAATCAATAAATTAACTTCATTTGGCTTGCAAGCTTTATACATTTGTACATCATCAGCATATAGATGTATATTCCAATCATGTGATATAAAATTTAATAAATCAGACGTATAGAATGTAAATAGTAATGGACCAAATACACTTCCTTGCGGAACACCAGAAACTACATTTTGTAAAGTGGAAATTTTGTTAAATATCTTTGTGCATTGGGATCTGCCAGTCCGGTAGTTGTTGAACCACAGTAAGGCATTACTAGACAAACCATAATATTGTAGCTTTTTACATAATACTTCATGGTTGACCATGTCAAATGCCTTACTGTAATCCAACATCACCAATACGGTCACCATACTATCATCCATGAACTTGACTATATCGCTAGTTACTTTTATAAGCGCTGTGGATGTGTTGTGTAGTTTTTTTAATCAAGATGGTTGTCTTATATTAGGAAAGGTAGGCAAGTTTGTAACATATTTTGTATTTTTATAAAATATTCTATGAATTCTATAATTTTAGGATATGATCTGTTATGGATGACCAAATCGTTAAGCGTTCACGATTCAACGATATGGTCTGATTTAGTTGGCCATTTCACTAAATGCGACCATTTCATGAAATGGTCAATTCTACGATATGGCCACTACATCTACACTGTCTCGATAAACATCAAGATCTAGGGTAATGCTGCAAGTCTATAACCAAAACCACGAAGCATAAATAATGTATCAATACCATTAAGCAGCATTTGACGAATGAAGCTATCAGATTTTCTCGTCCACCATTTTTCTTATTTAAAGTATTCATATTACATGTTACTGTTACAAATAGTAGAGGGTAACGTATTCCAAAGAGATGCTACTTTAGTTGAAAGGCCATATATTTTTTCTCGGCGGCTTTTAACGGAGTATTTGGCTAAAGTCCAATTGAATTTTGCCACCATCGGAATATTTTATGCGTAATCCTTATTTATTAAAACGATTTTCAAAGGGTCTCAGCGGAATCCAACTTTGCTCCACTGGCGGAGCTGAGGGTATTTTTGCAGAAGTCGTGAGCATGGGAAGCACAACTTGTGATAGCAATAAATGTTGTACGAGTAAGTCACTGAAGCATAGACATTTAAAATACGAACACACAGGGTGACTTTGAAGTTGAGTCATTAATTTTCAGATAATGATTGTAGAAGGAAGATAAACCAAAATATGTGTGTAAAAATAAAAAAAATAAAAAAAATTTTTTACCTTGTTTTATAAAGTATCTTCCCGACAAGTATTTCAGTGCGGACCTGTATTTGATCGTGAGGTCCCCTGTGAGGTCTTAAGTCACCTGATTCACGAGCCCGTTGTACTACATTAACATAGGCACGAGGGGTTGGTTGCACTCGATTAGGAAACCGATCCGCATAAACATGTGCCATTTTTTATTTCGTTTGAGCCACGCAACAGACACTATTCACACGCGACTGACACTGACTGTATGTATAACTGAACTGAATGAAGTAATTGTAAAAAACTCGTTCCAAATTCTTTCGCTTTTTTGTTTCCGATGCGATGAACCGATAAGGTGGATTATATCCGTTGTTGCCAAACACAAGCACATGATATTATTATTGAGACAGGGCGGTACTCAAACTTCCAAAGGGCTATAACTTTGTTACTTTAATTTTACCAGAAAAATGGTAAAGGAAAGAACATTTCTTTTGATCAGATCTACTCACTGTTAAAATAAATGACTCAACTTCGAAGTCACCCTGTATAAAGCTTGATCGAAGCACTGATTAATGTATTCTCCAAGAAGATGCCCAGCTCTATGCAATATTTAGACGTTCACATACAACTTACGTTCTCCTATCCATGTTGTCACATACCATAACCAGTCCGTTAGCAGTAAAAACGAAATCTATTTTGTTTTCGTTTTACATACAACGTCTACTGGCAAGGAAGAAGAAGAAGAACGATAGAGAAGTGTTTTAGACACTTGTCGCTGCGTCTGGTCTCTGGCTTCAACCGCTGGCATGGCGGTCTTCTTAAGTGCCTCGTATGACTGGCGCTGTGTCGCGCTGCCGCGTCTGATGCGTCGTGCGAGTGGGTATTAGAGAGAGGCGACGTTGCCAGATGTACCGTACTACGTGTAGGGCAGGTATATTTGTTTCATGTACAGGGTGTTCATCTATAAACAGTTGATATCACTATTTTAAAATAGAGCAAGGGATGAGTGGAAGAGCACGCAGGTCGTGAACTCCCCCTTGAGATTCGAGAGCAATTATTCCAATTTGTTGAACATTATTTTTGTATGCATTGTCTCTTCGAATAAAGCCATTTATTATTATTATTATTATTATTATTATTAAACTAACCAATACATTTTTTATGTGGCCTTCTAGAAAAAAAGGCTGCATATAAAGGTTATACTGTCTAATATGAAGTTTTTCATGTATAATTTTTTGAAACAACTGGCTTTTTGACTTGATACACGGATTAATTTTGAGGACTTGCGTGTTATTCAATCACATGAGTAAATAACACACAAACTTCAAGTTTTTGACCGAACCAATGAAAATAGGTATGATAAACTAGACACATTTTGAATCGGAGAAAAGAACTGCAGTTTTCTCTGATAATATATAGGGTATTCCATTTAAAGAAATACAACTTTATTATATAGCACTTTTCTGAGTATACAAAAAATGTTAAATGTAAAACTTAGATATCATATTACAGTATATTCAGATAAGAGAGAGACCGGACATAAACAAGACCACGTGACCATCGAACGCTGTAACATTCGGCAGGGACGTATTAAGGGTCACGCAGTACATATTTTAGATAGTAGATGCTGCTTTGCGTAACTTTGTAGTAAATTAGCACAATTCGATGTGTATACGATTGGTGATGGATATAGGATCATGTGGGGGCGGGGTAAGAAATATATAATGATGTAAATATACATAAGGGTTTCAAAATTTTCGCTTCGATTTCAAGCTTCGGATGCCGCCTGATGTTTGGTGAAATACAGTCGAATATAATCTCAAAACGGCGTTTAAATTAGCCTAAATTAAAAATAAACGTATATCTCTTAAAATTGCTTTTAGAATATTGATCAGTATATTTTTTGATTTCTAGGTAAATATGTAACCAAATTAAAACGTTCAAAACGTAAAAAAATGTGCATGGTTGAACATTGTCAGAAAGTAGATTCTTGAATAGGATTTGCCAAAATGGGTTCAAAAATGTCAATAATTAATTAAAAAATACGGTAGCTTCATAATTACTTATAACTTAGTTCTAGTGCTTCTTTGAAAAGTCCTTTGAGGTCACAAAATTTAAAAGTTGTATTGTGCTTAGCGATATAATCTTTAACTTCTGCCCATATGAGCTCAATGGGATTGAGCTCGCAATGGTATGGAGGTAAACGGAGCACAGTTTTATTTTGACTTGCTGCCATTTCGTCAATGGCGTATTTTTGATATTCCGCCTTGTGATCCTTGACAATTCTTAATAATTGTACTTTCAGCATTGCTTCTTCAAAGTTGATATGTTTCGAGCGGAGCCAATTTTGAACATCAACTTTCCTTGAAGCCGTTGTTGGGACCTTCTCCATTCTTCGAGAATGATAAGGCGCATTATCCAACACAATTACTGCGTTTTCCTCTAAGTTCGATAAAATTTTTGAAAACCACTGTTCAAACGATTCGCCATTCATTTCCTCGTGGTAATCTCCAGTTTTCTTAGACTCAAAGCACCACAGACCGTCAACAACAAATCCATCCTCACTGCCAATATGGCAGATAATGAGCCTTTTCCCTTTACCTGGAAATCGAAGTACTAACTGGTGTAGATTTATTTCAATAAGCGAACGTTTTTCAAATGTTTTCATCACATTCAGCGAAAAAACATTGAGACATGAGTATCAGATTGCTATAATTGGGATTATTTAGTCATATTGAAAGAAAGAATATTGAACGTCGTATGATTACTCAGCGCTTCACAATTTAATTTAAAGTTATAAACCTCTAAAAAATGAATGATCAGGAACCTGAAATACGCGCAAATATTAATATTAACAAATTATAACTTTATGAAGCTTAAAGTATGAAGTAAAATGATTAGAAATATTAGGAACGGTACACAATATAAAACTTAGTAACTTTTTTAAGTTTATAATATTCGACATATTTTAAGATTATATTAAAAAATTATTGAGATATCGAAAACACATAAAAACATGGCTGAAAAAAGTTCTAACAAATGAAAATGACAATAAAACATCCACGCATTTTATCGAAAGTTATAAAAGTTTTGTTACTTGTAATATGTTTTATCTGCCCCCTGGAATTAATGTTTAGAACCTTGTTCCCAAGGTTTGAACCGATTGTTGTCTATTACTCGTATTTACCTGCTGGATTTTTTAATCCAGTGGACAGTCCATCTAGAAAGGCGCTCCTGGATGAAGTTACAGAATCATCAACCCATACTTTACTTGTAGTGTGTCCTGCGTTTACCCACGTTTCATCAAGGTAATAAATCTTCCTGTTTTGATTTCTATATTTCCCAATTTTTGTTAAATAATCCCTCCTCCATAGCACAATTTCTTCTCTATCCAGTAGTAAGCTATTACGACCCCGTTTTTTCCATTTGAAATTTAAATGCTTCAGTAACGCATGGAAAGTTGATCGTTTGAAATTTGGCAACGTTGTATCTCCATTTACCTCCTGCAGTACTTTATCTATAGTAGGTATTTCATTCCTAAAGAAGAATTCATGCACTTTCCTCCTAATCGCATGCTTATCAGCTTCATCCAATGATTTAACAATACTTTTGCGATGTTTACTGGTCATTGGCTCAGAAAAGGTGTGATTTTTTTTGTATTGTCTTAACACATTAAACACTGATGCGCGACACACCCCAACTTTGTGAGAAACCTTCACAACAATTTCTTTGATGGTTGATGCCTCGTTCTCCTCGCGCTCGATCTTATATACGAGTATATTTAAAATGACCTCTTTCATTTCTGCACTCAGGTGTCTTTTTTTAGAGCGTTTCCTAGGTGGACTACAGGAGTTTACAACTTCATCGGCAGTATCTGTACTACTGGGCATTTTGCGCAAGCAGTTGATAACAATAACAATCAATAACAAGGTATAACAATAACAACGACAAACTCAACAGCTTAATAAGATAACAAACGAAAACGTCCAAAGAAATATTAAATTGCAATGATGCACACGACATACGTAACACGTCTGAACCTGAATGTGACTCTGCCTTGATACGACTGCTCTGCCGCTCGGCATAGGCATTTAATTGCGAATTGACCAATGAGGGCTCCTGTTTTATGTCGAGACGGCGGCGTTAGCGTGAAAATCACCCGAACCTTTTGTTTACATCCGGTCTATCTCTTATCTGAATATACTGTAGACCCTAAAACATTTGTATACAATTTTTTCTTCTGGAATGCCATATAAAAAAGTTAGAGGAGGTCAATTTGTTGTCACACTTGATCCGTTTAATTTCTATATTATGCATGTTCGCAACTGTTGTTGATGGTACCAGGATGCAAACATTTGAAGTTCTTAGTTTTGCGTCACTAAAACTGATATACGAGTACCTATGAGTAATATTATAAGCTAGGAGACGATGATAATTCGAGAATGATAAACATGAAAAAATGACTTAAAAGTATCACAATGTACCATTTTGCTTTTATTACAACTGCAACACGTAAACAACTCGGTATAGGCGGAAATGTCAGGAAAATATAAAAGCCACTTACTTGGTGACCGATCGACAAAGGGTTAACCACATTTGGCAAGCAATAAGGGCGATATGCCTTGATGCCAACACCTATTTTGGGGAAAAATACTTATCAGTATCTCCCGTATTCAACTGACTCATGACGTGGCATGCACACATGTACCAGTTACCGTTATATTAGTGTACTCCAACTACTGGTGAAGGATCCGTCACACAGACTGAATCATGGGATCGTCACGTAGACTGATCCTTGGATCGTCACGCAGACTGATCATTAAGTCGTCACACAGACAGACTAGGAGTAGTCACACAGACTCACACTTTGGTAGCTAGGTGTCCGGATCGACATGCCGGGCTTAACGATTGTTACGGAAAGCAGTCCATGAACCAGGATATCACATTGTAGTGTCCATATCTCAAGGCTCTGGTGTTACCCCTGAACCAGAGATAACCGAGCAGTATAACTATCTTAAACTGATGATACCTTCACGCAATCTGACATATGATCCTTTCAGACTCCAGCGATTGCCAAGTGAAGATAGTTAAGCGGTAATTTAGTCCTATGATGTCACTTCGGCCAAAGGTCACCCTGTCAACATCCCAAGCGCACCTACATTTCCCCTGTCAGGAGAAACCGAGCAGTAATTAACACAACTACTTGAACCCAGCAATCGGACTAAGAAATTCCCCTAATAACCCACAGAACCTGGAGGCATTCGTACAATAAGTAGCAAAGTCGTAAGCCATAAGTTAAAATATGAAAGTAAAAAGCATAGCATCTTCATGAACATGGCTTAAGACATCCATGATCATGAATATAAGAGTATTATGGTTCAAAATCCATGCAGTTCAGTAAGACAAAGGAAACACTCAGTAATAGCTCACCTTTCAGCTAACCAAAACACTACACCTAATAGCACAGCGACACCGTAGCTATCTTTACTTCCACGCACTGTTTGATCTGAGATGGGACGTTTATACACGCCTGCGTGTATATGAAAGTTTATCCTGGAAACAGGTGCCCAGAGAAGGAACGGAAAGTACAACATAAACAGGCTCAAGGTCCGTCATGTTGAGTGACACTCACCAGACTTGTGAACCTTCTTGAAAGATTTCATGTGCTACAGGAGTGAACTCGCATGCAAAATGTGTCTTAGATATTTCATATGCTCACAATATTAATAAATAAAGATTGCTAACTTCCAAAAACCAAAAGAGAAGTAGTAATTTTTCTGTATATAGTCCAACGTTTCAATCTTCAGCTTAAAAGGTGTTGATTATGATAAAAGTACAGAAATGTTATGATAGTCGAGTCCCGTTTTGGTTTTTTAATCCTTCGATTTTACCTGACTGCTTGGTAACCCTGTCACTGAGCAAAATTTCATCAAAATCGGTTGAATGCTGCTCGAGATATGCGATTCTGAAGTCTTGGCGTGTTTAGATAAATCAGTTAGCTATTCGTAAACAACGAATTTAGAACTGTTTTATTTTCAGGCTCGGAAAAGACTAAATACATAAAACCTTAACAAAAAGACATGAGCTCATGATTCGATACAAAATGATTTCTCTCCATAATCGTTGGAACTTTGGTTCCTAATAGAAATTTTGTTGAGTCTCATAAACGTAAAAATTCGAAATATTTGTTTTTTTCTGATTTTTTATTTACTTATTCATAATTCCCAACAGGTTACATCGAATTACATGAAATATACAACAACGAAAACTAGTCAATAGCTTAGCAACAGTGGAACATAATGAAATAGATATAAATGTATACAAGAGTGGTAGTATTTGAAATGTGGAAATTGCTTTTAACATATTGATTCTGCGTCATATCAAGGTACTTATCTCGGTAACAATCCAATACAGAGCTTTCCCGATCATAAAAAATATCACATACATACTTGTACATTGAAACACTTACACATATAGTTCAACGGTGATCTACACCGGATGTTTGTAATACGGGTGCGGCAGAGAGGATGGGCGTTTTTCAAAAAATCATAAAATAGTTAATTTCTACTCGAAAACAAATTTATTGATGGAATCAGGTTCACAAGGAAATAGCATTTGAGACAGTCAAGTGTGGAAAATCACATCAGGCATGTGGTGGCCGAAATCGTTGATGCAGTGCTGGAGGCGTTCTTGGAAGTTCGCGTGGACTCTCTCCAACATCGCCCTCTCAACTTGGGCGACTTCCACGCGAATTTCGTCCTTCAATTCGTCCAGAGTTCGGGGCTTGTTCGCGTATACTCTAGCCTTGAGGTGTCCCCATAAGAAAAAATCGCATATGGATAAATCTTGGGACCGAGGAGGCCAATGAACATCGTCAAACCTGGAAATAAGGCGACCAGGGAAGAGAGGGCGAATAACGTCCATGGATGCTCGGGCTGTGTGGGCGGTCGCCCCATCCTGCTGGAACCACACACGTCGGATTGGAACACGTCGCCATCGTAATTCAGGGAGAAGGAAGTTGGTGATCATGTCGACGTAGCGCTCTGAGTTCACTGTAGCATCACGACCATTACCGTCTTCGAAGGGTTTGGGCTGTGCAGCGGTCTTTCGTGTAACTGTTGCGGATTTTCATTAGCCCAATAACGACAATTCTGCTGGTTGACCATGCTGTTTAGGTAAAATTGGGCTTCGTCACTCATCAACAAAATGAGGTTCTCATTTTGATCGATCAGTGCTTCCATCTCACGTGTGAAGTTCATTCGTTGTGCATAATCTCCGGGCTGTAACTGTTGCACAATGGCCGATTTGTAGGGGTGAAAGCGGAGATCCATATCCAAAATTCGCCTTACCGAACGATCACTAAGGCGAAGTGCAGCAGCATGTTTCAGGGCAGATCGAGTCGGACTGCGATGAAAGACCTGTCGAACGCGTTCAACATTTTCAGGAGTTCGAACTGTTCGCGGCGCTCCTCTTGGTCTTCTGTTGATCAGTTCTCCACGCCTGCGCAGTGATTCAACCCAACGAAGGATGGTGTTTCGAGAGGGAACAGCTGTATTCCGATGAATGTTGAAGTGGCGACGAAACTCACGCTGTACGACGATGACTCACTCATTATTTCGGACGAAACAATCAAAGGCGAAAACGCGGTGCTCCACCGTCCAAGGCTCCATAACGACAACTGGTAATATAATGCTAGGATCTCACGAGTCAAACGGCACCCTCCCCACCTCTCTCGTAGACGGAGGCGGAGAGTACTACCCTTCCCAAAAACGTCCGTCCTCTCTGCCGCACCCACAAGTGTCAGGGTAAAACAAATTCTGACAGCGGCTACCTAACTTAGGTACGCGACAGTTAATTTTACTTAATACTAACGGAAAATAAATTTGATTCTTTAGTATTTTACGTAAAAACCATAGCACCGATATATATCGCATTATTTGTAACGTCTCAGGCTGGAAGGTTCTTAACAGTTCCGAATAATCAAAACCTCTTTGAGGGTAGTCACGCTGACACTTCGAATAAATATATTTAAGTAGTCACGCACTCGTTGCTGGATCTGTAGTATTGATACGTATGAGACCGACAAGGCTATTACGTAAAAAAACTATGAAACGTCAAAAAACCTACAAAACGTCAACTTGCTGCCTAGATAGTTGAGCAAGTAGTACATTCGGCTTTTGCTCGATATGAGCGCTGTGAGCGTCGTCAAATGCGTCCATCTATGGATGAATATCTCAACCACTCGACACGCTCAATGATCATGCTATAAGCTGCAAGTCAGTTCCCCATCATGCTTTGTTGGTTGCAGAATGCCGAGATAGTCTAGAGAGTATACCCTGGAAGATGTGGGGTTGAGTAGCAGAGTAACAAGATTACATATGGGTAGGTGTGTGTATGGACTGCATGTGTATAAAATTAGTGAAACTTGCTATGTGAGAAAATTATTACTGAATATACTGCCCATAAAATAAATCTATTAGCCGTGCCCGACGGGTTATTTGTGTTGTCCTTTCTGAAGAGAGGTTATGTTGAAGGTTATTAAGTACGATTTTCCCAGGTTTTTTCAAAAACTCTGAGAAGCGTCACCATAGCAAATCATAGAAAAACTAGGAATGACGCATAACCTAAAAGATGTAAGGCTTCCTTTCCGCAAAAAGTCCAGAAAAGATGGAATGCAATGAAGATTCCAACTTTTCTGCACAATCACAGGGGTTACCATTAGCTTCCGGTAGCTCAGTCGGTGGCATGAAGACATCTACAGGCGTGTAGCTGTGTGTCGACGATGGCATGGCTAGAGGATAGAAGAACAAACAAAACACAAAAATTTAACAGATTTACTTAAACTAGAAAAGCATTTTCATTACATTACAATTTTAAAGAACAAAATAAAAGTTTTAAATCTTTGGCGTTGTTACAAAACTATACACTTATCTTTCGCTAAGCTGGTCCATTTTGACTGGACTGAAGCGAGGATGGCCAGGTGCTCAAGTGGAGGTCCCAGTTATGAGGGGTGACCTCACATTTAGTGGCTTCAAAACTAGTTGTAGGCGAAGGATGCAGTGAAGTTGAACTTAAAGGTGATGGCGCTGCCAAGGCACATGCATGGGTGAAGTGATAGGCCAAGCAATGCAAAGTCAAAGACAAAGGCAAAGGCAAAGTCAAAGACAAAGGCAAAAGTCAAAGACAAAGGCAAAGGGAAAGGGAAAGGGAGTGGCCCCAATCATTTTATCCTATTTGGACACATATTTTACAAACTTCTAGCACATGGTGCTATATGACCTCATGCTACAGAGAACAAAATTCTTAGCTCTTGTTAGATGGGCGGCTCAAGTGAAAAGGAAGCGCGAGGAAGACCACAGATCAGAAACTCCGCATCAAGCGCGCTCTCCAAGCGGAAATGTTTCCAAGTAAAAAAGCTAGAGATGGGATAAGCTAGAGATGGGATTAATGAGTTGCGATTCTGAAATGAAAATCGAGAAGTGATTTAATAAATACAATCGGACGGTGAAACCGTTACAAAGATATTTTTGCACTGCCTCACATCTAGGCGCTGATTTATATTTTCTTCTTTACATCGTAAAATAAATTTCTATAAAATTTGAATGTAATAACTTTTTTACGTTCCATAAATATTCCTGAATGTACCATATTTTCTCGAGTCTTAGTTCTATTCTTCTTTCCATCAAGCAGGGATTTTCTTTTTTTATCGCTCTATTCTTTGAAATTCGGTAAATTCGCATATATTATTTCCAGGTTTAATAAGAAAAGGCGGATGCGCAAGTAATTTTTAGTTATGCGTATGTCACAAGTAAGTGTATGTGAGGCAAGAAACCAATGGAATTGTCATCGTCACAGATTACTAACACACAAGTCCCCACTATGCACCTATGCTCTGCCGTTTCCTTCCAATATAGTATAAAACTTACAGCTCCAATAATACTATCTCTGAAGCAGATGTTACATCACACTGGAGCCAAACGTTGATAGCCGAGCATCATGACGCTTAGGCCACACGTACAGCTACGGAACGAGTACAACAATTTTGCGCAGCTTAAACAATTGCAGGATATTTTCAGTACTGGCTCAAATGCTTTTTCGAAATTACTACTTCCATAGAGATGCCAACTTAATTTTCAAGTCGTCAGTCCGAAAAGTCATCAAACCAGCTGACTTGAATTCGTATTTTTTAATACCGTTAGCATTCTAATAGATGCTACTTTTGGCAATCTAGGGTGCATGATTAGTAAAATTAGTGCCGCCGCTGTTGTGCATTGGATAAGGAAGTACCCAGACTGAAGCATGGGTGGTACTGTACCCCCAAACATAGAGGCACATTGATCTCTCCCTAGTTCCTACATATTGCAAAAACGTAGTTTTTTTGGTCCTGCCAGAGTCTAGATCGCCTACTCCCTAAGGAAGACTGCTGCTCCTGTATATGAAATCTTGGGTACGCCTTCATTTAAATTATACTATATGGGTCAAAACCAGAGAGGTGAGCATTTTAGGATTACACATATCTGAGAAATTTTCCTTTTGAAGAAAACTAACAAGAGAAGTATGTTGGGTCATTCATCAGGAATCTTTTCCGTGAAGAGGCACGCACAGAAATATATATTTTCGAAATTCTACCCCTTAATAACAATTATGCCTGAGTCGTGAGTCATTTCGGGGACACTTTTAAACGAAGTCTAAATAATAATGTCACTGACGTATTTAAGAGCCACCTTTAATAAATTGTAACAAACCTGTCCCTAAATCGGAAAATGTTATTTTTTCATAATCAAAACACTAATTTCTCAAATTACTGTCCATAAATCTTCAATTGGTGTAAATTCTGCTCCAAAACTTCAGTTTATTTTATACATTCTTGCACTAGGTGGTATAATAATAATATAAATACAAATGCCCAAAGTTCATTTTATCTGGTATACATAAAATTTAACGAAAACATTACATATTAGTGATCTATTTGCCGTTTTTGTGACGTTCCCGAAAATGATGGGGGTGTACCCGAAATGATAATGAAGTTTTCTAAATAACGTTGTCGTTCTCTGAATGAACGCAGCATCTGGTTTTTGACATATCTTATGCATGAAAATAATATAAACATCTTAGTATTATACCTTTATGTGTAAGGGATGAGGAACATGAGTATCAAAATTCAAACTTAAAATACAATAATAATAATCTTTGTACTTTTAAATAAATAGATATTAGGTATTAGAAACATTATTACTAAACGCATAATTGCATAATGTCATAAAGTAGCTTAAGTATCAAAGTTTCAACGTCATAGCTGTACCTACGCCTTTATCAATTGAGATGTAGAATTGTGCTGCAGCTGTGTCCTAGTCGGTTCGTTTTGTTTAATTTGTAGGTTGCACTACCCAATAAGGCTTCTCTCTCAAAAGTGTCGTATAAGATACTCGAATTTCAGTTTCAGCGGAAAATTGAGAATGCAAATGTTTAACAGTTTCTAGAAGCAGCCGCTTTTGTTTGTCTCCCTTGAGGCAATTTTTCTTACCAGGACACATTCTGCTGACATCGTCACTGTCAAGAAACTTATGAATTTCGTCACGAATCTGATTAGTGATTAAATGCATTAGACGCCTCCGAATAGATATTAAAATGTCACTATTTTTATTTTTGCAAGAAATGGCTTGGCCATATTATTTAAACATTTTTCAATTTTTTGCTAATTTGCCAGCGGTGTCTTTTAGTTGAGTTGTCAAAACCTCGTCAAATAATAGATGTTTATGACTTTCCGGAGTAATCGACTTTGCAAGTAGGCGTATCTGTACCGCTTTGAGATGCTCTCTACACGTTTTCTACTTTGCTCTACTTTTTCTTCGCAACCCATCTATAGTTCTTTGCATATCTTGTATTCTTTGTTTCTGTTTTTTAACGGTTCTGTAAACCTGCGCTTTATCTTTTTTAAATTATTTTCTTTTCGATTTCTTCCTTAAAATGATAATATCATTATCCATCTCATTTTCAGAAACTGGGGGGCTGTTAGCTGCAATATTTAACATAATCTTTTTTTCAGTCTATATCTGTGAGAATTCTTTCTGCATGAGTTTCTCTGTCTTCTCTTCTCTCTTTCAGCAATATCACTAACAGTCTCAGCTTTCTTTTCAGCTTTCTTTCTTTGGTAATATTTCCTATCTTTTAGTCTCTTCATCTCTTGTTGTTCAGGTGTCACAATCTTGCGTTTTCTTGCAGTATCATTTTCACGAATTTTGAATTCTTATTATATTCATTTTTAGATACTGTTTTCAATCTTACCTGTACTAAATAGATACCTAAATCCAAAATTTAGAATAGGATTGCTTTTTAAACAAATTATGGTATCATTTTGTTCACAGCCCGTCATTTCGGCAACGCCCGTCATATACGAGAACGTTCCCGAAATGACCATTCTCAAAATGTCTACTAGATAAATATTCACATGTCACGCTTGACGCGGCCATTTTAGATATTGGTTTTGGAAGTTAAGTGAGCCGTAATATTCATCATTATTATAAAAGAAGTATGCAAATTTGCGAAAAACTAATCATCAAACAGCGTTCCCGCAGTGACAAGGAATTAAAGTACGTTACTTACATAGCAAATTAAACAGTACTTAGCAACAAAACGGATTATTTTTTTTCGTAAACACGACACACTCCGTTTTCTTCGTATAGTGAACTTCACGTTGCTGCTCCCTAACGCCACCTATTCTGTGTTGTTTTAGTTACATCGACCAACCGCAACTGCGTTCACGGAATGATTTGATAAATGTCAGACAGCATTTGAATAGCCAAAGTATGATGAAATTAAAATGATATGGATTTAATTTATAGATATATTCTTAATCTAATTATTTTCAAAGCTAATATAAAAATCTGACATTTTTGACATTTTTAGTTCGTAACTAAACACTTTTGACTTGTCTGAACCATGAAACATGGTATAAGGACGCGTTCCCGACTACTCAGGCCTGTTTTTGTTTAAAATCGAGTATAACATTATTACAAAAAATAAATATGCTAAGTGCCTGGTAATTATGCACAGTACCTACATTTTTAAATAAGTATTGCAGTAATATCATGTTTTTCATTAGGAAAAACTTTGTCAGAAGCATAACGCTCACCTCTATGATTTTGACCTAAATATACTTATAGTAAGTAAATACCCTTCCTATTATATGGTCATGCACCTCCATGCTTTCCTCATATTCAGTTCCTAGGAATATTCATGAAGCTGGGAACTTTATTAAAAAATATCGGGGATTCGGGATCGTACATTTTGGCCGGTCCTAAAGCTGTTACTGGAGTTTTTTTTTGTGAGCTGGAAAAGGGATTCGCTGTGTTACAACTGGAGATTTTTGGTCATTACGCTTCTGATATGTACGGCGTTTTCGAGAGGGGCTTATAACGAGCTCGATAACGAGTAATGTTGTACGATACGTAGGATAAAGCATTCCCCTGTTTGCTTTCCTCTCAATTTAACTGAGTATAGTTCAGTCGGGAAAATTATTTATCACTTCGCAGTAATCAATAACAGCAAATGGCGAATTTTGTTTTCCCAGCTGACAGAATCCAAAGGTCGCCTACCTGCTTAAAGCAGTTTTTTAAAGGATAGTGTCTGCTTTATACGTTATTTTGGGCTTTCGATTCAATTCAATTCAATTCTTTATTTGCTATACAGCTATTGTTAAACCCTTACCAAAAATAGCAGAACCTAAAGAATTTACAGACTTGAGGCCTATTAGCATATTACCCGCTACATCCAAAATTTTAGAAAGGCATATTTATAATCAAATTAGATTTTTTTGTGACACAAACGATATCATACCAGATAGTCAATCCGGTTTTAGAAAAAACTTTAGCACAAGTACATCATTAGTTAATATCTTGGATGATATCAGATATCATCAAGAACAAAAAAATAGTACGTGCATGGTTCTTCTCGACTTTAGTAAAGTGTTCGACACTCTGAATCATGAAATGTTACTAGCTAAGTTACATTACCAGGGGTTTTCGCAGAACTCCGTAAATCTAATGAAAACATACTTAAGCAACCGTTCAAACTGTGTTATGTTAGCAAATGATTCTGCTATTTACAAAACCGATTTTAAACCTATAAAAAGAGGAGTTCCTCAAGGTTCAATTTTATCTCCTTTGCTATTTTCAATCTACATATCTGACATGGTCAAATCGGTAAAATTCGCAAAGATAAAACAATATGCAGATGACTCACAAATATATCTCCCTGTCAATAAAACCACAATCCATATTGCACAACAACAACTAAATTCAGATCTCCAAAGAATTGACAGATTTGCAAAGCATCACAATCTTAAACTAAACCCCTCAAAATCGCAAGTAATGGTTATGAATAAAAACAGTACTGAAAGAGAACATTTTGAACAAAATTTAGTAATCTCTATTAACAATGACAGAATCCCCATAGTTCAGGAGACAAAAAATCTAGGCATTATATTTGATAGCTCGCTTGGCTTCGGCAGTCATATAAAAAACAGAACAAATTTAGCTTACATGCGACTAAAAATTATAAACAAATTAAAAAAACATTTATCAGCCAAACAAAAATATTATTTGTGTAATACCTTAATTTATCACTTTTTGACTATGGAGATGTCGTCTATGGTGATTCGCTATCGTCGCGAACCAAAAAATGCATACAAAAAGTTCAAAATAGTTGCATAAGATTTGCATTTGGAATTCCATATCGAAACCATATCACTCCTTATCTGAATAACTACAACATATTAAACATGACGAATCGCAGAAAATATCACATGTATTCTTTTATCTATAGGGTTATAAAAACAGGTCAACCGCCCTATTTAAGAGAAAGATTTGTGCCTTTGCCTAGTGCCCAGAGAAGTAGAAATAATCTCAATTTTATCGTACCTAGGCATAGAACGCGTTCCTTCCGACAATCGTTTGCCTATGTGGCGGTTCACTTATGGAATAATTTACCAACTTCAGTTAAAAGATCATCGTCAAAAACATTCTCAAAACTGACAAAAACGTTGTTACAGAATCACCAGCTACTTTAGCAGCGTTTGTGTGAGCAAAAATATCGTTTTTACATTCCTACTCGCTGACAGGTTGTATAGATTTGTTTTTCGCGTCCGCTGCCAGCTCCCGGGGGTTCTCTCTTCGTTTTTGCCTTTTTTGTGTTTCACCGCCTCTTCATTTGCCTCTTTATTGTATTTTTTATTTTGTTTAAGAACTTTTAGGGTATTCAGGTCTTTCTCGCATGGACTCTTTGTATTAAAGGGTCCAATGTATCGGTTTTATAATCGAGAGACTGTCCTTTTTCGTCACTACTCTATATATAGAATTTCTTTTGTTTATGATGTTTATTCATGACGAAATAAATATTTTGAATTTGAATTTGAATTTGAATTTGTGTTAAGTACACCAGCGTGTTTACACAAGTCAAAAGAAAAAAAAATAATACAAAAAGCAGTCTGACAAAAGACTGATATTCAAATTAGACAGAAAAACATCAACTTATGACATTATGATCCAATAAAAGCAGATACAGCAGGTCCATATAAGTTGTAAAACCAGGACTCATATTCGTACATAGATACACGCATATTCATTTAACCACAATACGTATGTTTACTGCTACACACACACACACACATATACATATATACACATATACACATATATACGTTAAAATGGTAAGACATATTAAATGTTGATATAAAAACTTACCAGACGACTTAGTAGAAAGTTCAAGGAGCCTAGAGGATCCCAGGTGTAGGAACACTGTTATATTTGCTAACAATCCGACAAGTCTGAAAAATTATTGCTCAAATACTCGTTGATCGAGTAAAATGCTTTAGTAGTCAGATAAGCATTAGTTTTATTTTTAAAAACTTCCAGTTTCTTTATACGGTCTGGCAATAGGTTATAAAAAACTATCCCATAATAGTTTGTGCCGTTCCTGATGGTTTGGAAACGGCTATGAGGTACTAAGATTTTATCCATATT
Organism: Acanthoscelides obtectus; assembly: GCA_963669975.1. Taxonomy (NCBI): domain Eukaryota; kingdom Metazoa; phylum Arthropoda; class Insecta; order Coleoptera; family Chrysomelidae; genus Acanthoscelides; species Acanthoscelides obtectus. The sequence continues at coordinate 17,001,000 of CAVLJG010000009.1, forward strand.
TCCGGTTCTATAACTGTGGACATCACTGTGGGTAGTATATTGGCTCAGGTTAGTCTTTATATACGTCAGACATGAGAATATGTAAAGAGAAGGTACTGTCATGATTTTCAATTCTATAAAAGCTTCCTTGCAAGGTTCCGTGTATTTGAGGCCAGCAATGTACCGCAAGCAACGTCGTTGTAATCCAAAAACTTTTGACGAATGGGCCGAGTGAGCCCAGTTTAACAATGCGTATGAAATTCTTGATTGAAAGTAGGAATAATATGTTAGAAGAAGAACTGACTGAGAGACATTTTGTTTCAAGTATTTTGCTAGTGCATCGAGAACATGGATTACGTGAGTTTCCCACGACAAGTGTTCATCAATGTAGTCTCCTAGTAACTTCACGGACTTTAGTGTATTAGTGTCGTGCTGCCTCAAGCTAAGAATAATCATCTGAGACTTGGTTTCATTGATGGTCAACTTATTAGCGGTTAACCAGTTTGCTAGTTTTCTTTTACGAGCCTCAGAGTCGAATATCAATGAGGCTAAAGAAGGATTGCTATTCATCAAGGTAGTGTCATCAGCGAATAGGATTAAGTTTTTATTCACATTATAGTTAGTCATATCATTGACGTAAATTAAAAATAAAATAGGTCCCAATACCGAGCCTTGCGGTACCCCGTGAGCAGCCACTAACTATGAGGATGATGAACCTTTAAAGTATACAAATTGGCGTCGATTACTCAAGTAAGATTTAATCATTGCAGTGGATGCTTCATGAAAGTTATAAAAAGGGAGCTTTTCCAACAGGATGTCGTGTTGAACACAATCAAAAGCTTTGGACAAGTCCAACAAACATGCTGCGCCATATAGGTTGTTTTCAATAGTCTCGTTCACAAACTGAATAAAACTGTTAATAGCTGATGTGGTGGAACTATTTTTCCTAAAACCAAACTGTGTTGAGCAAAATAAATTATTAGCCTCAAAGTATTCATTAATTTGATCTTTCAACAATAATTCCAAAATTTTCGCAAAAATAGGTATTAAGGAAATCGGCCTGTAGTTGCATAACTCTTCGGTATCCCCTTGTTTGAAAATGGGTATAATTTTAGATAGTTTGAAAAAATCCGGAAAAGTATTACTTTCTATACACTGACTGAATAACTTGGTTAGAGGATATATGATGAGATTTTGCAGGGTTTTGACAATCCTGACAGTAAATACTGTAAATGTATTTAGGTAAAACAATAAATCATTGCACCCAAATAAATTTTAGACAACAAGCTGTATATTGTGCCAGACATGTAGATGGGACGGCACAATCACCTTGACAACAGTTATGCATAAAATGTTTATTATACGGGGGCGGTTCAATAAGTACCCGTGTTTCACCACAGAAGGCGTTCCTGAGGGAAGTTGATGTTATCATCGTCGGTTGCCATCTATCAAACGACGGCACCATAAATTTCAGTCTGAGTGACAGGTTAGTTTGGATTTTGCAGCCATTCGAGTAACACCTGTTTCGTGATTTTCGATAAGATGGAAAAAGGTCAGTATCGATCGGTAATTCGCTTTTTGTTTTTGGATGAGAAAAAATGCGACAATCAAAACAATGGATTCCTCCCGGTGAATCTGCTCCAAAGAAGGCAAAGACGGTCCCATCGGCCGGAAAGGTCATGGCGACGATTTTTTGAGATGCGAACGGCGTCGTCTTCGTGGATTTTTTAGAAAAAGGAAGAACGTTCACTGAACAATACTATAGTCAGTTATTGGATCGCTTCGACAAAAAACTGGAGTAGATACTGTCACATTTGACAAAGAAGAAGGTGCTGTTTCACCACGATAATGCACCAGCACATTCATCCTCAGTTATCGCCACCAAACTGCATGAGTTACGCTATGAAGTGCTGCCGCACCCGATCTGGCCCCCTGCGACTGTTTTTTGTTGCCCGACATGAAGAAATGACTCACGGGGAAAAATTTAGCTCAAACGAGGAAGTAATCGCCGAAATAGAGGCGTATTTTGGAGAGTACGATAAATCCTATTTTTTTTGAGGGTTAAGAAAATGGCGGGAACGTTGCGAAAAGTGTATCTTTCTAAAAGGGGACTATGTTGAAAAACAAAAATGATTTTTTTGGAAAAATGGTGTCTTCATTTCTGACCCGGGTACTTATTGAACCGCCCTCGTATAAAAAACGGATGCATTTAACTTATTTGCAGTTGGGGTTTTTAACTGCAGGACAACAGAAAAGTAAAATGCTTTTAGAAGTCATTCAAAACTAAGAACATGCGTCATAACCTCAAACAATTTTATGGAGGTACATCAATGTGATCTCTGCAAAAATAAATTTGAGCTACAGACATAAATGTCTGTCTTCCAATAAACTAGGTTCATGCAATTCACAAATCTTATGAACAAATAGCGATCCATTGTTTCTATACAATTTAAGTGTGGCAATACAAATACTCAAATAAACTTATCAGACAAATTAAAATATCAAGGAGTATATTCGTATTCAGACCCACATTTAAAGTGGACTATACAGGGTGGTAGATATGTAACTGACGGGTTTGTATCCTGAATATTTGTGAGATGAAATAAAATACATCCATTTTTTTTTCAGACTAATCTTCTATTGACACTTAGAAATTTTGTAGGAAAAACAATATCAGACAAATGTCCGCCTCTAGAAACCGCGCAAATCTAAGCCCTCTCGATTACTTTTTCTATCACTTTTTGGTAGGTTTCGGGAGGAATATTTTCCATCGCTTCCGCAATATTATTCTTCAGCTGCTCTACAGTATTTGGTTTGTTGGCATAAACCCTATTTTTCAAAAATCCCCATAAAAAAATACAGGAGCCATTAAGTCCGATGACCTTGGCGGCCAGTTGACATCACCAAATCGAGAAAGTAAACGTCCCGTAAATATTGTTTGCAAAAGATTCGCTGTTTCCCTAGCTATATGACAAGTTGCCCCGTCCTGCTGGAACCATATGCCTTGCGGGTTAACTTTTTGGATTTCCGTTCCGTCCACCTCCTCCACGTGAAGCGGATGTACGTGGTTAGAAGCTACATTCCTATTTTGTCCCCAAAATTGCTTCTCATAAAAAAAATAATTTTAATATGTTTGGGTGTATTGATATATGGTGTTAACAAATATGATGACGTTATCCGTCAATATCAATAAGCTCAATGTGTCCGTGCGATTTGTTTTATATTTGTTACAAGTGCTCTCATCTCAGCGTTCGTTTCGAAACACCATTTGGCTGCAACCTCAACGACGAGTAAGTTTTCTGACAATTTAATTCATTCCTGTACTGGTTGCTAGCATCATAATTGTGTTTTCAGAATCCTGATGAAGGCTCCATAGAGAATGCCGAAAGCTTGATTTTTATCGTCAAAAGAGTCAACTTAAGCATAAAAGTTTTGCCAATTTCCCAATTAACAAGTAATTGTATATAATATATATATATATATATATATATATATATATATATATATATATATAAATAAGATATTTAGGTGCATATTTAGTCTCACAGTTAAAGTGGAATATATATATATATATATATATATAACTTGAGACGTGGTCATTGTCGTCTAGACCAGTTAGGTGAAAAATTAAAGCTTCCGCTTTTTGTTGGGTACTTCGACAAGATTTAAGCAAAGAGGACTCTTTATACTTTTTTTATTTCTCTCTAGCTTTCAATGGACTTTGCCATCATCATCAGGAGCTGCAATTACAATGATAACAGTAGCAACAAAGGTGTAAAATGAATTTAAATTGACTCAACTTACAGTAGTATGTGAGGATGTTGCTAATTGTTGTTTACGTATAGGATGAGGGAAACGTCCAGTAACATGGTGAGAGCTGAATAGATTGCACAATAGTCAAAATTTATACAAAACATGACAAGAACAAGTTAAAAACAGATTAAAAATTATTTAAAAAATTAGAGCATTACATCGTGAAACCACCTGATGATTGCACAAATTAGTGGTCATGGAATGATGAATTGATGAGTGACATGAAACCCTTTGACAGAAGGCCGAAGGATGTCAATGTCAGTATTGAAAGATGGAACGAATTGTGGGCGTGTGCCAAAACGTTGCCAAATCACTTCAGATGATGAGATTTTTAGAATTTTATGTTAGAATTTGTTAAACCGACCAGAGGCAGTTGAATAAACTATATTATTATTAATGGGAATTTAAATTAACAATTATTAATAAATCGTGAGGAGAGAATTATTATATTTTGAGTGGAATGAATTTTACTGGTGGAAACGGCCAAAACACAGATTCTAATTATGGTTGTGAAGAGTTGAAATTTGGGGAGATATGTAAGTTCTCCAATTTTTCGCAGTTTAGCAAATATGAGTAAATGACACTCAGTTGTTTAACATCTGTCTTTTTGTTGATACAGTTGTTATTCATGAAAATGTGGGACATTTCCAGGAATAAACGTTTGGAAAGGTGTTTTTCTTTATCAAGAACTTTGATACTTGTGTAATTCATAGAATGCCCTGTTGTGTTAACATGAGATGCTAGAGCGCATCTTTCAGGATGAAGCCTAGCATCACTTTTGTGTGATGTAATCCTTCCTTTAAGAGATCTGGAGGTCTGACCTATGTATATTTGGTTGCAGTTGTTGCAATTGATGGAGTAGACTGTGTTGGGGATTAAAATCAATTTGGTAAAACAGTTGAAAACAAGGGTAATCAGCATCTCAGATAATACCTTCCACACCTCAAATTTACGTAAACTATCAAAACTGTTCATCAATAATGGTTATCCGAAGTGTCTGATTAACAAGATCATTTTTAGTTCACCTTCCAATATTTTGCCGAACTCTGGTGATGCAGGTAATAGTCGCACAACCCCTAATAACGGAACTGATGTAATTCCCAATAATAACATCAATCCTAACAGTACTAGCACCAACCCGGACTCCAGACCTGGTTTTGCTGTCCTGCCCTACATCAAGGAACTGACCCCTAAGCTGATCAGATTGTGCAGTCCTTTGAACTTTCGAATTGCTTGCAAATCCGTCCTCACTATAAACTGCATTTTTTCAAAAATGAAAGACAAAGTCCCGCTGCTTGGCTTAACCAACACAGTCTACTCCATCAATTGCAACAACTGCAACCAAATATACATAGGTCAGACCTCCAGATCTCTTAAAGGAAGGATTACATCACACAAAAGTGATGCTAGGCTTCATCCTGAAAGATGCGCTCTAGCATCTCATGTTAACACAACAGGGCATTCTATGAATTACACAAGTATCAAAGTTCTTGATAAAGAAAAACACCTTTCCAAACGTTTATTCCTGGAAATGTCCCACATTTTCATGAATAACAACTGTATCAACAAAAAGACAGATGTTAAACAACTGAGTGTCATTTACTCATATTTGCTAAACTGCGAAAAATTGGAGAACTTACATATCTCCCCAAATTTCAACTCTTCACAACCATAATTAGAATCTGTGTTTTGGCCGTTTCCACCAGTAAAATTCATTCCACTCAAAATATAATAATTCTCTCCTCACGATTTATTAATAATTGTTAATTTAAATTCCCATTAATAATAATATAGTTTATTCAACTGCCTCTGGTCGGTTTAACAAATTCTAACATAAAATTCTAAAAATCTCATCATCTGAAGTGATTTGGCAACGTTTTGGCACACGCCCACAATTCGTTCCATCTTTCAATACTGACATTGACATCCTTCGGCCTTCTGTCAAAGGGTTTCATGTCACTCATCAATTCATCATTCCATGACCACTAATTTGTGCAATCATCAGGTGGTTTCACGATGTAATGCTCTAATTTTTTAAATAATTTTTAATCTGTTTTTAACTTGTTCTTGTCATGTTTTGTATAAATTTTGACTATTGTGCAATCTATTCAGCTCTCACCATGTTACTGGACGTTTCCCTCATCCTATACGTAAACAACAATTAGCAACATCCTCACATACTACTGTAAGTTGAGTCAATTTAAATTCATTTTACACCTTTGTTGCTACTGTTATCATTGTAATTGCAGCTCCTGATGATGATGGCAAAGTCCATTGAAAGCTAGAGAGAAATAAAAAAAGTATAAAGAGTCCTCTTTGCTTAAATCTTGTCGAAGTACCCAACAAAAAGCGGAAGCTTTAATTTTTCACCTATATATATATATATATATATGTATATATATTCCACTTTAAATATTTTATTTTGTTTGTTAAATTTATTTGGGTATTTATTTTATCACAGTTAATCTTTATAGATACACAGGATGGTAACTTGTTTCTGTGATTTGTGAATGGCATGAACATAGTCTTTTGAAAGTTAATAGTTAGGCATTCATGTCTGAACCAGCCTGTAATTATTGTTAAGTCTCTTTCAACCTTCACTTTTAGATCATCCCACGAGTTGTTATCCGAATAAATGATACCAGTATCGTCTGCAGAACATATGGCTGTCCCTTCAGATTTTAAGCTCAGCAGGCTATTAATGTAAAGTGTAAATAATAAGGAGCCTCACACTGTCCCTTGTGGGACACCATACGTTATCAATTTCTTCGTGCTTAAGGAATTATTTATTTGTACGCGCTGTGTTTGTTGGAAAGGTAACTTTTCATGAGGTTATAAGCCTTGCCTCTAATTCCTGAATCGTGTAAGATTTCTAATAGTAGCAAGTGGTCTACTGTGTCGAATGCTTTTGCTAGATCTAAAAACACACACAGGATACATTCACTTTGGTCCAATAATTTGTACAATTTTGATGTCAAAAAAGAAATTGCGTCTTGGGTAGACTTTTTTTTATACCCCAACTACCACGAAGGCCTAAGGCCTAAGCACCCATTGGGTACCGTGGGGCTATAGGGGGATACATGGGAAAAGGGGGGACGCCACACGGACTCTGGAACACGTGTGCATTCAACACGCACACATTCTGGCTCCGCCTATTAGAACCGCCGGGTGGTACCTCCGCGTTCGACAGTCAGAGACCATCTACCACCTACGGACAATCACAACATCCATAGCCAAGAGAAAAATTTCTCCTGGTACGGGACTCGAACCCGCACAGCGCACGGCACGATCAGGAGACCGAAGAGTCTACTACTGCGGCCACCGCTACTGCCTAAAACAAACACACAACATCCATGGCGAAGGCGAGATTCGAACTCGAGGCCCGGCCGGCCGGCTAATCAGTAGCACGACACTCTGACCCACGCGGCCACCTTGTTTTTCTGGATTCCAAATTGCTTTTCATTATGTTTATCAAAAAAAGTAGAAGTCGTGTTTTTATAATTTTCTCAATAATTTTTGCAAAGCTGGATATTAGAGTTATAGGCCTGTAATTGTAGCTGTTTTTTCACCGGATTTGTGGATGAGTTTTACTACTCCTACTTTATAATCATCTGGAAATTCTCCCGATTCAATTATCAAGTTCGCTATGTACGTCAAGGGCTTACTAATTTCGGATGAAATTTTCTTTAACATTACTGATCGTATACCATCAAGACCTGGGCTTTTTTTCTTATTTCTCAAACTGTGTATGGCGTTTTTTATTTCATCTTCATACACAGGTTCTACGAAAATCGATTGTTGTATAATATACATTTGCTAGGTGGAATATTTGTGTTAGGTTTATTTATTTTCGTTGCTAATTTTTTCCCTACTTCTATGAAGTAATATTGAATGTATCAGCAATATATTTACTTGTGTTAAGTGTTGTATTATAAACGTTTACTTCTTCAATTTTTGTTTCAGGTTTGGATGACTTACAGATCTGATTTATGGTATTCCATTGCATTTTAGAGACAGATGTGTTGTTTTGTAGTTTTTCTGTGTAATGTTTTTGTTTCGAAATGTTGATCAATTGGCAGGGTTTAGTTTTATAGTACAAATAATTTTATTTTGTTTCGTCTGTTGGATTTGTCTTATATAATTTATATTTCTGCGTCACTTTGGATTATAAGTTCTGATACTTTAAGATTCCTACTTTATTGAAATCTTTCTACCTGACAGTCTGTCCGCAGCCTGTCGATAATCTCAACAATCAATACAGTTCAGCATCCGTGTCTCTTCTTGCTCGTATTTCTGGTCTGGTTGTTTTCACTACTGTGCTGCTGACTGATGTACATACACAGTCATACAAACAAATGAATTATATATCCGAAAACAAATATTTACAGTTTACATTCATTTCAGCTGAAACTGCAAACCTTTATTTTGTCATTAAATTTCGACACAGTGAACACCGATATTAATAATCCACTCTGAACGCTGTGACAAAATAGTAGGATGAATTATATTATATCGGTCTTTTTATTGCTAGCCCATCAATGAATTTATGTTTATATTAGAACAGATATATATTTTGGATTATTTCCCTCGTCTTAATTTCTATCAACCACAAATGCGCAATTTTGAATTACAAATGGTTTCTAGATAGAAAAACTGTATCACAGCAACTGTCAGCAGTCTTTTCAAGTTTACCGGCGGCAAAACTTGACAGCTGTTGTCACCAAAAAATACAATAATTAATTTCAAGCGAATGTGTTATGTACCGCGGTTATACTATGGTTTAAGACGACACACGGGTTGATGACGTCAGTTACTCGAATCGCTTGAACGCGTTGGCTTTAACCGTGGTTTTTGTTGCAAGTTGTTTATTTCAGAAAATCACGTATATAATTTCTGATTATGTTTATTATCGCTTATTAATCGGTGCTTTTTCATCTACACCAGCGTATGGAAAGCTTAAAAAAGAAACCTTTCATAATATTAATGAGAGATATGTTTTTTTTTCAGAAAAAAATGTTTAGTAATGGAAACATGGCTTTGTAGCTATGATAACCTTCAATTTTCTAAACTTTTCTGCATGTTAAAGAAAAAACTTACTGATTTAGCAGAGCTGATAGGAAAAAGCGATTAAAAAAGATATTAGCAAAACTATATACAGATGGACATTATCCATTGAGTTTATATGGCCACATTTCAATATTCTTGTGGTATATGGCGACACGGTATACTTTGTTAAGCATACCAACTACATTTAAACTGTTCCCAACAACAGTAATGAGTATAACTAATAAGGTGCTCTACTTTATGCTACAACTGAAATCAGCCTGTATCAAGTTTTCCAAAAATGAAGCTGTAGTACAACAAAAATATCCGATACCCGCCAAAATTATAACTTTTCACATTTCAAATAATAACTAGAAATATAAAACAACTCCTGAGTTGGGTCAATACCACAATTTTTCGGTGATAACTATGACATATAACAGCTAACTCATGACGTGATGGATTTTATAACCAAAATGATAACCACACTCGCTTGAATAGATCGGTAAATAGCAATTCAAAATGCCAAAATACCATTTTCATTTGGTTATTTGCTTGAATTTGATTAGTACCTTTGATAATAATCTGTTACTCACGAAATAGTCTTATCAAATACCATTCGAAAATCTATTTTTTTTCTGTGAAGAAAATCGAAAAAACAACGCACAGTAGTATTGTTTTAACAAAAAAACATTCGTGCTTAAATATTGACTGCAATTGGTGTGAAATTGAAACAGATGTTAATATGTCGTGTAGTCATTCTTATGAAAAGATTTTCCATGATATTGAAAAGCATGTACTTACTTAAGTAATTATTATGCCACACGAAATAGAATCAACATTTGTCCCAATAACTACCGTTTAGAAAAACCAAGTTTTGAAGCAAATTTTTATAGCATTAATTTCTTTAATCTGCTACCTAACAATATAAAATCATTGGAGACTGACTTTACGCAGTTCAACAGGTAACACAATTAGAACAGCTACATATCCCAGTCGATCTAACGTCGCTTCAAAATTAAAATACAATTCCAATTGTTTATCCTGTTAATTGAAACATTTCACTCACGCAAATAATAAATTTTAATATAAATTCACACAACCCATCTTTTCAAGCATCATCTTACACTCGTACACTCATATGAACTACACTTTTTTCCAGAACAAATTTAATTCAGCATTTTGGTAATTAGGATGAGATTTTACCGAGCGTCCCTCGTATACGTTATACCCAAATTCGGCAATGATGTTTACACTTCCACATTCCTATACTATTATACTATTCGTCATTATTCCCCAGAGCAGTCCGGTGGACAGTTGCTCTTAGTCAAGTTCCACATTCCGTCGCGACAATCAACTGTCATCTGTCGACGCATCATCTTTCCGTTCCGTTCATCTTCTCCACGTGAAGTGGAAGTAGGAGGTTAGAAAGGACGTTCCGGTTTTGTCCCCAAAATTGCTTCTCGTTAATTTTTAATATGTTCGGGTGTATTGATACATAGTGTTAACGCCTAACGATGGCATCCGTCGTTATCAATAAACCCAATGTGTCCGTCCGGTTGGTCTTATATTTGTAATAAGTGCTCTCATCCGCGCGTTCGTTTTGAAACACCATATGGCTGCAACCTCAACGAAGAGTAAGACTTTTGACAATTTAAATCTTTCGCGTATTAGTTGCTAGCATCATAATTGTGTTTTCAGCTCCTGACGAAGGCTCCATAGAGAACTGCCGGACTTCGCCATTGTATTAGATTATTTAGAAGCTTAAACAAAAATATCAACATACAAAAACCTGGGAAATACACAAGGTTCCCCCAAAACTACAGACCCATACGCCTGTTGACGGCACTGAGCAAGATTGCGGAAAGGGTAGTCGAACGAAGACTGAGGAACGAAACTGAAGAACTCCGAGTAGTTCCAGACGAACAGTTCGGATTCCGAAGCGAACATTCAGCAGAGCACCAGGTCCTAAGGCTGGTCGAGATGGCAACGAAATCGTTCCAGACTCGGCGGGCCGTGGGAGCTGTGTCCATGGATGCCGCTAAGGCGTTCGACACTGTTTGGCATGACGGACTGATCTACAAGATGGTAGACCTCGGATACTCAACGGGGATTATTCAACTGGTGAAGTCCTATTTGAAGCACCGTAAATTCCGAATTAGGATTGGTAAAGCAACTTCGACGACGAGTACTGTGGAGTCAGGAGTACCGCAGGGAGCGGTTCTATCACCCCTGCTGTATGCAATCTACAGATCAGACATCCCGAAGACTCCACAAACGCAACTGTATGTGTATGCGGACGATACAGCATATGCGGCAGAAAGTAGACCCCGCATGGTTACGGAATATCTGCAACGAGCGACTACCAGCCTAGAGGAATGCTGCATCAAGTGGAAGATCCGTCTCAACCCTGAGAAGACCGAAGCGGTACTGTTCCGAAGAAATCGAATATTACCTCAAACCAAAATAAAGATGACGACCACCAGAATGGAGAGAGGCTGGAGAAGAGACGAAGAAGTTCAGGTCAACTGGAAGGACTCCAGCACATACCTTGGAGTCAAGATGGACCAAACACTCACTTGGAAGAACCATGTCGAGGGCCAGGTGCAGAAAGCGAAGATGGCACGCTCCAAACTAAGACCTTTAATAAGCAGAAGAGGCAAAGTGTCCTTAAAGAATAAGACCATCATGATTCAGATGGTGCTGTTCCAAATCATGACTTACGCAGCAGTAGCTTGGGGCTACGTTTCCAAAACGATGAAGAAGAGGCTCCAAGCTCAACAAAACATAGCACTCCGTGAGGCGGTGGACGCACCGTGGTATGTACCTAACAGAGTGCTATATGACGAACTACAACAGCTACCGATCGTAATCCAGATGAGAGAGAGGGCCCGAAAGTTCTTTGAAAAGAACGACAGACATCGAAATGTGCTGATTAAAGACGCCTTGGATTACGACCCAAGAACAATAAGGCGTCATACAAGACCGAAAAGCCAGCTGCAACAAGAAGAAATTTGGTCCTAGCAGCTGATGACGCCAAAAAAAAGGGGAGAAGACCGACAATAGTTGTACACCCAAGAGGGGAAGGAACAGCCCGTGTACAACGGGTGGACAAAAAGAAGCCTGTTGATTGAGGTGGCCAGAGTCAAGCACGGACTCGGCGCTAACCTCAGAGGACGAAGACAAACAGAAAATGACTGACTGACTAACTCCAGTCGACGAGGAAAGAGCGAAGGTTCATCAACCTTAATGCGGGGCGTAGGTCAAAGCCCCCAGCGCAGGACCCCCAAGAAAGAGGCCGTCCATAAAAGTCGAGAACTGACAGTTAGATGAAACGTCCACCACGTGCTTCCGCGACGCGTGCGCGATCGAGTCAAATTTCGGGGAAAGGGGCAAAATTGGGGAGGGGGGATAGCTCGCTCGGCAGCACACACTCGGGGAATGCACAGCGCTCTGAACCTCGCAGCGTCACGCCAGGCCTTCGGGCGGGAGAGGAGGGAGGAGCAGATTGCTCTTCACCCCACTCCTCAAGGGTTTGAGGTTGCCTGGAACAGGGGTGGTGGAGGGACCGCACAGGGTAGGAGCGTGTGTGTGTGTGTGTGTGTGTGTAAACAAAAATATCAATGTCGCGCAGGTCCTAAACTGCTCCAGAGATATAAGGTCAACACGACTGTATAGCTCGGTATTGGTAACACCCCTTTCTGGGTAAATTCCATCAATTTTATAAAAATGAACTTAGTCTGAAGGAAAGTACAATCATTCATAACGGAATATATTTTCAAATCATCCACAAAACATAAACGCTCACTCTGCAAATCTTTACATAAATCATTGATGAATAGCAAGAACAGCAAAGGACCCAAATTTGAACCTTGCGGACCACCGGATGAGGCTAAGTAAGTATCAGTACAAAAATTATAATAAGAAATAAATTGCCACCTCGAAGATAAATAAGATTCAAAAAGGTCCCTAGCATCACTAGAAAAACCAAATTTGATTAACTTTCCAAGCAATACATCATGATTTATTCAATCGAAGTCCTTCGAGAAGTCCGTATAAATGACGTCAACTTGACTATTGTTGTCCAATGCCTCCGAAATATATTGCGTTGTGGTAACTAGATTTGTAGCACCTGAACGATTTTTAATAAATCCATGTTGATGTTGTGAGAGTTGATTACGCGCCGAACTATAAATACGTTGTGAAGTATTATCTCAAGGGTCTTTGAGAACATGCACAAAATGGAGATCGGACGATAATTTTCAATGTTCCTGTCTCCGTCTATTAGTACAGGCGACACTTTGGTGACTTTCCAAAGTTTCGGAAACTTCTTCGGCCTAATACACAAGTTAAAGAATTTTGTTAAAAAAACACGAATGCTCCGGCACAATCCTTAATCAAAAAGGATGGAATATTATCGGGGCCTGAAGTCATTTGGACCTTAAGTTTCTTAATAGCAATCATTACTGCATTATCATAAATTTCATCAAAAGGTACATGAGCAACGTCGTTGAAACTATCGTCTACATTACCCAAATTAGCTGCTTGAGACTCTATGTAGACACTTGAAAAATACACTAAAGGCATTCACAATGTCTAGCAGATTATCACTGGACAACAAATTTTAGTTTTTTAATTGTATCTTGTGGGAAAAGTGCACTTCTTTGTTAATTTTGGGGCGCTGAATCCAAAAATGACAATGAAATAAAAAAATTAGTTGCGGTTTAGAAAAAAAACTTTTTATTTTTAAGGATATATTAAAAAAAGTAACAAGATTCATATACTTATAAGAATCACTATATGCGCTGTCTTTTTGCTGTTCTTTTATGGATCGTTTCTGGAGCATCTCTACCAAGAGTCCAACAGTAGTCTGCAAGCATGGAAGGATTCCGCTTTCCCTGGTACCTTTTTTCCATTGTTGAAATATCCTGATGAAAACGTTCGCCGTGCTCATCACTTACGGCTCCGCAATTGTCAGGAAAAAAGTCCAGGTGTGAGTGTAGGAAATGTATCTTAAGAGACATATTACCGCCCATCTTTTGATACGATGGCAGCATATTTTTGACAAGGGTTTTATAGTTGTCAGCTTTTCTATTTCCCAAGAAATTAGTGACCACCAGACGGAAATCATTCCAAGCAGTTTTTTCAAAACCTGTTAAAGTGTTTTCAAACTGTGTATCTTTCAAAATATTTCGAATCTGTGGCCCAACAAAAATACCTTCTTTAACCTTTGCCTCACTTAGTCTTGGAAATTTCTGACGCAGGTATTGAAAAGCTGACCTATCTCTATCTAATGCCTTGACAAAGTTTTTCATTAGGCCCAACTTGATATGCAGTGGTGGTAATAAATTTTTTTTCGAATCTACTAATGGCATATGCTGTACATTTTTTTGACCTGGCTCTAGGAATTGACGAACAGGCCAGTTTTGTCTGGTGTAATGAAGTGCCTTTGCCCGACTGTCCCATTCACACAAAAAACAGCAAAACTTTGTGTAGCCTAGCTGCAGCACAAGTAAAAGTGCAACAACTTTCAAATCGCCACAAATATGCCATTGGTGCTCATCGTATTTTATGCATGTCAATAGGTACTTCATATTGTCATATGATTCTTTCATGTGAACTGCATACCCTACAGGAAGAGATGGTAAAATATTTCCAATATGCAATAACACTGCCTTTAAACTCAATGTTGAACTGTCAATAAACAATCTCCATTCTTCTGGGTTATAGTTTATATTTAAAGCCGCCAGTAAGCCGTTAATGTTACTGCAGAAAACCAAGTTATTCTCCATATTGAAAAATGGTTCTAAGTCTTTGTGGCGTTTACGGAAATCACATACCGGAACATCGTCTTCTAACAAGTTCCACTGCTGCAGTCTTGATCCAAGTAACTCTGCCTTACATTTTGGAAGCTCTAAATCTGTTACAAGATCATTTAATTCTGACTGTGTTATTTTGTGCGGTTGGTGGCATGGCGTGCTCGGTATAAAATCAGGATTTCTTGACGTTGATGGAATATCTTCTTCCTGACGAATCACTCGATCGCCATGATCTGATTCGTTTTCTGATTCGCAAGTGTAGGATTCTGAGGGTTTTGGAATAGGATTTTCGTCACTGTGAGGCACAGGTCTCATCGCAGATGGTATGTTTGGGTAGTTAATAACCGATTTTTTTTTCTTGGACATACCTGTGGCTTGTCCAACACAAGGTACCATGCAAAAGTAACAATCATTAATATGATTTGTAGGCTCTCTCCAAACCATTGGGACAGCAAAGCGCATATACCGTTTTTTGCCATTTAACCAGCTCCTCAGACTTGAAGCACCATTATTACAGCAGATGTGGGTTGCCCACTGTTTGTCTTGATCATCTAGTTTACAACCAAAATAAAGCTGATATGCCTTTGTTATTAGTGGAGTAATAGACCGTCTCTGAGACGCAAAAGTCACATCACCACACACGTAACAATACTGATCTGGATTGTTTACACACTTTCGAGACATCTTGCATGAACGCTGTCAGCCAACTGAGGAAAAAATGGCTAATATAAAACAATATAATGTACACGTATGTATAACGTAACACAATCATGCCGATTGCATCATCTTTCCTTGCCGAATATAAAAATGTAGCACGTGCATTCTTGTGAATTACAGTATATTAACACTGTCACAGCAGGAACACATATAATTACCGTATCTCTAAAACTTGAACTAATATTGAAAAAATAAGTTTCATTCCGGTTTTAGCACATTAAAAATAGTAATATTTTGTTGATTTTATTTAGGATATTTTTTGGCTATTGATCAGTGTTATGAAATGATTCGTTAAGGTAAAATATCTTTCCAGGGATCCTAGAAGTGTTCTTTTTTGAATTGATATATGACGAGAACCTCCCAGGATCATGCGATAATGAATTTTGAATATCTTCAAGGTAGTTGTTGTATGCACATTTGATGTGGACCTTAATCAATGAATTCGCATTCATTAGCTCCCCGACCAAACCTCCTGAATTTATTTCTGTACTTCACCTTTTGCTTAATATTGCGGATAATTTTCGCATCAAACCAAGGGGGGGTATTATGACTATAGCTTCTATAGGTTGATGTATGTTTATCAAAAATGGTAAATATTGTCTCGTATATTTTATCAAGGACATCATTAGCGGACAGACACCCTCAGACCGACTAAAATGAGTGACATGTCATATAACACCAAAAAGCACAATATCTTATTTTGGAAATTTTTCGCGATTTCAATATTTCTTCGCCCGGTGGAGTAGGAAGTAAAACAACTGAAGCTAGATCACAAGACAAGCAGTAAAGCTCAAAACGTCTTGGTGTTTGTCCATTTATCAAAAATGATTCACTCATTTAATTGTTTTTAATCTGGAACAATCAGCACCCAACAATCACATTAGCTACATTAGCATTACAGATATAAATCAATAGCAACTTCCGCATTGGAGCATAAACATTTTCCATCTTCTCAAGTTAAGCATCCGCCATAAAGCGCCGTTATCAGATCGCTACTTCTGCTGCTGCTTAAGTAGAAATCCTTTTGTACGGAATGGCCCTAAATAAATATAGTTTTTCTTTTGTGCGGACGTTTCCTTGCTTCGGAAACATTTCATTTTGTTAAAAGCTGAAGGGGGTTTTATTTCTTCATTTAGGAGCGTGTATGTACAGGGTCGTACTGGTAATGGGGTGAAATTGAATTACAACGAGGTTCTTTCATTGCTCTGGCGCTCGCCTTTTTGTTGTTAACGAGGATGAATGAAGCATGCTGCCTTGCTGCCGGATGAGGTATACAGAGTTGCTGCTGCTGCTATATACACTGCTGCTAAATGAGATTGGATAAATAAAAAAGTACATTCTCAGACTTTAGGATGAATGCGGATGCGGAAAATAGACTGGGAAGTGTCTTACAATTTTCGATAACTTCTCGGGGAGGAAAATCGAGGCGTCATAGGCGCCAGGGTAGTTGCTACGTTACGTAGACTTTGAGTAACGTTTATGGAAGTTTGTTGAAGATGGAGCGCCGTTTGACGGTTTGAGGATTTAACGTCTTCATACAATAATAATAACAATAATAACGTCTTTATTGGATAACCCGGAGGGACATAAACAGGGAAGTTTAGCCAAGGCTACTCTTACACTTAACTGTTTATGTCGGTTACATCTGATGTTCAAAACATGGAAAAAATATAAGAACAATGAAAAAAAGAACACATGTATACCTAAGTATAAAATACAAATAGACACAATCTATATCTGTAGCAGAAATGCGTATTCAATCAATAGCGAGCAACATGCTTTTAGTATGTTTACGAAAACTTTCCAAAGACATCAATTTAATACTGTTGTCCAACTGATTATAAAATAGTGCTGCATTATATGCAAATCCTCGTTGGAATAATGCAGAAGTGTGTGGGGTGGTTCTGATACTATAACGATTCCTAACAGCCCTGTCATGCACTTCGTAATTAAATCTTAACTTAGCTCTTAGATATTCAGGCTTTGATGACAATATTATTTTATGAACTAAAACTAAGAATTTATGTTTAACCAAACTTCCTAACCTAAGCCAGTTCAATTCGCTATATTTATCACTTACGTGATCGTATTTACGCAACCCATAAATAAAGCGAACACAGTTATTTTGGATGATTTGAAGAGGATTTTTAGTCAATTTATCCAAACATGGGTAATAAACGACATCACAGTAACTGAGCATTGACATCACCAAAGATTCGCACAGTTTTTTTCTCAGCTTAAAGTTAAGCAAGTAGCGATTGGAATAAAGAGCCCTAGAACACAGGTAAGTTTTTTTCATCAAATTAACTATTTGGCTGCGGAATCTTAATTTTGTGTCAATTTCCACTCCTAGTACCTTAGCTGTTTGAGTATGCTGTAATGTTATGCCATCGATAGTCAGATGGAAAGAATCTTCAACAGTTTTCCTCTTCTGATCAGAACAAAACAATAACACTTGTGTCTTATCTGGATTAGTAGCAAGATTATGTTCCATAGAAAACTGTACCATATCTAAATCAAGCTGTAAAATGTCTGATGAATTTTGCGTATCTAAGGCGTCGAAATGAAACATTATTTGAGTATCGTCAGCAAATGTTTGTATCCCTGAATTGTCAACTGCTTTATGCAGGTCACACGTGTAAATCAAAAAGAGCACAGGTCCCCAAATTGAGCCTTGCGTAACTTCTGACGGAATAGTCGTAATCTTGGATTGATCGTTATCGATTGCGACACATTGCGTGCGACCGGACAAATAGCTACGGAAAAAACTGACAGCAGCAGCATCATCGAAGCCTATATACCTCAGCTTGGCGCACAAAAGTTTATGATTTATTCGATCGAATGCTTTGGAATAGTCAATTGGTACCACTGCTGTTGCTAACTTTTTGTCAACTGCCCTAATAACATTATCACAAAGATCTAACAGTGCCGAGGTGGTACTATGGTGCTTCCTGAAGCCCGATTGAGATGACGATATTATTTTAAGTTCCTCTATGTAATGGACAACTTGTTCAAATATTTTTAGACCATATCAAAATCTGTGAAGTGATTTTAACAATGCCTAAACGCTGCCTATCCTAAAAGATTCTCTTCTTCCCCTTTGCTCGCGTTCTTCCTTCTCTCCTTTCCTTCCCCTTTTTTTCTTAAAATTGTCTGGTTTCTGGGTTACCAGACCTGACAGACTTACAAACTGACACTGTGACTCAAGAGCAAAGGTCCCACGGACCGCTCTGACAACCAACGATGACTTGACTTGGACAACTTGTTGCTGTATAATTTTTTACAAAATTTTCGATAGCACCGGCAACAAACTAATGGGTCTAAGATGTTTAAGTTCAGTAGGTTTAGATATTTTAGGGACAGGTATAATTAGAGTCAGCTTCCGCAGCTTAGGGTGGTAGCCATTTTCCAAACATGAGTCTATTATGTGGGTGATATGAAAAAAAGTTATGGGAAGACTTATTTTGACCATGGTTAGTGAGAGGGTGTCAATTCCTTTTGCATCTGATTTGATATCTTTGATTGCCTCCAATTTGTTGCTGTCATAAAACCGACATACAATTTCTGGGACACTGTCGTAACTATAAACTGACATAAAATAATTGTTAATACTATTTGCATCGGCTAGATCATCTGGAATTGTTTGTTTTGAACGAGATTTTATGTTAAGCCTATTCAGCCCAGACATAAAGTTTTTAGATTATTTTGATCAGTTAGATTCTGAATGTACTCTTTCTTTTTAATTCGAATTTTATGCAGTGCCTTATTCCTCAGCTGTTTGAATTTATCAAGGTCTTCAAGTGATTTACTAGCTTTATATTTGGTAAAAGCTGAATCTTTTTCTTTGATAAGCTTTTTCATTCCCTCATCCAACCAAGGAGATGGCGGTTTATTTTTTCATATCACGATATACCAGTATCCATACGTCTCTTTGAAAGGATATTTCAAAAATAAGAAACGTTTTTTGGATGTTATTTTATGACATGTTCGTAACGAAAACCCAAGCTACCCATTTTCGTCAGTCGGTCGGTTTGCCTGTCTGCTAATCTTTAATCTGTTTTTAACTTGGAAAGTACTTTTTGGACGAGATTTTTACACAATATTACTACTGAAATAAGACAGCACAAAGTGCCGTCTATTACCAGAATCGACCACTGCGCGGGTGAAAACAGCAATCTCGCTGTTGAAACCAACGAATTCAGACTCGGTAGAAGAAGCCAGTCAAGCGTTTGTTTCTCCTAATTGTCATAACCTAGCAAATGTCAAAATGCTCTTGACATTTGCACATTTAGGGCCGATTTCACCAACATTATTATTATGGACCAATAGGAAAATACCTTATCGAAATGCAATTTGACGGAAGCTGTCAAATGTATCAGAATATTAGTGATTTCTATTAAAATGTTGAATAAAATCGTCAAAATTCGACTGTATTATAAACAAGACTACTTTTTGATTCCAACATGATGCTTTTGTACAGAAAAAATAGGACAACTTTCATGTATTTTGATATATGTTATAGGTTTACATTTAACAATCCGTTATCCCCTCAGTGAATGGGAATGGGAGAAATAATAGGTCGATTTCCTAGCTGTTAAGTTTGGCAGCAGGTTTGGTCGTTTGTTAATTCATGGCAATCTCGAAATTTGTTAAGTTCAATATACTGTGTGTATATTATGTGATAATTATAGCTACACATACCTGTTGAATTGTGCGGATTTGCAAGAAAATAGAACATAAAATGTATTCCAACCAATTCCTCATCTCTCTTTACATCATAATAGTAATCATTTGTTATAAATTCATGGGTAAATAAGAATTTCTTCAAAGCAATCAAAACAGTATGGTCGTCCCCATCCTAAAACACCGATATGTGTAAAACATGTTAAACCCTACATCTCCGATGTGCATAATGCAATTGCTGTAGACATAGACCTAAAATTATTAGAAATTACTGAAAAATAAGAGCTAAAAAGAAATATGAAATTCTGGAAACGCTATAAAAATAAAAATGAATACACAAGGCCTACTTGCCTATTTCAGACAAAAACAAAAACACATAACGATTGTCACCTTGACATCATTCTGTAATCTGTCAAAGTAGTGATGGGCGTGCCTGCTGCACGGTATACGGTATCTATATTCGATAACATATTTTTCTTTCTACCATGAATGCGTGGAAAAAACAAAATAAGGAGAGATCTAAAATAAGGAGTTATTGAAGGCCTAAAATAGCCAGGCGCTAATAATTCCTGACCGTATTTGAATATCTAAGCAGGCACAGTAAAAAAAAATAAGACTTGGAATTAATAAAGTTTATTTCGACAGTTGGCAGAGTTTGATCCACTGGGTAGTGGTGTTGAAAGAGTAATCATACGAAACTCGAGTACTCGATACTCATAGATACCCGAAGTAATGAGTACCAATCCGAGCACGAAATGATTACTTTGATTACTCTGTTTTCCGTACCCGGTACCTGTCCAATCGTTGATCGTTGAGTGGTAACGCTGGTTAGACTGTAGCACTACCGCTCATGCACCAGGGTTGCCAGACATCCCACATTCAGATGGAAACCTGGAAACTCATTTTTTTTATTGGCGGACATGGAATTTGGTAATTGTTTTTAAATCTGAAGTTTACCTATTTACACCGTGACACAAATTCGCTTTTATTGTTGTGATCTTGGGAA
Source organism: Acanthoscelides obtectus (assembly GCA_963669975.1). Taxonomy (NCBI): domain Eukaryota; kingdom Metazoa; phylum Arthropoda; class Insecta; order Coleoptera; family Chrysomelidae; genus Acanthoscelides; species Acanthoscelides obtectus. The sequence goes on from CAVLJG010000009.1 coordinate 17,022,060, forward strand.
CCTGAAAAGGAATAAGTATTCGATTGTGTCGGATCAAAGTTCGGCAGTATTATGAGGCAGAAAAGCGACAACAAGGTAACACCACCGTTCAGGAAAACCACAATAATAAAAGTTATGTCAATTTGACTCGTGTTTCCATGCACTGTTTTGCTAAAAAAAATATAATTCAGTATGACCACCAATAGTATGTGTAGACCAAGCTCAACGTAGAATTTTTTATACTGGCATATTATGCTTAATTGAAATGCTTCGAAAAGTCACATGCCATTTCGAATTTCCTTAAGCCCATATACAGATCATCTTTCTGACTAAAAGGCATGTTTTTAAATATTTCTAGTAAATACAAAGTATTTTCAGTTTATAGGCTCATATGACACTCCATCCTATGATAACTCATCTCGATAAGCATACAGTTTGAAGATACAATGTTTGCATTAAACACGATAGTCTTGAATAAACTATGCTTATAACATTTTGCAAATTTTAAGGTCGTCTATTTTCTTACAAGATTCGGTTCCATTCAACTTGTTTAAATTCGACATTAATCACACGACGCACATTGCCAAATCGTTATACTCATACTACTCATAGTAATAAAGTAACGAATACAATAAACGATTACTTTGTAGAAGAGTAACGATTAGTTCCGAGTACTCGAAAGTAACGATAGCCAACACCACTACCACTGGGACGAAGTGTTGACGGATCCCACAGAATTATGTGTCACTTTTCGATATGGTTAGTTTTAAAATATCAGGAGATAATCAGCTGTTATTCAAATCAGTGTATATGTTTTGTGATCCTAATAACGTCTAATATAAATATAACCCAGAATATGTGCTCAGTGAAAAAAGAAAAATATTGCAAATTTCTAGTTTTTCTGCAGGTTTTCGCTTTGCTGGTAGCTCTACGACAAATATTTGGGTATTTCTAAATCGCTGTGAATATTGTGTGGATGTTTGTTAAGTTCCTGAAAAACGAAAAATATTCAACTTTAAGGATGTATGGATATTAAAAAAACAGAATAGTTTTGTGGGAATATCAATCTAAGGTGCCATAGTGGTTCTGATGAACGGCACGTAAATGAATGAATGTTTGGAAACGAGCAATATCTATGAACTTTTTGGTAGAGCCAGTCATCAAGTAGGTGCTTAATGGCTATCTGCAAGAGATTTATTGGAAAAAACATGCAGTAGATGATCTTGAGTCAGAAAAATCGCATATCAAATGAAGTAAATAATATAGACATGAATAAAAAATCAACAATAGTAATTAAATCATGAATTTTATTAAAAAATCAAACATTTGTTTAAATTTTGACTGAATTATATGTAATTTCATAAAATTCAATAAGCTGATGATGTTTCAATGACAAGATGTCATCTTCATCTTATACTTTGCCAGTATTTCGTTTTCAACATTTCATAGCTTTTGTTTGCTAAAATTTGTTGATTGGAACTTGAAGCTCATTAGCTGTATTTGACGGACTGTTACCCTATAGGTGGAGAATAACGGACTGTTGGTGAAATTGGCCCTTATAGTGTTATATTTTGAAAATACCAGTGTTTAGAGGTAATTATGGTGTTTAGGATGTCAAGACATAGTAATTCTTACGTGATTTGCAAAGAATGTCACCAGCCTAATGAAGGTAGGTATATCCACCGGTTAAGTATTACTATTATTAATTTGATAAAGCGCTGTCAGTTTGGTAGGCATTGGTAGACAAATGAGTCAAAAGTGTACACTAAAACTACCCAAATTCGGCGACAGACAATGTAGTAAAAACATATATGTTTGGCTTGGCTCCTCTTGGCCTTTTCGAATTCGTCGGTTGAAGCTGTATCCTAGTTCGTAATGGCACCGATCTGGCCCCCAGATGCCGCCGACTCTGGTATAGTTTATAGTATATATATTAGAGGCTCATTTTCTCCACGTGAAACAGATGTAGGAGGCTCTGCCGGTTTTTTTCCTCAAAATTGCAGTTCGATAATTTTTAATGTGTTCGGGTGTATTGATATATATATAGTACTAACACCTGACGATGGTTTCCGTCATTACCGATAAACCCAATGTGTCCGTCCTTTTGGTTTTATATTTGTAATAAGTGCTCTCATGCACGCTTTCCTTTTGAAACACCATTTGGCTGCAACCTCAGCGACGACTCCTGAAGATGGCTCCAAAGTGAAGCCGAGAGCTCGAGATTACCGTTAAAAGAGTTTACTGAATCCTAAAAAAAAACTTAAAAAACAGGATAGGTAACCCGAGCGATACGTATTTCTGCTGGTTGGCTTCATCAGGCCTGAAATCAATGCACATATGAAACTACAAAAGTAGATACACCTGCCCACACATCCGGATACGGGTGTAACCTGAGAAAACGAAGATGGAAAGAAAAAAAAACGACACACGAAGTCCACAACAAGAGCCAACCTACACATTGCAGTATAAAATGACCAGCAGATCTCGAGTTTTCGAGGAGACATCTAACCACAACCACGCGGCCGGTTATAGCCACTTGCTGTGATACTTCAAGCCCAAATGATCTAGAAAGAGAAAATGATCATGCGGAGAAAGGTATATAACAAAAAATAGGAAACTAATGGGCAACATCCGCAAAAAGAGGAAAAGTGGATTCGAGAAGAATATAGAATAAGTAATCCGAGCGATACGTATTTCTGCTGGTTGGCTTCATCAGGCCCGAAATGAATGCACATATGAAACTACAAAAGTAGATACACATGCCCACACATCCGGATACAGGTGTAACCTGAGGAAACGAAGTTGGAGGAAAAAAAACGACACATGAAGTCCACAACAAAAGCCAACCTACACATTGTAGTATAAAGGCCCGAAATGAATGCACATATGTAACTACAAAAGTAGATACTCATGCTCATATATCCGGATAAGGGTGTAACCTGAGGAAACGAAGATGGAGAGGGAAAAACCACACACGAAGTCCACAACAAGAGCCAACGACGACGAGTCGTTTTTTCATTCCACAGAGTTTAGGATGCCAATTGTGAAAATAGTTTCACGAATAACCATTAACAAGAAATAATGCAATAGGAAAACTTTGTTCTATTGTCCAGGTGGATCTTCCAATCCATTTGGCTACTGACACCTGTAGGATTTGCATGCGTTAACAAGCAAATCTGAACTTGCATGACACGCGTGATCACAGTGAGAGCTGTTTTTAAGATCACACAAAAAGGCGCATGAGGGCAAGAATGGTATGCACCATTTTGTTGCTAAGATAATAAGGTAGGTATTTTTGAAGGAAGAACAATTTATTGACGAAACGATCTAGATACTTTGCTAATAGGCTAGTTGAGACTTTGTAACGTACCAAAATCACATCACTTTTTTTGGTATTTTGATGACTTACCAGTAATTTGAATTTCTCTTTATTAATAATAGAGTGCTGATTTCTAGGCCAAACCCTTTTTAGTGATTTTCTTGTGACAAATTTCATAATTTGTTAATCTATTGAGCTTGAAACCACCTAATCCTGAAAGTGTAATCTCGCACATACTACATCGTTCTTACATATAGGCAACCAGTGATGTAGAATTTTAGAACGCCTCCTACTTTTGACATTGACTGACAGTCCACTGACCAACAGGAAAGTGTGACGGTCATATTTCCTACTAATGCCTTGGTGGAGAAGGTGCATCGGTCCGTCATTTGTTCTCAAATTTTGGGTTTTGGGCACCAATGACCAATTTAATGAGTAGAACCTTTTTTTCGTATCTACCTTACCTTTATTTGTTTGTGTTGGCTGTTGTTTGGTGCTACTTCCTTCATTTTTATGGATAACTTTGATACGTTTTTCTTGTTTGCCTCTGCTTTACTCTTCTTATAAAGATGTACACGGTATTTGAAGTATTTTAAAAAGTAGTTTTGTTTCATAAATCAATAGAGAGAAGATTTTCCGACCTTTCAGGTCTTTTTCTCTCTACGGTTTTTTTGCACCTTAAATTTTGAGTACGAGGCAAGCAGCCCATACCTTTCTTTCTTACGCCACTGTCCACTACTGGCAACTGGTTTTAATCAAAAACCTGAGGTCATCTCGGCCGAGTCTAGAGCTCTGACTGGAAGAAGTCAACAATCCAGATACGTTTAGGCTTTAGTTTTCTCATTAAATAACGAATGACAATTATTCTTCTGGCGCTAATATACAGGTATTTGTAAAACCTATGGCCTGCGTATACATGGTAAAAGTTTTGTTATCATAGCAATTTAGGCATTTTATTGTGCTGCACCTTTAAATAATCTTTTTTTAATTTACACAGCAGTAGTGGAACATTTTATTTTCATTTGCCGTGTTTTATTAATGAAAAGGAGAAACACTCCACCATTTCCTCTATTTATATAAAAGGCATGACAACTTTTCTTAAGCATGTCACAAACAGTTAATATTAAACCTATTAGACCAAACAAGTTAATACTACATTTTTCTGCAGGCCTGAAAGACCGAAAGACTTTAATGTAAAATATATAGACGAAAACGCCGTTTGCCTTGTTTCACCCATATATTAATATGCTCTAATGTCATTCCTTTTGTATCACAGTAGCAAAACCTCCGAAAGTTTCTAACATATAAACATGACCTCTGCTAGTTTCCATGAAAAATATTGTAATTATGATTAATGCGTCGTCCAATAATGTAAAAACGCATCGATCAAGACCCCAGCAAAGCTGTGGATTAGAGTGCCCAGTGAAATAAATATACGCAATACTGCATATTGCTTGGAGCATACCTCATATCACGCTTAAGCTGGGCGTAACATTCGGCGTCATCAGCGCACTATTCCCTTGCAGATGTGTAAGAAGGAATACAATATTAGATAAAATTATGCATAGGTTATAAGGTATGTGTAGAAGGACTTCTGAAAAGGAAGAGTATGTAACTGTAATACTTGTTCTTTGTATTCATGTCTATCATTATATCAGATGCATTGTACTTACATCTTGCCCGTTTAAAAATTTAAATCGATATATTTCGTTTTCCTAAGCCAAATACTCTAAGAAATACTCATTCAATATACTTTGAAGTTGAGTCATTAATTTTCAGATAATGATTGTAGAAGGAAGATAAACCAAAATATGTGTGTAAAAATAAAAAAAAATGTTACCTTGTTTAATAAAGTATCCTCCCGACAAGTATTTCAGTGCGGACCTGTATTTGATCGTGCGGTCTTGGAGCAGCATGCCCTCACCTGTGAGGTCTTAAGTCACCTGATTCACGAGCCCTTTGTACTACATTAACAAAGGCACGAGGGGTTGGTTGCACTCGATTGGGAAAACGATTCGCATAAATCCGTGATGCATCCGGGAGCATTTTGTAAAGACTGCCCTCCCGTAAATAAGAATCATTTCCACAAGTTCAGCACTTTCGTAAACATGTGCCATTTTTGATTTCGTTTGAACCACGCAACACACTACTATTCACTTACGCGTTATCGACTGACGAAAAACATCGTGATAAACGTTTCAAATTCTTTCGCTTTTTTGTTTCCGCTGCGATGAACCGGTCAGGCGGATTATATCCGTTGTCGCCAAACACGAGCATATAATAGGCAGGGCGGTACTCAAACTTCCAAAGGGCTATAACTTTGTTACTTTAATTTTACCAGAAAAATGGTAAAGGAAAAAAACATTTCTTTTGATCAGATCTACTCACTGTTAAAATAAATGACTCAACTTCGAAGTCACCCTGTATAAAATGTAAGTTGAATAGCTATTATGTGCTGATTACTAAATAATTATTTGTTTTATCTGACCGTTTCAAGTATTTTAAGTCCTGTGAGGATATGTTCCGCTCTCTACATTACGCCCCTGTTTTAGGTCATATAGAGATACATTTATTCGGCATATATTTGTTCTTCCTCCTTTTTCTGCAGCAGAAGACAAAACAGTTTATAAACCGAAACGAGACTAACGACCTCCAACTGCGCATCATTGTTTTGTGTGAAGGAATAGTAGGGGGACGCCGACGTCTGCCCGTATTGTATATTCCCCCTTGACTGTCATATTTTTTTAGATTTTATATATCCTGAGATATTAAAGGATCAGTCGAATGTCAAAAAAGGCAAGGCACATACTGATATATTGTATTTATATTGCGACATACTTTTGGCTGAAGGGATCTTTGAATCAAAAGTTAAGTGTTGAACCCTTACCACATCAGCTATAATTTGCAGATGATACCGCAATTATTTACTTAGACAAAGATTGGGATTCTCGAAAAAACAAAATTGTATTCGATTTGCAAAAGGTAAAAATTTCTTTTTCGGAAAGGATTTCAGAAGTCAATTTCAACAAAACATATTTTATTACATTTCCTTGTGACAGCAGATCTTTCCCAAATTTTAATCAACTCCAAATGAAGACGTTGAATATCTGCAGAAACACACAACCGGTTGATAACTTCAAATATTTAGGGGTACTCATATATAACCATCAAAGATGAAATGTACAAGTTGAAAATCTAATATGAAACTTTAAGATACCTTATTGCGAAAATCACATGATCTATCATGATCTTGTTCAACCATTACAATCTTATGGAATCTTGACCCCAGGGGGAGGGGAGGAATCATGATTAATTATTTCCAAAAAAAATTTTAATTACACAGAAGTGGATTTTGAAGGTTATTTTGAACAAAAAGAAATTTTATTCCACGGAAATCTTTACAGTGAATCTCAGCTTTTCTATTGCCGGCAAATATACTTTTGTCATACAATAACATATTTAGCAAAAAAAATAAAATTGTCTCATTCCATCAGCCACAACCATCCAACGCAATTCAAGGAAGCATCTGCACTAATTCCTAGACTAAGGGTGGGTTTCACCAAGGTTGTCAAATCAACAGTCCGTTATTCTCCAACCAATAGGGTAACAGTCCGTGAAATACAACGAATAAGCTTAAAGTTCCAATCAACAAACTTTAGCAACTATGAAATGTTGAAAGCAAAATACTGTCAAAGTATGAGATGTCATCTTGTCATTGAAACATCACCAGCTTATTGAATATTAAGAAATTACATATAATTCAGTCATAATTTAAAGAAATGTTTGATTTTTGAATTAAATTTATGTTTTAATTACTATTGTTGATTTTTAATTCATGTTTATATTATTTTCTTCAATTGATATGCAATTTTACTGATTTAACATCGCCTCCCGTGTTTTTTTCCTATAAACCTCTTACAGATAGCCATTAAGCACCTACTTGATGACAGGCTCTACCAAAAAGTTATTAGATATTGCTCGTTTCCAAACATTCATTCATTTACTTGCCGTTAATCTGAACCATTATGGCACCTTAGATTGATATTCCCACAAAACCATTCAGGTCTTTTGATATCTATACATCCATAAAGTTGAAAATTTTTCGTTGTTCAGGAACTGAACACACTATATTCACAGCGATTAAGAAATTCCCAAATATATGTCTTAAAGCTAAAACCTGCAAAAAAACTACAAATTTATATTAGACATTATTTGAATACAGCTGATTATTGCATTTCAAGACTCATCGAGTGACACATGTGTGGGATCTGTCAACCCTTGTTCCCAGTCACAAAACATATACTCTGAAGAAGGTTCAATGCCATGCTATTCAATGACAAAACGGTGACTGGTGTGGTTGTCAGCGGCCATTTTTTGAGGGTGCGACATGGTTGCCAGATCATGCATTAATATCCCGTTTCACCACCCTGCTATAAATCATATTTCACAGTATTTGCGCACTGATTGCAACGGTTAGATGGTACCAAAGATATTTTCATAAATAGGTGATCTTTCCCATTCCAATTCACCAAAGATGCTTATAATCATGATACCTAGTAAATGTACGTGTAAAATCCTCTGAGAGCTTTCTTATATTTGTTCATCAATTTGATGATTCAACACATCTGCTAAAACTGATCATAATCAGGATATTAAACTATGACGAAGGTCCACTGTATGTAGGGATTTTCAGATACTTCATTTGCAATTTGACAACAGACCATGACGGTGTTCATATTTTTTAAATATTCTTTAAGAAGTGTTATCAGTCTATCCCCAAATATCATGAGTACTATGTTTGTATTACTACTTTAAATTCAAAACCAGCAAATGTAAAATATTCATGTCGCACCCTTCACCACGGGACGTGATGGTCGTTAGACTTGGCAACCCTGCGAATGACAGATAGATAACCCCACCAGTGAAAATGGCAATCAAACAATAAACATTAATAGTTTTTATGATTTTTGGACTAAAAAGACATTCTTTGTGAGACAATTTTCATAATTTTTTGTCAATGCCCATAGTAATTGCATTATGCATCACGGAGATGTAGGGATTGACACGTCTTACACATACCTCTATTATATTATAGTATTGTGTTTTAGGATGGAGAGGACAATGTTTTTATTGCTTTGAAGAAATTCATTAACCCGTAAATTAATTATGATGTAAAGGAAGATGAGGAATTGAATGGAATGTATTTTATATTCTATTTTCTTACAAAATACAGACAAATCCACACTATTCAACAGGTACGTAATGATAACTTTCAGTATATTGAAGTTAGTAAATTCGAGAGTGCCATGCATTAACAAACGTTCAAATCTGCTGCCAAATTTAACAGCTAGAAAATCGACCTATTATTTGCCGCATTCCCATTGGCTTTTGGCGATCAAAATTCATGAAAGTTGACCTATTGTCTCTGTACAAAAGCATCATGTTGGATTCAAGAAGTGGTGTTGTTTATAATACAGTCGAATTTTCACGAATCATTCGATATTTTAATAGAAATCACTGATATTCTGAGATCTCTGACAGCTCCTGTCAAATTGCATTTCGATAAGGTATTTTCCCATTGGTCCATAATATTAATTTTGGTGAAATTGGTCCTAAATAAAACAGCCAGAGATCATTCTACGTTCTGCTCAAAATTTTATAATGCTGTAACTTCAAACACATAAAATGTAAAAAACATTTAGAAATGAATCTAAAGTTATAGAACCTAAATCAGTATAGGCTACAAATCCATAAATTTGTAGACATTAAAAATCAATATGTTATTTGACAATAAATTGATGCAAATTTATACGTTTGACTTGTATACTTATAGAAAAATTGTTGAATTCGTATTATTCAAGTGTACACTTTTTTGGGTATATTATGTTTATTGGACACTACCGTTATTATTCATACAAAAACTATATAGATATTCCAATACACATTACTATTGTTATTAAAAAAAAATGAGGAAATAGCGAACTCACATCAAATGGATTTGAAGTCGACTGAGAACACAATAAATATTATCGAGCTTGAACAGATCGAATGTCATATGAAATATACGAACGGTTTAAAGTTCGTCCCTAAAACCTACGTAATCTAAAACTGTTTGTGCATTTGTGAATATTTCAGATGCACCTCATATGTGCACTTACATTCGACCGCGGCAACGTATGTTCATATAATTATAAGATTAAACGAACCTACCTAAGTGAAGTTTGATCGTAATTATATGACCGTCTCTTCCTCTAGATCACTATGTAGTTCACTCTCGCCGCTAGGTGGCGCCACGCATTCCAAAGCTAAATAAAATAACATCTGACCGGTCCTACCCTCGCGTACTACCGAACGCTGTTGATGATTCATTATTTCAAAGCAGTAACTGTTGCGTTAGAATAGATCACGGGTTCTGGGAGGGAGGGAGTGATCTATTCGGAAGAGACGGTCATATAATTACGATCAAACTTCACTTAGGTAAGTTCGTTTAATCTTATAATTATATTACCCGTCTCTTCCTCTAGATCACTATGTAGATGTTTAAAGTTGATTCTGCAACAGTTACAGGAGAATAAAAGAAAGAGGGAAGTAGTAACTACTCTCTTTAATCTCCAACATTCTTATGAGAGACAACCATCCATGTGCGAAAACTTATTCTAACTGTTACAACTGTAAACTATTCACTATAGTCTGAGAATTGCGTCTGCAAAATTGTCAGTATTTTTTACAGGTCTGTTATAAAATCTTGCAAACACATTTGATGACGAAGTCCAACCTGCTGTATTGCGTATTGTATCGATGTTGATACCCCTGTTGACAGCTGCTGACGTGGACGCGTGTCTAGTACTATGTGCTGTAAAGATCGATGTGTCAATTCCACTATTGTCCAGCACTATGCGAATCCAACGACTAATGGACTGTGCCGTTGCTTCCTTATAAGGTTTCTTATGAGTCAGAAAAAGTTTCGAGAGCTTACCAGACTGCCTGAAATCTCTGGTTCTGTTCAAATAACATTTGAGCGTACTTGCTACACATAGTTTTGGGTTATTATGAAAAAATGGCAGTATCAGTAAAGGTTGGTATCTATTTGGGGCAGAGGTTTTAACCCTTGCCGGGACTTTTATTTCTATTTTTGATTCCGATATTTCGATATTTGGTACCTCTATAACTGAAAACGTTTGTACTCTGTGTGCCGTAACCAGGGCCGTCAACATCGATAATTTATGTGTCAACGCCTCTAGACTAATTGTATTATTAGGGTAACATGTTTCCAGATAACCTAAAACCACAGCCGGATCCCACGTTACATGATATTTAGGCAAAGGTGATCGTAATTTGAAAACGCCTTTGAAAAATCTTTTGATCTGGTGGTCTTCGCCAACTCGAGGTGAAATAAGCAAGGATAAAGCCGATCTTGTTGTATTGAACGAACTATATGAGCGGCCTTGGCCATACAAGCGCGACAAGAAACATAGTATAGCCTGGCTATTTAGTTCAAAACAGTTTATGTTACGTTGGTGACAGAATTCCCACCATAGTTTCAATCCGTTGGTGTATTGCTTCAGTGACGACTGTGCTAAAGATGAAACTGATATCTCCACTGCCTCCTCAGGGATTCCATTATTTATCATTGCCTGCCTGATAATAGCCCTGCTTCCAGGGAAAGTTTCCGGTGTAGCGCATGGGGTGTTCTGTCAATGGATAACAATAAATTTATGTTAGGAGAGAAAACTATTGATTTCTTTACAAGCAGTGATTTGAATAGAGGGTACCATGGTTGACTGGGCCAACACGGTACTACGACAATACCCTCCTTTTTGTCTGTAATTATTTTCTGTAGCACTTTAGCCACTAGGGAAAAAGGCGGGAATGCATAAAATTTGTAATTAGTCCAGCAAGTTGTAAACGCGTCGACAATTTCGGCTTCAGGGTCTTTGAACCAAGAAGCAAATCGCTTACATTTTGAATTTACTCTGGAAGCAAACAAATCGATCTCGGGTGTTCCTAAGTCACGACAAATTTGTTTAAACGCATAATCCGCTATTGAAAACTCTGTTTCAGTATTTAGTTGACGCGATTCCTGATCGGCTATAATGTTATCTTGCGATTTTATATAAGACGCGAAAATAAATAAATTGCGCTCTTCACACCACTGCCAAATTTCCTTAGCAAGGCTGTTAAGATGTGGGAACTGAATACCACCCATTCTGTTCACATATGAAATGGCTGTAGTGTTATCTATTCGTAAAAGTATTTCGCAATTTACAAGATCTGCTGCAAAGCATTTAAGTCCAAAGAATGCAGCCAATAACTCTAAATAGTTTATATGTTGCTTCTTATCTTCGTTGGACCAAAAACCGTGCGACTTACAACCATTACAGTGTATCCCCCATCCCGATCGAGAACTGTCACTGAATATTTCCAATTTGAAGTTGAAACTGTGAAAAGTATTTTTGCCCGAATGATGACTTTTCCACCAGCTAAGATCCATTAGAATCTGTGTAGACATTCTCATCTTGTGATTGTAAGACCATCTGGACCTTCTCAAGGCCAAAAATTTTTCGCGTTCACAATTCTTGGTGTACAGCCACCCATTCTTGATTGCCGGACATGCTGCAATCAATTTACCAATCAATTTCGCAAACTCCCGGATAGGGAAGGTTGTTTTATTCACGAACCTGCGCATATGTTCTGAAATACTGTTTTGTTTGTCTATAGGTAGGCTTAAGGACATATCTATTGTATTATATAGAAATCCCAAATACCTAATTTCTGTGCATGGCACAAGTACACTCTTCTCTAAATTAATCAAAAAACCTAAATCTAACAACACTTTCTTAGTTATGTTAACATTTGTCACACACTCAGCATAACTACGACCCATTAATAGAAAATCATCAATATATAATACTGACAAAAAACCTTGTTGTCGTAAACGGGATAGAACTGGTTTCAACAGTTTCGTAAACACATACGGCGCTGTATTTAGACCGAAAGGTAAACAAGTATATTCATACATTTGTCCGGAAAACACAAACCTGACATATTTTCGATGATGTTTATGAATAGAAATCAAGTGATACGCATCTTTGAGATCTATGGATGCAAGAAACATGTTTTGTCCAATAATCTTGTTACCGTTTTATGGTCCTCCATTTTGAAATGTTCTGTCGTAATAAACTTGTTCAGGTCTTTTAGATTTAAAATCAATCTAAACGAGCCATCCTGTTTGGGTGTGAGAAAAATATTTGAAGGAAATTGGCCGTGCTCGAAAGAACATTTTCTTATAGCGCCCAGGGATAACAAACGCTCGATTTCTAAATTCAAAAACCTCTGTTCTGTTGAAGACCATTTCAATTCCTTAGGAACAGATTTCTGAACAGGTGTCTGAGAAAAAGGTATTAGATAACCTTTAACCCATGATAACAGAAGATTATCCGACGTTAACGAATTCCAAGCTGGTAAAAAGAATTTAAGTCTTCCACTTATATAAATTAACTTTAAAGGGTCCGCTTTTGATAGGCTTGGGTTTGATTGGTTCTGTATGCTGGACGAATTTCTTTCGTTGATCGGGGGGCTTTCCGAGGAGTCTTGGCTTCGAAACTCGGGGTTTTCCGTGAGTATTTCGGTCTGCCCTGATAACCCTTGACATTCACTCGGGGCAGACCCTTGAAGTTTACCGAAGACGTCAGTGTAGCAGTAACTGCTTTAGGCTTCAGGTTGGATGACAATTTTTCCATTTCACGAGCTGCTTTCACCCGATCACCCAGATTTTGTCCAAAAAGCCAACCATCCACAGATACGTTAGAAAGGGTTCCTCGGAGCTGTTTGTCTACACTCACCGATACCAAATTCCGCCTACACGTAGATTCTTCATGGTGAATGTCCGAAATTAAACGTCCGGCATCACTGAGGCATTCGACCAGCTCTCTGGTATGTGCCCCCTCCCCTTTTTCCAACAGAATTGTCAGCGCTTTGCCAATTGCCACCAGGGCAGCCCCCATCTGGTCTTGGCGCTTAGAGAGCGTCAAGTCCCGCTGCTTGTGTTGTTCCGTGAGAACCGATAAAACCTCTGAGTTCAGTTTGGGGACATTAGCAAGGCTTAAGTTAGTGGGAGTAGAATACTTTTTACATATAGTTGCTAAAACCTCAGAATCCAAACCTTCCTGTAATATATGGGACCAAATTTGAACAAGTTCGCTGTTAATGTCTTTTGTAGAGGCTTGATCGTCCACAGAGTTTTTCCCCAAAAGTCTCAAAATTTCATCCGAGATGGCGACACTGCGTTCGGCAACACTGCATTCAGCAACACTGCGTTCGGCAACATCGCACTCGGCAACACTGCGTTCGGCAACATCGCACTCGGCAACATTGTTCCTCTCCAAGGTTCCGTCAGATATGGCAACATTGCGCTCGGCAAGGTTATTCTCTGCTGCAGAAATGGAAGAAATTATGATACAACTGTACCTGCCTTTAGAAATCGCCAAGACTCGTTGACAATATATGAAAATAAAGGCGATGCCTTGTATTTATTTGCCAAAACTCGTTGGTCTTGCGCTTATCAAAACTCGTTGACGAGATCATAAACTACCTTACATGTGGCCAAAACTCGTTGGCATTGTAAAAAAAAAAACTTGAATTTGTCAAAACTCGTTGACAAGATAGGAGAATTGTGATGCCCTACATTTCCAAAACTCGTTGGCAATGTAATAAAATAATCGTGTGTTTGTCAAAACTCGTTGACCACAGGATTATACCGAAACTCGTCGGTAATACCCAATTTGGGTATAACAAGGGTACCCTTGCTTAGACAGACGTGTGTAACCAAAACTCGTTGGTAGCCATATTGTTTTTGTTTTATACACAATTATATTATGCATCCATAGGATACTTTCGCCCGATGAAGAGGTATCGTAGTTTACCAAGCCTACGGTAGCAGGCCGAATGATTTGGGAGAGGCTTCTTTCACCAACACTACTATCCGAGCTTTCGGGTGACGGCTCTCGTCTTTTGCGCTTCTTCTGAAGTCGGGATACCTTACGAGACAGCTTGTTCAATTGGGTCATGATTCCGGACAGCTCATCAGACGAATCCGAATCTGCATCAGACAGGGCCTGAGCCCGTTTTGGCACATTTCTACTCATTTTCCGAACCGGTCACGTTACGGGCGACGTGGCTCCACTCGCACGCAAAAGAGTAATGAATCATCAACAGCGTTCGGTGGTACGCGAGGGTAGGACCGGTCAGATGTTATTTTATTTAGCTTTGGAATGCGTGGCGCCACCTAGCGGCGAGAGTGAACTACATAGTGATCTAGAGGAAGAGACGGGTAATATAATTTGCTAAAGTAGGAATACGCAAAGATATGATTCCAACTTATAACAAGCCCAAGTTCGACAGTTACATAGTGTCTTGGTAAAATTTTGTAAATTGTATCTCAAACTAGTGAAATATCATACGATTTGTGTAAGATGGACTTCTAATTTTACTGTTCAGCTACAGAAACCTATTTTTTATTTGAGTCCTGACACAAAAGTTGACGTAAACTGTATCATTCAAAAAGGACTTTTATTTAGGGATTCTCGAAACAAGGATCATACCTGATACAACAGTTTGACATGATGCCTTTAGGTACTGAGCTTTTTATAGAAAATAACAGCGTCTCTCTGTTGCTGTACAAAATGCTGCTTAATAAATTCTTTGAGGATATAAATAAAATTACAAAATGCTTATTCTTTAACAAACATCGAGTAAATATTCAATTTACATACTTGCTGTTAACAGAACTGGACGGTATAACGGCTACGCGACCACTTTCTGCCGCAGCGATGGTGGCAAGGCTAGAAAAAGTTGTTCTACTGTCCAGTAGAGGGCGCGAGAGCTATCTGTTAGCAGGGCTGGCTTAAGGAACAGGGCTTTTCGCACAATAGGTCAAGTGAATTGAATATTTACTTGTTTTTTTAAATAATAAGCATAATCAGCAACAGTGAGACACTATTATTTTCAATAGAGTGCAAAATCAATTGATGTCATTTCAATCTAGATATTGTGTCAGCTTTGCGTCCATGCTTCGAGTATGACGCAATTGCTTATTTTTCAATGGCGCATTATACGATCATGACCGCTAATTTAGTGTCCGAACGGAAAAGAAGAAATAAGTTTTTGCGAATTAGGGGCCCATCTTACACAAGCCGTCTAATTTTTCTCTTGGTTTGAGAGACATTTAACAAGAAATCGACCATATTCGTTAGATACGTTACGTCAGAGACGTCTTCTCACGCATATCTCACCAGCTTCAGTGAAATCGGTCCTGAGTGATTCAATGTACAATTTCAACTTTGTTAACCGTCATCTTGAAATTCTCAACTGCCAGTCATGCACCTATTTCTTCATTCCAAGTATCAGCTCACTGGCTTGACCTGTTAATCAAGTGAGTGGGGCCTTTTTGGAACGCGCTATATACTTGTAATGTCACGTATTCCTGTTAAGGGGTAATGGATTAGGTCGCAAGCAACCGATTTTATCCTATCATGACTTATCCAAAAGTTAACCGTTTTTGAGTTATTTGAATTTTAAGTTTTTTATTTTTTATTCCGATTTCAGATGGTTAAAATTGAAATACCAAAAAACCGCATGCTTGATTTTGAGTTTTTTGTTATCGTCGCATAGCAGACATTCCAGTAGCTCATAATAAGTAATAAAATGTTGAAAAGCTACAAACGTTTTAAAATTACACTTTTTGAATGTATCATTTTCTTCTTCTTTACTAACTTATTCGATAAAAAATGCAATTTTCTGTAAAAATGTGCAAATTATGTAAATAATATCTCTATCTAACAAGCTTTCATTTGAGGTATTAAGCGTTCAATTATCTGAAGTACATGCAGAGAAACAACAATGACACCCACAGAGGCTGGATTTTTAAGGAATTTGTATTACCTGTTTGAACAAGTCGTTACTGTCCTCAAAGGACTCGCATACCATGATTGTTTTATGGCATCGGCTCGACGAGGAAGCGAGCGAGAAGAGCTGACTTAGTGGAGGAGTGAGAGAGAGAGAGAGAGCAGTTATTATTCATCATTGTAGTTACGCCATCGCCGCACGCCGAGTGAGAATTAGATTTAGTTGGTATCAACTACTGCGTACGCGCACACGTTTTACGCACGATTATTATTTTCGAGTTTCCCAGTTCATTTCGAGTGGTTTCACACACGGGCAAACTTTTACAAATGAAGAATACGCAGACGTCATGTTCTGTTATGGACTTTGTAACGGCGATTCTGCAGCTGCCCGCCGTGAATATCGGCAACGTTTCCCGAATCGCCGAACACCTCATGTGACTGTGTTTGACTCTGTGTATCGGCGGATTCGCCAAACCGGAAGTGCTCAAATGCAACATAGTGATGCTGGTCGACCCCGAGTCTATCCTCCTGAAGATGAAGAGGAAATCCTTCATGTGTTTCAGGAAGACCCTACTACGTCTACGCGCGTTGTGGCTGCTCAGTTGGGTATATCACAATACAAAGTATGGTTTACTGTGCATACTGCAATATTATACCCTTATCACTACACGCCTGTGCATGTGATTGAAGAGGGCGGTCCTGCAAGACGATTAGATTTCTGCAGGTACATGTTACATGCATATACAGAAGATCTAGCCTTTTTTAGAAAATTCTGTGGACCGATGAGTCGAAGTTTAATAAGGACGGGATGACTAACTACCATAATGCTCATTACTGGGCTGGTAAAGAAGCTTTAAACCCCCGAAAAATAAGACCGACGGGGTCTCAGAGCCGGTTTTGAGTCAATGTGTGGATGGGCATCATTGATGGATGTTTAATTGGACCTCATTTTCTGCCCGCCAATTTAAATGGAGAAGTGTGTGAAGAGTTCTTGAAAAATCACTTGTTTCCATTAATGGAAGACGTCCCATTGGCGACGAGACAATATATGCGGTTCCAGCACGACGACTGTCCCGCACACTACAGTAGATTAGTACGGGCGTATTTAAACTCTGGGCGCTGAAGAAAGACATTAAACGTAAACAGTGATCAGCACGTGAACAGATCCCTCGAAAGCATCCACGGATATACTCCAGTCACTTTAGGTCTAAACATCCCCGGCAGTGTATTTCTAGTGAATCCACAGACCCTTTTTCGTGTCATCTTGAGACTAGAAAAAGGATGACTGTTAAAATAAGTTACCTTGATCTTTCATGAGCTCCCAGTACAAAACATCATCGATATATTTTTGATGTAGGAACAACAAATTGGTTTAGAAAACATCCACTTTGAACCTAAATTGACTGGAGTAACATCGATCTACTGACAAATTCAAGGTCACTAGCAGTCGTCGGCGCTCTACGAATCTGCACAGGTTTGGACTTGTAAACGTGATTGTAGATGACACGACAGGCATCTAACAGTTAATTCACGCACAGGATTGCATTGCATACGCATTACGCATTCAGTAGCGTATACTCGTTTTTCGCGAGTGGAACGTTTTGTTTATATATTGCCTAAGATACGATGTCTGACACAGATACAGCCGACGAAGTGGTTGACATCAGCGCAACCCCACCCAAAAAAAGGGCTAAGAAGCTACATTTAAGTTCAAATGAAAAACAAATAATATTAAATATATACAAAAACCAAATTCAAGAAAAACCCGATTTGGTCGTGGACGAAGTTATATGTAAGGTAGCACATATTTCTGGAGTATGTCGGTCCAGTGTTTATAGGATCATTAAGGAATATAGGAGCACTCACTCACTTTCTGAGCCAAAACCGTATCCTGCAAGAAAAAGGATAACGGACGGAGTAGATGACTTTGACAGAACTGCCATCAGGAGGAAAGTGCATAATTTTTTCTTCCGAAATGAGATACCTACAGTAGATGAGATATTAAGATTAGTTAATGCTGATGAGGATCTTCCATCATTTAAAAGAACCACATTCCGAAAACTTTTGAAGGAACTTAATTTTCTATTCTTGAAACGGGGAAGAAACAGTATGTTAATAGAGAAAGAAGAAATTGTTGTGTGGAGAAGGGAATACCTTAGGAAGATTCGGAAGTTTCGCGATGAAAAAACATACTCAAGCGAAAGTTTGGGTCGACAAATCAGTAACATCATCAAGGCAGGCTTTTCTAGACGGTCTTTCGGCTGGATTGAAAAATCCTGCAGGTAAGCTCCTTCATCTATCCGGCAATTTAATTTTGATAAATTCGGGCAAATAATATGCTGTGATAGCAGATAATGTGTGATATTCTCCAAAAATGGTGCATTCGCAGTGTAGTCATTAGGAAAAAAACTTCGACCCTCTTTTAAGCGTTATTTTGAAATTTATTATCATTTTTGGGTGCAGTCAATTTGCTTTGAATGGGTTTTGAGAAGTTGCAAACTTCAATTTTCTACGTTTTTCAGTTTTTGATCAGCATTCCGTGACTCTTAAATTCAGCTAAATGAACTCAATTGCGTCATTCCTTCAAATTCAATCAATCCATAGTGTAAGGAATAATTTATTTCCAGGAAAAGGCAAACGGCTGATCATTTGTCACGTAGGTAGTGAAGACGGCTTTGTTCCCGAAGCACTGTGGGCTTTGAATCAAAAAAGACAGGGGACTATCATGAGGAGATGGACGGCAATTCCTTTGAAAATTGGTTCTCCAAAATGTTACTAAAGCTGGAAAATAACGCTGTTATTGTACTGGATAATGCCCCGTACCATTCTAGAAAAATAGAAAAAATTCCCACAATGGCAACTAAAAAAGCAAACATACAACAATGGCTGGCCTCAAAACAGATCGATTTTGATGAAACAATGGTCAAGGGTGAATTGATAAGTATAGTCAATAGACATAAATACAAATACGATTTTAAAATGATCGACGAAATGGCCAAAAAACAAAATAAAACTGTCTTGAGACTGCCACCCTACCATTGTGAGCTGAACCCTATTGAGCTGATTTGGGCCAACATAAAGCAATACGTGGCGTCGAATAATAATACTTATAAATTTTCTGATGTTAAAAATCTCTTTCACATCGCAGTCAATAGAGTTACGGCAGAGGAATGGAAAAACTGTATCCGCCACGTTCGGGAGAAGGTTGAGGTCAAAATGTGGGATTTGGACAATGTCATCGATACCCAAATTGAACCTCTAATAATTCATTTAAACGATTCAGAAGATTCAAGTTCCTCTTCTGAATGAGTGCGCGCAGCTTACTTACTAATAACTAAAAAGTGTAGTTAACTCATTTGTGAATCTCTAACTGAAATTTACTGTAAAAGATAATAATTATCTTGTATGAAATTTTTGATGACTACCCATAATATCTTGATGCGGTCCTGTAATGTCTCCTGCGCCTAAACACTCACTCACGAGCAATATGCGTGTATTTGTTTGGGTTTAGTTTCTTTCTTTAGCGTCTAGAGTATAGACTCTAAATTTCCAAATCATTGGATTCGCAGAGGCGGGCCCATTGCCTGGCCAGCAAGAAGCCCATATCTCACACCAATGGATTACTATGTGTGGGGACATATGAAAAGCCTGGTGTACGATGTTTCGCCCGTACCAACGCGCGATGAATTAATTACAAGGATAATCAGTGCAGCTGACCAAATAAAAAGCCGCTTAACAACCAAAAGTGAATTACGTAAGAGAATGCGGGCGTGTATTCGTAACAGGGGATTACAATTTGAGCAGAATCTGTAAAATACTAAAGGAAATGTGATTAAATAAAACTGTAATTAAAATAAAAGCCTTTTATTTATCCTACGTAATTATCGTTCGTACAACTTTACTCATCTTTTTTAATTTTATGTCTTTGTACTTGAGTTAGTTGTAACTTTTATACCTCAAATGAAAACTTGTTAGATAGAGATATTATTCACATAATTTGCATATTTCATTACTAGGAGATTTTTTTACAGAAAATTGCATTTTTTATCGAATAAGTTAGTAAAAAAATAGGAAAATCATACATTTCAAAAGCCTAATTTTAAAACGTTTGCAACTTTTCAACATTTTATTACTTATTATGAACTATTGGAATGTCCGCTATGCGACGATAACAAAAAACTCAAAATCAAACATGTAGTTTTTTTGTATTTCAAATTTAACCGTCTGAAATCGTAATATAAAACAAAAAAAATAAAATTCAAACAACTCAAAAACGGTTAACTTCTGGATAGGATATTATAGGACAAAATCGGTTGCTTTTGACCTGATCCATCACCCCTTGACAGGAATACGTGACATTACAAGTCACCCTGTATAGCGATAGATTTTCAACAATCTCCGTTCGAACCGTGTTTACTGGCTTTGTCCCCATTTTTCCTCAATCTTTCCTCCCAATGCAATGTCGCATCTTTGTGTCGGCGCAGCGCTTGCATCACACGTATATCACCTCCATCTTCCTCCAGCCCACGTATTTCTCCGGCACAACTTTACATTATTTGAAATTCCCTTTGTATCGCACTCTAGTACACACACGGGGAAAATTCGGTTGGCAATCTTAGCATCATTTTCTCTCTCGACACAGAGGCGGCACCGACATCCCGGTTCTTCAGGAGGTAGAGTGGAGAGACAGAATGTATAATATGAATGACTGATAATTGTGGTTTGCCCTAGTTCGCTAAAAGAAAAAGAATACTCAAGTATACTACCACCCGCTATGAAAGATATTATCAGGCATATACTGACAAAATGACAGCAACCTTTGCAAAAAGAAATCTTCAGCTCGAAACGACGAAACATCTGTGAGAGTTATACGAGTTCATTCAGAAAAAAGGAAACTACTTTTATCGAAATTCTTGATTACTTGGGATGATATGCCACTGTAGGTTTGATTTGAGTGGCACATTTGATCAGATTTGTATTATTTTGTTAGCCAATTTTATATTTTTTGGTGGTGATTAAAGTTGCAAAAAAATTCTCAAGGTATCCTATGTTTTTACGTATTTCCAGATCCTTTATTCTGCTTCAGTGGACGCTTTATTTTATTTGACTGTCTTGATACTTGGGAGTGACAGTAGAGTTGTTGTAAAACTTCTCACTTACTTCCTACAATAGTTTCAAGTCTCTTCGTTATACAGCATCGTATTGAGTACCACAGGGTTAGAATTTGAGACCATTGCTATTTGCTTTTTATAAATTACCAACATGGATTCTGGAACATTGATATTTACCGATGACTTGAAATTGTACTTTGAAATCAACATCATTACTCATAGTATATCTGCATCGACACGTATCATATTTGTAAATTTTGTGCTTATTGAATAAGCTAAGTCGGAATATTTCAAAATGCAAAATGACACTGTTCTCATGAAAAATTTATTTATCCGTATAATCTTGCAAGGAGCGTATTAACACAGCATGACACGGTTTGTGACTTGGGTGTGACATTTGACAGTAGGATGAGTGTTGACTGTCACATTTCTCAAATCCTCAATAATGCTGATAGAGCCCCAGGTTTTATTGTTAGGAACTGTAAGGATATTAAAGATTGGGTAGCACTAAAGACATTATACTTCGAATATGTGTGTTACATATTGGAATATGCGTCGCTAATTAGCTAACTATAGTGTCTCTACTATAACTGTAATATTAATCGAATCTCCCTGCAGACATTCGTCAGAAAATTTCTGACAAAAGGGCTGCAATTAAGCATCATCCTAATGACATTCGCAGAGCGACGAATCTTGTCAGTGAAGTAAGAAACGCCCTCCATGAATTCCGCAATGAGTAATGGAACCATTTTCTGGCGGAGATGCTGGACTCAAGTACTCCTCTCTGGAAAGTGGCAAGTCGCTCAGAGACGGAAAGCGAGAACAACTCCCGCACATCCACGGTCCTGGGGGCATAGTCTTCAGGACAGAGGTCAAGGTCGTGCTTTTCGCTGATGCTATGGAACGACAGTTCTCTCCCAACTATGATCTTGATTATGATCTCGACGAGGAGCAACAGATTGTAAGATCCGTTAGGAGATATTTTAGGGCCAACAGCGTCAGTGATCCCGGCGCCGCCATTGGTGATTCTCCCTCAGAAGATTCTTTTTCGGAAGATTCTTCAGCTGAAGAGTTGCACAGCACATCAGCGGCTTCTCCCGAGTTCCCGCATTGCACACCAGCAGAGCTTCAAGGTCATATTAGAGACCTCAGAGTGCGTAAAGCGCCTGGGGAGGATCAAATCACTAATAAGGCGCTGAAGCTGTTTTCACGGAAGTCCCTGACTTATCTCGCGGCTATTATCAATGCCATGTCAAGGACCCAGTACTTTCCATGGGCATGTTATAGTGATTCCAAAGAAGGTGGTTTCGATATTTCCGCAGGACTATCGTCCCACCAGCCTACTGTTTGCTCCGTCTAAGCTCGCTGAAAAGGTGATTCTACGTCACCTTGCGAATTTCTCGTCAGATCACCATGTGATTCCTGACGTGAAATTTGGATTTCGGTCTGAGCATAGTACCGAGTTACAGGCGGTTAGGCTTGTGGAGCGAGTAACCAGGGGCTTCACCCTTAACTAAAGTACTGGCATCTTGCTTCTGGATGTGTCGAAGGCATTTGACAAGGTTTGGCACAGGAGTCTTCTCTATAAACTAATTCAAAAGGGCTTCCCATTTTGGCTCCTAAAACTTTTGAAATCCTTCCTTGAAGATAGTCAATTTCGGATCAAAATTAATAATTTCTTGTCGACAGTACTGCCCATCAGAGCCGGCGACTGTGAAGTCTATCTATATGCTGATGACACTGCTCTGGTAGCCCAGTCGCGTACCGGGAATCTGGTTCACGACAGGTTACAAAGTGCAGTGGATGAGGTATTGGAATGGGCAGGTCGGTGGCTAATCAAAGATAATTACTCGAAAACGCAGGATATCTATTGTACTAAAAAACGTAGCGGCGCCCCGCCTGAGGTTTCATTAAATGGAGCTCGCATACCATGGAGAAAGTATGTCAAGATGGTTATCAGACCAGCAATCACTTGCGCATGTGCAGCATTGTGTTTTCTTGCTAAAACGCATATGCGTAATCTACAGGTTTTGCAGAACATAACCTTGCGAACCATTACCAACACACTATGGTATGTCTCCAACGAGACCTTCCACAGAGACCTCGACATCCCTTACGTAAGGGACTACATCAAACATCAGGCGCAGTTATGTTATAGTCAAGCGGAATCGCACAGCAACCTTCTGTTGCGTAAGTCAGTAGGCTATTCAGTCGAGCAAGTTCGCAAGCACACAAGACCGCGGCTCGCACTGTGGTCAAAATCAAATCGTGCAATTCTAGATCCAAACAAAATTACGATTTTAGCCACACACAAATTACTAAATTAATTTGTGGATTGATTTAAAATAACCGAATACCAGTTAACAATATCAAGGCATCCCTTCAACTGGCGCACTTCACCCTCTTTGCTCTTCCCCCTTCCTTCCTTTCTTCCTCCTTTCTTTCTCCCTGACTTCGTATGGTATCTGGGCAACCAGATCTGACAGACCTACTGACTGAAGGTCTCATGGACCGCTCTGACGGATAATGAAGAATATAAAATTAATCGAATTTAGCATATCCAACAAATATTTCTCAAGTAGGCGGCTTCAGTTTATCTGCGGCATGGCTCATACTGTCAAATCTTATTGGAAATATTCGAAATTGTCACTTTCAGTGAAAGAAGAAAACACTACTCAGTAATTTTCCTGTATAAGCTCTTGCATGGCAAAATAGCTTCTTCGGGCTCACTGTCGCAGCTCCAATTTCCACCTGCTAGGACATGTTCTAGATTCAATGAACTATTTTATTTGTACCCGCACAAATATCAGCTTGGCTCTAAAATCTCCGATAAAAGTCATGTGCATGAATCGCAACAGTATATGTAATTACTGTAACATTTTTTTGTGTTCTCCACCTGAGCTCAAGGGGGGGCCTACGACAGCATTTTAAATGACTGTATGCAACATGCTGTATTTATATTTCTGTATTTTAATTCATTGAGCATCTTTGAATGTTTTCTCTTTTTCTTACTATTATTACTATTACTATGATAATTGAGATGAGCAGAGTACACAGTACTATAAGCTCATGCAGTAAATATAGTGTACGGACACGTAACACAAATACATCAAATAGAAAAAAATAAAAAAAGACAATTCATAGCTATAAAGTTTGTACACTCCTCCAGCTATCATACTGCACTTTGAAGCTATTAACTGAAGTAGCACCAACCACATTTTCAGGTAAACTATTCCAGGTGTTGAATATGCGGTTGGGAAGAAACCACTGTCGGACTGTTGTTTTAAATGGCTCCTTATGCAGTTTGATGCTGTGTCCGCGTAGATTGCTGCGCGACAGACGGTATAGATGCATGAGGTTGGTGCCCATCAAACCATGAAGTATCCTGAACGTAACTATAAGATCGCCACGAAGTCTTCGCTCAGAGAATGAGGTCAGGTTGAATAATTCAAGGCGATCTTCATAGCTTGGTCTTCGTGCTCCAAAAGGGATACGAGTAGCCCGACGCTGCACTGATTCGACGAGATTTCTATCGCTCAGAAGCACAGTGTCCCATACCGGGCCAGCGAATTCAAGAATTTTCCTCACGAATGCCTTGTAAATGTAGGCGTAAGTGTTGACATCGGATCCTTTGAAAGACCTCTCCAGCATGTATAGAAGTTTCTTGGCTTTTGATGTAACGTGGTGAATATGCTCTGACCAGGAAAGACGATCGTTGACTACAACACCCAGATCAGTGTGGCTGGAAACTGCTTCGATGTTGTGGTCAGAGATCTTGTATGTAAATCGCGGATTTGTCTTCCCGAGGTGAAGGACACAACACTTAGTTAGATTTAAGGGTAAAAGCCAACTGACTGGCAAACAATATCAAGATCTCGTTGAAGCATAGCAGAATTTACGACAATATTGTAAATCTTGGTGTCGTCGGCATAAGCTGAACATGTGGAGGAAATCAATGCGGGCTGGTCACTTGTATACAGAAGGAACAGCACTGACCCCAAGACAGAGCCCTGAGGAACTCCACTTGCTACATGATGAAGGTGAGACTGGCTATCACTGCCGCGCACAGAGAAAGTCCTCCCGGTGAGAAAAGCCTTAATCCACAGTAACAACTCGCCTCTTATTCCCATACATTCCAACTTAAACAGAAGCCTTCTATGTGGTACGCGATCGAAAGCCCTAGAAAAATCTAAGTAGATTATATCAACAGGAGTCTTTGTGTCCAGATACTGAGTCCAATCGTTGAGAGAGTGGAGAAGGTTGGTCATTATTGATCCACCAGGGAGAAATCCATGCTGATTCGTTGGGATAAGGTCATTTTCGAAAGCAAATGACAGGAGCTTATCTAATATGATTCTTTCAGCTATTTTGGCGGCGATAGGAACGAGAATTGTTCTGCTAATTTTTGTTTTTTTTTTGTCCTGTAAATGGAATTGTATTATTATGTTGGGCAATACATGCTATTATTAGGATTACTAATAAAATTATTATCATCTTTATTATATGAAACTCTTTCTACAAGAAGAAGTTGATTTTTTCAAACGGAGAACTCGGCATATTACTATCCATAGTCGTCAAACTGAAGATTTCTTTATTTCACTGCTTATTAAAAAGTTAAAAGTACAAACGAAAGATCATTTCTTTACATCTATTAGAACAAGATTTCGCAACAAGTATCAGATTTATAATTAGCAACTTGTGTAAGTTGTGACTTTCAAAGCACCCATACTCACATCGTCAAGTGACGCGCATATCTGCCGGAACTATATACATACTCGTATTGGGACATGTTTTTGTTGTTTCTTTTACTAGTTTTATCGCCTCTTGATACTCTAATTAAACAATTCCGAATATTTTATTGTGAAATTTACTAGTCACATATTTTTATCAATGTTGGGTTTAAATAGTCCTGAATGGGCTCCTCGGTTTCACCGGATTCATTATTGCCAAACAATACCAACTATTTACCGCATATACGATTTTATTACAATCGGTCTTGAAAATCTTAAGGGCATTAAGTAATGCACGTGGCGTTTGTGTCGCTTTCTGATATCCTGTGTCCTCCAATAAAGATCAAAACGTGCTGGAGAATCCTGGAAAATAGTATAGGCGAACTGACTGAATACTCCTTGGATATCATTAAATACTTCAAGAGCTAGGCAATGGCTACTGCGCAGGTAGGTTGAATGACAACTGGCACTTTAGCAGCTGAGGTGAGATGAAGAGATATGAACAGGCCTCATTGGGTTCTAGGTGTAGATATAAGCTGTTAGATAGATATATAGACATCTACTTCCAAGAGGCACGTACCCATCCAATAACACGAAATTCTTAAAACCAATCAAACATAAGAAGAAAAGAAACCACTATTTTTGCATAAAGATGAACACTTGAATAACAAAAAATAGACGCTAAAGTTACATATTAAAATTAAAAGAGAGGAGAGAAACTAATATCACAAAGATTACGTATTGAGTTAAAATTGTTACAAATGATTGAATCAGGCGATTTAGTCAAAATATTAGTTTTAGCACATTCACGATAAGGATAAGCATTTTTTTAAGCTGCTAATTCCTAACAAAAATCCACAATCATTTGAAAATCTCCCACCACGGATTTCTCGAAAACCACTGATTAAAAGAAAAAACGCCAAGAAATTTGTCAAGGGGGACAACTGTTTAACCAAAAACTACTTCACGCTCTTTCACCCTCTGCCCCAGAGTCATCTCCTTGAAAATTTTAAATGCAAGGGGTATCGAGTGATGGCTTGTCTGAAAGGTCTGTCGAAATCCATTATTTTGCCGTTTGATATTTTTGAATCGGTCAAATCGTTTTCAAGAAAATTAGAAAAATCTTTATTCATCTTGATTTGTTCAGTGAGAAAACAAAAACAAACGAAAATATCACTTTTTCTTTCAATAAGAGTTGTCACGTGCTAGAATCGCGTAACGTTTCTTTTTACTGTTTTGATCAGTTATGAGTCATTTGAATTTATCTTTATTAATAACAGAGTACCCATTCCTAGACTAAACCCTTTTTAATGATTCTCTTTTGTCAAATTTCATAGTTTACTGACTGTAGAATTTACCACGTATTATATCTGCCATTCTCAGCGCAGTATTGTATTCTTCTATCTGAGAAATTTCCTCATAAAAAATTGTTTTTCCCTCACAGACAGATTTGTTTCTGCCTACAATCTGCCCATCGGCAACCAGCGCACCATCATATGATGTTTATACGTAGTAGCCCTATATTAATGTTTACCTTCCTATCACCTTTACCGGCTTTTATCTGTTCCGTTTGATGTTCTGTCGAACGTGTTTTCTTCAAGGCAACTTATTTAACCTTCTTTTAGGGGGTTGCGTGCGCAGACAGTCCAGCGCCATTTTTCCTTCTGATGTAGTTTAGGTTGTGTGCGGGCATTTTTTTTTTTCATTAGATATTACGCCCCAAGCACCAGTTTATGCAGTAGTACCTCTTTATTTTGTACCTTATGTTTAGTTGTGTTGGTTTGGGTACTACCACCCGTCCATTTTTTTATAGGATTACGGTCTGTAAAGGCTATAATGGAGCTCCATGATCTCGTGCGGTCTCAAAATATTTTCTTAAAAGGACACCTCAAAGCTTTGAAAGTCCTATTCTGCATTAGGGTTGGCATTCAAATTTACTAGATATGACGTAACTGTTTGTTTCAGCGAATAAACTATAGAAGCAACGTAACCGCATATGGAAATAACCAGGATCAATGGTTCGCACATAGTAAGCCTATCAGACCTTCTTCAAATATATTCGCGATTGACACTCAAGAAAACACTTCGCTGTACTGGTTGACAATCGAATCCCATAGCGTACTTTCTAGCGCATCATAAGGATGTTTATGCAGGTCACCTATGCTTATTCGCTGAGATATATTATCCTAGCATCTAGATTATCTCTGCTATGCTTACCATCTGGGGTTGGTAGACTATAGGAGCTATAGTTAGGAGAGCATTTGTGTTTCGTAGAAAAAAAAACGAGATCTGCATGGAAATGAAAGTAGTCTCTTAAATCACTATGAAAGTTACTATTTCATGAATATATAATAACGAGAGCACACATAAGACTAAGTACTATTTGCCCCGTAAGTAAACTTCAAAACAGAGAAGCTCATGGCGCAAGGACGCTTGGTCGAGGTAAATCCCCGATTCCGCCAGTACTAGCATATTGTACTCAAAAGTGTCGTTGGAAGGATTATCAGGAGTAAATATTCACAAAATAACAGAAGCAATGGTGTCGTTGCAGAGATCATACTGCTGCTAACACTCTCAGTTTTGCTCCTGAGGCAGAATCGAAAAAACTTGTTCGTTCGTGTATTATTTTCAATGTGAATTCGACGACGAATGGTAAACGTGCAGAATTTATACAAACTTACCCATATTTTCCGAGTAGTAGTACCATTGAAATATACTAAGTGACATATAAATCCGAACACCCAGTTTAAATGGTTTTATTTTAATAAAATGTTGTATGAGTACTTAATGAAGCATAATAAGTAAATGATAAAAATTTTAAAATGATTGCACTGCTTTAAAGCCCTTTGACCTTTAATAATGTGTGGATGCACCCTGATGTGCTGCGCATTCTCCAACGCGCCTAGGCATGCTTCTGATCAGGTGGTCAATGTCCTCCTGTGGTATCTCATTCCAGGCAACCACCAACTCCTCTCGAAGTGCTTCTAGCGTCTGAGGAGGACGTTGCAAATTGAGCAATCTCCTACCCATCATATCCCACACGTGCTCAATTGGGGACAAGTCGGGAGATCTTGGTGGCCATGGTAACAATGTGACATCATTATGTTGAAAGAAGTCTATTGTGACTCTTGCAACATGTGGTCGGGCATTATCTTGTTGGAAAGTTGGATCTGCTAGGGTGTCAAGATAGGGTAAAAGATGGGGTTCTAGAACTTCGTGAATATAACACTGCGCGTTCATGTTACCTCTGATGAAGATTAAAGGTGACCTAGAACCATAAGCTATAGCACCCCAAACCATAACTCCAACAGTGTGATGAACATGTCTTTCAACAAAAAAATGTGGATTCCTCCTTTCACCACGTCGCCTTCTAACCCTGGTACGACCATCGTGCATGCCTAAAGAAAATCAAGACTCGTCACTAAAGACAATACTGTTCCATTCCTGATCCCAGAGTGACCGTTGTCTGCACCACTCAAGACGATTACGTCGGTGTTCTCGAGTTAAAGGGAGGACCCAGTGTGGCCGATATGAAAACAAGCCAAAACTTCTCATTCGTCGGTAAACACTTCGCATGCCAATAGGTCTTCCGTGTTCTGCAAACCATTCGTTTGCAATGGACCTGGTAGTGGAGAAACGGGCCCTTAAGGCCAATAATCTTAGGCGGCGATCTTCACGGTCTGTTGTTCTACGGCGGCGTCCAGTGCCCCTCGCTCTTTGCGTACGGCCTTCTCGAAGCCATGCCTGACAACTCCTAACCACAGTGTCTACACATCTTTGCACTCTAACTGCAATTGCCCGAAAAGAAAGTCCAGCTTCCCGAAGTCCCACTATACGACCCCTATCAAACTCACTAAGTTGACGAAATCGTACAGGTCTCCGTACTCTAGGCATCGTAACCGATCGTAAAGGATGTCAAGAACCAAAATCCGCCAACGTTGATTCTTTACTGCGGCTGAAATATTCATTTTTAGGGCATTAGTGAATTAAAAAAAAGCAGTATAAAAACCGGAATGTCCAACTGATAAGGCTGAAAATTTTTTCACTTGTTATTTACAGTAAGATAAATACATTCACCAACTTTTATTAAAATAAAACCATTTAAACTGGGTGTTCGGATTTATATGTCACTTAGTATAGGATTGGAAGGAATGTTGTATTTCAAGGGTTAGCTGAAATTTTCAGATTGTATCGATTGACGCGATCAGAAAATCGAAAACTATTTATCATTCCTCTATCTACGTTCGTTTCTTTGGAACTAAATTGTACAGGGTCTCCTGAAAGGTGGAACTTTCCTACTCAGAAACAGATATGCCTTAAATAACAAAGCTAATGTGTGGAGAAACAGCAGCGGACAAATAAAAATAATAATTGTAGTCATCTATATTCAGAAAATGATCATATCATGGCGAAGGTTAGCAATGGCTACTTTACCACTCGACCACTTAACCATACTACAACCAGGCATCACAAAAGGTTAGGATAACAACATGAATCAGTAACTATACTAAGTGACATATAAATCCGAACACCCAGTTTAAATGGTTTTATTTTAATAAAATTTTGTATAAGTACTTAATGAAGCATAATAAGTAAATGATAAAAATTTCAAAATGATTGCACTGCTTTAAAGCCCTTTGACCTTTAACAATGTGTGGATGCCCCCTGATGTGCTACGCATTCTCCAACGCGCCTAGGCATGCTTCTGATCAAGTGGTCAATGTCCTCCTGTGGTATCTCATTCGAGGCAACCACCAACTCCTCTCGAAGTGCTTCTAGAGTCTGAGGAGGACGTTGCAAATTGAGCAATATCCTACCCATCATATCCCACACGTGCTCAATTTGGGATAAGTCGGGAGATCTTGGTGGCCATGGTAACAATGTGACATCATTATGTTGAAAGAAGTCTATTGCGACTCTTGCAACATGTGGTCGGGCATTATCTTGTTGGAAAGTTGGATCTGCAAGGGTGTCAAGATAGGGTAAAAGATGGGGTTCTAGACCTTCGTGGATATAACGCTGCGCGTTCATGTTACCTCTGATGAAGATTAAAGGTGACCTGGAACCATAAGCTATAGCACCCCAAACCATAACTCCAACAGTGTGATGAACATGTCTTTCAACAAAAAACTGTGGATTTCTCCTTTCACCACGTCGCCTTCTAACCCTGGCACGACCATCGTGCATGCCTAAACAAAATCGAGACTCGTCACTAAAGACAATACTGTTCCATTCCTGATCCCAGAGTGACCGTTGTCTGCACCAGTCAAGGCGATTACGTCGGTGTTCTCGAGTTAAAGGGAGGACCCAGTGTGGCCGGTATGAAAACAAGCCAAAACTTCTCTTTCGTCGGTAAACACTTCGCATGCCAATAGGTCTTCCGTGTTCTGCAAACCATTCATTTGCAATGGACCTGGTAGTGGAGAAACGGTCCCTTAAGGCCAATAATCTTTGGCGGCGATCTTCACGGTCTGTTGTTCTACGGCTGCGTCCAGTGCCCCTTGCTCTTCGCGTACGGCCTTCTCGAAGCCATGCCTGACAACACCTAACCACAGTGTCTACACTTCTTTGCACTCTAACTGCAATTGCCCGAAAAGAAAGTCCAGCTTCCCGAAGTCCCACTATACGGCCCCTATCAAACTCACTAAGTTGACGAAATCGTACAGGTCTCCGTACTCTAGGCATCGTAACAGATCGTAAAGGATGTCAAGAACCAAAATCCGCCAACGTTGATTCTTTACTGCGGCTGAAATATTCATTCTTAGAGCGTTAGTGAATTAAAAAAAAAACAGTATAAAAACCGGAATGTCCAACTGATAAGGCTGAAAATTTTTTCACTTGTTATTTACAGTAAGATAAATACATTCACCAACTTTTACTAAAATAAAACCATTTAAAGTGGGTGTTCGGATTTATATGTCACTTAGTATATAAGAAATGCATTAAAAAGAAGTAAATATAGAATATGAACATCTAAAAAGTGTAGATACAATAGAACGGTCCGAATATAAACAAGATATCATTCGGCAGACTGAATTTGTCACTCAATGTGCTGAACCCAGAAAGCGCAACTTGACTGTCTTCTTGATGCTCTGCAAACTTCATGTCTTAGAATAAGCTGGTAAAGGATTGTATAAGTTGACCGCATTGTCAGTGAAGGACCTTTCAAAAACTGACGTACGATGTACGAGTATATGATCGAAAAGTAGATCTTTGCGGCGCAGACAGAGTAATTTGATTTCTTGGATCAACTTATCGAATAAATAGACGGACTTACCAGTTTCAAGAGTTCTATGCACCAATGAAGTCTTGGAATAATTGCATAAACCATCAAGTCTGAGCCACTGTAACTCCATGATTTTTGAAAAAACGCTTCGTAAGATATGAATGTGCAACAGTTGTTCTGAAGCTTCTGCAATTTTGACTTACCTACACACCAAGTCTAGGCATAGGTGAATGAGGACTAGCTGGTTAGCTAAAATTGACAATATGAGGCTTCCGCAAAACCTTTAAGTTTAGAATATTGCGATTAGAATATACCTGGACTTCACAATACTATTCGCATGTTTGTTAGATCCAAGACTTGAATCAAATATAACACCTAGCTTTCTAGCATTATCAATAAATGGAATATTAATGTCGTTGATAAGGGAACTCGATTTGTGATATTGAATTTAAACATTTCTGACAGTATGGTATCGCGGTACATTGATTTGGATATAGTGCATATTCACAGTACCTTAATTCGTTATCAAGATCTAGCTTAATTTTACACCATGCTTCATGTAACTTGGATTCGTCAAAACGAAATGTTAGTTGCATATCGTCAGCATGTATTTTTGAATGTAACAATGTTGTCATTCTCGTCATGTCACTCATGCAGATCTAACGTGTATACTAGGAATGAAATAGGTCCAAGTAGAGAACCCTGTGGAAGTCCTGGTGTATCAGATGTTCCACTAGATGTTTCTACTTTTTGGTAAGTAGAAATTCAAGAAATGCACCAGGATTTGTCGTCAAGGTTGTGAAGTATCTCGTCTGCAAGGTGTAGGAACGCAGAATTCGTATTATGACCTACACGAAAACCAGATTGGTGTACGGCAAACAAATTATTATCGGCAAAATACTCAACGAGCTGTTGACGTACTATCTTCTCCAAGACTTTCAACGAGAAACATAAGCCTCTTATATGTCTAAGATGGGCATGTTCAGATGGGTTATTACGTTTAGGCAACTACCAGTTGGATGGGAAAACGCCCTTCGCCATGCAGATATTAATAATATGCGTAATGTGATTAAGTATTCCAGGCAGACATAAGCCTAGCATTGTTAGAGTTATGTCATTACAACCCGCTGCTTCAGACTTGATAGGCAAGATTGTATCCACAACTTCTTGAGGGGTTACCAAATTAAAGTTAAATGATGACACGTCGAGATCAAAGCGTTTGTTGCTGTAGCTGTTGACGGTAGATTGTACTGCTTTGAAGTTTTGATCGGCAGACATGAAGCTACCCACCGTTCACCGACAAAGGAATTTCGGCACTGTCACTTATAAGTATAAGTCGTCACCGTTGATTAGCAATTTCGTTGAAAGTCTGGATACTCAAAACCGACCAGCGGATTCGGGAGAATAAATGATTTAATGATCATACTTTTACCTTGCCAGCCCAAACATTCAAAGAAAACGTTTGTTGAAAATGCGACCGACGGGCTACGCGAGGATTTTCCAATAACCGCACATGAGTTATTCGCCCCGTAATGCATAAAAGTTGGTTAGTCCGTGACCAACCAACAACTGACAACAACCACTCAAGAAGACGCACCGTTGCAGGAAAAATCCAATCTTGTAGGGCTTGTACATCACTACGCAGCGTTTGCCATACCTTAGTCTTGGAGACTTGCATTTGTCTAGTCACTTGAAGAATTTTCTTCTACAAGATTCAATAGTCCTTCTTTAGTTTATATTATTCGAAGTTGTCTAGGCTTCGCGCTACATCCACCTCGACATAAACCCCATTTCAAGAGTATCCATCACGTTTTGACGTCTACCGAGGTGAACAGCTGTACATCAAGTAACATCTTTGTATTAGTCTATAATGTTGGCAATAACGAATTGGGTATAATAATAATAATAATAATAATAATAATAATAATAATAATAATAATAATAATAATAATAATAATATTTATTCACTCAATGTACAAAGATAACAAACAATATGAGTAAATAAATATAAAATCAAAATAGTATAGGTCTAGTAAAACTTGCCTGAAGCTTTTTTTTAAATATAAGACGTCTTAGCAAGTACGAGATGAATCTGTAGCGTACAAATATCAAAAGACGGCTTTGTCTACCTGGCGTTAACGGGTGCGTTACAATTATATATCATTTGTCGATATGGGGAACTTTGGAGTATTACTATATAATCAGTTGTTATTATACAGTGATGGATACTCGTGAAAAAGGCAGTGACCTGTAAACAACCTGTATCACTAGCTCTTTGCATAAGGTGAACAAATCTACGAAATCTTGAATGACAACGATTGGGAAAGCGACCTGTGGACACTCGCCACGCCTTGGTATAATTTTGATGACACCCGCAATAAATCAAAATCATGTCGACAAGTTGCTGTACCAGCGTATCATTTTGGTTCTTCTTTGAAGCGATTTTTTGATAAACGTTTATAGCTCACCATGGGCAGAGCACTACGCAGACTTATCTTCAGCGCATCTGCTACTTTCTCCCGTACGCAAGTGGGTAACGCGTAACCGCTGTTTTCATCCTCTTCCTAGGAATACTCTAATAACCTTAGTACGAGCTGTCGGCCTTCTCCATTGATCGTATTTCCGGGTATTGTACAAGATTGATAATAGGACAACTCGAATTGCACGCCGATGTCAAGGAAGTTGTCACTCTGACAAATATAATTGAAAGGCACTCATACGTATAGTCAACGCCAAACAAAGTGGCGTGCACGTCATCACGATAAAAATTCCCCGACCTAATGCCTAGGTTTCTATCACAAACAATTGCTCTATTGCAGTTTCATATTAATGTGATATATAAATTGTAAAATGGTCATTACTCTCTTATTATGGTTAATAGTCATATAAACATTGTTATTAAAATATCACATAAGTTGCTTTCTGATAAATTCAGACGCATTATGCGAAATAAAATGTTTTGCAAACGCTCCAATCACTTATCGACATGTAAACGCACTAAACCGATTTCGCAGCGTTGACACATTGTCACCTTGAAACTTATTTAAACTGGGAACTGACATTTGTATTAATTTTGACACTGAATCAATTTGTGGCATTTCAAATCTTTATAAATCCTTTGGCCCCGCATACTGTAAATCAACAACTGTTTGTTTCAAAACAAAATTATTCATTTTACGAGTAGATAAAGGCAATTTTGGTATATAAAGATGCCCAAACAGTTAAATAGTCGGTGTAAGGAACTCGTGGCCAAACAAAGTGGCGTGCACGTCATCAAGGTGGGTGTGTTGAAAAATTTACATTGTTGCCAAACTTTTTGTAAAATAATAAAATTTATTATTTACATATCTAGGTTTATAAGCAATATTAACCTCAAATGAGAACAAAAATAATAGTGTAATAAAATTATAGATCTGTACTTGCATAATCAGCAAGTATGACAATTATTGATCAGATGACACTATAAAACTACCATATTTAATTGATAGCTTAAAGGTACTGAATAAAAATCCAAATGGGGTCCTCCAAATTTTATGCATGGTATTTATTTTACAGAATTCATACAGAAAAATGCATTCTAAAATTAGGTAAGCTACTGGTGTAAGCTTTTTCTGTACAATAAAGTTAGTCGAAGTTAGCCGGAGAACGGTGAACAGCCTCGGAATAGGACGGAAAATATGGTAACGAAAAAGGCTAGAAAAAGGACGATGAACTGGAAAACGAGAAATATAATGAGAGTCGCTACGTTGAACATAAAAAGCCTAAATAACCGAGATCAGGAAATAGAAAAAGGGTTGAGAAACCATCAAATAAATATCTGCCCACTGCAGGAAACAAAGAGGAAAGGTAGTGAACACACGCTGGTTGGAGAATATTTACTAATATATAGTGGGGTTCCGAAATAAGAGAGAGCAAACCAAGGTGTAGCAATAATGATCAAAACAAAATATAAAGAACAAATTAAACATTGTCGGTATATATCTCTGAGAATACTTTTAGTAAAGATTAGGATGAACAGCAAAATTATAAACATGACTGCAAACCTGACAGCGAGAAAGAAGAATCCTATGATGAGCTCCAAACATTAGTGGAAAAAGAAGTAAAGCAAAATGAATTTCTTATACTATTGGGAGATTCCAATGCCAGAATAGGAGACGAAGTAATACATGGAATAAAACAAACGGGTAACGAAAAAGTCATCAATGAGAACGGAAACAGAATGGTGGACTTCTGCACATCAAACGAACTGAGAATAACCAACACATTTTTTTATCATAAAATTCAACATAAATACTCGTTGGAAAATACAAGAGGACAGAGATAAATGATAGATTATGTGGTCACAAACAGAAATATTCACCATGAACAGATAGCGGATGTGAGAGGTTTGACGTCACCCAACGTGGGAAGCGATCATTATTTGGTATTTGGTAAAATTAGATTCAATGAAAGATGGAAAGAGAAGATTAAACAAATGAATTCGGATGAAATAATAAAAATAGAAGATTTAAGAGATGACCCCATAAAATCACTATATCAAAAAAGGCTAGAACAGAAGATAAAAATACAAAATATCGATAATGAAAGCAATGTAGAAACTAGCTGGAGAAAACTTAAGAAAAATATTCTGGACGCTGCCCGAGAAGCCCTTGAAAATAATAAACAAAAACAAAAAGTGGTCAACGAAAACACCATGGACTACACTAGAAGTTAAACAAAAATGTCACCAAAAAAAAGCTTTCCTAAAATATAAGTCAGATAAAACCAATGAATCATATGAAGAATATAAAAGAATAAGAGATGAAACTCATCAGTTGGTAAGAAAAACAAAAATAGATTACTAGGAAAGATTCACAAAAGGACTAGAGATGGATTTCTATGGACAACAGAAACAAGTATGGCGCATCAGAGGACAACAAAGAAGCGAAATGAAAGAACTAGTTGAAATAGAACACATAAAATAGGATACCTGGGTGGCCTTCCTGACAGAAATGTTTAAAAAAGAAAACGATGAATCTTTACCAGAAACGCCAAATATAGTAACTGATGCAAAGACCGAAATCTCCCAAGAAGTTGTGAAACAAAGAATAAATAAATTAAAAAATGAAAGTCACCAGGAGAAGATCAAATAGCAAATGAACTCTTGAAATATGGAGGTTATTACTTTGTACAACAACAGCAACTCCTTATTCAAAAAATAATCAACCACGAACAGAATACCAGATGGATGGAGGAGAGCGATCATGCTGATGTTCTTCAGGAAAGGAGAAAAGAAAGACCCCAATGATTATCGAGCAATAGATCTGTTAGAAATACAACACTCAAATTGACAACAAGAATAAAAGCGACAAAATTAAACGAACGAATAGCTGTGCAAGAGGAACAGCAAGGATTCCGGACAGAAAGATCATGCACGGGTGCAGTTTTTATAAAAAGACAAATAAAAGAAAAGTCGCTGGAATATAACAAACCAGAATATGTGCCTGATAGATTTGAAGAAAGCGTTTGATAGAGTGAGAATTCGGGGCGCGATACATTTATTATATGACAGGGGAATACCACTGGATTTAGTAAAAGCTATTGAGAATATACGTATATATAAAGATAACATAGCTATGGTACGATGTAAAGGAACACTCTCGTAACCTATCAAGTATGAAACTGGCATTAGACAAGGAGATTCGCTGAGCCCACTAATATTTAATCTGATAATGGATGAAATCATAAAGAAAGTTAAAAAAAGAAGAGGATCTAGAATGAGAGAAAAGGAAACGCAGATAATATGCTACGCCGACGACGCCATAATAGTAGCCCAAAATGAGGATTACCTACAAAGGTTAAGTAAAGAATTCGAAGATACTGCGCTCATATACAACATGGTGATTTCAACAGAAAAAAACATATCGATAGTGATATCAGCGGAACCGAGATGATGTTAACTGGTCGTAAATAACAAAATAACAGAACAAGTGATGGAAACGGAATACTTGGGAATCAAACTGTCAAGCTATGGAAAAGTGGAAGAAGAGGTACAAAAACAAGTGAACATGGCGAACGGAGCAGCAGGATGTCTCAGCAATACAATCTGGAGGAACAAATACCTCACAACAGAAACGAAAACTAGGATATATAAATCAACAATGAGGCCGATAATGACGTACAGAGCGGAGACAAGAGCAGATACAGCGAGGAACTCAAAGATTTTTGGAAACAGCAGAAATGGAAGTCTTAGGAAAACTAACAAACCAAACTCTAAGAAGTGAGGAAATACGAGCGAGATGTGGTATAGAGGAAATAAACCTCTGGGCCAAAAGATGGAAAATAGAATGGAATCAACACATAAAAAGAATGACAGAAGATAGAACAGTACGAATAGCAAGAGACAAATCGCCAAATGGAAGAAGATCAATGGGACGACCGAGGAAAAGATGGTCAGACAACATCAATTGAGGCTAAAAACCGAAGTAAAACAGGCATTAGCCTATTAATACAGTTGGAAGAAGGAGAAGAAGAAGAGATACAGAGATGATTTAGGTTTGATTGGTTTTTCGGTGCCTGAAACCTCGGATATCTTAACGCGTTTCTGTAAATGCTTATAGGGAAGCCCGCTTACTTTTCCAAGATCTATACGGTGTGTAACGTCCAAGCCTTCTGGACACCTTGTACACTATGACACCCGCTGCATCGTAAAGTAAACTGCACATTACTGCCTGCTAATAATTGCGACTTTTAGATAGAAGTTGCACAGCGAGTTTACACACCTTCAACTCAGACTAAGTGCTGCACACGTTTTGATCGAATAGAACCCTCACACACTGTTCTGGAAAAAATGTTCGTGAGCATTGGAGTCATACCGTATCACAACATAGTACAGCAGACACCTACGATGGTTGACAGGCGTTTAGATGGAACACATTCGGGTATTCCGAGCTGCGAACTGCAGACTAAAGTGAGCTTAGTGAGGAGTTGCCCTTTATTTGTAAATATATAGGATATCCTCAAAGTTAGGACATTTCTTTACACG
Organism: Acanthoscelides obtectus; assembly: GCA_963669975.1. Taxonomy (NCBI): domain Eukaryota; kingdom Metazoa; phylum Arthropoda; class Insecta; order Coleoptera; family Chrysomelidae; genus Acanthoscelides; species Acanthoscelides obtectus. The sequence continues at coordinate 17,061,351 of CAVLJG010000009.1, forward strand.
GCATATAGATCTTGAAAAGACTAGCAGTCTTTTTTAGTAGAATATATAACAAAATCTTAGGATTATCGGAATGTTAGGCCTCGCAAAATAAATCGAGCCTCAACAAAACCTAATCCGATCTTGCGCCTCGGTCAGACCAAATGTAAACACGTAGGTACATATGATGGGGATCAGTGCTCAATTCAGGCGTCCGCGCTGGCCATTTAACAAAACCTTTACAAATCGGTTCTCAAAAAAAACTAAAATAGCACACCGGAGTTGTCCGCGTTATTCTAATTTATGGTGAGTATCTTCGAAATGCTACCGAGGCTTCGCGAGTGCATGCAAATCGTTTTTCAAGATCCTTCGGTATTTTTTTGTTTAGGCGAAATGAAACGCTTAGTGGTGAATACGGTTGACAAAATACGTGCGAAAACTTAGCAATCTACTGCATTCATTTAGGAAATGAAAGTCCAATCACTGATGCTTTGCTACGTCGAATACAATGTTTTTGAATCTATCGCAGGCAACGTTTAACAATACTTACAAGTAATAAAGCTGTATTTTAAATTTTGTTGTTTCACCACACTTTGTCAGTACAGATGTAGTTGTTGCCGAAAATGATAGTCAGGATGCCCTGCACTGTGCTATTGACGTGATATCTGTCAAAGATATAAATGCATACTATATGTTGACATAATTTTAAATTGTAGGATAAAAAAGTAATAATCCGCCTATTCTTACCACAAATATGACCAGTCTCTCTGAAAGATGTAATTAATCTACATCCCTACTGACGTTGAGTATAGCATCAACTTCCGGTATCTTATCTTTCGTATCTGAAGTCCGTCCCTTTCCAGTTACGCCAATGATCGTACTTACCGAAAACGCTGAGGTCCGCGAAAAGTATGAACGGCAGGATGTTTGTAGTTAGGATGTATGCCATTTCTAGCAGCGATACTGTATTCGAAGCCGCTAGCCCAGCAAAAACATCAGCAACCTCTGTTACAGGTAAATGTCTACCTGTCGTTCAGCTCAACAGTATACCATCACGACGAACTGCGAGATTTTCTGAAAAAAAAAACGTAAAACTATAAGTACGAGTACGTTGTCATTCAACAAGAGATCAGACTGCTCGAACGCATTTATTCGATATTATTTGTTATCTCTTCAGTTTCATGGGTCTCAGATAGAAGTTCTGCTGGTTGAACACGCTAGTATCTAGCATGTATAACACAAGGCGTTTCAGAAAGGCGTACGAATAATTTAGGGCCGAAAGTACATTCAAAAATAACAAAAGTAGTTCCTATAAATATGTTTCCAAAGATGCTCCGCTACCGAGATACAGGGTGGTGAAGTTTTATTTGCGAAATGAGAAAAAATTGTATCTACAGAGATTTTAAAGATACGGAGTAAGGTTCTTAGACGTTTAGTGAGCACAGCAGAAGCGATAAGCACACACACACAGAGTTTCCAAGCGAAAACTGTACCAGGGGCGAAGAAACTGGGGTGCCTGGTTTCTTGGGCGAGAAGAAGTGCATTTTATAAAATGCCATTCAATGTTCCAATTTTTGTTTCGTAAGGAATTTGTTTCAGGTCAGTCGTTTTGGGGATATTTAGGTTTTAATATTTGAGATGAACTTCTAAAACTTTCTTATGAAAAGGCTTTGAATCATGAAACAGTATCTTCACCCGCTCCGTAGATATATATTTATTTTTATTTTTAACACATTTTTATTGGCTTGGCCTGTATGTATGTATGTATGTAATGGAATCTTTGAGCATAATTTTCACCAATTTCCAGGATTTTGATTAATTTGAAACTTTGCACTCATATCAAGGACCTATGACAATGCAATAATTTGATAAGAGTTTTCCATTATTCTTATTAGGACCGCCAGAATTGATAAATTCTTTTATAGATCCTCTGTAGGGGAGTAAGAGGGATATAGCTAGCGCGCGATCTGCGCATGCGTGCAGCTTCGGACTGACTGTTGGTTTGGGCACTCGGCACATCACAACGGAGGCAGATACTTTTTCAAGGTAGTGCATTCTAACCTTGTTCATTGCGAATGTTGCCATAAAATTCTGAGTTGGGCTTCGACCATGCACAAGATGCAAGGTTGTACAGTCGATCATGCACTCATTTATCTGGCTCGCGACTGTTTGCTGCTGGACAAGCTTATTTAAGACCTAAAGTGTATCTAACGAAGCTACAAAGTAATCGTAAACAGTGGTTGATTCGTGATCAACGCGTGATCGGTAGCCATGGCGCTCTGTCGGCCTCTTCCTGATTGGCTTGTAGCGACGAGCCTCCAGACAAAGTCGCACGGTTGCCACGCTCGGCGAGTTTTCGCCAGAGTGGTTGATCGCATTCGCATGGATCACAAATCAATCTGTTGGTGCAATACGTGCAATAACTGTTATAAAGGACATTATATAACAATAAATGGCATCACAAAGGTATATTCCAATTTGATCTGCAGCAAATTATGAACGGCATATACGGAGATGCGAAAACAAGCTCAAAAAGGTGAAGAAAATGTTTGTGCAATCTTTATAGTTAAATTTTTCCCAAGAGATAGCATCAGTGAGGGAATTTTTTTCTATTGTCTTATTTTTCACATTAATGCGATGTCGAGGTATGTGGCCCTATCGCAATTGAAAATAAGGTTTCGATAATCCTTCCATAAAGTTTCGATGAGTACATCTGAAATAACCTTGAGATATTCTTCAGGGAAATACAAAAATCTCCTTTTGTGTTTTTTTGTGCAGATTATCTATTAAAATCCTATCCGCAATCTATTTTCCGTGCACACACCTTCAACCGAATGTATGCCATATATGATATTACCATTTCCAACTTCCACCAAGGTTAATAGGAACCATAACAGCTCCCTACCCTTCCCCCCTATAAGAATATCGATTTGTAGCCTCACATTTCAAGGTTAGACTTCTTGTAATGTTTCTGTTAGACATTCGGCGATTTCTGACAATTTTCCCAATAAAACATCATCATTGTGACATTAAGCCTGGCAACGCTACATAGTAGAGGGAACTCTCAGCGTCACGTTGATGGTTCGTCACCACGCACAGGATTGTAATCAGTTACGGATACCCATTTATGAGCGCGAACGTTTTATGCACGTCTTGACTTGATTTTTCTTGCGTAAATTTAATATTAGTCTAAAATGTCTGACACAGATACAGCTGATGAAGTGGTTGAAATCAGCTTAACGTCACCCAGAAAAAGGGCTAAAAAGCTTCATCTTAGCGCAGGTGAAAAACAAATTATTCTAAATATCTACAAGAACCAGTTGCAAGAGAATAGTGGATTGGCTATAGAAAATATCGTATGTAAGGTTGCTGAAATTTCTGGAGTAGGTCGATCAAGTGTTTACAAAATCTTGAAGGAATATAGACAAAATCACTCACTATCTGAGCCAAAAACATATCCAGCAAGAAAAAAAATCATCGAAAAAATAGATGACTTTGACAAAAGTGCCATTAGAAGAAAAGTACATCACTTTTTCTTCAGGAATGAAATACCTACAATAGATAAAATATTGAAGCAAGTGAATGATGATAAGGACCTGCCAAATTTTAAAAGATCTACGTTCCATAAGCTGTTGAAAGAACTAGACTTTCGATTTTTGAAAAGAGTAAGGAATAGTTTATTGATAGAAAAGGAGGAAATTGTTATCTGGAGGAGAGAATACCTTAGAAAAATTAGGCAGTTCCGCGCTGAAGGAAGAAAAATTTATTATTTAGACGAAACATGGGTGAACGCGGGGCATACGCAGGGAAAGGTTTGGGTAGACAGATCTGTGAGGTCCTCAAGGCAGGCTTTTTTAGATGGCCTTTCGACGGGATTGAAAAATCCTGCAGGTAAGTTTCGAAGTATATGAACTTTTTTGGATGCAGATAATTCATTTTCTGATCGAATCAATGATTTGGAAGCTCCGAACTCAGTTTTGCTATCTCATCCAAGTTTCGGAGTATTTCCTTCACCCAAAAACTAATCTAAGACCCTATCCTACACTAACCTAAAAAGAGTAAGTTGCTTAATTTCGTCATTTAGTGCGCTCGCTGAGAAGTAAAATAACTTTCAGGCAAGGGAAAACGCCTGATCATTTGCCACATAGGTAGCGTAGATGGATTTGTTCCTGAAGCATTGTGGGCATTTGAATCCAAAAAAACTGGAGACTATCACGAAGAAATGGATGGTAACTCATTTGAAAATTGGTTCAAAAAAATTTTGCCGACACTTGATGATAACGCAATTATTGTGATGGATAATGCCCCGTACCACTCCAGAAAATTGGAAAAAATTTCAACAATGGCCACCAAAAAGGCAGACATTCAACAGTGGCTTGTCTCAAAGAAGATCGACTTCGACCAAACAATGGTCAAAGCTGAGCTGATAAATATAGTCAAGCGACATAAGTATAAATATGATTTAAAAATTGTTGACGACATGGCCAAAAACCAAAATAAAACGATTCTCAGGCTGCCTCCCTATAACTGCGAACTGAATCCTATCGAGTTGATTTGGGCCGACATCAAGCTATACGTGGCGTCAAATAACAGCACTTTTAAGTTTTCTGACCTTGAAAAACTGTTTGATGTTGCTGTCGATAGAATTACGCCAGCAAAATGGAGAACATGTATTGACCATGTCCAAGAGAAGGTTGAAACCAAAATGTGGGATATGGACAATATCATTGACATCCAAGTTGAACCCCTTATAATTGACATCAACAATTCTGATGATTCAAGCTCCTCGGAATACAGCATATAAATCGATTGATACCATTAAGATTGGCAGTTTAACGGGCTTTTTGGCAAGACAGGTAAGTTCATTATAGACTGCAATCAAAGTGTAAGTTTCTAGTTATTAATGTGGAAATTCCAAATTTATAATTACACAAAATTAGGGTTAATTTAGGAGTTCCAAAGCATAATAGTGCCATTTTGACCTTCTTCCTATTTCTCATGTAAATTTTAATAGCAATCAAACTAACAAACTTTATGGAGTCTGTAATAAACTTTTGTACTACTACTACTACGTCTGTAGTTTCTATTTGCTCAAAAAAATTTGCTCTGCATTGTGAATAGAAGGTTGATTTGTAAATATTATTGGGTATATATGTAAGTTAATAATAAAATATGAACAATTTCAATTGAGATGGTCCACAAGTTTTTTTCGTGTGCGTTTCAGTAACATTTTGCTGAAATGGTGAATACAGAATTTTTTGCACTGATTCCTAATGTCGAAATATGATTAGAAAGGCGTGGTATATTCCTGATAATTTACTATGCTTTTGATAGAATTTACAGCAACACATATCTTGTACGACATTTTTTGATAGATCAGTCACAATAGCTTGATACGGCCCTGTAGCGTCTCCTACGGTTAAGTTCTTGATCACGTGCAATACGGGTGTATATGTTTGATTTTACTTTGTTTCTTCGATGGATACAGTTTAGTCGTGTGAGATCTTTAGACGGTATTCGGATTGAAGGACTTGATTGTTCTAAGTTAACAAGAAAAACCCCATACAACAGTGAAGTAAATGAAATGATGAGATTACGAAATGGTCCGTGAGACATTTCAATACCACATGTTCACAAAAAGCTAATTCATAAATCGAACTAAATAATGAAGAATAAATGATAGTTTCAAAAAAAACTAGAAACACGCTTTTATAGCTAACCGCACTGAAAAGTAGAAAATAATATTTTATTACAATGGTTTATATTACAGTAGTAGAGAGTTTTACAATAAATCACAATTAATTACCTCATAATAAAATTTAAGTTATTAACAGAATGATTCAATTTAGACTAACAAGTGTTGAGCCAAATCCCTGTTTTATACATTTAGAATTTGGCCATGTGCTCAATTCACGTGCAAATGCAATAGACTTGTTGTCAGTATTGAATGCTAGATGGAGTTACCAGCCTTCTGGTTCTCATTCGTCAATTTTTATACGTCTGGCCCCAATTGATACTCCAACATCGAGATCATGGATCACGTAACAAGATGTTTGATTCATTGGAATGATGCCAATTCTTACCAACATTATTCCAGCACGCAGATATCGTTTCGCATCGGACAGCATGAAACCCGGTATAGCTAACTTCTGCTTAAAATATTATGTTTTCCATGGGCAGCAATACGCTTCGGTCTTTTCAGTTTTAAGAGCAGTGTACAATGCCAGTCCGTTTCGGTCTTCTACGATATGATCACTACCTGCTCCCTCCACAGTCAAGGATGTACGGAGTCTTTTGCGCACCATCAGTGTATCTACTGAATCTAGGAGGTCTGGACCTGCTGGGATTTCTTTCCACTTCTTTGGCTGCGTTGAAGGTAACTTGTGTTCGCCATGAACTGAGGTTTCGGATATATGACTTATTCTCTGACATTTTCTTTATAGGTTATAACTTGAACATACTAAGGATAGATCCATGCCAATGTCTAGTCAAGAGCTTATATGGCGCATAGATGCAGCAGATAGTAGCTATACCAAGACGAAACAGACAAGGCAAAGATATTATTAGAGAAAGGTAAGGGATGTCTACAGGGGGTGTAAGTGTCCCATAATTAACGCAAGACTTGAATTTGCCGCCATGTTTGCAGTAAATTGTAGGCAGTCCTAAAAAAAATCTAATGTGTTTTCCATTTTAGTCCAAAATTGCGTTAATCTTTAAATAAATAATTCTTTGTAACCGGATTTACCTGTTTACTCGGAATCAGATACAGGAATGTATTATCTCTTTGCCGCTTTTCAGTGGTTTTTGTTTGAGAGTAGATATACTGAGATTTTGACATATGAGGACATTCAAGATGGTCTTCAAATTCCTCGATATCTTATGCATGATTTTGTCTTAGACGACATTACTTTTTGTGCCATTAACATAGTCAATGATTGAAAACCACGGAGTTTCTCTCATCTGTCATCACGCCGTCGTCTATGGGGAGCTCACTTAACATCATTCACTAATCTTAAACTGAGCTGTGAAGTTGTAGTTCAGCTACAACTTCATTAACGACTCAATGGATGCTTTCTGCATACAAATCTACTTTATTTCATTCTAAATGCATTCCTTTGGGAAACGGATTTACTTCTCAAAACCGCGAATTATCCCTTAACTCCGCATATTTCTTATGAGAATCGATCTTCTAGTATAATTTCCTGAACATTAGAAGACCTATGTTTTATGGTGGGTTTTACTGAAATTGTAAGCAAGTTACGGTTTAGCTAATAGCTATAAGTATACATGGTATTCCTTCCAGAGATCCGATGATAATCAGGTTACAATTATTCAAGTTACTTAAGAAAATGTACCATCATTTTTTCTTATTTAAACTTTGTTTCATTATAGGGGAAGCTAGGAATGAACGCCCTGTAAAAAGGGTTTTGACAACATTGTCACATTTGCGAGCTATAAGTTTTCTGAGATTTTTTGGCGAGAAAAAGTTTTAAAAAGATGGAAGTTGACCCAGGAGGATCAACAGATGACCCAGTTCCACATACTATGAGGAAAGAGCTGAGCGGTGGCGGAAACCAAGCAGAAGCAGAAAACATGAGCTCACTGACGCAGATGTCATCGGAGCAGAAAACGATCGAAAAACTGATGCTGATTATAGACGACCAGGCAAGGCAGATTCGAGACCTAATGGAGACCATCAAGGACCAGACAGCCAAAATTGACAGCCTTATCGCCCAGGTAACCATATTACTAAACTCAAAAGAATCCCCTAAAGAACGGAGAAAGACCCCAAAAAGACCTCTGAGAAACGTTACTGATGATCATCTCACATCTACAGACGAAGACGTACAGACTGAAGGATTTGTAAAAGCAAAATCAAGAAGGAGGAAAGGCGACAAGGCTGATCGATCAACCCAAGACTTTCCTGCTCTTCCGAAAACAGGATCAATTCCATTTCACACCTCCCCCAATTCATCAAATCGAAACACTATTAATGCTTCTATTACCAAGCCAGGGACCACGTTATCTAACGCGCATAACCCCGATCGTCTTACGCGACGGGACGAGATGGCGTACTTTAAATTTCAAGTTTATTTCCCTAGGTATTAAAATAGATCGCGCGGTTGCCGTCGATGCGGGAATAAGGATTATTCCTAAATCCGAGGACGACTACCGTAAGATCGTTCGCCTATTCCGAGAGGAAGAAGTGCCCCATCACACTTTTCCTCTCCCTTCGGAACGGAACATCCATGCGGTGGTTCGAGGAGTTCCCGTCAACTTTTCGGATACTGAGATTAAGGGAGAACTGGAGCAGAGGGGATATAGCCCTCTTCACATCATTCGATTGAAGCGCAGCGGCGGCGCGCCCATGCCTTTGGTGGTCGTGATACTGCCCAAGACTGAAAAGTCTCAGCAAGTGTTCAACGAACACGAACTGCTGGGACTGGCCATTCGAGTTGAGGTTCATAAGAACTCCAGACTCATTGGGCAGTGTCACCGCTGCCAAAAGTATGGGCATGCGCAGTCATATTGCACTGCACCGCCCAAATGCATAAAATGTGCAAAGGACCACATGACGCATTTGTGCCCCCTCACAGAAGAGGAAGAACGCAAGTGCGCGAACTGTGGAGAGGGACATCCCGCAAATAGCCGGACTTGCAAGTTCACTCCAAGGAGGAACTTGCAAGTTATAGCGCAAAGGCGCAATATATATCATATATATCATACGCGGACGCAGCTCGGGAGGCAGCCTTGCCTGCCCCCTCTGCCCAACCTCCCTTGAACACGCAAAATGTGGACCTGGCAACCGCGCTAAAGTCCTTACAGCAAATAATAAGCCCACTGATTAGCGCTACCCAAGCGTTGCAGGCGAGATTTCCTGTAAATGTCTAGGTACAATAGTAGACAGCCTGCATTCATAAAAATTCTTTTTTGGAATTGTTTGGGCATGAGGGATATTCCCAAAAAACGGGAATTTCATCAAGCTCTTTTATATGGAGGTATAGATGTGGCCTTGCTGCAGGAAACGTTGCTCATTCCGGGAGATCGTTTAGCTCTCCCGAATTATGATGTTATCCGAGGTGACAGATTGAATGGTCGAGGCGGCGGTTTAGCAGTGTTGATTAAACGCAGTATAGACTATTATAGAAGCGCTAATGCGGAGATGCATAACATCGAAGCAGCTTCTGTGGTGGTCAATATGGCGGGAGGTGTCTCGTTGAAGATCACATCGGTGTATGTCAGGTGTGGTGCCAGGCTACAAGAAGCGGATCTGGAGGTCCTTTTGGACTACTCGGGTCCGCTTATTGTGGCCGAGGACTTCAACTGCAAACATCGAGCATGGAATTCCAGGTTGAATTCCACCAGTGGGGTTCGATTGTACAACCATGTGATGCGAAATGGGTACCTTATACATAGCACTGAAGAGCCGACACATCATCCATTCAACCATCTTCAGGCACCAGCTGTCATCGATTTCGCGATACCTAAAAACTGTAGATACAGTATCTCTTCTCGAATCTTGTATGATATCTCTAGTGACCATCTACCTGTTGTCATGGATGTGGGTAATGAGCAAACTTCTGAGAAGGCAACTCCTCCAAGCAAACGCATTGATTGGGACCTATACAGGTTGCTCCTTAGAGAGTTTCCCGATATCCCGATTATAGATGATGAGTCTGTAATAGATGCCGCTCAAGCGGAGTGGACAAGTTTCATTCAAGCAGCTCTACAGCGTGCAGCTGTATTTCCTGTACAACGACACCGCAGACCTTTTTTGCCTGCGGATATTCGTCAGAAAATCTCTAACAAAAGAGCCGCTATTAAGCAGGCAAAAAGGTCTTGTCATCCTGATGACATTCGTAGGGCTACAAATCTTGTCCATGAAGTGAGAAACGCACTGCACGAACTCCGCAACGAGCAATGGAGCAACTTTCTGGCGGGAATGCTTGATTCAAGTATTCCTCTCTGGAGGGTCGCAAAGTCACTCAGAAACGGAAAGCGAGAACAACTCCCACACATCCACGGTCCTGAAGGCATAGTCTTCAGAACGGAGGATAAGGTCGAGGTTTTCGCTGATGCCATGGAAAAACAGTTCTCTCCCAATTATGATCTCGATAATGACCTCGACGAGGAACAGCACATCGTACGATCCGTCAGGAGATATTTTAGGGCCAACGGCGTCAGCGGAGGCACTGAATCCTCTTCAGATGGCTCTTCTTCAGAAGATTCGTCTGAGGCTCCACATAGCACATTAGCAGAACCCTCCGAGTTTCCACATTGCACACCAGCGGAGTTACTAAGTCATATTAAAGACCTCAAGGTGCGTAAAGCACCTGGGGAGGATCAAATCACCAACAAGGCGTTGAAGCTGCTCTCGCCGAAAGCCCTGACGTACTTGGTGACAATAATCAATGAGACGCTCAAAATCCAGTACTTCCCTGCTGGGTGGAAGACTGCTGAGGTCATCATGATTCCAAAGAAGGTGGGTTCGATATTTCCTCAGGATTACCGTCCCATAAGTCTGCTGTCAGCTCCTTCTAAGCTCGCCGAAAAGGTGATTTATCGTCACCTTGAGAATTTTTCGTCAAATCACCATGTGATTCCTGACGCCCAATTCGGTTTTCGGTCCGAGCATAGCACCGAGCTACAGGCAGTCAGGCTGGTGGAGCATGTAACCAGAGGGTTCACCCTTAGCATGAGTACTGGCATCCTGCTTTTGGATGTCTCAAAAGCCTTTGACAAGGTGTGGCACGCGGGCCTCCTCTATAAACTAATCCAAAAGGGTTTTCCTTTTTGGCTTCTAAAATTACTGAAATCATTTCTTGAAGGAACGAAGTTTCGGATCAAAATTAACAATGTTTTGTCAACAACTCGGCCAGTACGGGCCGGTGTTCCTCAGGGTTCGGTCCTAGGACCAATTCTTTATTCGCTTTTCATCCATGATGTCCCTTCCCCCAGCAACTGTGAAGTCTACCTCTATGCTGACGACACTGCACTTGTCGCCCAGTCGTGTACTGGTGATCTGGTTCACGATGGGTTGCAGAATGCGGTGGACGAGGTTCTAGAGTGGGCGGAACGGTGGCTGATAAAAATTAATCATTCGAAAACGCAGGCTATTTAGTGTACCAAAAAACGTCGCGGCCCCCCAGCAGAGGTTTCTGTAGACGGAAATCGTGTACCATGGACAAATTCTGACAAGTATCTCGGTGTCACCCTTGATAAAGGCATGACCTGGCAGAAACATACAGCATCCATAAAAACAAAATTCCAAATTGCGTTTCGGCAACTATATCCTTTGTTATGTAGATCCTCCAAATTGAGTTTGATAAACAAAGTTCGACTATATAAAATGATTATTAGACCAGCCATTACTTATGCATGTGCGGCTTGGTGTTTTCTTGCCAAGACACACAAGCAAAGTCTTCAAGTGCTGCAAAGCAGAACTTTGCGGACAATTTGCAACGCTCCATGGTATGTCTCAAATGAGACACTACACACAGACCTTGACATTCCTTACTTGAGGGACTATGTCAAGCTTCAGGCGCAGCGACGTTATAGTCAAGCGGAATCGCACAGCAACCCTCTGTTGCGTGACTCAGTGGACTACACAGTGGAGCAAGTTCGTAAACATTCAAGGCCACGGCTCGCACTGTAATCAAAAGTTAGCGTGAATCTTTAGTAAACTCAAAATTACACTCTAACAAAACCGAATCAAAAAATTTGTTTAGTTCACCTCAGAATTAATCCGTGTACCAAGTCAAAAAGCCTAGGTGTTTCCTCTTAAACTAAGCATATCTGTTTTTCTTTGCTCTTCTCCTTTTTTCTTCTCTTTCCCTTTCTCTTTTTCCTTGACTTTGTCTGGTTTCTGGGCAACCAGGACTGACAGATTCGACTAACGTACATCACACAGTGACTAATGGGCAAAGGTCCTACGGACCGCCCAGACAAATAAATGACGAATAGATGAGGGGAAGCTAGGAAACGTTTATTCCTATGCAACTGAGCTATAGGTAGCTAGGTTAGATGCAGTGAACTGCAAAAATGGAAGTCTGGATTAATATTGTTCTAAATTCTGAATTTTTTGGAACTAAAATATGATTTTGTCGATGCCTAAAATAAGTGCCATTCCGTTTTTGATTGTGGTAAATCAAAGAGCATTAACCTGCGATTCACTGCTTGTACACTCGACATAAAACAAATCTACTGCTTTTTTTCGTAGTTTTGATAATCTGTTTATATTATTATTTAAAGAAAAAGCGCAGTTATTCAGAATTTTATTTTACCTTAATATGATTTATATATATCAAGATTCACATAAATGGCACAAAAGTAAATCTCTGTAGCATATAATAATTCAATCGAATAATCATTTAACAACATTTTTAAAAAACAATTACATAAATTAACTAAAAAAGCATGTTTTTTTATATATATTATCTGAAACGAAGTATATTTTTCGAAACTACAGATACTTATTCAAAAATAGTTGAATTATAACATTTTTTTATACTTCAACTACCACGAATGCCTAAGGCCTAAACACCTATGGGGTACCGTAGGGCTATAGGGGCATGCAACATGCACACATTCTGGCCCGCCTACGAGATCCGCCGGGTGGAATAATAGATTTTGAAGGGTTAAAGGGCAGTAGATGTATCTTACAGTGAATAAAAGCAGTTTAGCATGTCTTTTTACCTTGATAAATTGATTTAATGCTTAGGAAATATAATTAATGTGAAATATTTCACGAAGTGAGATGATAACTATTTATGTTACATAAAGTGATAAATGAAATATTTTGTAACTGTAATCATAGAAGAAATGCATTGACTACAAAATTTAAAAAAGGCGGAGAATGGGCTCATAAATTTCTTAAATGGTTGAAATCAATTAAAACTAGATATAATAACAATAATAACATTTATTAAAAATCAAATTACAGGTAATGAATGTATTACATAAAATTAGATTAGTGAGCAGCTTAATGGCGAAGTTTAGCTATGACAGCTGTACTTACAGTTAACCATTTACTGCATAAAATATTAGGTGGAAAAAAAGTCCAGCTGTAAATAAATTAAAAGGAGGAAAATGCGCAAACCTCAACAAGTGTCTAGAAAGCACCATTGAGCAGAAGTTATTTCAAATTTTTTATGAAACTATATAGAGGCAGGATTTTTGTTCTATAATCTAAGCTATTGTACAACATCCATGCATTACATGAGAAGGACCGGTTAAAAAGGGATGAACTATGAAGGGGCATTGTTAATGAAGATGTGTTACGGATAGGTCGGTGATGAAGATTGATTTGGAGTTCCAGACATAAGTACCAAACTAGCAAAGTAGTGCTATAAGCTTTTGTAAAAGAACCGTTCAGCCATAAAAGCTCTCTATTGTTGTTGCCTGAACACCAAAATGCTGGCTTAATGTTGTGTGGATTGCAAATTTGCTTTCTGCAATATATTTTTCTAAAATGAGGTGTTTAAAATATTCTTATAGCATAGTTATACAACACCTTATAGGACAAATTTTTAACTGTTGCATAAACGCTTATACAACTATTTTATACGGCATATTTGCAGGTTAGTCAAAATGGCTGTGTTGTGGCATCCATTATAACGTTTATAAAACTTCGAGTTTACTACTTTAGCCAACAAATTGCTCCCAACGGAAGCACTTATACAGCTGTCGTTTAGTAACTGTTAAAGGCTGTACATATGCTAAATATGTTGGTATAAAACTTCACCATAACCTAACTTTCTGCTGTCATATTTTCATTAAAATAACCAATGTTTTAAGACAAACAACGCATGCTTATTGGTTCAAAAGGTTTTATCAACTGTTCAAACAGAAGATATAGATCTGGTACAAATTCTGGGTAAATCATTCGACTCTGTCGGTATTTTATTTCAGACATATGTCATATTGTTGTATAACACCTGTATTCAATACCAAAATATTCTAATAAACTAAAGACAACATGGACGATGCCATGATTATACACAACCACCCGCCATATTGGGCAAACATTTATTCCTATATTTAATATTAAATAATTATGTTTCAGTTCGAAAGTACAGATATAAAGTGATAAACATTAGTGTAATTGTGTCTAAATATAGGATTTGTGGAAGATTTAACGCAGATAAGTTCAGTTTTCCATCTTAAAAATCTAGACATACTTTTGATCATTATCAAAATATGAATCAAATACGAAGCCCGTAGAAATTGCGTAACTACTGTGCACGATAATCACAATAAAATTTGCTGCGCAGGTAATTCAATAGCCCTATATCACATTGTAGAAATTTATGATATACCTGTGTATGAAATTTACAATGGCCGATATGTAAGTAAACAAGATGGCTGTAATATATTAGTTATATATTCTTCACTTTGTCTATACAATACATAAGAAATAGTTTGGTTGCAATAAAGTAGAATCACGTAACAGAATAGTTGTATAGTTGACAAAAACTGAATCTTGCACTTACACAAATGTCCTATAGCAGCTGCAAGAAGCTTACACTTTTGTTGTATAGCTGTCACCTGCAGCACTTACACAACCTCTTAAATGACTGAAGTGTCCTATTAGGTGTGCCCATTCCGTTTGTATAGCTGTTCTAAGAGGGTTTTGCCAATGTTCTTACAGTATACAATGCTGTGTAAGGAATACTGTATAATCATACTTGCAACTCTATTAGGAGTGATAATTGTTAGTTGGGTAACTTAGTATAAAGGTTATGTAATCGTATTTTACTAAATCTTTATTAACCAACCAATTAAAGGGTAACGATCCGAAACGTAATCAATTTTTCAAAATATAAATAGTATGCAGTTATTTTGTACAACAGATGATCTGTTCTGAACAAGGATAATAAACTAGATTGCAATAATTAAAAATTGATAACATAAAATAGCCACACAACGTTTTTCGCACCTTAAAATTCAGCAAATTTCTGTTCGCATAAAGGGTTCTTAAACAGTATAAGTTCTTTGTAAGAGATTATTCAAATGTTCACGAAGCCATACATTTTCATCAATAATAGTAATTCATTTCAATAAACTCTGCTTTAAATGCAGTTTACGTCAAAATCCGTTAATGAAGGGACAACTGGAATCTTCGTCCGGCAGCCTAATGCAATTACGTTTAGCGCGTCCATTCGCATTTTTTCTGATCGCTACAAACATGTATGTGAACTGAGCTGTACAGTTGCCGTGTCGATAATTCTTTAAATTGTGGAGCACAACCCTAAGCTAAATTGCATACTGCCTAGGATTACAGTTACTATAGTTGTGAGTTCAGACGTAATTTTGTTCTGACGAGTACGTCCGAGATCCTCGTCAGAACAAGACGTTTACACTGTACGCGTTTTCTGGCATTTTGTTAGTCAGCATGTTTTTGCCACCCAGCAAATATCCCTACTAACAACTACCACTAATTTTAGGGTTGCAGGAACTTTTATACAGTATTCTTCACACAGCATTGAAGGTTGTAAGAAAACTGGCAAATCGTTATTAGAACAGCAACACAAGCAGGATGGGCGCACTTAATAGGACACTTCAGTCACTTAATACATTGCATAAGGGTACAGGTAAAAGTTGTACAATAAAATTTTAAGCACTCTTGCACCCACTGAAGAACCTTTGCGTCACAACAAGATTCAACCGTTCTCAAATATACAAACATTCTGTTACATGATTCTACCTTATTGCAATAATACCCCGCAACGTATCCAGCTCAACATATGAATCTGAGATAGCTAAAGTTCTATATATGTATATAGAAATTTGGTGGGATACGAGAAATACTTCGAAGTTGAGTCATTTATTTTAACAGTGAGTAGATCTGTTTTTTCCCTTAACATTTTTCTGGTAAAATTAAAGTAACAAAGTTATAGCCCTTTAGAAGTTTGAGTACCGCCCTGTCTCAATAATAATATTATGTGCTCGTGTTTGGCAACAACGGATATAATCCGCCTTATCGGTTCATCGCGTCGGAAACAAAAAAGCGAAAGAATTTGAAACGCTGATCACGATGTTTTTATTCAGTCAATGTGTCAGTCGGTAACGCGTGAGTGAATAGTGGTGTTTGCTGCGTGGCTCAAACGAAATAAAAAATGGCACATGTTTATGCGGATCGGTTTCCCAATCGAGTGCAACCAACCTCTCGTGCCTTTGTTAATGTAGTACAACGGGCTCGTGAATCAGGTGACTTAAGACCTCACAGGGGAGGCCATGCCGGTGCTCCAAGACCTCACGATCAAATACAGGTCCGCACTGAAATACTTGTCGGGGGGATACTTTATAAAGCAAGGTAAATTTTTTCTTTTAATTTTTTTTTATTTTTACACACATATTTTCTTTTATCTTCCTTGTACAATCATTATCTGGAAATTAATGACTCAACTTCAAAGTCACCCTGTATAATAGCATGTGTTATTAAGAATTTGCGCTATCGTGCATACTGACCGGTGGATGAAAATAACTGAACACTCACCGCACTGCAACTGGGAAAAGTGATTTTTCTCAGGCACTAAGAGGAAATAAAATAAGAATTCCATCTGACACGCATGGAACATTTTTAGAAGTCAGATTTAGGTATTCTCGATCTGTAGCAACCCCTGCTGGTGCTTTCAACTGTCTTGTGCTTTGAATTCTATCTTTGAATGCTGTTTGCTCATGATTTACAATTCTTTTTTCCGATAATTCACCATCATAGCACAGAAAGGAACAAAGAAACGAAAAATCTGTTTCATTGACAGATTACTGCACGAGGCACGACATGGGAGTTGTTTAATGTTGTTTTGTGAGCAAATTTAGAATAACGGGATTAGCTAAGGTAGAGTATTTTAAACACAACAACTGCGCTAGTCTTATCAGAAGAAAACACTATATCTCTGAGCCACAGAATCAAAGCGAATCTCAGGCTTCCGATTCTAGTTCTAGGAACTAGTTCGCGAACAAACTACTTTAAGCAACACTACCACAAAAAATATGTAAACATTAAAAGAGTTGATATTCCAGTCTCTGGTCGAGATTAAGTGAAAACGATTCATTACCATACCAATGCATTCTACTAATCACAAATGCATTCTCCCAGCACTAACATTATGAGACACTAATTTCAAATGTCAATTCCTCAATATTAAAACAAAAATATTTATATGAAAATTGGTTGAAAAATCTAGCACGTTGTGAAAATAGTAGTTACTGTAAATCTTAGTTTGGTGATGGTACACTTAACATACCGACAGTGTGTGGATATGTAATTCTGCAATACAAAAATCTTTTCCTGCCGTACTTCGCCATCAAATATCAACACAGAACAAGTGACGCTAGAAAATAGACCATAGAAGATTGATTATCCATCACAGGACGGAATGGATGCGAATGTTGACCCCCCTGAGTTACCATATTTCGCCACCTGATAGGTGTATGGTCACATCGTGTTTCATTTTTAATTGAAATATGTTATATTAACATGTGAATTATACACATCAGCGCTAAAAAGTTCTATGACATTGACAAAGAAAAATAAAAATCTATATTTTCTTACAATGTGAGGATAAATAATAACATAAACAATAATTGATCAAAAACAACATAAGAACAAAATCAGTAACTGAAGCAATATTTAGTAAAACAACATAATAGATGCAATATGTCTACGAGTATACAGGGTGTCCCGAAAAAAAGTGAGCAATATTCTACCAGCGGTTTCTAGAGCTTAAAATAGGAAGAAAAGTTTATATAAATTTTAAATGGGCTCCCATGAAGATAGTTTTTCCTTAATATTTCCGAAACGTGTTGAGATAAAGACATAAAATTTGGTATTCTAGCCTAGTTTTTTATGCTGGACTTAAAAATATTAACAATTTTGGACAGTTTTGTTTGGAAGCGTATGTAACAGGGACGGACTCAGGTTATTTTAGCCCCAAAATTATTGTGTGATTCTGTTTTTGAAACACAATTTTATAATTTAAAAATTTAGGGTTTTCTTCATAAAAAAGGTACTCTTATTGAATATCGATAAATTGTGCCATTTTTGAATAAAATCAAACTGAAAAATTTGTCACATGATAGGAACTGCGAATTTAAATGAGTTCTTGAATAATTATCCGTGGCAACGAAAAAACTAATTTAACAATTGGTAAATATTACGTAAATACATATTTCTATTGCAACATAGCTAAAATTTAGGCAAAAACAAAAGAAAGAAATTTTTTCTACGAACGAAATTGAAATTTGTTTAAAAAAGAAGACATACAGTTGGATATACTTAAAACTAGCTTTACAATAAGTGTTCAAATAAATTCCCATTTTGTTGGATACAGAGTCTCGCTCGACGAACTAATGATTGCGTAGCACGAAAAGTGGAAAACCTTTTTCTTCTTATTTCATTTGCAGCCTGGTGGAGTAAATCTCCTTGAGTATTCACTTCAGTCGAGTAAACTAGGTATTTTAATGACCCCCAAAAATCGAAATCCAATGGAATGCGGCGGCCACGCTATGTGACCTCCTCGGCTTAACCACCTGTCTGTAAAATTGACATTGAACCAATTTCGGACATTGCGACCAAAATGTGCAGGCAGCAGCGGTGGCCGCAGTAGTACACTCTTCGCTGTGCGGGTTCGACTCCCGTCCTAGGAGAAATTTTTCTCTTGGCTATGGATGTTGTGATTGTCCGTAGGTGGTAGACGGTCTCTGAATGTCGAACGTGGAGGTACCACCCGGCGGATCTCGTAGACGGAGCCAGAATGTGTGCATGTTGCATGCACACGTGTTCCCTCGCCAGAGGCCGTGTGGCGTTCCCCTTCCCCTGTATCGCCCTATAGCCCCACGGTACCCAATGGGTGTTTAGGCCTTAGGTCTTCGTGGTAGTTGGAGTATAAAAATAAAGGGGGCGCCATCATGTTGAAAAAACATATTTTCTTGAAACTGCTGGCGCACTTCCACTTAATAAAAATTTTGATTTTAATCTAGTAATTTTACACTGCAACACAGCTTAACGTCAAAACAAGTCATAACAAATCAAAACAACTTGTGTTTGCAGTCATGGTTAACTATGTATAATCAACAATTCATTTAAATTCGCAGTACATTTCCTATAATGTGACAAATCCTTTAGTTAGATTTTATTCAAAAATGGCACAATTTATCGATATTCAATAAGAGTACCTTTTTATGTAGAAAGCCCTAGATTTTCAAATTCTGAAATTGAATTTCAAAAATAGAATCGCACAAAAATTTTGGGGTTAAAATAACCTGAGTCCGTTTCTGTTACATACGCTTCCAAACAAAAATGTCTAAAATAGTTCATTTTTTTAAATCCAGCATAAAAAACTAGGCTAACATGAAACCGCTGGTAGAATATTGCACACCCTGTATATCGAAACAGAATTTTTATCTTTTCATTTTCTTTTTCATTATAATAAATTTTTTGAGCTCTAGCGTGTATGATTTACATTTACTTCAAAATCAGTCAACCACGATGTTCACCTCTCAGGTGGCAAAATATGCCAACGCAGCGCATCCATTGCATCCTGTGATCGATAATCGATCATCTGTGGTTTATTGTCCATCTCTAACGTCACTATAGTCTATGTTTTGTGGTCACTTGTTGTGTTACTTGACGTCGAGGTATTTGTGGAAAATGGAGTTTAAGGAAGAACAAATTTTCGTATAAAAAGTGCTCCGTCCAAAATGTTTGTGGTGCAGAATTACATATTACACTGTCGAAAATCTTGAACAGTTTCGGACCAGTAGTATCAAAATGTCGTTGAGGAACTGGAAAGAATCGTATGAATGTGTTGAAACGCAGCACCTAATAGAAATTTTTGTGAAAAGGCTCTTTCATGTGAGGGTTTTTAAGTGCAAGTTTGCAAATGTATGATAAACTATAAACACACGGTAGGTGATGTTAAGTTAGTATAAAATAAAAAATTCACTCAGACATCAAGCATTTTTTTTTAATTTTGGCTAAATTTTATGTAATTTCGTAATGTTTAATAAACTGATAACATTTCAATGAAAAGCTATCACTTCATATTTTACAGTGTTTTGTTTTGAATCGTTTGATGCTATTTGCTACCGGACAGATCTTGAGGCTGATTGGGTATATTTGACGGTCTGTTTGGTACTCGTACCCCATTGCCGGAAAATAGTGGTTTGTTAGATTGTGAAGCCGGCCTTACATCTATCAATATGCCCTAATTGGGGGTTTCTGGGTTCCATGAGAGGTGCGGGAGGGGTTTCCTGACCATGACCTTCAAATTAGCTTTTTATATTTTCCCGGTGAAAAGCAAAATATACGACATTTAAAAATTGACTGACCTTTAAGGTTACTGTCAAGGTCAAACATATGATCACTTTTGGCCATTGAGACTGTCGATCGCCATCTTAAAAATTACCTCTTTGCGAAATTTCAACAAATACAGCCGAATTCCAATTTTCCATAAGGAAACCGCCTGGCTCTTTGCCATAAATTGTATCTTTGCTCTACCACTTTATAAAGCACAGTACTTCTCAAAATATTAATAATCTTACTGACAATGCTATTAAAACAAAATTGCATTTCAGGTGCAGTAATAAAGCAATGATAAAATAAAATAGTACGGACAGTTGAGAATTATAGAAGATATTCGTTAGTTGGGTTGTCTTTATCACTTGCTGTATCCAAATCATACCGAGCATCTGCAAATAACTAATACTGAATCGAATTTTCGTATTGTTCAGTTGCATACCGACGGGACACATTCTCCTCTATTCGTTCGTCCCATTAAGCTCACTCATAAAACAATGTGTACAGAGCGGCATTTAGGTGATTAGTCAAACAATATCGTTTACCAGCTTAATTTCCAGGCCAGTTGACATGTACTTAAGCTGATACATGAACAACAGGGTATTGAGTGGCAACTATTTAAGCCGAAGCTAAATCGATTAAATTACAAGCAGTCTAGTGATAATAGAGGAAAACAATTCGCTTGGATAAGTTATTATAACTAGCGACGTGCACCAGTCGCATCATTTTGTGGTACGCCTGAACCATGCAAAGAAAATTCAAAGTTAGAATGAATCAGTGGCGGACATCTCTTCCAAATTACGGCACCGTATGTAGAGATGCTCAGGTTTGAGGTTTTCAATTTATTGTTCTAGCCTAGGTTATAAATGGGCGGTACCTGTAAAAGAATGTGACCAGTACTGACTCGTCCTCAGTTTTATAAAGTAGCTTTTTTCAGAAGTCCTTCGTTGACCGCATTTTCATAATTGGCGCTGCGAACATGATCGACGTACCAAATCGATAATCACAAGTATTGGTTCGGGAGTATCGCCCATATCGCTCAATCCAGGCAGAGAAAAGTGTGCTGGGGTATAATTTCAATCGTTTTGATGTCGATCGCAAAGAACTTTCAGGGATGGAGCTAGTAGGCCCATCACCATCGAAGTACCAAACCGAAATACAAAGGGTACTATAATAATTTTTCAATACAGCTTTATTTATTGACTTCGTTCGAAGTTATTTTCACTACATTCAGTACACGTCTCCATCCGCCAAAGCCAGCCCTTAAACCAGGTCTGCCAAGTTTCACCCGGGAGTGCGGCACACTCGTTATGCCAAGCCATCAGAAGGCCCTCTTCGCTTCCTTTTAGCTTCATTTTCATAATCGGAAACAGCGCAAAGTAGCTGGGAGTGAACTTTGGACTATAAGAAGGGTGCTCAATAAGTTTCAGTCTAGTAGTGGTCAAATACTCCGTGCAGGCTTGACTTCGGCCGCAGGTTTTTCATAGACTCTATAACTTTAGGCAGGCACTGTTCCGTGTACCACTTAGCTGTGACTGTCTTCTGTGTGTTCAAGACGACACGCTCCACATTCCGACCCCATTTGATAAATACAGCTATCATTTTTTCTTAACGGATCGGGATTTTCCGGCAGTTATAGGTGTGTCCTCATCATCAGAGATCCAAACTTTGTTTTGAGCCTTGCTCGACACATCGTAATAATAGAGCCAACTCTCGTCACCTGCCACGATGCTGCTCACATACCGAGATTGTCCCTTATTAAACATTTGCAGCATCTTTCGGTACCAAGTCATACGACGAGTCTTGTGCTCCTCTGTTAGACTGTGAGGTACCCACAGAAAACAAAGTTTCCTTATGTGTAAATGGTAATGCAGAATTGAATGAATTGCAGGTGCATGAAGGTCTCCTCTACCTGCCGGTATGTCACTCTCCAGTCTTCGTCAGGTATTTTCCTCACAGCAGTGATATTTTCCTCTGTTACTGAAGCTCGTGGCCTTCCTTTGCTCTCAGCATCCTCCAGAGTGAAATTGCCCCGTTGGAATTCTGTGTACCATCTAAATATAGTCGCGTACAATGATGACAATAATCCTTTTATGCAAGCGTTATTTCTTCAAAGCACTGGTCTATGCTTAAACCACGCATAAAAAACTGCCCTTTTCTCATTACGTTACCACGATGTTATAGTCTGCACTTTTCAATGTTAATACAAATGAACAACTAAATCAACAAACCTGATCCTGGCGGCTACTATGCACTCATGGACATGTCTCAACACGCAGCCTCCTGCGTCCATTTGTTAAGTTATTTTGCAAAACTTCTGTAGTACCCTTTGGACTTGCTAAGTATTTTGAGAGCAGGCAACGACACTTGAGGTGTTGGATCTGCGGCATTCAAGCTGTCAACCAGGATGAGCTGTATTGGTCCAAAGAGGTATCTCAGATCTCTCCAAATAAAGCTGCTAGTGCCCAGTGTAGCGCAAGAAACAACATTAACATTTTTCGCTGTACCCAGTGATTTTTCGTTATTTTCAAACTGTTTCGCCCAATTTCACCATTTATTATTATATCATTGTACTGACTTAGATATAAGCAAAATCTACAAGTGAATTTATTAAGCGTATAACAGTGACTTCATTTGCAACATTTAATGCCTGATTCTGAGTTTGGATATGTAGTCATAAACACACCCGTTAGACAAGTTAGTTCGACATCCGCACGTCTTAATTGTAGCCACCCAATGGTGTCTTTTCAAGATTAACGTAATAAATTTAGGGTGGATATCACCAGGATTGTCAAATCAACAGTCCTTTATTCTCCACCTATAGGGTAACAGTCCGTCAAATATAACGAATGAGCTTCAAGTTCCAATCAACAAATTTCAGCAACCAATAGATATGAAATGTTGAAAACAAAATACTGTAAAAGTATGATATGACAGCTTTTCATTGAAACATCACCAGCTTATTGAACATTAAGAAATTACATATAATTTAGTCAAAATTTAAAAAAAGTGTTCGATTTTTGAATAAAATTCATGTTTTTATTTATTATTATCAATTGTTTATTCATGTTTATACTATTTTCTTCAATTGATATGCGATTCTACTGATTCAACATCACCTACCGTGTATTTTTACCTATAAACCTCTTCCAGCTGGCCATTAAATTAATTACGTACTTGATAAAAGGCTCAACCAAAAATTCCATAGGTATTGCTCATTTCCAAACATCCATTCATTTACTTGCCGTTCATCAGTACCATTATAGCACCGTCAATTGATACTCCCACAAAAGCATTCAGGATTTTTGATATCCATAAAGTCAAATATTTTTTGGTTGTTCAGGAACTGAACAAACATCCACACTATATTTACAGCGATTAAGAAATACTCAAATATATTTGTCGTAAAGCTACCGGCAAACTTAAAATCTGCAAAAAAATAGAATTTGCAATAACTTTCTTGTTTCACTGAGTACACATTCTAGGTTATATTTATATTAGACATTATTTGAATAACAGCTGATTATTACGTCTCAAAAATCCCCACCGAGTGACACATGAGTGGGATCCGTCAACCCTTGGTCCTAGTGAAGTAAGCTTCGCCAACTATTGAAATAATCTCTACTCTGCTTTATAAGACTATACGTGGAATTTTTCTCAAAATTTGCACAACACTTGAAAAGATGGAAATGAAAATTAAAAATTATTTCCATGACACTCCAAAATAGCTCCGTCGGTACCTCGGGTTATTCATCTTGACAGTAGGAATGTTCGATACGATCCTATATTTAGAAGTATCGATACTTTTGCTTCCCATACCCGATATTTTGGATCGATATTTTTATATACGACATTTGGGTGTGTCGATACATTTCACGAGTATCGTTATCTTTCGATCCGGACTGTGTCAGTAGGAGTGACTAACTTCAGATTTGTTTTCTTCTTTGTTTCCTTTCACTGGATAATTTTATTCCAATATTTTAGACTATCGATACTTCCTATAGTGATAAGAATCGATACATATCGATACTTTCCGTGGATCTAAACATCCCTAATCTTGACAGATTGTCGTTCTTATTAACTGGGCTGCAGGGTGAGGTGTTGCCTTTACTATCCTGCATTTTGCTAAAATCTTATGACAAATAAAAGCTTATTGCATATTGACGAATATTTACCGATAAAATCATTCTCCACGATTTTTAAAAGTAATTTAAATATTTTTGTACTTTCCAAAAAAGAGTTGAAACCAAAAACCAAGCTAAAAGTTAATTTAATATAGTCTTCATAGTTTTATGCCCCATATCAATCATATATATGCATACACACTCAGGCAGTCGGACTCATGAGAGGCGTAGATTTGGGTTGCCTATGATTACGAACGCACATCCTCATCTCTTACTCCGCTTGCTCTGAATTAATTTTTGTGCATACAGAAGGTACAGGCTGATAGATTACCGTCATTACCTCATCGCCGGATAAGCAATAAAGAAACCGAAACCTGCCTGTTTTCAAAATAAATATTTAATTAAAATGAGGGGTGAGTTCATGAGTTCAGGGGTTAAATAGAAAAATATACACAATCCGATAAGCAAGAATCTAAAAAGCAGTTTCCAGAATGGTTGCAAAGTACTTTGAAAGAGCGACCAGTATGCACATTGTAGAAACATGTTGTGTGTGCGCCCAATACAATGACATACGTTCTTTAAGACTCAATGTCCCTGATCTACCACTGATCTTGGGACGGCTTTTTCTTTTTACCGAATTCAACGACACTATTTAATTCCGTTTTTTTTCCGGTACGGCAACACTGCAGATGTGCAGATCACTCTAAAAGCAATTGATATCCACACGTGTTATAATAATAGAAATAACAAGAAAATGCAATAACAATGTTTGGAGATATATTTTAATTAATCGGTACTTTTGATTCTGACTAATAATATCTAAACCATGAATAATAGGTGTATGCGGATAATTTTACAAATATCGACGTTTTGGGACCCAGAAAATGTGTTGTTGGTTTACATTTGGTGTGGATTTCTAGATCATAAATTGGAAAAATTTGTTTTTGATATAACAAACGGTGATAAACGAGTTAGAATACGTTTTATATCCCTTTTTTTCCGCAAAATTACAAAAATCGGTACATTTCTACAGGTACGTATTATGTACAACACCATGTACGCAATATACAGACAAAACTAGATTGCCATGGATGAACAGTCGTCAAAAACAGTGAAAACATCCTACCAAATATAACAGCTAGAAAATCGACCTATTATTTCTCTCATTTTCATTGGTCCATTTAAATAACTGACCGTCTTTTGTGAAATGATGAAATTTTATGAAAGTTATCCTAATTATAAAGCACAACGACATAATATTATATCTATAATGTACCCTTAAGGCAACCGTTTTTTCACGACTTTATTCAACATTTCAATAGCAATCACTGATATTCAGAGAGTTTTGACTGCTTCCGTCAAATTGCATTTCGATGAGGTCTTTTCCTATTGGTCCCACTGACCGTCAAATATTAATGTTGCTGAAATTGGCCCTTAACGTAGTTAATTATATGGTACCAGAGTATTATGAATGTCATAGAGATCTCATTTATTTTTTGGATATTTCAGAAGAGTTTATTGCAGAATTCTCCAATAAAGCTTTTTTTTTTATTTAACAGAACTGGAAGTGTCCCACATTTTCATGAATAACAACTGTATCAACAAAAAGACAGATGTTAAGCAACTGAGTGTCATTTACTCATATTTGCTAAACTGCGAAAAATTGGAGAACTTACATATCTCCCCAAATTTTGACTCTTCACAACCATAAATGGAATCTGTTTCTTGGTCGATTCCACCAATAAACTTCATTCCACTCAAATTCTAATAATTTTCTCCTCACGATTTAATAATAATTGTTAATTTAATTTCCCATTAATTAAAATATAGTTAATTCAACTGCCTCTGGTCGGTTTAACAGTTTCTTACATAATATTCTGAAAATCACATCATCTGAAGTGATCTGGCAACGTGGCACACGCCCACAATTCGTTCCATCTTTCTACACAGACATTGACAACCTTCGGCCTCCTATCAAAGGGTTCATCTCACTCATTATTCCATGACCACCATTTTGTGCAATCATCAAGTGGCTTCACGATGTAATGCTTTCATGTTCTAAAAATTTTTAATCTGTTTTTAACTTGTTCTTGTCACACATTTGTGTGCATTTTATATAATTTTGACCATTGTACCATCTATCCAGCTTTCACTATGTTACTGGGCGTTTCCCTTATCCTGAACGTAAACAACAATTAGCAACATCCTCACATACTACTGGAAGTTAAGTCAATTTAAATTCATTTTACACTATTGTTTCTACTGTTATCAATGTAATCGCAGCTGCTGATGATGATGGCAAAGTCCGTTGAAAGCTTGAGAGAATTAAAAAAGTATAAAGAGTTCTCTTTGCTTAAATTTTGTCGAAGTACCCAACAAAAGGCGGAAGCCTTAATTTTTCACCTAACTGGTCTAGACGACAACGACCACGTCTCAAGGTATATATATATATATATATATATATAAAATCAATCCTTATTTCGAGTGGTCACGGCATAACTTGAGAACGACTTTACCGATTTCATTCATATTTTCTTTGAAACATTCCTAAGGCTGTATACATGGTGTTAGGGAAATAATATTCGTAACTTGCGGAGGTTATTCCTTGAATTATTGTGAGCATAAAACTTCATTATAACCTATGTCCGTTTCGAAGCAAAAAAATGCTAAACTTATTTCTTTTTTCGTGCATCGCATCGTTTCAAATAAGTGACTGATAATCGTGGGAATTGTTGGTGTGTATCACCACGTACCGGTAAGTTCTGTCATTTTCTTCAAGTAAAGGTACTGTACTGGAAGCGTTGTTATATAAAAGATATTGGCCTCAAAAAAATGCGTAAAATATTCAATAACTCAAGGCATATTTTCAACAAAAATATCATACAAACGTAAACAATTGAATGAATCAGTTGCGGTCGTCGTACGCGCGTATTGCAGTTGCGTTGCAGTGTTGCCAAATGTTTGAGAAAATTTAATTAGTTACGACTCACTTTCCTCGAAAACGATTTTCGGAAATAAGTTATAATGAACTTTTTGTTTAGAATAATGCAAGGAATCGCCTCTTAAAGTTACGAATATTATCTCCCTAATACCCTGTAGAAGGTTCTTACCGAAGGAAAAATCAAGGAAATTATGCATAAAATTAGGATATCTTTAAAAACCCAATGATTATTTAAGCTACTCGCGTTTGACAGTTTGCTTGAGCATGGAGCACGCACAGCAGAAGAAATATCTCAAGTATATGGTGGATGAAAATACGTTTATCTTGCTTAATTTACTTTCACTACTCTATCATTATGAACTTGACAGTTCCCACGCCGAAAATTCATATTGTCGTGTTTATCGTTGAAAGAAATATTGTTTTATTTAATTAGTGGTGCACAGTTCATTCGATTAGAGCTTTTATCCAGTTTTCACTTTGTTCAGTGAGTTTTTTGAGAAGTATTTGTTAATAAACAACCACGGTGAAAGTTAGTTCTCCGCAATCATGCCTTATATTGAAATTATGATTCTTCAAAATGCTACGAATTAGACGTACCAACCTAGGCCACAGAACACGCAATGCTGCTAATCAAAGATATATATGAAGAAGTCAAACTGATGAGCAACGAGAAACGAGAAATGAAGTTGAACAGATCGAAGGACTGAAAATCAACAACGTAGAAGCGTCCCATTTAATCCCAATCGAGCTGCATTCAATTATGACGTGGCAGTCGATTACAGCTCACAACAAATTGTTGCTATTGGACCAATGAGTGTGAGTCCACATTGCTATTCTTTCAAGTTGAAAAATGAAGCCCCTGGATTATGTTGCGTCGGTGGAAAGATTAAATTGACTCAATTTGTACCACCACCGTGGCTCTGGTGGCTCTACTCGTACATTCATTGAAAATGGGCCAGATTAAACGTTTTTTGACTCATATCCACTAATGCAATAACTGCTTTCAAATGACGTCATTAGGCGCAACAAAATTTATTCCACGTCAATACGTAGAAGAAAATATATTACTTACAAAATACCAAGCTGGTTTTAGGACCATTCATGTGAGAGTGCGCTTCGGTCTGTTATTTCAGGATGGAAAAATGTTTTGAGTGTGGTCATGTGGGTGTTGTGATTATCGACTTTAGGAGAACATTCGAAAAAATAAATAGAAATTTGTTGATAAAAAAACTAGAAAAATATGGCTTTGATGGCAACGTTTTAAGATGGTTCTCAGGATACTTGGAACAAAGAACTCAGCGAACAAAGTACAAAAACTCCTTATCTTCTGTAAGAGAAAATAGACATGGTGTGCCTCCCATAGACTATTTGGTTAAAATGATTAATGAAAACTTAAAGACACTGTATGCCTGGTTAGGGAACAATAGTCTTAGTATTAATTTTGACAAGACTAGGTGTATGATACAGAAATCTAGATTTAACGCTCAGGATGATTATCTGCACGACGTATTTATAATTGAAAATAATAAGATGAAACAAATTAACAAGTATAAATATTTGGGAGTTATGAAACAGGTAGACTCAAATTTGACATTCAATAGCCATGCAGATTACATTATAAAAAAAGTTTCTAAAAAAGCTAATTTAATGTGTAGGGTAACAAAGGACCTTAGTTCATGGACGTCACTACTTATATATAAAATAATAGTCATGCCTCACTTTAACTACTGTTCCGACATGTTATACCTGTATATGTGTCAGAAAGGTGATATTAGATTCACTACAGAGAAAACAAAATCAGGCTCTTAGATGTATATTAAGATGTGATAGATGTACAAGAATTAAAGACGCGTTAGAAGTAACTAATTTATTAAGTATAAAGCAAAATATATTCTACAATGATAGTCATCTACAAAATAAAGAATGGAATGTATACCGAACACATATTGGGAGGTTTGCAACTTGTCTGTGATATTCATAGTTACAATACCAGGGATAGGTTTGATTTTTATGTTCCTGCTGTGGGGTCTGCTTTTGCGCAAAATAGCTTATTTCATAAAGGCCTTATAGATTTTAATGATTTACCAGCTGAAATCAAATCTACAAGTTTTGTCAAATTCCAAAGACAATTGAGAATTTATGTAGAAAATAGTGTTAGTTTTAGATAATAACATTTAATATATATACAGGGACTTTGAAGTTGAGTCATTAATTTTCAGATAATGATTGTAGAAGGAAGATAAACCAAAATATGTGTGTAAAAATAAAAAAATGTTACCTTGTTTTATAAAGTATCCTCCCCACAAGTATTTCAGAGCGGACCTGTATTTGATCGTGCGGTCTTAGAGCACCGGCATGCCCTTCCCTGTGAGGCCTTAAGTCACCTGATTCATGAGCCATTTGTACTACATTAACAAAGGCACGAGGGGTTGGTTGCACTCGATTAAGAATAAGAAGCATGTCCACAAGTTTGGCATTTTCGTAAACATGTGCCATTTTTTATTTCGTTTGAGCCACGCAACAAACACCACTATAGACTCACGCGTTACCGACTGACACATTGACTGAATACAACTGAATAATAATTGTAGTAAAAACATCGTTTCAAATTCTTTCGCTTTTTTGTTTCCAATGCGATGAACCGGTAAGGCGGATTATATCCGTTGTTGCCAAACACGAGCACATAATATTATTATTAAGACAGGGCGGTACTCAAACTTCTAAAGGGCTATAACTTTGTTACTTTAATTTTACCAGAAAAATGTTAAAGGAAAAAAACATTTCTTTTGATCAGATCTACTCACTGTTAAAATAAATGACACAACTTCGAAGAATATTGTATTGTTTAGCTTGAAGCAATTAAGTAAGGATACAATACTATACAAATTGACGTCATTGGTATCACCACCAGAGTCAGTACATTCATTGGTTTCCAGAAATGGGGGAATGGCAGTGCTGCCAACGTATTTTGCTAGCCACATGGCGCTACAAACCCTTCGCTATACAATTACCTATATTCCATTATATTTAGCCATTTTATTATCCATTATCATTCATAGCTCAGACAGGACAACATCTGTCGGGTCAGCTAGTAACATTATAAAAGTATACGGAAGGTAAAGGGACAGCCAAGTTACCTTTAAAAATAAGTGTGTATTTGAATAACGATGGGTATTTTTATTTCTCATTTGAAAATAAAACATGTTAAAATATTCTCGGCGGCTAATTAAAATATATATTTTTTTGCATACAGTTGTTCCTACCATCCGACTCTGTTACCCCGGAATTGTCCTGGAAATGATGAGCCTGTATCTGCCAACCCTAGTTACATGCCATGTAGGGAAAAGTCGGATATGCATACTGTACCGGTTTTAATACCATCACAATCTTTACTGAGCCTTCTATCGCCATATAATCATGCCTTCTGGCGTCAAAACATATCTGCGGTCATTCATCATAAGTTCAAATGTGTTGTTTTCAGTGTTCCCGAATTAGGTATAATAGGTACAGTCTTAAATAAGCCTTTGTCCAAGTTATCGCTTTCTTGCAGCTGGTGTTGAAGTTTTCGTAACTATTGATTGTTTTATAAGATATCTGGAGGGTACAATTCTAAACAACCTTCATTTATCATCATAATCATACCGATCGAGCTCAAGATTCTACATCACAGTGTATTTTCATACCTGGGGCCAAGCAATCATAAAATGGTGGTTGCTATTTGAATTTACAAACTATACTACAACTATTTAAAACTGTAATGACTCATACGCGTGATCAATGCGTGATCAGAGCTCGATCCCGGCTTCCTTCCAGTACAGCCGTATAGCGTACGACATATGTCGTTTCTGTGGCTTTGCGGTGGTCAACAGCACAGACAGAGATGGAAATAATGGCTGATTGTTCTCCGCCGGTAGAACCAATGAAATCAAAGACGCGCCTCGACCGGCAGACTCATAGGCGTCGGCATTGGAGCGTGTTTCGTTGAGCGATCGCATATTGTGTGTTTTTATAAGAATTGTTGTGTGATTGTTATTGTTGTGGTTTCTGTGGTTACTGTTTTGGTTATACTTAACTATGGAGAGTACAAATGGCACGAGTGGAAGTACTGAAAGCCAGGGAACAAGTAGGCGGCTTCGTAAAGCACTGAAGAGGGACGCGAAAGAAATTGTGCTCAACGTGTTCAATTATCTGAACAGAACTATGTCGCAGGGAGATGCACTCGCGCGTTGTGAAAGTATGACAGGCGTTCCAGAGTGGACCATTCGCAGGGCGGTGCATGAAAAGAAGAAAACTGGAGCTACTACTGATCCAAAGTTTAATTTGAAGGGACGAAAGGCCGTTAAATTGGATGACGATAGCAAAATGGCGTTAAGGCGAACCGTACATTCATTCTTCTTTAGGAATGAGATACCAACCCTCAAGGCTGTACATGCAGCGATCAAGGAAAATGAAATTATACCCCAATTGAGCGTTGAGGTAATGAGGAAATCCCTGCACGAAATTAATTTTCGATACGAAACACGTAATCGGAAGTCAGTATTGATAGAGAGACCTGAAATAGTCGCCTGGCGTCGAAAATACCTACGCGAAATGATTGAATATAGGCGACAAAGCAGAAAAATCTATTATTTGGACGAGACATGGGTAAATGCAGGTCACACAGTTAAAAAAACCTGGATAGACAAAAACGTAGTGAGTAACCGACAAGCAAGCATTGAAGGTTTGTCAACAGGTCTTCGTGGACCGTCAGGGAAAGGTCAAAGATAGATCGTAACCATATTGGTAGCGATAGTGGCTTTTTAGAACAGTGTGACTTGATTTTCGTCTCTAAGAAAGGAGATGATTACCATGACGAAATGAATGCCAGCTGCTTCGAGAGCTGGTGTCAAGGGGTGCTTCAGCGAGTTGAGCCCAACTCTGTGATTGTCATGGATAATGCTTCCTACCATAGTCGTCGAGCCGAACGTGTACCGACTATGGGATCTCGAAAAAGTGACATGCAGCAATGGTTGCGCGAAAAAGGAATCCCGTTTGACGATTCATGTGTGAAAGCGGAATTGTATGAAAAAATTAAACAGCACAAACCTGCGAACATTAGTTACGTGACTGATGAGATGGCCCGTCAATGTGGTGTCACTGTGCTGCGGTTATCGCCCTACCACTCTGAACTGAACCCATTAGAGCTCATCTGGGCTCAAGTGAAGGGTTATATTGCACGCCATAACACAACCTTCAAATTACCAGACGTTAAGGTTTTACTTGAGACTTCCATACAGCTAGTAACGCCCGAAGCTTGGCAGAATGCTATCCGTCATGTTGTGAAGGAAGAAACAAAAATGTGGCAGCTTGACCACCACATCGACACCATCATAGAGCCAGTTATAGTCAATTTCAACGAGGAAAGCGATAGCGACAGTTTATTACTGTCAGATGTAAGTGGAAGCGACGATGAATAAAGGTAACTCCCAAATTGTTTACTTACAATATGTTTCAAACCACTCTTTATTAAGCATGTGACAAATCTAGTTCACCCATGTTAAACATTCATACCCCGCCTATGAACAGCCGACTACTGGTAGTCAAGTGATGTTCACGTAAACATCGATGAGTCATTACAGTTTTAGATAGTTATAGTATAGACTTCCAAATGACCTCCAAGGTCATTGCCTAGGTCATATTAGATGTCATCAACAAATTGCATTTTTGATGCCATGGGGCTTTGCTTAGAACCTTCTTAAAAAAATTGTAGTTGTCAAGTTTTTGTGGTGTTCTGGTACTTAGTTTGCCCCACTAACAATGAAAATATACTGCTTTTTGATAAGGTACAATTTACAAACCGCGTAATATGTCTTAACTACACGGTTCGATAAACTGAATTTTTATAACAGATTATTGTTCCAAGCTCTCAGTATTTTGATAGAAACATGTGACATAACCTTACTTAAAAGTAACATTCAATTCAAATAAGTCATAGCCATAAAATGTGCCAAGCGGTACAAATTGCCCAACTTTACCCTACATCAGGAAAAACCATGTCACTCATTTAAGTCGGGCAGTAAAACAAAAATCGACCAAACCTAATTTTTTACATTTCAGAGACTCATACTCAATTTCATAAAATTTTTTGAAAGCTTGCTGAAACGAAGTTTGTAAACGGTTTAATGCCGTTGCATTTTTTATCATTACTCCCTCGCCAAAGAAGTAGTATTCGCCTTTGTGAAACCACAACATACTACACCCTAGATTATATCGAAACTTATGCCAGGGAAATTACATAGTAACCAGAACGTTAAGAGCTCGATACACATACCCGTACTAACAAATCAACGGAAATACGAGGGATGTCTTTTAAGTTTTGCATATGAAAATAAAACAACACGGTAGGTAGTTTTAAATGACTTTATTGTTTTTCGAAGTATTCACCACGAAGATTAATACACATCTGCATGGGCTCGAACTAATCTTCGAAGCACTTATTCCACTCGTTTGCTGGCAGATCCAAAACGGCCTTTCTGAATGCGTCAACTGTTTCTTCTGGTGACTGGAACCTTTGACTACGCAGTCTGTTTTTAATTTTCGGGAAAGTAAAGAAATCGTTAGGACTTAGATCGGGACTATATGGAGGATGGTCCAATAATTCCACGTTTTATTCCTTTAAATACTGCCTTATTTTTTGGGCTGTGTGCGAGCTTGCATTCTCTTGGTGGAGGATGATTCTTCTTTCGGGGATGATTTTTCGCAGCTCGATGATGACTTTTGGCAAACAAATGGTGGTATAACAATCCGCAGTAACAGTTCTTTGCTGATTAAGAGGTATTGTTGCAATATGACCCGCTTTTGATGCAAATGTCGCGACCATCTTTTTCGAAACACTTCGAGAACGGATGGCTTTTGTTGGCTTTTCTGCACCTTGGAACACCCAAACAGCCGACTGTCGTTTATTTTCTGGTTCATAACAGTAAATCTACGATTCGTCACCACTAATAATGCTGTACACATTTTTTGAGTTTCCGGAATTGAAACGGTCAAGCGTTTTTGGACACCAATTAACCCTGGCTGCTTTCTGCTCTTCAGTCAACAGGTGGGGTATCCAACGAGAAACTAATTTTCTTACTCCTAATTCTACATGTAAAATTTTTTTGAATTGAGGTCTTTGAGATCTTCAAGGACGCCTCAATATCGCGATATGTAAGATGTGTATCTTCAATTATGAGTTTGCGCACAGCATCGACGTTTTCCTGGGTGACTGCCGTTTTTGGTGCACCCACACTGGGATCGTCGCTAAGACTCACCCGTCCACGTTTAAATTCTCCATACCAACGGAAAATTGTCGACGGATCTGGAGCTTCGTTGCCGAAAACAGACAATAACTCAGCAAGGCATTCTTGTTGCGATAATTGTCTCTGAAAGTTGTAATAAATTATGGCGCGAAAATGTTCTCGGTTGAGTTCCATTTTTCTAATGACTTGGTGACGCTTAAAAATTCACTGTTGTGAGAACACTGCACGTATTGTTGTGAAACTTTGAATTTAAGTTTACTAAAGAGTGAGGTTAAGATTCGGTACTGACGTTCGATCCGCGTGGCCTACTATGTTTCTACTCGTATATGCAAAACTTAAATGACGTAGTAATGGCTTTGATGCGATCCTGACACAAGATGAGTACTACGCTATGGATCGCAGATACTGTAGGTGCAATAACTCAGTTCATCTAGTGTATTACAAGGATTTGAGAAACTACGTATCATTTGCCATAATATGTCTTACCAAAACCTGGGCAAGTACGGAATCAATTGGATAACTTGGTTCTGGCTACCAATTGTTGTAAACTTCTAAAGATGGTGGAGTAGCAGTATGGATAAGAGCACATGTTAATTATATTGTGATAAATCTTGACATGTTTTGTGAAGATATGACTTTTGAAGTTTGCGGGTTGACCTGTAAGATGGTGCAATTTTGTCACGCTATAGGTCGGCTTCATCTAGTGTGCAGTTTTTGTTAGTTCATTTCCGCGAAACTTTATTGGATGTTTTTTAACCCAACAGAAAAATTGTGCTAAGTGGTGAGTTTAATTGTAATTGTTCTAGTAAAAATAATAATTTTAATGATTTGGCGAATTCGGTATTTTTAGTTTTGTAACAGACCCAACAAGGGTCACATCACACTGTTCTTCCACTTCAGATCTTATATTTGTAAACTTTCTATTTGTTTCTGCTTATCTAGACGATTATGTAGCTGATAAATTCACATCATTAGATTCTAGAAATTTTAATTCCGGTCAAGTGGGACAATTTGAGCTAGCTTTTGGAAGTGAGGAGTGCATTTTTGTACTCCACGAGCGTTTTCAATTGGAATTACTTTCCGATTTTGAGGGGACACAAAGAAACTAATGTCAGGGAATGGGTTATTGACACCACGAAACAATCAAGTAGCCACCTCAAGCTGCTTTTCCAAATAGCAATATGTATAGTTTATGCAAAAAGAGATCACCAAAAGTTAATAAAAGATACAAGAAGCAAATTTTATCAACCCAAGATAAATGAATCTAAAAATCATGGGCTTGGAATATCATTAAAAAATGGTCAGGGAAAACAAAACCTCAGCAGACCTTGTCGATCGTGATATGGGTACCACGACTGACTGCCTAGAAACTGTAGCCAATTAATTTTTCAAAAACGCTGCAAGAGTTATAGTTCCAAAAATCTAGAAAACCAATGTCGTAGTAGTCATATCAAGAAAAGTGCATTTCACAATTATATACAACCCTATTCAACTGAAATTATGTGTAAGTCCCTAAATATTAAAGGCTTCAAAATATTTAACATTCTTCCTTTGGAAAAAAGGAATTATTACCACAGTCTAAAGACATCTGAGAATATCTTAAAAGACTATTTAATTGAAAATACCTTTTACAGTGTGGAAGAATATTGTGATTTATGCCGTCAAAATTTATGTTTCACTGTAAGGGCCAATTTTACAACATTTGATGGTCAGTTGGACCAATTGGAAAAGACCTTATCGAAATGCAATTTGACGGAAGCTTGCAAAGCTCCCTGAATATCAGTGACATCTATTAAAATGTTGAATAAAGTCGTGAAATAACGGTTGCCTTATAAATAAGGGCAGATGATAGATGCAATATTATGTATTCGTGCTTTAAAATTAGGATAACTTTCATAGAATTTCAAATTTTTATCATCTCTCAAAAGACGGTCAGTTATTTAAATGGGTCGATTATCTAGCAATTATATTTATTAGGATGTCTTCACTGTTTTTGATCACTGTTCATGCATTTCAATCTAGTTTTGTCTGTATATCACGTACAGGGTGTTGTACATGATACGTACCTGTAGAAATGCACCGAGTTTTGTTATTTTGCAAAAAAAGGATATAAATCGTATTCCAACTGGTTCATCATCTTTTGTTACATCAAAAACATTTTTTGCCAATCTATGATCTTGAAATCCACACCAACTCTAAACAAACTGCTCATTCTGCATTTCTGGGTCCTAAAACGTCGATATTTGTAAAAATATCCGCATCCACCTATTATTCATCGTCTAGGCACTATAAGTCAGAATCAAGAATACCTATTTATGAAAATATATCTCCAAACATTGTTATATTGTCTTGTTATTTCTATTATTACAACACGTCTGGGATATCAATTGCTTTTAAAGTGATCTGTTCATATGCAGTGTTGCCGAACGGAAAAAAGAACGGAATCGGTAAATAGTGTTGTTGTATTCGGTAAATGCCGTCCCAAGGTCAGGGGTAGATCAAGGACCTTTGAGTCATGAAAATCGTCTGTTATTGTATTGGGTGCGCACACAACATGTGGGGCATAATATTACAACTTCTACAATGTGCATACTGGTCGCTCGTTCAAAGTACTTTGCAACCGTTCAGGTGACTCCTTTTTCGATTTATGGTTATAGGATTGTGAATATGTTTCTGTTTTACCCCTGAACTCATAAACTCACCTCTCATTTTAGCTAAATATTTATTTTGAAAACAGACATGTTTCGGATTCTTTATTCCTTGTCCGGTGACGAGGTAATGACGGTAATCTAGCAGTCTGTACCTTTTGTATGATTGATATGAGGCATAAAACTATGAAGACTACATAAAATAAACTTTTAGCTTTATTTTTGGTTTCAGCTCTTTTTGGCAAGTATAGAAATATTTAAGTTATTTTGAAAAATCGTGGAGAATGATGTTATCGGTAAATATTATCTTTTCTGTCTAAATACCGAAAAATCCGGTTCAAGTCCATGCATAGACAATCTGAAATTGGCAATATGAATTGAATTTCTATATTATATGCATATCCGTTCATATTCGTCAATATTTTATTTGAAGATTTTATTTGTGATCAATGTAAGATAGTAAAGACAATAACGACAAGCTGTCAAGGTTAGGAATGTTTAGATCTACGAAAAGTATCGATATCTATTGATTCTTATCGTTTTAGGAAGTATCGATACTCTACAATGTTGAAATAAAGTTATCGATATCCAGCGGAAGGAAACAAAGATGAAAAGTAATCTGAAGTCAGTCACTCTTTCTGACACAGTCCGGATTGAGAGATGACGATATTCGCGAAATGTATCGATACGTACAGGTGTCGTATATAAAAATATGGATCCAAAATACCGGGTACATGAAGCAAAAGTAACGATACTTCTAAATATAGCATCGTATCGAACATCCCTGCTGTCAAGATCTATAACCCGAGGTACCGACGGAGCTATTTTGGAGCGTCATGGAAATAATTTCAAATATTCATTTGCATTTTTTCAAATAATGTGCAACGATTTTTCGAAAAATTCCACGAATGGTCTTATAAAGCATAGTACTGGGACCAAGGGATAACGGATCCCACACATGTGTCACTCGTTGAGGAGTTTTAAAATGTAATAATCAGCTGTTATTTAAATAATGTTTAATTATATAACCTAGAATGTGTACTCGTGAAAAAAGAAAGATATTGCAAATTTCTAGTTTTTTGTAGGTTTTATGTTTGCTGGTAGCTTTACGACATATATTTGAGTATTTCTTAATCGTTGTAAATATAGTGTGGATATTTGTTCAGTTCCTGAACAACAAAAAAATATTTGACTTCATGAATGTATGGATATCGTAAAATCCTGAATGGTTTTGTGGGAATATCAATCGACGGTGCTGTAATGGCACTGATGAGCGGCAAGTAAATGGATGAATGTTTGGAAACGAGCAGTATCTGTGAAATTTTTGGTAGAGCCTGTCATCAAGTAGGTGCTTAGTGGCAATTTGCAACAGGTTTATAGGAAAAACACACGGTAGGTGATATTGAATCAGTAAAATTGCATATCAATTGAAGAAAATAATATAAGCTTGAATAAACAATCGACAATATTGAATAAAGGCATGAATTTTATTCAAAAATCGACCTTTTTTATATTTTGACTAAATGATGTGTAATTTCTTAATATTCAGTGAGATTGTGATGTTCCAGTGACAAGCTGTCATATCATACTTTAACAGTATTATTTTTTCAAGATTTCATAGTTATTGGTTGCAAAAATTTGTTGTTGTTTGACGGACTACCCTATAGATGGAGAATAACGGACTGTTGATTTGACAATCCTGGTCAAATCCGCCCTTAGACTATTATTTGTTAGATATAGTTTTTTTTTAGATTTGAGAATATATGATAATGCCTATTCAATGTTTTGTCAAGAGGAAATAAATGACTAAATAAATATTAAAAAAGGTCCGTACAGCCACATCACAAAAATCAACATCTATTTCTGAAAGGGCAATAGATATTGAATGTATTTTGTCAATGAATTTTTTCTCTCGAGGTCAATGTCCGTGTTGTTTTAAAATAGTATTAACAACTCAGCGGTGGCCGCAAAAGACAAAATAAAGCAAAGATATCAATTAACTTGAGTTTCACATTCGATCATGAGGATTGTTGTAAGCATAATTTCAATAGCATGGAACCGCAATAGGAGGAAGTTAAATTGTCCCCTTGGTATACGCAAAGTACCAGCGATGACCCTGGACCACGACAATCTGATTGAAAAAGTTTAATAAACCGAATGATAAAAATTCTTTAAAAACCTGCCATAAATCCTCAACAGTTCCACCAAGCGCCTTATCACAAAACACTTACTTCGACAATAAAGTTCAACTGGCATTTCACTGAAGCAAAGCAACACGCGTTTAAGCTGACAAGAAAATCACGCGCGAAAACCCTCGAACTGAAATCCCGATCGGAGGCTAAACGTCAACGTGCGGAGTTGCAGAGTAACACCGATGCTTTGTCGGGAGCGACGCCGTCACAACTGGAGCGCTCCTCCGGTTGCGACTCCGGTTTAGGGGAAATTCCGCCGCTGACGCTCCGGAACCAGCTGATTGGGAGTGCGATTCAGGCGCATACGATCTGTATGCGATAAAGATGCTCACGGGATCATCAAAAAGAAATTAGTCTAGGGGCCAATTTCACCAACAAAAGTCCGTTATTGTCCACCTATAGGGTCACAGACCGTCAAATACAACGAACGAGCTTCAAGTTCCAATCAACAAATTTTAGCAACAAATAGCTATGAAATATTGAAAACAAAATACTCTCAAAGTATGGGATGACAGCTTGTCATTGAAACATCACCAGCTTATTGAATATTAAGAAATTACATATAATTCAGTCAAAATTTAAAGAAATGTTGGATTTTTGAATAAAATTCATGTTTTAATTACTATTGTTGGTTTTTTATTCATTTTTATATTATTTTCTTCAATTGATATGCGATACTGAGTGTTTTTTCCTACAAACCTCTTGCAGATAGCCATTAAGCACCTACTTGATGACAGGCTCTACCAAAAGATATTTCTCATTTCCAAACATTCATTAATTTACTTGCCGTTCATCAGAACCATTATGGCACCTTAGACTAATATTCCCACAAAACCATTAAGGTTTTTTGATATCCATACATCCATAAAGTTGAATACTTTTCGTTGTTCAGGAACTGAACAAGCATCCACATGACATGACAGCGATTAAGAAATTCCCAAATATATGCCTTAAAGCTACCAGCAAACCTAAAACCTGCAAAAAAACTACAAATATGGCATATTGTTCTTTTTTCACGAGTACACATTCTAGGTTATATTTATATTAGACATTATTTGAGCTGATTATTGCATTTCAAGACTCATCGAATGACACATGTGTGGGATCTGTCAACCCTTGGTCCCAGTCACAAAACATGTACCCTGAAGAAGGACTAATTCCATGCTATTCAATCACAACACGGTGAGTTGTGAATTAATATCCCGTTCAGCCCCCGGTCCCAGTGGAGTAAGCTCCGCCAACTGTTGAAATATACTCTACTATGCTGTATAAGAGTATTCGTGGAATTTTTCCCAAAATCGTTGCATAACACGTGGAAATGCAAATGACGCCACAAAATAGCTCCGTCGGTACCTCGGGTTATACATCTTGACAGTATGGATGTTCGATAGGATCCTATATTTAGACATTTCAATACATTTCACGAGTATCGTCATCTTTCAATCCGGACTGTGTCAGAAAGAGTGACTGCCATTTGGCTGCGACATTACCCTGCCAAATCAGACATATCTTTCATCATTTTCAAAGCAGTTGTACAAAATCTTCAAATTTGTGAAGTTAGCGAGTTTCACTTCATACGATGTTACGAGTAATGCCCAAATCATCAGTTGCTGCCGTGACATTCATCCCGACCACTGCATCCCCACAGCTAGGCGACCTGTATGTTAAATTTGTATTGACAGGGCAGCGGGTTATGCTATAAATCATCTGTCACAGTTTTTGTGCACTGATTGCAACGGTTAGATGATACCAAAAATAGTTTCATAAACAGGAGATCTTTCCCATTCCGGGTCGAACAATCCACCAAAGATGCTTATAATCACGATACCTAGTAAATTTTCATGAAAAATCCTCTGTATGTAGGTATATAAGAGCTTTCATATATTTGTTCATCAATTTGATGATACACCACATCTGCTAAAAATGATCATAATCAAGATAGTAACCTAAGACGAAGGTCCACTGTATGTGAGAGTTTTCAGATACTTCATTTGCAATTTGACAACAGACCATGACGGTGCTTACATTTTTCAAATATTCTTCAAGAAGTGTTACCAGTCTAGTTCCAACTATAATAAGTACCATGTTTGTATTCCTACTTTAAATTCAAAACCAGCAAATGTAAAAGATTCATGTCGCTCCCTTCACCACGGGACGTGATTGTCGTTAGACTTGGCAACCCTGCGAGTGACAGATAGATAACCCCACCAGTGAAAAAGGCAATCAAACAATAAACATTAATAGTTTTTATGATTTTTGGACTTTATTTGTGAGACCTTTTTCATATTTTTTTGTCTATGTCCATAGTAATTGCATTATGCATCACGGAGATGTAGGGATTGGCACGTCTTACACATATTATCTGTGTTTTAGGATGAAGAGGACAAAGTTTTTATTGCTTTGAAGAAATTTATTAGCCCGTAGATTATTAAATGATTACTATTGTGATGTAAAGGAAGTTGAGGAATTGGATGAAATGTATTTTATATTCTAGTTTCTTGCAAAATACAGACAAATCCACAACAGGTATGTAATGATAACAGTATATGGAACTTAAATTCGTGATTGCCATGCATTAACAAACGTCCAAATCTGCTGCCAAATTTAACAGCTAGAAAATCGACCTATTATCTGCCACATTCCCATTCGCTGAGGGGGATAACTGATTGTTAAATGTAAATTTATAACACAAATCAAAATACATGAAAATTGAGCTGTTTTCTCCGTACAAAAGCATCATGTTGGAATCAAGAAGTGCTCTTGTTTATAATGCAGTCGTATTTTTACTAAATATTTTAATAGAAATCACTGATATTCTG
The DNA here is from genome assembly GCA_963669975.1 of Acanthoscelides obtectus. Lineage (NCBI taxonomy): Eukaryota > Metazoa > Arthropoda > Insecta > Coleoptera > Chrysomelidae > Acanthoscelides > Acanthoscelides obtectus. The sequence continues at coordinate 17,103,633 of CAVLJG010000009.1, forward strand.
AGATCTTTGACAGCTTCTGTCGCATTTTGATAAGGTATTTTCCCATTGGTCCATAATATTAATGCTGGTGAACATGGGCCTAAGAGGAGTATATTATCCGATTTATGTTTTCTTCGCAGAATCGTGAACAATCAAATTGACTGCTTCTACCTTTCATCGAAAATCAATATAAATCTACCGACAAGAGTAAATCCTAGACACTGTACGTACTTCAATAGTCCGTGTTGCAGAACTAATATTGGTTTAAGCTCAACACTAGTACGAATGCAAATAAATCTCAACAACTATGGCAAATTCGCTGATATCTTTGCTTGTGAAATGATAAAGTTTAAATAGTTGATAAAAAACAGAATGTTGGTCACTCGACGCGACATTCTCATTCTTTGTAATAATTTATATTTTACTGATTTGAATTTTTGTATCTCGTATGTGCAGATCAATCCTTACATTTGAGTATGTTTAATTACACGGTGAATGTCTTTCTCTGTTTGGTGTCCCTAATTTGTTAAGTAAATAACTACAATAAATCAGACACATAATGTACACAACAAACCCCTGTGGTGCACCCTTAGAAATATTTCGCAAAATTAAAGTTGGGTCATTGACCTTGATGCTGTCTGTTCTTTGCAGAAAGCAATCTGAGAACCAACTAACGGCAGAAGCCGAGAAGCTCAAGTAATGTAATTTGTCGAAGATTAGGTGATGATTTATACAGTCGGAATCTTTTGAAATATCGAGGCCCGCATCCAAAGCTTATAAGTACCTTTCACCTATATACAACAGCAGTTTGAATTCAGAAAAAAGCAGGAAATTTCAAATTGTTTAAATTCTTGCATTAGGCTTATTCATGGCATCAGAAAATATCACATTTCGGAAAATGTGTTAGAAACTAGGTGGATCAATGTGAAAAACAGATACAAAATTTCTGCGATTCACCTCATACACCTGTATAAAAAAATTAAATTTCGGTCGGAAGTTCACAGTTCTAATATTGGATGCAAAGTTCTCATCACTCTTCCTACCCATAAAATATAGAATGGAGCTCCAGCCACCAAATATACTAAGTGACATATAAATCCGAACACCCAGTTTAAATGGTTTGATTTTAATAAAATTTTGTATAAGTACTTAATGAAGCATAATAGGTAAATGATAAAAATTTCAAAATGATTGCCCTGCTTTAAAGCCCTTTGACCTTTAATAATATGTGGATGCACCCTGATGTGCTACGCATTCTCCAGCGCACCTAGGCATGCTTCTGATCAGGTGGTCAATGTCCTCCTGTGGTATCTCATTCCAGGCAACCACCAACTCCTCTCGAAGTGCTTCTAGAGTCTGAGGAGGACGTTGCAAATTGAGCAATCTCCTACCCATCATATCCCACACGTGCTCAATTGGGGATAAGTCGGGAGAACTTGGTGGCCATGGTAACAATGTGACATCATTATGTTGAAAGAAGTCTATTGTGACTCTTGCAACATGTGGTCGCTCATTATCTTGTTGGAAAGTTGGATCTGCCAGGGTGTCAAGATAGGGTAAAAGATGGGGTTCTAGAACTTCGTGGATATAACGCTGCGCGGTTCATGTTACCTCTGATGAAGATTAAAGGTGACCTGGAACCATAAGCTATAGCACCCCAAACCATAACTCCAACAGTGTGATGAACATGTCTTTCAACAAAAAACTGTGGATTTCTCCTTTCACCACGTCGCCTTCTAACCCTGGCACGACCATCGTGCATGCCTAAACAAAATCGAGACTCGTCACTAAAGACAATACTGTTCCATTCCTGATCCCAGAGTGACCGTTGTCTGCACCACTCAAGGCGATTACGTCGGTGTGCTCGAGTTAAAGGGAGGACCCAGTGTGGCCGGTATGAAAACAAGCCAAAACTTCTCATTCGTCGGTAAACACTTCGCATGCCAGGTCTTCCGTGTTCTGCAAACCATTTATTTGCAATGGACCTGGTAGTGGAGAAACGGTCCCTTAAGGCCAATAATCTTAGGCGGCGATCTTCACGGTCTGTTGTTCTACGGCAGCGTCCAGTGCCCCTTGCTCTTTGCGGACGGCCTTCTCGAAGCCATGCCTGACAACACCCAACCACAGTATCTACACTTCTTTGCACTCTAACTGCAATTGCCCGAAAAGAAAGTCCAGCTTCCCGAAGTCCCACTATACGGCCCCTATCAAACTCACTAATTTGACGAAATCGTACAGGTCTCCGTACTCTAGGCATCGTGACCGATCGTAAAGGATGTCAAGAACCAAAATCCGCCAACGTTGATTCTTTACTGCGGCTGAAATATTCATTTTTAGAGCGTTAGTGAATTAAAAAAAAAAGCAGTATAAAAACCGGAATGTCCAACTGAGAAGGCTGAAGATTTAAACCATTTAAACTGGGTGTTCGGATTTATATGTCACTTAGTATAGCTAAGGAACATAACGACATGCCTCAGGAGTGTGTGGGGCTGAGAGAACTCCATTTGAGGAAGCAATTAAATCCTACATTTAAGCAAGAATGAAATTATATGATTTATATATTTATTAATCTTTATACTTTACTTTTTATTTGTAACATGTATCCTTAACACGAATTATTATTATAGATTAGCTTTAATTGTGCTAACGGCAGTGGCCATATGAGCTAGGTCTGACTAATTTTCAGTAATTTCTGTCACTTCTAATACGATTTCTTTAATAGCTTGTTCTGGTGGTCGCGAAATACAACCTGCGTCATTTGCCATTGATTCATCCAATCGATAAATGGCCTTAGTTCATATCGTCGGTCTCCGCACGTACCGGCGTAACTAACATTTTACAAATTTTACAGGAGAGCTAGAAAACGAAAATCAACAATAAATGAGATTGAAAATGACATACTGATTTTCTAGTCCGAACGTTGCGTTTTTTTTTTTTGTTAGACTAAAATGATGTAGAACCAGTTTTAACGCAGAGGCGTAAATCTATTTAAGCCGGTACGTGAAAATTGTTTTTGGAATTTTATGACTTAGGCAATTTTCTGAAAATTCCAATTCTTAGCAGCGAACTGATATACAGCTACGTCACTTCGTGAAGTAGGAGACTACAAAAAAATCTGTGAAATTACGGCGGAACTCGATTTTAGATTATTGGTCATTTACGCCTGTACGTGCGGATACCGACGATATGGGGATTTCTATGACAATCAATATTTGAGTTGATAACAAATAGGCCTGCATACACGTTTGATATTTGCCCTTCATTGTTGGAATTCGAGCGTTTCCTGATTCAAAGCAAAACTTTTACTATTCGATTTCGGCTTACACACGCAGAAGTAACTTTTTTCATGTATAAATATGAAAAAGTTTTTCAATTTCTGACCTCGCCCCAATCGCACTTTTCGTTTGTGTATTTTTTGCTGCAAGAGTTATTGGAATATAGGGACAATAGGTGCGTCGTAACGTGAATTTGTCATTCTCGTTTCTGGAAAGGTTTTTTACTATTTCCGAAATCTGACTCTCATTTATGGTAATTCCAGTTAAAATAAAAAACCAGCAAATAGCACTAATGTTCAGAAACGGTCAATAACCAATTAACTGGTTGCTCCAATTGGCCGGCACAGGTATCACGTATCTTGAAAAGTGACATTATGCCGATTTTTTTTGACACTATGCTGTTTTTTTTTACATTATGTAGTTTATTTTACAAGATGTTAACTTAGCACCTAGATTTACGTGTTGCCTAAACCTCATGAGGCTTGTTATCAATCTATGGCTCAGACGTGATGTAAAATCTGGTTCTGAGATGGCATTACTGGAGGTCTAAGCTGTAAGTTGTATGTGTTGATGATAATTACATTGGGTTCTTGTCTCAAATACACTTAATTGAGATTCAAAGCTAGAAATCAGTTGCGCATCCACTTTTTCTTATCCTTTCTGGAAACAACATATGCAAATTTGCTGAATTTCAAAAATGAGAGAGATATGAAATAATTATATCCACTGTACACTGTCGAATTACAAGCCATAAGTGACATATAAATCCGAACACCAAGTTTAAATGGTTTTATTTTAATAAAATTTTGTATAAGTGCTTAATGAAGCATAATAAGTAAATGATAAAAATTTCAAAATGACTGCACTGCTATAAAGCCGTTTCACCTTTAATAATGTGTGGATGCACCCTGATGTGCTACGCATTCTCCAACGAGCCTAGGCATGCTTCTGATCAGGTGGTCAATGTCCTCCTGTGGTATCTCAATCCAGGCAACCACCAACTCCTCTCGAAGTGCTTCTAGAGTCTGAGGAGGACGTTGCAAACACGTGCTCAATTGGGGATAAGTCGGGAGATCTTGGTGGCCATGGTAACAATGTGACATCATTATGTTGAAAGAAGTCTATTGTGACTCTTGCAACATGTGGTCGGGCATTATCTTGTTGGAAAGTAGGATCTGCCAGGGTGTCAAGATAGGGTAAAAGATGAGGTTCTAGAACTTTGTGGATATAACGCTGCTCGTTCATGTTACCTCTGATGAAGATTAAAGGTGACCTGGAACCATAAGCTATAGCACCCCAAACCATAACTCCACGTCGCCTTCTAACCCTGGCACGACCATCGTGCATGCCTAAACAAAATCGAGACTCGTCACTAAAGACAATACTGTTCCGTTCCTGATCCCAGAGTGACCGTTGTCTGCACCACTCAAGGCGATTACGTCGGTCTTCTCGAGTTAAAGGGAGGACCCAGTGTGGCCGGTATGAAAACAAGCCAAAACTTCTCATTCGTCGGTAAACACTTCGCATGCCAATAGGTCTTCCGTGTTCTGCAAACCATTCATTTGCAATGGACCTGGTAGTGGAGAAACGGTCCCTTAAGGCCAATAATCTTAGGCGGCGATCTTCACGGTCTGTTGTTCTACGGCGGCGTCCAGTGCCCCTTGCTCTTTGCGTATGGCCTTCTCGAAGCCATGCCTGACAACACCTAACCACAGTGTCTACACTTCTTTGCACTCTAACTGCAATTGCCCGAAAAGAAAATCGAGCATATCGAAGTCCCACTATACGGCCCCTATCAATCTCACTAAGGTGACGAAATCGTACAGGATGCAAACGTGGAATGACTGTGCACTAAAAAGTACCTAGTCCGCAAGTTGACATCTTATTTGTTTTTTTTTGACGTTTTATAGGTTTTTTACATAATACCCGTGATCATACTTAACTGTTTCTCACTACAGGACTACAAGGTCCAATCATTAAAGTTTAGTCTTTGGAATATATTTTACATAGGGTTCTGTCCATCTTCAGATAAACATACTGCTAGGTGGGATAAAAAACTGAACTGTGAGTGTTTCAGGACAAACCTGGCCCAAAAAGGCTAATATTTAGAAATGACAGGGGTTTAGCTGAAGCGCGCCAATTTTTTTATCAAAAAATATAATTTTGAAAATCTCGAAACCTATGAGACTTTTTCTAATGGAAAATTTTTCAGTGAAGAAACTCATGAAGTGATCTATCTGGAGTTACAAGATTATTCCTCATTTTTTTGATATCTTTAATTGACTCATATTCAAAAAGGCATTACAATTTTTTGGCACTTGTGCGCACGAGCTTCTTCGACTAAATCTCTAAGAAAAGTATGGTAGTCTCAAAAGAGCAAGCTACAAAGGAGGAGCTTCTCCAGGAAGCTGAGAAGTATTCCTACGTATGTGTGTAAATTCTTATGGCTTGGCATGATGTTATGCAAAAAACCCTAAAAAATGTCAAAAAACTGACTAAATGTCATCTTGCAGACTAGGTAGTTGTAAGTGTGCTCGCTGTGACCGATGTAAGCATCATTAAAAGCGTCCACCTATGCAGTGTTTATCTCGGAGAAGATGTGAAAGAAAGACAGTTGGTTGAGCAGCAAGATCGCATCTGGATGATTGTGTATTGGTCTGCATGGGTATAAAATCAGCCATATTTGATATGTAAGATAATTATTACTGAATATGCTGCCAATGATATATACCTTACCTGTGGCCGATGGATTATTCATATGTTGTCCTTTATGAAGACAGGTTATAATAGAAGTTATTAATGTTCCCGTTTTTTTTTTTTTGTTTTTTCAAAAAAGTTCTGGAGAATTACGCGTTATAAGAAATTTCTGTTAGCATGTGTTTGACTTGTAGTGTATAGTGAATATAATTGCAATATGCAGTAGTATGTACGTATAAAATATAAGATTCCACATAAAGTTGATTACTTCACCAACCAGGGATTTTCTTTTATCTCTCTCATTTTTGAAATTCAGCTACTTTTCATATATAATTTCCAGAATGAATAATAAAAAGTGGATTCGCAACTAATTTCTAGCCTTGAGTATATATCAAGTAAGTGTATTTAAGACAAGAAACTAATCATTTTTTTTCATCAATACAGATTATTAGCACATAAATCCTCACTATGCACCTATGCACTGCCGTTTCCTTCCAATTATAGTATACAGCTTACAACTTAGACCTCCATATCAGAGCCAGACATTGACAGCTGAAGCATCATGATGATTAGGCAAAACCTGCAGCTTCAGCTAGTGCACAACATCTAGTGCTAAGTTGAAACCTTAGAGAAAGAGCTACGAAATGTCACAAAAATCTATAACATGAAAAAAAACATCAAAATGTCTCTTTTCAAGATAGGTAAGCTCATGCGGGTGTCAATTCGTTAGTATTCAGTTGTGATTGATCCAGAACCCGTTTACAGTTAGGTTTTTCATTCAAATAATATATATATACATATATAATACAATTAATTGTTAATTGGAAAATTGGCAAATTTTTAGGCTTAACATAAGTTGACTCTTTTGATAATAAAATCAAGCTTTCGGCATTCTGTATGGATCCCTCATCAGGATTCTGAAAACACAATTGTGATGCTAGCAATGAAAACAGGACAGAATTAAATTGTCAAACAACTTACACGTCGTTGAGGTTGCAGCCACAAAACGAACGTAGAGAAGATAGAACTTGTAATAAATATAAAAACAAAACGACGGAGACATTGGGTTTATTGATAACGACAGATACCTTCGTTACATGTTAAGAATATCAATACACCCGAACATATTAAAAATTATTAAACATGAGAAGATATTTTAGGGAAACAATCGGAATGCAGTCTCTAACCTCCTACTTCCGCTACACGTGGAGAGGGGGACGGCACGGAAAGATAATGCGTCGACAGATGACAAGTGATTGACGCGACGGACCGTAGAACTGTAAACCTCCCTGTCCAGCTTTGGGTACGAAGTATACGAGGGACGCTCGGTAGACCTCCACCCAAAATTACTAAAATGCTGAATTAACTTGTCTTGGAAAAAATTGTGTAGTTCATATGAGTGCAAGAATGTGTGATATTGATACAACCTTGAAAAAATGGGTTATGTGAGTTTGTATTAAAAATGTGAGTGAGAAAATGTATTCCAATTTTGTGAAGATGTTGGTTTAATTTGGATATGTAGCCGTTCTAGCTTTTCGCAATTCATCAGGTAGGAATAAATGACCTAGCACCAAAAATGATCAGGCTGTATAATTCCGTTAATTGTCGTTTTGATTGTAAATCAGTGCTCACAGTCAACAGTTTGTTGTCCAAAATGAAAGATAGGGTTCAGTTGCTTGATTCAACCAATACTGTCTATCGTATTAATTGCACCAACTGTAATTTAGTTTATATAGGCCAAACTTCTAGGTCGCTGAAGGGCAGGATAACTTCACACAAAAGTGACGCCAGATTACATCCAGAGAGATGTGCTTTGGCATCGCATATTAACAACACAGGCCACTCCATGAATTATGGCAGTGTTGAAGCTCTTGATAAAGAAAAAAGACTCTCAAAACGTTTATTTTTAGAAATGTCCCACATTTTCATGACAGATCATTGCATGAATAAAAAGGCTGATGTTAAGCAGCTCAGTGTCATTTATTCCTACCTGTTAAATTGCGAAAAGCTAGAACGGCTACATATCCAAATTGAACCAACATCTTCACAAAATTGTAATACATTTTCTCACTCACACTTTTAATATAAACTCACATAACCCATCTTTTCAAGGTTGTATCAATATCACACATTCTTACACTCATATGAACTACACAATTTTTTCCAAGACAAGTTAATTCAGCATTTTAGTAATTTTGGGTGGCGGTTTACCGAGTGTCCCTCGTATACTTCATACCCAAAGCTGGACAGGGAGGTTTACAGTTCCACGGTCCGTCGCGTCAATCACTTACAACAACAACAAAATGTCGTCTCACATGTAATATTTTTAACTCGTTCGGGTGGATTGATATTTTTTACATCTAACGAAGGTATCTGTCATTTTACAACAAACCCAATGTCCCTGCCCTTTTGTTTTTTATACTGATTATAAGTTCGATGTTCTTTACGTTCGTTCTGAAACACCTTGTGGCAGCAACCTCACCGACGAGTAAGTTGTCTGACAATTTAAATCTGTCCTGTTTTCTTTGCTAGCATCACAATGATGTTTTCAGAATCCTGATGAAGGCTCCATAGAGAATGCCGAAAGCTTGATTTTAACTCTAAGAGTTTTGCCAATTTCTCAATTAACAATTAATTGTATTTTTTACCCGACTGGTCGTTGGCTTTGGCAATGACTACCGCTCACGGAACATCCACAGATTTGGGATACTTCCTATATTTATATATATATAGTATTCATAGTTAGTTGCTTAACTTTTAGGAGAAAATATCCTTGAATTGCATTGGGTAGAAGGCAAAGTATTGCAAAATCTTATAACTTATACTCGAGCTTTCGAAGATCTATGTCTTCATCGTGTGGAGCTGGAAAGAATTATTGACAATAGCAACAATTAACAATTAGGAAGAAAATAGTTACTTACTAAGTCGGCGAGATTGTTGCCGAGATTGTTTTTAAACAGCAGTGAAAGCAACACATGGTCGACGGATAAAAGACTGGACTGATGAGGTTCGATTAGGATGGAATTATTTGATTATTAAATGGCAAATCATAGCTATGCTTGTTTAAGTAAAGAACCTTTTCAACGACCATTAAAGACATAGATCTTCGAAAGCTCGAGCTTAAGTTATAAGAGTGTACTTTTGCAATACATTGCCTTCTATCCAAAGAAATTGAGGGATATATATATATATATAAATATATGTATAACCTGAGACGTGGTCATTGTCGTCTAGACCAGTTAGGTGAAAAACTAAACACAAAATCGTGTTGATCAGACACTTCGGATAACCATTGTTAATGAACAGTTTTGATAGCTCCCGTAAATTTGAAGTATGGAAAACATTGTCTGAGATGCTGATTACCCTTGGTTTCATCTGTTTCACCAAGTTGATTTTAATCCTTAGTTTATGGTGTGACCTAAAATAGACTAAGGATTAAAATCAATTATTAGTATTTTACCAAACTCTAATGATCCAAGTTATAATCTCACAACTCCTAATAACAGAACTGATAGAATTCCTAACAACAACACCAATTCAAACAATACAACCGCCATCCCAAGTTCCAGATCTGGTTTTGCTGTCCTACTCTATATTAAGGAACTGACCCCTAAGCTGATCAGACTATGAAGCCCGTTGAACTGTCCAATTGCTTGCAAATCCGTCCTCACCATAAACTGATTTTTTTTAAGAGTCCCACTGCTTGGCTTAACCAACACTGTCTACTCTATCAATTGCAACAATTGCAACCAAATATACATAGGTCAAACTTCCAGATCTCTAAAAGGAAGGATTACATCACACCCCCCCTTTCCCCTGTATCCCCCTATAGCCCCACGGTACCCAATCGGTGTTTAGGCCTTAGGCCTGCGTGGTAGTTGGAGTATAAAAAAACACATAAAAGTGATTCTAGGCTTCCTCCGGAGAGATGTGCTCTGGCATCTCATGTCAACACAACAGGGCACTCTATGAACTACACAAGTATCAAACTTCTTGATAAAGAAAAACACCTATCCAACCGTTTATTCCTGGAAATGTCCCACATTTTCATGAATGACAACTGTATCAACAAGAAGACAGATGTTGAGCAACTGACCATTGAAAGCTAGAGAGATTAAAAAAGTATAAAGAGCCCTCTTTGCTTAAATTTTGTCGAAGTACCCAACAAAAGGCGGAAGCTTTACTTTTTCACCTATATATACTAGTATGAGTTTGTCCAACCAAATCTTAAGCGAACCTTCACTTTTCGTTCATTCTTTTCTTTTCTTCATTATTATATTTATAATAATTCATTTCACTTGCCATTTCTGTTTGCCACTATTTTGATGCATACATGTAATATTTTATGTATATCGTATTCAAAATTTGTACGTACTTGTACAGACCCTTAATGGTCAAATTGCGTAAAATACAGGGTGGCCCATAAGTCCTTTGAGCTGGAAAAAAAGGAATAAAACCAAACTAGTTACATTATGAAGAATTATTATATTTTGTTATCATCTTTATTGAATGGGAATTATGTCTTAAAAGTCACATCGTCTAAATGCAATCCATTACGATCACGGCACTCATATAAACGACGTCTAAAATTGTCGATGACTGCGCGGCAAGTCAACACTGTAATGCTTGCCATTTCTCTTCGGATATTTTCTTTCAGGACATCAACTGATCGCGGAGTGGTGTCGTACACTTTACTCTTGAGGTAGCCCCATAAAAAGTCCATTGGGGTCAAATCTGGACTACGTGGTGGCCAGGAAATGTCTCCTCTTCGAGAAATTACTTTGCTGGGAAAAAGTTGACAGACGACGGGCATAGAAGTGTTGGAGGTGTGGGCAGTTGCTCCGTCCTGTTGAAGCCAGGTCTGCGTATTATAGCCTGGAAAATTCTGCAACGCTGGTGTCAAAAACTATTCTATCATTGCTACATACCGCTCCGAAGTAACAGTTAATGCGCGACCTCTGTCGTCCTCAAAAAAATAAAAGCCTACGATGCCATGCGCTGACATAGCAGCCCAACCTGTAACTTTAGGGCTGTGTAAGGGCTTCTGATGCTTACGCCTTGGATTTTCGGGGCTCCAATAACGGCAATTTTGTTTATTTACATGCCCGTTTAAATGGAAGTGAGCCTCGTCCGAGAACAACACATTATTGAGCGAAGAAAATCGATTCAACATTTCATTCGCAAAGTTTAGTCTCTGAATAGCGTCATTATCTTTTAATTCCTGCACTAACTGAATTTTGTAAGCGTGCAGACGTAAATCTTTCCTTAAAATCCGCTGTAAAGATGTTCTGGGTACGTTTAGTGCACTGGAACGCTTACGAGTAGACTGGGTAGGATTTTGACGAACAGACTGTGCCACAATGTTGATGTTTTCTTCAATACGAGTTGTCCTTGGTCGACCCCACCGCTGTTTATCTAACGTCGAACCAGTCTCTTCGAACTTAGCAACCCAGTTCTTAATCTTTTGAGCTGTTAGACACTTTGTAAAATTGTGTAAATTGTGGTATTCTCGATATTTACGCCGCGCAATGGTTGCCGAATCATTATTTTGATAAAACGCGCGCACACAAAAAGCACGATCCGCTCCAGTGAAACACTCCATGGCGACTGAATTCCCAGACACTGAAGATACTGCCCCCACCTCGCCCGCGCCGCTCACGCTCACCCGTTAAATTTTATTCAAATTTGAAATTTCAAAGGACTTATGGACCACCCTAGTTCCCGATATTTTTGGCTTTTCCACCTCTCACAAAGGGTCCAACAATTTTTCACAGTTCGATGTTTTGCCCCATAAAGTTGATATCTTAGAATGCAATCTTCTGAAATGGATACACCGAAGTAAGCTTATAGGAACTGAATTGAGGAGAAGACCAAACTTTAGCTCTTTTGGAAAAATTATGAATATAAAGGCATAAAATATTCGACTAAGGAATCTCTCTCTAGCTCCCCTGTAAAATTTATTTGTTGTGACTCTGTAGAACAAAAGTTTTGTTTGCGTCCTTTGGAACCAATGCATATGCATCTAGCTCTGATACAAAGTGAACTTGAAGGTAGACCGCAAAAGTAATTATATTATAGAGTTATTGTAATAATTGTATCGGTACTAAAATAACTATCAAATACAGAAAAATGTCAAATCAATAACGGCATCCCTTTTCTCCAAAAAGAAGCTCTATCTGAATCACTAGTGATCAACTGCCCAGTTTTGAATTACCCTACCTACATACGATTTAAAGGCAAATATATTAGACACGGTTTTACCTATGCTTCTTTTGGAAACTACATCTCTGAATCATATTATTTCAGTACATTGTGATAGTAACCCTACTAAAACAATCAGCAGCTTGGCAAGTTCACTATAGTAGTCGCAGTGTCTCAGTATTTAGGTATCTGCTTAGGCATTACCATGAGGAAGATGCGTAAAATAATATCGGATTTTTCCAATAGTTAGCTGCCTGTGAAAAAATTAATAATGATGATAAATGGTATCTCCTAAGGAAGTGACTGATGTTCTCTCCTCCCCAAACCTCAGCTTCATTTTCTTGAAAAATGTAAGATTCGAATTTCATTTTCTACCCTATACAGTTAGATACATCATCCTCTCAATTTTTGGGTAGATCTGGGGAGACCAAAGAGAATAGAAGCTTAGGTAAATTGAAACAACGTGATCTATATATCTATATCTATATATCAGCAGAAATGGAAAGTAGTTTCATGAGCAAACTGGAAGAGAAAATTTTATTAGTTTTCATGGAATATCTGATTTTAAGTCTAAATGTGTAATACATTTTTTCTTGAATTCAATAGCAATAACAGAATTGTGGTATAAATCTTATGTCAAGAAAAAATGCAAGAAAAGCTACTGAATTATGTGGAAATATATAGGGTGTTCCATTTGGAATTTATGAGAAAAGATATCTTTGCGTTTTGGGACACCCTGTATAAATAGAAAGATATTTTAGTACTTCTTCCAGATCTGCTTAAAATCGATGATAATAACATTTTGTGAACTTTATCTATATATCTTCAAAGGTAGCGGAGCTGCGAGCCGTCAAAGTTGGGAATTTTGACAGGCATTTCACTAAAAATATCTAAACATGTCTGCTATGGCACGAAGCTATGAAACACCCTGTATATGTTAAAAAAAATTTAAAATACACACTAGTAATAGTTATCAAGAAAATAGATTTTTGATATCTGCTCATAAGACTTCTTTTTGTTTTTGTTGGGACACCGTATATACAGGGTGTTTCAAATTATATCCTCACCATTGGGATTTCGGAAATTGCAAGAGATGTAAAGTCGCTTAAATGGGGGCAAAGTTCCACATTTAGGTAATCGACAAAGTGGCACTTAGAAAACTTCAAAATTCAAAGTACTTCCGGTGAGAGATGGAAGAGACCGAATTTTCTCAAAATAGTTTCAATTTTTCCTGACCTTATTTGTAGTGTGATTTTAAAATAACTTCTTTTTTTTCATACAGACGCCAGATGAATAGAGTTTTTAATAATGATTCTAAAAATACGTCATAAATTGACTTTGATTTGTTTCAAATATAGCAGAATTTGCGAGGTAGGCCTTGAAATTACCAGAAAGTCATTTTTTGCGTATACCAGATGAATCTCAAAATCACTTCTATATTGTCACGATCTTTTGAGATGTGCTTTCAAAATAAATTGCATGTTGCCATTGTTACTAACTCTCCTCTATAAGATGGCGTAGTCAAATTTTCAATTCGACATTCCTTCTATCGACTACCATCACCAACTTTGTTTTTTCGTATTGACTCTACATTGGAATTTTGTACATTTAAATGAACTTTTGAGGCCTAAGTTCAGTTATCTATTTTCTTAGTTGGCCATTTGTTAGTCGTTGGATGAAAATTATAACGAAATAAAAAGGTATGTTGAAACCTGAACATAAAATGGAAATTTTATAGATGGTACTACCAACAATAATCATGAATAAGCAGAGGTTAATCAAAGCAGGTGTTTAAAATGTTGTCCATTATTTTGTAAGCAAAGTCTGACTTTTCTCAGTGTTCGATTCATTTCTGTTCTCAGTTTTCCAAACTTTGTTGCTACGTGCAATTTGAGGTGTGGTCTGCGAGAGTATTATGCTCCCTACTGAGTACAGTATACAACTTCTTCCCGTTCAAGTGTCTGTCCACGCGTTATGGAATACCTCAGTACCGATTGCCGGGTGGCGGTACAAGTCCGCCAACGGGCCGCTTTAGGTCTATTTAACATCACTAACACGTGAAAAGAAGGTGGTAGACAAGGACCAGTCGACCGAGGCAGTACCACCCGCTAGCTTTTCCCAGGGTGTCTTATAAATGTCCGCATGTTTCCACACCTAAGCTATGCAGTCTGTTATCCTCCAGAACAAAGAAATTAATGATGATGGATCCCTCGAGCACTAAGAACTCCGTGCTTTTCTTGGCGGAGATAAAAATCTCAGAGTCTGCACCGATTAACCATCTTAACTTCCCAAACTACGAGGTGCACTCCAATCTGAGAAAGAACTGGGGAGTTGTGGCTTTTAACCGCAGCAGTCTTTCCTGCTCTAGAGATGCTTCTTTGGAATCAGACCGGAAGGACATTCTGTGGCTTCACCTCAACTCCAAAACATCACCCAAGTTTATCTGCTGCCTTTATCGCTCTCCCTCGGACCATAACTGGGATGACCCACTCGAATACCTCGCCATCCAGATCGACTTCCTGAACATCAATCATCCATCCCGCTTCAGAGGTAGTTCTTCTCGGTGATTTCAATGCCCATAACGCGCTTTGCAGTCGAAGCGTTCGCTCTTACCCAAGGGCTGACTCAGCTGGTGACGAGTCCTACTTTTTTCCCCCGCGCCTCGTCACACGCCAGTAGCCTGCTGGATGTCCTTCTGACCAGGCGGTGTTGTGGAGGTTAGGTTTCGGTCAGACATGCCGACTGGGAGGGGCTCAGAGATTTCTTCTCTAGCTTTCCTTGGAAAGATGTCTGTTTCACTGACGCGGATGCGTCGGCTGTCTGTTCTTCGATAACCGAAATTATCCACGTCGGAATGGAGGAATACATCTCTCACCCAGTGAAAGTGCCTAGACCAGGGTCCAACGGCTGGTTTAACAAGTTGTGTGACGCTGCTCGACAACAGAAGATCAATGCATACAGAACCTTCTTACAAACCCCACTGTAGAGAACAGACAAGCCGACGTTGAGTCCAGAAACAAATATAAAGCAGCGGTTCGCAATGCCAGAAACCAGCTTGATATAAAAGTTAGGCACAGGGTAATGTCACAGCGCAATGGCAGTCGGTCTTTCTGGACGCTGGCCAAGCAGATTGAAAAGAACTTTTAACACAGTATGCTTCCACTACTTACGTGTCAGGATGGAACTATTGTATTCAACTCAAAGGCCAAGGCGGTAGTGCTGGTCAAGATATTTGCTGCTAACTCCACCATGGACGTTCCCCCCAACGCCCAAGTGACGTCAATTCAAAGGGTCCCTACACTATGTGGGAGGTAACATTCAGGCATAAGACCGTAAGACTGGCGCTCTTGTCGCTCGACATCAACAAAGCTTCTGGTCCGGACTTGGTTCCTGCCATTGTACTGAAGAGGTGTGCACCGGAGCTTGCTACAGTGCTTTCGCGTCTCTTCCAGATATCTTATGAATCCGGCACCTTCCCAGAAAACTGGAAATTTGCTCATGTCCAACCCATCCCAAAAAAGGGATTTAAGACCGACCCTTACAACTGCAGGCCTATAGCTCTGCTTTCTGTTTTAAGTAAGGTGATGTAGAGGTGCATACATCGCGAGCTTCTGGACTACCTCGAACGTCACGGCCTAATTAGAGACAGGCAGTATGGTTTCCGACACCAACAATTCACAGGGGACCTCCTAGCTTATGTCACTCAATTGTGTAGTAAACTCTTCCAGTCTTATGGTGAGGCTCATGTCGTTGCTCTTGACATCACGAAAGCGTTCGATCAGGTGTGGCACGCTGCCCGCTTAAGCAAACTTCCATCCTATGACTAGCGATGACTAACTCTCTGACAAGAGACCTGGAGGCTATCACTGCCTGGGGACGCAACAATCTTGTACAGTTCAATGCTTCCAAAACGCAGTACTGTACTTTGACGAACAAAAAGCGTCCCTGCGCTCACCCGGTTTCGATGGATGGTCGAGTTCTGCCAAAGAGCCATTCATTTCGGCTGGGCGGAGTCCAGATCATCTGGCCCGAACACATCTCGTCAATAGCTGCAGCTGCTGGGAAAAAACTAGGCTATTTGTTCAGGGCTAAGAAGTACTTTTCTCCGCATGACCTTCTCACTCTATACAAGGCCCAGATAAGGCCTAGCCTCGAGTATTTCTCGCACGTTTGGGGTGCTGCCGCCCCGACTACATTATCCATGTTCGATGCTGTCCAGAGGAGGGCGGTCCGACTGATCGATTACTCTTCTCTAACAGACAGTCTCGGGACTCTTTCGCACCGGCGGGCTATCGGCGATCTGGCTCTTTTCTACCGTTACACCAACGGGCTTTGCTTCTCAGAGCTCTCTTCCATGATGCCGTCGCGCGATGTTCCTGCCAGACAGACCCGCCTAACTTTGGCGTCCCATCCTAACCTTGTCGAACTTCGTACATCCAGAACCGGCCGATACGACCGCTCCTTTGTCCCGAGGGTGTCGAGATTGAGGAACAATCTACAAGAGGACGCTTTTCCCAGTTCTATTAAGCTTAGGCAGTTCACAACACGTGTGCAACAGCTTGTGCTAAATTAACAACTTGTAGAAGATTCAACGTTACGTGACAAAAAACTGACGAAATGACAAGAAAACCGACAAAATATCACTTCTCAAGATACGTAATACCCGTGCCCGTATACGAAACAAATGAAAACTGATAATTTCAAGGTCTCCCTAGGAACTTCTGTCTTTCTGGAATAACTAACGATTGTCAACGATAATGTATGGTGATATATTACACATTTTTGAAATCAGAATTAATAACTCTATTCAACTACGTGAAAAGTGCAGTAGGCGTCCATAAGAAAAGATAAAGTTGATGCTGGAGGACAAAAGACCAAACGTCATATCGAAATTCTAATCACTGTTACGACCTTTTTTTGTTGTAAGTTATAGTTGCATAGATTTTACGAATTAGAAGGTTCTCTACTAGTTACTCGTTTGATAGTTCATAAGATACGATATAGATAGATAAGAATATATGGATCTCATACCCTTGCTAAAATGTATTATGTATAGGGGTATATATACTAAGTGACATATAAATCCGAACACCCAGTTTAAATGGTTTTATTTTAATAAAAGTTGGTAAATGTATTTATCTTACTGTAAATAACAAGTGAAAAAATGTTCAGTCTTATCAGTTGGCATTCCGGTTTTTATACTGCCTTTTTTAATTCACTAACGCTCTAAAAATGAATGTTTCAGCCGCAGTAAAGAATCAACGTTGGCGTATTTTGGTTCTTGACATCCTTTACGATCGGTTACGATGCCTAGAGTACGGAGACCTGTACGATTTCGTCAAATTAGTGAGTTTGATAGGGGCCGTATAGTGGGACTTCGGGAAGCTGGACCTTCTTTTCGGGCAACTGCAGTTAGAGTGCAAAGAAGTGTAGACACTGTGGTTAGGTGTTATCAGGCATGGCTTCGAGAAGGCCGTACGCAAAGAGCAAGGGGCACTGGACGCCGCCGTAGAACAACAGACCGTGAAGATCGCCGCCTAAGATTATTGGCCTTAAGGGGCCGTTTCTCCACTACCAGGTCCATTGCAAATGAATGGTTTGCAGAACACGGAAGACCTATTGGCATGCGAAGTGTTTACCGACGAATGAGAAGTTTGGATTGTTTTCACACCGGCCACACTGGGTCCTCCCTTTCACTCGAGAACACCGACGTAATCGCCTTGAGTGGTGCAGACAACGGTCACTCTGGGATCAGGAATGGAACAGTATTGTCTTTAGTGACGAGTCTCGATTTTGTTTAGGCATGCACGATGGTCGTGTCAGGATTAGAAGGCGACGTGGTGAAAGGAGGAATCCACAGTTTTTTGTTGAAAGACATGTTCGTCACACTGTTGGAGTTATGGTTTGGGGTGCTATAGCTTATGGTTCCAGGTAACCTTTAATCTTCATCGGAGGTAACATGAACGCACAGCGTTATATCCACGAAGTTCTAGAACCCCATCTTTTACCCTATCTTGACACCCTGGCAGATCCAACTTTCCAACAAGATAATGCCCGACCACATGTTGCAAGAGTCACAATAGACTTCTTTCAACATAATGACGTCACATTGTTACCATGGCCACCATGATCTCCCGACTTATCCCCAATTGAGCACGTGTGTGATATGATGGGTAGGAGATTGCTCAATTTGCAACGTCCTCCTCAGACTTTAGAAGCACTTCGAGAGGAGTTGGTGGTTGCCTGGAATGAGATACCACAGGAGGACATTGACCACCTGATCAGAAGCATGTCTAGGCGCGTTGGAGAATGCGTAGCACATCAGGGTGCATCCACACATTATTAAAGGTCAAAGGGCTTTAAAGCAGTGCAATCATTTTGAAATTTTTATCATTTACTTATTATGCTTCATTAAGTACTTATACAAAGTTTTATTAAAATAAAACCATTCAAACTGGGTGTTCGGATTTATATGTCACTTAGTATACATTGTACATAGCATTCTAATTCCTGTTTTCACCTGTTGATCCGCTCCTTTCTTAATAAGTAGCAGATACCTAACTCACATTATTGAAGTCAAATTACTTGTTCCCTTTCATAAATTATTGCCCCTGATGCCACCCTAGTCATTGTTTACAATTTTATAACCTTAATAGCAATGAAGTTTGCGGACAGGTGTCAAGTTGGCTGTCACTGTCAAACGTGAGAATGATAGCATGTCAACTGGGGTGGAAATGTCGCGCGAGAGGCGCGCAACAAGTAAAAAAAAAGCATCGCAATTACAATTTTCCGGTATCGAACGGAGCGTCTGTTACGAAAGGGCGGATATGGTACAGGAAAATAGCTGAAAAAAGAGAAATCTACCACTTGCTATAGGCGCACCACATGTATTGTGGGATTATTGAGATTGGGAGATTTTCCTCTACATTAAAGGCCACCCTACACCCTAGGTAGGTAGCTTACCTTTTTTTTGATGCCTTTAGCTGATGCTAGAAGCACCCATGTACTGCCTGATTAATTGCTTTGAAGTGCATGCAGCTTATGCTTGACTTTTGTCTACAGGCCTTTTTTCGTTATCTTTATTCTCTGTTCTGAGGGCTGGTTGACACCACCACGTGACCTCCAACAGGTGATTCCAGAGATTGCAGGTCAGATTAGGCTGTAAGGTCTATGTAAGACTTCAGCTCTCTGGGACAGCTGAAATATAGAGTACCCGATTTGCTGCTGTAACATTATCCATTAGGTTAAGATCACTTGTATATGTTTCACCTTTCAGTGCGCATACTTATCTGCCGCCCCTCCTTCTTTCGTAACACATCACTTTGCCCAGCAAATTGTGTAAAATGAGACATAGCATATCTCAATGCAAGTGTAACGACTTCGTGTAGTCCTAGGAAGTAACACATAAGGTAGCCGACCTCTCTTTTCGTGAGATCCTTGTACATAGCATACGGCGTTGTCTTTTCAGGCAATATAATAACGTTTCAATCTGAACTTGGTAATTTCTTTCATTGTTTACAATTTCGACAGACAATCCGACATGTTGACAATTTGTCCCGTGGAACCACGGAACTTCATGCAGAACTGGACTCCCTGATACGGCGATTGTAGAGTAGTAGTAGTACTACTTTTTACAGCACAACCTAGGCATTCCTAAGCTAGTTGGCGGTTGATCAACGATCACACCGTCGTCTCGACCAGCCACACTCGTAGCAATTGGCGCCAAGCGTATCACTGGCGGCCAAAAAGTAACATTATGCCATCTTGTAGAAGAGAAAATGTGGCATTGTTAATCTGCAATTTATTTTGAAATACTACAAATAAAGTCCGGTGGAAATTAAAAGGTTTTTTGGAAAATCGTTTTTTTCCGTCTCTCTCCGGAAGTACTTTGAATTCAGAAATTTTCTAAGCAGAATTTTTTTTAAAACTTAATACGTAATTTTGCCCCCATTTAAGCGACTTCGTATCTCTTACTGTTTCCGAGATCCCTATGGTGAGGGTCGCATTTAGAGCACTCTGTATATAACTAACTGCTGCAACTGTATGATGAGCACTCATTTATTCTTTGCAGATAACTGCTTCACTGCTATGAAATTTTGACGATAGGACTATAGAAGGAAGATTGACTCAAAGCACTTGTTGACATCAAACAAACTTAAGTTAAGGTTCAATTCAGTATATTTCACCTCGCAGGCTACAAGTTAAAGTTGAATAGTCAAAACAATAATTATTGTTTACAATTTTTGCTAGGTAATGCGTCCACTAGTTTTTGCGGGTTTTTGGTGAAGGTGCATGTATAAGCCGATTAGCACATGCACCTGAAACAGAAATATATATTACCTCTATATTAGAGCACCTACAATTATATACCTTGAGTTCCTGCAATGATAGGTTTACAATACTATAATAAAATTATTCAACTCACTATTGGGTAATTTGTTCTTTTAGTTATGTCGAAAGTGCAAATACGCACATTCACCCTAATTAAAATAGCCTTGATCCTTACTTTGTTTTTCTGTGGGCCTGCTGCCATCTATCCGCACACCTTTTGTATGAACGCTGTTCGACACTCAATTCCATGCAAGCTTTCTTGCATGCGTGCGCATTAAAATATAATGCTCCTCGTAAGCTTTACTCGTCTCCTACCAGGCGGCAGCACAAATACAGCAGCCTGGCTGTCTGCGACCCGTTATTAGCTGGGCCGAGAGTATTTGGTAGTCCTGCAGGAATACTGAAGATGGAAGGTCTTTTATTATAATGATAATAAATAGTCAGACCTTCTACAGGGTTGCAGCAGCTACAGCAGCCGTATCAATGATAGGAGGCCCCCAGTCCACAGGGGCCTCCACGTACGAAATAAAAAGTTTTTCGAAATTAAAAGTAATTAAAATATCTTAGGACTTCTATGAGGCAACTTTGGCTATCAAGCATGGTAGGTATACTGTCTTCAGAAGCTGGACATTTCAAATCACTAAAATGATCTTCCGCTAAAAATAGCAAGTAGATTCACTCGGTACTTCCCAACGACTCACGTATGCGTATTTTCAAATTGTTCATGAGTCAAAAGAAGCCTCGGTAACATCAACATGTTTTTTAATATGTCTTAACTTGGAGTAATCAAAAGCTTTTTGAAAATTGCAACCTCTTTAAAATATGCCTGATTACCCTTAGAAATACTCAAAAAGTTGTAAAGCATACAAAACCAAACTTTGGACGATATGAAAGCTATCATAATTTCTGCTCATAATACTTACCTACGTGTTGTAGACATCACAAAGTAAAATAGATGTATCTGCATTTCTAAAATTGTCGCACTAACAGGGGGCGCCCGCAGGCTTTTATGTTTCTCCTGTAAAAATCTGTACTTTCTATCCTCTATTTATGGGATTCGCCGCACTTGGGTGGAGCCCTACGTAGTTTTTAAACATCTTAACCTCTCCACAAAGATGTCTGACTACCCTATAAAAGCGTTCAGATTGTTTTAAAGCGTACAAAGGCAAACTTTGGGACGATTTGAAAACTAGAAAACTAAGCTAATGTTTATGAAGTAGCGTTATCTACCCCACATGGATACAATTGTAGGGCGCGTTTATGGCCTCCTTGATTGTCATACTGCTTTCTCTCCTTCAAAAATTTCTAGATTACACTTGTCCCGTGTCAGCGTCAGCGCTCTCCTATTGTAAAGATATGTTTTCCTTTCAAATTCTACGAAATTTCAGGCTAATAAAACACGATATAACTCAAAAGCAAGCACAATTTGATGCAAATAGATGTTTGCGAAATAACCTCAAAATAGAGCACTGACATGGAAAAGTAGAAAACTATGACAATCAAGGAGGCCATAAAGGCGCCCTACAATTGTAGGGGCGACTGACGATACGGGCCTTAATGTAAGCGTTTATGTTTCTTTTACAAAGTACTTCAAATTTTACCTTCCACTTGGGATTCGCCACAGTTAGGTGAGGCACCGCTACAAATTTTAAAATATGGGGCCCCTGAGGAGCAAACTACGCCACAGGCCTACTACAAAACATTTTGCATTGTACAGCATTAAAGTTCACGTGAATCTACATGATAACTCACAAAGATGAGCATTCGAGGGGTCATTCGCTAGGGAATTAGTTCTATACATAAAGGAATTTAAAGGAATTACGCGGAATAAACAGGAATTGCGATGAATTAAAGGGAATTATTGAGAATTGCTTGTGATCTATGGGGAATTATGGGAAATTAAGCGTGGAATTAAAGGCATTTTCCAAGTCTCCAAAGTAAGAGCTGCCTAATATGAGTGGTAAGTTGAGCAGATGCCTGATTTCTAAATCTAAAGGAACCACCTTATTTATGTCTGCGGAACTACCAGTACACCTATACCACATTCGTAGTCCATTTACGCCCAGTCAAAACACAACATGCGCAAAAGCGAGATTGTACGGTCCCGTATTTTCCTCAATGGTCTTGCAATAATCTAACAAAGTAAAATATTATTTCTATATAAAGAAATGCACATACTTTTCACAATTATTTATTCGCTGGAAGCTCTTGAATCATCGTCAGAAGAATTAATATTAATTATTACAGGTTCAATTCGAATATCGTTCATATTGTCTAGATCCTACACCTTTGTTCCGATTGTCTCTTTAACGTGACATGTAATCTTTCCAAAGGTTTGTCGTAACTCGGTTGACAGTTTCATTAAACATATTTTTCACGTCAGCAAATTTGAATGTTCTATTGTTTGAAGCCACGTAGTTTTTGATATTTGTCCATAATCATTTCAATGGGATTTGATTCGCAGTGATAAGGAAGTAGTGTTAAAACGATCTTATTTTCGTTTTCAGAAATTTCGTTAATAGCATTAAGATTATATTTATATTTGTGATGCTTAACTAGATATGGGTAAGTTCTGATTTGACCATATTTTCATTGAAACTTTTGATAGGAGCCATTGTTGAATATCTGGCTTTCTTGTGGATATTGTGGGATTTTTTTTCTAGTTGAGTCAAATTTTGTAGTCAGTAAATAAGTAAGTTCCTTTAAATTGAATATTTAAAACACACATGACAACAGCGCGTCGGTCATCATCACTCTTATCGAACCGGCAATCGATCGCAAACGGTAACAGTGGTTTGTATGTTGTTTTGTTTTTGCTCGCGTACGACGTCGTGTTGATTTACAATGTTCTCGAATCAAGAGTTCGCCGACATGTTGTTAGTTTACGGTGAAGCTCGTCAGAATTCAACTCTTGCAGCTCAAATTTATCGCGACAGATTTCGCCAACGGGTACACCCAGAGAGAAGGACATTTGTGCAAGTGTACCAATAACTTCGAGATACAGGAAGTGTTCAGCCCACTAATATTCGTACTCGTGAACAGGTTACTGTAGAGGAACAAATTCTAAATATCCCTACCGTGTACAACGTGTGCAGGCCTTGTTACCAGATGACTATCCTCCCCATTCTGTCAGTGGTTTTTGCACAAAAACATTGAAAATCCGAATTTTTTTAAAAACATTCTAGCGACGGACGAGTGTACGCGAGACGGGATATTAAATTTCCATAATACTCACACGTGAGCCCAAGAAAATCCTCATACCATTCGTGAAGGTCATTTCCAACAACGTTCTAAAATAAATATTTGGGCGGGTATTCTTGACGATTAGGTAACTGGCCCCAAAGTTGTCAAGAGAAGGATACCTTAGCTTTCTAGCCAATAACCTACCAGAGCTTTTGGATCAAACTTTAGACAACATGCCATTACAACGGTGACAGGATTTGTGGTTTCTTCATGACGGGGCACCACCACACATTTTTAGAGGCGTCATTCAGTATTTGAATGAACATTATCCAAAACGCTGGATCATTATAAATACACCTGATCCTCGAAAATGACCAGCAAGATCTCCTGACCTCAATCCGATTGATTTCTGGTATTGGAGATAACTCAAAGGGATGGTTTATGGAGATGATCCAATAACAACTGAAGCACAACTTCGCGAAAAAAAATTTAATTCGGCTGAAATAATAAATGAACAACTTCGAGGACCTATAGTAAGAAGAAACTGGGTTCATCGTAATGAAGCTTGTGTGGAAAGTGGAGGACGACATTTTGAACACCTTCTTCAAATGCAAAAAAAGTGCAATGTGGGTTTTAAAAAGATAAACAATGTAGGTATCAAAATTGTGTTCCCTATTCATAAGTGGATTTTTTTAATACGTTCAATGTACTTTCACACACCAGGTGAAGAGCTGAGACAGTTTGTGGTAACTCCGTTTTTTTTTAATTCTTTGAATTTTACGAGTACATTATTAAATAATGAAATAATACCTAAGAGCCAAAAATAACAAACTCCATCTTTATTTATACTGCGTTCCGTTGTAATCTGCGTCTTGCATTGCGGCATTGTCAGATTTTATTTTACTTTAAAGTCGCTTTTCTCTAAAAAAATGCCATTTCAACCCCCATGTTATATGGAACTTTTAACCTTTAACCCCCTCTATCACCCATTTAAGTAATGACTATCATAACGTTTACACCCTGTATAAGCCGCTTCAGTTAAAAAAAAACAACTGCACTGTTCTGAGATCCTCGGTATACAAAAAAGGCATATTACATGGATTAGAATCATTTCATATTAGACTCTATAGCTTCAATATAAAACTTTTACTTCGAGAAGGTATATAAAAAAGTTAGAGGATGTCAAATTATATCCGGACATATGCCTGTACTCTGTGATGATTATTTTTTCAATGAAATAACTGGAAGGATCAAACCTGGAAATATTAGTATACCACTATAATGGTCTGAATACTCATGAAGTGGATTTTAGTCATTATCAGTGATGGGCGTTTACGCGTATACATTCATTATCTACGTCTCGATGTATACAATGCGTATACAATGTATACAATGTATACAATGTATACAATGTATACAATGTATACAATGTATACAATGTATACAATGTATACAATGTATACAATGTATACAATGCATACAATGTATACAATGTATGATTTGGGTATACAATGAGTATAATGTATACAATGATGAAGACAATGTACAGAATCGCATAAATGATGTTAGGATTATTCGTAACGTCAGAAAGTTCGTGAACAGTGAACCGGCAACTTTAAAAAATATGGTTGGAACAAATAGATCCATAAATTATCGTTCTTTTTGTTTAACAATGTAAAGACCCATTCCGTAGAGTGTAGTGTCTGCAAAAAAAGTTGTAGAATTCCGCTATATCTTAATTGAAATCACGCAAGTGTTTTGTTTTATTTTACTTAAGAAATGTTCCTAATTTATTTAAACTGTACATTTGTATACGTATATAAATAAATATTATATATACTAAGTGACATATAAATCTGAACACCCAGTTTAAATGGTTTTATTTTAATAAAAGTTGGTGAATGTATTTATCTTACTGTAAATAACAAGTGAAAAAATTTTCAGCCTTATCAGTTGGACATTCCGGTTCTTACACTGCCTTTTTTTAATTCACTAACGCTCTAAAAATGAATATTTCAGCCGCAGTGAAGAATCAACGTTGGCGGATTTTGGTTCTTGACATCCTTTACGATCGGTTACGATGCCTAGAGTACGGAGACCTGTACGATTTCGTCAACTTAGTGAGTTTGATAGGGGTCGTATAGTGGGACTTCGGGAAGCTGGACTTTCTTTTCGGTCAATTGCAGTTAGAGTGCAAAGAAGTGTAGACACTGTGGTTAGGTGTTGTCAGGCATGGCTTCGAGAAGGCCGTACGCAAAGAGCCAGGGGCACTGGACGCCGCCATAGAACAACAGACCGTGAAGATCGCCGCCTAAGATTATTGGCCTTAAGGGACCGTTTCTCCATTACCAGGTCCATTGCAAATGAATGGTTTGCAGAACACGGAAGACCTATTGGCATGCGAAGTGTTTACCGACGAATGAGAAGTGTTGGCTTGTTTTCATACCGGCCACACTGGGTCCTCCCTTTAACTCGAGAACACCGACGTAATCGCCTTGAGTTGTGCAGACAACAGTCACTCTGGGATCAGGAATGGAACAGTATTGTCTTTAGTGACGATTCTCGATTTTGTTTAGGCATGCACGATGGTCGTGCCAGGGTTAGAAGGCGACTTATCCCCAATTGAGCACGTGTGGGATATGATGGGTAGGAGATTGCTCAATTTGCAACGTCCTCCTCAGACTCTAGAAGCACTTCGAGAGGAGTTGGTGGTTGCCTGGAATGAGATATCACAGGAGGGCATTGACCACCTGATCAGAAGCATGCCTAGGCGCGTTGGAGAATGCGTAGCACATCAGGGTGCATCCACACATTATTAAAGGTCAAAGGGCTTTGAAGCAGTGCAATCATTTTGAAATTTTTATCATTTACTTCATTAAGTAATTATACAAAATTTTATTAAAATAAAACCATTTAAACTGGGTGTTCGGATTTATATGTCACTTAGTATACTTATATCCTTTGTCATTATTTATAAACTGCTTTCACAGTCAAACCAATAATGCAATACTGCAGAATTTGTAGCGATCGTGAACTTTCAGTTTCACCTAAAATCGGAGAACCATTAGGATCAATCCGAAATTTATCCTAAACAGATTCAACAGAAATGTGTATTCGGTCGTAGAAAACAAGGCATTGCAGCAAGTTACAGTCGTGTTCTGTGGCCTTCCGCTTCTCCCCCTCTCTCTCTCGTCCTCGTATACATGTTGGACCATATAATTATAAGGGCATTTTGCTACTTTTTTGTATCATTAGGAACAAATGTTTAACTGTGTTACAGCTCTTATGTATATTAGAATGTGAAGAGGTTCATTAGAATGTTTGACCTAATGAAATAAAACAGCTTCTGTGATACAAGCAGCTGTCAAAAGAGCTTATTTTCTTCAATTACCAGTAATTTCTAACAGGAATTTCGGTAAATTTGTGGGAATTACGAGGAAATTATGGGTAGTATCGTGCATTAGAGGGTATTAGGGGAAGTACGGTGCATTAGAGGGAATTTTGCGGAAATTATCCTAAACAAGGGGAATTATCGGATATTGAGAGGAATTACGGGGAAATATTTCCCGTTATTGTACAGATTTCTTGGTGCGTTTCACTCCTCGTGCGCATCGCCTTCGAGTATACAGAGTCCCCCGGATGTCTTTGAGACAAAAATTTGTCTTTGCCATAATCGTACGCAACGCTAATTTCTTGGATATTTTTCCGGAAAGACTTAAATGTATAGGTCGACATCGAACCGAAAAATGCTTACTGTAAGCAGTTAATAACACCGGACTCTCGTAGCTAAAACTTGATAAAAACAAACTCAACGGTCATTAATTAATATGTTCTGCCTAAAAATATCCTAAATAGTATTTGTGCGTTCAAAAAACTATCTGAAATGACCGTAGCGTCATCTAAGAGCATTTGATACTGCTATGTTTCTCTCCTCCGCAACAATTAAAAATCTATTTTGAAAAAGTTAGCCTATCAAGGATGGTTCCGTAGCCAACGATATCAGCATATAGTTACTATTGCGCACAAAAAAATTGTTCTGGTGTACCACATGGTTCCGTCTTGGTACCCTTGTTATTTTCATTATATTTCTCAGACTTAGATCATGCAGCAGACAATTTTTTGTCAATTTTATATGATCCGTCCGACCAAAAGACAGCCCACCATGGACAGCTGTTTCGCGCTTTTCGGCTACTCATCAGCGAGGTGTCTCGTCTCTGGGACACCAAACGAAAGCATCGCATCTATCCTCTATCCTGGAAGTACGGTTTTTCGAAACAATACAGCACAAAGCGGACAGCTGCCATTTTTTGGAACTGAAAGATCTGAGTTCGCAGTAAATAGCGTCCGACGGACGAAATCGTCATATTTACTGTATTCAATGGGATAGAGACCACGAACTGATATCTTTGGACTTCCAAGAAATAGCTAAAATGCGCTCTCCATAGTGGTCGAGCCTAGTGATAGATGGCGCTTTGCGCTGACTCCTTATCCCGAAATGATAGTATGCTTATTATTGTTCAGTACCGATTGCACATTTTTGTAAAAATGGCCTAACTCATTTATCAGGAGAGTGAAGAGAATATAGCTTTAACAACTACATTTTCCTCAGCTACTGTTTTCAGGAACTTTGGGCTATTTTTCTAAAAGTAAGGTATGGGAGGTAGAGGAGGAAGATCCTTCAAAAAAAGTTAATTATTTAGTTGAGATGTACAAAGGATAACATTAGCAAAACGTGGTTAGAAAATAATATTAGGTACTGCTTAGATGCATCGGTCACAGACATTTAATCTTATCAATCTTTTAGGTATTTGCTAGTCTATGGCCCAATTTCACCAACATTAATATTATGGATTAATGGGAAAATACCTTATCGAAATGCAATTTGAATATTAGTGATTTCTATTGAAATATTGAATAAAATCGTGAAAATTCGACTGTACTATAAATAAGTCTAAGTTCTGATTCCAACATGATGCTTTTGTACAGAAAAAAACAGGACAACTTTCATGTATTTTGATATATGTTATAGGTTTACATTTAACAACCCGTTATCCCCCTCAGCGAATGGGAATGCGGCAAATAATAAGTCGATTTTCAAGCTGCTAAAATTTGGCAGCAGATTTGGACGTTTGTGAATGCATGGCACTCTCGAATTTACCAACTTCAATATACTGAAAGTTATCATTACATACCTGTTGAATAGTGTGGATTTGTCTGTATTTTGCAAGAAAATAGAATATAAAATACATTCCATCCAATTCCTCATCCTCCTTTACGTCATAATAGTAATCATTTATTAATTTATGGGTTAATGAATTTCTTCAAAGCAATAAAAACATTATGTCCTCTCCATCCTAAAACACAGATAATATGTGTAAGACGTGTCAATCCCTACATCTCCCTGATGCATAATGCAAGTACTATGGACATAGACAAAAAATTATGAAAAATGTTTCACAAATGATGTCTTTTAAGTCCAAAAATCATAAAAACTAGTAATGTTTATTGTTTGTCTTTTCGACTGGCGGGGATATATATCTGTCACTCGCAGGGTTGCCAAATCTAACGACGATCACGTCCCGAGGTGGAGGGTGCGAAATGAATCTTTTACATTTACTGATTTTGAAATTTTTTTGTGAAAATTTACTAGGTATCATGATTATAAGCATCTTTGGCAGATTTTTCGATCCGGAATGGGAAAGATCTCCTATTTATGAAAATATTTTTGGTATCATCTAACCGTTGCAATCAGTGCACAAACACTGTGACATATGATTTATAGCATAACCCGCTGCCCTATCAGTACAAATTTAACATACAGGTCGCCTAGCCGTGGAGATGCAGTGGTCGGGATGAATATCACGGCGGCAACTGATGGTTTGGGCCTGCCTGGTAACAACGTATGAAGTAAAACTCGCTAACTTCCACAAATTTGAAGATTTTGTACAGTTTCTTTAAAAATGATGAAAGATATGTCTGATTTGGCAGAGTAACGTCGCAGCCAAATGGCAGTCACTCTTTCTGACACAGTCGGGATCGAAAGATGACGATACTCGTGACATGTATTGATACTTCTACATATAGGATCGTATCGAACATCTCTACTGTCAAGATGTATAACCCGAGGTACCAACGGAGCTATTTTGGGGGTCATGGAAATAATTTTAAACTTTCATTACCATTTTTTCAAGTGTTGTACAACGATTTTAGGAAAATTTCTACGAATAGTCTTATAAAGCATATTACAGTATATTTCAACATTTGGCGGAACTTACTCCACTGGGACCAGGAGGGTGAAACGGGATATTAATGCGCAATCTGGCAACCCTGCCGCACCTTCACAAAACGACCGCTGACAACCACACAAGTCACCGTGTTGTCATTGAATAGCGTGGAATTAAACCTTCAGAGTATATGTTTTGTGACTGGTACCAAGAGTTGACAGATCCCACACATGTGTCACTCCTTGAAATGCAATAATCAGCTGTATTCAAATAATGTCTAATATAAATATAACCTAGAATGTTTACTCGTGAAAAAAGAAAAATATGGCAAATTTGTATTTTTTTTTTGCAGGTTTTAGGTTTGCTGGTAGTTTTAAGGCATATATTTGGAAATTTCTTAATCGCTGTGAATAGTGTGGATGTTTGTTCAGTTCCTGAACAACAGAAAATATTCAACCTTATGAATGGTTTTGTGGGAATATCAATCTAAGGTGCCATAATGGTTCTGATGAACGGCAAGTAAATGAATGAATGTTTGGAAACGAGCAATATCTTTTGGTAGAGCCTGTCATCAAGTAGGTGCTTAATGGCTATCTGCAAGAGGTTTATAGGAAAAAACACCCAGTATCGCATATCAATTGAAGAAAATAATATAAACATGAATAAAAAATCAACAGTAGTAATTAAAAGATGAATTTTATTCAAAAATCCAACATTTCTTTAAATTTTGACTGAATTATATGTAATTTCTTAATATTCAATAAGCTGGTGATGTTTCAATGACAAGCTGTCATCTCATACTTTGACAGTATTTTGTTTTCAACATTTCATAGCTATTGGTTGCTAAAATTTGTTGATTGGAACTTGAAGCTCATTCGTTATATTTGACGGTCTGTTACCCTATGTGTGGAGAATAACGGACTGTTGTTGGTGGAATTGGCCCTATGTGTCACAACACAAATTAATTTTTTTTAAATTTGACAACTGCTTATCTACAACTCCACTCAATCTTCATTGACTATTAAACCATACTAGTGGGTTGCACAATTTCTTGTTTTACCTGGGATTCAAAGCATAATATGAATTGATATGTGATTCTTTTACACAAAGTCGTATCAACCGTACTTATGTACCAATTCGCAACCATAACATCATATACAAAATAACGATACCATTAACAGCCGTAAATTTTTATTATTCTATTATTTGGAAAAACGATTTTGATTTAACATGTACATTCGCTAAATTATGTTGATAAACTAAACGACCTAGACAGGGGATTTATAATGGAAGCATTTGATAAGTAATATCTAAATCGTTAGCTGTTTTGCTTCATATCTGGAAATAAGCTCAGTACAGTAAATAAAACATTATTCAACAGCGCGGTCTGCAGTTAAATCTTATTTTATAAACACGTGGTTATGGTTTCACCAACACAAGGTCAGTTAAAGTGCGATAACCACTTCACAAGTTTTAGAAGTCTCGCTACCTATCCTCACATTATAACATTTGTTACACCAGCACTGCGTCCTATTACACACATTAAAATTAAAGGATATACTTATTTGCAAAAAGATATAGGTACCTACATTTCCTCTGGACACCCGTTACTGTTCGCCGATAATCACAATTCCAAACATTTTACATAAAAAACTAGCTCTTCAACTATAGAACCTTCTTACAAATATGCTTAAATAGCTTAATCTGAAAAACACGAAACGTTATCAATTCAAACTGTTCACAGAACTGCTTCAAAAGAAGCACCTAATTTTGTATGGTTCCTGGTCAGTCAGATAAATTGTAGATAGCAGTACCACAATAACATTCTGATTACAAGGTTAGGAACAAAACAGAAAGCCGAAACTTCACTGAGACATTGTGGAAAAAGCTATAGTTGCCTTTTAGCAATTATATGAAAGTAACAATTTTAATATCTCAAAAACCTCTTTCATTATTGGGAATGCAGATATGGCTCAGTGAACACTCTCTAAATCTATGTTGGAATTTGCCCAGGCCGCAAAATTTGACATTACGGACATGCCGATTGGGAGGGGCTCAGTGACTTCATCTCTACCTTCCTTGGAGAGATGTCTGTTTCGCTGACGCGGATACGTCGGCTGTCCGTTCATCGGCATCCAAAATTATTCAAGTGGCGATGCAGGAATACATCCCTCATACAGTGAAAGTGCCTAAACCAGGCTCCAACGGCTGGCTAAAGCAGGGTCGAACGGATGGTTCAACAAATCGTTCGACACTGCTGACCAGTAGAAGATCAAGGCTCACGTGTCCTTATAAAACCCTACTGTAGAGAACAGATAAGTCGACATCTAGTCTAGAAACCAATATAATGAAGCAGTGAAGAGGTGCATAAATCGCGAGCTTCTGGACTACTACCTCGAAAGTCAAAGTCACGGCTTGATTAACGTGCGTTAGGATTTCCGGATCATAGGAGACCTTGTTGTTGCTCTTGATATCACGAAAGCATTCGATCAGCTGTGGCACGCTGCCCTGCTATGCAAACTTTTATCCTATGGCCTTCCAGAGAAGCTTTGCAGATGCGTGGCTGATTTTTTCTCTGGTCACAAGATATCCGTCGTAATTTACGGGTTGCCCACTCCATCCCACAACATCCCGGGTATTTCCCAGGGATGTACTTGACTCCCACACTTTTACTCTTACGATCGATGAATCTTCCTTAACAGACAGTCTCGGGACTCTTTCGCACCGGCGGGCCGTCGGCAATCTAGCTCTCTTCTACTGCTCCAGCAACGGACTCTGCTCGTCAGGGCTCTCCTGCATAATGCCGCCGCGCGATGGTCCTGCCAGACAGACCCGCCTGACTTCGGCCACCCATCCTAACCGTGTCGAACTTCGTACATCCAGAACTGGCCGATGCGACCGCTACTTTGTCATGAAGGTGAAGAAATTGCGGTACAATTTATAAGAGAAGGCTTTTCCCAGTTCTACTAACCTTCAGACAGTTTAGAAATTGGAATAACGAAATTTTTTTGAGTTCCTCATTCCGCGGTGTCCTGGCGTTTAGGCTTCTGCCAGCGCGGCTGCTTCGGTGTTAAAAAAAAACTCCACGGGTGGATATGCTTCAACTAGTGGAAACCGGAAAAAATTGCATGTGGAGCATTCAGGAAAGTCAACGGTTCCTGAAAGTTAGCACTTTCCATTAGGGAGGGTATAGGTCAGGCAATAATAAGCATGTTTTTACCGTGTGTTTCAAATTAGGCACAAACCATTGAGATGTCGGAAACGGTAAAAGATACGATGTGGCTTCAATAGGAGAAGCAGAAATGCGTCTTTAGATAACCAAGAAGATTTCACTTGGAAAGCTTTAAAACTAAAAGTACTTCCAGGGAGAGACGGAGAAAAACAAATTCTCCCAAAGTCGTTATGATTTCTCCTGACTTTATTTGTAGTGGGATTTTGAATTAAGTTGCACATTAACTTTGCCGCTTTTTCTCCTCTACCAGATAGGATAGTTAGAATTTTAATATGACATTTCGTCTCTTGTCCTCCAGCAACAACGCAACAGATGAATAGAGATTTTTAATTTTGATTCCGAAAATGTATAATACGTTATACATTGACCTTGCCAAACCTTCATTATTTTAAGAAAATAGAACTTCTTAGGTAGGTCTTGAAATTATCAGGTAGTAGTTTGCTTCGTATTTCGGATTTATTGAAAAATCGTAGCTTATTTCCTGGTTTTGTTTGAGATGGTATTTCAGAATAAACTGCACTGTTACTGTTTCTCCTCTACCAGTGGGCGTAGTCAAATTCTTAATTAGACTTTTGTGCTTTTGAGCTCCATCCTCAAGTGTGTTTTTTTTCTTATGGACCGCCTATTGAAAATTTGCTCAAACGGACATGTTGTTTCTGTATTTAGTTGTGAATATAATACGATGATAATGAATATAATACATGGCACCATAAACTTCACATATTTAGTTCAAGTAATACTAACGCTTAGTAGTATTCCCATATAGCGTCCATATGAAAAAACAAACTAGAATTAAAATTCTGAACAGCAACAGCAATGACAATAGGAAATTTATATCGAAACCGTATCTCAAATAACGTCAGAAAAAGATAAAAATGATTTTGTGATAAGTGACTATATGATAATTTCAAGGCCCAACTAGGAAATGTTTTTTTTTTGAATAACTAAGGTTTGGGAACGTCAATATATGACACGTTATACATTCGATACGATTCTTGAAGTTATCCTTCAAGTTAGAGACTATTTCTACATGATATTTATTGTCATATGGTTCTAATGGACTTTGAGATATCTTTCCCGAAAGAACAGAAAAATTCCTGGTATCGCGGTCTTTTAAGTTTTGTTCCCAAAACTCAAGATTTTCCATAAACGCTTTCATATCAGAAATCGTTTTTGCCAGTTCTTTGTCTCTCCCCTGAAGCTGCAAATTAAATTCACTCAATTTTCCTGTAATATCCACAAGAAAACCAAAATCTCAAAGCCAGATTGATTTTTCCAGTTCCAGAATCACTAAAAACCATCCTGAGGAGCACGGTCATCTGAGAGCTGTCATTTCTTAACTGTAAAGCTATATCATTGCTCATTACGTCTACTTGTCTCATCACTGTATTAGCAGAAAGTTGTATGGATTTTATAGCAGACACTATTTCGTCTTTATTTCTAAAGTTGGCAAATAATGAATCAGTTTCTAAAAACGCCTGTTTTATCATTTTTCCCTCTTCGTAATGTTTCTTTTTTGTGAAATTATCTGGAACTCCCGGTACGATGCTTCAGTTGCAGCCTTACTTATGTCGATTGTTTTTAAAATCATTGGGTGATATGCATAAAGGCGAGTGGCTATTTTTGACTCGCATTTTTAAAGTAGCCACTCCATTTGATATGCATAAAAATATAAGTAGAAGCTCACACTCGTTAGCTTCTACAGTTTCCGTGAGGCTGTACCCGCTCCTTGAGTGCCAACTTTAATTTTTATATGCATAAAAGCGAACGTCCACTCCGACCGCTGAGTACATACTTAAAGAAATGCGAGATACCTTAGTAGTAGACTCAGCTTTATAAGAAGTGGATGTCTTTACGAAATGGCCAAATTTATGCCTATTTATCAGCCTACGCAGGTGTTTAAGGATCGTAAGGAATCAAGGGAAGTCGACTATCGGGCCTTATATCGGTTTAGTAAAGTTAATATTGAGTGGATAAGTAACCATTTTCTTGGAGAGATAGAAGAATATAGGGGTGGTGCTTTGAGCAATATAGAAAGAATGAGGGTTTTTTTACGATATGTCGGTGATCCAGGATTTCAAATTGGCATAGGAGAAGATATTGGTGTCCATCAATCTACGGTATCCCGAACCGTTACCAACGTTATAACACGCATTGTGCAGAAGTCGAGTATTTGGATTAGATTTCCAACCTCATGTGAAGATCTACACAATGCTAAAAGTAAGTGGCAAGAAAAGTTCAATTTTCCTTCAGCTTTTGGTGCTATCGACTGCACCCATATACCTATTCTGAAGCCGTTTATTCATGCACACGAATATGTGAGCAGAAAGAACTTTGCTAGTATAAACGTACAAGCAACGTGCAATTCAAACGAAGAGTTCACAAGTGTGGATGTTTCTTGGCCAGGATCTGTACACGACTCTCCGATATGGGAGAATTCTGATATATACAACGTTATGAAATGAAATAGGGCTAGTGCTGTTTTGTTGGGAGAGTCTGGGTATGGTATAGCTCCTTGGCTCATGACTCCTTTCAGGATTGCAGAAACAGCAGAACAAAGATCATACAATCGGCTGTTTACGAGAGAGCGGGTTATAATAGAGAGATGTTTCGGGCAACTAAAACAGCGTTTTCCCATTCTACATAACAAAATACGCGTCGATACAGAAAAAGTGCCTCCCTTGTCATGAGTTGTTTTATCTTGCATAATGTGGCTAAGCACCTTAGTGATGAAGATTTTGCAGTTGATATACCGGGAGATGGCGAACAAGAAGAAATACATAACCAACATACTGCCGACTATGCAGATGTAGAGATACGTTAGAGAGGTCAATGTAGAAGAGATGCAATTTCAAGAATTATTCATGGCTTTCGGGTCTAAGTAAGTATCTAGAATGATCCAAATTTAAAAATTATGTAGATATACGTTGAAGAACGATGTTTAATTACTCATAACAAAATTAATAACACTTTCAAAATGGTAAGTTAAGAGAAAGCCCTTAAAATTAATAAATAATAATATTTATGAAACATGAAGTATTTCTGTCAGTTCTGTCCTGGAAATAGGCTCATGAAAATTGGATTTCCAGTTTCTGCACTTTCATCTAAAGTTGATAAATTTGGATCAGATTCATTAATATTTTTCTTGTGACGTAGCAGTTCCTTAGCTAGCCGAAACACTTGTAGGTGTTCAAGTAAAACGAGACGTTGGAGCTCTGTTATTGATAAATCTCGTGTTTCATCGGTTTCCACTAATCCTCATTTTCCTTTTTTTTAGAAGGCTCCTTACTGGGTCCGGCTTTCATTGTGGTAGCTTTCAGTACTGGTCCTGAACTTCCAGATGCTTCTTCGGTGATTGTTTCTTCTTCAGCACAGGCTGTTGGAGTGTAATAAATGGTTTTTTGTGGGCAACCTGCCACAACAGCACCTAAAATTTAAAATATATGCTATTTATATTTATTGACATGTATATATATTATACTCAATCACATCTTATACCTACTGTATGGAAAAACAAAAAATACAACTAACATTGCAATCGAGCAATACTAGGATTTGATTCTCCTTGTAGAAAATTGAACAGTTCTTGTTCCTATCCTTTCAATTTTATTGGTTTGTTTCCGGTTTGATTTCTGTCTGTCTTCGCTTTTAATCTGGTTTTTATGTTTTGAATCTTCTTTCAAATCTGCCCTTCATTATATTTAACTCCTAATTCGGCTTCTACCTTTTCTTTTATTTCTTCAACCGCCTTACGTCGTTTATTTTTGATTTCCGGGATGTTCGATTTTTCCAACAAAACAGGATAGTGTTTAATTATATTAACAAATACTGTTTGATTTTCAGATGAATGGTATTCAGAATAGGTTTACATCATGTAAATGAACAAATAATAATCGAGCTAAACACCACCGACACAAACGTTTACCGGTATACAGTAATAACTGCTCGCAATCGAGAAATTGCCAATTCGACGAGACAACAAAATACAAGTCGGAACTCGAAAACCAGAGTGCCTACTCAAGTATTTCATTAGCACCTTAGTAGCCTCTCCGTTTCTCGACAAATATTTTATGCATATCAAAACCGAGTAGGCTCTCCCTAACAGGAGTAGTTACTCGCTACAATATGGAGTCGCTACTTCCGAGAACCCACTCACCTTTATGCATATCACCCAATGGGTGATATGCATAAAGGCGAGTGGCTACTTTGACTCGCATTTTTAAAGTAGGCACTCCATTTGATATGCATAAAAATGTAAGTAGAAGCTCACACTCATAAGTTTCTACTCTTTCCGTGAGGCTGTACTCGCTCCTTGAGTGCCGACTTTAATTTTTATATGCATAAAAGCGAGCGTCTACTCCGACCGCTGAGTACATACTTAAAGAAATGCGAGATACCTTAGTGGTAGACTCAGCTTTATAAGAAGTGGATCTCTTCACGAAATGGCCGAGTTTATGCCTATTTATCAGCCTACGAAGGTGTTTAAAGATCGTAGGGAATGAAGGGATGTAGACTACCGGGCCTTATATCGGTTTAGTAAAGTTAATGTTGAGTGGATAAGTAACCATTTTCTTGGAGAGTCCGAAGAATATAGGGGCGGTGCTTTGAGCAATATAGAAAGAATGAGGGTTCTTTTACGATATGTGGGTGATCCAGGAATTCAAATTGGCATAGGAGACTGGTGTCCATCAATCTACGGTATCCCGAACCGTTACCAACGTTATAACCCGCATTGTGCAGAAGTCGAATATTTGGATTAGATTCCCAACCGTATGTGACGATCTACACAATGCTAAAAATAAGTGGCAAGAAAAGTTCAATTTTTCGTCAGCTTTTCGTGCTATCGACTGCACCTATATACCTATTCTGCAGCCGAATATGTGAGCAGAAATAACTTTGCTGGTATAAATGTACAAGCAACGTGCAATTCAAACGAAGAGTTCACAAGCGTGGATGTTTCTTGGCCAGGATCTGTGCACGGCTCTCGGATATGGAAGAATTCTGATATATACAACGTTATGAAATGGAATAGGCCTAGTACTGTTTTGTTGGGAGACTCTAGGTATGGTACAGCTCTTTGGCTCATGACTCCCTTTAGGATTGCAGAAACAGCAGAACAAAGATCATACAATCGGCTGTTTACGTGAGAGCGAGTTATAATAGAGAGATGTTTCGGGCAACTAAAACAGCGTTTTCCCATTCTACATAACAAAATATGCGTCGTACAGAAAAAGTGTCCTCCCTTGTCATGAGTTGTTTTATCTATACCGGGAGATGGCGAACAAGAAATAATCCATAATCAAAATGCTGCCGACTATGCAGATGAAGTGATACGTCAGAGAGATCAATTTAGAAGAGATGCAATATCAAGAATTATTCATGGCTTTCGGGTCTAAGTAAGTATCTAGCATGATCCAAATTTACAAATTATGTAGATATACGTTGAAGAACGATGTTTAATTACTCATAACAAAATTAATAACACTTTCAAAATGGTAACTTAAGAGAAAGTTCTTAAAATTAATAAAAAATAACATTTCTGAAACATGAAGTATTTCTGTCAGTTCTGTCCTGGAAATAGGCTCATGAAAATTGGATTTATAGTTTCTACACTTTCATTTAAAGTTGATAAATTTGGATCAGATTCATTAATATTTTTCTTGTGAAGTAGCAGTTCCTTAGCTAGCCGAAACATTTATAATAATAATAATAATAATAATACGGCTTTATTTATACATAGTACAAAAAGGCGAAGTGTCGTTAAAAAGCGTTTTTCAACTTAATCCAAACTTGTAGTTGTTCAAGTAAAACGAGACGTTATTGATAAATCTCGTGTTTCATCGGTTTCCACTAATCCTCGTTTTCCTTTGTTTTTAGAAGCCTCCTTACTGGGTCCGGCTTTTATTGTGGTAGCTTCCAGTACTGGTCCTGAACTTCTAGATGCTTCTTCGGTGATTGTTTCTTCTTCAGCACAAGCTGTTGGAGTGTAATCAACGCTTTTTTGTGGGAAACCTGCCACAAACGCACCTAAAATTTAAAATATATGCTATTTATATTTATTGACATTATATATTATACTCAATCACATCTTATACCTACTGTATGGAAAAACAAAAAAATATAACTAACATTGCAATCGATCAATACTAGGATTTGATTCTCCTTGTAGAAAATTGAACAGTTCTTGTTCCCATCCTTTCAATTTTATTGGTTTGTTTCCGGTTTGATTTCTGTCTGTCTTCGATTTTAATCTCGTTTTTATGTTTTGAATCTTCTTCCATATCTGCCCTTCATTATATTTAACTCCCAATTCGGCTTCTACCTTTTCTTTTATTTCTTCAACCGCCTTACGTCGTTTATTTTTTATTTCCGGGATGTTAGATTTTTCCAACAAAACAGGATACTGTTTAATTATATTAACAAATACTGTTTGATTTTCAGATGAATGGTCTTCAGAATAGGTTGACATCATGTAAATGAACAAATAATAATCGACCTAAACACCACCGACACAAAGGTTTACCGGTATACACTAGTAACTTCTCTCAATAGAGAAATTTCCAATTCGGCGAGACAACAAAATACAAGTCGGAACTCGAAAACCAGAGTGCCTACTCAAGTATTTCATTAGCACTTGAGTAGCCTCTCCGTTTGGAAATGGTGTCTTCATCTTCTTACGACTGATCATATTGGTCTTCATTGCAGGCCAACTCTATCCCAACCGCTGGACTTTCTACCGTTCAGTTTTAAACTGAGCGCACTGTCGCTTTGCGTATTTATTCTGTTCAAAGATCTAGATCTTTTTAGAAAGTAGTGAGCCGCCAGAATTGCCTTTGCGATCTACCGCTAGCTCGCGATCGATGGGTTGGCGACCACTGTACCAAAGCTTCAAGATAACCGAGATATTAGGTTCCGAAAAAGGAAAAAATAATCCAGTACGACCCTGCCACCCTCCTCTCTCACAATCCCCTCTTACGTCAAAACGTACGACGTTATGCTAAGACTCAGTCCCAAAATCAGCCATTGCGGGGCGTCTATGTTCACCTAGTTTATAAACAAACCGAATTTGAAAAACCGACATTGGCACATTCTGAGATAGTTATGGATTTCATACGAGCACTTTCAGAATCCTATTGATACCCCGCGAGTGTACTCAGAACGTTTCCATCATAGTTGCATACGTATATGTATATTTGTTTATATCGTGGAAAGACGTCTAGTCGAATACACTTGAAGACCTAAATATGGTTGGTGTTGCAAATTTAGGAACAGGTAAGCAAATTCTTGTTTTTTATTCGAACAGCGACAACTTCAAATAGAACATGTGACAGAACAGTACCTGAAATTCCAGTGAGCATGTCTCTTCAATTTATTTTTTACGTTTTCGGTGCAGTTTTGCCGCAAATTAGCTTTGTGACTGCAAGCGTAGGTGACTCTGAAAAGAAAGGTCCCATCTTTCAGGACATAATGTATCCCAGTATCTCTCCGAGAAGCGCTAACTAACTTGGCTGTCGGCTGTTATAGCAGTGTGAGCTTTTGAGATTTTAATAAGTCAATAAAGATATAAATCAAGTCCTGTAATCAGTTACATATCGTCTGCAGCATGTGCCTCCTCAATTACTTATTCATTGCATCGGCCACAAGAAACTATCAACAATCGCAGCAGAAAAATAAAAGATAATGGAGGTTTTGTTTGAACAGGCGAACCGTAAGGCTCACGTTCGCTTCTCGGGCACGTACCGCGTGTTACCGGATTGTAATAAGTCCCTCGGAGAGGAATATAAAAAGTACACGTATCCTACACGTGCTACCAAAACAATGCCTTGTATCCGAATTTTCGGTATCGGGAACAAATTTTGTAGCTGTTCGTAAAAAAAGGTGATGATTCACTTGCCGGTGTGTCGTATTCAATATTTATAAATTTTGGAGTACTTAAAATGACCGACGGCGAGTAAGCGTTGTTAAATGGTGCCGATGGTAACTGTATACGAATACTCTGAGAATTCCGAATTGGACAATGTCCCCAGTGCGGCTGTTTCATGTTGTTTGTCGTTGGGTGGTAAAGATGTATAATTCTGGAGAAATAAAACATTAAGCTGGCTGTTTCCTTTAGAGTTGGTTTATTGGTTTCCGTATAGTAGGTGCAATATTTTTAAGACGACACGGCACTATTTGATCTTTAGAACTAAACTGTGGCTTGTTTCGAATAATCATAAAACGAAACCTGTTCTTCAGAGTGTCCTAATACTTAGTGGACATAAGAGTACAACGTATTTTTAGACTCAAATTAGGTATATTTGACTTGATTTACATCTATGCAAAAGTGCTTCGTTTGTCCATCACATGTCAAAGTTTTCTTTTTAAAACACACTTTTTGACATATTTTCGAAACCGATAATTCGACTAGAATGAAATTTTGAACACAAATGTTTTGCTCGACGTCCAAATATTTGACTTTTGCAAGAAAGGTCCGAGAAGGATGAAAACAACCCCAGCCCTACATCAATTGGAGTGGAATGTCTTGACATAAAGCCACGCCATCTCGCGTAGTTTTCGAGAGCTGATTTCAGAAGAATTTTCTTATTACACCCTCTGTTAAAACCTAGTAGCCAGTTGGTGGAAATGTCGGATGATATGTCACGTCAGATTATTCTTCACAGCAATATTCTCAACTTGACCAAAAATAACCTCAAACGTTAATTAATTTAATTCATGAAAAACAAACAACTAATTAACAATAATAATATAATAATAACAATAATTATAATAATAAATGGGTAGTATTTCGTTCAAAAGCACAGAAAAGGCAAGGTGGCGCTAAGAGTAGCGTTTTTCAACTTATCCTTTCAAAGAACAAAACAATTATACAATAAAACATTAAAACGATATGTATTAATATAATAATTAATATAATAATCTTTCTGAATGATAACTAATTGATTAACAACACAAAAAAATAGAATTAATTACAAGAATAGTCCATATTCCCAGCATTTTGAGTTCATCAGACCTCGGCGTGTAGTTTTAGTTTAAGCCTCTTTTTAAAATTAAATAATGAGTAATTTTGTAATGTAACAGATAGATCATCATATAATTTATAGCGTTGTAGCTAAGTGATGCTTTGTAGACAGCCTTAGAATGAAAGGGTATCACTAACATATTTCTATTCCTTGTATTCAGTTGATTTATGTTAACACATCGTTCCAACTTATTATGCAAATATCGCGGTTATTTGGTAGCTAACATCTTATGTGTGAGTGTCAATAAGTGAAGTTTTTGCATGTCTTCAACCTGTGGCTTAAATTTATAGGAAATATGATCAAACTTTCGTATTTGGCAATTTCTGACGCACGAATTCTGAATACGCTGTAATCTGGTTTGTTCACTATATGATAGAGCGGGGCCTTGTACATGCGCTTTAGTTTGGTGATTATGGCACCTTGAACACGGCAAAACGTGTGGTACCAGAAATCGTGTTATTGAATGATAAAAAACACAAAGGAGGTTTGACAGGATTGATTAAAAAAATTGTTTTACATTAAAAAATGCAACAATAAAGAGTGCATTCGTAGAAATAAATGAAGATTGCACGCGCGGAGCACGTGACGCCTGCTTGCCACGGTGCCACTGCTTTACATTAAGAAAAATAAATAAAACTTCTTTAATACCGTTTACGGACTGGACTTTGGTTACGCAACACTTTCGACACCTGTACTATTAAAAAAAGGCGCATACGCCTATGAGCTTATAAGAAAAAAAACGTTTGTTATGGTGAGATTTAACACTCACTAAATTTTGGCACAATAGTTTTGGAATACCCTGTAAGTTGTCACAATAACTGATCTTTGGCATAATTAATGTTTCACATAGTTTTAGCTTTAGTGAAGTAGACATTGTTTATGTACAGAGGGACAAGTAAAGGTCCCAATATGGAACCTTGAGGAACACCAAACTTTATAGCAGTTGACTGTGACATTTTCGTAGCTGATAGGACCTTTTGATTTCTATTTGACAAATAACAGCGCATCGAATTGACCGCAGCGTCAGTAA
Organism: Acanthoscelides obtectus; assembly: GCA_963669975.1. NCBI lineage: Eukaryota > Metazoa > Arthropoda > Insecta > Coleoptera > Chrysomelidae > Acanthoscelides > Acanthoscelides obtectus. The sequence continues at coordinate 17,146,805 of CAVLJG010000009.1, forward strand.
AACCATAGTAAGATAGATTAGTTAGCGAAATTTCAGGGTCTACCATATCGACAGCTTTTGTGTAATCTAGCAGAACTAAACAAGTGACATTCCCTTGATCAAGGCCTCTTATAACATCATCAGTGATACTGACTAGAACCGTTATTGTACGAACGCTTTCCCTGAATCCTGACTACATTGATGGAACTATTTAATTATCTAAAATATACTCAGGTATCTGAATCTTCATTTCCCGTTACGAATGCTTCCAAAACGCGGGAAGTAAGCTGACTGGTGTAAGTTGCGTTACAGATATGGGAATCGCTACTTTAGGAATAGGTATGACGATAGCCTGCTTCCAGGTACCAGTGAAACAGGGTGTTGCTATGGCGGGATTGGTAATAAATGTGAAAATTTTACCCGTAATGAGTAAAATTTCATCAGTCCCTGAAGCAGTAGTTGATGGATGAGAAAGTCTTAGCAACAGATTCTTTGGCAACCTTTTGAAAACAGAGTAGCTTGGGAAACTGATTGTTTTGATATTTATTCAGTAGTTCTAATTGCTTCTGTGTCTTGATTATGATCGGAATCTTTGTTAAATGTAAATTTATTTCATCTGCATCACTAAAGTTATCTGGTATTTATAGATGACTTAATTATACTAAGTTTCCCAAGAGAATGCCATATTGCTTTATAGTTATAATGTATTCCATATAAAATGTAAAATTTACGTCCGTTACGAAAGTCCTTATACAGGGTGCTTCAGTTTATTGTTACATTACTTTAAGATTCGATAGAACTTTTAAAATTAATGCATAAAGCCTATATAAACATGGGTCGAAAAATGCGTGGCTTCCGAAATACAGGGTGTTTAAATTTACTTTCCAAAATAGATTTTTTTTAAATATTTCGAACAATATTTGATGTATATCAGTGAAAATTGGTATACAAGGGTTTTTTGGTACGACAAAACGAAACATGGGCATAGTTTTACTATAACCGCTAGAGGGCGCTCTCTACGGTACCTGTAGTGTATTAAAATGACCGAAAATTTGTCCTTAGTGCAATGTTTTGCTTTTTGAATAAAAAAACTGATTCTTCGCACTTTTCAACATAAAAAAGCTCTCCTGTGAGTTTTCGTTTAAGTTAGCCGTTTTTGAGATATTTCTATTTTTAAGGTTCGATGCATTTTTATTTATGGGAAAATAATATTTTTTTTACATTTTCGATTTGGGCATTACAAGTAATTAAGATGATCGTTTAGATTTTTTTTAACACAGCAATACTCCAAATAAACACAAAAACAGAATATTAATTTGTTTAATTTTCCAATATTATTTTTAACAAATTAAATTAATTATTTACAACCAAAATGCTATTGGATAGTTAGGACAAACATACAAAATCTAAAGGAGTCTCTCGAAATGTAAACCCAATTGTTCAATACACAATTCACATCTACGAATGATCGAACGTGGTATAGCATTATTCAAATAAGGCCTTATTTCATGACATGCATTCCTGATTCTGTCTATTAGCATATCTCTTGTGGTTACGGGAGACTGGTACACTTTTTCTTTTAGAAATCCCGACACAAAGAAATCTAATGGATTTAGGTCAGGGGATCGTGGAGGCCAGGCGACTGGTCCTCCACGGCCGATCCATCTTTCTGGATAATTTTTGTCCAGCCAGTTTCTAACTATTCTCGAATAATGAGTTGGACAACCATCAAGCTGGAACCAGGCCAATCTTCTTAAATCTAACATAACATCATCCCACATATTTGCATGTTCAGCCTTCAAAAATTCCAAGAAGGTCGCAGCATTTAACCTTGCAGGCAAAAGGTAGGGTCCAAATAGTCGATTACGGTAGATACCAATCCACACGTTCACATTAAATTCATGCTGAAAATTTCTTTCCCGAACTGCATGCGGATTTTCATGCGACCAACTATGTTGATTATGAAAATTTATCACTCCACGACTAGTGACTCATCGGTCCATAAAGTCAAAAACTCCCCATTATTATCTCAAGAATCCACTGACAAAATGTGATTCTTCGTTCTCCGTCCCCTGGCTGTAGTCCTTGCACAGGTTGCAAATGGTAAGGACGTATATGGTCATTTCTAAGAACACGGTGAACATGGCTTGCTGAAATTCCCAAGGCACCAGAAACTCTTCTAACACTTGTGGTCGGATCTCTATCAAACTCACGCAGAATCATACGGGTAAATCTGCGCTGACGAACATTTATGTTTTGATCCCTTTGGAGACTTCCAAACCAATTTCAACTATTTGGCGATGCACTCTTACAAATACTGAGAGAGTTGGATGTCGTCTGTTTGGAAATCTTCGTGCGTATTATCTCGCTGCTTCTGCTGCGTTTCAATTTACAAAGCCATACACAAAATGAATATCCGCTAACTCTTGATTTGAGAATAGACAACAAAACTGTCAACTAATTGACGTTTAACCTTGTTCTGCTTTCAATTTCAAAAATATTTGCAGGCGCAGCCTGCTTCTAAAAATTATCGAGATACTGACTTTGTAACGTTATTTTATCACGAATAATTAAAAATGCATCGAAACGTAAAAATCGAAATATCTCAAAAACGGCTAACTATAACGAAAATTCACAAGAGAGCTTTTTTATGTTGAAAAGTGCAAAGAATCGGTTGTTTTATTCAAAAAGCAAAAAATTGCACTAAGAACAAATTTTCGGTCATTTTACTACACTACAGGTACAGTAGAGAGCGCCCTCTAGCGGCTACAGTAAAACTATGCCAATGGTTCGTTTTGTCGTACCAAAAAACCCTTGTATACCAATTTTCACTGTTATACATCAAATATTGTTCGAAATATTTAAAAAAAACTATTTTAGAAAGTAAATTTAAACACCCTGTATTTCGGAAGCCACGCATTTTTCGACCCATGTTTGTATAGACTTTATGCATTAATTTTAAACGTTCTATCGAATCTTAAAGTTATGCAACAATAAACTGAAACACCCTGTATAATAATTACTATAATTAATGTAGGGGTTAGGGAAGCTTTTACCAGTCTCGAACCTTTTGGGTTGTTTGTGAAATTGTGGAAGTCAAATAGTAGGAAGTAAAATACATGTGTTCTAAGTTTTATTCAAATCAGACTATCGGTTCAAAAAATTTCAAAAAAGCTGTGCTTAAAAAAAAGACTGACGCCCTTTAACGGGTAGACGAAGCACTTTGCATAGCGGCAACTCATGTCCAACCGACTTATTTTGAGTAAAAAGATATGCGATACTTCTATGTCGACGAATATTTGCTATTAGCATGGCTATTCTTATCTTATTAGCGGCAGTTCTGAAACAACGAGTGTCTTCTTCTCTTAGTACCTATCTTCCCTTGGACAAACCGCTGGGACAATCTGTATTTGTTAAGCCTCATAGGTCTCACTGCCGTCTTAGTCGAATTGAAAAGGTAGGATTCCGTCCTTCTGAGCAGGGATGATCTGATCATCCTTAAGTATCGTTTTAACCGCAAGTATCCGACGAGGGTGGAGTGGGATTCTGGTGGCAATGGGCAAGACTGGTACACGGACAGCTCGGTTACTGAAGAGGGCTCTGCAGCGAGGCATCCGATATAGTTAGCGTGGGAACTGAGGCATGCTGGGATAAATGGTAATGATATGGCAGATGCTCTCGCGAAAGCAGGATCACCGGGCAAGCTTGTTGGTCAAGAGCCAACCCTAGGGGTGCCCGCGCAGTCAGGAGAATAACGACGAAGTGGATTCCTAGACAACACTCTCTGAAATGGAGAAGCATCTCTAGTCATCTTCGCCAGTCACGAGAGCTCACCTTGCGATCTAGTGCTAAGGATAGACGCTTCTACGTATCTTTGGATAGGGCCAACTTACGGTTGTTGGAGAGACTGCTGTCTGGCCTTAACACGATGAGGCGTTGACGATCCCGTGTGCGAGTGCGACTAGAGGAAGAGTCCTCGACGCACGTTTTGTCTCTGTGCGAAGCTCTGAGCTACTACAGACAGACTATACTGGGTCCAACGCTTTGGATCCCCAGAATGTTGGAGCTGGGACTCAGGACTTTACTCAACTTCGCTAGAAGGGCGCAGCTTGAGTCTTAGGGAATATAGTGGTGCCGGTGCCGGTATGCCTTCAACTACTTTAATCATTAATTCATAAGCCCCATGCTATGGAGCATTTTATTATCTTTTTCTTGATGGTTATCCCAAATTCTCCCTCCTCACGTATCAGGCGAAGTACCTCAACAGTGGTTACATAGCTAGTCCATCGTATTCTTAATATTATGCGTCTGTAGGCCATATTTCGAAAACTTTTGTTTCACTATCGCCATATTTGTTACAGTCATTGACGTTGCTTTTGTTCCATATAGGAGTCTGATTTCAAGACAGAAACAGCTCATTTACCACGGCTACCTTCACCAATACTTACCAATTTCGGCTCTACCTACATCCAGATTTTGGACATTCACGTAAGAAATGCAACATTAAGGGCTACTTTCACCAACATTAATATTTATCGGTCCCTTGGACAAATAGGAAAAGACCTTATCGAAATGCAATTTGACAGAAGCTGTCAAAGCTCTGTGAATATCAGCGATTTCTATTGAAATGCTGAATAAAGTCGTGAAAAACCGGTTGCCTTATAAATAAGGGTATACTTTATCTGAAGTCACTTGAAATAGTATAAAAACCTTCGGTCGGCGCGTCCTTTGTAATTTCATGACGTATCATAGGCGTGCGGTCATTTATTTAGAACGATAATAATAATGTTTTTATATCACAATAAATGGATTTTACTATCTTCTTATTTTTCTGATTTGGGATAAAAAATACTTATATTGGGAGTTTAATTTATGTTGACTGAAAGTTAAGAAATGGAAAAATTACAGAATTCCAACGTTTGACATAGGCAAATATTTACATAGCAGGTAGGTATATAAAAAGGTATATAAAGACTTACATTATAGGTATTTATATATCATCCTCGCCTTCGGAGCTGTCGCTAGAGTCATCTTGTAGAGGAATTACAACGGGATTTACAGGAGGCAAAACACAATATTCATTTTCTTTTTCAATAATATGAGATACTGCATCTCTTATTGTGGCCAATAGCGATTCACTTAATTGAGGGGTCTGATTATGTTTTCTTACTTTTTTTTTTAAAGCAGCCCAGACCAACTCAATCGGGTTAAAAATGCAGTAATAGGGAGGTAGACGTAATACTTCATGGCCAATTTGCTGAAGCAGATTGTCAACAACATACTCTTTTTCAAATTTTTGTCTTTTAATAAGATCCAATAATATGGCTTTGGTTGATTTTTGTGGTATTTCCATTCCCTTATCCTTCATAAAATCAATAATGTCTTGTTTTCTTTGTGCCTGTATTAGGAATTTTGTTTTTCTGTCGGGAATGGTATGGCGCATTGTCCATAATAATCACTGAATTTGGGGAAATGTTTGGTATTAACTGCTGCTCTATCCACTTTTCAAATAAGTCGGAGGTCATGTCCTCATGATAGTCGGCACATGATTCTTTGATATTTTTGGCAGATAACAGCAAGGCATTAGGTATAAATCCATTTTCACTGTCAGCATGGAGAATAGTGATTCATTTTCCACGGTTGCATGGTGCATTTAAAATGCACTTGTTGCTGTCATCAACCCAGCCGTACTGCACAACATCATGGGTATCATACCACGTTTCATCCAGGTAAATCAGATTTCTTTTCTGCTCTCTATAGATTTTAACTTTGTGCAAAAATTCTTGGCGCAATTCAACGATTCGAGACGACTCCATAATCACCATTCTTTTATCTAATTTTTTGTATTGAAAACCACACAGTTTTACAATACAGTGCAGTGAGTCTAAGCATTTGTAATTATAAAAATATTCAGGATAATCTTTTAATTTATCCCGTATCATTTCCAACGTGGGAACCAAATTTTCTTTATAAAATCCGTATATTATACGACGAATATCTTCCTGAGAACCCACGTCTATTCTTTTTAATTTTTGCCGTATGCGCTTTCTGTGGAAGGAATGGTTGACTACATCTCCCCTTTTTATAACCCGATAAATGGTAGACCGACTGATTTTTGTCAGGATACAAATTCTGTTTAAAATTTGATTCTGCGAGGAATCTGGATTTTCGTTTTTCAGACAATCATACATATTTAGGATTACTCTTTGGGTCTGTTCCTCTAAATCTTTATGAAAGAATTCTGCCTGCACAGGTTCATCAACCATCTCCTCGTAGCTTGGAGCATTTTCCCAAGGTCTCCAAAGAGCCATATTTAGGACACACAAGAACAATCAACACAACAATTAAATCAACAAGTAAACTAAGTATTCAAAAGTCAAAAACACACAAACTAATAAAATCTATGAAAAAACACGGACAGACTAAAGAAAACACGTTTATTCACCGCTACACGGCACTGGCTAAACTGTTTCAATTTTCAGTAGCCACCTGCACTTGTTCAGAGCTCTGAAATGCACGCTTTCTCATTGACTATGTCCACGCATAGGCGTGCTTTACTCCACATGGACCGGTGAAACTGCCTTTGATCTTATACAAGGGATATTTGCTGCGAAATTTGGCGATTTTTGCAGCAACAGAGCGTGTTAAATATAGATGGGCCAAAATACTTTTCGATGCCTAATTCCAGATGTAGTTTCGGAAAAAAACTGGGAAAATCAATATGATATTTTCTTATAATTCAGGGCAGCTACATCATGGTGATAGCTTGTTCCATGCTATGGTTACATCTGCAGCGAAGTTTTCAATGAGACTACAATGATTTTGGCAGTTTATGTAGGAAGTGGTGGTGAAATCAAACAACAGCGTTACTTTACTACAAAATGAAATTTTATTTTCGAAACATCGCTGCTGAGCTCGCTACTCTGGCGCCCTTACACTGTACCATTAATACTATCCTCCCATTAAGTAATATCACAGAACTGATAAGTTCAAAGAAATATTTGTTATAGTTTAGACAACTACGTTACTAATGTCGTATTTATAGACATAAACTTATATAAAATAACAACAGCAAAAATCGTATACTAAACCAAAATAGCGAGATAAGCTTGGACTTTTGGTGAAAAACAGGTACATATGGAATCAAGACAATTTTCACTTACAAGAAACGCAAACATTATTCTTAATGCTGTTCAAAACTGGGGACAAAATGGTAACGCAATGGTAACCACAGTAACAAAGTGGTATCATACTCACATCACTTTATGCCTTCATAAAGTAGATCTAGTAGGCTCAAAAATAAACTAAAAAATGAACTTCCGAGGTCATAACGCAATATAAGATAACATAACTGTAAGGTATAAACTTCATTATCGTACAGTATATACTTCGAATTATTTGCACAACCATAAAGTAACAAAAATAATTCAACATCTTAAAAACTATTATGCAAACGTACATAAGTTTTATTTTTCAAAAACGTTCAATGGTTCGTCAAACTCGAAGAATGCTCGTTTACCTTTCATGACCATTTTAGGATTAGGAACGATTTGCAAGATATTGTCATAAGGTTCGTAAGATATATCAGTCTCGACTGCTTTAAAAATTTTAGCAGTACAATCTACAGTCTTATAAAACATGACCTTGACGTCTCCCTCTTCATCAACAGTACTTTTAGCCACTCCCAGGTAAGTATAATGTTTGTCTTTAACGGAAGAAACTTTAACTAAAACGTAAACACCATCTGATATCTTCGATGGATGAACGTTTTCCTTATCTATTAGCTGTTTTTCTTTTACGTTAGACACAGATGGCTGGTCCAAGTTTGCAAGAACCTCTTCGTCAGAGCTAGAAGATGGGGAGTAAACCATGCTGTAGTAACTTCTTCTAGATTCGGTAGGGACATTGGATATATCGGCTAGTAGTTCTTTGTTGTTCAATCCATCTGCATAACACTTTTCTGTAGAGTTGCTGATTTTGCCAACGACGGGAGTAGGAACTGGCCGATAGGTTTTTGGATCCAAGCATAAGCAAAACCCTCTTTGACAGAAACAACTAAGGTCTCTATATTTTAATTCACCTGGAGTATCAGTGAAAACTTGATGAACCTGCATAGTACCCTGGAGTGGTACTACATTTTTTGGTACAGTTTTTTCGACATTTTCAATGTCATTATCAGTCACCAAGTACAGACGGACCTTGCTCGAGTTCCTCAATGTGTGGAAAAAAGTTTCTGAATCAGAAATATCTGAACCAGTCGCTACCTTTTTATCTGCAGTGCGTTTAAGGTAACCACCAATACTATCAGCGGCACCTTTGCCGTGACCTGCTTCAAAGAAGTTCCATGTGACGCGATCGAAGTTGTACTTGAATATTTCCGTACATATGAAATAGAAATTTAGTTTCTGCCTGTACTGAGTAGCAGGACCATCGGAGAAGAAATGGATTGTTGTTATATTAGGATGTACAGTTTTTAAATTGCTAATAACTGGATGGAGGTGTGCCCAAATAGACACGGGAGTGTGAGAGTTATTTCCAGAGATGGTACAAAATGACATTATCGTCGGTTTGTCCTCTCCTTCTGTTTTGGTGTACATAACTCCAGTATGTAATGTAACCTGCTTCCTAGAGCCGCCAAAATGATGGCACTGCACTTCTTCAAAACATTTGCAGCTATAATTCTCGCTGAAATCGATGTGTAGAACGATTTCATCACTCTTCAAATTATCTATAGCATCTCTATAACTCCTATACTGTATTTTTATGTTAAAGATGTGTTTTTTCAATTCTCTCAGGGTTTTATTAAACCTTCCTATTAATTCTGGAACAGTCCCTTCAACAATTTCTTTTACGTTTTTTGTAATCTTCACTTTTTTACTTGACCTCTCTATCACTTCACACTTTCTAACCCACTGAGGCCATTTAACTGATTGTGAGTGAAGGTCATTCCGTATATTACATACTATTGGTTTAGTATTGCAGTCTCCACAGTTACCGGTCATGCACGCTCTTCTATTTGTTGAGCATGCTAAGCTTGACACGAGGTTGCTCATATTTGGAACAGGAATGATTTTGTTTTTATGGAGAGCATTTATTATATACTGCGTGTTAGTGTGTAACTTGCATAGGCAAGTTTCTCTACCACCAACTGTAGGCGGCTTTACATAGAACGGTCGATGTCTTATGAAGTATGAATATGAACATCTCTCACCTATAAACTCTTTCTTGAATGAACAGTAAAGGTTTTTCATTGTGTCAAGTAAATATCGGTTTTGACTTTTTACTTTTTTGTAGGTTACAGTTTCTCGCTTTCCCGCTGTAGCTCTAGAAACATCGTCGCGATTAAAGAACTCCTTGATTTTTCTAATAAGGTCCGATTTCTTAGAGAGAGTCAGCTTTCGTTTTAGCTGGTCAATGCCCAAAGTCTCACGCACAATAGCAGTCTTCATTTTTGACTTTGATATGGCTTCTCCGTGGGAAACTTGTCTTAGAGCTCTCTTTTCTTTTACTGTTGTCAGTCCTGTGTAATGAACCCTAATAGCATTTGATAATGTAGAATATTTAGTGTTATCAGGATTGATCCTAGGCTGTCGCCCTTTGATACCTCTTCTTGTACTTATTACACTTCTTTTTTAGTCTTTCCAGTTCTTCCTGTAATTTCACATTCTGTCTATATAACGCAGATTGGTCGCGCCTCACCCGTTTCCGGCTTCTACACCTGGGAGAATCTGGAGTTCCTGAACGTGGTGTGAAAGGCGGCGTGTTTTCTACCAGTTGCTGTGCAGCTTTTTGTCGTTCTCGCCGTTTCTTATTTGCAATCTTCCATCTACGTTTAGCAGCTCTATGCTCTCGCTCAGTCATATCTTTCACTAGTTTTTTTTTGGCGTGGTATCTTTCAAGGTGTTTTCTTTTAGCTTCATCATTTTTTACGGGGTCCAGCTTCAACTTCAGCCTATACCGACGCTGCTTTTCCGCTGGTGTCAGAGCCATTTCGTTGATAAACTTCTTTCTAAAATCAAAGGAGTGTCGAATGGGTATTTTGGTTCCACTAGTGCACCTAAAACAGCTGTGTTACTAGCGGAACAACTGCGTTACTTTTTTGGTAACGCAATGTAGCAGTAACGCAGTGGTCAATTTTTGATTATTTCATTTGTCTGCACTCAATCACACAACCCAAAGCAATTTCATTATCGGCATTGGAGAATATACCTAAATGACTATGTAATCACAAATTCATAAATCAAATATCAGCTTTACTTACATTTCTTTGACGGTAACTCAGCATTCGCACAATAAACACACGCATCTCTTATAATGGCTGTCAAGCGACTACTTCAATTCGCTGAGTCAGCTTACCTAACGGCCACTGCTCGAATTAATAGTCACATCAAGTCAAATGGAATGAGGTACATGTTTTAGCGATACACTTATTTTAAGTTCTATTTTCACATAGAAACTCAGGGTAGTTAAGATTTTGTGCTTTGCTGGGGATACAATATAAAATATTTTTTATTTCGTTTCACGTTCAAAGTAAATCGTATCTATTGGAGCCCTAAACAAGGTTGAATGAAGTAGTTTTGAGCATAATTTTCATGAAAGGCCACCTAGCAGAGAATACGCGAGGCTGGTCTCTATATCATGAGACTGATGTGTAGGGACAGTAATATTTTGTATGGAAAACTACTGCGTTACTGGAAAAGACAACAATGTTACTAAAATTTTCCAATAAATATAAAATTTTAGTTAAATTTCATGTTGTAGTTTGATTAACCCACAGTGTTATATTAACGAATCACTGTCATTTTTGTACAAATTGCTCACGGTTCGCCCAAAAAGTAGATTTCATTTCAGGGGACCAATTTTTAGGCACACAAAAGTATTTCAGCCCAGATATATAAAACGCACCCGGTATTTCAGTGTTTCAAGTGACAGATAAAGTATACATTATGTTTTCCAACTGGTTTATCATCTTTTGTTGCATCAAAAACAATTTTTGCCAACTTATGACCTAGAAATCCACACCAGATGTTAACAGACAGCACATTCTGCATTTCTGGGTCATAGAACATCGATATTTGTAAAAGTAGCCGCATCCACCTATTATTCATCGTCTAGATATTATAAGCCAGAATCAAAAATATCTATTTATGAAAATATATCTCCAAACATTGTTATATTTTCTTATATTTCTATTATTATAACACGTCTGGGATATCAATTGCTTTTAAAGTGATCTGCAGTGTTGCCGACCCGGAAGTAAACGGAATCGGTGAATAGTGTCGTTGAGTTCGGTATAAGGTAAATGCCGTCCCAAGATCAGTGGTAGATCAAGGACCTTTGAGTCATGAAAAACGTCTGTTACTGTATTGGGCGCGCACACAACATGTTTTTTGAGGGCATAGTTCTATCTTACAACTTCTATAATGTCCATGCTGGTTGCTCTTTCAAAATATTTTGCAAACCATTCCTGAAACTCCTTTTTCCATTATTGCTTATGGGATTGTGAATATTTTTCTGTTTTACCCCTGAACTCACCTCTCATTTTAATTAAACATTTATTTTGAAAACAGATAGCTTATGTATTTAAATTATTTTGAAAAATCGTGGAAATGATGTTATCGGTAAATATTCTCTTTTCGGTAAAAATACCGAAAAATCCGGTTCAAGTCCATGCATAGACAGTATGAAATTTGCAATATGAATTTATATCCTAAATTCTATGCATATCCGTTCATATTGGTCAATATCTCTTTTGAGGCTTTTATTTGTCATAAGATTTTAGCAAAATGTAAGATAGTGAAGGCAGACCGCACCCTGCAGCCCAGTTGACAAGAACGACAAGCTGTCAAGATTAGGGATGTTTAGATCCACGAAAAGTATCGTTATGTATCGATTCCTGTCGTTTTAGGAAGTATCGATACTCTAAAATATTGGAATAAAATTATCGATATCCAGCAGAAGGAAGCAAAGAAGAAAAGTAATCTGGAATCAGTCACTCTTTCTGACAAAGTCCGGATCGGAAGATGACGATACTCGTGAAATGAATCGATACACCCAAGTGTCGTATATAAAAATATCGATCCAAAATATCGGGTATGGGAAACAAATCTATCCATACTTCTAAATATATGATTGTATCGAACATCCCTAGTGTTAAGATGTATAACCAGAGATACCGACGCAGCTATTTTGGGGCGTCATGGAAATAATTTTAAATTCTCATTTGCATTTTTTCAAGTGTTTTGCTACGATTTTGGGAAAAATTCCACGAATGGTCTTATAACTTGTATTGTGTAAATCGTCCCTGTATTGACAAAACTCTTGTCAACAGTTTGTCACGTGCCGTGATTATAAAAACGTAGATCATGATGCACTTACGCTCCATTCCTTGGCATCACATCTGTACTGTACAAAGTATCGATGCAAAAGTAAGATTATTGACTGGCTATGTTATATTATTGCTCGACATTCATGCTCCTAGAATTACTGTCAGAGTTAACAGGCCGCCAGCTCCCTGGCTTACAGATAAACTTAAACTGATTTTCAAGGAGAGGGGCAGGTCATTACACACTTACAAGTTAAATAGAACCGAAGAACATCTTAGGCACTACAAAGAGATGAGGAACTTTGCATTGATGGAAATGAGAACAGAAAAACGTACATATCTTAACTATTTGTATTCTCAGAGAAATAATAGGCAATTTTGGAAAACTCTGAAAAACATGAATATAAATAATTCCTCTTCCTTTTCACTTCCGCCATCCTTAAGCGATCCTAATGAAATAAACAGGTCCTGCATGTCTGCATATACTGAAAATAATGAATCTAATGCTCTTATTACCAGATATTACTCCAGCAAAATGAGTGATTCCAGCTTCACATTCAGATTTGTTGACCAGTGTTGTACTGGAGCATATATCGAAGATAAGATCCAATGCATGTAGTCCTGACGGTATAACCTTGTGTATGCTCAAGCTTTGTATATCAGAGTTATTTAATCCATTGACATACATTATAAACTGTTGCTTGGAGAAAGGATAGTTTTCTCCACTTTGGAGAGAGGCTGTAGTATGCCCTTTACCTAAGATCCCTGCTCCAACTGAGCTTGCTCATTTAAGACCTATTAGTTAAAATAATTAATGTACAACTAAATCAGTATTCAATAGATCAAAACAGTCTGCCTAAGCACCAGTCGGGTTTTAGGGGAGAGCATAATACAACCACTGCTCTTTTAAATTTAAACGATGAAATTATACGGTCGCTAGATAATAGGCTTGCCACTCTACTTAGGGTAATTCGGGGATAGATGGCCCAGGTTTTGAAATTTCATGTTAAAATTTCTATATGTTGAATTAGAATTACTGTTAATTTTTTTAACGAGTCTTTATTGAGTTTAGAAACATGTATTAAGTAATAAAATGCAATAAAAAATAAAACTTATAATTCACAAGAAAAATAAAAATAGTTGACAAAAACCATCTCCCCCACAGTGCTGAGGTGAGATGGCGCAACAAAGAAAAAGGTGTTTCTACCAAAATGTCACTTTGTTTTGTATATAACAACACCACAGCCGTGGCAAAAGTTCACAAACTTGGAGCAGGAATCGTGAAACCATTTGATGCAACGTATGCAATTAACCCAGTCGTCAGATTTTGTGGTTTGGGAATATACTCGTATTTCGCCACAACCGGTGCAAGTCTGGTCATTGTCGTCCATATCATCTGAAGAGTCATCCAACGCCGGTGCCTCTAGTCCTTCATCTGAGGATGAATCGCTTTTGGCAGCTTTCCTTGTTTTCTTTTTAGTCACTTTTGGCTTCTTCAAAACCGGTTTTAATTTTCTGGTCTTTACTTGTCTCTCCTTCTCTGTTTTTTCTAGATGCTTCGTTCTTTTTTCGCCAATTGTTGTCTCTGTAGTTAAAATTTCTGCCAGCTGCTTGCTTCGTTTTCGAACCGAATTAACGTCAGCGGAAACAACTGGAACGGGTGAGATTATATCTAGCATTTTTCCGGGGGTACTTTTCACGGGAGTATCTGCATTAGTTTCTACAACCGATTTATTTTGTTTTTCTGCAACCGATGAATTTGGTTTTTCTGCCAACTGCAGCAAGGTTGTTGATCATCATGGGATAAGACTTTGTTAAAACTTTGAGAACTATCATCTGGAATTTGTTTATTTTTGCCTGCATTAGGAGCCTCAAGTATGATGTTAATTTCAGTCAAATAGGCGTCATCTGGGATAGCAGGAGGATTGAATGGCATAATTCCCGTAGCCTTGAATGCCGAAGTTCCATTATTTACAGTTGCAGACTTGTTCCATCCTTCAGCAAGTATCTTTCCAAATTGTAATCTAGTGAGCTTTCGTCCTGGATTATTTTTAATGTATAAATTGCAAGCTGAGTAGTAGTTTAATTTTAGCGATCTGAAAAAGCATCTATCTAGCGGCTGTAAAATTGCGTCGTATGACTTGGTAAGCAAAGCAGTATGATGTTGTGTTCAACACAGTATTCTAGCATCTCAAAGTTATTGCAGTGTGAAGCATGACCATCGAGCAGTAACAAAAACGCCCCTGTCGGCTTTCTGGGAACGAACTGATCTTTGAGCCAGTGAAAAAATATGTCACTGTTGACATAGGCCGATCTTTCAGACATGTAGACCAAGGATTCAGGAGGCATCCCATCCTCAAACTCTTGTTTTTTATTTTTTCCTTTCATTACGCTGGTTGGGGGAAGAATAACACCTTATGCGTTACAACAGGCTAAAACCGTGATGGTTTCTCCGTTTTCACCGGAACTGTTACCTGCGATGCTCTTAGATCATTTCTTAACAGTAACATGTCCCGGCCTATTATTGAGTTGTAAGCTCGTCTCATCCATATTGTAGATATGTCCAGGTTTATTCATAAGATCGTTCTCGATAAGAGTATTTTCTAGCAGCTCTCAACGTCTTTTTTGTTCATACCCAGAGATCGATTAATGGAGACCACTTCTACTTTTCTTACTGACAGCCTTGGGTTTCTCTGCAGAAACAACTGCAGCCATGGAAAACCAGCTAATCTTAATTCCTCATTAAAATTATGTTTAATGCCCAGCTCTTCGGCCAATTTGAAAGCCATACTTCGCACATCGGTTCGAGTAGGAGAAAATCCGTTTTTTTGAAGTTTTAGGATATGTTTGGACATTTTTCTTCAGCAGCTTCGCCTATCGTGGATGAGGGTCCAAGAGGGCCTTTCTTCACATCTTCTCTCAATTTTCTTCTTCGTATAGTGGTTGTCGGTACCCCAAAATTTCGACCAGCCGCATTAACTCCCATTCTATTTTCATTAACGGCTTGAATGGCTTTGGCTACCTGTTGTTCGGTCCAACTAGCCCTGGAACAACTTCCAGTGCGCTTGTATTGGGTAGGCATACTGAAAAGAAAAGGAATTATTAATAAGCCATCTCACCTCAAAAATAAGTGCACCATCTATCCTCTTTGTGAGAGGAGAGATGGCGCACCTCAAAATCTGAACACGTCTTGAAATATGCGCAATTTTGAGGTTATATAACAAAACTTGAACGTTTTTATTTACCCGGCACAATATTGCGACTAAAATTATCATTAAATTTGAAGTTCACTAGCACGAAGAAGCAATTCGGAAAAATATTTTTGTACTATCCGGATCACGTATAAATTAATATTTAAGTAGACATTTAGCCGATAAACACAAACGGTGCGGCAGCTTTCCTGATATAGACTAAAGTACATCAGAGCGCAGCTGCTTCCCTCTAACATTAGCGGTGGCGCTGTAAAACCATTGCGCCATCTCACCTTCTGCGCCATCTATCCTCGAATTACCCTATATCCTTGGATATTTCAAAAGCCTTAGACACCATTGACCATAACCTTGTATATGCTCAAGCTTTGTATATCAGAGTTGTTAAATCCATTGACATACATTATAAACTGTTGCTTGGAGAAAGGATAGTTTTCTCCACTTTGGAGAGTGGCTGTAGTTTGCCCTTTACCTAAGATCCCTGCTCCAACTGAGCTTGCTCATTTAAGATTTATTAGTTAAAATAGTTAATGTACAACTAAATCAGTATTCAATAGATCAAAACAGTCTGCCTAAGCACCAGTCGGGTTTTAGAGGAGAGCATAATACAACCACTGCTCTTTTAAATCTAAACGATGAAATTATACGGTCGCTAGATAAGAGGCTTGCCACTCTACTTATATCCTTGGATTTTTCAAAAGCCTTAGACACCATTGACCATTAGCTTGTGCGCAAAACTGTATCATTATGGCCTTGCACATACAGCGTTCAACTTATTTTATAATTACTAAGTCTTCGTAAGCAAAGCGACAACAACAATAACATCAGGAGTTCCTCAAGGTTCTGTTTTAGGACCGTTGTTATTCATTATATACACAGCTGATATCTTGAAATCTGTACAGTCCTCACACATTCAATCTTATGCTGATGACAAGCAGCTTCTGTTTCATTTTGAACCATCTCTTGTGGAACACGCAAATGATTTAATCAACACTGACTTACGAACAGCATCTGACAATTGTAAAGATCACAATTTGAAACTAAATCCTGATAAAACGGCACTTGTGCATTTCTGTTCTGATCACAAGCAAGAAAACTTGAGCTGTGGTCTCTTCTTGAACAACAACTTTATTTTTCAACTAGCTGTAAGATACTGGATTTGATCATAGATGAAAATTTACGTTACGAACAATACATCTCAGAGGTGTTATTTGAAACAGCGAGTACTGTATGCCAATAAGTACATTATTAACTTCAAGACGAGGAACAACCTGGCTGAAAGTTTAGTGCTATCAACTATCAGTTATGGTTTGATCGTTTTTATCCATGCCGGGACTATTCGACTCAAATCCGCCTGCAGAGGTTGCAGAATAACTGTTGCCGTTTTGTCTGTATCTTACGTAAATTTGACCACATATCTAATAGTCTCAGGCTTTTACTTGGGCTTAATATCAATTCTATGTTCAAATATTTTTACCTAACAACATTGAATCGTGTATTATATTCTAAGAATCCTGTATATTAGTAGAAAAGCTGGTCCCTAGGTCAAGTATACATAATGCCAATATAAGACATCAAAACCATTTTGCAATGCCTATGTATGTAACATCACTCTTTTATAGATCTTTCACGTATAATGCAGTAACATCTATAGCAAAAATATCGATATATCAAATACTAATAACATCCGTTTCAAACTGCATCTCAGACAACATCTTCTAGGAATTCGGCATAGGATCAATGAATAAATGCCCTGTGATCAATTGCCATTATTTTCTTTTTTTCAGTTAGATTAATAGACATACAGTCGTCTACTGTATATGTTAAATATCATGTTTGTATGTCAAATTAGCATTAAGCTTTAGTCTTTAGAAAGGTTGAGTGTAAGAATAGCTGTGCTAAACTCCGCCAATAAAGCCGTTTATTATTTCACTTGCTCATATCCATACTTTTCGGCTAGGAGTCATGTATCCGTTTCTTCTGATTTAAATTCAAGTATGTTATGAAACTACTGAAACAGCTTTTGAAACTAATATCGCTCAACCGTGTACCTGCATCATACCATCTGATACCTATTAAGATAAAAAAGGCTTAACAGCTCTGTCCTGCCTGGGCAAGTCCAGAAAATAAATATTAGTTGTCATTAATTCTCTGATAATACTTTGTAACCGTTTTGTACTTTTTAAGATGTCTTGTACGACAAGCAAGTTCTGTAATTGAAATGTTTTGAGGAATTGTTCATCAATCATCGCCTTAAAAAATCTGTTACATGGATCTCTGACAGACATGCACGTTATGAGTTGGGTGTGACGTTTTCAGACATCGCAGGTACTTACGGGGATATGTATTGGTTGTGACGTTGATGTTTGTGATTCAGGCATTTGAAGTCGTGTCTGCGGTTGCTGAATACTAACGTTGATAAGTAATGCATACTTAAATTGCTGTATATTCATTAAAGTTTTAGATTTTAGATAAACAGCAAAATGCATTGAGAATTCTGGACTGAAACTCATTTTCAGCATTGCAGGTGGTACTTGTATTTGGTCATAATCTGATATGCATGTTTTACAAATTTTTGATAAAGTCGGCCACATTACACATATATACAGGGTGCGGTCGATAACTCGTTATTACGCATGATATCTAAAGTTAAAGACAAAAATTGTAGCCAACAGTATGCTACTTGCTTGGGAAACATTGCTATTTCTACAGGGTGATATATGACTACATTTCTGTAAGATAAAATATCTACATTCTATGGCAGTGTCGGATAGGCACTGTCAAACGAAACAACTTGATGTTACATACTGTAGGCCTCTAAATTTTTGCATCATAAGAATTTTATGGCCTCAAATTTTCTTCCTAACCTATACAGGGTGACTTCGAAGTTGAGTCATTTATTTTAACAGTGAGTAGATCTGATCAAAAGAAATGTTTTTTTCCTTTAACATTTTTCTGGTAAAATTAAATTAACAAAGTATATATAGCCCTTTAGAAGTTTGAATACCGCCCTGTCTCAATAATAATATTATGTGCTCGTGTTTGGCAACAACGGATATAATCCGCCTTATCCGTTCATCGCATCGGAAACAAAAAAGCGAAAGAATTTGAAACGATGTTTTTACTACAATGTACAATTCTATTCAGCTGTATTCAGTCGATGTGTCAGTCGGTAACGCGTGAGTGAATAGTGGTGTTTGTTGCGTGGCTCAAACGAAATAAAAAATGGCACATGTTTACGAAAATGCTGAATGTAGTACAAAGGGCTCGTGAATCAGGTGACTTAAGACCTCACAGGGGAGGGCATGCCGGTGCTCCAAGACCGCACGATCAAATACAGGTCCGCACTGAAATACTTGTATGGAGGATACTTTATAAAACAAGGTAACATTTTTTTTAATTTTTTTTTTATTTTTACACACGTATTTTGGTTTATCTTCCTTCTGCAATCATTATCTGAAAATTAATAACTCAACTTCAAAGTCACCCTGTATATTTTCACACGTTTTGACGGCCCTTTTTCGCAAGTCATCTTTTCTTATGATGTTTATGGGAGTTTATACGAATGGTTTTTGAGTTACAGTTAACTGTTTTGTAATCTGATATCAAGGTAACTGACAAATATTACTACACCTCCTAAAGATCTAAACTGAAGATAACTCTCAGTGAGTAACAACAGATGGCTACAAGATGTGACTTTTCCGAATAAATTAAATCTATCTAACCCTATGTAATGACAAGAAACAGTTGCTCGGACACTCATAATCCTTTATTTTGAAAAAAACCTGTGAAAAGAGTAATCAAAAAGTGTGAAAATATACAGGGTGGTCCATTGGAACATTTTGAGAAATCATTCATTTTGTGGTCTTGGCCACGCTGTATAAACAAACCAAAATTTTTAAGAGTAAGTAAATATGGAGAAAATATGGGATTATGAGATTTGACCGACGAAAAATTCTGTCCTCTAGCGGAGGTGAGGGTCTTTTTTCGATGGATTGCCCATTGCCTGGTCAATTTGAGTATAGACCCCAAAGGCATCTTATATTCCTCCGTTTTGAAGGGCCTATCCGAATCTACAATAAAATGTAGGTCTATCTATTTAAGAAAACGTATGTCTTGGTCATCACGTAATTATGAGTCACCCTGTAGAAATAAAAATATTTTCCATGCAAAAAGCAAACTTGATAAATCCGTGGTTTATTTTGATTCTCAATATTGTATCCGCTTCTAGGTTGTTCGGTGGCCCCATGGTTTATTAAATTAACTACTATCTTTCGAAATTGGGTTTTAGAAGGCAGCAAGTATAGCGCTAACATTTCAAACTTTTCTTCATTTGAGTAGGGAATACCGGCAATTTTCAACAGGTTTTGACGATTTTTTTTGTCAGATGTATGATTTTAATGAGAGAAGACGTACCGACTACTCATTAAAACACAATTTTAATACTTTGAATTATTTACCGTCAAAATTCAGAGCCCCCTTAGATGAAAAAAATGCGTTACTTATTAATTTTATTTTCTGACCAATAAATCATTGCCATAGAACAAAACTAATACATGACACTACGTGTGATGATATTTCGATGAAACTCCAATCTTTTAACCATTTCGGATGTACTGGCAAAAAAATTCGACATTTTCGGTTTCTGGCCGATATTTCCAAAATCAACTGAACAATCGTAAATCTGAAGCCGGCTATCGAAAGTTTCCTCTAAAACCTTTCTCATTCAACCTTTGCTGTAGATATACCAGGAGCCGAGATCTCTGTATAGAGAAGCGAAACTGGGACACACGGTGCAAAGGGGATGCTAATATTTATTAAATCTTTTAGTAGATAGAACATAGTGTAGTTCCTCGTGTTCAGCCTAGGCACAGTGAAGTTTGAGCTTAAAAAAATGTCTCCACAGTAAATCTAATTGATTGCTTAGGCACTTGTGCAAAAAGCAGCAGCTTAACACAAAAATATTTGATGTTCAAGACCTCATCGTGCCAAAGTGATCTAAAAGATATTTCTTTGGATCGATGAGATCACAATAAGCTTTTAAATGCAGATGTTTTAAAAATTTCGTTTGTATTTTCTGGACCTTAGATATGTATGCAAGATATAAAGGAGACAAATGATACCACCATATTCAAATAAACTTCTAACGTATAGTCTAATCATATTAGACGAAAATACTCTTGGCTTGTATGTAATAATTGAATAAGCGTATGCTGAAACGACACATGTCCTTTTTTGTACAAAATGGGGTTATACCGGAAATCACAAATATATAGATATTTACGTCGAACTACGAAGAAATAACACTGTGTTATACTTCAAGAGAAAGCGATGTGTAGCTTGGACAATAGTCTGCAGAAACAGCACATGTCCAGGACATGTGCTGTTTCTGCGAAACAAATTATATCGGTAGCGGTCTTCTTGGTCATGCGCATCTACCGCAAATGATTTTCTCCTTGTCTAATCGCTTGCACCAAAAAATGTGAGAGAACCTTATTTTGGTAAAAAATAGAGTTTGCTTATCTTATTTTTTGCTGATCTCGTCAGTAGTTGTTTTGTGGTCCGCTGTAGTGTTTACTAGTACGCGATGGATTCCACTGAAAACGAAAGTTCTTCCCATCGAAAGAAGAGGGCAAATCCTGATTGCTACCAAAGAAGCATTATTAAAAAGGCACGTATAAAAGGCGAACCTTATAAAAACTACAAGGGTAATAATATTCCTGGCAAAATACTTGGCTCCGCTTGCAGGTAACTTTAGAACGGCTTTTTATTTCTGCTTGGCTTCTGAAAAATGTTTTCTGATCTGTTAGCTGTCGAGCAAAATGTTTTGAAAAATTCTCTAACGAAGAACTGCAATCAAATATGGCGCGCTTTATTTCTCTTGAATCTAAGGATCAACAGGACATATTTCTGCAAGGACTGATAGAGGTTCGACGTATACAGCGGCGGCGTGCTAGGGTTGAGGTGGGAACTAAAGCAAAATCCAATACCTTTAAATACTACACATTCAAAGGTTCAGACAAGATTGAAGTTTGTTTGAAAGCATTTATCTCAGTCTATGGTATAACTTTGGGTCGAGTTAGAAGACTTAAAGATCTTGCCGTGCTACGAAAATCCCCTAGAGACTTACGTGGGAAAAATCCAAGTGGTAATAAACTCGGCGAAGAAGTTCAGTTTGGTGTTCGAGAACACATTCAGTCGCTTCCCGTTAAATTAAGCCATTATGCAAATCGAGAAGTTAAGTACTTAAATAGTGAGCTGAATTTAAAGATTATATACGACTTATTTAAGGAAAAAATACCCCACATTGAAAGTCAGCTACCCATATTACACAAAGTATTTTCGAGAAAATTTTTCTTTGGGATTCGGACGCCCTCAAGATGATATGTGTGCAACATGTGAGACTTTAAGCAACAAAATAGAAAACAAGCACTTAAATGATACTGCCAAACGAGCAGCAGTTGCAGAGCTGCTAGTCCATGAACTTCGAACTAAAAATTTTTATGCAAAACTGAAAAGCGAGTCTAATGAACCATGTGATTCAAAAAATATTCTAGCTTTAGCTTTCGACTTTATGCAAAATGTTCAGTTGCAAAAACACCTGTAGGTGATGTTTTTTATTACCAGCAACTGACCATTTCGGTGTTTTGTATACATAATATTAAGGAAAATACTGCACGAATCTATATATATCATGAAGGGCAAGCGAAGAAAACTGCCAACGAGATTTGCTCTTTTCTTTTGGATTACCTTAGGGATGTTCCCAAAAATAATACAAATGAGATCCACTTATACAGTGACAACTGCTGGGGACAAAATAAGAATCTCACTTTGGTTCGCATGCTTCTCGCACTGACAGATAGTGGCCAGTTTTCCAAAATCGTACACTATTTTCCTATAAGAGGTCACTCTTTCCTTCCCTGCGATAGAGACTTTTCTATTGTGAAGAGAAAACTAAAAAACATGACAGAATCTCCACGGTTCATCAACTAACCGAATTGATTGTAATGAGCAGCAAGTTGAATAAATTTACAGTTAAATAAGTAAAAACAGAAGATATTATAAACTTTAAAGAGTGGTAGCCAAAACTATACAAAAAAACTTAATATCTGAGGAAACTTCTTCCAACATTACACCACGTAAGTTAAAGGTCCATTTCAATATAAGTACCTATTCACAATTTAGTTACGACACACAAAGAAAGCGTTGCGTCGAGGCTTCGCAATTCATAGACGGAGCTTTCCAACACACATTCAAACTCAAACAGTCAGGGAAGACTGCAGTAGCGTTACCTTCTCAACAGGCCTATCCATTGGGAAAAGTCCCTATAAAGATGACAAAAATGGAACACATAAGAAAATGTGCAGCGTTTGTAGAAGATGAATATCAAGAATTCTATACTTCAATACTTAATTGGCCAACTACTTCCAATTAGAAATTACATGTTTTTTTTCAATTTGTAATAAATAATCACGTTCCATTAGACAAAAGTATTTCAATTTCATCCTACGCTATGCAGAAAGCTCACATGTCCAATTCTTTAGAAGGCTGTACAAACTTTTTCTTTTTATTTTGAACAAAATTAAATATTAGAAAATATTACAGCCACCTTCAACTATGATTTCCAACCGCTAAACACAACAACAAATAATATAATGTTTTTTCCATTTCCTCGAAAATCACTTTTTTGGACATGTGTCGTTTCTGCAAACGCCGATTCAATTGTAAAGTCTGGTTTTATTGCTGCAAGTTGTTCAAGGGCTTATTCAAAACATAACAATAGCAAACATATTATGACCGAAAACCGAGGCAAACTGTATGTTTTGGCACTTGTTGGTAATGCGACAATGGTTTCTCAACAAAATTTGAGTACATTGGTCAAGTAGTTTCTGAGAATTTCTAATTGCTTATCCCAAAACACCTGTCTTCCGGCCATCACTACCAGTTTATTGAGCAATATACAGGATTAGTTTAAAGAGCATTTTATATCAAAATACACTAGTTTACCTTGCTGGTATGAATCGCAAACAATTCCGGAAGATAAATGTTCTTTTTATGCAAAAAAGGATGGGTTAAGTTACTCTTCTAAACAAATTCAAACGTTTCGTATTTGAGAGTAATTCGCAATAAAAGGTGATAGACACGTCCACTTTATTTTAAAATATGTAGAGTAACGTATGTTTTTCGAATATCATAGCGTATTTGTTCTATTACTCAAAAATACGAAATGTTTCAATTTGTTCAGAAGAAAAAAACGTAACCTTCGTTTTTCGCATAAAATTAACATTTATCTTTCGGAATGGTTTGTGATTCATATCGGCAAGGTAAAGACGTGTATTTTGCGATTAAATACTCTTTGAACGAACCCTGTATAGTGCTTAATAAACTAGTAGTGATAGCCGGAAAACAGGTGTTTTGGGATAAACAATTAGGGATTCTCAAAAAACTACTTGACCAATATACGAGCCCCTTCTCACTTCAGTTGGAGCACTGGAGCTGGAGATTTGCTTCTAAAACAATTTATTTTCCCAAAAACATTTTAGATACACTCTAGTCATAAAAAATACATATTTGAAATCACTAAACCTATAACTAAGAGAACATCTGAACAAATAAGCAGTGTGCGAATAAATGCGCGAAGTTAACAAAGCAACAATTGAAAGACTACTGTTGGGTAACATCACCTTTATTTGTTATTACGGCTGAAATTCTTTGGGGCATAGTATTAACCAAGTTTTGGCAAACATTTGGTGTAAAACAATCCCATATTTCTTGAATCTTTTGTCTCAGTTCGGTGATTGTACGAGCAGGATGTTGTCGTAGAACCTTTTTCATCTCCTGCCACAAAGTTTCCATAGGTGGCAGATCTGGAGTGCTACATACCCATTCCAAAAGTGGTACATTATTTCCTTCCATCCATTTTATAGCCTTTTTTGAGGTATGGCACCCTGCACCATCTTGCTGAAACATAATCTTGGCCGGATGTCAAACATTCTTCCATCACTGGTAAAAGCGATTCATCTAAAATAACCAAATAGTTTGTATCCACATTTGCATCAATAAAATGAAGTTTTCCTACTCCTTTTGATGACATACTGCCCCAGACCATAATGGATGCTGCAAATTTCACTTTTCTCTTCAGACAGTCAACATGGAATGTTAAATTTTTTTGCGAATAACTCTACTGCGACTGTCACTAACACAAACGTCGAATCGGGCCCCATCACTCAATTGTATTGCACATCATTGTTGAGGTGTCCATTATCTATGTTCTTTAGCCCATCTAAGCCGATTTTTCTTCTGCAGTGGAGTTAATAGTGCCTTTTCTTTGGCCTATAAACAAGTTGTGCAACTTTAGGGATTTTACTTCACTTTTTTATAAGAAAACTTACCTTGCAAGTGCTAAATCCCAGTTTGTGGGCCTCTCTATGAGTTGTGGACCTCGAAATTCTCCTTCCAACAGCGTCACTCCACAGAGCACTTGATTGTAAATAATTTGCACGCCTGTTTCTCACGATTATTCTTCTTAATGTTCTTCGGTCGGCATTTGTGATGTTACTTTTTTTCACATATCGTGGCTTAATATTAACTGAACCACTTATGTTATATCTTCTAACAATATTTCTCACACTGTACCGCGATCAGTCTAACAAAGTTGCAATTTCACAGTTTGGTTTCCCAGAATTAAAATATTTAATTATCAGTAACCGAATTTTACCACTGATAACCTTTCCGCTACCCATTTTGAAAACCTTAACTAGCCAAAACTATTTTAAACGTATTCTGACAGCTGTGATTAATAAAAACAATTGTCATGGCTTTTATTTTTCACAGCCACCTATGCGTTATAGACTTTTTTTGCATTGAAATGAAAATAGTTTGATATGCTGTAATTGCAACATGTGTTATTTTTATGCTGCAAATTTGATTAGGGAGTGATAAAGTTGGTGTTTTCTACTATAATTATCAAAACATTCATTGTAAATATTTTAAACCTATAACACCCTGCTACATTTTTATTATTTGTGTTTGATAGGAAAAAAACTAAGATTTCAATAGTTGGGCCAACTGAAGTGGGAAGGGGCTCGTACTCCAATTTTGGTATTTTTATTTAGAGGTTTGAATTCTACGGATATGTATGTATGTTTAAAGTAGTTGCGTGAAATTGTCGTCGCAATACCAACAAGTGCCAAAACCTTCATTTTGTCTCGTTTTTCGGCCATAATATTTTTGCTATTAGTCGGATCTTTTTACCTGTGGTCTCATGTAGTAGGTCTCATAAATACCTAATAATCTTATATGAAAATTTGTTCGTTGCAGTCAAGACTTTCGATTGAATCTCAAAAAACATATTTTATCATTCTTTGTTGTCAAATAAAATGTTTTCCCACAAAAATTGGGGTACCCGTTTTATGCATCCATGTTTGAAATACCCCTTCGCACAACTTGCTCCAATAAAACCAGACTTTACAATTATTTCGGGGAAATTTGCTAATATGATTGGACTATTAAGTGAAATATGGTACCTTTAATGATTACATGTTAGTAAATGATCTGCAATTTCTAATATTGAATCTAAGCATGCGTAAGACTGGTTTAGCTATTCTATTTAAGTGTGTTAAAAATAACAGAAATAATAGTAAGGCCTAGGTCGTTTGCCTCCTGTACTCTGTCAGGTTTGGTATTGTCCAGTATATAATCATATAGTATGATAGACTGTTTCCTGTTATCAAGCATCAGGTGTTATGGAACGGATACCAATCTTCAGATTCCTAGGCTAAACAGGCCTTTTTTTCGAAACTTTGCTAATATATGGTTGAGTAGACGATACTGTTCTCAATGTATGCAATAGGGAATTCGTGATTCTGTAATTGCGGTTCTTTTCAAGTAGTTGTATTTTAGTCCAATTAGCAAATCGAAGTCGCGCATCTGCGGCGCGTCTGTTTCCAAGGGATGCACGGTAGAAAATAAGAGAAACGCAAAGTTAATGATGATTGTTTGATAATCTCAGTAGCGAACTGGACTGTTTTCCTATAAACAGATAGTAGTTAAGCTCGCTGCTTTAGTGCGCTCTATACCTCGAGCTTAGTGCACTTTCTAAGCTAGAAACAACTAACATGAGTCCGATACTCAACATCACCTCCTACTAGGCACATGTGTCGATTATGGATTATACTATACTGAGTGACAAGGAACGGAAACACATACGTATGTTAATCCGATTCTAATAATTTTTGGCATATAATATACTAAGTGACATATAAATCCGAGCACCCAGTTTAAATGGTTTTATTTTAATAAAATTTTGTATGAGTACTTAATGAAGCATAATAAGTAAATGATAAAAACTTCAAAATGATTGCACTGCTCTAAAGCCCTTTGACCTTTAATAATATGTGGATGCACCCTGATGTGCTACGCATTCTCCAACGCGCCTAGGCATGCTTCTGATCAGGTGGTCAACGTCCTCCTGTGGTATCTCATTCCAGGCAACCACCAACTCCTCTCGACGTGCTTCTAGAGTCTGAGGAGGACGTTGCAAATTGAGCAATCTCCTACCCATCATATCCCACACGTGCTCAATTGGGGATAAGTCGGGAGATCTTGGTGGCCATGGTAACAATGTCACATCATTATGTTGAAAGAAGTCTAACTCTTGCAACATGTGGTCGGGCATTATCTTGTTGGAAAGTTGGATCTGCCAGGGTGTCAAGATAGGGTAAAAGATGGGGTTCTAGAACTTCGTGGATATAACGCTGCGCGTTCATGTTACCTCTGATGAAGATTAAAGGTGACCTGGAACCATAAGCTATAGCACCCCAAACCATAACTCCAACAGTGTGATGAACATGTCTTTCAACAAAAAACTGTGGATTCCTCCTTTCACCACGTCGCCTTCTAACCCCGACACGACCATCGTGCATGCCTAAACAAAATCGAGACTCGTCACTAAAGACAATACTGTCCCATTCCTGATCCCAGAGTGACCGTTGTCTGCACCACTCAAGGCGATTACGTCGGTGTTCTCGAGTTAAAGGGAGGACCCAGTGTGGCCGGTATGAAAACAAGCCAAAACTTCTCATTCGTCGGTAAACACTTCGTATGCCAATAGGTCTTCCGTGTTCGACAAACCATCCATTTGCAATGGACCTGGTAGTGGAGAAACGGTCCCTTAAGGCCAATAATCTTAGGCGGCGCTCTTCACGGTCTGTTGTTCTACGGCGGCGTCCAGTGCCCCTTGCTCTTTGCGTACGGCCTTCTCGAAGCCATGCCTGACAACACCTAACCACAGTGTCTACACTTCTTTGCACTCTAACTGCAATTGCCCGAAAAGAAAGTCCAGCTTCCCGAAGTCCCACTATACGGCCCCTATCAAACTCACTAAGTTGACGAAATCGTACAGGTCTCTAGGCATCGTAACCGATCGTAAAGGATGTCAAGAACCAAAATCTGCCAACGTTGATTCTTTACTGCGGCTGAAATATTCATTTTTAGAGCGTTAGTGAATTAAAAAAAGCAGTATAAAAACCGGAATGTCCAACTGACAAGGCTGAAAATTTTTTCACTTGTTATTTACACTAAGATAAATACATTCACCAACTTTTATTAGATAAAACCATTTAAACTTGGTGTTCGGATTTATATGTCACTTAGTATATATTCAGTGTCGCTTACTAGTAAAATGATAAAATTCTCAGCTTGATTCGTCACCTTTGTCACTCGGTATACATATATTCGATCTTGTAGGGAATAAGAGTCTGTTTCATTTTCGACCCCAAATCTCACAATTTATGTATGTGTTTATGTTTCCGCCTTTGAAATATGTGGAGAAATTGAATTAATGTGGACCGGATTTAACCGACTCACTAGCTGGGCTTTTTTGCAGCCACTTCGTCTTGCGCGGTGTTACGTTCAGGCGAAATTAAAGGCAAAAATATAGTGGAAATTTAGAAAACTGTTTGAATGTTGTGTGGAATGCAAATTTGCTTTCTGCAGCATATTTGCTCTAAAATGAGGTGTAGCATGGTCATACATCTTATAAGGTAAATTTTGAACTGTTGCATAAACGTTAACACAACTATTTTATACGGCATATTTGCGCGGTAGTCAAAATAGCATCCATGGTAGTATTTATACAACAAACTCGAGCCTTGCTATTTCAATTGCTCCCCACGGAAGCACTTATGCAACTGTGGTTTAGTAACTGTTAAGGGCTGTACATCTGCAACAATATCGCAACTTTTAAACAACTTCACCATAACCGAACATTCTGCTTTCTTGTTTGTGGGTTAAATCCCGTCTAACAATTATCCCTCCTATTAGAGTTGCAAGAATGATTATACAGTATTCCTTACACAGCATTGTATACTGTAAGAACGCTCTTAGAACAGCTATACAAGCGGAATGGGCACACCTAATAGGACACTTCAGTCATTTAAGATGTTGTATAAGAGCTGCAGGTAACAGTTGTACAACCAAACAGTAAACCTCTTGCAGCCGCTATAGAACATTTGCGTCAGAGCCAGATTCACCCAACTAGCAAAGTAGTGCCATAAGCTTCTGATAAAAGAACCGTTCAGCCTATTGTTGTTGCCTGAACATTATAATGCTGGCTTAATGTTTTGTGGAACGCTAATATTCTTATAGCATAGCTATACAACACCCTATAGGACAAATTTTGAACTGTTGCATAAACGTTTATACAACTATTTTATACGGCATATTTGCGCGATAGTCAAAACAGTTGTCTTGTGGCATCCATGGTAACGTTTACACAACAAACCCGGGCCTTGTTGTTTTGCTGTACAAATTTACTGCTTTAGCCAACAAATTGCTCCCAATGGAAGTACTTATACAACGGTCGTTTAGTAACTGTTAAACGCAGTACATCTGCAACAATATTACAACCTTTGTTGTACAAAATTGCTGTGCTCGGCATACATTTGTTGCTAAATATGTTGGTATACAACTTCACCATAACCTAACTTTCTGCTGTCATCTTTTTAGTTAAAATGCCATAACCAATGTTTTAAGACAAACAACGCATGCATATTGGTTTAACAGGTTTTATAAACTGTTCAAACAGAAGATATAGATCTGGTACAAATTCTCTGGGTAAATCATTCGACTCTATCCGTATTCCATTTCAGAGATTTGTCAAATTGTTATACAACATTGGCAGGCAACACCAAAATATTCTAATAAATCAAAGACAACATGGACGATACCATGATTATACATAACCACCCGCCATATTGAGCAAAAATATATTCCTCTATTGAAATTTAAATAATTATCTTTCAATTCGCCATTACAGATATAAAGTGATAAACATTAGTGTAATTGTGTCTAAATATAGGATTTGTGGAATATTTAACGCAGATAAGTTCAGTTTTTTATCTTAAAAATCTAGACAAATCTCAATAAAATACCTGTACGTAGCCCGTAGAAATTCCGTTACTACTTTGCACGATAATCGCAATAAAATTGGCTGCGCACGTAATTCAATAGCCCTGTATCACAGTGTAGTTTATCATATACCTGTGTATGAAATTCACAATGGCCGATATGTAAGTAAACAAGATGACTGTAATGTGGTAGTTATATATTCTTCACTTCGCCTATACAATACATAAGATATAGTTTGGTTGCAATGAAGCAGAATCATGTAACAGAATAGTTATATAGTTGACAAAAAGTGAATCTTGCATTGACACAAATGTTCTACAGCGGCTGCAAGAGGTTTATACTTTTGTTGTATAAGTGTTACCTGCAGCATTTATACAACCTCTTAAATGACAATGCTGTGTAAGGAATACTGTATAATCATTCTTGCAACAATAGGAGTGATAATTGTTAGTTGGACAGTTTTTGTCAACTAAGCAACTATTCTGTTACATGATTCTACTTTATTGCAATCAAACTATTTCTTATACAAGGGTGACTTTGAAGTTGAGTCATTAATTTTCATATAATGATTGTAGAAGGAAGATAAACCAAAATATGTGTGTAAAAATAAAAAAAAAATTAAAAAAAATGTTTACCTTGTTTTATAAAGTATCCTACCGACAAGTATTGCAGTGCGGACCTGTATTTGTTCGTGCGGTCTTGGAGCACCGGCATGCCCTCCCCTGTGTGGTCTTAAGTCACCTGATTCACGAGCCCTTTGTACTACATTAACAAAGGCACGAGGGGTTGGTTGCACTAGATTAAATAAGAATCATGTCCACAAGTTCACAAGTTCAGCATTTTCGTAAACATGTGCCATTTTTTATTTCGTTTAAGCCACGCAACAAACACCACTATTCACTCACGCGTTACCGACTAAAACATTGACTGACATCGTGATAAACGTTTCAAATTCTATCGCTTTTTTGTTTCCGATGCGATGAACCGATAAGGCGGATTATATCCGTTGTTGCCAAACACGAGCACATAATATTATTATTGAGACAGGGCGGTACTCAAACCTCTAAAGGGCTATAACTTTGTTAATTTAATTTTAACAGAAAAATGTTAAAGGAAAAAACATTTCTTTTGGTCAGATCTACTCACTGTTAAAATAAATGACTCAACTTCGAAGTCACCCTGTATATTGTATAGGCGAAGTGAAGGATATATAACCAATACATTACAGCCATCTTGTTTACTTACATATCGGCCATTGTGAATTTCATACACAGGTATATTATAAACTTCTACACTGTCAACTAGGCTATTGAATTACTTGCGCAGCAAATTTTATTGTGAATATCGTGCAAAGTAGTTACGCAATTTGTACGGGCTTCGTATTTCATTCATATTTTAATAATGATCAAAAGTATGTTTAGATTTTCAAGATGAAAAACTGAACTTATCTGCGTCAAATCTTCCAGAAATCCTATATCTAGACACAATCAGACTAACGTTTATCATTTTATATCTGTAATGTGGAACTGCAACATAATTAATTAATTTTCAATAGAGGAATATATTTTTGTCAATCTATGTATAATCATGGCATCGCATGTTGCCTTTGGTTGATTAGAATATTTTGGTGCTGTCTGCAAATGTTATACAACAATTTGAAAAATCTCTGAAATGAAGTACGGACAGATTAGAATGATTTACCCAGAATTTGTACCATCTATATCTCCTGTTTGAACAGTTGATAAAACCTTTTAAACCAATATGCATGTCTTAAAATAGTGGTTATGGCACTTTAACTAAAAGGAAGGCAGCAGAAAGTTAGGTTATGGTGAAATTGTATGCCAACATATTTAGCAACAACTGTATACCGAGCACAGCAATTTTGTATAGTGGAAGTTGTAATATTGTTGCAGATGTACAGCCTTTAACAGATACTAAACAACAGTTATATAAGTGCTTCCGTTGGGAGCAATTTTTTGGCTAAAGTAGTTAATGTGCACACCAAAATCAACACGGCTTGGGTTTGTTGTATAAACGTTTATGCAACCGTTAAAAATTTGTCCTACAAGGTGTTGTATAGCTATGCTATAAGAATATTTTAAACACTTCAGTTTAGAGCAAATATGCTGCTGAAAGAAAATTTGCATTCTACACAACATTAAGCCAGCATTTTGGTGTTCAGACAACAACAATAGAGAGCTTTTACGGCTGAACAGTTTTTTACCAAAAGCTTATAGCACTACTTTGCTGGTTGGGATGTCATATTCAATATTTTAAGACAAGCAACCCAGGAATGTTCGTTTTAAAGGTTTTGTCAACTTTCCAAGTGGACGATATAGATTAGGCACAAACTCTGAGTAAAGCATTTGACTGTACATATTTTGTTTCGAGATTTGCTGTAGAACACCTGCAGATAACACCAAAATGTTCTAATAAATTAAAGACAATATAGACGATGCCATGATTACACATAACCGCCCGCCATATTGGGTGACGAAGCTCGTCATACACCTGTGCATGAAATTCGCAATAGCCGATATATCAGTAAATATGATGACCGTAATGTGTTATGTACAAATAGTATTCTTCACTTCGCCTATACAATACAAAAGAAATTGTTTGGTTGAAATAATGTAGAGGCATGTATCTGAATGGTTGTATAGTTAACAAAAGTGAATCTTGCACTGACTCAAATGTTCTTTAGAGGCTACACTTTTGTTGTATAACTGTTACTGCAGCCTTTATAGAACGTCTTTAGTTAGTTGGGATATTTTTGGTTCATAATCCGAATATGTCCTTAGACAACCAACATCAAAAATCGCTTGAATTATGGCCAAAACAGTGTATACGTATGTACCAAGGTTGTTGCGGATGCTCTGCACCTGACCCTTTTACTGATGCTTATTTAATAGACGTTGACAGCTGTACAAGTAGTCTCAGTAGCCTGCGTTAATATTAACTTCATATGTCAAACCGCTTTGGTGTTATGTACTTCTCAGTTCATGTGTGGTAACAATTTTTGTTAGAAAGTAGAAATACATCTTTATAAGTAGCACGCATTGTTTTTCAGGTTATTTCTGATTTTCTATTAAGAACCGTGGAGTTACTTCGTCAAAACCTATATAACGTCAAAAAGTGGACAAAATGACAACTTGCTGACTAGTTCCTAGTGTGCAAATAATTCATTCAGCGTATGCTCGCTATGAGCGATGTGAGCGTCACCAAAAGCGTCATCTGTGGACGAATAACTCAACGACACGACACGCTCAATGAACATGCATGCATCATTCATTTCCCCAGTATGCTTTGTTGGTTGCAGAATATATTGGGTAATTTTTTTGCTAGTATCTTTTTGGCAACACCGTTTTTGACAGATGACGCGTGAATCGTGTCCTGTGTCATTGTCAAACTTGTTCAGTTTGGTCTATAATTTAACCACGAATCGAGTTACGAACGAACAACGCTAACAAATTATTGAATTTTACTATCAAAATTCATGCTCGGTTGAGAGAGTGCACCGAGCACTGCTTCCAATTTATGGGCAATTTGGTCGGCCTACTGAGGGAGCTATTCGGAAGCTTGTGACTAAATTTCGAACCCAGTTTACATTATTGGACATTAAACCACCAACACGCAGACGTAGAGTGAGGACTGAAAAAAATATTGCTGCTGTATCCGCCAGTGTTAGTGATGACCGTGAAATGTCGATTCGCCGCCGTTCGCAGCAATTGGGCCTCTGTTACTTCACTACGTGGAAAATTTTGCGACAGGATTTGGGTGTAAAACCTTATAAGATACAGCTGGTGCAACAATTGAAGCCACGCGACCTCCCACAACGTTTCCAGTTTGGTGAATGGGCGCTGGAAAAGTTGGAGGAAGATTGACATTTTTATCGAAAAATTGTATTCAGCGACGAAGCTCATTTCTGGTTGAATTGGTACGTTAACAAGCAAAATTGCCGCATCTGGAGTGAAGACCAGCCAGAAGCATTGCAAGAGCTACCAATGCATCCCGAAAAAATCACTGTTTGGTATGGATTATGAGCCGGTGGCATCATCGGGCCGTACTTCTTCAAAGACGACAATGGCCGGAACGTAACTGTGAATGGCGAGCGCTACCGTGCGATGATAACAAACTTTTTTTTGCCCAAAATGGAAGAGCTCGACTTGGCTAACATGTGGTTTCAACAAGACGGTGCCACTTGCCACACCGCACACGAAGCAATAGCCCTATTGAGAGGCGAGTTCGGTGAACAGTTTATCTCACGTTTGGGGCCCGTCAATTGGCCGCCTAGATCGTGTGATTTAACGCCGTTGGACTATTTCTTGTGGGACCATGTTAAGGCTAATGTCTACAGGGATAAACCAGCAACGATTGACGCACTGGAAGCCAATATTGAAGCATTTATTCGTGAGATACCGGCCGATATGTTGGAGAGAGTGTGCCAAAATTGGACCTTGCGCATGGGCCATCTAAAGGGGAGCCGCGGCCAACATTTACATTAAATAATCTTTAAACATTAAATTATATCGACCGTGCTATCGACTCAATTAAAGATTTAATCGTTTATTCAATTTTTTTGTTTTTTTTTTAAAGTAAATCCTATACCTCTTTAAAAATCACCCGTTATCTGAAAAGATGTGTCAGAAAATAAATTGGTTGTATAGCATGATCGCATCTAGATGTTTAAAATCCGTGTGAGAAATTACTACTGAATATGCTGCCCGTGATTTATATCAATTAGCTGCACCAGATGGGTCATTTGTATTGTTTTTTCTGGAGAGAGGTTATGTTCAAAGTTATAAATTACAATTTTACCCAATTTTTTTGGTCTTTGAAAAGCGTTGTGTGTAATTAAGCCACATTACAGAAAAACTAGGAATGACGCATCACACACTATATATTTTCGCAGAGCCTCACTTCTGTGCGCTGATTCTGTATTTTCCACTTGACATCGCAAAATAAATTTCTATGATTGGAAATGACTGGAGATAAAAAATATTGTAAAATGTAATACCCTTCCATAAATGTTGCCTTGTGCAGCCTATTTCCTCACCTGTTAGTTGTAATATAAAGGGTTTTTCATTAAGTGCGTCTGAAATTTAAAATTGAATAAAACGAGTTGTGTGCGACATATGATGGAAACTTTAATTGCGTATTAAAGTACATTCAATACCATTACGTTGTAAAAATTACAGCATTCAAATCGCCTCCGCGGCTTCCTTTACAGGACTCGATCCGAGAGGTCCAATTTTGTAAAACTCTGCCGCATAAGTCCAGCTGGATCTCACCAATAGTTTGATTGATGTTGTTCTCCAGTTGGTGACTTGTTGCTAGTTTGTTGCCATAAGCCAGCGACTTAACGTAACTCCAGAGAAAAAATCTAAGGGTGGGTATCACCAAGGTTGTCAAATCAACAGTCCGTTATTCTCCACCTATAGGGTAACTATCCGTTAAATACAACGAATGAGCAACCAATAGCTATGAAATGTTGAAAACAAAATACTGTAAAAGTATGAAATGACATTTTGTCATTGAAACATCACCAGCTTATTGAATATTAAGAAATCACATATAACTCGGTCATAATTTAAAGCAATGTTTGATTTTTGAAATAAATTCATGTTTTAATTACTGCTGTTGCTTTTTTATTCATGTCTATATTATCTTCTTCAACTGATATGCAATTTTACTGATTTAACGTCACCTCCCGTGTTTCTTTTTTCCTATAAACCTCTTGCAGATAGCCATTAAGCACCTACCTGATGACAGGCTATACCAAAAAGTTCATTACCATTATGGCACCTTACATTGATATTCCCATAAAACCATTCAGGTCTTTTAATATCCATACATCCATAAAGTTGAATATTTTTCGTTGTTCAGGAATTGAACAAACATCCACACTATATTCACAGCGATTAAGAAATTCCCAAATATATGCCTTAAAGCTACCAGCAAACCCAAAATCTGCAAAAAAACTACAAATTTGCCATATTTTTATTTTTCCACGAGTACACATTCTAGGCGATATTTATATTAGACATAATT
The DNA here is from genome assembly GCA_963669975.1 of Acanthoscelides obtectus. Classification (NCBI taxonomy): domain Eukaryota; kingdom Metazoa; phylum Arthropoda; class Insecta; order Coleoptera; family Chrysomelidae; genus Acanthoscelides; species Acanthoscelides obtectus. The sequence continues at coordinate 17,182,778 of CAVLJG010000009.1, forward strand.
TGAATACAGCTGATTATTGTATTTCAAGACTCATCGAGTGACACCTGTGTGGGATCTGTCAACCCTTGGTCCCAGTCACAAAACATATACTCTGAAGAAGGTTCAATTCCATGCTATTCAATGACAAAACGGTGACTTGTGTGGTTGTCAGCGGCCATCTTGTGAGGGTGCGACATGGTTGCCAGATTGTGCATTAATATCCCGTTTCACCTCCCTGGTCCCAGTGGAGTAAGCTCCGCAAACTGTTGAAATATACTCTACTATGCTTTATAAGAGTATTCGTGGAATTTTTCACAAAATCGTTGCACAACACTTGGAAATGCAAAATAAAATTTAAAATTATTTCCATGACGCCGCAAAATAGCTCCGTCGGTACCTCGGGTTATAGTTACATCTTGACAGTAAGGATGTTCGACAGGATCCTATATTTAGAAGTATCAAAACATTTCACGAGTATCTTCATGTTTCGATCCGGTCTATGTCAGAAAGAGTGACTGCCATTTGGCTGCGACATTACCCTGCCAAATCAGACATATCTTTCATCATTTTTAAAGAAATTGTACAAAATCTTGAAATTTGTGACGTTAGCGGGTTTCACTTCATACGTTGTTACCAGACATGACCAAATCATCAGTTGCTGCCGTGATATTCATACCGACCACTGCATCCCCACGGATGGGCGACCTGTATGTTAAATTTGTATTGATAGGGCAGCGGGTTATGCCATAAATCATATGTCACAGTTTTTGTGCACTGATTGCAACGGTTAGATGATACCAAAAATATTTTCATAAATAGGAGATCTTTCCCATTCTGGATCGAACAATCCACCAAAGATGCTTATAATCATGATACCTAGTAAATTTACATGAAAAATCCTAAGTACTATGCTTGTACTCCTACTTTAAATTCAAAAGCAGCAAATGTAAAAGATGCATGTCGCTCCCTTCACCACGGGACGTTATCGTCGTTAGACGTGGCAACCCTGCGAGTGACGCATATATAGTTTTATGATTTTTGGACTTAAAAGACATTATTTGTGAGACACTTTTCATAATTATTTGTCTATGTCCATGGTAATTGCATTATGCATCACGGAGATGTAGGGATTGACACGTCTTACACATATTATCTGTGTTTTGGGGTGGAGAGGACAACATTTTTATTGCTTTGAAGAAATTCATTAACCCGTAAATTAAATGATTACTATTATGATGTAAAGGAAGATGAGGAATTGGATGGAATGTATTTTATATTCTATTTTCTTGCAAAATACAGACAAATCCACACTATTCAACAGGTATATAATGATAACTGTATATTGAACTTAAATTCAAGATTGCCATACATTAACAAATGTCCCAATCTGCTGCCAAATTTAACAGCTAGAAAATCTACCTATTATTTGCCGCATTCCCATTGGCTTTTGGGGATAACTGATTGTTAAATGTAAATTTATAACACAAATCAAAATACATGAAAGTTGACCTGTTTTCTCTGTACAAAAGCATCATGTTGGAATCAAGAAGTGGTCTTGTTTATAATACAGTCGAATTTTCACGATTTTATACAATATTTTAATAGAAATCACTGATATTCTGAGGCCTTTGACAGCTTCTGTCAAATTTCATTTCGATAAGGTATTTTCCCATTGGTCCATAATATTAATGTTGGTGAAATCGGCCCTAAGGGCGTTAAGCCGCACCATCTTGGCGGACATTCCACATCGCCTCTTGTTTAAACAACGTGTACTGTAATGGCCGATGTGTGACACGTTGCGCATTCTTGTTGGAACCACATATCGTTCAGGTCCGTATCATCCAATTAAGCTCGTAAATAGTTAGTTATCATGGCCCGATATCGGGTGCCGTGGACAGTCACCGTCTCGCCATTCTCGTTTCAGAAGATGTACCAAAACCCACATCAAACAGTAAGTTTTTCCGGATGCAATGGAGACTTCTGATGCTGTTGCGGCTTGCTGCCTCCCAAAATGAGACAATTTTGTTTATTCACAAAGCCGTTTAACCAAAAATGTGCTCCATCACTGAAAATGATTTTTTTGCCGAAATCTGGATCCGCTCCCAACTGCTCCAGAGCCCAATCAGCGAAAGTACGATGCGCTTTGTGGTCGGGGGGCTTCAGTTCTTGCATAAACAGGTTCTTATATGGATACCTGCCCATTTCTTTTCATAAAATTCGGGGTCGCAGAGAGGCCAGTTGCTTTTGTACGACGCGGAATCGGAAGGTTTGGGTCTTCAGCTACCCTTTTGGCGACAGCAACAATATTCTCGCTTGACCGCGCGTTTCTGCATCTTACAGGAACTGCTCGATCGGCAGTCGAACCGTCTTGCTCGAATTTGGCGATTATTCCGGCCGTAAATATTTCGTAACTCGCGAAAAGTTTGACGAATAGAATACGAATTTTTATAATAGATTTTAACAATTGCTACGCGTTCTTGCACAGTGTAACGGTCGATGATAAAATGATGGCTATTACAGAACACAAACATCGAGGAATGATAACCATGCCGTCTAAAACGTCAGAGAAGGTGTTGCCAAATTTTGGACATAGATATTGAAAAACTCTTTACTTCACCAATCAGGGATGTTCTTTTTTTATCTCTCTGAAGTAGGTGCTATCACATCAGAGCCAAAAATTGATAACTGAAGAGCCATGATGTTTAGGAAACACGTACAGCTACAGAACGAGTGCACATCAGGTGAACAACAGCTGTTTCTAAGTTTTTATCTTCTACAAAAACCTAGATAATGTCAAAAAACAGAAATAACGAAACTTTTCGAAATACGTATTATACGTAATTCCCTGCCGATGTACAACAATAGCTGCATCAATGATGGAAGAGCTTCACTAAGTTACATTATCTATATGCGTTCTACATTACAACAAGAACCAATTAGCTCCAATGTCTTTCGTAATAAACGGCAGTGTTTTTTTAGCACTATACCTATCTAATCTTGCATGCAAGTGCGTATCCCTGAGAGTGGCAAACCTATCAGTGCGTGCAATTTGAAGGAGAGAGAACTGCTGGTCTCCTTGGCAAGATGTCTATAGATTATCAATAGCTATGTTTACACCATCGCTATTAGACCAAGGAATGGAGAGATTTTGTATAAAGGAATCCTAAAACATTGTCGGCAGTAAATGTTATTGGTGGTATTATTAGGTTATTGATCCCTAAAGGTAAATTCGCATCAGCGTCATGAGGGCTGCCGCATTTGCCGCAATTCGGTTAGACGCGTTTGATCGAAAACCATTGGCCCTAAGTAATAATAGGAAATTAAATTATCTATCATTTCACTTTCATAAAAATTGGTTAGTAATAAGCCGACTACGCGAAAAGGTAAAGGGTAAAGGTAGACGTGATGATATTTCCAGTGATAATGCCTAAATTAAGAACCTGAAAGTAAAAAACATCACTATGTTTAAAAATAGGATAAAGTTTTGCCAATTATTCTCTAATTGTCCAGAAACAGGTTATACCATACAGGGTGGCGCATCGAAAACTAAACAGACGCATTTAATGGCAGCTCAGTTTTTTTTTTTGAAAAACGCTCAGACCCGTAGATTTTGTTTTCGAGGGGGACACAAGTTTGGCAAAAAATCACGTTAGCACGTGCAACCCCCTAAGCGGGGGTGACACCACCCCCAAAATCTTAAATGGAAAGGGGGTCGAGTGATACCTCATTTTAAAGGTCTTTCAATTCCCTTTATAATAATATAAAACTAATTTACTTCAGTTGAGTAGTTTTGAAGATTTATTGATTAAATGAAACTAATACATCTTCATTAGTAGAGATCAATACATTTGGCAGCAAAGCAATTTAAAAATGAAGAATGAACTGACCCGTTAGGCAAGTAAATGTTGAAAATGGCCAACATCACTCTCCATGCAATAATAAAGATTTTGCTCAAAACGTTGCCGCACATTTTGCAATATTTGAGGAGTAAATTGAAGGCACTCATTCACAATTCTTTGTCGCAGGTCTTCTAATGATGTTGGCTGAGTAGCATAGATTTTCCTCTTTAAATGACCCTACATAAAGAAATCCAAAGGTGATAAATTTGGCGATCTTGGGCGCCACTCAATGGCACCATCGTGTTGGAACATCAACCTATTCGCAATGTACCGCCGATCATTCTGATTTTCAATTATGGCTGTTATATGCCGGATCTATGGCGTCTTACAGTAATTGCAAATACATTTCACCGATCAAATTTCCAGGTAAGAAAAAAGGACCAACTAAGTGATTGCCAAAAATACCAGCCCAAACATTTAATTTTTGTGGCTGGTGTGTATGAACCTCATGATAAATTCTGGGATTAGAATCGGACCAATATCGGCAGTTATGACGATTTACTACGCCATTTAAGAAAAAGGAACATTTGTCGGAAAAGCAAGTGTTGAATAGAAAATGTTCATCCTTTATAATTCGTTCACTCATATCTTCACAAAATTGTAATCGCCAATAAAAATCGTATTCATTAAGTTCTTGTACCAGGTAGGTAGGTAGGATCTACATAAACTTGCCCTAAAACCCCCACTTCTATTGCTTCGTTCCTTATGGGATTTTCAATGTTGCGTTTTTTATTGGCTACAAGTTCCAGAACATATTTTCGATGCACGTTACTGTTCTCATGTCGCTCATTAAATATTTCTGCTGTTCTATTAACGCACCGATTATTTCCGAAAAATGTTTCGATAATTTCAACTCTTTCTGCTGTGGAATAGACCATGGTTAATTTATGTAATAAAGCGTTACAAGTTATTTTAGCAACAAATTTTGGTCAAATCAATTGCAAACTATGTACTAAATTCCTATTTAGAATAAGTACGAGATATTTCCTTATATTTCTTCAAAAAATAAGTTTTTGCCACAAAAAAACGCTCCAATAGCTATTTTCAACAACAAAATGATAAACAAACCATGGGCGTAGTGAAGAACAGCATTTACTTATTAAGTAAATTCTTTTAGTCAAATTTCTTCTAAAAGTAGTACAAACTAATCTGATGTACCTATTAAGGTCTACTTTAAGCTTTAAATCAATAAATCTTCAAAACTACTGACTTGAAGCTCATGTATTTTACATTATTATAAAGGGAATTGAAAGGCCTTTAAAATAAGGTATCACTCGACCCCCCTTTCCATTTAAGATTTTAGGGTTGGTGTCACCCCCGCCCAGGGGGCTGCACGTGTTAATGTGATTTTTTGCCAAACTTGTGTCCGCCTCGAAAACAAAATCGACGGATCTGACCGTTTTTAAAAAAAAAAAACTGAACTGCCAGTAAATGCGTCTGTTTTGTTTTAGATGCGCCACCCTGTATAACCATTCACCATAAGCAATTATTTGTTTTAGATTCAGACAGTAGGGAGAGGGATACCTGAAACTGAATGAGGCCACTTGATCATGTGTACAAAAATTGCACATTTTTATTTCTAATAATAAAGAAATATTGCACTCACCGGCATTCAACGCTTACATGCATAAACAAATTTGTCATCACCTTAAAGCAATATGATATTTTCAAATACTACAAAATCTGAACCAGCAGGAGGCTCCACATATAAGTACATACAATAAAGAAAGCAGATTAACCACAAGTTTGGTATAAATGCTTTTCATTGACCTAAATACGGATTCACAATAAAATTGTAAAGTTCTTCCCATTCCGTTACCTAAGCACTGACTGTCATATGCAGTGTGTTTCTTTGGGATCAAGAAGATTCTTAACCATGGTTATGGGTCACTAAACATCTTATGCTTGAGCATTTCATTTTATCACCATAACTGATACACGCTACAACTAATGCACCATCCAAATATGAAGCTCCTCGCGAAAATCACAACTGAAGCTGACAAATCCAAAGCGCGTCACCGGCACTGCCTTTTCGCAATTCAGATAAACAGTGTAACTTTTTATATTAACCCGTTTAATTGTTTTGTATGTACCTTTTCGACATAAGCTAAATTACAAAAATTGATTATCAGTTAAATAAAACAGGTACATGGTTTGCTATTTTCAAGCAAATTAGTTTAATAGTATATCACTTTCAACTGAGATGGTTCCAGAAAATTCAGCTTAAATAATGAGTGAATAGTAACGTATGTTTTCCGAATATCGTAGCGCATTTGTTCAATTACTCACAAATACGAAATGTTTGAATTTGTTTAGAAGAAAAAAACGTAACCCATTCTTTCTTGCATAAAAATGCCCTTTGACTAACTCTGTATATTGCTCAGTAAACTAGTAGTGATAGCCGGAAAACAGATGTTTTGGAATAAAAGTTACTAGACTGCAATTTTGTTGTGGTTATTAAGCTATCCTACGAATTTGAAGAATTTCAAGTATCTGCGAGAAACCAACGTCGCATTACCGACAAGTGCCAAAATCTACAGTTTGCTTCGGTTTTCGGCCATAACTTTTTGGCTGTCAGTCACTTTTTTTACACCTAGTCTCATTTTTTCGGTCTCATAAATACCTAAAAGTCTTATACGAAGAGTTTTTTCGTTCCTGCCAACACTTTCGATTGAATCCCAAAAATCACGTTTTCTCATTCTTTGTTGTCGGATAAGAAGTTTTCCCACAGAAATTGGTGTACCCATTTTATGCGTGCATGTTTTAAATACCTCTTTGAACAACTTGCAACAATAAAACCAGACTTTACAATTATTTCGCAAGTCAGGGGTATTTTCGTGTAATATGGTTAGAGTACGTATAATAGACCTATCGTAATAGATGGTATATTTTTTAGTCCTCACTATAAGAACAGCTGTCATGAAGCCCTCCGTTTGCGGAAACATTTCCTCACACTTCACTCAAGCATTATTACTATTAATATGTTTATTATTATTATTATTGTTATTATCATTATGATTATGATTATTATCATTAGTATTAATTGGTGTGTGCAGGTCAAAATGTGTATCAACATACAGAGCCCGCTTCACCAGCATTCCGGCACTCCCGCATTTAAGCTTTGCCCTTCTATCTTGGGCTTAATAATAATAATAATAATAATAATAATAATAATAATAATAATAATAATAATAATAATAATAATGATAATGATAATAATAGTAATAATAATAATAGCTTTATTGTCCAACAGTTTCCCATTTAGAGGACAATTTATAAGCATAATACAAAAGCAAAAAAAAACAACAAATGCAACACAGGTATAAATTTGTAACATGAGCTATTGGTCCGAATAAGCCTTAGCTGCCTTTAGCAGGTAATTAACATTCGTCGTAAATATATCACAGTAACATCCAATCCTGTTTAAGTTAGAGCAGATTACATATAACGGTGACTTGAGAAGAATGTTTGTCCTAGCTCTAGGAAGCCCGAATATTTTATGATTACGAGATGCAAACGTTGGAGTACGAAACTTTATCTGTTCCAGGATCAAGGGGCAATCAACTAAATTGTTGATCATTTTGTAGAAAAATATTTTTGAGGAACAATACCTACGTTTTTTCAAAGTCAACATGTCTAAGTGACTACATAGTTCCTCATTACTTGTACCTCTCTCTGGATATGTCCCATCAATCCTAAACAGAACAAACTTGATAAACTTCCGTTGTACCGTTGTACTGTTTCAATAGTTGTGCTATAGGATTCATAGTAAGGGCTCCAAATAATACTACAATATTCTTATATATACTTTGGATCTAACATAAGCATAATATAATAGCTCAATAGACTTTACGTTATGAAAATTTCTGCAATTCCTTACTATGAAACCATAAGCCGCCAATGCTTCTGATGCTTTTTTATTTATATGCTGACTAAAAGTTAACTTTTGATCATAGATTATACCTAAATCACGTACATCAGAGCATCTTTCTAGCACAGACACATCAATATATGGTTATTCGCAAACATTAATTTTCCTGGTATAGCTGACTATTTTACACTTCCTCACATTAAGCTCCAACTTGTTTTCTACACACCAAGACAGCACAAAATTTAATTGGTGTTGTAGCTTGATACGATCATCAGGAGTATTTATCTGCGAATAAATTTTTAGGTCGTTAGCAAGGTGTAGGCGTTCACATTCAACTGAGTCACAGAGGTCATTAATAAATATCAAAGACAGTAATGGTCCCAGGTTGGACCCTTGAGGTACTCCAGAAGGTGCCAAATAGGTCTCAGATTGGAAGCCATTATAGCTAACAAATTGTCTACGATCGGATAAGTAAGATTTCATTAACTCCCTAGCATCATCTGTGAAACCAAGTGCACCTAACTTATTTAATAAAGTTTTGTGGTTAATTTTATCGAAAGCCTTCGAAAAGTCGGTATAAATAACGTCAACTTGCTCATTACTATCAATGGCTTCCGAGAGGTACTGCGTTATTATAAATAGATTTGTGGTTGTTGAGCGATTAGCGACAAATCCGTGTTGATGCAATGACAGCTGACGCTGGACGGCAGTGTAAATGCATCTGTACGAGACTATTTCAAAGACTTTCAAGAACATGCATAATATAGAGATTGCCCTGTAATTCTCAATATTTGACTTATCCCCACACTTAAACACTGGACAGACCTTGGGCTTGGAAAAGTGATGCAACTGTTCGGCACCTGTTCTTCGTGCTATCGCCAGTTTCGCCTCGCAAGCCCTCAAGCCAGCAATAAATATCAAATATCACTAATCTACGCTAGGTGATGACTTAATACCCACACTTTTTTCCTTTTTTGAAGCCATAGCTCTCCCCTCTAATTGATTTAATGTCTGATTAAAATTTTCATTACCTAATCAATTAGGTATTTACCATCACCGTAATTATCAAGTTTAATATAGGATAAACAACAATAATAGCATCCATCGGCCTGCACAAGAAAAAAAGGCCATAAACCAACGAAGAACTTGTGCCTTTGCCCACCAACGCAAAATATATTAATGATATATTATGCTCGTGATTTATTAAAATTACTGTAATCAGGCTCGGTTAATGTTTGCAGTGTAATATTAAATATTGTGTATAGATTATCGTGTGGGTAATAATAAGGTTTGAGCCCATTAAATTTCATAAGCAAATCCCAGATCTTGATGCACGATGTAATAAATGAAGGTAATCTCGGATATAGGTATCCTTGTAAAGACATTCGGAACGATCATCTTTTTGCTCTTTTTGCCAGCGTCATCGCGGGATCTTCCTCACGACAACATCCGAGATTGCTTTACTTTTTTCTTCCTGGGGCTGCGACTCACATCAGCACACGTCGTCGTGCAGCAATATGCATTCCTCTACCTTACATACACGATCCTGCCATTAGCTGAACAAAGTGGTTCTGACTGTGACTGTCAGTTTGTATTAAATAACATCAAATGCTCAGACTTGCCAAGTGTGTTTGACACCATGAAAAGTGATAGGTCTATTACCTTTTTTACATCACAGTATCCAATGCAGGTAGCCGAACTAGGACATTAATCTCTTCGATATTAATTTATTAGCATCATCATAAAGGACTCGTTTAGTTCGAATTCATCTGCATACTGGACGTTAATTAACGAAATAAAAACTTTCCGCATTTCTGGAAATATGGTTTGCGATAATGAGTAATCTCAAAAGATTGTGGTCACATTTGCAAATTCTTTTAAGTCCGTATATACTGTTCCTCAGTCCACAAATAACAGCACTTTAGGTGGCAACCAAATGTGTCAGATTGACCTAGTGGCCAGCAAGTCTTATAAAGCTAACTTAATGGTGAAATGCGACGAGCTTAGGGTTGCAAAAATTAGGCCGCTGTTTAAGTCTGGATATAGGTTTGATATGTGTAACTTCAGACCTATCTCACTTCTTAGTCCCTTCTCGAAGGTGTTTGAGAAATATGTCTCTCTGCAACTCATCAATTTCTTTGACAGATTCAAATTATTCAATAGTAATCAGTTTGGATTTAGAAAAGGCATGTCAACCAAAAATGTAGTACTTCGTTTCCTAGATGACTTATATCTCAAGATGGATAAAGGAGAAAAATGTATAGGTATATTTCTTGATTTAAGCAAAGCTTTTGACTATATTGACCATGTTATTCTGCTAGATAAACTAGATAGATATGGAATCAGAGGGAAGCCATTTGACTGGTTCCATAACTATCTGTCCGATAGAAAGCATCATGTCGAGGTACAAAATGCACAGTCCAGCCAACATTTCTACCATACTGGTGTTCCACAGGGTTCCATACTTGGTCATCTCTCATACATAATGTATGTCAATGACTTCCCATCCGATTGCTCGGTAATGTATGCTGATGACACTTCTTTACTTGTTAATGGTAAAAACCTAGAAGCCAATTCAAGCTTGACAGGTGCAGATAAGTGGTTCAGCAATAATGGACTCGTCTCAAATAATCAGAAATCTGTTTTTCTTAGATTTAACATTTCCACCTCACCAATGGATCACACTTTATTAATAAAATCGTTTGGCGAATCAATAAAACAAGTGGATGCGACTAACTTTTTAGGGATATATATATCTCAAAATTGTAGATGGGATACCCATATCGAGAAAAGTAGCCAAAAGATCGCCCCACTCTGTTACTGTCTGTACCATGCACATATCCATTCAGTCCTAATTTATGGAATAGATGCATGGGGAGCATCGTCCCAGCTGCAAAGACTTTTTGTGTTGCAAAAAAAGGCTGTTCGGGAAATAGCTAAAATTGGAAGGCTCACTAGCTGCAAGGATTCATTTAGAACATTAAAGATTTTGACCTTACCATCTGTATATATACTCAATATACTTATCCTTGCTAAAACACAATTGAGCAAGTTCAATTCTGTAAGCACTGGTGCTTACTTTACAAGAAACAGTCAAGTATTGGAGGTGCCGTCGCATAGATTGGCGAGAACGGAGGAGAGCCCTAGATACATGGCTATTAAGTTTTTCAACAGACTCCCTAACAATTTGAAATCACAACCACTGAATACTTTTAAAAGAACAGTTAAACAGTTTTTACTGGAGAAAGCTTTTTACTCTATTGAGGAATTTTTAATGTGTGAATGTCTTGTTTGATTTTGATCATTGTTGTTTGAATGTCAATGGTTTGTCCTTTATTTCGCTTTTTTATGTATACATATACGTTTTATATTTATAAATTGTATCTATACGCTAATTTGATTTATCTGTATTTATATTTGGAATATGACATATGTCGTACGAATATGTGTGCGTCCACACTAACATGATTTGTTATTAGCTTTTGTAGTGTTCTGACTGGCTTATCCTATATCACATCTGTGATCATACAGGACAAATAAATCATTATTATTATTATTATTATGTACAAGAACGTTCAGGCAAGCTTATGTCAATCTTTCACTTGATGAAATCAATGTGCTAAATGATCCTGATAAGGGCTACTCCTGGTCGTTGTACCAACAGGTTGGAAGTCAATTAAATGATATTGTCATTGCAAAATGATATCACGGCACTAAAGGCTGATAGTAATGATTTGAAGTCTGCTGCTCCATCTAATGGTTTTGATTTTGAAGAGATTATTGGAGAGATGAACGAGGGCAATTCCCGTAAGTGGCATATGATTGTATTTGGCTTACCGGATCAAAATCAGAGTGACCAGCCCCAAGCTAGGGCATACAAGGATAAAGTTGATGTAGGGAAAATTTTTAGAGTGGTGGATCCTCATTTCCAGCTACAAACTGCATCAGTAATTAGACTGGGACAATTTGGCGCCGGGAAAAGCAGACCAGCCAAGGTGGTCTTACAAAACGACACTCAAGTCATGAATCTGATTAAAAAGGCAAGTAATTTGAAAAATAGCGCTTACAAGAAGATATCGCTTTCATTTGATCGCACTCGTAGACAGACTGACCACTACAAAAAGTTGCAAGAGGATGTGAATGCAAGAAATGCTGAAGGCACGCAGAAGTTCAGGGTAGATATATTAATGAGAATCCAAAAATTGTGAAGTCTTGAAACTGAAGTGTTCCAGCAGTTTCGCTAGTTCGAACTCGCGCTGTTTGTTGTGTTAGCGTAAGCGCGCACTAGCGATTTATTGTCGTGCGACTTTTAGTCGCTAAAATGAAGCATTAAGGATCCCCCAAACAACGCGATTAATCCGCTGCGATATTCGTGGCGATATAATTCTCGCGAAATTCGCTGCGAACATCTGAGGGACTTTCATATCGAAGCGAAAAGATCGCAGTGGATTGGCAGTAAACGGTGTGAGAGTGTAGCTTGAAAATCAAGTTAAAACATGTACTCTTCAGATGAAGAAGAAGCAATTCTGTATCTTGCTCTGGCGGAGGAAGAAAGGAGTAGGCTTCTACCATGGGACACCGATTTGAAGCTGGGTTGATGCACATTCCAGAAGATAAGCCTCTACCTGGACATGCTCTCATGTTTTGATTGGAGATGAAGGATTTACCCTTAAACACTACCTAATGAGACCGTTTCCATATAGACTGTCGAAAGCAGACGCTAGAAAAGAAAAATACAATACTGGGCTGTGCAGGGCGCGGAGAGTAGTGGAAAATGCTTTTGGGATTCGAAGTCAAAGGTGGAGAATTTTTTATAGGCCCATGGAAACGAAAACAGATACTACAATTCTAATAGTAAAAACTACATGCGTTCTGCATAATTATTTACGCAGTAAGCAATGTGACGAACAGTATATCGTCGGCAGTCTGACAAGACCTCCTAAGTGCAAATAGGATGATTTTACAGGAGAATGAAAAAACACATCAAGGGTCTGGTATGGTGGCCCTTGTACGTGAAATATCAACTTTATCATAATTCTATTGTTACTGTGAGCAGGATAAACTAATTTTGCTAAAATATCATTGGACTTTGCTTAAAAATCACATAGCAGATATTGTTACGGTGTAACTTATCGACTTAGCAGCAATTGCTATAAAGAAACTTTATTAACTAAAGAAGGACAATATCATAGGTATAATAATAGTTTTAGAAAATAAAGAACATATTTTAGATAGTTAAGTACATACAACTTCATTTCTTGCATTTCTTCGTTCTTTGTTTTCCATCCAAAGCATCGGACTCAGTAATGTTTTCGGCAATTTTATCTTTTTTGTATGGAAGAAGGTCATAAAATGTATGGCAATCTTTGGAAATAACGCTCTTCAAGTATTGTAGATGCTTCCATTTAGTCTGTGTTATTTCCAATCTATCGCTGTAAAGGCTAGGGTAGTTTGAAGTCACAGCGATTTGTTTCGGTCTACTCTGAAGACTTTTGAAGTCCTTGTCGAAATCAAGCTTCACTTTCAGTTCACCGCAGGGAACATAGCATAGCGCTTTGATGTCGGTCACAAGGTTCTCTCTGCCGGGTCTGATTGTCGAATAACGAAGGAGCTCTGTTTTACAATAATCTTTGAAAAAAGTGTGCTCCAGCTGGATCACTTCGTATGGGAATGGTTTTTTCTAGCTTCTAAAGACGCTGTTACATAATCACTGGGTAGCTTGATTATCCTGTTTTTTAACTTTCTTTCTATGCAGCTATGCACTGAGCCGCATTCCATCTGTGTATGGCCTTTCGTGAGATACTTTTGAATAATAGTAACTTTGTCCATGATAGCAAAATTCAGTAAAGCGTTTGACATAATGTTGTTCCTGTTCTGAAATGTGCACCGGTCTGAGTAAATAGTTATTGGCAAATTATGTAGTAAGCAATGCCTGTTTAAATAATCCAACAAACATGAAACGATAGTCGACGCCTGCAGTCCAGAGTCGACCTCGGTAAACCAATAGCACGTGGCTTGGTGACTTACAATATTATATATGGTGAAATTGTGGCAGCTTAGCTTTGTTCTAAAATAAATCTTTGTTGCACTCACCAACGGAGCAACTTTTACAGCTTGCAGATCCATGCAAATTACAATGCACTCGCCTTTCACAGCTTTCTCCTTATCTCGGTTATTTCTTCTCTAGCTTTTTCTTTGTCTTCAATATGTTTACTCCAAATACTACTATCGATGTTACCGTTTTCCTGCTCTTTGAAAATGTCACATCTATCTTTCTTTGGTGAAAACAAACTAAGATTTTTCTCTTTAAATATCTGCTTAAACACCTTTATACCCAGGCAATGCTTGTTTTTCTCATCACAAACCTCTCTATAAAAATTATGCAATTGCTTCAGAGTAACGAAATGTTGCTCTAAATAAAATTTACTGGTATCCTTTCTCACATAGTGAGATGGCTGTTTCGGAAGGTCATCGAAAAATACATTCAGGAAAGCTTTACTGTCCTCGAAAGCGCGTACCCTATTATTCCTATTCTTTCGCTGTTTATTAAATTCTCTCTTAGACTCGTTCATATCGTATACACTCTCTTTTTTCCAACTTTCCACTGTGAATCGTCCTAGCCCTGGAGTATAGAGAAATCTTTTGCGACAGACTTGAACCAATTCTGTACCATTATGTAGTTTGTATGTCATGGTATTTTCTCGTCTACTGCTTCCATTTTCAGTTGTTTTCCTAGATGGAGGCTGGAGGCTGACATGTCCAGAAATAAAAAGCTTTCTTTGATCCCACGTCATTTTTTTCCAAAAACGGGAAAACATTTCTTTTCGTATATCTTCGGTGAAAGTATTACAGAACCTCTTCTTTGATTTTAAACACATTTTTGAAACACATGCCATTCCCAGTTTCCTCGCTGGGCGAGGAGTATTATGTTTGAAGTTTTTGTCCTTGTCACGCGAAAATCCAAGGTAATCCTCCCCTTTCATTCTTAGTAATTTGCTTTTATTCCTTTTCCATTCATTTTTGTCTGCTGTAATTTTTATTTTTCGTCCTTCATTCATGTCACCCCAATTAGTCTCATTATTAAGTTTTTGATGATCATTGACAGTCGACTGTCATTCAGGATGATTTTCAGTTGCGCTATTTTCTTTATCACTTTCGATAGCATTATCATCGAAGCTATCGTCCTCTACTGCATAGACATTATCTGGAACGGAATCACTGTCAAGGTCGCTTTCATTACTACTGCTACTAAAATTGCCATGACTTCCAGCGGTTGGCTGATCTTGATCACGATGGCGAAGATCTAAGTCTTTATCCTCTAAACCACAAACATTTATTCCTAGCTCAGCTGGCGGAAGATTGAACTCATGTGTTCATCATATCTTTCTGGTAAGGTGCTTGGTACTGCTGGTACAACTGTTTGGGAATCAGTTTGTACTGTATTATCAAGTTCTTCGAGAGCTGACTTAGTTTTTTCTTGTTCTCTCACTAGATTTAAGATTTTTTGTGCTCGGGACGCCATTTTTCCTAAAAGAAAAATATAATTTTGTGTTTATTCCGCACAAGCACCATACCTCTGAGTTGCATTTGTTCACCTAGATGACATAAACATCATAAAAATAATATAATTATGCTTATCAACAGGTAAAAAGCACTACTTTTGTGTTTTCCAGTGTATAACAGTTTACAATATCAATAGAAATAGAACATGCTAAGTTCCTCCTTATACAGAAATAATATAATTGCAATGACTGCTATCTGCGCTTTATCACAAAACGTTGATTTTAATTGCTTTGATGAGTTGTTTGTTCAAAAACATATTCATGTATATAAAGTAAAACTTATTCTTACCCTTATTTGAAAACTTCTGGAGTCCTGGCTGGTTATTCGGAGAAAAACTGGACACAATAAGCGGTGCGCGCCAACACGTGGTTAATAACCTACAAATTTACGAATGCAACTGGACGTTAGCAGGTATTGCGTCAGCTAATAGTAGACGGGGAAGATCGCACAGCTATTATTTCGCGGCAATAGCGTAAACAAATGAATTATCTGTAGTTGGCAGATTATTTCATATGATTTATGAAGTCAACTACATAAAAAACTCATTTTCAAAAAAATGTCAGTTAGCAGGTATTGTCAGACTGCCGACATATACACCTTCTAGACGCAGATCCAGATCCATCACAAGCCTTTACCAACATCGAAAATGATCCAAGACGTGCAACGAATCTGGCATTTTCTACACGAGAAAAATTTGTTGACTACTTTTTTTCGAACATTTTTGTAGTCCTCGTTGTTCAAGTCATAGAGAATTGGAAATTGTTTAATTATTTCCAGAAGTTTTTCAGTGTTTGCCATTGCGACAGCGATAAAAATCGTGCAAGCAGCGAATTGAAATTTAGACGCTGCGCTGTGAGCGAAATTGACGCACAGGTCTGTTCTTGTTCATTTGCTTCTACGAGAAGAGTCCTTGGGCGACAATGTCGTCGCGAATTAATCGCAGTCGCTGCGAAATATTCGCGTCGGTTTGGGGGATCCTTTAACATTTTAATGAACATGTACGCATTCTGTGACAAAATAATCGCTGCGACGAAATATTAGAACCAGTCCTATTTTAGCGGCGACACGACTATCGCTGATTTGAATGAAGCAAACCGGCTCATAGGGACGTGCACGCATTGCGATTATTTACCATTACGATTTTCGTTAGGTTGGAATCTACGTGGGAACAGTCCGTCGTTGTCCCTGTTTTCAGTTGTGATTAGTATATAATATCAAAAATCATGTGTGACAGTGAAGAAACCACCCACACCGTTCTTGATACTGAGAGAATTATTATGGAACTGGAAAAAAGACCAGCGCTGTATAATAAAGAACTGAAAGAATACAGCGATAGAAATGCGAAAGAGAAATTATGGACTGAAGCATGCGCAAATGTAATATCAAAATGGCATGAACTATCAGGTGCAGAAAAAAAGACAGAGGTAGGTAGATTATATTTTTATTACTGTAAATAATACAAATTTTAGAAAATGTGAATTAAATTTTGTCATATTGCCAAGCGACTGAACCTTGCGGAGAGGTAAAATAATTTGCAATATAATCTCGTACTTGCATGCCCGATGTGTTAGCTCTTGTTCCAGCAGGTAGAATGGACTCTAAGGGGCATTCGAATGATTCTTCGTGAAATTTTATACCATCGTGTTTTCTTACAAAATTATGTAAAACTCAGCACGCTTTAATTATTTCGACAGAAAACTCTATTCCGACGATGGAAAATTCGCCACTTTTTGCTCATAATTCCAAATGTACATTCTATCATCCTCCGAGCACGGGTTAATCGATAGTTATAAACTCGTTGTTTCGGTGTGAGGTTTCTTCGAGGATATGGTTTGGAAATCTGTTGTGTTAAAGCGAATGCCTCATCTCCCACAATGACAAAAGGCATACACTTTCCGTTTCCATCGTGAGGTAAGGTTTGAGGGTTAGGAATGCTTAATTGGTTAGTTGCTAGGCTTCGGCCAAAATTCGAGTTTTTAAATATATTGGAATCATTGCGTCCACCATAGGATCCCACATCTATTGAAATAAAACAATAATCGGCATCAACCACGGCAAGAAGTACTGTTGAGAAAAAATTCTTATAATTGTAAAATTCTGAGCCTGTTGTCTTTGGTTGCTTCATTCTCATATGTTTACCATCAACCGCTCCAGTACAGTTCGGGAAATTAGTACGGTCATAAAATTCCTTGGAAATAGTTATCCAGTCCTCTTCAGATTTTTCGGACATGTAAAGAGGTTGCATAACTTCCCATAATTGCTGACAGGTATCTTTAATAATTTCTCCAAATGTTGTAACTCCTAACAGGAATTCGAAATGCAAAGAGTTAAAGCTGTTTCCGGTTGCCAGATACCTAAAATAAAACGTATGTAATTAGTTACATTTATTTCTTTTTTTGTTACAGGGACTGAAGTTCAAAAAAATAAAATTATTTTGCTTTCAATTTCAAAAATATTTGCAGGCACAGCCTACTTCAAAAAATTATCGAGATACTGACTTTTTAACGTTTTTTATCATAAATAATTAAACATGCATCGAACCTTAAAGATTGAAATATCTCAAAAACGGCTAACTATAACGAAAATTCACAAGTTGAAAAGTGCGAAGAATCAGTTTTTTGTTCAAAAAGCAAAAAATTGCACTAAGAAAAAATTTTCATTTTAATACACTACAGGTACTGTAGAAAGCGCCCTCTGGCGGCTACAGTAAAACTATGATTCGTTCGTTTTGTCGTACCAAAAAACCCTTGTATACCAATTTTCACTGTTATACATCAAATATTGTTCGGAATATTTAAAACTATTTTAGAAAGTAAATTTAAACACCCTGTGTTTCGGAAGCCACGCATTTTTCGACCCATGTTTATATAGACCATATGCATTAATTTTAAAAGTTCTATCGAATCTTAAAGTTATGCAACAATAAACTGAAACACCCTGTATAGAAATTGTAGGGTTGTTTTACATTATAAGAAGTTTTTCTCTAAATCGACGATTTAACTATATTTCAAATGCGAATTTAGCTCCATAATAAGTCCAAGATGTCAGGGCTGCCTGACTCTTTATCTAGTTTTTTGCAAGAAAGAAAAGCAGAGACATCTAAACGGACGCCTGGAGCTGAAAATAGGCAACACAGATCTAAAACTCAATGATGTATGCAAAAATTTTGGTTAACTCATAGACGAAGACGCATGTTACAGCGTCATCAAAACATGATATTTTAGGTTGAAACTGTTATATACCAAAAAGGCACTTCCTCGGTTTTGAAACAAAAAGGCGATTATGCGAATCATTAATTATTTCCAAAATTCCATATGGAATCATAACGTATTAGCCTTACCTAGATGAAATGTTCGCCTACGCACTACAAAAAAATCAAAATTCAATTTGCCGGTTAACAAGCATTCTTAGGAAATATGATCATTTAACTGGACCAGTCAAAGATTTAGGATGTCTCAAAATTAATAACTTGTTCAAGTATTTATTTTTGTCATTTATAAAATTCATCATAATATATTTATGGAACAAGCTAACATTTAGAACAAGCATGCATTGTTCAAGTTTGAGGTATACGAGCACATTATCCATATCAACACAATGCACAGCCTTGTTTCAGCGGTCTTACTAATATAACGCCCCGAAATATTATAATGCATTAGACCCAAATATTATGAATACAGCAAGTCATCAAATTTAAGTCGTTATTAAAATAATATATTTTCAATACACAGTAACACAAAAATTTTGGTAGCACCTAATCTATGTATAGTGTACTTTATGTACACAGTATCGCTGAGATTTAAGAAGCCTTTAACACTTCATCACGTATACAGTTACAATCATTTTTATAGTTTATAGCAGAGTTCCCCAAACTTTTTTGTGTCGCAGACCCCTTGCCATGTGTGGAAGGATCTGAAAGACTGTTTTGCGAGAGAGCTTGCTGCTGAGAAAAAAACAAATAGTGAGCCTGCAAAAAACGTCGGAAATATATCTACTTCGATGCATTGCTATTTTTACTTCTCCACCAACAACCCAGGGCAACAGCTAGCAATGTAGGGCCTCCAGACGATAGGGAAGAACTGTCAGACCATAAACGATGATGGAGAGCTTTTAAATGATCATGGAGGTCCCAGGAACAATAACGAGGAGACTCCACATTCTGTACCCTCTGCAAAACCTCCACAGAGGACACCACGCAGTCTTTCTAGCAAATCCTCTCATCAAATATCCACATATGAGGCTTCGTTATTAGAGATTTTAGAGAACAAACAAACGGAGGAAGTTTCAGAGGATAAAAACTTTGCTCTTATGTTAATTCCTATGTTGGCCAAACTGAACGACGAGCGAAAACATTTTGTCAAAATTGAAATACTAAACGTGATGAGAAATGCAAAATTATATACATAGCCTGGCCATCAACCCAAACTAACTTCCATCGGTATTTCCACCTAGGCCCACATAATATGCAGCATCAAACCTCTGTACGGTAGCCAGCAGCTTCAGCTCAATTTTCTAATAAAACATCTGTAGGTTTGCCAGCAAGTTCGCCTCACTTTTCCAACCAGTCTGAGAACAACTCTTCCCTCCTCAGCTACTATTCGGAATTTTCGAATAATATTCAATCACCAACAGATTATAATAGCGAAATGTATGACTTGTAATCTTAATGTATTAATAAACATATGGAATAAGCTACATTGCGATTGTTCTTATTTACCTTAGTGTTACTGCTAGTCGCTCTTCAGGTGGCATTGCCTGCCTCAATGTAGTATTTTTATATATTATATTTGGCCCTATTAATTGAAGTAGTGTACTAAAACTGTTCACGCTTAGCCGATAATATTGAAAAAATTTTTTGGGATCCTCTACCAAACTGCAATGTATTTTGTAAAACTGCCCTCTAATTAACTTTTGACTAACAATAGGATGCACCCAGTACTTTTTTTACGTTGTTTTCTGGCGTTATTACGCAATAGCAGAGCTACTACACAAGTTTTTTCAACAAAATCCATTTCGAAAATACACAACACTATGTGATTTATTACTCGCTGTGCGCGCCCAAATTTTTTGTACTCGAAAATGTTTGCGACTACGACTGAAAGTCGCACGACAATAAATCGCTAGTGCGCGCTTAGCCTTACTATCAAAATGTTCGTGGGTTGAATAGTAAGTTACATGTAATCAGTCCGGCTATTAGTGATTGTGAATATGACTTAATTTCATTAAGAGAAGCGTGGTTGAGTGAGAATGTTTTGAGTGCTGAACTAATTCCTGCCTCTTAAATTGTTCATAGGAAGGACCATTGGTTGATAAGGAATGTGGCGGTGGAGTGCTTCTAGCTGTTAAGGAATGCATTAAATCTGAGGTTATAGATGTTGCTGTATTTGAAGCACAATTTCCATCAATTGATCATTTAAGAGTAAGATGCCATGTGGCATATAAGACTTTTTTCTGGTTTGGTTCCTGACAAAATTGCTGTTGATGAATTTGAATCGTTCTTTGATGCTGTTGAGCAACTGGATTATTTGCACGACTGCGATTCCGTATTTCTCGGAGATTTTAATGTGCCTCAACTTGTAAATGGCAATCTTCTAGACCCTAAGATACGCATTATACATAATTTTTTGGACATTTTTAATTATAAGCAGTCAAATAATGTCTTAAATCAACTTGGTCGGTCGCTAGACATGGTAATTTCAAAATTACCCTGTACTGTTAAGCGTGATGAACTACCTCTAGTGCCAGAAGATAGTCACCACCCGGCACTAGCTATTGATTTGACTGCAATATTCATTAAAGAGCCTAAGTTTACATTCAATCATAGTAAAAAAACTTATAACTACAGAAAGACTGACTTTGTCAACCAGTAGCAAGAGCTAAATCAATTTGACTGGAATGTTTTATTCTGCTCTTCTGATGTTAATCATATTGTTGATGAATTTTATGGCAAAATTTTCCAAATTTTTGACAGGCATATACCTCTGTATAAGAATTACAGTCACCGAGTCACCGATGCCCACCTTAGTTTCACTCAGCTATTGTTGAGCACATTAAACTTAAAGCTAAATTTAGGAGAAAATTCATCAGATCTGCTTCTGTTGATGATCTCCAAGAATTCAAACGTTTACGCCACTTGATAAAAAAATCAGACTAAATCAGCGTACGATCAATATTTTGAAAATATCCAGAATTCTGTAACAATTAACTCCATTGCTTTTTGGTCATATCTTCACTTCAAAAACAACACATCACGAATCCCAGGAATAATGAAATTCCAAAATAATTCTATAGATCAGCCTCAGATTCAGTGAATTTATCAGTAGCGTCTATGTCACTCCAAGCCCCATAATAACGCCTCACTAAATCATAGTAATTTATTTTTCCATTTTCATCCAATTGAAGAAAATGAAGTAAGGAGGGTCATTAAATCATTAAAGGATAAGATGACATCTGGTCTAGATGGCTTCCCATCCTTTATAGTCAACGATTGTGTGGAAGTGTTCGTTAGTGTTCTAACTAAGATTTTTAATATCTATCTGGTAACAAAAAGATTCCCAGATATTTGGAAGATGGCTAAAGTCTGTTCAGTGTTTAAGTGTGGGGATAAGTCAAATATTAGAATTACAGGGCAATCTCTATATTATGCATGTTTTCGAAGGTCTTTTAAATAGTTTTGTACAGTCCCATATACACTGCCGTCCAGCGTCAGCTGTCATTGCACCAGCACGGATTTGTTGCTAATCGCTCAATCACCACAAATCTATTTATAAGAACGCAGTACCTCTCGGAAGCAATTGATAGCAATGAGCGAGTTGACGTTATTTATGCAGACTTTTCGAAGGCGTTCGATAAAATTAACCACGACACTTTATTGAATAAGTTAGGTGCAGTTGGTTTGACAGATGATGCTAGGGAGTTGATGAAACTTTACTTATCCGATCGTAGACAATTTGTTACCTATAATGGCTCAAAATCTGGGACCAACTTAATACGTTCTGGAGATCCTCAGGGATCCAACCTGGGGACATTGCTGTTTTTGATATTTATTAATGACCTCTGTGACTCAGTTGAATGTGAACGCGTATGCTTCGCTGACGACCTAAAAATTTATTCGCGGATAAATGCTCCTGATGATTGTATCAAACTACAATACCAAATAAATTTTGTGCTGTCTTGGTGTGCAGAAAACAAGTTGGAGCTTGATGTGAAAGAAAGATGCCCTGATGTACGTGATTTAGGTATCATCTATGATCAAAAGTTAACTTTTAGTCAGCATATAGGTAAAAAACATCAGAAGCATTGGCGGCTTACAGTTACATAGTAAGGGATTGCAGCAGTTTTCATAAAGTCCATTAAGCTATTATATTATGCTTATGTTAGATCCAAAGGCGAATATTGGAGCCATTAGTATGAATGCTATGAAGTTGGAAAGGGATCAAACCACTTCTAACTTGTATTGTGAGCAGCCTCAACGAGTACAAGCAGCACTGATCCAGAAATAGCCTCCTTTGAAAAAGAAGAAAGCAATATTCTTGCAGGATAACGCCAAGCCTCATACCGCAGAAGTGACCCGAGGAAAAATTTATGAACTCGCCTGGAAACGTTGCCGCATATTCTCCCGACATTTTGCCCAGTGATTATCACCTTTTTTTGTCTCTTGCCAACAGTATGATGCACCGACAGTTCACAACTCGAGATGGTGTAATAAATGCAGTCCGCCAATTTTTTGAGTCCAAATCCAGGGAGTTCTACAATACCCGTATACAAAAATTGGTTCCACGTTGGCAAAAGTCATTGAATGTGATGGTAATTACTTCGACGAATAAATAAAATAAATAAATAGTCTTATTGTTTTTCAATAAAAATTTATATTTTTCTATTAAAAACCCCACGAACTTATTTGGTTACTGATAATAGGATTTTTTAGAAATCAGCTTCAAAAAACATTGTCTGTTCGAAAACTATGAGCGATGGCCTATTTTTATAATAAAAATAATAATATATATAGTTCAAATAAATTTAAAGTCGTTAGAAGGGTTGGTTAAACATATCTGGTATAGTTTATGTAGGAGTGGGGGTAGTTTTTACCCTTCTTGAGCCCTTCCGGGTGTTTTGTTAAAGTCAAATATGAGGACGCTAGCAAAACACGTGTTACGAATTTCATTCAAATCGGACTAGCGGTTTTAAAAATATCTGAAAAAAATATGTTTTACAGAGAATACTTCAATGTCTTCTAATGCACGAAGCATTTTGTGTCGTAAAATACATGGTACTTCTATGATCACGGAATATCGGGACACCCTGGGTGTTCTTTAATGATATGCGAATATTTAAGGGTATGAATCTACACAAAAAATTAATGTTAGTTTGCTTTATAAACTATGGTACAAAAATGCTTCCTTACAAAAAGTTGAAATTTTAGGAGAAAAATGGAAATTAATTAATATTTTCAGAACCGCTGCAGATAATAAACTGATATATAGTACGTAGTGGAAGTTGATGAATTTGCATATTTTTCAATGCAAAAATAATTTTTAGCTTCAACAGTGGCGTGCGTACAGGTATTGACTTTGATATTTTGTAAGAAAAAAATGGTATGCAAATAGTTGTTTGCCAAATAAAAATTGTTTTTGAATTCCCCGTTCAATTAGTAACAAATGATCTCTCTTTGATTGTTTTCCTTCGATGCGCCATTTTTGAGTAAAAAAATAAAAACTGTTCTATTGTCTAACTTGCAAAATTATTATTAATTTAATTGGAAAAATTAAACGCATTAGAGGTAATGAACAACAACTAACAGCATAAACATAACATTAAAACCAACGAAATGATTACAAAAATTGTTGAAAATGGCCCCCCTTTACTTGGTATGCATGCTTCCGCCTTCCTCCTCATGGAATTGCGCACTCGTTGAAATATCCCTGGAGTGTTTTTTATTCTATCACAAGCTGCAACTATTCTTTATCTCAATTCCTCTACGATGTTAATGGTACTTGTGTACACTACTGTCTCAGGATAGCCCCACAAAAAGAAATCTAAACTGTTGAGGTCTGGGGACCTTGGTGGAAATTCTTGGGGCCCACCGCGGCCAATGCAATGATTTGGATAAACAGTTTGTAAATAATTACGAACCGCTACACTGAAATGCGTTGGTGCACCATAATAGATGTACCACATATTGTTTCTTATTACTAACGGAACATCATCAAGCAACAAAGGCAACTGTTGTTGAAGAAAATTGAGGTAAGTCTGTTTGTCAAGTCGTCCTGGCAAGAAAAATGGGCCAACAAAGTGGTTCCCAATAATTCCTGCCCATACGTTAACCGAAAATTGGTGTTGGAAATGGGTTTCGGTTACGGCATAGGGATTTTCTTCTGCCCACATGATTATTGTGGAAATTCTGAAAGGCATTTCGAGAAAAATTAGCTTCGTCCGTGAACAGAATCATTGATTCAAGTTACGGATCTTGTGTAATTTTCTGAAGGTACCACTGAAAAATGGTCACAAGCCTTGGAAAATCAATGGGAAGTAATGCCTGTACTCTTAAAATATGGTACGGATATAACAAAAAATCCACTAAAATTCTCCAAACAATTTGATGGCAAATATTTAAGTGTCTAGCGATCTTCCTCGTACTCGTTTCAGGATGTTCTTCGACTTGCAGCACAGATTGTAAAAATTAAATAATGAAAAAGAGGTCACAGCGGACACATTTGAATAACAGAGACTTGTCGGATGTCAAAAGCCAGTAACATATTCCACAGCAACTAGATATTTATTGCTAAATTGCATTCTTCAATTATTACATTAATTTTCTCGGACAACAGAACGGTATTTTATTTTTTTAACTCAAAAATGGCGCACTGAAGGAAAACAATTCGAAAGAGATCATTTTTGAATTCAAAAATAATTTTTATGTGTCAAAAAACGTTTTTTTCTTAAAAAATACTATCGAAGTCAATACCCGTACGCACGCCACTGTTAAAGCTAAAAATAATTTTTACATTGGAAAATATGCAGCATCATTAACTTTCACTACGTACTAAATATCAGTAAAATATCCAAAGCGGTTCTGACGATACTAGTTAATTTCCATGTCTTTCCTAAAACTTCAACACAACGAGTTTTTGTAAGGAAACATATTTGGACCATAGTTAATAAAGCAAACTAACATTAATTTTTCATGTAGATTCACAACCTTATATTTTCGCATATCATTAGGGAAGACCCTGTATATACACATAATGTGCTTCATTTGGCCTCTGAACCTAGAGATTAAATAATATCCACCTTCAGTCTGCGTGGTACCTTCCTATCTACTCCGAATCCAGTCCAATTAATTCTGCGCATCCCGGCGCGTGTGTTTCCGAGGGTTGGTAGAGCCGATTACGGCGATAATCTCAGTCGGAGGTCCCGCTTCCTTGTAAAGATCCGATAGTAATACCTCGATGGCAGTTCCAGCGGTTGCAGTACGGCAGGCAGGCAGCATTGAGTCCCTCGGCAGTCGTACGTTATTATCTGAGAGCGAGTCCGCATATATTTAAGTTGGACGGCAACCGTCGGCAAGCCGCAGAAGCCACAAGTCCGACCAGGCCATATATTGAGCGTGGTGCTTTTAATAAACAAACTCTGCTGGCAGCTCTCCGCCAATATGGCTTTTTCCTCCACATGGAGCTTGGTAAGCATATAGCCGCGCGGTTGTTTAGTGCCGCTTTTCGCGCTAGATTTAGCAGCTCCTCGCAGGAAATTCAAATGATCTGATTTCGAAGCAGCACCCAAACAGGCTTCATATTTATGATATTAGTCGTAAGCATGAACAAAGCACAGTTTGTGGTCAGCTTTTTAATAAACTAATACCAACATATCGGAAAGCAGCAGATCTCCACTTCAGATCGTGGCTACAGATAACACTGATAGTACTGGAAGGATCTCCCAAAATATCTCATGACAAGGATCTATAACGACATCATAGATCAGATATATACCAACTGTGAAAATGTGGGCATTCCTGAAACAACATTCCTATTTTAAATCAGTTTAACTGAAAATTGTCAGTGCCCTTTGCTAGGCTAAATTCGTTATAGAGCTAGATCTTTATTATGATTTAAATATCTCTCTAGTAGTAGATGATTGCCTACAGAAAAACCTTGGAATTCAGTAGGTCTAGTGAATATTTTATAAAACTTTATAACTTATTGACTTTGTCGACCTGATTTTCATCTGTATTTTTTTTTAAATTTCGTTTTCTATGCATCCAATTATGTAGACATAAGATACACCACCTATTAGATCGCAAAAAATTGAAGAAAAACGTATTTTACAGCATGTTTGCTGAAGTATAGGGTGTTCAAGTTAATTTCTTTCAATTTATATATTTTTAATTACGCTTGAATTACTCAAGTGACTTAGATGAAATTCTGTGAAACGACGCCAATCGATTCAATTTGTACTAGTTATATCTGACTCAGTTATCCCAAAGGCGGCGCTATCAAATTTTAAGAGGATATCTTTTTAAGCATGTTCCTTTGATGATGCAATCCGGGAATTTCCAGACAAAAAAAAACTTTGATTTACTTGTAAACAACTATTTAAGGGTTTGAAACTGAAAAAAATACCAATTAATAAAACACTCAGAATTAAACGCGAATGTAGGATCGTCCTGCATGTATTCATCAAGAGAGAGATAAACAACAAAACCTAGAGTTTTCTATTGAAGCAGACTTTGGGTGGATTTCTCAATTAAACAAACAATTATTTCCACCAATAGGGTACGAGTACCAAACAGTTCGTCAAATATCCCCAATCAGCCTCAAGATCTCTTCGTCAAATTTTTGGTGGCAAATAGCATTCAAAACAAAACACAGTTTATTAAATGTTATGAACTGAGACAAAATTT
This sequence comes from Acanthoscelides obtectus, assembly GCA_963669975.1. Lineage (NCBI taxonomy): Eukaryota > Metazoa > Arthropoda > Insecta > Coleoptera > Chrysomelidae > Acanthoscelides > Acanthoscelides obtectus. The sequence goes on from CAVLJG010000009.1 coordinate 17,209,986, forward strand.
TAAAAAAATGCTTCATGTCTGAGTAAGATCTATTTTTTCAGCCTAGCTGAGGGTTTCTCCATGTTTATTGCGACTGGTGCAGATTATAATCTGTGTTTTGGCGGATTCCACCAACAAATTTCATTCCACTCAAAATCTAATAATTCTCCTCTCACGATTTATTAATAATTGTTAATTTAAAATTCCCATTAATTAAAATATAGTTTATTCAACTGCCTCTGGTCGGTTTAACAATTCTTACATAACATTCTGAAAATCACATCATCTGAAGTGATTTGGCAACGTTTTGGCACACGCCCACAATTCGTTCCATCTTTCAACACAGACATTGACAACCTTCGGCCTTCTGTCAAAGGTTCATTTCACTCATTATTCCATGACCACCATTTTGTGCAATCATCAAGTGGCTTCACGACGTAATGCTCTAATGTTTTCTAAATAATTTTTAATCTGTCTTTAACTTGTCTTGTCATATTTTATATAATTTTAACCATTGTACCATGTATCCAGCTCTCATCATGTTACTGGACGTTTCCCTCCTCCTATACGAAAACAACAATTAGCAACATCCTCACATACTACTGTAAGTTGATTCAATTTAAATTCATTTTACACTTTTGTTGCTACTGGTATCATTGTAATTGCAGCTCCTGATGATGATGGCAAAGTCCATTGAAAGCTAGAGAGAATTAAAAAAAGTATAAAGAGTCCTCTTTGCTTAAATTTTGTCGAAGTACCCAACAAAAGGCGGAAGCTTTAATTTTTCACCGAACTGGTTTAGACGACAATGACCACGTCTCAAGTTATATATATATATATACAGGGTTATCCGAATTAAGTGTCCACCATTAGTAACTTTGTTATTAGTGAAAATACAAAGTTGTTTGAATTAGCAAACTAGTAGCATTTTTAACGCTGGTAAAAATGAGAAATAAATAAAAACAATTGAGAGTCGTTATTTTGATTTTTTTCAGTAAAATAACATTTTTTTAAATGGAAACCCCTGCATATTATATTTTTTTCTGTTAAAGCATCAAATTTTAAACAATAAAGTTCATAATGACTTTTCCGCTAAAGTCAAAAATAAAGTCAAAATAACGATAAATATTTTTAATTATTTGCAGTATTATAATATTAAGACGGCTATGAAAACAACATGGCGTTCGCGATTTGACAGCATTAAGATAAGCGACAAATTGTTAAACTGGACATACTCGCAACTAGAAGGCTTTGGAAAACAATGATAAAATTAAATAATGTCAAACATTAGTGTAAATACTTGTTTATAAGCTTTATTGTGTCATTAATTTAAAGAAAAATGTTCTCCCATGAAGAAAAGTGTGATATGTTAGAATGCTATTTAGTGTGCAGAAAATCCTCCTTGAGAGCAAGAGAATACTACAGTGAATTATATCCCGCTCGCATTCAACCGTGTGAACGATATTTTCTGAGACTTTATCGAAAATTTAGGGGCAACGAAAATGTTTTTGCTAAAACAAGGGCAAAAAAAGAATTCATAATAAGCGAGGCCACGGAAATTGCAGTTATTGGATATTTTGAAGCTTATCGTGAGAATTCAATAGCAGATATTCTCAAGGACTCTAATTTCAGTTATGGTACTGTTCAAAGGATTTTAAAAAAATACAAATTTATTCCGTATAAGTACCGACCAGTTCAAACGCTTTTGGCAGGGGATCCAGAAAGAAGACTTGTTTTTTGCCATTGGTATCTTAGCTTCTGTCGCCAAAATGTAAATAACTTTCGTTACCTTTTATGGACAGATGAATCAAATTTTTCAAATTCTTTAATGTTTAATAGAAAAAACCACCATTATTGGTCAAGAGAAAATCTTTTGTTAGTACATCCAAGAGGCCCACAAGTCCGTTTCAGTTTCAACGTTTGGTGCGGTATAATTGGTTCAAAAATTGTTGGCCCGTTCTTTTATGAGGGAACCCTAACTGGTGAAAGATATGTGGAATTTATGTCAGAAATTATGACTAATTTCTTAGACGAATTGGATCTTATAAGTAGACATCATCTGCATTTTCAGCAAGATGGCGCACCTGCCCACAACTCCAGAGGTACTTATCATTTTCTAAGTACTACTTTTAATGATCAGTGGATAGGAACAAATGGCCCAATACAGTGGCCTCCCAGATCACCAGATCTAAACCCACTTGATTATTTCTTGTGGGGTTACTTAAAGAACCAAATTTACAAGCGAAGGTACGATAACCTTGACGCGTTAAAGACTGCAGTTAGGGAAAAGATAACCCAGATAGATGGTAGGACCATACTTAAGACAGTTCGAGCAGTTGAAAAACGTGCCCAAAAATGTATTGAAGAACAAGGTGGTGTTTTCGAGCATCTTCTTTAAAAAAAATTGTTATTGTATTTTGTAAGATTATAAGTTGATGTTGAAAATAAAGTTTGTCGATACAATTTAATTGTTTCAGATTGGAGGCCATAACTTCAACAATTTGTAACCTAGGAGAAAAGTTATTGTAAGCTTTTTTGTTTAAAATTTGATGCTTTAACAGAAAAAAATATAATATACAGGGGTTTCCATTTAAAAAAATGTTATTTTACTGAAAAAAATAACGACTCTCAATTGTTTTTTTTTATTTCTCATTTTTACCAGCGTTAAAAATGCTACTAGTTTGCTAATTCAAACAACTTTGTATTTTCACTAATAACAAAGTTACTAATGGTGGACACTTAATTTGGATAACCCTGTATATATATATATATATATATATATATATATATATATTTTGTGGTATTGTTACATAAAGTAGTTGTTCACGAACTAGTTCCTAGAACTGAACGCAACTTAATGAAAGGAACTAGAAAGCACATCACTATTTCAAATAATCCAGGAAGGCACAAATTGTCCTTTTATCACACTAGTGATGGGAGAATGAAAAGCCTGAGATTAGCTTTGCTTCTGTGGGTCAGAGATATATTGTCCTCTTCTGATAAAACTAACGTAGTTTTTGTGTTTAAAATACTCTACCTTAGTTAATGCCGACAAATTGGTTAAGGCTTTCGCGGCCAGATGATAAACTGATGTCTTGATTCGGGTATAAAGGCCGTCGTCTGTTGGAATTTCTTCCTAGCACGAGTGGTAAGCGTCTTCAGACGTCCTTCCATTTCCGATGCTGAAGACAGCAGCTTAGTTAATACCATTGATCCTAAATTTTCTCCCAAACCAACATTAAACAACTCTCATGTCGTGTTGCGTGCAGTAATCTTACAACGAAGCATATTTTTCGTTTTTTTGTCTTTTTCTATATTACTATGATGAATCATCACAAAAAAGGTAGACCACCCGCAAACAGCACGGCTGCATTCAAAGATGGAAATCAAAGCAGAAGACAGTAGACAACACCATCCCGAGTTGCTTCAAGTTCCGTATGTTTCTACAATGAGTGAAAGAAAATGTGCACCAAAAAAACATGAATATATAAATTGGTTCTATTATAAGAATTTGGAATATGCATCAGTCCAACACTGGTTTCACTGAAAGAAAACGCGAGTGAATAGCTTGGTAATAATTAACAGTATAGACCATACAAGGCTAACTTCAGTAGCTTCTGTTTTGGCCACTTTCTTAGTTATAATCTCATCTCACTTCAAGTTGCCTCACATGTTAGAGGTTTTCCACTTTCCCCCTCGCCCCTGGAGCCTGTGGTTCTCGATACTTGCTTTCGAAAGATTTTTGACTCGCTTGACTGTTGGTTATGTTTATATATTTTCTGGGGATCTTCAAATCTTTCAAAGATTTTTCAGACCTTTGGATGTTCTAGAAATTCATTGATATCATTAAAACATTTTCATACAATACTTAAACCTGATTTCGACACATGTTTCATGCGTGTCAAATGGAATTCTTCCTAGTTCCTTTTGGTACCTGAGAAAAATAACTTTCCCACTAGCAGTGTGCTGAGTAATTCAGTTATTTTCGTGCACCGATCAGTATGAACAAAATGTCCCATCACTATCCTAGTCGAGACCGATTGATGTGTCATCTGGACAAAACAACACTGTTGCCAGAGTTAGCGACTTTTGTATGCTTTAGCGATTTTTTTTCACCACTTGTCCGCTGGCGATTTCCAGCAGCATTTTTGGCTACATTGATATTTCCATTAGGGTTCGCCCTCTTTACAGTTATTGTTTTTTCAAGTGCCGAATGCAAGCTTCCTCTGAAATCATTTTTTTTCTACCGAAGCAGCCGCGTATGTATGGCAGGCACATTGCGTAGCGGCATCATGGAAGAGAACTCTGAGGAGCAAAGCCCGTTGGTCTAGCGGTAGAAGAGAACTTGATCGCCGACGGCCCGCCGGTGTGAAAGCGCTCCGGCACCGTCTGTTAGAGAAGAGTCATCGATCAGTCAAACAAATAGCCTAGCTTTTTTCAACAAGCTGCTGTTATTGGCAACATGTGTTCGTGCCAGATCAAGACCTCGGTGATCTGGACTACGACCAGCCGAAATGAACGGCTCTTTAGCAGAACCCGGCCATCCATCGGAACCGTATGAGCGCTAGGAAGCTTTTTGTTTGTCAAGGTACAGTACTGTGTTTTGGAAGCATTACACTGTACAAGATTGTTGCGTCCTCAAGCAGTGATAACCTCCAGGCTTCTCGTCAGAGAGGAAGTCGTCGCTAATCTTCTTTTTTTCAGCTCAGCTGCTTGTCACTGAATTCCTGCCTGCATGTAGAGTGCTGTCATCAGCGAAACTGTGGACTGGGTTGATCGTGCAGGAAAGGAGGTCGTTGACATGCAAGAAGGACAGTGTTGGAGCCAGGGCCAATCCCTTGGGAACACCCGCGTTGACATCGCGGGATGAAGAGGAGATCCCGTCAATTATGGCGGATACCTTGCGGCCAGAGAGAAAGTCAGTCACTCATCTGCAAAGCCTTTCTGGGAGGCCATAGGATGGAAGTTTGCATAAGAGGGCAGCGTGTCGCAGCTGTTTGAACGCTTTCGTGACATCAAGACCAACGACATCAGCCTCACCATAATACTGGATTAGTTTACTTCACAATTGCGTGACGTAAACTAGGAGAACCCCTGTGGATCGCTGTTGCCGGATACCATACTGCCTGTTGCTAATCAAGCCGAGGTAGTTCAGCGATTTATGCACCTCTCATCACCCTACTTATATCAGAAAACAGAGCTAGGCCTGTAGTTAGAAGGGTTGGTTTTAGATCCTTTTTTGGGATGAGTTGGACATGAGCAAATTTACAGTTTGCTGGGAAGGTGCCGGATTCATAAGATATCTGGAAGAGACGCGAAAGAACTGGAGCAAGCTGTGCTGCACACCTCTTCAGTACAATGGCAGGAATCAAGTCCAAGCCAGAAGATTTGTTGGGGGCCTCCATTTTACATAATTGTTTGTCCTTAGTAATTGCATTATTCATCACGGAGATGTAGCGTCTTACACATATCATCTGTGTTTTATAATGGAGAGGACGTTTTTATTGCTTTGAAGAAATTAATTAACCCATAAATTAATTTTACTATTATGATGTAAAGGAAGATTAGGAATTGGTTGAAATTTATTTTATATGCTATTTTCCTGCAAAATACAGACAAATCCGCACTATTTAACAGGTATGTAGCTGTAATAACATATAAACACTCAGTATATTGAACTTACCAAATTCGAGATTGCCATGCATTAACAAACCTGCTATTAAATTTAATAGCTAGAAAATCGACATATTATTTCTTGCATTGCAATTGGCTAAAGGGGATAATGGTTTGTAAAATGTAAATTTATAAGAGAAGTCAAAATACATGAAAGTTGTTCCGTTTTCTCTGTACAAAAGCGTCATGTTGGAATCAAAAAGTGTTCTTATTTATGATACAATCGCTTTTTCACGATTTTATTCAATATTTCAATAAGAGCTTCTACTTGCATTTCAATAAGGTCTTCTCCTAACAGTCCAAACTGATTAACGATGGTGAAATTGGCCCTTAGTGTACATAAAGATCAAAATTAGTGAATCTTAATGTTTTTCCGATGGATAAATTAGACAGACCTTAGAACTTTTATACTTTATAGTTTATTTTGATAGCTTCAGACTGCGAACTTGCTAATAAACAGAAAGCTGAACTTTTTGTTGGAACCAGCAACGTACTTAGTTACATTACGAACTATTCTTAAAATTTGATAGCGCCCTTCCGCCCTGACGTTCAGCTGAATATAACCAGCACAGTAATAGTACAGACAACCAGTCATCTGAATCTCCGATGTGATTTAATATAAACTTTAAACACCCAGTAGCCTCAGTAAGGAAGCTGTAAAATATAAAGCTGATATAAATTTTTTGCATTTATCAGCTGGCATATTATAAACATAGGTAAGTGCATACATAAATACCAAAGGCGCACAAAATTTTGTAAACTTTTTGATATACAGTATTTGTTAGTACTTTTTTTCGATAATGTATATATACTAAGTGACATATAAATCCGAACACCCAGTTTAAATGGTTTTATTTCAATAAAAGTTGGTGAATGTATTTATCTTACTGTAAATAACAAGTGAAAAAATTTTCAGCCTTATCAGTTGGACATTCCGGTTTTTATACTGCTTTTTTTTAATTCACTAACGCTCTAAAAATGAATATTTCAGCCGCAGTAAAGAATCAACGTTGGCGGATTTTGGTTCTTGACATCCTTTACGATCGGTTACGATGCCTAGAGTACGGAGACCTGTACGATTTCGTCAACTTAGTGAGTTTGATAGGGGCCGTATAGTGGGACTTCGGGAAGCTGGACTTTCTTTTCGGGCAATTGCAGTTAGAGTGCAAAGAAGTGTAGACACTGTGGTTAGGTTGTCAGGCATGGCTTCGAGAAGGCCGTACGCAAAGAGCAAGGGGCAATGGACGCCGCCGTAGAACAACAGACCGTGAAGATCGCCGCCTAAGATTATTGGCCTGAAGGGACCGTTTCTCGACTACCAGGTCCATTGCAAATGAATGGTTTGCAGAACACGGAAGACCTATTGGCATGCGAAGTGTTTACCGACGAATAAGAAGTTTTGGCTTGTTTTCATACCGGCCACACTGGGTCCTCCGTTTAACTCGAGAACACCGACGTAATCGCCTTGAGTGGTGCAGACAACGGTCACTCTGGGATCAGGAATGGAACAGTATTGCCTTTAGTGACGAGTCTCGATTTTGTTTAGGCATGCACGAAGGTCGTGCCAGGGTTAGAAGGCGACGTGGTGAAAGGAGGAATCCACAGTTTTTTGTTGAAAGACATGTTCATCACACTGTTGGAGTTATGGTTTGGGGTGCTATAGCTTATGGTTCCAGGTCACCTTTAATCTTCATCAGAGGTAACATGAACGCGCAGCGTTATATCCACGAAGTTCTAGAACCCCATCTTTTACCCTATCTTGACACCCTGGCAGATCCAACTTTCAAACAAGATAATGCCCGACCACATGTTGCAAGAGTCACAATTGACTTCTTACAACATAATGATGTCACATTGTTACCATGGCCACCAAGATCTCCCGACTTATCCCCAATTGAGCACGTGTGAGATATGATGGGTAGGAGATTGCTCAATTTGCAACGTCCTCCTCAGACCCTAGAAGCACTTCGAGAGGAGTTGGTGGTTGCCTGGAATGAGATATCACAGGAGGACATTGACCACCTGATCAGAAGCATGCCTAGGCGCGTTGGAGAATGCGTAGCACATCAGGGTTCATCCACATATTATTAAAGGTCAAAGGGCTTTAAAGCAGTGCAATCATTTTGAAATTTTTAGCATTTACTTATTATGCTTTATTAAGTACTTATACAAAATTTTATTAAAATAAGACCATTTAAACTGGGTGTTCGGATTTATATGTCACTTAGTATATTTATCATGTATTTCATGAAATATGTCTAACAGCGGCAACGTCGCGTCCCAGACAAGATTCGCAGGATAGAATAAAACGAAGAAAAGATCTAACCAGTATTTTAAACTCATCACAATAAGAAGTCCATAAAATCAAGAACAAGAACATACCAGCCAGTTATAGAAAAGGTTCTGTCAAAAACAAAATGCAGATCTTTAGCTGCTGGGCAACAACAGACAACTCAGTCTTATTAGACATGAGAAAACAATACAAAATGTTGTATAGACATTGCCAGAATTTATAATAATAGTGTTTGGCGGATGGGATATCTCAATATAATTAATGGTCATTTTTTTTTCAAGTATCAGAAGTATGATGTCATTGATTGATTTAAAAATTTAATAAGATCTAACAGAAGATCGGCAAGAGCTCTGCAATCTTGCTCATTATCCAATGTTATCTTTACGTACGCTGTACGCATTTCTACAGCTTGCTCCGTCTTTCGTTTTCCCTACTTGCGTGGTGCTTTCAACAAGTAAACTCTGCTGACATGAGGATCACTTGGACGAACCGTCGGTCGCATTAAACATCTCCAAAATGTCCCTTAGTTTGCCCGCAATAGGAATATGCATCATAATTTCAATAATCTCTCTTGTCGAACAAGTGGTAAAGCTTTAACATACGAAGTTCCAAATGATTACACCAATTGGAAATTATTTAAGTTGCAAACCAAGGAGTCACCCGTAATAAGTCTCTGTGATATTTTTTCTTCGGTCTACGAGAATTCTGGGTAGTTCAGGTAGTATTTTCACATCTGCTTGGAAAAATATTCCGATCATGATCCTTTGCATAAACTTTTCTGTACAGTTCATACTTTTCGAGATTATGTGTACAGTTTAAATATTTGAAACAGTACAAAATACGCCATTTCGACCCCGAAAAACATATGAACAAACGAAACTTTTATTGTTGACATCTTTCCTAATATTTTTCAATTATTCACTATTTTGTTAGCATTTTTGGGGATATGTATTGTTATTGCAGCCTTTGTTTTTACAAGCTTTTATTTAACTTAGCCTGGTTGTATGTTAGTAAGTATGTATGTGTGGGACAAATCTTGCAACTGAATTTTGGGCCAGTTAAACTCAACCAAATGTACTGAAAATCTGTACATACGTTTGAGTCGCGTGACAAAATGAATAAATTTACACCATTTTCAATCCAACATGGCGGATGCTACAAAATGGTGATTCATCATATCCATACCATGAAAGCATTAAAAATCCAATATAAAAAACATTCCAAGATGGGCTGGATGAGAGAAACAATAATATGGAACAACAACATGTTGAGTAGCAAATAACATCATTTCACATAACTTATCGCCAAAAAATATCGATATTTCGTTATATGACTTACATGTGCCGAAATTGTGTAGTACAAATAAAGTAAGAAGCTTTACGTAGTCATACGAATAAAATATATGGAAACTATATAGAAATTACCATACTAGTTATTTGGCATCATGAATACTAAAAAGTAAAAATACATTTTTGATAACAAGCTTTTATTTAGCAACAAACATCTGAAAATAACTTTTCCCATTGGAAAAATGTAAACGATAATGAAGCTCCTTCATCTCAAATTTTTAAATAAAAAAGTGTTACAATGGGATGGTAAAATGGTTATTTTATTTGAAAGGTTTGTATGACGGCGCTTCGTTGAATATTTCTTATCGCAAAAAAATGTTTTTATATTTTTAGTTCAGTTTATTAACAGCTAAATATACTAAGTGACATATAAATCCGAACACCCAGTTTAAATGGCTTTATTTTAATAAAAGTTGGTGAATGTATTTATCTTACTGTAAATAACAAGTGAAAAAATGTTCAGCCTTATCAGTTGGACATTCTGGTTTTTATACTGCTTTTTTTAATTCACTAACGCTCTAAAAATGAATATTTCAGCCGCAGTAAAGAATCAACGTTGGCGGATTTTGGTTCTTGACATCCTTTACGATCGGTTACGATGCCTAGAGTACCGAGACCTGTACGATTTCGTCAACTTAGTGAGTTTGATATATATATATAGTGGAACTTCGGAAAGCTGGACTTTCTTTTCGGGCAATTGCAGTTAGAGTGCAAAGAAGTGTAGACACTGTAGCTAGGTGTTGTCAGGCATGGCTTCGAGAAGGCCGTACGCAAAGAGCAAGGGGCACTGGACGCCGCCGTAGAAGAACAGACCATGAAGATCGCCGCCTAAGATTATTGGCCTTAAGGGACCGTTTCTCCACTACCAGGTCCATTGCAAATGAATGGTTTGCAGAACACGGAAGACCTATTGGCATGCGAAGTGTTTACCGACGAATGAGAAGTTTTGGCTTGTTTTCATACCGGCCACACTGGGTCCTCCCTTTAACTCGAGAACACCGGGTCGTGCCAGGGTTAGAAGGCGACGTGGTGAAAGGAGCAATCCACAGTTTTTTGTTGAAAGACATGTTCATCACACTGTTGGAGTTATGGTTTGGGGTGCTATAGCTTATGGTTCCAGGTCACCTTTAATCTTCATCAGAGGTAACATGAACGCGCAGCGTTATATCCACGAAGTTCTAGAACCCCATCTTTTACCCTATCTTGACACCCTGGCAGATCCAACTTTCCAACAAGATAATGCCCGACCACATGTTGCAAGAGTCACAATAGACTTCTTTCAACATAATGATGTCACATTATTACCATGGCCACCAAGATCTCCCGACTTATCCCCAATTGAGCACGTGTGGGATATGATGGGTAGGAGATTGCTCAATTTGCAACGTCCTCCTCAGACTCTAGAAGCACTTCGAGAGGAGTTGGTGGTTGCCTGGAATGAGGTACCACAGGAGGACATTGACCACCTGATCAGAAGCATGCCTAGGCACGTTGGAGAATGCGTAGCACATCAGGGTGCATCCACACATTATTAAAGGTCAAAGGGCTTTAAAGCAGTGCAATAATTTTGAAATTTTTATCATTTACTTATTATGCTTCATTAAGTACTTATACAAAATTTTATTAAAATAAAACCATTTAAACTGGGTGTTCGGATTTATATGTCACTTAGTATAAAAGATCTCTTTTAAAAAAATATATTTTATTTTACGAGTATTGCAGTCACGCAGAGACCCGTGAGCGCGCGATTGACTAACAATTAAAAATCCCGCGTAAAATGATTAGAGATTTTGTAAACTGGTGCTTGAGGAATATTTTGGAATACTGGTGATATTAATTTTTTTCTACATATCGTTCTTCTGGTTCGAAGGTGGCATATTGGCACGTTTTCGAATATCAAATCACATAGATCTCGAGAACTATCAACTTTAGAGTTATGTTCTGAATCACCTTTTTTATTCAGAATGACTTAGAAAATCTAAAAATACCTTGACTCGAGCAAAAAAACGCAGTCTTTGAAATTTGACGCAATTTGGTCCTGGAAACATGTAGTTTTGCTAAAAGGGGTTCATTTCTGGAAAAGACTATTGAAACAATCCGAACCAGAATATATATTATATATATAAGCAGTAGTCATTGCCAAAGCCAACGGCCAGTTGGGCACAAATTAACAATTAACAATTAATTGTGAAATTGGCAAATCTTTAGGCTTAAGTTGACTCTTTTGACGATAAAATAAAGCTTTCGGCATTCTCTATGGAGCCTTCATCAGGATTCTGAAAACACAATTGTGAGGACAGATTTAAGAAAGTTTGATTTTATCGTCAAAATAGTTAACTTGAGCCTAAAAATTTGCCAATTTCCTAATTAACAACCAATTGTATTCTACTCTACGTTCGTTATGGAACACCTTGTGGCTGCAACCTGTTTTCTTTGCTAGCATCACAATTGTGTTTTTAGAATCCTGATAAAGGCTCCATAGAGAATGCCGAGAGCTTGATTTTATCGTGAAAAGAGTCAACTTAAGCGCAAAAATTTGCCAATTTCCCAATTAACAATTAATTGTATTTTGTATTATATATTGTATATATATATCTATATATATATATATATATAATAATTTCTGCGTAGAGTAGGGATGCTTAGATACATACAGGCTGTCCTAAAAGTTATGACTTTCCTCTTCAGAAACAACTACATTTGTAATAACAAAGCTAATGTGTGGTGAAGCATCAGCAAGAAGTAAAAAATAAATACAAAATCATGAAGAACTCACCGTTTATCGAAAACTAATTTCAAGAGCAGCTGTGTCTCATGTAAGTATTGTTCAAAGTTGTCTGCGGTTGATTCAAAGATGCATGTCTTCGAAGTAGCCAAGCATCAGTGTAGCCTTTTAGAATGGACTGTTATTCCCGAATAAATGCAACAGCTTGCTAAGTTCGCACTCTAAGTTCGTCGATCATGTTTACCTCAGATCTATAAACTAAGAATTCCATTTCATCCCACACAACAAAACTAAACATGAAAAATGTTGAAAAACGATCTGTATGCACTCGCGAAGCCTCGGTAGAATTTCTAAGACACTCACCGTAAATTGAAATAATTCGGACAACTCTGATATTGCTGTATGACTGTGCATTTTTTTTTAATTTTTTTAGAATTGCTAGCTAGCGCTTCAAGCGCCTGGACTAAGTACTAATGCGTGTTTATGTTTGGTCTGATTGAGCTGCGAGGCCGGATCAGCTTTTGTTTAGTTTGTTTAATTTTTCGGGGCCTAACATAGTAGTAATTGTAAAAGACTGTGGTGTATATGTTACTAGAAAAGACTGTTCATTTTTCCATGATCTATACGCCATGTAGAGGACACGCTGTAATATGGAAATGGGATACCGAAGCAATGCAATGTGATCATTAAGGGAAGCAAGCAAGTCCAGTCAGCCAGATACTCTAATACCCTCTCCAGACTCACGCGCGGATGACAGTTCCACAGTCGCAGATGTTCGCTCCTGCTTCACAATGTAGTTCGCACTCTTGACGAGTATGGACCGTGAAATTGCTACTGCTATATCAGTAAAACTAAAACAATTCAAAAGAAGTGGAAACAACACAACCACTCCAGGCACTCGCTATGAGGCAACTGAGCCACCAGCGAATGAGAAGCCTAGTCAGGTTCGCGCCTTGCGAACAATTTATCGTGGGACAAAAAACAGACAACAAACGGGAACAACCCGCGAACGCGACGTGAAGCCGCGAAGAATACGCGAACGGGATCCACACCCATGGGTCGCGGGTAGTTCGCGGGTTCACGCGATCCGCGCGTGAGTCTGTAGAGGGCTTAATGATACTTTGATGCTAATTTCAGTGTATCCATTCCCTCTTCAAACAGAAGTTATAGTTCTGGTAGCTTTCTAATGAAAATCTGGGACAAAGCGTTTTTAATCGGGTTATTATCTCCAATGCTCTTGACAAATACTCACTTTTAGTACTAGCAGCTCATAACGCCATCGAGTTTCCTACACGGTAGGCACAACGATTTACGTAAGCAAATCTCTTATTGTTTCAAAATGCAAAATTTCTATCCATGGGAACTAAATCAGCGGAAGCAGTTTTATAATTAAACGCGCTTGCTTTATAATTAATAACACATTACCCAGGGGTCGGGTTATCGCTACGGTTCATCTCTAACTGTACGTTTTTTATAACATTTATTTTCATGCAATTAGGGCAATTACCTCCTTCGGCGAAACCTGGCATTCAAAAATATCATATTTTTAATATCCAGGAGAGGCATACAGAATATCTCAGAAGCATGAAGTACCTGGTGACAATGTTGAAAGAAACGTTTGAATAACTAACTACTTAACCCTGTAATGCTTAGTGGGGTTTCGCATCACCCCAAAGAAAATTCAAATGTTCACTAATTTTTTGTGCATAAATTGGCAACATCGGAGATCCCGCTATGTTCATTTGAGGTTAAAGTGTGTGTGTTGTTGGTCGCACATTTTTGTTCAGTGCAATAGTTTATATGATATTTTGTGTTTGGGGTGACGAGTAACCCCAGGTAAGCTTAAACTGGTATTTTTATTTTAGTCCACACACTAGATTACGTAACTTATTTAGATGGCTGTCCGACCAGATGATCCCAAATTTGAAGAAACTCTGTTACGATGGAATGAAGAACTCGACAATGAACCTGATTCAGATAATGACGGCACTGACTATGACGACCATGTTTCAATTCAGTCCGACAGGGAGAGCACCTACTCAACGGATGATAGTGAAGTAGAGAGTGAGACAGAACAACAACTTCCTGGCAAAGTAATAAAAGGAAAAAATGGACATATTTGGAGCACTGAGCTTCCATGTCGTACTCGAACACCTAAGCGAAACATTGTTTCATGTATTCCAGGACCAAAAGGTGCGGCCAAAAATATTTCAACGGAATTAGAGGCATGCAAGTTATTTTTTAGCGCGAATGTTATAGATATTATAGTGGTGCATACAAATATGGAAATAGAACGACAAAAAAGGGAAATATGTTGCTAATTGTGGCTTTGTTAACGAGACAGACGTTGAAGAGATCTTGGCTTTGATATGATTTATATGACAGGTTCTAGAAAATACAATCATCTAACTACAGCAGAAATGTGGTCAAAGCATGGACCAGAAGTGTATCGATGCGTAATGAGTGAAACAAGGTTTAGATTTTTGATATCTTGCCTCAGATTTTACGACAAAACCATGAGAGACCGAGAAGATAAACTTTCTCCAGTACGTAATATATGGGAAATGTTTATATCTAACTGTACAAAATACTATACCCCTCACAGTTATTGTACCATCGACGAACAGTTATTGGGATTTCGAGGAAATTGCCCTTTTAGTAGTATATATTTCATCAAAACCTGACAAATATGGAATCAAAGTTGTAACGATGTGTGATTCACGCACATATTATATGGTTACTGCTATTCCATATATCGGCAAAGAAAATAGGCCAGATAAAGAACATCTCCCAGCTTATTACGTAAGAAAACTGACAGAACCCATTTACGGAACCGGACGCAATTTGACGATGGACAATTGGTTTACTTCCATCCCACTGGCTGACAAAGTGCTCGTTGACTACAATTTGACCATTGTGGGTACTCTCAGAAAAAACAAGAGGGAAATTCCTCCATCATTTCTCCCAAACAAACGAAAAGAAATTATGTCTTCTCAATTTGGATTCGACAACCAAAAAACCTTGGTGTCCTTCACACCCAAGAAGTCTAAATCTGTGCTACTTTTATCGACAATGCATTCTGGTAGTACAATAGATGAAAATAAAAAACCCGAGATAATAAATTTTTACAATTCTACCAAAGGAGGTGTCGATACCTTTGACCAGATGGTGCACACATTAGGTATCCCGCAAATCACGCAGGTAGCCATTACGCTTTTTTATGGTATAATGGATCAAGCAGGCATTAACTCCAACATTATTTTCCAAATTGTTAAGCGTGATAGACAAAAAAGTGTTCGTCGAAAATACCTATTTGAACTTGGACTACAACTGGTCAGGCCTCATATGGAAAGACGTTTGACAAAACCAATACCTCGAAAATTGAAAGAATCAATAATGAAATATTCTAGATATGAAAACAGAAGAAAAAGTTGATCCACCTCCAGCAAAATTGCTAAAACAGACTCGCTGCATTTTATGTCCAAGAACAAATGACCGAAAAACAAAAACTGCCTGTGCGAAATGTTTCGAGGCTGTTTGCAGTAATCATCGAGCTGAAATATGTACCGAGTGTTTGAAATAAATGTTTTATTATTGAAACAAAAGTGTCTATCTTTTATAGTTTGTTCATTAAATAGGAATATATCACTGGGGTTATTGGTAACCCCGCCTAAGCAACTATAGCCGTGCTATTCGCCTAAGCGCTCCAGGGTTAATACTACTTTCGTTCGTCCAAGCAAAGCAGGGACAACAGTGTACACGTGTTTCATTCTTATTGGCAATCATCAGCTCTTACATACTCCGAAAAGCTACAGTTTACCCGGTGAAATACAAAACTAGATGATTACATGGAAAATTCGTTTGACTTAGTTGCTCTGATTTAGAAGCCGGATAAAAAGATAATAGAAAGAGGTTTATTGAGATAAGATACAGATGGAGATGTAGCTATTAGGATTTACAACCAAACAGCTGAAACATCTATTAAGGAAGTGCATACCAAAAGCGATGATTTGGATAGACATGGAAAAATAGAACTTTGCTCTGTATATACCCGTATATTGGTATGTCGGCTAACTGCCGATGTGACACTCCTCAATAATTTAGCAGATTTGGTGAGATTAGCAAGTTGTCCTGCAGTTTCAATGAAAAATTCGTTAAACTCAGATGCAATTGCAGTAGATTCGCAGATTTTTCCCCATCCAGGTTTAGCGAAATATTATCATTTTTCTTGGATTTATTTGTTAATTCATATACCACGAGTTCTATTGACCGAATTAAAGATGTTTCCTTGGTAATAATCTTTTTTTACAGTAGACATTAGCTTAAGGTGTTTAAGTCTGGCGTTCAAATAATATGGCAATGGTCTGGGAAATATATTTTTGGTAAGGTCTTTCAAATTCATGCTAGATTTTTTACTTTGCTATTTACCCATGATTTGTCTTCATTATGTTTATGGCAATTATATTTAGGAACATTTATGTTCAAGTGATGTAAAAATCTGTCATAGAAGCAACATAATGCGTTTTCAAATCCAGTTAACGTATACAGATTTGACCAATCCTCAGTTATCAGATCCTCCCGGAATTTGATGAAATTTGCCTGATCGATTGTTTTTTTGGAATTATGGCTCTGATTAGAGAAGATATCCAATTCCAAATAATTGTTTCTGTGGTCCGATATTTGATTATCTAATACAGTGCATAAACCTTTATTGTCAAAGTTAATGTAAATATGATCAATCATTGCAGAAGTATAATTGAAAACTGTTCGAAACTGATTCAGAATAGAATTGCTGGATATGCACATACGTTGCTTCGTGAGTTAGAATGCAGCGCGTGGAACTATTTTTCACACGTTTCTCGCACGTCGCACGTTTCTTGCCCGTTATATGTTTATTGCACATCACATGCACAGCAAATATCTTTTGAGTTGGCTTGTGGTAGTACCTATAATAGAAGCCAGTATAAGTAAACCCTCGCTAAGGCTATATGCACTAGAATTATCGTAATTCTTCAAACATAACAATTGAAACTTACTGGGAAATTCTAAATGAAATCGAAACTGTTATAGACCGCATTATATAATATATAAATATTATACAATAATTGTAAAGTCTATATATTTAATATGATGTAAAAAACTGTATACATGTTGAATCTGCTGCTAATAAATAAATAAATAAATAAATAAATAAATAAAGCGTACTTGGTTGGGTAAGAGTTCAGTTCTAATTCGACAACATTGGGATCTCGGATTACTGACAAAATAAGGAAACTATTTGAAGAAATTCTCGCAGCAAGGAGCCTGCTCATAGCAAACAATGCAGTTAGCCCTATGGAACACAAAGCTGGATGATTACACTGGTGCACAAAATTAAAACAATTTTTTGTGACATGGACAAAACAAGGTGGTTATTATGTAAAACGTACCCAAAAAGCAGGAGATGCATTCGATTTTTTCTGTCACCCACGGTTTTCTGGCAATAAGGCATTTTATTTGCTGCTGATACTAGTAAAATATAAGGATATGTGTGTAAGAGTACTAATAAACACTCGAATAAACATTAATCTCACAATGTTGTTGTCGATGTTTTACGGCGATATTATGCTCCTGAAGTATATCTTAACAATGTCCAGCAATACCTAGTAACCAAGTTGACACTCCATTTGCTTTCATACCGTTCTTCCATAGCAGAAATATCTTGGTGGAACCCTTCACCATGTTCATCACTTATTGCACCTAAATTTTCTGGACAAAAATCAAGATGAGAATCCAAAAAGTGTGTGTTATAAGTATTAATTAGTTTACTCATAATATTTTTATAATTGGCCACCTTCACATTCCAAGCTCGTAATCCAGTTTCATTTAGAGCACTGTCGAATACATCATCCTTCATGATTTTCCGTATTTGTGGACCCACAAATATGCCCTCTTTAATTTTTGCATCACTAAGTCTCGGAAATGTTTGTTTTGAATGCAAAAATCCTCTTCCATTTCTATCCATAGCTTTCACAAAATTTTTTATCAGTCCCAACTTAATATGCAAAGGTGGAAGCAACACGTTTTTGGGATCAACTAGTGGTTCATGAGTAATGCTTTTGATTCCCGGAGTTAATACATGACGTAGTGGCTACTCCTTTTGTTCATAATGACGACTTCGCGCACGACTGTCCCATTCACAAATAAAACAACAATGTTTGGTATCCTATCCCAGTTGCATTCCAAGAAGAAGGGCTATTACCTCTGAATCTGCACATATGCTCCATCCATATTCATTATAATGAATATGCTCCAACAGAACTTGCATATTTTCATATGATTCATTCATATGAACTGCGTGCGCTATAGGTACATACTTATTACCATTGTGTACCAATATCGCTTTTAACCTAAGCTTAGAGGAATTAATGAATTGGCGCGAATCATTTGGATCATGTTTCTGTCCTAATGCGTCAAACAAGTTGTTGACATAGGAGGAGAAGATTCTTTTCTTTTAATCTTGACGCTAAAAGTTCTGCGGCGCTGTTGAACATCCTGGCAGGTCAAACGAAGGATCGGATATTTTTACGCTTTCTATACCATCACTTTCAGAATCGGTGGATTCGACTTTTTCATCCAAAGACCAAGATTCTGGTGGAACTGTTACAGAAAGTTCATTACTATGCTTAACGGGCCGCAAAGCTGATGGTAAATTAAAATACTTAACAGTATGTATGAAAATAGCAATCAGTAGCTTGGTCTCTCGGTTCTCTCTAAACCATTGGTACCGCAAAGGACACTTTAAGATGGTCGCGTCTTAACCAAATCTAAAATCTAAAATAAAGTTCGTATGCTTCCAACACAAGGGGAGTAAAAGTAGGTTAGCTAACTCGGCTGCTATTAGTCTACTAATAAACGCAATATGCTCTCTAAACATAATAAACAGGAATAGACAGGTCTTAACATTATATATGTGCGTCATCGCATAAACGCCGAGAAATGCAGCAATATGAGATGTTACGTATTGTAATTCATAAAAGTAGATGTTACCGAATATTTGTGGGTGATAGAAAAATTCTGTTTTCATATTTGATTTAAGGGTCTCAAAATACATAAGATACGCCCAAAAATTGTCATGTCACAAATCCTGTGTTTATCAGTGTTACAACGGCATAAGTCAACTGGTGGAGGATATAGTTATAACGATCTACAGAAACGGTAAAGTGAGTGATGCAAAGTATTGGCAGAATAATGAAATAGCACAAAAAGGAAACGACGCCTAACTATCAGGCGTAGAACAACGAGTGAAATAGAAAGTACTACACAGCAAATGGAACCATGGTTCCTTAATATCTTTTAACTACATTGCATTTGTATATGGTAAAGCAACTATCTAGAAGTATTTAATAGAAAAAATTAAGAAAGTATAACCTTATTTGTACAGTCAGCTAATAACCATAGATGAAAATGTTCGTTGTTTCAAAGTTTGAGAGAAAATTCAATATATAAAAAACGGTGACAGCTGGCCCATGACAATATTACCAGAATGCAACTCGCCTTCTGCCCCTTATATTGATTTAATGCATAAGTCGAACATCCTCCAACTCGTAGATCATCCGACAAGATTCAGAGAAGGCCAAACTCCCAGAACTCTCGACCTGGTATTTGTCAATGATGCTGACTTTGTTTCCAATCTAGACTACCTACCTCCTTTTGGCAAGTCGGATCACTGTACTTTATTGACCTCACTTCAATTCTATGTAATTATAAGTATACTAAGTGACATATAAATCCGAACACCTAGTTTAAATGGTTTTATTTTAATAAAAGTTGGTGAATGTATTTATCTTGCTGCAAATAACAAATGAAAAAAATTTCAGCCTTATCAGTTGGACATTCCGGTTTTTATACTGCTTTTTTTTAATTCAGTAACGCTCTAAAAATGAATATTTCAGTCGCAGTAAAGAATCAACGTTGGCGGATTTTGGTTCTTGACATCCTTTACGATCGGTCACGATGCCTAGAGTACGGAGACCTGTACGATTTCGTCAACTTAGTGAGTTTGATAGGGGCCGTATAGTGGGACTTCGGGAAGCTGGACTTTCTTTTCGGGCAATTGCAGTTAGAGTGCAAAGAAGTGTAGACACTGTGGTTAGGTGTTGTCAGGCATGGCTTCGAGAAGGCCGTACGCAAAGGGCAAGAGGCACTGGACGCCGCCGTAGAACAACAGACCGTGAAGATCGCCGCCTAAGATTATTGGCCTTAAGGGACCGTTTCTCCACTACCAGATCCATTGCAAATGAATGGTTTGCAGAACACGGAAGACCTATTGGCATGCGAAGTGTTTACCGACGAATGAGAAGTTTTGGCTTGTTTTCATACCGGCCTCACTGGGTCCTCCCTTTAACTCGAGAACACCGACGTAATCGCCTTGAGTGGTGCAGTCAACGGTCACTCTGGGATCAGGAATGGAACAGTATTGTCTTTAGTGACGAGTCTCGATTTTGTTTAGGCATGCACGATGGTCGTGCCAGGGTTAGAATGCGACGTGGTGAAAGGAGGAATCCATAGTTTTTTGTTGAAAGACATGTTCATCACACTGTTGGAGTTATGGTTTGGGGTGCTATAGCGTATGGTTCCAGGTCACCTTTAATCTTCATCAGAGGTAACATGAACGCGCAGCGTTATATCCACGAAGTTCTAGAACCCCATCTTTTACCCTATCTTGACAACCTGGCAGATCTAACTTTCCAACAAGATAATGCCCGACCACATGTTGCAAGAGTCAGAATAGACTTCTTTCAACATAATGATGTCACATTGTTACCATGGCCACCAAGATCTCCTGACTTAACCCCAATTGAGCACGTGTGGGATATGATGGGTAGGAGATTGCTCAATTTCCAACGTCCTCCTCAGACTCTAGAAGCACTTCGAGAGGAGTTGGTGGTTGCCTGGAATGAGATACTACAGGAGCACATTGACCACCTGATCAGAAGCATGCCTAAGCGCGTTGGAGAATGCGTAGTACATCAGGGTGCATCCACACATTATTAAAGGTCAAATGGCTTTAAAGCAGTGCAATCATTTTGAAATTTTTATCATTTACTTATTATGCTTCATTAAGTACTTATACAAAATTTTATTAAAATAAAACCATTTAAACTGTGTGTTCGGATTTATATGTCACTTAGTATATAATATTAAACTACAGTGCTCTCCATCGAGCATTGTCTGAAATACACTGGTCCAACCTGCTTGCACAACGTAGCACTGAAGATATGTGGGATATATTCTCTCGTCGCATCCAACTGGAAGTCACTAAGCATACGACCACAAAGAAGATATTCAGTCACCCAAGAAATCCATGGATTAACCATAACCTCTCAAGGATGTTGAGGCATAAAAAAGCGTTATGGCAAAGATTCCATAGAAGTAGACTGCAACAGGATTATGTATCTCATCGATCATTCTCTAACATCCTTTCCAAGAACTTGAAAAACACCAAGCGCAATTATGAGCAAAATCTTGTGTCATCGAAAGATAAGAAGAAGTTGTTTAGATACTTGAGATTCACCCTGAACTCTAAGGTTTCTTTCCCACAAATCAGTGATCCCAATCGCCACCTACATACTGATGTCGAAAAATCTGCCAATCTTCTTGCCGATGCTTTCAGTGAAGATTTTGAGAATGAACCTGATGGTGACGGTACTCTTCCGAACTTATCCAGCCCTCATAGATGCCTAGCGACCATCTGTAACATAGATTTTCAACCTCAGGACATTGAGAGGCAC
The DNA here is from genome assembly GCA_963669975.1 of Acanthoscelides obtectus. Lineage (NCBI taxonomy): Eukaryota > Metazoa > Arthropoda > Insecta > Coleoptera > Chrysomelidae > Acanthoscelides > Acanthoscelides obtectus. Next base: position 17,231,778 of record CAVLJG010000009.1, read on the forward strand.
CTTAATAAACTGATAACTTGTTCGTCCCCTGGAAAGGATGGGATTACTCCTGCCGTTATGAAGTACTGTGCTTCAGCTCTTGCGTACCCCCTGTGCATTATATTCAACTCCTCGTTTCAAAATCACATCCTTCCTTCCTGTTAGCGTACCGAATATGTGATACCTGTATACAGAAAAGGAGACAAAACATATGCGAAAAACTACCATCCTTTCAGTCTTATGCCTATAGCTGCGAAAATAGCCTAAAAGATCGTCCAAGAACAACTTATGACATTTGCGTTCAAGAACAACCTGCCTCCTAGCAACCAACATGGTTTTATTCTTGGTAGATCGATTATCACCAACATGTTACGCTGCATCGACAATTGGACCAGATCTTTAGTCGCAAACGAACCGGTCGACGTGGTTTATCTAGATTTTTCCAGAGCTTTCGATCGAGTTCCGCATAAAAGGCTACTGCACATCTCGGAATCAGGGGAAATTTGTTGTTGTGGATTGAAGCTTTTTTGTTAGATAGATCTTTCTCCGTCCGTGTTGGAGACACGTATTCTTCTAGCCATCGTGTAACTAGTGGAGTTCCACAAGGATCTGTGGTAGGGCCAATACTTTTTCTTCTTTATACAAGCGACCTTCCCACGCGACTTTCTTCTATGTGTTCCATCTATGCAGATGACACTAGAGTCTATAACACTGCCATGAACTCATCTGTGCTTCAAGAAGACCTTAAGAAAGTGGTCAGAACTTTGGCTCCTGCCTTTAAATCGCTCGAAATGCTACGTTCTCCACCTGGGAAAAAATAATCCTAACTTAACATATACGATTGGCAAACATACCTTAGAGACTGTTTTTCTTCACACAGATCTTGGTCTGACAGTTAATGACCGGCTCATCTGGTCGGAGCAGATTCAGAACATAACCTCTAAGGCACAGCGGTTGCTATAGATTAGTACCTCCTCCTTCTTGTACACAGCTTTCGTACGACCCCTACTGGAGTTTGCTGCTCCGGTATGGGATTGAAACCTTGTTCGCGATAGCAGCTTATTAGAGGCAGATCAGCGTCGTGCTACACGTATGCCTTCTAGCACACGTAAGCCGAGTTATGAAGACCGCCTCGAGTTGTATAACCTGCCTGCTTTTGCTGATAGAAGAATGCGAGGAGATCTCATCATCACTTTCAGAGCACTGCATAATTTGTTTGGTGTGGACATTTCGCATCTGTTTCGTCTGGCAACGAACAATCTCAAAGGCCATACCTTCAAATTGCAGAAGGAAGCTTTTAGAACCTATACTCGTCAGCGCTTTATCTCAAACCGTGTCTTCGATGAATGGAACAGTCTTCCATATTATGTAGTGAACTCGACATCCGTCAACAGTTTCAAAAACTATTATGGTAGACACCGCAGTGCTTAACATATTGTTCCCATTCTGTACATATCTACTTCAGAAGTGCTGAGGTACTCAAATTGTTATATTTCTTTTGTCTGTACACTATTATCTATTATGTGTTTGAGTTTATACTCGTAGTACTTGTACTCAACTCAAATTTGTTGTTTAATAATAATAATAATTACCAATAAGTGCCAAAACCTGAGTTTTGCCTCGTTTTTCGGCCATAACATTTTTGCTATTAGTCCGATATTTTTACGAGCGGTCTCATTTTGTAGGTCTCATAAATACCTGTCAACACTTACGATTAAATCCCAAAAAACACGTTTTCTCATTATTTTTGGTCAAATAAAAAGTTTTCCCACAAAAATTGGTGTACCCATTTTATGCGTCCATGTTTTGAATACCCCCTTGAACAACTTTCACCAATAAAACCGAACTTTACAATTATTTCGGGGAAATTTACTAATACGATTAGACTATTGGCAACAATTTTAATTTGAAGCTGTCAATTTTCTTTAGTTCTGATAAATTATGACAGCAAGCGTCGCTTGACATCACATGACAGTGATTTCAAGGTAGAGACCCCGCCTATATTCCACTATCAGGCCGACAATGTCCTTCTTGTCCACCGCATGAGCGGCGACCGATTTAGTTCCCCCCACTATGTATACGCTTCTGGCGAATAGCAACTGCTCATTTTAAAAACTATTCTAAGGCAACAGAAAAAGACATTAGTAAAATACAATTTTAAATGACATTTCTTACCTAAGTGTTTTTCATAGTTATTATATAGTTTTTACACCGAATGAGCCGCGCAGTTAAAAGCCTAAAAGGCCAGGGCTTTGCGGCTGCTATGAAAAGATCCCAAAGAAACTTTGTTAATTCGATTTTTGAACTGCCTAAGTCTCGTAGAACCGGGAAAGGCCTCCCCATGTAGATTATTCCCCAATCCCGATATCCTAGGAACAAAGGAGCAATCATATCGGCGAGTTCTGGATGTGCGAAGTTTGACACGGTTCGGCTGGAAGGCCGTAGTAAGCCGGGTCTGCAGTATAGGAAAGCTAGATCGTTGACTGCTAGCAGGTGCGTTAGAGAAGAGTCGTCCATCAGTCGAATGACCTCTGAACAACATCGAGCATGGATAATGTAGTCGGGGCACCAGCACCTCAAACATGTGAACAGTACTCGAGGATAGTTCTTATCTGGGGCTTGTGCCCCCCTGAGTCAGGATGTCAATGAACCGCTCTTTGGTAGAATAGAATGACCGCTAGGATGCTTCTTGTTAGACAAGGCACAGTACTGTATTCTGGAAACATGAAACTTCTACAACTGATGCGTTCCTTAGCAACGATAGCCTCCAGGTCTCTCGTCATAGAGGAAGTCTCTGCTAGCCTTTTTTTCCAGCTCACCGGCAGAGATCGGCTTGTAACTCTGAACTTCTGTATGTAGAGTGTTGTCTTCAGCAAAGTTGTGGATCTGGCGACACTGCGTTGACGGTGTGGGATGAAGGGGAGAACCAGTCAATTACGACGACATCCTGCGACGAGACAAGAAGTCTGCAAAGCTTTTTGGGGTCGGAGTTTGCACTAGAGGGCAGCAGGTCACAACTGAAATGAGGACCAACAAATTAGCCTTACCATAAGACTGGATGAGTTTACTCTACAGTTGCGAGGCGTAAGCTAGGAGTGAAAGTCTACTTTTCGATGAGGAATTGCGATAACGATTTCTCGGCTAGTAATGAAAAAACATAATAAGGCAGCAGGTTGATATTTAGTAATTCTATTTGACCTGGTTTGGAATTCCAGATTTATAGATAATATTTACTTATTTTAAAACCATTTAGGATTTAGCTCAAGGTAAATACCATCTAGCCTTATCATGACTACGCTTAATCGGAAATATCCTAGATCATCTTTAAAAAACCAATCAAACATTTTCTGTGGCTTGAGTCATATCACGATTTATCTATAAATTATATCTGAATGCAAATATTGTAAATGAAGAAGTGAGTCAGACTGCTGCTACGTTAATATTGTGAAGATATAAATTTTATATCACCGATCATCCATTATCGAGGCTGATGTAATAATAACATATAACAGGTGCAATCATCACGCATTCTGTTATGTTAAAAGTGTTTAAGGTTTTTACAATTTTTTTCCAGCTTTAGAGGTGTGCAAATGAAGTATGACGACATGACTTTTTAATGATTAATAATAGTAGGAATGTTCAAGATCTATTACAGTTATTCGGACAAATATAATAAATCAAGATCATGAATATTGGACAAACAGCTCCAGTGTTTTTTTTATTTGGCTTTAGGACCAGGCCATGCAGCCAGAAACTAGGTTGATATATTTACATTTCTAATTATGAACAAACACACGACGTCACAACATCCATGGCGAAGGCGAGATTCGAACTCGCGACCCGGCCGGCCGGCTGATCAGTAGCACGACACTCTGACCCACGCGGCCAACCGAGGTCCCCAGCTCCAGTGTTATGACTTCAGATTTATATGCAACATATCTAATGTTATGGTCATCAGGGCAGAGCAGAATATTTCATGTTAAACGTCCAGTAACTCGAGGCGTTTACTTTTATTAATGATTGCGTAAGAAACAGGCGTTTCGCGTACCCTGCGTATCGGGTATCATGTTAATATCGTGTCCGGGTATTTTCAATTGTAAATAAGGCTTCATTACTAGCCATCAAATAACTATATAAAACAGAAAAGCATATTATCAGAAAAGCAGTTTGGATTTGTTGAAGGCAAATCAAAAGAAGACGCGATCAAGTATGTCACCACAAGACTGTCAAAGCATGTAGACGACAACATACCTTGCATCAGAATATCTATTGACTTGTCAAAAACTTTCGATACAGTTAGTCACGCTAGACTCCTAGATACTCTTCAAAGCATAGGATTTAGAGGAACATCATCTAACCTATTGGAATCTTATATCTCTGGTAGAACTCACACGGTGAAAATTGGAAATACTTACAGTAAAATAGCAAGGTCGAGTACGGGGTTCCCCAGGGAAGCATCTCAGGCCCTTTACTATTTAACATATATTTGGCAGACTTGTTCAAAGAAAAAATTGAAGGAGACATCGTGAGCTACGCTAATGACACTATGGTGATATATACAAATGAAAACTGGACAGATCTGAGAAACGTATCGCAAAATGATCTTTGTAAAATCAAAGACTGGTTTGGTAATAAGTTATTAACAATAAATTTTGAAAAAACTAACTTTATTCCTTTCACATCATATGCCAACAAAGTGCCATCTTACCATCATCTACAAATAACAAACGCTGAGGATAATAAATGTAAAATAAATAAAGAAATGGTGTAAAATATTTAGGAATTTACATAGATGCACACCTCAGGTGGGATATGCATATAACGTATGTCGCGAAAAAATTGCAATCCGTTCTATATCGAATAAGAAGAATTAAAAACATACTAGAGTATTGTCAAATAAAAATACGAGTACTATATCATGCATTGGCAGAAGCTCACATAAATTATGGTATAATAGCACGGGGAGCAGTAAACATAACTCGTATATTCAAATTAGGAATAACTCAAAAAAGTATTTTAAAGACAATATCTCATAAACCCCGACTATATCCAACTTACCATCTCTATAAAGAAACTGGTATATTAGACATAAGGAAATTATACCTACTAAAAGTTTTAATAGTGCAACATATATCCCGTCCTCCCAACCAAGAGCCGATACATTCTTACCAAACAAGAAACAGGAATTATTTAAATCTTCTTCCACAAGACCTGAAGATGATAACGTTCCAAACACACATTTAAAAGGAAAGTAAAAGGCTGGATAACATCTATGTCCAGACAGAGAATTCACGAAATCGTTGACTTAAAATGATTACATTTAACATGAAAACCACTTACTAGAATAAAGTTATCGAATTAGACAAAATACCCTATACCCAACACTACTAATTTAGACAATGTAGACCCTGCTAGACCTATTTAGCGATTTCGACAACTTACTCGATATATCCGCCAAATAGAGAACAGGAAACAAAAATACTAATAGCCTAAGGCCCGTATCGTCAGTCGTCCCTACAATTGTAGGGCGCGTTTATGGCCTCCTTGACTGTCTTACTCTTTCTCTCTATTGTGAAGATATGTGTTCTTCTTAAATTTGATAAAACATGGTATAACTCAAAAGCAAGCACAATTTGATGCAAATAGATGTTTGTGGCATAACCTCAAAATAGAGTTCTGACACGGAGAAGTAGAAAACTATGAAAATCAAGGACGCCATAAAGGCGCCCTTCAATTGTAGGGACGACTGACGATACGGGCCTAAGATAGACTTTGTGCCCTAAATGAGACATTTCGCCTTAAAAAGGATCTATAATTAAATGAAGCCATCTATACTCCCACTTTGTCAGATAATGTATTTTAAAATCCTATTTAATGTTGTTATTGTTCTTTTCTTAGAAAATCACGTGTGTCTTTTTATTTCTAGTTTAAGTAGTACGTAATTATTCATAAGCTAATGCATACCCGCGTACAAGGCTAGCCTTCTGCGGGTTTACCATGTTTATTGTTCCAAAATATGTCATTTCTAGTTATCTACTTAAAGTTTGGACAATAAACATTATTATTATTATTGTTATTATTATTATTATCAGTTTGGCATGAGTATCCGTATGCTAAAGTTGTAATTGTAACTGCGAAACCGGCGAAACTGGTGGGTGATTGTGGCCATGCAGGTGCTTCAGTCACGTGGCAATGAGTTTTAGAAACCAAATTGCAAATATCTTTGGCTCATCGGCTGCGGTGCATTTGTAAATCACTTGGTAATATAAAACCGTGCACAAAGCAGAAAGTGGATTGACGGATGAAATATTATACCTACTGGAATCCTGGGTAACTTTGCTTTTAGAATGCCATCAGGCTCTTCCGTAAAGGTCATTTGTTCCAATAGTCTATCTGCAGCAGACATATGTATGAAAAGCAATAAATAAACGATGTCACGTTGCTTGTACCCATATTACATCATTTGTACCAACCTATTACATTTTTACAAGTTTAATGTCGCTAATAACCGGTAGCCTATTTATCATGAAATAGTATGTTCTGCAAATTGATAACTGAATAAAAATGTAAATAAATAATGGAACATGAGAATGACAAGTAACCGCACCTTTATTTCCAAGATTTTGAGCACGATTAGTCCAGTAAGTATCTTCGACCATGTGCTCGAAAAAAAAATCGGATTCGGTTTTACTGCATGACCTTATTCAAACGAATCATGTTGTCTCGCACAAAATTGCGTCAAAAGTTATTGGAACAATGTTTATAAACTCCAAAAATTGTTTATTTCGCACCAGACAAAGTTTTAATATTTTTTTTGGTCATTCTCAACGAAAAGGTCCTCATCAACTTTTCTTTAATGCGCCAGTAGTTTTATACACTGAAAAATTTTCTATTTTTATTGATACCCGGGTACTCAGGTTTTTCGTCAAGTATTACCCGGGAAAGAGAACTCTTGGATAGCCGGGTCTGAACACCCTAGTATAAACTCAACGATTTTTCATTAAATGATCAGGAACCAATACATTGCCTGAAGAGATGATAGTTTTGGCAAAATATTGGCACAGTATGAAGAATCAGTATAAGTCGACTAGGAATAACGTCAAGAAGTATCCCCAGCGTATAACTAGGGAGACACTGGGATTTATTTTGAAACTACACATAAGTTTTTTATATTACCTGATGCATAAATGACGAAAATCCATGACGCTCTTTCGATGGCGTTCTTGTGGTCATATCTTTATATTTTTCCAAATTTTTGTAGTATATACTAGTGAGAAACACCCTTTGGAGAGGACCAGGATCTTTGTGATGATTGTGATGATTCTAGGTAATAGACAGTAGGAAAATGTTGAACCTTCTGAAATCTTATCTTATTTTTACTTGCTATTTCGTTGCGATTAAAGAGTTTTTGTGAAAATATGTACACAATGTTCAGTAATATAATTCTTACTGGTCCTTCAGTCCGCACTTTGTCCGTCTGCATGATTTGTATACAAATAAGTAACTGCTTGAAAATTACATCAGTGAGTCTGCAGTGCTTGATCCATTATTCTTCCATAATTCTTATTCCTAGAAAACTTCTGTCTACGCGGCTGCTTCAGTATGAAAAACAGAAAACGTTCTGGTATATTGAAATGATCTCTATTTCATCCATATTATGTATTATCAAAGATAATTCAAACATTTACAAAATTGATTTGTAAAGCACATACATTAGTGGTGCTCATGCTTAGAAAATAAAGGTGTCAAGTAGATTGACTCTATACTTCTCACGCCTTCAGGTACATTTTTTCATATAGTGCTGTGACATGAAAAAGACGTAGATATCGTCGGAACCATTGGTGAGCTGGTTTTACATAATACCCGCTGTTTTGTAAGTCTCCAAACCATCGAAAGATCTACAAAGTCGATAGCTTTCCAACGGAAAATATATTCTGAAAATGGGGCACATGAACAAATAAAAACGATGCTCGCACCTTGTTAATGTTTTTTCCATTAGGGAAACCTCTACAATACGCCCCGCTTTTTTTTAGAGTTCAGTAAATCCTGACTGTTAGAGTTGTTACTGATGTGTTACAGAACAAGTAAATAACCGGTCATCTGTTAATCTTATAGCACTTATTACTTATATTTGCCATAAAATATTTTATGATGGAGCACAAAGTAATTATTTTTTAAACTTTAGGTGCGGCGTTTTGTATTGAGATCCCTTGACTAAATGCCTCAGTTCTGTTACAAAATGCCCCGCAATAATAAAATGAAAGAAACCCTTAAAAAACAACAAACATGCTTTATTATCAACTATAATGTCTCCCATAAAATAAGCAAAAACCTAAAAAAATATTTTACATGAAGTGGAAAGAGTCATCATACCACTCTCCCTCGCATTTAGAAAAACAAAGCATTGAAAAAAACAACATAAGTACTATTCTAGTCCTATTAGATACAGATTAAGTTGAAACAAACTTTATAATCCATCCTGAAAGTCATCATATCTCTCTCATGGTTGGCGCTTCTTTTTACTTCTAATAGCTTCGAACTCGTGTATCTAAAAAGAGCAAGATAAGCAAGTTATGCAATCTTCATTAGAAGTCGTCTGATAACCATTTTCCATGCATTCCTAACACTTGTTTCATCTTCTGATATTTCTTCATCCAAACCACTTCGGTTTCCTTCCTCATCACTTTCACACTCTGATCACTCATATTTTGGTTTATTTTTCTTTGCTTTGGCATTTTCTTTGTCTTTTACTTCAATTGGTTGCTTTGAAGCGTCACTTTTTCACATGCTTTGGTCGTTTTAGAAGTTCCCGCAGGTTTTTCTTCTCTTCAGTAATTTTCTCTTTTTGTATTTTTTCTGGTGACGTTAAAATAACATCTTTCTGTTGTCTCTTTAAAGTCATTGCAGGTAGCTTCCGTACAGGGTGTACTTTGGCCAAAATCTTCGTCGGCGTTTCGTTTTCTTCAGGAAATTCGCAGAGTATATTCGGAGGTTTCGGAGGCGTTATTTAAATTGGTGTCTCCATTGGTACTACGAGTCCCTTCCCACTTCAGTTGGCCCACTTCAAGATTTGTACCAAAACATGCCTTTATAAGCTAAACATGACGAAACTATTTACTTCTAAAACAATTTATTTTCTCAAAAACGTTTTAGATACACTCTAGTCGTATAAAATACATATTTGAAATCACTTAGACCTATGGCCAATAAAACATCTGAACAAATAAACAATGTGCGAATAAATGCGCGGAGTTAACAAAGCAACAATTGAAAGATTACCATTGGGTAGCATCATGTTTTTAAGGGCTGAAATTCTTTGGGGCATAGTGTTAACCAAGTTTTGTCAAAAATTTGGTGTAAAACAATCCCATATTTTTTGAAGCTTTTGTCTCAGTTCGGTGATTGCACGAGCAGGATGTTGTCGTAGAACCTTTTTCATCTCGTGCCACAAAGTTTCAATAGGTGACAGATCTGGACTGCTAGAAACCCATTTCAAAAGTGGTACATTATTTTCTTCCATCCGTTTTATAGCCTTTTTTGAGGTATGTCACACGCTGCACCATCTTGCTGAAACACAAAATCTTGGCCGAATGTCAAACATTCTTCCATCACTGGTGAAAGCGATTCCTCTAAAATTGCCAAATATTTGTTTGGATCCACATTTCCTTCAATAAAATGAAGTTTTCCTACTACTTTTGATGACATACTGCCCCAGACCATAATGGATGCTGGAAATTTCACTTTTCTCTTCAGACAGTCAACCTGGAATGCTTAATTTTTTTGTGAATAACTCTACTGAGACTGTCACCAACACAAACTTCGAATCGGGCCTCATCGCTCCATTGTATTGCACACAATTGTTGAGGTGTCCATTTTCTATGTTCTTTAGCCCATCTAAGCCGATTTTTCTTTTGCAGTGGAGTTAATAGTGGCTTTTCTTTGGCCTGAAAACAAGTTGTGCAACTTTAGGGTTTTTACTTCACTTTTTTTATAAGAAAACTTACCTTGCAAGTGCTAAATACCAGTTTGTTGACCTCGAAATTCTCCTTCCAACAACGTCACTCCACAGAGCACTTAACTGTAAATAATTCTTCTTAATGCTCTTCGGTCGGCATTTGTGATATTAGTCTTTTTCACACATCGTGGCTTAATATTAACTGAACCAGTTACAATATATCTTCTAACAATATTTCTCACACTGTACTGCGATAAGTCTAACAAAGTTGCAATTTCTGAGTTCGATTTTCCAGAATTAAAAAATTTAATTATCAGTAACCGAATTTTCTCACTGATAACCGTTCCTCTACCCATTTTGAAAACCTTAACTACCCAAAACTATTTTAAACGTATTGTGACAGCTGTGGTTAATAAGAACAATTGTCATGGATTTTATATTCCACAGCCACCTATGCGTTATAGACTTATTTTTCATTGAAATGGAAATAGGTTGATATGCTGTAATTGCAACATGTGTTATCTTTATGCTGCAAATTTGATTAGGGAGTGATAAAGTTGGTGTTTTCTACTATATATTTTAAACCTATAACACCCTGCTACGTTTTTATTATTTGTGTTTGATAAGAAAAAAACTAAGATTTCAATAGTTGAGCCAACTGAAGTGGGAAGGGGTTCGTATATTTGGCTCCGACAATTCTATACAAGTATGAGGATCTTGTTCGTCAATCCTTTGATGATCACTTGCTAAAACTCCTCGTAAAGTATCATACCGATGGTACTTCTGAAGCACTGGAATCTGCTTGCTGCAAAGGATTTTGATCCCTATGCACTGGAAATGACATCTTCCCCATTAGGTCCATTTACTACTAAATCTTGATATTTTGGAGCATCAGATAAAGACATATAGTGTTTTGGAATAGCATTAGGGTTGTAATTAAAAGGAAATATATGGATGAATATATTAAACTAAGGCAGCCGGGACATTTTGTAAATTTCTAATTACAATACGCCTCAGGGTAAATTTGGCCGTCATGAAAGGTTTAGGACTGTGTGCAACACGTAAAATTGTAGGTCATCTATCACTGCTGCCTTAGTCCTTAATGTAATTTTGATACAAAAAATTAGGTCACTGTATTCAATAATTTGTACAGTACTCACCGCAATATGTCTCAAGGTAGTGTTTAAAGACTTTACTATAATTTCAAATTAAATGCATTATAGGCAGTCAAGTCTGAGAGGTGCTGTTTTCATTACATGCGCGCCGCAACCTGTTGTCTATCTGTCTGTTTGAGTGACAGCGTTGAGGAGCATATTGCCCGCTGGGGCGTATTGAAGAAGTTTACCTATATAGGTTTGAATATCATAAATTACATAAAATAATCAGTTGTAATAGAGATTCAAATGCTTCGGGTAAATCATATCCGAAAAAGTAGACTTTTCCTCGGATATCGGATTGCTATTACTTTAACGTTAACGTTAACGTTAACGTCCAACTCTCTCACATGTTCTAATTGGTATAATCAAATAATATGGAAAAATACTTTTTTGATCTGATTGTACAGATTCTAAATATATTCCGTTTAAATGTGACGCCACTGAATGAATGACCATCTGTCTGATTCCCTCGATCCGAATGGATCATCCGGGAAGAGCTTGTACTTAGTTCTGTGCTTGGGATTTGAGTGAACAGACCCGGTTAATTTTCAGTTCTTTAGTGTCTAGAATCTCAATTTCATTTCTGGTCATGGTTCCAACGATTCTACTTTTTCAGACAATGGCTATTTAGATTTTGGTAACAAAATTTTGACTTCATCATTAATCAAGCTCCTATCTTTGAAGGTCCCATTAATTCTGTAGATACTGGCACTAACTTATATGAACTTCAATTAACCATCATAACCAGTGTCATTCCAATTGGATCATTGCTAGCTAGACTTATTTGGCTGACAGATTAACTCAACAACAACCCAGTCTTTCATTTTCCTGAGAGACATGTCCATCTTTTATCTTAAACAGTTAATAAACGGCTAACCTTTAACACTCGATAATCAGTTTTTCCATCTCGCATCCACGAAGTTCAAATCCACTTAGCCCCAATCAAGTATCAGATCTTTACTCGAACAGCTGCAGTATGACACTATTGATAATGCAGTGTCTTGAACAGTGTCTAAAGTTAATAAGGCTTTTGAATATTCTACTGATCACTTTCCAAAAAGATTAAAAATACAACGCGCCACTGAACTCCAACCGCACCAAATTCTTAATAACATGATCTTTAATAAGTCGGAATGACCGCTGGAATCCGATCTATCTTGGTGATAATACTGACTGACATCGTAATTAGCGAATTCCATCCTCTTAGCTAATTAATTCATATGTTTGACTACGTTTCACTGATACGTGCATATCATGTCACGGCACCGTCTACTACCTGCTTTGATTCTCCCTGCAGACATTCGTCAGATTTCTGACCAAGGGGCTGCAATTAAGCAAGCGAAAAGGTCTTGTCATACTGATGACATTCGCATAGGGACGAATCTTGTTCATGAAGTAAGAAACGCTCTCCATGAATTCCGCAATGAGTAATGGAACCATTTTCTGGCGGGGATGCTTGACTCAAGTACTCCTCTCTGGAAAGTGGCGAACTTGCTCAGAAACGGAAAGCGAGAACAACTCCCGCACATCCATGGTCCTGGGGGCATAGTCTTCAGGATAGACGACAAGGTCGAGGTTTTCGCTGATGCTATGGAATGACAGTTCTCTCCAAACTATGATCTTGATAATGATCTCGACGAGGAGCAACACATTGTAAAATCCGTCAGGAGATATTTTAGGACCAACGGCGTCAGTGATCCCGGCGCCGGCATTAGTGATTCTTCCTCAGAAGATTCTTTTTCGGAAGATTCTTCAGTTGAAGAGTTGCACAGCACATCAGCGGCTTCTCCCGAGATCCCGCATTGCACACCAGCAGAGCTCCAAGGTCATATTAAAGACCTCAAGGCGCGTAAAGCGCCTGAGGAGGGTCAAGTCACTAATAAGGCGCTGAAGCTACTTTCACGGAAATCCTTGACTTATCTCGTGGCTATTATCAATGCCATGCTAAGGACCCAGTACTTTCCATCGGCGTGGAAGACTGCGGAAGTTATAGTGATTCCAAAGAAGGTGGGTTCGATATTGCCCCAGGACTATCGTCCCATCAGCCTACTGTCTGCTCGCTGAAAAGGTGATTCTACGTCACCTTGCGAATTTCTCGTAAGATCAACATGTGATTCCTGACGTGCATTTTGAATTTCGGTCCGAGCATAGTACGGAGTTACAGGCGGTTAGGCTTGTGGAGCGGTGTAACCAGGGGCTTCACCCTTAACGAAAAAACTGGCATCTTGCTTCTGGATGTCTTGAAGGCATTAGACAAGGTGTGGCACAAGGGCCTTCTCTATAAACTAATCCAAAAGGGCTTAACATTTTGGCTCCTAAAACTTTCGAAATCCTTCCTTGAAGGTAGGAAACTTCAGATCAAAATTAATAATTTCTTGTCTACAGTATGGCCCGTTAGAGCCGGCGTCCCTCAGGGTTCGGTTCTACTCTCACTTCTCACGCACGATGTCCCTTGCCCTAGCGACTGTGAAGTCTATCTATATGCTGATGACACTGCACTGGTAACCCAGTCGCGTACCGGGAATCAGGTTCACGACAGTGCGGTGGATGAGGTATTGGAATGGGCAGGTCGGTGGCTAATCAAAATTAATTACTCGAAAACGCAGGCTATCTATTGTACTAAAAAACGTAGCGGCGCCCCGCCTGAGGTTTCAGTGAATGGAGCTCGCATACCATGGGGAAATTCTGGTGTCACTCTTGACAGGGGATGACCTGGCAGAATTATGCTGAAGCCTTAAAAACTAAATCCCTAATTACGTTTCGGTAACTCTACCCTTTACTAAGTAGAACCTCAAAATTAAGTTTGGTTAACAAAGTTCGGCTATACAAGATAGTTATCAGACCAGCAATCATTTACGCGTGAGCAGCATGGTGTTTTCTTGCCAAAGCGCATACGCGTAATCTGCAGGTTTTGCAGAACAGAACCTTGCCAACCATCACTAACGCACCATGGTATGTCTCCAACAAAACCCTTCACAGAGACCTCGACATCCCTTACCTAAGGGACTACGTCAAACATCAGGCGCAGTTACGTTATAGTCAAGCGGAATCGCACAGCAACGCTCGGATGCGTGAATCAGTAGACTACACAGTCGAGCAAGTTCGCAAGCACACAAGACTGCGGCTCGCACTGTGATCAAAAGCAAATTTTCGGATTAATTTAAAATAACCGAATACCAGTTAACAATAGCAAGGCATCCCTTTAACCGGCGCACTTCACCCTCTTTGCTCTTCCCCCTTCCTTCCTTTTATCTTCCTTTCTTTCTCCCTGACTTCGTCTGGTATCTGGCAACCAGACCTGACAGACCTACTGACCTACCATACTTTAACAAGGAGCGAAGGTCCCACAGACTGCTCTGACGGATAATGACGAATCGAATAGAAATCTGCTTTGATGAGTCATCGGATTCACTAGCAGATATGCAATATTTACAACCCCGTGGCGCACTGCAAGTATGACTGATAGGTCTGCTGAAAGTATTGTGTGAATCTGTGTGAAATATGTCTAACAAGTGCCCAGAATAACCGAGGCTATACAACATCAAAATACTGCAATACTTCCCTCCCTACCCTCCACATGCTTTTTTATACCCCAAAAATTTATCAAAAATGATTATGATCCTCTGGAACGTCAAAAAACGAATATTGAGCGACTATTTTTACGTTTTTGGCATCATTCTTTGCCGCCACTGGACCGATTCTCAAGAGCTGTATAGATTTCTGGTTCTTGGCAAAAATTTCATCCCAATCCAAGTTATAGATGGTCCAAGGACAGGACGATAGACCGACGAAGATGAGTGACGTTTTTTCTTGAATCACATGTCATATAACATTCATGAAACATAATATCTCATTTTCGGAATTTTTCACGCCAGTAGGCATAGGAAGAAAAAAGTCACTGAGAGACAGAATTAGCTAAAAAAAGCGGAAATTCTATCTCGAAAATCAAATGTAACTGAAAGCTTCCGAACAGATCATTTGATTTTTGGAAATGTCAAAGTACTAAGAGGCAGAAGTAGGCCTTACAGGGGTTGTTAACCTTTCCATACCTTTTTAAGAAACTGGCGGTGTACGTTGTCTTTTTTTTGTCTGATGGGCCGCCCTTCGTCGCCCTCGCGACCATCGCAGACCGGAAACCGGAAACAGGTCATAGCTACACAAGCGTGTTAACTATCTTTTTCTCTTGCCGCAGCGCAGTCTCCGCCACCGCGCTTCCGACCCATCCTAGTTCGGTTGCCGACGTCCAAATGAATGATTAAGGTAGCCGTGGACTTTCAAAGCTGGTACAAGGACTTCATACGATTCATGTACAAATTTGACCATATCCTATTTTCCAAATATGGTCATTATTCGTCAAGACCACGTATTGATAGAAAAGGACGAAGATAAACGCATTATGAACGCAAGAACCTACAGGGGGACCAGATGAGGGCTCTGACCACTTCATCGTTGGAACAATGTTGAGAGAGATGATACGAATATGTAAGAATAAAAAAAAAACAAGAAATTAAGCAAAGCATGATCGATCAGACTACAGACTGAAGAAGACCGACAAGAATTCGGAGATAGCATTAATAAAGAATTGAATAGCATTAGTCAAAAACCAAAAAGGTAGATCAGGCATGGGACGCTATCAAAACAGCTATGATATGGGCAGCTAAGAGTGCTAAAAAGGGCTCTGAAGGGAAACAGCAACCTTGGTTTGATGATCAATGCAGAGAAGAATTGGAAATGCAAAACAGCTAAAACAGAAGACAAAGAACGAAAGTGAAACAGATTTTAGGAGAAAATAAAAGAAAATATTACGGAAATAAACTACAGCACATAGAAGGGAATTAAAAAACTAACAGACCAAAACTTATATCGAGGAGCCAAGAATGAAAAGCGGGGTTACCAAGCTAGAACTATGTACTACAAGAATAAACATGGTAAGAAGATATTCGACGAGACCCTTGCACGCTGAAAGAAATACTTTGAGCAGTTGCTAAGCTCTGCAGATAATAACAACGAAGAAAATTCAATAACCCATCTAAGACCTCAACTGACTGAAGAAGATCCGCCAACATTATCTGAAGCTGAAAACATCATAAGCAACCTGAAAAATGGTAAGAGCCCTGGAAGCGATAGTATAACAGCAGAAATGAGTAAATATTAAGGACCTCAACTGACATACATGCTACATAACCTGCTGAAGAGTATATGGGAACACTTGCAATTCTGACTGAAGCAATCACTGAAGAGTACTGATGCGGATTCAGGCAATTACGCAGTACCACCGGCCAGATTCTTACCCTCCGAGTAGTCCAAGCTGAGAGCTATGAATATGAAAAACCGACTGATGTGCTGTTCTTCATTGACATTAAGCAGGCATTTGATCGAATAAAAAGGAAAATGTTAAAGCAAGCACTCCAAGAACAGCATGTTAGCCCAACACTGATTAATATGACTAAAATAACGCTGGAAAACAGAGAGCATGGTCAAAATGAACACCAGTTTTACCGAAAAGTTTGAAGTCAAAGCAGGAATTTGTCAGGGAGATCCACTGCCATCGCTGATATTTAACGTTGTGTTCGAGAAGACTAGACAACAAGCAAACATAAATAGGGCTGGTTTAGTATATTACAGATAGCATCAATGCCTAGCATTTTCTGACGACCTGGTTATTTTGGTCAGAAGTGAAGTCGAACACCGTAAAGAGACTAGTATAAAAAGCACCATGTAAAGTACTGAACATTGATGTAGAAAAGACAAAATACATGAAAGGGGCAGATCCAGAATTTAATAACGGTCAGCACTTAATAATGACCACTACAAAAGGAGAAATCTTTAAATTCGAAAAAGTATATACGTTTGACTACTTGGGTACAGTATTTACATCAAAGCCGGACAACAAAGAGGAAATACAAAGAAGAATGAGGGCTGGAAATTGTGCCATACATGCGTAAAAAGGACTAATGGAAAGCAAACTTATATTCAGGGGATCTAAAATCAAGATCTACAAAACGCCAATAAGGCCAGTGGTCACGTATGCACGTGAAACCTGGACGATATGAAAGGCAGAACAAGCAAAGGTGGAGACATGGGAACGGAAGTTGTTAAGGAAGATTTTTGGTGGAAAAGTGTTAGATGATAGAAGGTGGACACGAAGAACAAATGACGAGTGAAAGAACTGTTTAAACAGTCCAACATAAGAGCGGTCATAAAAGCAAAGAGGTTGAGATGGTTGGGACACGTGTGAAGAATGGCAGAACATAGAGTAGCAAAGGCACTGCTTACCCATTCAGTAGGAGAGAAGAAAAGGAGAGGCAGACCCAGGACGAGGTGGAAAACTGAGATGAAGGATGATGTGAGGTAGTTAAATATGCATGATTGTGAAAGAAGAGCAATGAATGGAGGAGAATGTCGAAGGATCACAAATCAAGCCATGGGCCCAAATTGAATGATGTTATCATTGCCTTTTTATATATTTATTAATATAAGAACAGTAATAATAATCAATTTATTTCCCTTAGTAGTAGCAGGGAAACCAACAAGTGAAACACCAGACAAATTTGCCAAACAAAAACATCCACACTTTAGGAAATAAAGAAATGTAAAAACGGTGAGTTAGGACGAAAAGAACTCCAGAGTGTAAGAACAGCCCTCCAACAAAAAAGCCTGGGGTGTTTGTTCAAGAGCAATTAATGCTGTAGAATCCTTGATACCTACATCAATTTTACCGAAGACATTGCAGCCCATATAACTTTCATATTTTTGGAGAGTACTTGTGCGATGGTTAGAGAGTATTAATAAATATTTAGTTTTAGTTTGGTAATTATCCATCTTTGTGTTTCAGTGTTGATTTGTTTTTATAAACAAAAACTGACAACTCGTATATGTAAGTACTAGCTATTGCTAAAATATTTAGACATTATACAATTTCTGCTCGACTGAAACCAATGTAGATTTTTGCATATTTCTGATGCAGAAAGACTCTATCTATTGATCAGCTACATACCCAGCCTAATATGGCATAACGCAAGTGACAACTAAAGCTGGAATGGTAAAGAGTTAGTAATACACGCTTACTACAATGGTTTCATAGAATTCTAATTCCATGGCAACTTATCCTTAATTAGTTACATACCGATCCCACATGAGACTCCCAAGTTAAATGATTATCAATGGTTATACCCCATTCTAAAGGATAGAGACATTTTTTTTTAAAATTATCATTTAAGGCGGACACTAAACCAGGACCATCTGTTAGCGAAAACTTCATTGTGTGTTTTTTACATTCTGCACGACCTCATTCGTTTTTGCCCATTTTTGTGCATGGATATAAATTGTTCCTGTGTTCATGGTGAGGTCATCATCTCTCAAACCAGTTAGTAATACATGAGTGCCATCTGCATATGACACCACTTTCCACTAAGAGTATACACTAGACAGAAATGCATTGAGGTCGTTAGCATACAATAAAAGCAGAAAAGGCCCACGGTCGGATCCTTGTGGAACACTTATGTTCAAAACCTTCCTCTTACTATTTATCTCACTATCAGAGACATATTGCTTTCGGTTATCAAGATATGACTGAAAAAGTTGTGAGGGTAGGCCACGAATTCCATACCTATACAGTTCAAACAGCGACAGTTTTTGTGAAGAGCATTAATAATACCATCTGTAAAACTTTATAGTGTAGTTCCACTTCTTTTACCGTCGACAAAGTCGTGTTGATACGTATTGTGCAATCCCTAGAATTGCAAGCAACGATTGCTGTCAACTGGTTTCAAGCTTCAATGTAATAGGGTTGCAGATAAGCTCTGTGAAATGTGCAATGGTTATTTGCCGCGGCCTTTCTCATTAAGGAAAGATATTCCTAGAGGTCTTCAAGAAACTCTCTCAAGATAGAACAATAGAATCTGTTATCAACTAAAATGAGAAACCTCCACTTTTATGCTTTTAAAACTATTGTAAAGTCTTTTCTACAGGTGAGTGCACCCATACCCCCAAATTAACTCACGATGGTAACTTTGGGATTTAATTTTTTGTACCAGTCTATGTATGTTTGTTATATGCCTTGTATGTTGTTTTCTGTGCAATACTGTCTATTTTTTGTAACTGAAGTGGCTAAATTCTCTTACATATAGTAGTCATACAAATCTTATCTATCTATCCGCTTAAAACAATATCTCTCACGTCAAAATCGATCAAGCCGTGAAGGAGAATTATTCTTGTCCACATACAATATACATAAAAGATGACCTTTCTTCTAAGGCAGTAGGGTAAAAAATAGGTACAGGTTTAGTGCAAAAATGTGACATAAGTGAGGAGTGTATGGCCGCCTTTAGCCAAAACGGTTGTTGCAATCGAAAAAAGCAACACCAAACAATTTGTGTTTAACGACCCTATCGAGGCATTATTGGCAGCAGGAAAGTGTGTAATCGCTGTTTAAGATGTAGCGGTCTGATATTCGGTCAGTTCGGTGGTACTCGGATGTATTTGTGTTGTATAGGAACGATGCGATGGGATGTGGCTGCCGTATGTAAATAGCCAGTGGCCGTGTAATAAGATGCGAGAATTAATTTTTATGGAATTTGTTCCGCCAACTGGAAAAATATAAAATACTGTTAGCAGTTTTGTTTCCCATTGTTAGTGTTTGATACCATAACTGTTTCATACATGCTAAAATACATGGAAAAGGTCAGCACAAAAACACCCCCATGTTATTAATAAAGTAGGTGTAATGTGCGTCGAAATAAGATTTTCTCCTGAAAACCTTAAGAGCACATCCTTTTGATAACGTATAATACCTACATACGTTGATGGCTGTTCCTTGATTATGTCGAATAACACAGACATGCCGATAGAGAAAAGAGGTTAATTTTTTATTTCGGGAACATAATTTTAGTAGTATCTGCCTATACACACAAAAAAAGTGCTGTTGATTCAAGAGCATGAGTTTCTATGAAATTATGATATTGACTCGAGATTACAGATGCTTCAAATAAAGTAATTTCGTCGTTTTAAAGAAACGTAGCTCTTACAATCGAGAAATTGACCATAATTCAAAGATATATGTCTTACATGTCAAAGATACCAAAGTCACCGTCCTCAATTGAAGATAGTTGTTCTTGAACCAAGACCACTCTTTTTTGTATGTATCTGTACCAAGCAAAAGCTGAATTATGTAACCTAATGCAAAATACCGCCACCAACACCATCTTAATGACATTTTAATTCATTGTAATGGATATAGCAAAATATTAAATAAAGCTGTAGAGTTACTCGGTATTCTTTTCGATGAGCGCATTGGTACATGGAAATCCTAATGCGATAAACTTAAGAATACTTTAAACTCATAATGTGTCGTAGCTTGAAAGCTGTTTTTGATAGCAGCCAACTCATTAGTCTCTACAATGTTTCAACTGATAGCAGTCTAAGGGCCAATTTCACCATCAATAATATTTGCCCGACAATTTGGACCAATGGGAAAAGACCTTATCGAAATGCAATTTGACGGAAGCTGTCAAACCTCTCTGAATATCAAGGATTTCGATTGAAATATTGAATAAAACCGTGAAAAAGCGATTGTATTATAAACAAGAGTACTTTTTGATTCCAATATGATGCTTTTGTAGAGAGAAAACAGGACAACTTTCACGAATGTTGCTTTTTCTTATAAATTTACAAATAATAGGTCGATTATCCCTTTAGCCAATGGGAATGCGACAAATAATAGGTCGATTTTTTGGCTATCAAATTTAATAGCATGTTTGGACGTTTTTTAGAAATCTCGAATTTGCTTAGCTGTACATACTGAGTGTTTACGTAGTTACATACCTGTTGCAATGTGCAGATTTGTCTGTATTTTGCAAGAAAATAGAATGTAAAATTATTCCAACCAATTCCTCACGTGTACACGTTAAATATGCAGTAACCCCTAAGTACGTGGTTATGTCGAGTGTACCATCACCGATGGTGCCACTGATTATACACAAAAAAAGTTCTCAACTGCAATGCATGTATAAATGTTAAAAATATTAAATAGTTTCGAGCCAGTGGTGTCAAAATGTCGTTGAGGAACTGGAAAGAAGTGAATGAATGTGTTCAAACGCAACACCCAACAAAAATTTGATTGGAAAGGCTTTTTCATGAAAGTGCAAGTTTGCAAATTAATGTAGAAATAAACTATAAACACACGGTAGGTGAGGGAGGTAGTTGGTATAATCACATGTGGATTATAGGATTGCAATAAACATGGAGAAACCTTCAGCCAACATCACATCAAGCATTATTTAAAAACGTGGGTTCAATTTTACTTAATTTCATAATGTTTAATAAGCTGATAACTTTTCAATGACAAGCTATCAGTTCATATTTTACGGTGCTTTGTTTTGAATACGTTGGTGCTATTTGCCCAATCAACTTGTAGATGCTTTTTCTTGTTTCTAATTTATACGACATCTTGAAGCGAAAACTTCAAAATAAATAAATGTCGACTGGCAATAAAGTAAGTATAAAAATGTTTCTTTCCAAATGCAACTTGATATTATACTAAGTGACATATAAATCCGAACACCCAGTTTAAATGGTTTTATTTTACTAAAAGTTGGTGAATGTATTTATCTTACTGTAAGTAACAAGTGACAAAATGTTCAGCCTTATCAGTTGGACATTCCGGTTTTTATACTGCTTTTTTTTTAATTCACTAACGCTCTAAAAATGAATATTTCAGCCGCAGTAAAGAATCAAAGTTGGCGGATTTTGGTTCTTGACATCCTTTACGATCGGTTACGATGCCTAGAGTACGGAGACCTGTACGATTTCGTCAACTTAGTGAGTTTGATAGGGGCCGTATAGTGGGACTTCGGGAAGCTGGACTTTCTTTTCGGGCAATTGCAGTTAGAGTGCAAAGAAGTGTAGACACTGTGGTTAGGTGTTGTCAGGCATGGCTTCGAGAAGGCCGTACGTAAAGAGCAAGGGGCACTGGACGCCGACGTAGAACAACAGACCGTGAAGATTGCCGCCTAAGATTATTGGCCTTAAGGGACCGTTTCTCCACTACGAGGTCCATTGCAAATGAATGGTTTGCAGAACACGGAAGACCTATTGGCATGCGAAGTGTTTACCGACGAATGAGAAGTTTTGGTTGTTTTCAGAAGCATGCCTAGGCGCGTTGGAGAATGCGTAGCACATCAGGGTGCATCCACACATTATTAAAGGTCAAAGGGCTTTAAGGCAGTGCAATCATTTTGAATTTTTTATCATTTACTTATTATGCTTCATTATGTACTTATACAAAATTGTATTAAGATAAAACCATTTAAACTGGGTGTTTGGATTTATATGTCACTTAGTATATTTTGTGTTTGTCAAAATTAAGGCCAATTAATGTTGTGCCACAACTTTTAGGACATACTTATGTTAACACGGGCACCGATCAGGCTTAAGGGAATGCATTATACTGGAGCTATTACTTTTAACTTACAGCCAATGCGGCAAAACAACTTACAGCCATTTTACCTTAAATGAGATAAAAATTTGAGCCAGAAAATTGAGATATTAGTTTAAAATACCTATGAAATATATTATTTACTTAATTGATATTTGTTATTTAAAATTTACGTATTTATAAGTAAATCGATCTAATTGGTTATTTGTTAGCAATTACCCGCTTCCGTACTGAAGTTGTTGAGGTCTGTAAATCAAGTGACGAGACTGATGTTTTTTAATGTTTTCATTCAAATATAAGTACAATTTTATATTGTGACCCACAAAGTAACTTTCTTCTGAAGCCACATAGCGCTGAAGAAGTTTTTCCGCTCCCCATAGAAGTGCTGGAACTCCGATACTTCAATAGCCTCCAGCTGGTCGGCTACACCCGATTGAATGTAATTTGTCAACTTAGGGAAGAGAAAACAGTCACACGGGCTCAAATCAGGTAAACAAGGAGGCTAATGAGCCACAGAAATATTTTTACTAGTTAAAAACTGAACTGATGAACGGTGGTGAGAGTCAAACTTAACTTTTTCCCAAACATTTTGATTGTCAAACGACGATCTGAACGAACAAGATCCCGGCCTCTGTAGCTTTTCCATCGGTTCTTAAAGATAAAGGCCTTCCGCTCCGTGGTTCATTTTCAATAGAATCTTTCCCTTCTGAAAATGCCTTAAATAATAACCGAAAAACCTGTGCTCTTGAGAAAACACTATCTACGTTGGCCTGCTGAAGCTTAGCAAAGGTTTCCGTTGCACTGTGCCCAAGCATAACCGTTGCTCAAAGTTGAAGTCACACATTCTTAGGACACAATAGGAATAACTGTTTCATAAAAAAGTCGCTATAGACAACCAAATGACAACTTGTACTGAAGGCGTATCAAATGTTCCTTTGTCGCCCCATCAAGCCCGGCGTCTCCAGGGTCGCCACATACAACGTCCAGTTCACTACTTAATATACATTACCCCGTATGCTTCTAACAACTTTAATGCTCAAAGCACTAGCAATTTTTTGAGCTAGAGCTAAAAAAGCTTGTACGATACCGATGCAGACAAGTAAGAAGTAGCCGGTATAAGTAGCTTTATCCCACCTCGTTATTTCTAAACTGTGCAACGTTGGTAGAACTGCGGAAAGTCTCCTCAGGCTGATTGTCCCTCAAAATTTGTAGATTGATGTTATTAGCAATTTATAGAAATAATATCTCAACACGATAGGAACAAAACAGCGGACATGTCGACCAATTCTGGATGCACGAAGTTCGGCAAACTTAGGGTGGAAGGTAGAAGCCTGACAGGTCTAGCAGGGTGAACAGGCGGCGCGCGCCAAATCGTCGAGCGCCCATCGGTATGAAAGGGTCCCGAGACCGTCCGTTAGAGAAGCCTCATGGATCAGCCCCCTTTGTGCAGCAATGAGTATGGGCAACAGCGTCCATCCAAATCTGTCGGCAGTGCTCAAGGCTGTTTCTTATCAGGGCTGTGATTTGCGTGAGATGGTTATACGAGGGTGGTCCTAGAAGTACCCAGCCTGACCTAGAGATGGCGATAGTTGCTTGAAAAATATCATTGTATTAGAAAGTATGCAACCTATAAAGCATATGTGTCAAGTTTGAAGACGCCACGTTGTTTAGTGTTTGTTTGGCAGCCATCAATACTGAACGTTTTCAGTGAATTTGTGAAAATGGAGAAAGTTGGTCATCGTTATGTGGTACAATACTTTTATTTCAAAGACGTCAGCCCAACCAATATAAAAGCTGAACTGAATTCTACTCTGGGTGTCTGTTCCTTCGTTTCCAATATTAAAATATTGGGTATCAGAGTTTAAACGAGGCTGTATGAGCTGCCAAGACGAGCATCGCAGTAGTCGACCAAATGAAGTGACTCCAGAAATGGTGAAGAAAATTCACAAAGCGGTACTGGATGATCGTCGACTGAAAGTACGCGAGCTAGCAGACATAGTAGGCATTTCAAAAAGTGCGGTTTATCGCATATTATCTGAAAATTTGGACATGAGAAAGCTGTGTGCAAGATGGGTGCCGCGATTGCTCACAATCGAGCAAAAACAGTGTCGTGAAGATGTTTCAATTGAGTGTTTAGCAAAGTTTCACAGCAATAAAGCAGGATTTTTGCGTCGTTTCATAACCATGGGTTCATCACATCACACCCAAGATAAAAGAACAATCAAAACAATGGACTCAAAAGGTACAACCGGCTCCAAAGAAGGCGAAGACCGTTTCATCTGCAGGCAAGGTTATGGCGTCGGTTTTCTGGGATGCGCGGATAATTTTCATTGACTATCTTGAAAAAGGTAAAACTATCAACGGCGAGTATTATGCGAACTTATTGCAACGTTTGAGCGATGAAATCAAGCAAAATCGACCGCATTTGGTTAAGAAGAAAGTGTTGTTTCATCAAGACAATGCACAAGATCACACATCCGTTATTGCAATGGCCAAAATTAACGAATTAAAGTTTGAATTGCTACCTCATGCACCCTACTCACCAGATTTAGCCCCCTCGGATTATTTTCTGATTCCAAACTTGAAAAAATGGCTCAGTGTTCAAAGATTTTCCAACGATGCAGAAGCGATGTCGGCAGTTAATGGCTATTTTGAGGAGCAAGACAGTTCTTATTATAAAAAGGGTATCGAACTTATTGAACATCGCTGGGAAAAGTGTATAGAGCTTAACGGAGATTATGTTGAAAAATAAATACATTTTCTTACAAAAATTTTGTGTTTTCTTCGTTGGGTCGGGTACTTCTAGGACCACCCTCGTATTGAGAGAGGTGGTGCAGTTATTGAAAAGTACGTTTTCACCTTTTATGATTGTATTAGCCGAACTCAACTATAAACTGCCAAAACGAATTGAATCCAACCTTTTGCATATTTTCGTTTTATTTTTTAGATACAAATTCCTAATCGGGTTAAATAGGCAAAAATTAAGAGTATGGTGAAGTTTGCATGAGATAGCGGAAAGCGCAATCTATCGCACCAGAATAGATCGCGCACCGCTGATATTAGCTGGAACTGTCAAAGATCTCAGTTCGAGTTTAAGAGCCGTGCCGCTAGGTGGCTGATGATTCTGGCTCAGAGTAGAAGTGGTCTACTTGCCTTGGACAGATTAAACAAGATGCTTTCGTCCGTTCGAGCAGAAAAAGAATATGTTGGTGCGATAGATGGCTCTAAGCACGAAACAGCTATCGATGGTTGGCTGTCTTCTTTTTTTTGTGGTCGGACGGACGAAAGCATCTTGTTTAGTGGTGAAGTTTGTTGCATTTCAGGTTCCCTATTACATTCTGGAATGATTATTTAACTACCAGAAACACTGTAGAGGCTGTAATGAAAGTTGGAACTTTCGTGATTAGAAACAACTACGTTCGAAATGACAAATCTGATAAGCGGTAAAAAACAGTACCGAAAAGAAAACAAACTGAAGAAAAATACTGACCTGTCACAAGTTTTATGTGTGCTTGAAGTTGTCGCTGTTAGTTTCAAAAACTCAAGTTGGTTTACTTCTTTCTTCCGAAATTTTCAGCATCTGGGGCTATCAAAGGCTTCTACTGAGACCACCCAGATCGCTTTTGCACAGTATAAGCAAGTCTATACAGCTGTGTTGGAAACATAGAAAATTGTGAATATTCTCGCGGAGTATCAACATGATCTTGAAGATGCTTACAGTAAGCTAACATCAAATTGATAATTACGTTATTGTTGTATGTGCCAATTTTGGTTCTTCAAATCCACTTGCTTATTAACTAGCTGTACGCTCGGCTCCCCCCCTTTCCCTTTAACTCCCTATAGCCCCACGGTACCGCATGGGTGTTTAGGCCTTAGGCCTTCGTGGTGGTTGGAGTATAAAAAAACGTACACATCGTGCGGCTCCTGATTTGGATACTGATTCACAACGTACCACAGATATCATTCCTTTTCATGGAGGAGTAGGAGTAACAGAGGAGGGAAGCAGGGTATGACTGGCCCAGATTACGGAACTTTATATCTCGGTTATCTTAAAGCTTTTATATGCGTTACAAGGGATGCTTGTTTATTATCTCCTGACAAGGAGAGAAGTTCCAACTATGAGTATTAGCTGAGTTCAACAAATTATAAACTGCCAGAATCATTTGATTGATATCTTTTAGACTCAATTTTCCAATTACAGGTGATAGTTAAAGAAGCACAGGAATGTAAAGTATGGTGACATATACAGCATTTTAGGTAATTTACATTCTCGAAGGCTTATCGAATTATCATAAACACTATATAGGGTGTCCTGAAAGTTGTCATTTTTAGAATCAAACATGTTTGCAATAACAAAGATAATTTGCTGCAAAACAACACCAAAAATGTAAAAAAAAGAAGTAAAATATTCACTATACATTTGGGAAGAAATTTCACGTAACTGTCCTGTCACATATTTTATTTGTAAACGTTGCTCGAAGTTGTCGCTGTTCGATTAAAAAAACACGGGTTTGCCTACGTCTTCCCAAATTTGCAAAATGGACTGTCTAGGTCTTCAATTGTGTTCAACCAGACGGTTTTTCACGATATCAACAAACATATTATGCAGCTCTGATGGAAAGAAACATCGAGTACGACAGAGAGCTTCTGTGTACACTCCAGGAGTATCAGTAGGATCTTGAAGATGCTCATATGAAAGTGATAACTATTTTATAGGAATTTCGGTTTTTCAACTGCGCTAGACACCACGCGAAGTCTGGTTTAGATATTGACTCACATAGTCTGACTACATCATACGTTCTGACGTAAGAAGGGAATCTGGAACGGGGGAATGGCAGGGCCGTACTTGTTCATTTATTATTTTTTAGAACTCAATATCTTGGTTATATGCGTTACTAGAAAAACTTGTTTATTATTGCCTAACCTACAAGGTCTGTCGCAAAGTAAACAGGACTTTTGAAAGATATCTGATACAAGTAGTACCATCTATCATCGGAGACTAGCATTGGATCGGTTCATCTTTCATTGATGCCCTGTCAAAATTTCATGACATACGAACCACTTCACGAGGAGTTACCGCTGTCAAAGTAACAGTATTATCTTGGTGTTATGAGGCGCTTGCTGTCGCTTATTCGTCGTGTTCTTCCAGAATATCGCGAAAAAGCAAGCTAGCGCTTGTTGCACCGATCGAGGTTTGTGTCCGATTTGTTTACAAAAAATTGCATTTGAATTATTAAACACCCCCCAAATATTCCTGATATGGAGTCGTGTAACTATTTTCTGTTCGGTAAGCTAGATTTAGCCATGAAGGGACAGCGGTATGTCGACGAAGGCCAAGAGACGTAGACGACCATTTTGAAGGACATCCCGGTCAATGAGTTATAATCATCATTCAAAAATCTTTTGGTTCGTGCAAATTGCTGTAATTACTCTGAAGGGGAGACTATTTTCAATAAATTAAGTTCGATTTTCCGGAACAAAATAGAGGGTGCGGCAGAGAGGACGGACGTTTTTGGGATGGGTAGTACTCTCCGCCTCCGTCTACGAGAGAGGTGGGGAGGGTACCGTTTGACTGGTGAGATCCTAGCATTATTTTACCAGTTGTCGTTATGGAGCCTTGGACGGTGGAGCACCGCGTTTTCGCCTATGATTGTTTCGTCCGAAATAATGAGTCAGTCATCGTCGTACAGCGTGAGTTTCGTCGCCACTTCAACATTCATCGGAATAGAGCTGTTCCCTCTCGAAACACCATCGTTCGTTGGGTTGAATCACTTCGCAGGCGTGGTGAACTGATCAACAGAAGACCAAGAGGAGCGCCGCTAAAAATGTTGAACGCGTTCGACAGGTCTTTCTTCGCAGTCCGACTCGATCTGCCCGGAAACATGCTGCTGCACTTCGCCTTAGTGATCGTTCGGTAAGGCGAATTTTGCATATGGATCTCCGCTTTCACCCCTACAGATTCGCCATTGTGCAACAGTTGCAGCCCGGAGATTATGCACAACGAATGAACTTCGCACGTGAGATGGAAACACTGATCGATCAAAATGAGAACCTCATTTTGTTTTTGAGTGACGAAGCCCACTTTCACCTAAACAGCATGGTTAACCAGCAGAATTGTCGTTATTGGGCTAATGAAAATCCGTAACAGTTACATGAAAGACCGCCCAAAAGTAACGGTTTGGTGCGCTGTATCGCAAACTTGCATCATTGGCACTTACTTCTTCGAAGACGGTAATGGTCGTGATGTTACCGTGAACTCAGAGCGCTACGTCGACATGATCACCAACTTCTTTCTCCCTGAATTAAGACGGCGTCGTGTTCCAATCCGACGTGTGAGGTTCCAGCAGGATGGGGCGACCGCCCACGCAGCCCGAGCATCCATGGACGTTATTCGTCCTCTCTTCCCTGGTCGCCTTATTTCCAGGTTTGGCGATGTTCATTGGCCTCCTTGGTCCCCAGATTTATCCATATGCGATTTTTTCTTATGGGGACACCTCTAGGCTAGAGTATACGCGAACAAGCCCCGAACTCTGGACGAATGTAACGGCGACATTCGCGTGGAAGTCGCCCAAGTTGAGAGAGCGATGTTGGAGAGAGTCTACGCGAACTTCCAAGAACGCCTCCAGCACCGCATCGACGATTTCGGCCACCACATGCCTGATGTGATTTTCCAACACTTGACTGTCTCAAATGCTATTTCCTTGTGAGCCTGATTCCATCAATAAATTTGTTTTCGAGTAAAAAACTATTTAATGATTTTTTTAAAACCGTCAATCCTGTCTGCCGCACCCTGTATCTTTGTTCATTTTTTCTCTGTCCAGTTTGCTTTGCGAGAGACCTTGTATAAGCTCTGCGAGGAAAAGTCCCAAGAAATACAAATAACACAATCACTAAATTTCCTCTCTCGCATAGGAGCAATAGACCGTGATCATTGAAACACCCCTGCTTGGCCCCATTTAAACCATTGCGGGTGTAATAAAAAGGGGTCTTGTGGAAGACCCATCGTACGGTTCAAGGTCGTCGCCGCACAAGTCTGACGCCTGATGGCTCGCGATGTGTCCGACGCGTCCGGCCGACGCGACGCGTCAAAGCGTCAACGACGGCGGCGTTCCGTAGTAATTATTTCGGCGAGCGATGAAAATCTCGTGAGAACAGGAAGTACGTCATGGAACAGGTGCACACAGGGGTTTTAACCTAAGCACCTACAAAGACAGACGACCCACCAAGCGAAGCGTACACCACTGGATACAAGTGTACGAGAACAATTTGCTAGAAAAATTGTATTATTATTATTGGAAGGTAACATAAATGTACTGAACTTTCCTTCAAGTCTACTGATCCATTCATCAAGATTATATTTCATTTGACTGCTTCTGCTGTTGTGGAGGTGAACAGAACATGATTCTGCAGCTGAAGCTGGAAGCTGACTAGCTACGTTTATGGTTAAAACCAAAGCTTCTCAATTTCAGATCATAATGCGGCCTGTAAAGGAGGTGCAACCGATCCGTGAGAGTTTTTTAAACGCCCTCCAAAGTCCGAGTGGGCAAAGCATTATACTTTATCTGAAGTCACTTGAAATAGCATAAAAACCTTTGGTCGGCGCGTCCTTTGTAATTTCATGACGTATCATAGGCGTGCGGTCATTTATTTAGAACGATAATAATAATGTTTTTATATCACAATAAATGGATTTTACTATCTTCTTATTTTTTTGATTTGGGATAAAAAATACTTATATTGGGAGTTTAATTTATGTTGACTGAAAGTTAAGAAATGGAAAAATTACAGAATTCCAACGTTTGACATAGGCAAATATTTACATAGCAGGTAGGTATATAAAAAGGTATATAAAGACTTACATTATAGGTATTTATATATCATCCTCGCCTTCGGAGCTGTCGCTAGAGTCATCTTGTAGAGGAATTACAACGGGATTTACAGGAGGCAAAACACAATATTCATTTTCTTTTTCAAAAATATGCCTAGAACACTGCTTCCATAGGTCTGTGGCAGCAATATGAGATACTGCATCTCTTATTGTGGCCAATAGCGATTCACTTAATTGAGGGGTCTGATTATGTTTTCTTACTTTTTTTTTAAAGCAGCCCAGACCAACTCAATCGGGTTAAAAATGCAGTAATATTGAGGTAGACGTAATACTTCATGGCCATTTTGCTGAAGCAGATTGTCAACAACATACTCTTTTTCAAATTTTTGTCTTTTAATAAGATCCAATAATATGGCTTTGGTTGATTTAAAATCAATAATGTCTTTTTTTGTGCCTGTATTTGGAATTTTGTTTTTCTGTCGGGAATGGTATAGCGCATTGTCCATAATAATCACTGAATTTGGGGAAATGTTTGGTATTAACTGTTGCTCTATCCACTTTTCAAATAAGTGGGAGGTCATGTCCTCATGATAGTCGGCACATGATTCTTTGATATTTTTGGCAGATAACAGCAAGGCATTAGGTATAAATCCATTTTCACTGCCAGCATGGAGAATAATGATTCGTTTTCCACGGTTGCATGGTGCATTTAAAATGCACTTGTTGCTGTCGTCAACCCAGCCGTACTGCACAACATCATGGGTATCATACCACGTTTCATCCAGGTAAATCAGATTTCTTTTCTGCTCTCTATAGATTTTAACTTTGTGCAAAAATTCTTGGCGCAATTCAACGATTCGAGACGGCTCCATAATCACCATTATTTTATCTAATTTTTTGTATTGAAAACCACACAGTTTTACAATACAGTGCAGTGAGTCTAAGCATTTGTAATTATAAAAATCTTCAGGATAATCTTTTAATTTATCCCGTATCATTTCCAACGTGGCCACCAAATTTTCTTTATAAAATCCGTATATTATACGACGAATATCTTCCTGAAAACCCGAGTCTATTCTTTTTAATTTTTGCCCTATGCGCTTTCTGTGGAAGAAATGGTTGACTACATCTCCCCTTTTTATAACCCGATAAATGGTAGACCGACTGATTTTTGTCAGGATACAAATTCTGTTTAAAATTTGATTTTGCGAGGAATCTGGATTTTCGTTTTTCAGACAATCATATACGTACATATTTAGGATTACTCTTTGGGTCTGTTCCTCTAAATCTTTATGAAAGAATTCTGCCTGCACAGGTTCATCAACCATCTCCTCGTGGTTTGGAGCATTTTACCAAGGTCTCCAAAGAGCCATATTTAGGACACACAAGAACAATCAACACAACAATCAAATCAACAAGTAAACTGAGTATTCAAAAGTCAAAAACACACAAACTAATAAAATCTATGAAAAAACACGGACAGACTAAAGAAAACACGTTTATTCACCGCTACATGGGCACTGGCTAAACTGTTTCAATTTTCAGTAGCCACCTGCACTTGTTCGGAGCTCTGAAATACACGCTTTCTCATTGGCTATGTCCACGCATAGGCGTGCTTTACTCCACGTGGACCGGTGAGACTGCCTTTGATCTTATACGGGGGATATTTGCTGCGAAATTTGGCGATTTTTGCAGCAACAGAGCGTGTTAAATATAGATATATAAAACGCACCCGGTATTTCACAGTGTTTCAAGTGACTTCAGATAAAGACATCTGGTTTATCCTTTCCTTTATGTCCTTGGATAAGTTTGTCTCACCTACTCAGATCCATCGCCTGCCTGTTCGTCAACAATTATTTATTGAAGTTGTCCACAGTGGAGGCATACATTCCTCATACAGTAAAACTGCATAAACCAGGGATGGTTTGACAAAAAAAAAACACTAGAGAACAGGAACCCGATGTCCAGTCTAAAAAACACATATAAACGGTTCGAAATACCAAGCACCTGAACGATGCAGAAATTAGGCACAGGCTAACGACGCAGCGCAATGGCAGTTAGTCCTTCTGGACGCTGGCTAAGCAGATTGAAGGAAACTTCTCAAAATGTAGTCTTCCACCGCTAACGTGCCAGGCTGGAGCGATAGTAACCGATGCAAAGGCTAAGGTGGAGTGTTTTCCAGGATCTTTGCTGCCAATTCCACAATGGATGTAGATTCAAAGGATTCCCTACACTATGCGAGAAGTAACCCTCAGGCATGAGACCCTAGGATGGGTGCTCTTATTGCTCGGCATCAACAAATTTCTGGTGCTGGCTTGATTCCTGCTGGTTGAACGAGGAGCTGTGCAACTGAGCTTCTTCCAGTTTCTCCACGTCTCTTCCAAATACCCCACGGATCCAGTACTTTCCCAGAAAGACCAACCTTTATAACTACAGACCTATAGCTCTTCTTTATGTTATAAGAGAGGTGAGAGGTGCACAAATTGGGAGCTTCTTGAGGATCTTGAACATCATGACTTGATTAGCGACAGAAAGTATAGTTTCCGGTGCCAACGGGGAGCCTCCAGGTTTACGTCACGCAACTGTGGAGTAAACTCATTCAGTCATATAGTGAGAAAAATGTCCTTGCTATTGATGTCATGAAAGCTATCCATCATTTTGTCCTCTTATGAACACTTCCGTCCTACGGCTTCCCACACAAGCTTTACAGATGGTCGGCTGTCTTTCTCTCTGGCTGCAAGACATCCGTCGTAATTGATAGGTTCTCCTCTTCATCTTACAAGGTCAACGAGGATCGATCCCGGCTTCGGCGTTCTTTCTATTACATACCAATGACCTCTTTTCTTGTACGATCAATTCAATCCACAGCTTTGCTGATGACAGTACTCTACATGCAGGAATTCGAAGATCCAAACCGATTTATATTATCACAAATACACAGTTGTATTTGGATTACGTTGGAATTAC
Source organism: Acanthoscelides obtectus (assembly GCA_963669975.1). Lineage (NCBI taxonomy): Eukaryota > Metazoa > Arthropoda > Insecta > Coleoptera > Chrysomelidae > Acanthoscelides > Acanthoscelides obtectus. The sequence continues at coordinate 17,265,098 of CAVLJG010000009.1, forward strand.
AAAGTGGCACGTAATACATACATCTTTGTGATAGCAGTAACGAAACAGATTTTTCACGAACGCTACATACAACTCTCTGTTGTACTGAAACTGAAATCTTTCTCCAAGATCGAGTCGCATTATTCCCGAGTTAACCCACACAGGGAGTGCCTAGATTCTACCCTGAGTGGAAAGCAAATGTACGTACATGTACATGTTAAATTTTGTACCGCTGACAACAATGCTGTAAAGGAGTCTTTTTGCAGAAAAATATTTTCTACAGAGCACAACTTATACCATGTTCCAAAGAAGGAAAATGAAGAATACTCTAAGTAAGAAACGGATGTCGATATGTAAAAGAAAAAACTGCAACGAGAAATGATAAAGAAGGATACAGAGAATACCAAAATAGTCCATTCTTGGTATTTGATCTACAAAATGTTCTGCAGTGTCCCCAGCAAAAATTAGCAATTTATATTACAAAAGCAAACTTAATGTTTATAATTTAACGGCATTATTGTCAAGTACAAAACAAGAAGAGCGGGCACTAACTTAGCTAGAGCTCTTTGATCAAAATTTCAGAAGTGATTTTTTCAGAAAACAAAAATTTTAAAAGTTCAATTCCTTGGTGGAGTTACATTCCATATTCCAACCCTACACCCTTCAGGGTAAATGGGACTTTGATTATATATATATATGAATTCCTTGGAGTGATAGTCGCATTCCATAGAATCGAACTAGTCTTGTATCTTATGCTATGGAATATTTATTACTAATCAACCCTTCAATCCAAACTATAACTATGAAATGTTCAACTCCAGGACATCCATGTGTCCAGGAAACTGATTCCGTGCCTAGCTGCATTGAGACAGTTTTAGCCACAGTCGAATACTTTTCACCGCTATCACTCTTGAGGATTCTTCTGAATATTAATGTTGCTAAGCCTTTTTAGACTATACAGAGGCGCTCAGAAGACTTTAAGGGTCATAAATTATATACATCTCCCTTTAATTATAAGGTGATACCTTTTTCAAAAGTGAAAGCCCTAAGATTCCTTTACAGGAGTAAAGTTTAAAGAATCGCACCAATCAGTAAATTGGAAAAAAGTTTCAATAAGCTCGCTACAAACGAAGGTCGATGAATGATACTAAAAGCTCCGAAAACATATTTTTGTATATTTAGTATGTTGCTTTATCCTACCTGGAAGTGTTACAAAGTTGCATGTAACATGTTGCTTTGAATAAATACGTTTTGTAAGATAACAAAGTTGAACGTGATTTTTGCAGCACCAAAAAAAAAAAAAACATAATCTAAAAACTTTTATATGGAATTTTTCATATGTTATAGAAAGATAGTTTAATTTAATAACTAATTATTACAATAACATTCCTTTCAGTGATAAGGGTGTAACATACATAAACATTTTCTTTATGCCATAGCACGAAACAAAAATACAACAAACGCACATACAACAATATAACTCTAAGGCAGTGACTTGGTCTTCAAAAACAGTTATGAGGGGTGCACCAAAAGCCGTATAACCTGAAAACTTTTACCTATTAGTGTAAGTTACTTTGTGGATGCATACATATCACGAAAAGGAAGATAGTGCAGTCTTTGTTTCTCAGGTGTTATAAGTAGCCATTAGTACTTCACACAAAAAAATATGGCCAGGAAGTTGGTTAGTGATGTTTTTAAATTATGGTTATGACCTTCTGTTATATTGCATACATATTAATAAAGGTATCTGTGGTCGACGGTGCTATATGATCTTTGTTCATCCACATTTATCTAGAGATACTGGCAAAATAATTTTTTTTTCTTTGATCGCCTCTGTGGTTATTACTAAACGAATACTTCACTGAGAATGATATATGACATAATGATGGAGTCATATGGCTTGGCAAGATTTATGTTTGCGACATTCTAAGACATTAAGACTATTTAACAAAATGAAGATACAGCGTTATTGGCATGTATAAGTATATTGTGAAAACGTATCAAGCAAATTGGTTGGTATAGTTTGGTACAGTTTTTTGACCGCCTACGAGCTATAATCCTTAGTCATTTCCGTTTCCAATCCATCTTCTGAAACATGTCTTTAGTAAGACGAGCTATGGTAATTATTATAGAATGTGCACGTTTATTTTATATTACAAGATGTGTTTCTCTAAATCGACGATTTTACTATATTTCAAATGCGAATTTAGCTCCCTAATTAGTCCAAGATGTCAGGGCTGCCAGACTCTTTATCTACTTTTTTGCAAGAAAGAAAAGCAGAGACATCTGGAGCTGAAAATAGGCAACGCAGATCTAAAATTGAATAATGTATGCAAAAATTTACGAAGAGGCATGTTACAGAGTCATCAAAACATGGTATTTGAGGTTGAAACTGTTATATACCAAAAAGGCACTTCCTCGGTTTTGAAACAAAAAGGCGATTATGCGAATCATTTATTATTTCAAAAATTCCATATGGAATCATAACGTATTAGCCTTACCTAGATGAAATGTTCGCCTACGCACTACAAAAAAATCAAAATTCAATTTGCCGGTTAACAAGCATTCTTAAGAAATATGATCATTTAAATGGCCCAGTCAAAGATTTAGGATGGCTCAAAATTAATAACTTGTTCAAGTATTTATTTTTGTGATTTATGAAATTTATCATAATATAGTTATGGAACAACCTAACATTTAGAACAAGCATGCATTGTTCAAATTTTTTGGTATACGAGCACATTATCCATATCAACACATCGCACACCGTTTCAGCGGTCTTCCTAATATAACGCCGCGAAATATTATAATGCATTAGACCTAAATATACTAAGTGACATATAAATCCGAACACCCAGTTTAAATGGTTTTACTTTAATAAAAGTTGGTGAATGTATTTATCTTACTGTAAATTACAAGTGAAAAAATTTTCAGCCTTATCAGTTGGACATTCCGGTTTTTATACTGCTTTTTTTTAATTCACTAACGCTCTAAAAATGAATATTTCAGCCGCAGTAAAGAATCAACGTTGGCGGATTTTGGTTCTTGACATCCTTTACGATCGGTTACGATGCCTAGAGTACGGAGACCTGTACGATTTCGTCAACTTAGCGAGTTTGATAGGGGCCGTATAGTGGGACTTCGGGAAGCTGGTCCTTCTTTTCGGGCAATTGCAGTTAGAGTGCAAAGAAGTGTAGACACTGTGGTTAGGTGTTGTCAGGCATGGCTTCGAGAAGGCCGTACGCAAAGAGCAAAGGGCACTGGACGCCGCCGTAGAACAACAGTTTTGGCTTGTTTTCATACCGGCCACACTGGGTCCTCCCTTTAACTCGAGAACACCGACGTAATCGCCTTGAGTGGTGCGGACAACGGTCACTCTGGGATCAGGAATGGAACAGTATTGTCTTTAGTGACGAGTCTCGATTTTGTTTAGGCATGCACGATGGTCGTGCCAAGGTTAGAAGGCGACGTGGTGAAGGGAGGAGTCCACAGTTTTTTTTTGAAAGACATGTTCATCACACTGTTGGAGTTATGGTTCGGGGTGCTATAGCTTATGGTTCCAGGTCACCTTTAATCTTCATCTGAGGTAACATGAATGCGCAGCGCTATATCCACGAAGTTCTAGAACCCCATCTTTTACCCTATCTTGACACCCTGGCAGATCCAACTTTCCAACAAGATAGTGCCCGACCACATGTTGCAAGAGTCACAATAGACTTCTTTCAACATAATGATGTCACATTGTTACCATGGCCACCAAGATCTCCCGACTTATCCCCAATTGAGCACGTGTGGGATATGATGGGTAGGAGATTGCTCAATTTGCAACGTCCTCCTCAGACTCTATAAGCACTTCGAGAGGAGTTGGTGGTTGCCTGGAATGAGATACCACAGGAGGACATTGACCACCTGATCAGAAGCATGCCTAGGCGCGTTGGAGAATGCGTAGCAGATCAGGGTGCAACCACACATTATTAAAGGTCAAAGGGCTTTAAAGCAGTGCAATCATTTTGAAAGTTTTATCATTTACTTATTATGCTTCATTAAGTACTTATACAAAATTTTGTTAAAATAAAACCATTTAAACTGGGTGTTCGGATTTATATGTCACTTAGTATACTATGCTGCATTGTATTACAGATACTTTAGAATTGACTAGCACTGTGTATCAAATAGCAGACAGAGTTCATTTTCGATAACACTGCTGTTATTTGTTCTGCCCACTTCAGTAAATGGTCAGTTTTTACACCTAGAATCTGTGCAGCGTTCGTTTGAACTGTGGTTTTTCCGTTTAATTTCAAACCAAGTGATTTAGTACAGTCTGTATTGAAGTATATCAAATTCATTTTATCGATGTTCAAATGTAATAAGTTATCACTACACCAATCAGCTACATTATTTACAAGCTTAGCTGATTTTTGAGACAACTGTTCTACGTTTTCGTCAGCCACTATATCCGATATCAGCATCATGAGTAACGAAGTTAAGTTAATAGATTTACATAGATCATTTATGTACACTGAAAATAAAATTAGTCCAAGGATTGACCCCTGTGGACCCCCATACTGATTTTCGCTTCTTCAGAATAACACAAATCACCATATTTTGCTGTAATACTAACTACTTGAGAACGATTGCTTAAATATGATTTCATTAGGTCATTGGCAATGCCCCTGATTCCATAGTATTCCAGTTTTAAGAGAAGTATTTCACGATTTATTGAATCAAAGGCTTTGGATAGGTCAAAGTACATTCCGATTACTTTTTCTACAGTACCTAGTCGATTGAGTAATGTACTTATGAATTCCCTGATGGCGCCTTTTGTTGATGTTTCTGGCAAAAAGCCAGATTGGTTCATGACGAAAATATGGTTTGCAATAAAAAAGGATGCGAGTCTATTGCAGATTATTCTTCCAAATATTTTTGATAAGATAAATAGTAGTGCAACCGGTCAGTAGTTCAACTTATCGACCTTCAATACTTTCTTGAACACTGGCATAATTTAAGAAAGTTCAAGTTTATTGGCAAACGAGCCAGTTAGAAAACATTCATTCATGATAGCAGATAAGGGGTGACAACTTTTTCATTGCATTTGTAGGGATCTCATCCATACCTGTTGAATAGTATGTTGGTAGCAATCTAATTACATCATATACTTCATGTGGATAAAAAGACTCTTCGTATGTAGATTGTATAGTTTAATATTCTTTGCTTGATTATTCTTGCCAGTGTTATGGTTTATTTCAGGAAAATGGTCTATAAATGTGTTAACTGTCTCTTGTGGACTAGGGTGATTATTTAACTCCATTGTCGTTAAAGTTCTTGTTTTTCCGCCCATTTTGTTAACAAAAGACCAAGCACTTTTTGTTTTACTGTGTGAGTTTGTGATGATATTATTGTTATATACTTTTCTAGTATCGTCAATGTATTTTCTATATGCTTTTCTTTAATTTTTGTACCTTCTGTGCAGGTCATCATATCGAGTCTGCTTGTAAAGAAAACATAAATCCCGTAGCTTTTGTGACTGTTGTTTAATCTCAGGTGTAATCCAATTATCATTATTTTCTTGTTGTCCAGTTCTTTGGCATGGAAAGTTTTTCCCAAAGTAATAGAATAATACAATGAAGAAGCATTCGTATTTGGATGCACTCCTTCTGCTTCGTATACTTCATGCCAAAATTCCTACATCAAGTTATAATAAAAGCTATCTAGAGTGTTTTCTCCTATATCGCCTTCTCATTTTAGTTATGGTAGGTTGTAATGCAGTACAAGTTAATTCAAAGGGGACAGTGATCCGAGAAATCAGATTCAATAAGTTGAAAGAGCAATTTTCCTCGGCAAAGTCAAAAAAAGCATCATCAGTACATGTTATATCACTTTTATCAAATTTCTGAGGTATCTAGGTACGTTAGTTCCATTATTCACAACGTGGATATGATTATTTTGATTGGGCGATCTGCTTCGGAGCAAATCTTGGTCCTAGGAACAAATTGAAGATTAGGTTTTTGTAATTAAACCAGGTGATTCATAATGCATTTTTCAATTAAATAGTTTGAGACATATTTTAGAAGCCGCTTATTTTAATTTTGGTCCCTGCGGGTCAAAGCAAAATTGAGCCTTAGATATTAATATACTAAGTGACATATAAATCCGAACACCCAGTTTAAATGGTTTTATTTTAATAAAAGTTGGTGAAGGTATTTATCTTACTGTAAGTAACAAGTGAAAAAATTTTCAGCCTTATCAGTTGGACATTCCGGTTTTTATACTGCTTTTTTTTAATTTACTAACGCTCTAAAAATGAATATTTCAGCCGCAGTAAAGAATCAACGTTGGCGGATTTTGGTTCTTGACATCCTTTACGATCGGTTACGATGCCTAGAGTACGGAGACCTGTACGATTTCGTCAACTTAGTGAGTTTGATAGGGTCCGTATAGTGGGACTTCGGGAAGCTGGACTTTCTTTTCAGGCAATTGCAGTTAGAGTGCAAAGAAGTGTAGACACTGTGGTTAGGTGTTGTCAGGCATGGCTTCGAGAAGGCCGTACGCAAAGAGCAAGGGGCACTGGACGCCGCCGTAGAACAACAGACCGTGAAGATCGCCGCCTAAGATTATTGGCCTTAAGGGACCGTTTCTCCACTACCAGGTCCATTGCACATGAATGGTTTGCAGAACACGGAAGACCTATTGGCATGCGAAGTGTTTACCGACGAATGAGAAGTTTTGGCTTGTTTTCATACCGGCCACACTGGGTCTTCCCTTTAACTCGAGAACACCGACGTAATCGCCTTGAGTGGTGCAGACAACGGTCACTCGGGGATCAGGAATGGAACAGTATTGTCTTTAGTGACGAGTCTCAATTTTGTTTAGGCATGCACGATGGTCGTGCCAGGGTTAGAAGGCGACGTGGCGAAAGGAGGAATCCACAGTTTTTTGTTGAAAGACATGTTCATCACACTGTTGGAGTTATGGTTTGGGGTGCTATAGCTTATGGTTCCAGGTCACCTTTAATCTTCATCAGAGGTAACATGAACGCGCAGCGTTATATCCACGAAGTTCTAGAACCCCATATTTTACCCTATCTTGACACCCTGGCAGATCCAACTTTCCAACAAGATAATGCCTGACCACATGTTGCAAGAGTCACAATAGACTTCTTTCAACATAATGATGTCACATTGTTACCATGGCCACCAAGATCTCCCGACTTATCCCCAATTGAGCACGTGTGGGATATGATGGGTAGGAGATTGCTCAATTTGCAACGTCCTCCTCAGACTCTAGAAGCACTTCGAGAGGAGTTGGTGGTTGCCTGGAATGAGATACCACAGGAGGACATTGACCACCTGATCAGAAGCATGCCTAGGCGCGTTGGAGAATGCGTAGCACATCAGGGTGCATCCACACATTATTAAAGGTCAAAGGGCTTTAAAGCAGTGCAATCATTTTGAAATTATTATCATTTACTTATTATGCTTCATTAAGTACTTATACAAAATTTTATTAAAATAAAACCATTTAAACTGGGTGTTCGGATTTATATGTCACTTAGTATATTAATAATAATAATAATAAATTTATTTTCCTTCAGACATGCATGAACATGTATAGGTTTCGTCAAAAAAATACAATAAGTAAATATGTACAAAGTAAATAAATAAAAAACAAACAAATAACATCCAACAACAACCAAGTTAAAATTAGTGATAAAAAACGATATTTAAAGACCGACAAAGTCGCTAATTGCATAGAAACAGTTACTGATAAAGCAGCGTTTTAGCTCAGATTTGAATTGGCCTATTGAGGTAATCCTTTTTATGGAGTCAGGCAGGTTGTTCAAAATTGTAGGTCCTAAAATACATAGTGATCTGCTGCTTGCAACGGACAAAAGGTATATGAATGTCGCTTTGTCTGCGAGTGCCGATTTGATGTATATGACTATTCAAGGTGAAATCATCTTTGTTTAACACGTTCGCTGCCAGACATATTTTTTAACATGTGCCACTACGCCAAACATATATTTTACATTGAGCACTAGTGGGCCATCATATAAAGAAGACGTTGGTCCCATCGGGGCCACATTCCTCATTATGGAAAAATCTAAGAAATTATATGTGCGTCGTATAGCTTCTAGGCCATGTTGGTCCATTTCTGCAGGCGTACATAGGTAAATGAGCACCAACGGCCCAGCAGCTATGAGAAAATGGGTTGACTCCATGGGACCAACATAGCCTGATAAGGCAAAATATGTTGGCCCTATTGGACCAATGTGGTCTGCTAGGGAAACATGAGTGTTGGTACTATAGGACCAATGTGGCAGTGAACGTGTTAAAAAGGTATAGATAGCCATAGGGTAGAGAAAAAGCGAAGGCAGTGTCATTATTTTCAATCTCTTAAATAATTCTCTGCAACTATGAGTGCTGCTTACTCCCACTATACACCTCACCAGCCGTTTTTGACTTAAGAGTATCTTAAAAGCGTTCACCGATGAACCCCAGAAGGACAAAGCATACAGCATGCTAGACTCAACCTGAACATGATACATCAATAGCTGATCCTCTGTGAAAACAGATCTCAGGTTATTGAATAAGTATGCTTGTGAATTCAGTTTTGATGACAGATAATCGCAATGTCCTTTAAAGTTGAGACATTAGTCTAAGTGAGGCCCTAAAAACTTAGTGCATCACTCTGCAGTGCTGAACCTCATGGAACCTTATAACTGTGGTCTTCTCGCTACTAAGAAGTAACTGATTTTCTTCAAACCAGCTACTGATGATGTACACTAAGGTGTTACATTTATTTATTAAATCAGCCTCGTCTTTGTTTGATATAATGATGGAGGCATCGTCTGCATATAACTTGAAATGTGCTTCAGAGAAACATTGCTCCAGGTTATTTATATAAAGGGACAACAGCACTGGCCCCAATATACATCCTTGTGGTACGCCTATATTTATTTTAACCATACCCGATTTGACCTGCTTCAGATGACCTGCGTTGTTGTGTGTTATTTCCACGTATCGTGACCTATTCTGTAAGTACGATTTTATCCACACATAAGCTGAACCACCAATTCCATGGTCTCTGTTAGTTTGGCTAATAGTATGTCATGACTGACACAGTCGAACGCTCTACTGAGGTCAAAAAACATCCCAACAGGGCATTCTCCTGCCTCAATACAGTTGACTAACCTGTTGATAAATGAACGACATGCGGTCATGGTTGATTCTAAAAAACGGAAAATATGTTGATTGGATGATAGAGTGTCGTTGCTTTCCAAGAACAGCAGAAGTTGTTCTCAAAAAAGAAAAACTCAAGAATCTTGGAAAAATAGCATGGAATCACCGGTCTGTAATTTCTGACCGAAGAAGTATCTCCTTTCTTATCAATTGGAGTTACTTTTCCTGTTTTTAGGTTTTTTGGAAATACACCAGTGCAGAATGATAAATTAACTAGAAAAACAAAAGGTTTGGTTATGTACAACAAGATTTTCTTGACTAAGAAATTCGGAACTTCATCGGTGCCTGGAGAACGCTTGTTTTTTATCATTATTTAGTTTATAGAATTCTTTTTCCAAGAACGGGTATAAAAACATAAAAGATTTTTGGTCGCAGGTATGATCATTTTTAACTGGATTTGTGTATTTAGATATTTTTTGAATAATATTCAAAGGATCCTATTTAAAATGGTTGTTAATATAATTAGAATTTTTTTGTGGATTTCTAATGGTTAATCATACAGTACAATGTTCTTTAATATTCTATTTCTTCCGTTCAGAAACCTATCAGAAACCACATTCCAGTCAGCCTTCATCACGTTGTGCGAATTGGATATTTTTTGTTGGTAATATGCCCTTTTTTTGTTTTTCTGACAAGCTTCTGATGTTGTCTTTTTGCATCTAGATAATGTTGTCTGTATCCAGGGATAGTTGTTGACTACATATGATGTTCACGCAAGCATGAACTCGATAACATTACATTTTCATCGCCCCAATTCATGCTGTTGTTTTTAATCAGACATTTACGCAGTGGAAAATGTTTTTGGAAGTGATAGTCAAACACTCGAAAGAAGTATTCAAATGCATTATTTATATTCCGGTAACTATAAAGCGGTGACCAGTTTTCCTTACTTAAGTCTGAAACGAAGTTTTGAACAGACCGGGTATCAAAAACCCTTTTAACTGTTTCTTTTACCGCATCCTCAGCTTGAGGATATTCCATAATTTCTATAAGTACTGCTCAATCCTTGTTGGCCAACCTACCTGTGGATGCAAGTCAAACTCAGACAGTGCATTCAACAGGAGCTCATTATCGTCGTTATGATTGAAAGAATCTACATTGAAGTCGCCACAAAGAATTATATTTATATTTGGCCTGAAACCAAAATTTAGAGCCCTATCCAGATTGTCCTGGAATATTTTCATATCTCCCGACGGAGATCTATAGCACAGAATGATGATGCTACGTATACCACCATTTGAGAATTGAATGGCACAGCACTCAATATTCTTATCCAGTGAAAACATTAGGTTTTGCAACAACATCATCTCTACAATAAATCGCTAGGCCACCGCCTTTGTAAGACGATCTAAAATATGAGCTAACTAACTGAAAATTCTCAATAACGAAATCATTAAGTGATTTGGCTGTAGTCCAAGTTTCAGTTAGGCAGAGGAACTTTACTCCTTTATAGTCAGATACCATAACCTGTAACTGATTGACTTTGTCAATATTTAAGCATTGAACATTAAGCAACATCAGATTAGGCTGGAAGGCTATGTCGATGTCGGCAAAGCTCTGCTGTAATAAACGATATATTTGCACGTATTTTTCGGCCATATCGATACGTTAAAGGCCGATTTCACCAACATTATTATTATGGACCAATAGGAAAATACCTTATCGAAATGCAATTTGACGGAAGCTGTCAAAGGTGTCAGAATATCAGTGATTTCTTTTAAAATGTTGAATAAAATCGTAAAAATTCGAGTGTATTATAAACAAGACCACTTTTTGATTCCAACATGATGCTTTTGCACAGAAAAAACAGGACAACTTTCATGTATTTTGATATATGTTATAGGTTTACATTTAACAATCCGTTATCCCCTCAGCGAATGGGAATGGGAGAATTAATAGGTGGATTATCTAGCTGTTAAATTTGGCAGCAGGTTTCGTCGTTTCTTAATTCATGGCAATCTCGAAATTTGTTCAATATACTGTGTGTATATTACGAGATCATTATAGCTACACATACGGATTTGCAAGAAAATAGAATATAAAATGTATTCCAACCAATTCTTCATCTCTCTTTACATCATAATAGTAATCATTTGTTATAAATTCATGGGTTAATGAATTTCTTCAAAGCAATCAAAACAGTATGGTCGTCCCCATCCTAAAACACCGATATGTGTAGAACATGTTAATCCCTACATCTCCGAGGTGCATAATGCAATACTGTAGACATAGACCTAATATTATTAGTAATTACTGAAAAATAAGAGCTAAAAATAATTATAAATTGTGATAAAATATTGGTGGTTAAGGTTTTTGACTGGTGACTGGTGGGGATACAATATAGGGATGGCGAAGATAGAGAAAGATTTTCCCCTGCCGGCCCTTGACATCGTTTCGAAATATGAAATTCTGGAAACGCTACAAAAATAAAAATGAATACACAAAGCCTACTTGCCTATTTCAGACAAAAGCAAAAACACATTACGATTGTCATCTTGACATCATTCTGCAATCTGTCAAAGTAGTGATGGGCGTGCCTGCTGCACGGTATACGGTATCGATATTCGATAACATATTTTTCTTTCTACCGTGAATGCGTGGAAAAACAAAATAAGGAGAGATCTAAAATAAGGATTATTGAAGGCCTAAAATAGCCAGGCGCTATTAATTCCTGGCCGTATTTGAATATCTAAGCAGGCACAGTAAAACAAAAATAAGACTTTTAGTTAATAAAGTTTATTTCGACAGTTGGCAGAGTTTGCTCCATTGGGTAGTGGTGTTGAAAGAGTAATCATACGAAACTGGAGTACTCGTTACTCATAGATACCCGAAGTAACGGATACCAATCCAAGCACGAAATGATTACTTTGATTACTCTGTTTTCCGTATCCCTACCCGGTACCTGTACAATCGTTGATCGTTGAGTGGTAACGCTGGTTAGACTGTAGCACTACCGCTCATGCACCAGGGTTGCCCACATTCAGATGGAAACCTGGTAACTCATTTTTTTTATTGGCGGACATAGAATTTGGTAATTGTTTTTAAATCTGAAATTTACCTATTTACACCGTGACACAAATTCGCTTTTATTGTTGTGATCTTGGGAACATGAAAGAACATCAACATCGGCAGTATTATGAGGCAGAAAAGCGACAACAAGGTAACACCACCGTTCAGGAAAACCACAATAATAAAAGTTATGTCAATTTGACTCGTGTTTCCATGCACTTTTTTTGCTAAAAAAATTTTAATTCAGTATGACCACCAATAGTATGTGTAGATCAAGCTCAACGTAGAATTTTTTATACTGGTATATTATGCTTAATTGAAATGCTTCGAAAAGTCACATGCCATTTCGAATTTCCTTAAACCCATATACAGATCATCTTTCTGACTAAAAGACATTTTTTAAGTATTTCTAGTAAATACAAAGTATTTTCAGTTTGTAGGCTCATATGAGTCATATGACACTCCATCCACGATAGTCTTGAATAAACTAAGCTTATCACATTTTGCAAATTTTAAGGTCGTCTATTTTCTTACAAGATTCGGTTCCATTCAACTTGTTTAAATTCGACATTAATCACACGACGCACATTGCTAAATCGTTATACTCATACTACTCATAGTAATCAAAGTAACCAATACAATAAACGAAGCGTATAAATGCAAACCCAGACATTTGAAATTTTTGAAAAAAATCTGTTATATATGGACTCCACATGCAAAAATGTCCGGGATTACGATTTTCTGACCCTCAAGTCCATAGGCAGACATCTTAAGACGTTATTCGCACGTGAAATTTTGTTTTAGATGCAAAAGCAGATATTTGTGTACGCCGGTTACGTGCAAAAGCAGACATTTGCCTTTAAGCCAATCCGAGCGTGACTGCTTAGTCATGTGATCTGGCGGCAGCTGCCGTACCGTGCTGCTACGCTGGTATTTTTCTTTTTAACTTCAAATTCGAGATCGTACGTACGTTCTACGTTGTTAAAGTGATATACTAACTGAATTATTGTGTTCATAAATAAATTGAAGTACTTGAGAATAAATCATGAATAGCAATATTACTATTGAACCAAGTCCAGCTGGTAAAGGTCGAAAAAGGTTAGTAAATAAGCAAGAATGGAAACGAGAGAAGGACAAGATAAAAAGGTATGTTCACTTTGTAAGTTTCTTTGATAACTAGCTAGAATATATCACTCAATTTTTTTAGGTATTCTCGGCAACGCCTTCCTGAATTTCCCACATGTCGGCATAAAACAAGAGTTCATCAATGCTCCTCGTTAACTATGACAAATAAGAAATTCCAATGAAAGGTTTTATTGTAAGGCTTCCAAGTACTATCAAGACATGTTTGTACTGAAGCATTGCGTTACCAAAAATCCAAAAAGTGGTGGTACCAAGATTAAAGAAAACGTTATAAATAAACCAAAAACGGTCAGTGTGAAGTACAGTATCCACACCTCAAGAGGAGATATTCCTGTTTGTAAACCGACATTCGTGTCAATACTGGGTGTTGGTAAAAATCGTACTGAAAGGATAGTGAAACAGTACCACGAAACAAGAATTTTGCCAGCAGAAAGAAGAGGAGGAGACAGAGTTTCACAAAAATCTATTCATAAGAAACTGGCCATAAGAAATTTTATCGAATCCATAAACTGCTGCGAGACTCATTATGCCAGGAGTAAAACAGTTATTAGGCGGTACTTACCCTGTGACCTGAACATTGTCAAACTGTGGAAGTTATACAACTCTTGAGTGGGCATGCATCTAAAGGTTAAGCAGTGGTTTTTCCGAAATATTTTTAGACGAGAATACAAAATTGGCTTTGGATCACCAAAAGCTGATATACTTATGTGCAACATTTCTACAATTTACAGAAAAAATGAAAAAAATCACCGAGCCACAAGAAAGAATTAGTGAAATGATGCACCAGCGTATACATAAGCTCCGTAGTAAGGCGTTTTACGACTTATTGACAGAAGATAATCCCAAAATTGCCACATTTTCCTTTGACTGCCAAAAGAATCTTCCATTGCCAAAGAGCATTTGCAAAAAAGGGAAGAAAATTACACAAATCCAGTTGCTAACAGTGTGTGTAGGTAGAAGTCTGAAACCAGATAAAATAAAAAGCATATCAGCTCTGCTAGTACAACATTATGGGGTGGATTGAGTAACTGATGGAAGGCTTCATTTCTTCAAAAACGCTTTTGAATTGGAAAATGTTAGTCAGGCGGAAGCTAGAGATCCTGAAGAAGAGATGGTGATTTTATCAGACACTGAAGATACAGACTTGAGAATTTAGTTGTGTTCATTTGCCCATTAAAATCATTTTCTTTGAAGATTTCTTGATTCTATTACCTTCCTTCATTATCATTATCATAGTTACTGCTACTAACTTCATATAGGTATATACACAATCTAGTGTTTGTTAAGAAACATAACCAGATATTTGCAAGTCTCAGGTGCAAAACAAGACATGTATAATTTTTTAACCGAAATATCTTTTTATTATTAAGTCAAATATATTTTTATGAAGCAGTACTCATCATTATCAAAATATTGGATATTTTAGTCAAAACATGAACTTGATTGGACTAAACCTAAGATTTTGAGAGGTTATTTGCATTTTACTCAAAACCACTTATACGTCTAATGTCTGGGTTTGCATTTATACGCTTCAAACGATTACTTTGTAGAAGAGTAACGATTAGTAACGAGTACTCGAAAGTAATGATTACCAACACCACTACCACTGGGACGAAGTGTTTACGGATCCCACAGAACTATGCGTCACTTGTCGATATGGTTAGTTGTAAAATATCAGGAGATAATCAGCTGTTATTCAGTGTATATGTTTCGCGATTCAAATAACGTCTAATATAAATATAACCCCATAATATGTACTCAGTGCAACAAGAAAGTTATTGCAAATTTCTAGTTTTTCTGCTGGTTTTAAGTTTGCCGGGAGGTTTACGACATATGTTTGAGTATTTGTTGATCGCTGCGAATTTAGTGTGCATGTTTGTTAAGTTCCTGAACAACGAAAAATATTCAACTTTATAGATGTATGGATATTAAAAAACCAGAATGGTTTTGTGGGAATATCAATGTAAGGTGCCATAATGGTTCTGATGAACGGCAAGTAAATGAATGAATGTTTGGGAACGAGCAATATCTATGAACATTTTGGTAGAGCCAGTCATCAAGTAGGTGCTTAATGGCTATCAGTAACAGGTTTATAGGAAAAAACACCCATTAGATGATCTTGAATTCGTAAAATCGCATATCGATTGAAGAAGATAATATTATCATGAATAAAAAATCAACAATGGTAATTAAAACATGAATTTTATTCAAACATCAAACAGTTGTTTAAATGTTGACTGAATTATATGTAATTTCTTAATATTCAATAAGCTGATGATGTTTCAATGACAAGATGTCATCTCATACTTTGACAGTATTTTGTTTTCAACATTTCATAGCTATTGGTTGCTAAAATTTGTTAATTGGAACTTGAAGCTCATTCGCTGTATTTGACGGGCTGTTACCCTATAGGTGGAGAATAACGGACTGTTGTTGGTGAAATTGGCCCTTAATGCATTTTTATAGTTACTTTGTGATATAGTTACTTTACTCCGCATCTCACCGCTCGGAACCCAGATCGAATTTCTTAGATAATGCCTGTAAGTTTAATTGTTTCTTGCTCTGCATTGATAAAATCTAAAGCGGAGTAGAGTGCAGAAGTTGGATGGTCGCATATAGGAAGCCAAAGGATACCGGCGGGGCAGCATCGTCAGTTGGGATCGTGACCACTAAATCTCATGGTTGGTCCAGCGAGCCGATCGGACCCTATGTCCTCGCTGCTGCCTGCTGTCTCCGAACTCATTAAATAATCTTAGAAAAAACTGACAGACTCAGCTCGGCCTCTCTAAATCACTTCCTCCCTGGCTGCCGCTTTGGCTTCTTCTGCTGCTGTTGCGCTGCTCTCCGCGAACCTTGCCCGACCATAACTCAGACCTGCATCAAGGGCGG
Organism: Acanthoscelides obtectus; assembly: GCA_963669975.1. Taxonomy (NCBI): domain Eukaryota; kingdom Metazoa; phylum Arthropoda; class Insecta; order Coleoptera; family Chrysomelidae; genus Acanthoscelides; species Acanthoscelides obtectus. The sequence goes on from CAVLJG010000009.1 coordinate 17,281,357, forward strand.
ATCTGGCGAGGGGCAATGACTAATATTTAAATATTCGATTTTCATATATGTTTTATAGGTATATTATAAATGAAAATTGTATTTTTTTTTCAGAACAAGGAATTATGTGACCATTGCCACCAATGGGGATAACTTAGTAGACACTTTGTTAATCCTATTTTAGAACTGCCTAAGGTTAGTAGAACTGGAAAAAGCTTCCTCTTGTAGATTGTTCCACAATCCCGTGATTCTCGGGACAAAGGAGCGATCGCATCGGCCAGTTCTGGATGTACGAAATTCGCCACGTTTAGGATGGGGAGTCAAAGTCAGGTGGGTCTGTCTGGCGTGCACATCGCGCTCTGATGAGCAAAGTCCGCTGGCGTAGCGGTAGAAGAGAGCTATATGCCGATATCCCGTCGGTGCGAAAGGGTTCTGAGACTGTCCGTTAGAGAAGACTTAGTCAGACAGCCTTCCTCTGAGCAGTATCGAGCATGGTAGTTCTCGGTGATCTGGATTCTTACCAACCGAAAGACACTCGGTTATACGTCGAAACCGGATGAGCGCTATGCACCTCTTCTTAGTCAAGGTACAGTACTGTGTTTTAGGAGTATAAAGCTGTACCTGATTTTTGCGATCCCAAGCAGTAAACTACAGGTCTCTCGTCAGAGAGGAAGTCGCTGCCAGTCCTCTTTTCTCCATCTCACCGGCCTGCTACTCAAAGTTCCCGCATGTAGAGTTCTGTGATCAGCAAAGCTTTGGATCGGTTTGATCGTTCAGGAAAGCAAGTCGTTGAAATGTAAGAAAAACAATGTCGGAGAGCCCGTTAATTACGACGAATATCTTGCGACGAGAGAGAGTGTCAGCCACGCACCTGCAAAGCTTCTCTGGGGGGGGAGGGGCTATAGGATGAAGTTCACGCTTTCGTGATATCAAGAGCAGAAACTTATTCAAGTAATCGGAAATACTTATAGTAATAGCACTACCAGACAGAGACTAAATCTGAAAATGGAAATGCATGCATAAGAAGATACGTAAACCATTCGATAACATTGTGAGAACTGCCAATAAATATGCAAAGCACGCATAACGAAGATGGGAATCATTAAGCGTCAAATCGTGATACACCGTGAGGAAAGGCAGAGAAGCATAGCCCCAATGATTACAAAGTTGATGTAGGACTTGGAACAGGACAGTTTAAAATAAGCTTCACAACAGAGTAGCGGCAATAATAACTTACAAACTGAGCCTTTAACCCATTCCAACTAAACAATAACTAGTATGTTACTACTAGTATTACACAGTACGAACGAAGGAGTGGCTACACTGGCTCGTTGCTTCCCCCCTAAATCATGGTTTGGCATTGGAGGTTTCGAAATATCCAAGCTACAAGTCGAATCTACCGTTATGCGGTCTTCATCGGGACCGTTCCCACTAAACACAGATATATAAATGTTACCTCAATTTTATATTTATTTGCTATTAGTTATGTAAAAATGAAGGAAAGACTAAATCCAAATAAGGTAAGGATAAACTTGAAAACTGGTAAAAATTGCCAGAACAGTTTACATCTCAATGCAGTAGTATTTATGTAAATGTAGTTACTTTACTTCTAAAAGAATATAATGTTCACATATCAGTGACAGTTTCGTTATTTCATATTTATTCAGAAATTACGTAACATTTATATTGAAGAATTGACGTAATTGTTACATCAGCCGTTTATTCCATTCCATTCAACTGGCCAATAAATAAGACCACAGAACTGAAGATAGAAAAGCTTACGAACGATTCGGCTACCTCGGTAGTCTTCCTCAAAATACAAAATTCGAAAAAATTAGAATATAAAGTATAGAAGGGACTTCTTCTGAAACATCTTCTTCCAGAAGATATTCCTTCTATATTTTATTAAGAGATTAAAAAAATAATACCAAGGTATCCGAAAGGTTAGTTAACACTTGAATGAAATAGAATTAGCATATAATCACAGGTTAACTATATGGAACAACAGTATTAACAACAATTTACTTATAAAGTTGTATTCAAACTGTGTCTTAAATTTTCTCAAATAGAAATTACTTTTGTGATAGCATATATTATTATGCTACATGTCATGTGTTAATTTGTGTACAATAAAGGCAGATTCACCAAGATCCACATTAGTAACTTAGATGAGTGAAAATTGCACAGTAGTTTCAAACAAAATAGTATATAGTAAATTATGTTATAAGACGGAATGCGAAGTTCAGACAATTTATGTTTTTAGTCAAACAAAATTTCTGAATACATAAATATACAGAGTGTTTCAGTTTATTGTTGCATAATCTTAAGATTCGATAAAACTTTTCAAATTAGTGCATAAAGTCTATATAAACCTGGGTCGAAAAATGCGTGGCTTCCGAAATGTTTACTTTCTAAAATAGTTTTTTTTTAAATATTTCGAACAATATTTGATGTATAACAGTAAAAATAGGTATACAAGGGTTTTTTGGTACGACAAAACGAACCATGGGCATAGTTTTACTGTAGCCGCTAGAGGGCGCTCTCTACTGTACCTGTAGTGTATTAAAATGACCGAAAATTTTTTCTTACTGCAATTTTTTGCTTTTTGAATAAAAAAACTGATTCTTCGCGCTTTTCAACATAAAAAAGCTCTCTTGTGAATTTTCGTTATAGTTAGCCGTTTTTGAGATATTTCTATTTTTAAGGTTCGATGCATTTTTAATTATTTATGGGAAAATATTTTTTTTTTTACCTTTTTGATTTGGGCATTACAAGTAATTAAGATGATCGTTTAGATTGTGTTTTTAAACACAGCAATAATTCCTAACTCCAAATAAACACAAAAAACAGAATATTAATATGTTTAATTTTCCAATACTATTTTTAACAAATTAAATTAATTATTTACAACTAAAATGCTATTGGATAGTTAGGATAAACATACAAAATCTAAAGTAGTTGCTCGAAATGTAAACCCAATTGTTCAATACACAATTCACATCTACGAATGATCGAACGTGCTATAGCATTATTCAAATAAGACCCTATTTCATCACATGCATTCCTGATTCTGTCTATTAGCATATCTCTTGTGGTTACGGGAGTCTGGTACACTTTTTCTCTTAGAAATTCCCACACAAAGAAATCTAATGGATTTAGGTCAGAGGATCGTGGAGGCCAGGCGACTGGTGGCGCTTTTCGCTCTTTGAACCTTCGCACGAAAGCAGCCCCAAAAAGTCCAGTAGGGGCAATACGATAAAGCATCTTTAGCTAGCATCTAGCAGCTCCGACAAACAAGCTCAAAAGTAGTGTCCGATACGTTTCTGACTCCCTAAGAGTCACACGTCAGCTTCAAATAAAAGCCTGTTGTGGAACAGAAACAGGTGTTGATGAACAATTATTAAGTTGTATATTTGAGGGCCGTAACTGATATGGTTTAGAGGTTATGAATGGATTCTGCAAAAAAGCTACAAGTGAAGTAGTAATAGTAGTGGTGGGGAGACGAATCCTGGCCCTTTTTGCCGACTCTGAGTGTATCAACACCCTACTTCAGATGCTGAACCTTCCTGATCTCCTAATGAAGGTCAGAATGTCCGAATGCGACTTCACTATCGAACGCCACGGCTCCAAAAAGCTCAGCCCTAAAGATGCAATATACTGTACAAAGCCTAGCTAGTGGAACGCTATTTCGTCCTCCTCCCAGCGCATTGGACAGGTAGAGTGAAAAGATTTCTTATTTAATTATTTATACATAATTGCCCAACAGACTAATCCCATTACAAGGCAATATAATCACAACTTAGCAAATAGCGTGCATACAAGGAGTACAACATAAAACGAACATAAAAAAATTAGCTATTGTAATAGTCCCCGAAGTTTGACAAGATTTTACTGATACAGTCAAAATTAATGTCTGAACCGTCTGCTATGGAATCATAATGATTGCATGTAGCAGTGAAAGTGAGATATTATTGCAGTAGAAAGTTTTCAAACTTCAAATTCAACCTCTGAAGAACGCGTATCCACTGTGTCGTGCAATAGCTTATGGATGAATATCAGGCCAGCAATTAATTATAGAAATTGTAGAAACTGTAGGTTGAAAGGTCTTAGCAGAATAAGTTGACTCCCCTTTCTGGATATACACTGTCTGTTTTATAAGTACAATACTAAAGAAAGAGTCTAGGTATATTTTTTTTAATTGCATATTAAGGATTCCATATCAAAGAAGCGTACTTAATTTTTTATCACACCATGGAAATAAAAAGAGTGTTTAGTGCTGCTTCGTCAAAAAAAGATTGACAGTTACGCAATATAAGTCCTATGATCGTATCGCGTCGGAAGTGACACGTGCTGCATAAACAGAAAAGTCTAACCTGCAGAAAAATGTTACACCAAGATCTTTAGTCTCTGTTGCTCTCTCCAAAACCGCATTATTTATGATATAATCAAGGATAATCGAGCTTATTGTGCGACTATGTGAACAAATCTTTACCCTTGGAAATGTTTAAGAAGAGAAAGTTGTTGTCACACCACTATGTGAGAGTGTCTAGATTGTCGTTAAGGAAAATATTGTACCTTAAATTTGTTAAACTATTCGTCTACAGTGGTCGGTGACAACTTCCACCAAAAGACTGAGCGACTTTCTACTCCTGCAGACAGCCAATTTTTGCCGGGATTTGCTATGAAGTACTAGGCTTGGCCTTGAAATCATCACTCTCTTGCCATACCTTTCCCAGGTCCCTATACGCCAACCGTAAATCTTAGCTCTTTTGCAAGTAAAGCTATAGCCTTACCAGGGAATAGTTGTGTGTTGCAACCGTAATATGTAGTTTGAGAAAAATAAATACCTCAGGTCAGTTTGCAGTTGAAAAATTTCAGTTTAAGTAGTGTTTTATTGACGGCAGTTGCAGTTTTATTTCTAGCGTAATGCCAAGCCTGCCTAATTTAGGGTTAAGCTATTACAGACAAATATGTTCTCTGTGTGCCGCAGGCCAGAAAACAAAAGTGGTCCGTCAAGGGGACGCACCAGTATGCTGCTTCCAAAGGCACTCTACTTGGCTGCCGGTTGTGCATTGGTCCCGATCACGATGCTGGATGTTATAGAATGGATTTACAAGTTAACGTCGTGATGGATGCCTATGACACAAAATTGGCAGAAGGTGATTGATCCAAATCCCTGTAAACGTGGGTGACCTACTCGCCACAATTCGCTTCCCAGCCTTAACTTTATTTGTTTGCATGTAATAGACCGGTTGACCCTTTTTTGAAACCTTGATAGTTAGTATTTGTTCTGTTAGACCATACAATATTTAATGCTATATCTTTTGAGACCTAAAAAACCACAAGGCTTTAAGAAAACGCTCTCCACCATGTTGGCCCATAGAATAATGTAACGTTATATCATTTATAAACAACTACTGGCAGCAGCATGACCCCTCAAGTTTAGAACATATACACCTGACTTAAATAATTTACATAAAAAATGTGGCAATTATCGTGTATTATAACGTCGCAGAATATAAAAACACATCGATAAAGACGCCAGCAAACCGGTGGATTAGAAGGACCAGCGAAATAAATATACGCAGCACCTGGGTAATGCTTTCCCAAGGAGATCCTCAATCTTTATCGACTGTAAGTCAGATTTATTTTTGCGTCGATTACTGATGTAACATGAGATGAAATTATTCAGAGGCTACGACGCTTGAGCTTAGCTTTGAATGACTTCTGAAAAGGAAGATTATGTAAGAGAATTACTTACTCCTTCTTATGTCTATCGTTATATCAGACGCATTATACTAACATAGAAGTTTTGATCTTCCTAATTTCAGCAGAGTAGAAATTTGGGTTGAAGGCACAACAATTAGCAACCATCAATGTGTCAATTTTCGGCAAATTTGTGCTTTCTGCTTTTACAAATTCAATGTCCATGATTGTTTTTTTACAAAATGAGAAAACGATATCCTTTTACGTTAATTGGGAGTTTTTTAGAAATATCGGAAAAAGACAACGTAGTCCATATGTGACATACGTATAGCGTTTCCAGCGTTTCAAATTGAAAATATATTTTTTAGACTTACATGCGCGACTTGCGCTTTTAAAAATTGAAATCGATATATCATCACGTTTTCCTAAGCCAAATAGTGTAAAAAACACTAATGTTACGGGTTTAATTTGAAATCATACTCTTACCTCAGAATTCAAGATTTATTAGCTGAAAATTGTACACTGTGAGCGGTTACCAAGACTAGATTCACAATCTTAAGTCCTACGTGCTATCGTGGTCCGTGGGATCAGCCCTAAACTTTGACCAAACCTTGTAGGAATTGCCGTGACCCTGCAATAATCGTAAACACTAAACAAGGGTAGACATATTTCTAGTTTAACTACCTGAAGATTTTATCTATGGTTTATACGTAACTCGCCACCTATTATCTCATTTTGTAGTTGAGGCCCCTTCATCTGAGAATTGTTTACGTCTTCGTTTCTTTCCTAACCTCAATGTTAAATTTTGACAAGTGTTCGGTCCTTTCAGTCCGGGAACAGTCCGCTGTTGTTCCATTGCTCCATTGCTCCTCTCGAACTTTGTGTTCCGTGTCCAAGTTGAAGGAACTTCACTTTTTTGATCGTAGCTCTGTTGAGAAGCACGCATTTTGCGGATATTTACGCCAAATAAAGTCTAAGCGTTCTTCCTTTTTATGTCTCATATAATCCTACGGGGAAGTGGGAGACGGGAGTATTCGACGCTTTTACGGCGTTCTAGCCGACACTTTAAGGCCACACTCCAACAGAGGTAAAGAATTCGGCTTGCGTTAAAATGGAACCCGGTGTCATATTGGATTTTTGTTTCAGGCCTTTTTCATCTTCTTCCAACTTTTCGTCTTCTTCACCTTACGTTTTCTCCACCAAACGACTGCTGATACCTTCAGATGAAGCCCTGACGACTGTTCCACGCCCTGCCCTGTAATGAGAGTTCCAAGCAGCCCCTGAGGAAGGGAGCTGATTCAGCTGTTGCCAATGTCTACATGCACCATGTGCTGAAACCCCGTCGAACTGCATCTATACTAAGTGACATATAAATCCGAACACCCAATTTAAATGGTTTTATTTTAAAAAAAGTTGGTGAATGTATTTATCTTACTGTAAATAACAAGTGAAAAAATTTTCAGCCTTATCAGTTGGACATTCCGGTTTTTATACTGCTTTTTTTTAATTCACTAACGCTCTAAAAATGAATATTTCAGCCGCAGTAAAGAATCAAAGTTGGCGGATTTTGGTTCTTGACATCCTTTACGATCGGTTACGATGCCTAGAGTACGGAGACCTGTACGATTTCGTCAACTTAGTGAGTTTGATAGGGGCCGTATAGTGGGACTTCGGGAAGCTGGACTTTCTTTTCGGGCAATTGCAGTTAGAGTGCAAAGAAGTGTAGACACTGTGGTTAGGTGTTGTCATTCATGGCTTCGAGAAGGCCGTACGCAAAGAGCAAGGGGCACTGGACGCCGCCGTAGAACAACAGACCGTGAAGGTCGCCGCCTAAGATTATTGCAGAACACGGAAGACCTATTGGCATGCGAAGTGTTTACCGACGAATGAGAAGTTTTGGCTTGTTTTCATACCGGCCACACTGGGTCCTCCTTTAACTCGAGAACACCGACGTAATCGCCTTGAGTGGTGCAGACAACGGTCACTCTGGGATCAGGAATGGAACAGTCTTTAGTGACGAGTCTCGATTTTGTTTAGGCATGCACGATGGTCGTGCCAGGGTTAGAAGGCGACGTGGTGGAAGGAGGAATCCACAGTTTTTTGTTGAAAGACATGTTGATCACACTGCTGGAGTTATGGTTTGGGGTGCTACAGCTTATGGTTCCAGGTCACCTTTAATCTTCATCAGAGGTAACATGAACGCGCAGCGTTATATCCACGAAGTTCTAGAACCCCATCTTTTACCGTATCTTGACACCCTGGCAGATCCAACATTCCAACAAGATAATGCCCGACCACATGTTGCAAGAGTCACAATAGACTTCTTTCAACATAATTATGTCACATTGTTACCAAGGCCACCAAGATCTCCCGACTTATCCTTAATTGAGCACGTGCTCAATTTGCAACGTCCTCCTCAGACTCTAGAAGCACTTCGAGAGGAGTTGGTGGTTGCCTGGAATGAGATACCACAGGAGGACATTGTCCACCTGATCAGAAGCATGCCTAGGCGCGTTGGAGAATGCGTAGCACATCAGGGTGCATCCACACATTATTAAAGGTCAAATGGCTTTAAAGCAGTGCAATCATTTTGAAATTTTTATCATTTACTTATTATGCTTCATTAAGTACTTAAATTGGGTGTTCGGATTTATATGTCACTTAGTATATACCTAAGCAGCTAATTTCACTTAATATGAATTATTTATCCTAACTTCACAACTGGTGGGATCCTGAGGTATGCATACCCCCGGAAACTTGGTAAGTCACTAATGTTCGTTTTCATTTGTTGTTAGGTGATCGATTAACCATTGCAAAGTGAAATTTTGAGCTTACTGTGATCATTTTGAATACTTGAAAATCCTGTCATAGCACCCTTCAGGTAGTTTGTTGCAAACCTTGTCATAGCACCCTTCAGATAGTTTGTTACAAACTTTGTAATAGCACCCTTCAGGTGATTTATTAAACATAGTTAAATAGATTTTGGGCAAGCTCTGGAAATTGGCAATCTTTTCATTTCCCCCAGCGCCCTAATCCTCCAAATCAACAACCACTTCGAACCCCAGAAGTAACATTCATCGTGCAGGGAAGTGCATCTACAACCACCCCCCTGGCACGAGGGTAACACTAATTTAATATATGAATTTAGATATAAGCGAATTGTCTGTTTACCAACAACCCCTTGCGAATGCGTTTCGGAACCGCCATTGCAGCGACCAACAAGCAAAAATCCGGAGACAAAAACGCATCGCCGCGCCGCCCGGCGAACAAAAAAGCCACAGGCAGGCAGCTCGATACAAACGAGGGATATAAACAATTCCTCCATCGGGGTAACCATGGCAACGCGTCGCCGCGCTCCTTCGGTACCGCCGGCCTCTTTGATTCGGAATTTGCATAGCAGGCTTCGATATGGAAATCTTGAGTCGACTGTACATGCAGCAGAGGCCACTGGACACTGCATTGACTGCCTAGGCTTCTTTTCGGCTCGTACTCTAAGTTATGTCAGGCGATTTTTGCAATTCTTTTGTGCGAAGGCTCTCGCGCCGCGTTGTAACGCGCAGTCCCTGCTTCTCGGCCGTCCTTGTTCTATGCCTACTGCTACTGGTTCTTGCCGATCGTCGACATAGATACTAGCATCCTGTGGACATTGCCGACGTCCTCTCTACCATCTCGTTGGCTCACAACTTGAACTGGGCGGTATTTACAAATAGTTTGTATGTATGTGTCATCGTTATCATCACTGAGGAAGTCCTCCGCTTTTGCTCTCGGTACCTAGCTTGCGACTAACTCAACATTGTAACTTCTTTCATGCGATCAGAATTCTGATTCCCTTATACTTATTTCGAGTGGTGCCAAAAGGGATATTACAGGTATGTGCAGCCGATGCTTGACGGAGGGACCATCCATCTTCTACCACCTTTTTGAGAGCAACTTCTAGGGTCTCTGGGGCATAATCCACGTAACGGCGTGATCCAAGTGTTCTTTTATAATTCCTCATTAATTATTTTTCCGTTTCTTCATAACCTATTATCTCTTCTTCTTTTTATAGCTAAATTGGCACAAATAGTCCTATTATAATGTAACCTATTATCTCTTCTTCTTTTTATAGCTAAATTGGCATAAATAGTCCTATTATACTGTGACTTAATGTTTGTAGTTTCACATTTTTTTTTTGTTTTTGTATAACTTGTTTTTTTTTCACTTTTATACGGGGTTAGATGGTGGAATAGCAGGTGCTAAATCTCGCCCGATGTAATGTACCATGTTTTGGTCAATAAAGACGATTATGATTATTATTATTATTATTATTAGGATCCTTCAACTGTAAGAAATAATAAAATTATAGCTAAATCTAATAATTTCATTAACAATACAAAAATAAATGTACATTTATTGTTAGATGGGGTGTGATTGATCACTGAAAATTGATCAATTTCGCCCCATCTAGGCGAACAACCTGACCCCACCCATTAAATATCTCAACATTATGAACAAAACTGCCCTGTTCATTCCCGCTCGACTACATCATAACCTCAAAATATCAACAAACATGCCTAGTATGACGCAAACAAAAATACAGATCAGCACTTTAACTTACCTGGCTAATTTCCAGATAGTTACTCTATGCCCCAAAACCGACACCTTCAAATACACTTATACTTCTTATTAAATAAGCGGCACCGCTAGCTTGCACGCATACCGTATCTACGGCCATGTTTCCTCTGACGCACGCACAATCTTTCGCTGTGATTGGTTCGCTAGTTCTGGCGCTAAAATTCAAACTTACGAGAAAATGATCTGGTGATCAAACTCGTCCCTTGAGATGAATGTCAGCCCAATCGACGGTATTTATTTTTTTTAAAATTCAAAAATCGATTGAATCAAGATATACAGACTGCATATACTTATAAACTGGGCATTTTTAATCTGTTGGTACATGCTCGGTGTTATAATTTTTTTTATATTTCTGATTAAAATATATGCAATTTGCACATTTATTTCCTTCAATGTTGCATTGGCGACTTTCATGATTCCTTCCACATCTGATGCACACCGTATTATTTCTACATTTATATGAAGTATGGTGAAATCTAAAACATTTGTTACATTGTGTGATTTGGTTATGATCATATACATTCAAATTCTGCCAATCTAATAATATTTTACCATTATTTTCATCTGTGATGGAACCAAATGTTTTTCCATTCACTTCTGCAAATAATGTATAATAAGTTTTTAAGTGATTCTTTCTTAATTAAGTCATTTTGATATCATTTTCTTGAATGAAGTGATTTTGTCTAATAATACTTTCCTTGAAGCTTGTTTCAGTAGGTGGTTCTTCACTTCTGTAGCCGACAATTTTGATTCTTGGTAGTTTCTTTTCTTGTTCTATTACATTGTATTTTCTTGATAACTTTTTTTCGATTTCATTTTTCAGTGCAGTGAGGTATTTTTCTTCTAGTTTCAATTCGATTCCTCCTTTTTTAGTGTGTTTAATGTTGTCTACTTGTACTTTCAGTTTCGATAGGTCAATTTTATTTAAATCGGACAGGGAGAGAGAGAGAGAATCGCCGGCAACTGGCAATTCGGCAACATCTCACCGATAGGAGATTTCGGAAATCTTGATAGCTTTGACGTTAGTAGGGCTAAAGCTTTTTTCACGACTATTTCCCTCGTCTTGATTTCTACCTATCACAAATGCGCAATTTTGAATTACAAATGGTTTGCAGATGGAAAAATTGTATGAGAGCACCTGTCAGCAGTTTTTTTGAGCTTGCCCGCGCCAAAACTTGATAGCTGTTGTCACCAAAAGTTACAATACCTTTGATGAGTAGTAATTATGGTCTGCTAGGCCACTAGAAAACGACACGAAACAATTTTTTTGATGTGATTGCCAAAAAAGTATGTTTTGTAAACTACATGTATGCAGAATAGTATGTTACTCATGAGATAGTCTTCTCATGATCCAGTCGGGCATCTAATTTTGTCCTGTAAAAAAAAAAGGAAAAACCAGTGCAAAGTAATATTGTTTTTACAAAAAACGTTCGTACAGGTACAAAATTCCTCGACTCGGATTTTTGTTGCCACCAGCACTCATGCATCTTGTTGAAATTAGATACCCTTATGGTATTACTTATGAGTATCTATTTCGATAGAGCGACAGCTGATCTTCAAACTTCTCCTTATTGACACACTATTCTGAGAACACTATTCTGAGAATTTTGTTGTAGTTTTTTGTACACTGCTTCATTTTATACTGCTACACTACAAAAATGTTTTAGACACCTCATTTTAGAGCAAATAAGCTGCAGAAAGCTAATTTGCATTTCACACACATTAAGCCAGTATTTTGGTGTTCAGTCGACAACAAAAGAACGCTTTTGTGGCTCAACAGTTCTTTTACCAAAAACCTATAGCACCACTTTGCTAGTTGAGCAACTGTTCACCTCAATAGACGTCAAAACGTAAGGGATAGTTATGAAATAGGGTGTAATAGATAACGCAGGTGTGCACAAAACGTTTTTTTTTCTAGGTCTTAGAATTACGTAGGGTTGTTAGTAATCTGAATGATAATCGTGATGACTGTCAGATGGCATACAGGAATCCAGCACGTAAGTATGAACTAGCGATTAATGCCCGCGGTGGACTATCTGCATGTTCAATACTATCAGTTTAAGTTGATCATCTTCAGAATGTTTAGGATACTTTGCCAGTATATTCAGATCGTTTTCTTGGATGTTTTCATCCCAAGCTGCGTAGGTTTGCTTATAGACTACAAAAGCCGTTTGTAGTAAGGTCGATATAGACAGCCCCGAATGTTGCAAATTGAGGAAAAAGTTCATAAATTTCTGTTTTTGAACCAAGCGGCGACAGTTTCGAACAGTATCAACAAACACCATGTGACAGGACGGTACTACAAGATTTTTATCAAATATACTAAGTGACATATAAATCCGAACACCCAGTTTAAATGGTTTTATTTTAATAAAATTTTGTATAAGTACTTAATGAAGCATAATATAAGTAAATGATAAAAATTTCAAAATGATTGCACCGCTTTAAAGCCCTTTGACCTTTAATAATGTGTGGATGCACCCTGATGTGCTACGCATTCTCCAGCGCGCCTAGGCATCCTTCTGATCAGGTGGTCAATGTCCTCTTGTGGTATCTCATTCCAGGCAACCACCAACTCCTCTCGAAGTGCTTCTAGAGTCTGAGGAGGACGTTGCAAATTGAGCAATCTTCTACCCATCATATCCCACACGTGCTCAATTGGGGATAAGTCGGGAGATCTTGGTGGCCATGGTAACAATGTAACATCATTATGTTGAAAGAAGTCAATTGTGACTCTTGCAACACGTGGTCGGGCATTATCTTGTTGGAAAGTTCGATCTGCCAGGGTGTCAAGATAGGGTAAAAGATGGGGTTCTAGAACTTCGTGGATATAACGCTGCGCGTTCATGCTACCTCTGATGAAGATTAAAGGTGACCTGGGACCATAAGCTATAGCACCCCAAACCATAACTCCCACAGTGTGATGAACATGTCTTTTAACAAAAAACTGTGGATTCCTCCTTTCACCACGTCGCCTTCTAACCCTGGCACGACCATCGTGCATGCCTAAACAAAATCGAGACTCATCACTAAAGACAATACTGTTCCATTCCTGATCCCAGAGTGACCGTTGTCTGCACCACTCAAGGCGATTACGTCGGTGTTCTCGAGTTAAAGGGAGGACCCAGTGTGGCCGGTATGAAAACAAGCCAAAACTTCTCATTCGTCAGTAAACACTTCGCATGCCAATAGGTCTTCCGTGTTCTGTAAACCATTGATTTGCAATGGTCCTGGTAGTGGAGAAACGGTCCCTTAAGGCCAATAATCTTAGGCGGCGATCTTCACGGTCTGTTGTTCTACGGCGGCGTCCAGTGCCCCTTGCTTTTTGCGTACGGCCTTCTTGAAGCCATGCCTGACAACACCTAACCACAGTGTCTACACTTCTTTGCACTCTAACTGCAATTGCCCGAAAAGAAAGTCCAGCATCCCGAAGTCCCACTATACGGCCCCTATCAAACTCACTAAGTTGACGAAATCGTACAGGTCTCCGTACTCTAGGCATCGTAACCGATCGTAAAGGATGTCAAGAACCAAAATCCGCCAACGTTGATTCTTTACTGCGGCTGAAATATTCATTTTTAGAGCGTTAGTGAATTAAAAAAAAGCAGTAAAAAAACCGGAATGTCCAACTGATAAGGCTGAACATTTTTTCACTTGTTATTTACAGTAAGATGAATACATTCACCAACTTTTATTAAAATAAAACCATTTAAACTGGGTGTTCGGATTTATATGTCACTTAGTATAGATACCGGCAGTTCAAGCGTAGATGTTTCTGTAAACAAAAGTCCTAAATTTTCTGTATGAACCATTAAGCAGTCTTCCACTACTCAAACAGCATCTAGAGTACGCAAAATGGATCCACACATCAGATGCCTCATCCCCAACTTAACAAAGAACAACTTCTCTTATAAGGTGCAGAACCTTTGGAATCCACACAACAAACTACAGAAAAAATGATGAGAACAAGTGTGCTCATCTATAAACCAAAAGTATTAAGCAATGCAGTTTCATCACTTATCGTACACGTAAGCTCTGTCTAAAGGACTTACACATGATCAAAATTGTCGATAGCAAAAAGATGTCTAATAATGAGCACACCGTTCTAGTAAAGGTCAACTATGAGCAAGATGCGCATCTTCAATAACCAGTCATGATCTACAAACGTCGTTGAATTTGTAGCAGGCACAAGCCCTGCGTTACTCATTGACGTACCATAAGATTTTTGCAAAACGGAAATCGAACCCGATGTCTACGATGTCAGATTTCAGTAGTGCTGATGAAAAGCAAAGACAACCGCGAGAGTGTCTGCAATAAAGAGACAGAAGCAGAAAAATAACGATTGGCAACCCGAGCGGCTTCATCAGGCTTAAGTGGATGTGCATCGAAAACATCGAAATGAATGTATGCCCATCACATCTGGATATTAGGTGTAGCTGCGGTGAACATTGTCAATACCCCGTAAACACAAATGTGCCTGTTTTGTGCTGGCTCATGTGTGTGTTGTTCTTCAGGCAATACCCGTATCCAGGTGTGATGGGCACCTGTTTTGTCTTCGGTGTTTTCGATATGGGAATAAAGAAGCCAATAAACAGTAACATACGTCCCTTGAGTTATCAATCCTACTATTTCTACTGTTCCTTTATTGCAAACATTGTCCTTTGTTTTTCATCAAAGTTTCAGCAAGACTACTTGTATATTTAAGGTACTACTAGTTACTTCTGATTGATCTGGCAGTTTTTAGAGTTGGTGAAAATTATTTATCATTTCTACCTACGAAGCCCTTCCCACTTCAGTTGGCCCAACTATTGAAATGTTATTTTTTTTCTTATCAAACACAAATAATAAAAATGTAGCAGGATGTTATAGGTTTAAAATATTAACAATGAATATTTTGATAATATATAGTAGAAAATACCAACTTTATCACTCCCTAATCAAATTTGCAGCATAAAAATAACACATGTTGCAATTATAGCATATCAATTTTCATTTCAATGCATAGGTGGCTGTGAAAAATAAAAGGCATGACAATTGTTTTTATTAACCACAGCTGTCAGAATACGTTTAAAATAGTTTTGGGTAGTTAAGGTTTTCAAAATGGGTAGAGGAAAGGCTATTAGTGAGAAAATTCGGTTACTGATCACGATTTTTTTTAATTCTTAGAAATCAAACTCAGAAATTGCAACTTGGTTAGACTTGTCGCGGTACAGTGTGAGAAATATTCTTACAAGATATAACGTAACTGGTTCAGTTAATATTAAGCCACGATATGTGAAAAAAGTAATATCACAAATGCCGACAGAAGGCCATTAAGAAGAATTCGTGAAAAACAGGCGTGCCAATTATTAACAATTAAGTGCTCTGTAAGTTTTCTTATTAAAAAAAGTGAAGTAAAAACCCTAAAGTTGCACAACTTGCTTATATTCCAAAGAAAAGCCACTATTAGCTCCACTGCAAAAGAAATGTCGGCTTAGATGGGCTAAAGAACATAGACAATGGACACATTAACAATGGTGTGCAATACAATGGAGTGATGAGTTTGTGTTGGTGACAGTCGCAGTAGAGTTATTCGCAAAAAAAATTAAGCATTCCATGTTGACTGACTGAAGAGAAAAGTGAAATTTCCAGCATCCATTATGGTCTGGGGCAGTATGTCATCAAAAAGAGTAGGAAAACTTCATTTTATTGGTGTAAATGTGGATACAAACAAATATTTGGCAATTTTAGAAGAATCGCTTTTACCAGTGATGGAAGAATGTTTGACATCTGGCCAACATTTTGTGTTCTAGCAAGATGTTGCAGCGTGCCATACCTCAAAAAAGGCTATAAAATCGATGTAAGAAAATAATGTACCACTTTTGAAATGGGTTTCTAGCAGTCCAGATCTGTCACCTATTGAAACTTTGTGGCACGAGATGAAAAAGGTTCTACGACAACATCATGCTCGTACAATCACCGAACTGAGACAAAAGCTTCAAGAAATATGGGATTGTTTTACACCAAATTTTTGCCAAAACTTGGTTAATACTATGCCACAAACAATTTCAGCCGTAATAAAAAATAAAGGTGATGTTACCCACTGGTAATCTTTCAATTGTTGCTTTGGTAACTTTCCGCATTTATTCGCACATTGCTCATTTGTTTAGATGTTCTACTAGTTATAGGTCTAAGTGATTTCAAATATGTATATTCTGTTGCATAGAGCCGTTACAAAATATCAGCAATAAATGATATGAAGCCCACTGAAAATCGTCAAAATATTGTGACTCTTTTTGGAGGGTTTGCAGTTCCTCATGATGTATTCAAATGCTGATGCCTAGATTTCAACCGAGAAAGAATGTCGTGTGAAGACTAACGCGACAGTCGACCGCCTTTAAACACAACGACTTACCGATATATTAACAAGTTCTGTTTCGAGCTTTTTGGGTACTCCTCAGCACAGTCTAGCATTATAGTCTCTCGGACAACAAACGAAACCATAGCAACTGTACACTGTACGAAGTGTGTAATCTACCGAAATAAAAAAGCAAAACATGTGCATTTTATTTTGTTCAATGGCAAGTAGACCAACTGCATCTACTGCACGGCTAAAATCGTCATCTAGCGGTCACGTGGTGACTGGGCCTCCTTCGTGGACTGAGACAATTCTATTAGTAGTTTCGCAGTGTTCGATTCTACTGGTAGATGGCGCTCTGTGCTGTCTTATTTCGATTACAGTGAGCTATTATGCAGTCGTAACATCAAAATTGCTATATATACGCTCTTGGAAAGAAAAGTCGGGGATCTTAGCAAATTGATCTGGTGTTATATGAGGGTAATGCTCTCATCCATATTTTCCACACTCCTTGGAAGGCCTCTACTAAATCAGGCTTTTAACATACACCATATTGCCGAAAGAACTCCCTAACAATTTCATAATATTTCCAACTTCTACGAGAAAGGTAATTTTTATGTAAACAAGAGGTTATTTCTGCAGTAGAGGTATTCAGTAACCGAACAAATGTTTTACTGGGAGATTGTTGAAACGCTGAAGCATCGGTTAAGCAAGAAGATTGATGTTAGAAGGGACAAAGTGGAATTATAGAACATATAATTCAAATGAAGCTTTATTACAAGATTGCGGGTGAATTAGGTATGGAGCAGAGGGATCAACTCATACTAGTAACGTAAATACTTTCTTGCCATTTTGGGTTCCTTGAGTAGACTTATCTGAACGTATACTTCGCTCTCTATGAGGCAGTGCTTCTTTAAACTTATAACGTCACCCCTATTATGGTGTCTCGTGGCGAACGGTCTCCTTATTATTCTCAGCAACATGAGTTTTTATGTGCAAGCCTATTCTGACGATTTGTCTTGGTAGTTCTGCGGTTAGGGGTTATTCTTGTGGTACGGTCTTTGAGATTGTACAGGGAGTGCTGTGGACTCATGGTGCAGGGAGGTCGATGTTTCTATCAACCGTGGAAAGACCGGGCTGGTTCTGTTCACTAGGATAGGGAAGTTAAACGGGCTTATCATGCCGACCTTCATTGGGACGAGGCTTCCAATCGGTGAAATATCGAGGAATCATCTTGAACTGAAAACTGGAGAGAGCATGGTGAGTACAAAGGTAGCAAGGCTGGCAATTCATTGTGAGCTTATAGATGGGTTTTGGGAGTGTGATGGGGGCGTAAGCCCATAGTGATGCACTGGCCCTACATGACGATAGTGTGTGTATCTTTTTTGTATCGCTCCTTGGGTTGGAGGCCTTGCATTCAAACAGAAACAACTACGGCCAACATCAATAAAATCCAGTGCTTGGCATCAGTATTACAAACGCAGCGGAGAGGCACATCGACTTTGGCATCCACGATTCCTCTCAAACATCACATAGCCATCTTAGTCGAACTGCAAAGGGAAGATCCCGTACTTCTGGACAGGGATGATCTACCCTAAGTTTCGCTTTAACCGCAAGTTCAGTGTGGAGTATCGGACAACGGTGGAGTGGGTTTCCGAAAGGTGGAAGGTACTCTGAAAAAAACGGGCAAGCTTGGTATCCAGACGGCTCGATAGCTGAGGAGGTCTCTGGTGCCGGGGTCTTTGCTTCTAGAACTAGGCTTCACTGCCTCTCGGTAGATACACTAGTATTTTCCAGGCGGAAATCTCTTCGAGGATAGGCTGCAATGAAGGCAGCAAGTGCCTGCAAAATTACTTGGCAGCGAGGTATCTGATATCGTTAGTGTGGGGACCGGGGCATGTTGGGCTTAAAGTTAGTGATATAGCGGATGCTCTTGTGACAGTTGGATCAGTAGGCAGGATTGCTAGACCTGAGCCAGCCCTAGGGGTGGTCACGCAAAGGCTCAGGGGGATGGGTGAGAAGTGGATAGTTGCTTTTGCGTATCTTTGGATAGAGCCAACCTAAGGTTGTTGGTGGGACTGTAGCCTGGCCATGACACGATGAGGCATGTGATGGAGTCGCTGAGGACTCCATGTGTAAATCCTGCGGGGTAGAGGAGGAGTCCTTGGTGCATGTTGGCTACAGGCAGACTATACTAGGGTCCAACGCCTTGGATCTCCAGAATGTTAGGCAGCTGGAACTCAGGGCTACACTCAACTTCGCTAGAATAGCCGAGCGTGAGGCTAAGACCCGTACCGTCAGTCGTCCCTACAATTGTAGGGCGCGTTTATGGCCTCCTTAATTGTCATACTCATTTCTCTCCTTCAAAAATTTCTAGATTACACTTGTCCCGTGTCAGCGTCAGCGCTCTCCTATTGTGAAGATATGTTTTCTTTTTAAATTCTAGAAAATTTCAGCCTGATAAAACATGATATAACTCAATAGCAAGCACAATTTGATGCAAATATACTAAGTGACATATAAATCCGAACACCCAGTTTAAATGGTTTTGTTTTAATAAAAGTTGGTGAATGTATTTATCTTACTGTAAATAACAAGTGAAAAAATGTTCAGCCTTATCAGTTGGACATTCCGGTTTTTATACTGCTTTTTTTTAATTCACTAACGTTCTAAAAATGAATATTTCAGCCGCAGTAAAGAATCAACGTTGGCGGATTTTGGTTCTTGACATCCTTTACGATCGGTTACGATGCCTAGAGAACGGAGACCAGTACGATTTCGTCAACTTAGTGAGTTTGATAGGGGCCGTATAGTGGGACTTCGGGAAGCTGGATTTTCTTTTCGGGCAATTGCAGTTAGAGTGCAAAGAAGTGTAGACACTGTGGTTAGGTGTTGTCAGGCATGGCTTCGAGAAGGCCGTACGCAAAGAGCAAGGGGCACTGGACGCCGCCGTAGAACAACAGACCGTGAAGATCGCCGCCTAAGATTATTGGCCTTAAGGGACCGTTTCTCCACTACCAGGTCCGTTGCAAATGAATGGTTTGCAGAACACGGAAGACCTATTGGCATGCGAAGTGTTTACCGACGAATGAGAAGTTTTGGCTTGTTTTCATACCGGCCACACTGGGTCCTCCCTTTAACTCGAGAAAACCGACGTAATCGCCTTGAGTGGTGCAGACAACGGTCACTCTGGTATCAGGAATGGAACAGTATTGTCTTTAGTGACGAGTCTCGATTTTGTTTAGGCATGCACGATGGTCGTGCCAGGGATAGAAGGCGACGTGGTGAAAGGAGGAATCCACAGTTTTTTGTCGAAAGACATGTTCATCACACTGTTGGAGTTATGGTTTGGGGTGCTATAGCTTATGGTTCCAGGTCACCTTTAATCTTCATCAGAGGTAACATGAACGCGCAGCGTTATATCCACGAAGTTCTAGAACCCCATCTTTTACCCTATCTTGACACCCTGGCAGATCCAACTTTCCAACAAGATAATGCCCGAACACATGTTGCAAGAGTCACAATAGACTTCTTTCAACATAATGATGTCACATTGTTACCATGGCCACCAAGATCTCCCGACTTTTCCCCAATTGAGCACGTGTGGGATATGATGGGTAGGAGATTGCTTAATTTGCAACGTCCTCCTCAGACTCTAGAAGCACTTCGAGAGGAGTTGGTGGTTGCCTGGAATGAGATACCACAGAAGGACATTGACCACCTGATCAGAAGCATGCCTAGGCGCGTTGGAGAATGCGTAGCACATCAGGGTGCATCCACACATTATTAAAGGTCAAAGGGCTTTAAAGCAGTGCAATCATTTTGAAATTTTTATCATTTACTTATTATGCTTCATTAAGTACTTATACAAAATTCTATTAAAATAAAACCATTTAAACTGGGTGTTCGGATTTATATGTCACTTAGTATAGATGTTTGTGACATAACCTCAAAATAGAGTTCTGATACGGAGAAGTAGAAAACTGTGATAATCAAGGAGGCCGCAAGGGCGCCCTACAATTGTAGGGCCGACTGACGATACGGGCCTAAGAGAATGTAGTGGTAGATAAGAGCCCATCATGTGGCTCATTCGTCACCTCCTCGTAATGGCCGGTATTCCTCTAATCTCATTTATTCGTTCATTCACTCCAGTAAGTAGTTTTCACACAACTGTGCCATTCGGCATACCGGGCGCAGTGCGGCGGTGAAATTGCTTTCCCCGGTGAACGCCAATGCTCCGATATACACGTGGGTGTTCGAACGCGGACCTTAACAACGAATTGATTATATATTTACATGATTATAGTTATTAGAGAAAACATTATCCGAGAAGAGGAGTGGCGTAGAGCATGGCGTTTTTTAGCTCAGAAAACTTTTAAATACCCGCGGATAATTATTTATTCTTCGATCAGATAACCGGCGTACGTATAGGAACGGCATGTTTATTGGAGATGGAAGAGTCGACTCGGTCTATATGATCGCTTTCTAAGCGGACCCTCACTCATGTAATTAAGTTGTGCCGTGGACTTCTATTTGCTTCTATTTACTTGATTTGATTAGGATTACATAATTATGGTTGAGCTTCTCCTGATTATTTACGTGTATACGTCATCTGTTTAGTAGATTGTCATTGGGGTGACGGCTTCCTTTGAAGTGTTAAATTTGCTCTGTAAAAGAATGAAAAACTCCAAATACATCACAAGAGATGTTTTATACGTAAGGTATAATGGTTAAGTCGGACGAAAATCATGCAAGAAACTTGTGAAATCTAAAAAACCAATAGATTGAAACGCGATCCAGTGAGGTGGGATTATGCTTGGAAGATTCGCGTTTGGAACTTGCACAGCAGTCTTCCATGTACAGATATTTATCACCTTAATAATAATAATAATAATAATAATAATAATAATAATAATAATAATAATAATGTTTATTCTAACAAAATACAGGTAAATATTAAATATTGTGTACAATAAAGATAAAGCACCCAAAAAAGTTTGCACTTGTGTTTGGGTTTATTAAAAATAAAAACTAAAAGTACAGTCAGTATTTGAAAAAAAAAAAAAAACACGTAAATACTATGTAATTTGGTGAATTGAATTATTTTGGGGATGTCAGGAAAAATATCCAAAAGATTAGGACTAAAGTCAAAGTATGGATGTTAGTGTAAGACCCAATTTCACCAACATTAGTATTTGATGGTCAGTTGGACTAATAGGAAAATACCTTATCGAAATGCAATTTGACAGAAGCTGCCAAAGCTCTCTGAATATCAGTGATTTCTATTGAAATGTTGAATAAAGTCGTGAAAAAATAGTTGCCTTATAAATAAGGGTACATTATAGATGTAATATTATGTCTTTGTGCTTTAGAATTTGGATAACATTCATAAAATTTCAAATTTTTATCATTTCAGAAAAGGCGGTCAGTTATTTAAGTGGGACCAATGGGAATGCGGCAAATAATAGGTCGACTTTCTAGCTATTATATTTGGTAGGACGTTTTCACTGTTTTTGACGACTGTTCATGCACGGCTATCTAGTTTTGTCTGTATATCACGTACATGGTGTTGTAGAAATGTACCGATTTTGGTTATTTTACAAAAAAAGGATATAAAACATACTCCAACTGGTTCATCATCTTTTGTTACATCAGAAATAATTTTTCCCAATTTATGATCTAGAAATCCGCACCAAGTGTGAACAAAAAGCACATTCTGCATTTCTGGATCCTAAAACGTCGATATTAGTAAAAGTATCCGCATCCACCTATTATTATTATTCATCGTATAGATATTATAAGTCAGAACCAAAAATAGGTATTTATGAAAATATATCTCCAAACATTGTTATATTTTCTTATTATTTCTATCATTATAACAGGTCTGGGATATCAATTGCTTTTAAAGTGATCTGCAGTGTTGCCAAACCGGAAAAAACGGAATCGATAAATAGTGTTTGTTGAGTTCGGTATAAGGTAAACACCGTCCCAAGAACAGTGGTAGATCAAGGACCTTTGCGTCATGAAAAACGTCTGTTATGTAGTGGGCGCGCACACAACATGTTTTTTGACGGAATAGCTCTGTATTACAACTTCTACAATGGTCGCTCTTTCAAAGTACTTTGCAAACCATTCTGGAAACTCCTTTTTCGATTCTTGCTTATGAGATTGTGAATATTTTTCTGTTTTACCCCTGAACTCATGAACTCACCTCTCATTTTAATTAAATATTTATTTTGAAAACAGACAGGTCTCGGTTTCTTTATTGCTTGTCCGGTGATCAGGTAATGGCGGTAATCTACCAGTCGTACGCACAAAAATCAATTCAGGGCAAGCGGAGTAAGGGATGAGGATGTGCGTTCGTACTCATAGGTAACCCAGATCTAAAAATACCAAAAAATCCGGTTCAAGTCGATGCATAGACAATCTGAAATTTACAATATGAGTTTGTGTTCTAAATTCCATGCATATCCGTTCATATTCGTCAATATTTCATTTGAAACTTTTATTTGTCATAAGATTTTAGCAAAATGTCAGATAGTAAAGGCAACATCGCAACCTACAGCCCAGTTGACAAGAACGTCAAGGTCAGGGATGTTTAGGTCCACGAAAAGTATCGTTATGCATCGATTCTCGAGGGTTGCCGGATCCCACACATGTGTCAGTCATTGGGGAGTTTTGAAATGAAATAATCAGCTGTTATTCAAATAATGTCCAATATAAATATAACCTACAATGTGTACTCATGAAAAAAGAAAAATTTGGCAAGTTTGTTTTTAGTTTTTTTTGCAGGTTTTATAGGTTTGCTGGTAGCTTTAAGGCATATATTTGGAAATGTCTTAATCGCTGTAAGTATAGTGTGGATGTTTGTTCAGTTCCTGAACAACCAAAAAATATTTGACTATGGATGTATGGATATCAAAAATCCTGAATGGTTTTGTGGGAATATCAATCGACGGTAATATAGTGGTACTGATGAACGGCAAGTAAATGAATGAATGTTTGGAAACGAGCAATATCTATGAAATTTTCTGTAGAGCTTGTCATCAAGTATGTGCTTAATGGCTATCTGCAAGAGGTTTATAAGTAAAGAACACACGGTCGGTGATGTTGAATCAGTAAAATCGCATATCAATTGACGAAAATAATATGAAATTCAAAAATCGAACACTTTTTTAAATTTTGACTAAATTATGTGTAATTTGTTAATATTCAATAAGCTGGTGATGTTTCAATGACAAGCTGTGATCTCGTACTTTAACAGTATTTTGTTTCCAATATTTCATAGCTACTGGTTGCTAAAATTTGTTGATTGAAACTTGAAGCTCATTCGCTGTATTTGACGGACTGTTACCCTATAGCTGGATAATAACGGACTGTTGATTTGCCAATCCTGGTGAAATCTATCCTTACTCGATTCTATTGGATTTTGCCAATATTGTTTGTTGTATTATGAGGCTAATTTAGCCTTGAATAGATTTGAATTATTAGGTCCAGTGGCGTTCCAGGGGCACCTTACCGAATTTTAATTGAAAACAAATGTTTTTGTAATATCTGTTGTTTGATTAAGCATCTAAAAATACAACTTCTTTGGGTCTTGTATTTTTTTCATATTCCACTTTGTTTCCGAGAAAAAAAAATGGTTCATTAATTTTTGCTAAAAAATCACAAGTGCCTTGGAAAACAAAAAATAATTTTTGCATGGATGTTTGACATTTGCGCGTCAGTTCTTCTATAAAAGAATTATTCACGTAACTTTCGTTGCGAAATCTCTCTAAAAAGTTTGTCTAGGTTTTTGTGATGAAAAATTACACTTTTCAGGTAATAACAGACATGCATTTAATGTATCTACGTGCTTATAGTAGTTGTTATGCAGTGAGGCGCCTGTATGCAGAATTGTTTCCCCATCAGCAGCTTCCATACAGTAAAACATGTCATTCCACCAATGATAGAAGTCCTGAGCTTGACGAGGCAGTTTGACGTGCCATGGAACAAAATCCTGATAGCAGTACCAGGTGGACCAATTCACTGACCACCTCGCTCCCCTGACTTGAATCCAATAGATTTCCATTTATGTGGACACCTTAAGACAATGGCTTCCGCTACTCCCATAGAAACAATAGAAGAATTAAGAAATAAAATAGTAAATGTCGTTCATTGATTAGTCGAGTGAGAAGGAAATGGATGGTGGACATTTCCGACGTTTGTTGTAGTGTATTTTATGTCATGCTACCTATTGAAAAAGTTGCAATAACACTTTTTTCGTATTTTTAACAAGAAATCACCCTCTAAGATATATCCGTCTATTTTTCGAACACCCTGTATATATACTGGCGGGTTCCGCAGACACAGTTTAATGATATGTAAATCCTTTATATCCAAACTACATGTCCATCTCTGTGTAAGCTACCACAAGTTCGTTGTCTAATCTCGCACAGCGTCGTTCCCCATACCAATCGGATATCTATACCACCCACCAGAAATCCATATCGTAAGACGCGTAACGTAACAGGTTTCTGCCTTTTCTACAAGTCACTCAAATTCGTCGATCCCCGAATATTTTTCATTAGTCAACCAGCGGGCGGTCAATGACAGTTCCTTATCTGCCAGATATCCCGGGCTGCTTGATTTGACAAATTTTAAATACGTCACTGGGGTAATTGTGGCGATTTGTCTATTGGTTCAATTAGGAATATCGATCATCTAGAATTCTAGACCAAGGGTATCTAGATCAGCGCGTTTATAAGCTAAATTAACTTCACTGTTTGTAACTCGATTACAATAATTATTATGGATTACCTGTATCTTGCCAACAAGTAACAGTTGTTGAATTAAAGATAACTAAAATGGTAAATAAACTATGCTTTCGCCTTTGGGCAATGGGCGTTTTCAGGAATAAAAGCTTAAGTTGAATCCAAGTAAATGGAAATTATCTAAAATACATGTCCTTGAAACTTCGGTTGTTAGAACAATGTAAAAAGTTGAAATAGGATCGTGCCGTGTAAAGCTGCTTAATAAATTGATGAATGTGTTGTGGTTCTAGCTGCAAATGTACAAAAATCAGGTAACCAAATAAGGTCGTGCGGCTTCTAGTTCTAGAAAAATATAAATTTTTATTGAAAAACAATAAGACACTATTTATTCGTCGAAGTAATTACCATCACATTCAATGACCTTTTGCCAACGTAGAACCAATTTTTGTTTACCGGTATTGCAGAACTCCCTGGATTTGGAGTAAAAAAATTGGCGGACTGCCTTTATTACACCATCTCGAGTTATGAACTGTCGTTGCCTCATACAGTTGTCAAGAGACAAAAAAAAGGTGATAATCACTGGGTGAAATGTCGGGAGAATATGGCGGGTGCGGTTACGTTTCCCAGCCGAGTTCAGGAATTTTTTCTCGAGTCACTTTTGCGGTATGAGGCTTGGCGTTATCCTACAAGAATGCCACTTCATATTGATCAAAGAAGGCTGTTTCTGGTTGCAAGTTAGCAGTGATGGTTTGACCCGTTTCCAAAAACTCATAATGGACAATTCCAATTGCTGTCCACCAAACACGCAACAAAACCTTGTTTGGGTGTAAGGAAGCTTTGGGCGTGTCTGGTACCGAATCAGTAGGCGACAACCAATGATACGAACGCTTAGAATTAGAATACAAGATGCATTTTTCGTCGCAGGTTAATAACCGATTAAGAAATGGTTCATTAACGTTGCGTGAAATGTTTTCTGAACAAATGGTAAGACGACTTAATTTGGTATCATTTGTCAGTTCATGTTGGACCCATTTGCTTAACTTCCACGTCTTTCCTAGCTGATGAAGATGCAAACGAATAATTTCAGGACTCACTCTGAACATTTCTGCAAGTTCTTGACACGTTGTCCTGGAATTTGCGTCCAAAACCTGTCGAAGATCCTCGTTGTTCGTGATCTTTGGTCTCCCTGAGCCCGGTTCATCGCTCAAACTGAGATCTCCCGAAGAACATTTTTTGAACCACTTCTATGCTGTTCGAGCACTAACGGCATCATCTCCGAATGTCGTACATATTCTTTGCGCCGCCGCTGCAGCTTTTGTACCAAGTTTGTACTCATACAGTGAACAACTTCCAATCACTGTTTTATTCGTCGCCATTTTCAATTATTAAAACTAGGTATGTAATAATTTTCAGCAACTTCTCATGTGTGTTGGAAAAGAAGGATTTATACTAAAGTTTCAACAGGTAACAACATCCATGGCAAGGCGCAAGGCGCGCAAGCCTTTTTTTCTAATAAATATTTGAAAAGCTGTATGAACAAGAGTATAATTCTAACATATGCAAAGGATTATGTAGGTCAAAATGTTGAGTATAACACGCATCCACCACCATTCTTGAAAGTATGTAGCAAAACCTGTACCAAGCAGCTTTAGTCAATGTTTTTCATGCATTCCTAATAGGAATCTATTTTTAGACTTCGCAAGCTTATTGAAAGGAACTTTTCACATAGTATCCTTGCACCACTTACGTGTCAAGATTGAACGATTGTAACCGGTTGAAAGACTAAGGCGTAAGTGCCTGCTGCCAACAATGCCCAAGTGCCGTCGATCAAAGGGTTCCCTACACTACGCAGGAAGTAACATTCAGGTATAAGATGGGTGCTCTTGTCACTCGACATCAACAAAGTTTCTCGTCCGGTCTTGATTCCTGTCGTTGTACTGAGGGGTGTGCAGCGGAGCTTGCTCCTGTTCTTTTGCGTCTCTCAGATATTTTTCGAATCCGGCACCATCCCAGAGAACTGGAAATTTGCTCATGTCCAACCAATCCTAAAAAAAGGGTCTAAGACTGACCCTTACAGCTACAGGCCTATAGCTCTGCTTTCTGTTATAAGTAAGGTGATGGAGATGTGCATACATTGTGAGCTTCTGAACTACCTTGAACAACACAGCTTGATTAACACAGCTTGATTAACGACAGGCAGTATGTTGTTCAGCACCAGCGATCTAGATGGGACATCCTAGCTTACGTCGCGCAATTGTGGAGTAACCTCATTCAATCTTATGATGAGCCTCATCGACCAGCTGTGGTACAATGCCCTCTTTTGCAAACCTCTATGCTATGGCCTCCCAGAGAAGCTTTGAAGATGGTTGGCTAACTGTCTCTCTGGCTCCAAGATATCCGTTGTAGTTAACGGGTTCTACTCTTCATCCGACAACGCTAACACTGGTGTTCCCAAGGATCAGTCTTGGCTCCGACGCTGCTCCTCTTACATATCAATTACCTAATTTCCTGTATGATCAACGCAATCCACATCTCTGTAGATGACAGCACCCTACATGCAAGAATTCAGAGCGACAAGCCGATGTCTGCCGGTGGGCTGGAAAAAAGAAGACTAGCAGCGACTTCCTCTCTGACTAGAGACGTGACGGATATCACTGCTTGTGGACTCAACAATATTGTGCAGTTTAAGGCTTCCAAAACATAGTACTGTACCTCAACGAACAAAAAGTGTCCTAGTGCTCATTTAATTTCGATGGTCGGAGTCCAGATGCCTGATCACTTGATCTAGCACGAACACATCTCGTCAATAACGGCAGCTGTTGGGGAAAATCTCGGCTATTTGTTCAGGGCTGAGAAGTACTTTTCTCCGCATGAGCTCCTGGCTGTGTAGAAGGCCCAAGACCTAACCTCGAATATTGCACACACGTTTGGGGTGCTTCCGCCCCGACTACATTATTTATGCTCGATGCTGTCCAGAGGAGGGTTGTCTGGCTCTTCTATCGATACACCAACAGGCTCTGCTCTTCAGAGCTCTCTTCCAAGATACCGTCGCGAGATGTGCCTGCCTGATATTCTTACATCCAGTACTGGCCGATACGATCACTCCTGTGTCCCGAGAGTGTCGAAATTGTGGATCAATCTACAAGAGGAAGCTTTTCCTAGTCCTGCTAACCTTAGGCAGATCAAAAATCTTGTCGTGAGCTGCTTAGAAACTTAGGAAACAGTGGAAGCTTTTTCAAAAATTTGACCCTTCAGGCATTTTTTCTGGGCTGGCCAAGGAATTATCAAAATGTTGAAAATTCCGAGACTCATTCCAAACTTTCCATCTTTTGATGACGATCATAAGACTATACAGATACCGCTCTTCAAACTTCAAGAAATTTGTGGCGGCGATTTTAGATTGTCACTGTAACCTTAACACTTTGACACACAGACACGTGTTATATGGACTCCCGTAATGTACGTGATGTGGTCTTATCATAAAACTGACCATTTCATGAAGTAATCGAGCATTCTATGAAATGGTCACATTTCATCAAATGCTCGCTGAGGAATTATCAAATAAAAAAATTTGCCCGCCGCAATTGTCAAAATGGCTAAAATGCAATGTCGAGTCATCATTGAGTGTATTCGAAAGGTTTACGGGGCGAGGAGATTTACGCGCACATCAAGGATTTTGAGATGACTGCCCTGAATATGCCACTGATATTTCCCCAGGACTATCGTCCCATCAGCCTACTGTCTGCTCCGTCTAAGCT
The DNA here is from genome assembly GCA_963669975.1 of Acanthoscelides obtectus. Taxonomy (NCBI): domain Eukaryota; kingdom Metazoa; phylum Arthropoda; class Insecta; order Coleoptera; family Chrysomelidae; genus Acanthoscelides; species Acanthoscelides obtectus. Next base: position 17,310,504 of record CAVLJG010000009.1, read on the forward strand.
CGTTGAGAAGGTGATTCTACGTCACCTTGCGAATTTCTCGTCAGATCACCATGTGATTCCTGACCTGCAATTTGGATTTCGGTCTGAGCATAGTACGAAGTTACAGGCGGTTAGGCTTGTGGAGCGAGTAACCCTGAAGGGTGAACCCTTAACTGGATGTCTCGAAGGCATTGGCAAGGTGTGGCACAAGGGCCTTCTCTATAAACTAATTCAAAAGGGCTTTCCATTTTGGCTCCTAAAACTTCCTTGAAGGTAGGAAATTACGCATCAAAATTAATAATTTTTTGTCGACAGTACGGCCCGTCAGAGCCTCACTTTTCACGCATGATGTCCCTTGCCCTAGCGACTGTGAAGTCTATCTATATGCTGATGACACTGCACTGGTGGCCCAGTCGCGTACCGGTAAGCGGGTTCACGACAGGTTACAAAGTGTGGTGGATGAGGTATTGGAATCGGCAGATCGGTGGCTAATCAAAATTAATTACTCGAAAACGCAGGCTATCTATTGTACTAAAAAACGTATTAAAAAACGTAGCGGCGCCCCGCCTGAGATTTCAGTGAATGGATCTCGCATACCATGGGGAAAATCTGCAGTATCGCGGTGTCACTCTTGACAGGGAGATGACCTGGCAGAATAACACTGAAGCGTTAACAAACTAAATTCCAAATTACGTTTCGGCAACTCTACCCTTTGCTATGTAGAACCTCAAAATTAAGTTTGGTCAACAAAGTTCGGCTATACAGGATGGATATCAGACCAGTAATCACTTACGCATGTGCAGCATGGTGTTTTCTTGTCAATACGCAGATGCGTAATCTGCAGGTTTTGCAGAACAGAACCTTGCGAACGATCACTAACGCACCATGGTATGTCTCCAGCGAGACCCTTCACAGGAACCTCTACATCCCTTTCCTAAGGGACTATGTCAAACATCAGGCGCGATTACGTTATAGTCAAGCGGAATAGTACAGCAATCAAAATCAAATCGTGCAATTCTAGGTCCAACCAAAATTACGATTTTTGCCACACACAAATTCCTAAATTAATTTTTGGATTAATTTAAAGTAACCGAATACCAGTTAACAATAGCAAGACATCCCTTTAACCGGCGCACTTCACCCTCTTTGCTCTTCCCCCTTCCTTCCTTTCTTTCTTCTTCCTATGGGGACCTCGGTTGGCCGCGTGGGTCAGAGTGTCGTGCTACTGATCAGCCGGCCGGCCGGGCCGCGAGTTCGAATCTCGCCTTCGCCATGGATGTTGTGTGTTTGTTTTAGGCAGCAGCGGTGGCCGCAGTAGTAGACTCTTCGGTCTCCTGATCAGCCGCCGTGCGCTGTGCGGGTTCGAGTCCCGTCCCAGGAGAAATGTTTCTCTTGGCCATGGATGTTGTGATTGTCCGTAGGTGGTAGATGGTCTCTGACTGTCGAACGCGGAGGTACCACCCGGCGGTTCTCGTAGGCGGAGCCAGAATGTGTGCATGTTGCATGCACACGTGTTCCCTCGCCAGAGTCCGTGTGGCGTCCCGCCTTTCCCATGTATCCCCCATAGCCCCACGGTACCCAATGGGTGCTTAGGCCTTAGGCCTTCGTGGTAGTTGGAGTATATTCCTTTCTTTCTCCCTGACTTAGTCCGGTAGCTGGGCAACCAGACCTGACTGACCTACTGTCCTACGATACTTTAACAAAGAGCGAATGTCCCACGGACCGCTCTGACGGACAATGACGAATAGAAACATGGGGTTGCTTACTTCAAAACGGGAAAGTTATTTGAGGTGATTGGTTGATGAGAGACCTGGAAGACCCCATTCCGTGTCAACCTCTGAAAATGTCGATGCAGTTCATGATTTGATATCATCAAACCGCCGAATTGGAATAAAACGTTTGCATATGAAAGACAATTCTACAAGATGGATTCCCAATTCCCCGAGCGCGAGTCAGAAGCAAGCTGGAGTGGAAACATCGCTCCGATTCGAAAAAGAACCCGAACCTTTTGAACAGTCTGGGATTAAGCTTCTACGATCCTGAAACAAATGACAATCGATGAAATGGAAATACTGTGACTAGCAGACTACAGAAATTATATGTGCAAGAGTCTGCTGGCAAGTGCTTGCTTGAGCGTTGTGGTATCTTAGTGGTGTCATTTTCACCGATTACCTAGACAAGGGAAAAACCATAACGGGAGAATGTTATGCCGCATTGTTGTAATTTGGGTTTCGAATTGATAAAACACCCTTCTTGACCATCTAACTTGGCACCTTCTGATTATTGCCTGATTCGGAAGCTGTAAGTAGGTTTGAAAGGTCGCAAGTTTTCGTCGAATTACAAGGTGATAGAAGCTGTAGCAAGCTAGTTTGCGAACCAAGAGCAAACATCTGTTTCCAAAGGTTAGAAGCTCCACAAGAGCGATGTAAAAGGTACGTTGGTTAAAAGGGGATTATGTTGAATAATAAAATACTTCGGTAAAAAATTTTCGGTGTTTCTGTAATTGGATAAGGATATATCAATATTTCTTCGTACGTTTTGGACACGCCATATTCATAGATATAAATCGAATCCAAGCGAATTTCCAAATGAAACCGGTATTTACCATTCTGGATTGGTATTTACTGATCGTTCAAGCGAGCGTGGTTATCAGTTTGATTATAAGATCCGTGACGTCACCAATTAGCTATTATATGTCATAGTTATCACCGTAAAATTGTGGTATTGACCCAACTCGGGAGCAGTTTCATATTTCTGGTTACTATTTGAAATGTGACAAGTTAGAATTTTGGCGAGTATTGGATATTTTCATCGTACTTGTGAGGTTATGTGCGCGTTTAAAAGAGCAATTCGCTATTAAATTGAAAATAATATGGAGCAATTTCATCTAACTTTAAACTATGAAGGCGTAGACTACGAGGTCTGTGTTAAAGACTTAGAAACGACCAATTTACTTTTGAATGGTAACTATACAGGGTTATCCAAATTAAGTGTCCACCATTAGTAACTTTGTTATTAGTGAAAATACAAAGTTGTTTGAATTAGCAAACTAGTAGCATTTTTAACGCTGGTAAAAATGAGAAATAAAAAAAAACAATTGAGAGTCGTTATTTTGATTTTTTTCAGTAAAATAACATTTTTTTAAATGGAAACCCCTGTATATTATATTTTTTTCTGTTAATGCATCAAATTTTAAACAAAAAAGCTTACAATAACTTTTCTCCTAGGTTACAAATTGTTGAAGTTATGGCCTCCAATGTGAAACAATTAAATTGTATCGACAAACTTTATTTTCAACATCAACTTATAATCTTACAAAATACAATAACAATTTTTTTTAAAGAAGATGCTCGAAAACACCACCTTGTTCTTCAATACATTTTTGGGCACGTTTTTCAACTGCTCGAACTGTCTTAAGTATGGTCCTACCATCTATCTGGGTTATCTTTTCCCTAACTGCAGTCTTTAACGCGTCAAGGTTATCGTACCTTCGCTTGTAAATTTGGTTCTTTAAGTAACCCCACAAGAAGTAATCAAGTGGGTTTAGATCTGATTTGTTCCTATCCACTGATCATTAAAAGTAGTACTTAGAAAATGATAAGTACCTCTGGAGTTGTGGGCAGGTGCGCCATCTTGCTGAAAATGCAGATGATGTCTACTTATAAGATCCAATTCGTCTAAGAAATTAGTCAGAATTTCTGACATAAATTCCACATATCTTTCACCAGTTAGGGTTCCCTCATAAAAGAACGGGCCAACAATTTTTGAACCAATTATACCGCACCAAACGTTGAAACCGAAAAGGACTTGTGGGCCTCTTGGATGTACTAACAAAAGATTTTCTCTTGACCAATAATGGTGGTTTTTTCTATTAAACATTCCAGAATTTGAAAAATTTGATTCATCTGTCCATAAAAGGTAACGATACCAATGGCAAAAAACAAGTCTTCTCTCTGGATCCCCTGCCAAAAGCGTTTGAACTGGTCGGTACTTATACGGAATAAATTTGTATTTTTTAAAATCCTTTGAACAGTACCATAACTGTAATTAGAGTCCTTGAGAATATCTGCTATTGAATTCTCACGATAAGCTTCAAAATATCCAATAACTGCAATTTCCGTGGCCTCGCTTATCATGAATTCTTTTTTTGCCCTTGTTTTAGCAAAAACATTTTCGTTGCCCCTAAATTTTCGATAAAGTCTCAGAAAATATCGTTCATACGGTTGAATGCGAGCGGGATATAATTCACTGTAGTATTCTCTTGCTCTCAAGGAGGATTTCCTGCACACTAAATAGCATTCTAACATATCACACTTTTCTTCATGGGAGAACATTTTTCTTTAAATTAATGACACAATAAAGCTTATAAACAAGTATTTACACTAATGTTTGACATTATTTGATTTTATCATTGTTTTCCAAAGCCTTCTAGTTGCGAGTATGTCCAGTTTAACAATTTGTCGCTTATCTTAATGCTGTCAAATCGCGAACGCCATGTTGTTTTCATAGCCGTCTTAATATTATAATACTGCAAATAATTAAAAATATTTATCGTTATTTTGACTTTATTTTTGACTTTAGCGGAAAAGTCATTATGAACTTTTTTGTTTAAAATTTGATGCTTTAACAGAAAAAAATATAATATATAGGGGTTTCCATTTAAAAAAATGTTATTTTACTGAAAAAAATCAAAATAACGACTCTCAATTGTTTTTTTTTATTTCTCATTTTTACCAGCGTTAAAAATGCTACTAGTTTGCTAATTTAAACAACTTTGTATTTTTACTAATAACAAAGTTACCAATGGTGGACACTTAATTTGGATAACCCTGTATAGTATGATAAGCAAAGAATAGTATATTGTGTACCTTGTAGAAAAAGCCTGATATTTCTGGGTTATTTAAATATTGAAGAGGTGAGGTGCAAGGTAAAACTGACCCTATTGATTCTAGATACCTACATGTTATGTGACTTTTTCTACATGGTATGCACACATTCACTAATAAACTCTGTATCGGAACTGGTTACCCCTTATACTTCGCTTTAAGGCTTATCAGGTATGTGAGTGGCATATTTTTTATATTTTAATAGCTTTGGCATGAAATTTTAGATGCTGCTGCTGCAGAGCAATATATTTTATCTATGTGTCCATTGGGGTCTCAGCATGAGCACAATGACTCCGAAAATCAACCTCAGAATGATTTTCAATCTATGCGGTCTGTGCCCCACAATGAAAATGACTCGACCACTCAACCAACAATTAATGATATGATTTGGACAAAAAAGAAGTCTTCTGAAATGGATAACGAAGCAACTCATTTAATGTTGTCCTTAAGAGAAAAAAAAAAGTAGTTACTTTGACGACAAAAAAACTAAAAAACTTAAATTGTGGAATGACATAGCAAAAGAGTTAGAGGAAAATATCTTGGGAGCAGAGAAGGAGAGCGGTGTCGTCAAAGGTTTGAGAATTTGCAAAAAACCTATTTATCTCACATTAAACATCAAACTACAACAGGAAGTGAGTGAAATGATGACATTCTTCCTTTATTTTTTGAAGAGCTCCACTCCATTCTAGGTTAGTATAATATCTTCTATTACTTTCACATTACTATCTTTAGCAAGCATGTAGTATTGTTATTGTATGTCATGGCTATATTTTAATTTTTCTTTTGTCATGTTTGTAATTATAAAAATTCTGGTATGAACCAACAAAAAACCAAAATAATTTTTAGGATGCAAGCATAAGGTAACCCCATTAAATCTAGAGGATTCAATGGATGTTGATGAAAGTACATCAGGAAGTGTGAAAAATGAAATAGAAGAGCAACAACCAGACCATACAGATTCAGAGAGACCATCAACATCAACACCAGTTAGCCGATTTAAAAAAAACTCGAAGGGTAACACCTTCTCAGCCTCATGACTTGATAAGAGATATGGAAAAAGATAGAAAGATAAGAAGTGAAGAATTTAGCTTTTGGAAAGAACATTTGAAGAAAACAGAACAACAAAAGGACAGGTTCTTAAAAATTGTTGAGGCAGCTTTTGGGACAAAAAAAAGAAGGAGTGACGCAAACGATTCTGACACTGACTAGGATTATTATTGATAAATATTTATTTCTTTTGGTTTTTATTTGAGATTTTTAAATTGTTTAATACATAGTTGCTTGTTCTAGTATTTTATTTTTATTCACGGAAGACATTGCCAAACTAACCTTGTGTGTAGAATAATTAAGTAAAACTGGAGGTAGAGATACATAAATTAAAATGAAAAACAATAATTGTGTGTTTTTTATTCAAATTAAATTGAAAAATAGTACAATAATATTATTCTATGTTATATCTGCGTTACCCCTATCTTCTAGTTCAGCCTGATTTATATTTCTGTCTAGGTCAATTCCAAAAAAATCTTTACTCCAGGTGTCTTTACGCAAAATGCAAATATTGTGTAAAACACATGCAGCTTTTACAATCTCCACTGCTTTGCAAATGTTATAGGTATTTATATATTGCACCCTTTTCCACCTACCCTTATATGCCCCAAAGCAATGTTCAATTTTTACTCTGTCGGAACTGAGGCAGTATTTGTGAAATTTTTGCTTTGTGGTCAAATTGTCGCCTCGTTAAGGAATAATAAGCCAAGTTTTTAATGCAAATGCACTACCACCAATTAGGTGATATTTCTGAGCATCCAAAAAGTAGAAGTTTGGTCCATGTCTCTCAATGCTTTTGCAAATAATTGAATTTTCAAAAACCTGAAATTAAATTAAAGCATAAAAATATTAAAAAATATGAATGCTTTCCTATAATGTGTTGTATACCAAAAATTAACTGGTGTGAAGCTTTTTCAATTCCTCTTAAATACTACTTTGAAGTTTTATTTGCAATATAATAAAGAAGTAATAAATATTCACTTCAAAATCGTACTAAATACCTATTTGTCTCTAAGACATGAATGACTAGGCCTTACGTGAAGGGGAAACCACCAAGGAAAAGGAAATTGACCGGTTTCTAGGGAAATATACAGAGAAAATCTGGGGAAATATAAAGTGACAAAAGAGAAATAACTGTGTGAAATGCAGGGGGCGGTATCACCCTAGGGTTGCACTATTCCGAAATATTTACTTACCTGGATACTTCTTGAAACCGAAACCTTCACTAATGTCTCTCATTTCAGCGTCATTTTTGGGAAGCTTGATACAGGCTTATTTTAGTTTTAGCATGATTTATTTGCTTTACTCATTACTGTTGTTGGGGAGACTTTGAATCTAGTTCCTATGCTGAACAAAGTATCCTGTATAGCCATATACCACAAGAATATTAAAATATGGCCATGTAAACTCACTGGATAGTGACCACCTGTATATGGCTTTGCTAGTATCTTCTTTTCATCGCTTTTTCCTATCATTTCTGCTAAATCAATAAATGCTTTCTTTGACATACGGAAAAGTTTAAATAACTGGAAGTTCTCATAGCTACAAATCCATGGTTCCGCTATTAAAATTTTGTGCGTCATATCCTTTATATTCACGACAAACTTGTTTGAGCATAAGAGCGATTTTCTCAAGTGATTCAACACATGAACAATATGTTCTGAGAAAAGAAACATTTCTCCAACTGATATTATGAAAGTTTTATTTTTTAAACTTTCCATAGGTATCACTGTTGTAGTCGCGCCGAATATTAAGTGACAATAAAAATAATCAGAAATTATATGCGCGCTTTTCTAAAATAAACAACTTGCAACAAAACCGCGGTTAAAACCAACGCGTTCAAGCGATTCGAGTAACTGACGTCATCAACCCGTGTGTACTATAACCACGGTACATAACACAGAAATTTTGGTTGTTCGCTTGGATTTGATTATAGACAGGTAGATTGTTATCAGTTGAACGTTCTAAGTAAACCTATTACCTGAAAATAAAAAAGTTTTAGTTGTATGTCTTGGAACTAAAATGACCGACATAATTTGTTACCTCGTATAGTGATGATGAATTTTCGTTCTTACCGACGGGGCAAGTTACTTAAAACTGGAACACCCAAAGACATGATTCCGGAATCAGCTTGTCTGATTGGTGAAAGAGATACATAAACATAATTCGTCGTAATTATTGTTGCAGATACTAATAAAAAATGGCGAATGATTCACTAGTCATTATGTAATTTTTTACCTTTAAATCAAAAGTAGTGTAATTAATTACAACGATCCATAGCAACCGGCGACTAAAAACTGTAACTCATCCGATAAATATCAACCAGAAAATAATATAGGAACAGAAAAAATGCACCGTTACCCATTTAATATGTGTGAACTGAAAGTTAATAGTGAATTAAGTTGTGAAGTTCCTTCCTAGTCAGGGGCGTACCAAAAATGTCGTTCATTTTAAATTGTGAAACATCATGAACTTATTTCCTATTATCTCAAGAGCAATGATGACACTCTATATCACGTAGTGTTCAACTCTGTGTTTGCGCAAAGATTCGGTTTTGATTTTGACCAGCTTAGGGACAATTTCTCAGATATCCGCCTGATTTTTCCATCAAATCATCAGTGAGACACGTTTTTACAGTTGAGCTAAAATTGCCAAGTCACACGTCAATTTGGTGATATTTACATAAGATTTGATATAAACGCAGACACGTGTTTGTTAAAATTTGTTTTTTCACATTGGTATAGCACGTTGATAAAGGAGTTTTTCCGTAACAATGCCTGGAAGTTTACAAACCAAGCAAAGCTGTATCATATTCTGCCATTTATTAAATCTTTAGTCAAGTATGCATAATAATAAAAGGGGAGATAAGCCTTTTATTATTTGAGTAAAAGGTATAGACTAAAATTTACAGAATCCGTCCTGAGAAATACATTAAGTTATACACAGTTTATTTTCACTATGTTCGAATAAGCCACAATCAAATAATGAACAAACTACGGACGTACTTACGGACGCTTAAAGAGCTGAAATTAGAATATGATTAGTGGTAAATGCATAAGATCGATAAATTAATTATGGAAGAAATTTCATCACGGTCCAAAGAATTGCACCAATTTATGCGTAAAGTTGCACAGGTGAAGGGGTCTCCTAGTTTCAAGTCATACGAACTCTTTGATTTTGTATGACATATGATCATACTTTCTAATTCCGTATGCCAGCATCTATTTTGAACCGCTTGTATTTTGTTAAGTCAAACACAGCCTATAAGTAAAGCAACAATAGTTGAAATGGCTAGGCAGCAAGGTCTCGCACAATATTTTCCTATGTCTTTTACTTAGAACATGTCGATTGCTATACATGATTTTTGGAGAACTGAAAAACGCAGACTTTGAATAGTAGTTAAACCTAAGTTACGAGCAGAATCTTAGCAAAAAAGCACCTCATTTGGTATTTATGGTTTATTGGTGTTATTACTTAGAACGTGCATGCACAAGTCAATGTGATTAACTATTAGTAGCAAGAAGAAAATAAATGACATACAATGCATAGAAAAACAAACACTACAGATCACACACACATACACATATATTGTTATGATAGTGATAATAAAAAGTATAAAGTATAACACTATAATAAACTACGTCCAATCAATAAATAAATGGCATGCGAGATAAAACTATAATAAACATGGTGCGAATAAAAAGGAAAAAAAGAAAATATAGCATGAAATGTCATAACTATTGAGTATCCGTGAAGAAGTTGTGGTTGAGGAACTCGTCAATTTTGAAAAAAGATGTCGACAAGAGCAAATTTTCCACAGCATTACTGATTTCTTTGTATTCTAGAGATCTTAGTTCCTTAGGTAAAATATTACAAACTTTTGTGACATGGTAGTTAACTACATTTCTCGTTTTATCAAGTCTATGTTGCTTTGGGTACCAGTTGTCGCTGTGTCGGATGTTACCTATATGAATGAGTTTCATGGTGGCTTGTATGAAAGTAGGATTTGATTTAAAATATAAGAGGCAGCTTAGCATATATGCATCAGGTAATCTCATGACCTTTAGGTTGATTAGCTCAGCTCTGTAGAGATTCTATATTTTTGGATACATCTTCTCCATAGGGCAAACATTCTGTACATGGGGGGAGTGAGACCCCATGCCAGAATGGCGTATGTCATTTTGCTTCCTTAAAATTGTCTAGTTTCTGGGTTACCAGACTTACAGACTGACACTGTGACTTAAGAGCTAAGGTCCCACGGACCGCTCTAACAACCAACCATGACTTGTTATTTTGCTATGGAACTACGCATGGTAATTGGTTTAGTAAAACTGAGTGTTTTAAATTGCGAATTAAATAAATTATTATTGTCAAGAACTTCACAACGTTTGCGTAGTCACCATTCTGATTATTTTTTCGAAGTGCGATTGTGATGGATTGAGATTTGATTGAATTTAATGTTGATAAACCAATCCTAAATGCTTAATATACTGGCTGTAAATATGGTGTCATCATCATTAAGAATGAGCTTTCTGCTCATACTATTAGAGAGATAATTTGGTAGGTCGTTTATATAGAGCAAGAATAGCAAAGGGCCTAGGACAGATCCTTGTGGCACACCATGCAAAACTGGGTTAACTATCGATGTACAACCGTTGTATTCGACGAGGTGTTGCCTTTGCTCTAAATAGGATTTTACGAGAACTACAGCAGAAGGATCAATTGAGTAATACGGTAACTTTGATACAAGTATATCATGTTATACACAGTGCTTATTTTCAAAACCATCGTGTGGTCTCAATAAAACTGTTTATTGCAGTAATGGTTGATAAGGCATATTGATAAGAATTTAGGAAAATGTTGGTTTCGAGACAATTGCTCAGTTGGTTCTTCAGTAGAATTTAAAAAAAATGTTAGCAAAGTAAGGTACCAGTGATTATAGGATGGTGGTTCTAAACTTCGCTAACTAATCCGTTATATTATATTGGAATTACCCTGGATATTTTTGGAGTGGTGGGGAAAGTATTTGATTTGGAACATATATGTATAACAAGGGCCCAAGTATAGACCATTGTGGCACCCCTGACAGGATACCTATGCTGTCCGAACAAGAACCAGCTCTGGTTCCCCCTACATATCAAAAACAGTGAGGAATCTGTGAAACCATAGAACTTGAGTTTTGAACAGCAGAATGTATGACTAATGGTATCAAACATCTTGGAGAACACAAGAACGCTAGACAAACTTTGATCATACGCCATTAAAATATCCGTAGGATCCGTAGCCAGTGATTCTTGACCATTCTTTTTGAAAAGCGTACAACCAGTAAGTAATGTATCTAAATCTAGAGAAAAACACTATCTATTTGGTTGTTTTTGTGTCTGTGATTATTTATATTAGATGATGACTTTATTCAAGGCCATTATCTGGCCATACTGTCTCTATCGTTTTCTAATTCTGAAAATATGAAAACAGTCATAAACTTTACCTCCTACTTACCCCTGATATACACCAATGATAAATTGTATCTAACTGTTACCCAGTAGATGTTCATGTTAACCTTGCGTTAACTTCAGAACACAAAAGATCCCACGTTTGAAATTCTCCCATGACTTGCTACTGCGGAAACTTTTATAGGTAGAATTACAATGTTCAAGGAGATTTTGAACCCCGCCGTTCGTTGTAGAAATATTGCATACAGCCTGCTCTCTTCGTAATTAGTTATAAATTCATTAAAATAAAGCGGCAGTAGCAATTTAATGCGTTAGAAACGCTCGCTATAATTTCTACGCGATCATGTCATGTTCGCCGGGTTATTGTGAAGATGGATTGATGGCAGCGTTTGTAATTGAATTTTTATAGAAGATGCACTGTATACTGCTTATTCTAAATGCAATTTTTTGGTTGTTTGGTAGTTGGATGATTAACAGAGGTTGAACTTGTGGGTACTGCGTTTAAATTATTTCTACTGCAGTATCTCCTGTACCGTATTACCTTATTCACCGCTATAGTCTATATAAACGGTACTGGGGCAAAACAAGGAATGTCGCAAAAAAGCAAAAATGAGATAATGAATGGCAACCTGCGTAATTTCATTGGGTATGAATCAAAAAGCGTAAAAACCAGTGTAGTCCATAATTTCGCCCAAGTTTTTATGTGTGTACAGGCACAGAACAGGGAATGTCCTTAACGTAACAGAACGTAAGAAGGAATGTCCACCTGTCAGTTGCCAAACAATTAACTTTGAGGTTAGGTAAAATTGTGTTAATCGACAAACTACCACGTTGTTATTTATGAAATAAAGATTTTAGGTTTATTAAGAGATAGTATGGATAAAAGTGACATAAGTGACCAAGAAAACTTTCAATATAATGTGATAGACACAAAAAAAAAGTAAGAAAACGGTAAGAATTCGAGATGTAATGAAGAAGTTGAAAATTTCTACGATTGTAGGTGCAAAAGACTAAAGTATTTTGAAAGGTTTTCACTGGTTGAGCGTGTTGAAATATTAAAAGACTTTAACAACCTGAACAGCACTGATGAACAAAATATTTATTTTTGTGGTTTAATTACCGTGTGTTCAATAAAAAGAAGGCGAAGTAGAAAGGCTGAGGTAGATGCCCATTTTCACCAAACTTGTTTTACCTACAAGGTAAGAGTGAAAAAAGATGATGTTTTAAAAGAAATACCTGTTTGATACAAGGCCTTTTTGTCCATATTTGGAGTCACCAAACGAAAAATTGAGCATCTCCAAAAGACATTGAAATCAACAGGCAATGCGCCATGTGATAAAAGAGGCAAATCAGGCTCTCACAAAAAGTTGAACCATGATATTAAATAACTGATTTGTAACCATATTAAATCCTTCAAAGCAATACAAAGCCACTACAGCTTGAGTGATACCAAAAAATAATATTTACCTGAAGACCTGAGTATAAAAAGAATGTATTTGGATCAATACCCACAACCTGAAAATTATGTTTCTGCTGAAACCTACAGAAACATATTTAACACAGAATTTAACATATCATTCGGTTACCCACGTACAGGTACTTGAAGTACCTGTGATGAATTTCAAATAAAAGCCAAGGCAATGATGGCGGAAGAAAATAATGATGAGCTGAAACGTTTAACTATCCTGAATAATTTGCACAAGAAGAAGGCTCAAACATTTTATGATACGAAGAAGAATGCTAGAATCAAAAGCAGGACAGATGCTGAATTTCAAGCTATTGCCATGGACTATCAAAAAAATGTCTCAATGCCAAACATCATCACTAATGATGTGTCTTATAAACGCCACTTGTCAATGTACTCATTTAATTTACATGTCTTAAGTGATGCTAGTTCCTACTTTTACAGCTATCCTGAAATATGTGGTCGCAAAGGTTCAGATGAAGGGGTTTCATTTCTATTTCACTACTTGACAAACTAGTTTGATCGTCGCGTGAAACATTTGGAAATATAATGGGTGATTTTTTTGCTAGTATCTTTTTGGCAACATTGTTTTTGACAGATGACGCGTGAATCGTGTCTTGTGTGTCATTGTCAAACTTGTTCAGTTTGGTCTATAATTTAACCATGAGTCGACTTACGAACGAACAAACAACGCTTGCAAATTATCGAATTTTACTATCAAAATTCATGCTCGGTTAAGAGAGTGCATCGAGCACTGCTTCCAATTTATGGGCAATTTGGTCGGCCTACTGAGGGAGCTATTCGGAAGCTTGTGACTAAATTTCGAACCCAGTTTACATTATTGGACATTAAATCACCAGCACGCAGACGCAGAGTCAGGATTGAAGAAAATATTGCGGATGTATCCGCCAGTGTTAGTGATGACCGTGAAATGTCGATTCGCCGCCGTTCGCAGCAATTGGGCCTCTGTTACTCCACTACGTGGAAAATTTTGCGACACGATTTGGGTGTAAAACCTTATAAGATACAGCTGGTGCAAGAATTGAAGCCACACGACCTCCCACAACGTTTCCCATTTGGTGAATGGGCGCTGGTAAGGTTGGAGAAAGATCCACATTTTTATCGAAAAATTGTGTTCAGCGACGAAGCTCATTTCTGGTTGAATGGGTACGTTAACAAGCAAAATTGCCGCATCTGGAGTGAAGACCAGCCAGAAGCATAGCAAGAGCTACCAATGCATCCCGAAAAAATCACTGTTTGGTGTGGATTATGGGCCGGTTGCATCATCGGGCCGTATTTCTTCAAAGACGACAATGGCCGGAACGTAACTGTGAATGGCGAGCGCTACCGTGCGATGATAACAAATTTTTTTTTTCCAAAATGGAAGAGCTGGACTTGGCTGACATGTGGTTTCAACAAGACGGTGCCACATGACACACCGCACACGAAACAATGGCACTATTGAGAGGCGAGTTCGGTGAACAGTTTATCTCACGTTTGGGGTCCGTCAACTGACCGCCTAGATCGTGTGATTTAACGCCGTTGGACTATTTCTTGTGGGGCCATGTTTAGGCTAAAGTCTACAGGGATGAACCAGCAACGATTGACGCACTGGAAGCCAATATTGAAGCATTTATTCGTGAGATACCGGCCGATATGTTGGAGAGAGTGCCAAAATTGGACCTTGCGCATGGGCCATCTAAAGCGGAGCCGCGGTCAACATTTACATGAAATAATCTTTAAACATTAAATTATATCGACCGTTCTATCGACTCAAATAAAGATTCAATAGTTTTTTCAGATTTTTTATGTTTTTTTTTTGAAAATCAAATCCCATACCTCTTAAAAAATCACCCGTCATTATGACTCAGCAGGTGGACAGAACAAGAACTATACTGTAGTGCGGTTTATTCACTTTGTGGTCCATAGAATGAAACTTTTGGATTCGATAAAAGTAACTTATCCTATCCGTGGCCATTCATACTTAGAATGTGACAAAAATATGGGCTTGGTTAATTTAAAAACACCCATGGAAGTTCCATATCAGTGGTATGGTCTCCTCAGAATAAGTCGCCAAACCGCTTGATGTAATTGAATTGGGGATGGGTGAAATGATCAGGAAGTTCACTAACTTTTTTCAAGATATGTACGTGAAAAAAGTGCTCTTTCCCAATCGAGTCACAAAGAGAAATAATGAGCATAAGAGATCATCCAGGTTTAACTTTGCACCGAACTAAGTACAATGGTTTGTGGGAAAAGTCATCTATACTGCGTAGACAAAGTAGGATTCAGCACGAATCTTTATGTAGCAATCAGTTTGAATTACCAGATTTTTCCTACAAAAATTATCTAACCATTAGTGCAGAGTAGTATGAAGACCTTATGTACTTAAAAAAAGTTTGTTCTACTGGAGCTCAGGCCTTCTTTGATAGCATTACCCATGTACAATTAATAACATTAATTAGTTTCAAAGATTCGTTGTTTTGGATGTGATGGACATTCCTTGTTTTTGTGCTTGAAATAATCAAATTACTTTAGTCCTTGATTACTTTTACAATTAGTTATCTGTGCATAAGTTTTATACGTGCCTAAATCATTGATTCCCAAAGTGGTCTATATCCACCCCTAGGGGTCCATGACAACCTGCCAGGGGTCTACGTCAGCGAAAAAAAATTTGGGCGTCCATGAAATGAATATGGGGGTCCACGATAGTGGATCTCAACACATACACTGATAGTAACTATTTACTTACATCATACTTTCTTATAATATCAAAACATATACATTATTTATAAAAGTACCTATGAAGTAAAAAATTTATTATATATGTTTATACAATTGTGTAAGTCGTAGGATGTTGGTATTCGCTTTGTGGTCGCAATACATTTTGAACTTGTAGAAACCTGAGAGTCGCAGTCTCAGAGCTTCGCTACCTTGCACTGACTTGTTCAATTCGTCACTCTATAAATACGAATGTGGGACAAATACGTTTATTCGTTTCCTAAATCTTGAAAAGGAAAGTGCTAAGAAAATATTTTAAAAAATATAAACAGATAGTATATCACACAAATTATAGTGAGTCAGTGTTATTTTGTTTGAGAGTGCTGGAGAAAAGTAAGTACATTATTTTTTATTAAATTTTAGTTTTGTACTCGTAGTTAGCAAAGATAGGTAAATTACGCCAATCATGACTTTAGTTATCAGTAGTTAAATATTGAATCATGCAAAATTACACGAGTACTCCTCAATAGTTTCTTTTTGAAAGTTTTAGCAATCGGTAATATAATTACAGTGCAATCTCCGTAATTCGAGCTAATAAAAAAAATATTTTCAATATACAGCTGCTGGATTTTCTGTCTTATTTAAATAATTTAATTTTGCCCACAGATGACTGATGCCATGTCCGAATCTAAAAAGAAATGTAGACAGTACAGATCATTTATCTGAGAAGATGCCACCCTGATAAAACAGAGAAAGATTTGAAATACTTTCAAATACCCAAAGATAAATTTCAGAAGAGACCTACACTGGACAGAATGTTCGCTTCGACGTCACAAAGAAATGATGATGGTTTGCGGGCGTCTTACAATATCTCGTTACATATAGCAAAATCCGGAAAGTAGCATACTATCGGAGAGAAGTTAATTTTGCCAGCCGTTGAAGAGGTTTTAAAAACTGTTTTACACAAACCTGCATCTGATATCATTAAAAGAATTCCCTTAAGCAACAATACTGTTGAAAGACGTATTGATGAAATGAATTCTGATATTGAAAGCTTGTTATGTAATTATCTGCAAACGACCCGTTTCTCTATACAACTGGACGAGTCAAATTTACCTGATAATGCAGCATCATTATTGGCATATGTTCGTTTTATTATGAATCAAGAAATCTACGAAGAACTGCTCATCGCAAGAACTTTGATAACCGACACTAAAGGTGAATCAATATTGCATGTTTTGAAGGATTACTTCATTGGAAAAGCAATTCCTTTATCAAATATAATATCAGTAGCTACAGATGGAGCACATGCCATGGTTGGACGTTATCGTGGATTTATAAGCTATTTAAAACAAAATGTGTCAGGGGTGTTAGCAATACATTGTGTCATCCATCGACAACATTTAGTTGCTAAAAATTTGAGTGTTAGATTGCATGAATCACTTCATTTAGTCATTGATGCAGTAAACCGAATCCGAAGCAACGCGTTGAATGCGGTTATTTGCGCAGTTGCCTGAAGAAAATGACAAACACTTTCATCAATTACTCCTTCACACTGAAGTACACTGGCTGTCGAAAGGCTTATGTTTGACAAGATTTTTTGCACTTTTTGAGACTATTTTAGAATTTCTGGATACTAAAGATAAAATTTTAAAAGAAAATTTAATGAAGAGGGAAACAGACATCGCCTGTTTAACAGATTTGTTTACAAAATGTAATATGGTTAATTTGCAATTACAAGGCGACAGTTTAAATTTGATTGAACTGAGTCCATCTTATCAGCGTTTCTTGCCAGAGTTAAACTAATGAAGCAAAATATTGGACGGGGCGAATTTTCTCTGTTCCCCAATTTGTCACAGACAAGCTGCCAGGAAGACGACGTTTCAACTTACATTCGACATTTAAATGCCCTCTATTCAGATTTTGAATCTAGGTTTGAGGATATTTTGACTATGGTAATACCACCGTGGATAATTAATTCATATCGTGACATAGAAGAAACGAATGTCATAATACAAGAGGAACTGACTGAACTATGTACAAACGAAGAACTTAAGGTTCAGTTTAAAAACGGATATCAGCAATTCTGGCTGCAAAACAACATACCCGTTACTTATCCCGTATTATGGAATATAGCGAGGAAATTTTTAATTTCCTTTCCATCGTCATACCTAGTGGAAAGGGGGTTCAGCGCTGTTACCAATCTCCTAACGAAAGAAAGAAACAGACTGGACATCATTAGTCGAGGAGATTTAAGATTAACCCTTACAAAATTGACGCCAAATGTTGATAATTTATTACTAAACCATCAGGTTCATCCTTCTCACTAAAAGTATTGACTTATTGCTTATGTTATTTTATCTATAGTTTATTTTAAGTTTATTGGTGTCTGACCAATAAATGCCCGCATTGGGAATAAGTGCCCGCATTGATTTTCTTAAAGAATTTTTTTTTAAATTATTCTTAAAATTCAAGGATAGGCACACACTAAAATTCGTTCATTTGTTGCCTATTTTTAGATAACTTGAATGTATAAGAAGCGGAATTTAATCAAACTAACAGTGAAACTATTGTAGAACATACGTTTATGTTATAATTAATAAACGAACTCGCTTATTGTACTATTTTAAGCAAAAAACTCTTTTTTTAGTATTTTTCACTTTTTTTATCCCTCTTATTTTTTTTTCAATGCCGGCACTTATTCCCAATGCGGGCACTTATTGGTCAGACACCTGTTTATTTAATGTTACGTATATTTTACATAACAGGTACAAAATTTTATTTTGAGTAGTTTTAATTTAAATTCAATTAGTAAATGCATAAATTAACATGTGTTTTTACTTTGTTTTTAACACTAAACTTCACTACCGTTAGAAATTTACAGGAAATCAGTATCAGGTAAGTAGGGGTCTACCTAACACGGAAAAACATGGCAAGGGGGTCTACGACACAAAAAAGTTTGGGGAACTCTGGCCTAAACCTAAGCTTTATAATATAGACTTAAGTTCCTATTGACTAGTTGTAGAATCAATTGATAATTCAAAAGTTATTGACTTTCAAATATTAAAATGTTAATTATACAAAACTTGGTCTTTGTGACATTCCATCTTTTACACCTGTACCCTTCATATGCAGTAATTATGATTCCATAACAGACAGCTCTGAGATTAATTGCGACTACTTCAGCAAATTCTTATCAAACTTCAGGGACTACTATAATAGCTAAATGTTATAAAAAAACCGACGCAAAGCCACATCGCAGATTACGTAATACCTCTGCCGATGCTGCCACGTACCGCGCCACCGGCAAGACATATTCTTTGCAATTGTAAAAAGTTTGATATTCTGATACGATGCAGTTTCTATGAAACAATAATAACCAGGAATTTGTTTGTTGAAAAAGAAGCGACGGAGTAATGATGCGGGGCGATTGATGTTCAGGAAGTCGATCTTGACGGCGAGATATTTAAGAAAAGTCATCCCCCTTCCCAGATGTTTGGGAGTTGAGGCGAAGCCACAGAAAGTCTTTCACATCTGACTCCAAAGAAGCGTCTCTGGACCAGGAAAGGCTGCTGTGGACGAACTCCCCCGTCCTTTCTCAGATTGGAAAGCCTCTTGTAATTTGGGAAGCTAAGATGGTTGATCGGTTACCTCCGATGCTGTTTCCTCGAGTCCATCCTCCACCCGGACATTCCGAGAGTGGAGTGAGTTTACGTCCGGAATTCTTAGTCCTCAAGGGATCCATCATCATTAATTTCTTTGTTATTCAACATCATAAATACTCAAAAGAAATTATATAAAATACATTTCAAAAACATGCCTTTATTTAGCCGTTAATAGAGAAAACTAAAAACTAAATTTAGTCCATATTGGCGACATCTAGCGGCCACGGTGGTGACCCGGCTGAGAATGCGAACTACCACATTGTACTCTCTTATTTAGATAAATAATAATATACTACACGAAGCCTACACCGTGCTGAAGATTTGTCAAATCCAAATGATACGCAGCTGTCCATGATCGGCCGTCTATGATCGGACGAACGAAAGCTATATTACTAAATTTGTTCGTAATGAAGATTTAAGATTTTATACTTTTCCGCCTGTAAACGATAATAAGCGCCTTATTCTGAAGGTTTCGAATAAAATCGTTTACGCTTTAACAGAGAAAGGAGAAAATAGTGTAAAGCTTGAGATGAGGTTCATTATCGTTTAAAGGCTAAGTATAAACGGCATATTTCCAATCGCAAGGAACTACTTTTAGGTCTGTAGTTGTTTCTATTAACAGCTAAGTAAAAGCTAGTTTCATTTTTTTTTTGTTTTTAAATACGATATTGTTGCGCTGTATTTATGTCCGACGGTAATGTGTTTGACTCATTTTTACTAAATTTTGATTTGCATTTTGCATGTTGGTTTCCTAAACGTCAGGGTTATTTTAGGAGATTTTACGATGAATTTCACAACTGTTTTAATGTTATATTTGACAACTTGCACACTTCAAACTAGGTCATCAGCTACTGAACGCTACTACTATCTCACGTTTCCACACTGCCTAAAGTTAATTGACATGTGACGAGCTATTGCTAATCATCACAATTTGTAAAAAAAAACTTAATTCGTTCCAAGAGTCACAGCCATCCTGAGGACTTGATGTAGTATCGCTTTGAGCGCATAAAAAGATCACAAACAATTTACTAGGTACTGGGTACCGCAAATTGCATCAATATTCTTTAACCTGTAAAGCATATCATTTGAAAGATAGAGCTTTGACAGGTGCTTCAATATTTTGGGCGGCATGGGATACGAAGCATATACAACAATTAAAATATAATCTTTGCAATACTTGCACCTAAGGAGAATGCTCCATTCATGCTCTTTGCTCCTTTTTCTTAGAGCTTGAATAGATTCCCGAATAAAAGTTGAAGTATAGTGCGGAGTTACAGGCGGTTAGGCTTGTGGAGCGAGTAGCCTGGGGTAACACCCTTAATGAAAGTAGTGGCATCTTGCTTCTGGATGTCCCGAAAGCATTTGACAAGGTGTGGTCCAAGGTCCTCCTCTATAAGTTGACCCAAAACATCTTCCCTTTCTGGCTCCTAATACCCTCCCCAGCCTCACGCGCGGATCATGGCGTGAAATCGCAGCGCGGATCACGGTGCGAATCCCGAAATTTGTTCCTACAGTCCCACACTTGCAGATGTTCGCGCCTGCTTCACAGTATAGTCTTGACGAGTATGGATAGTGAAATTGCTACTGCTGCTGCAGGGTTACTTGCTCTTTGGCAATTTATAATTACGTATCTATAAGTAAAGGTAAAACAATTGGAAAGAAGTGGAAAAATCACAACCACTCCCGGCACTCGCTATGAGGCAATTGAAACACCAACGAATGAGGAGCCTAGTCATGTTCGCGCCTTGCGAACCCTTTGTCGTGAGACAAAAACTGACAACAAACGGGAACAATGCGCGAACGCGACGTGAAGTCGCGAAGAATACGCGAATACGATCCACACTCATGAGTTGTGGGTAGTTCGCGGCTTCCCGCACGATTCGCGCTCTAGTCTGTAGAGGGTATAAAACTTTTGAAATCCTTCTGTGAGGGCAGAAAATTTCGGGTGAAAATTAATAACGTGCTGTCGACATCACGACCCATCAAATCCGGGCCCTCGGGTTGTCCTTGGGCCCAGCAACTGTGATGTCTATATCGATACTGACGACGCTTCCCTGGCGGCTGCAAAATGCGGTGGTCGCGGTATCCGAATTTATTTATTTATTTATTTCCAACAGGTGGAATCCAATGACAGGAAATGCTGAAAAAAAATTACAATTAAAGAGACATGGTTCTTGGACTTAAATCTATAGTATCACACATTCTAAATAAGATTGGATGATCTATAGCAGTTAATAATCGATGCACATCTGTCACTGTAAATATCGCACGATTCAGTAACACTGTTCATGACGCAGCATATGAGATTAATTGGCGATTTTGTCATAGCATTTGTACGGCCAGCTTGGCAATAGAATGTCGTTTGTTGTCGACTCCCTAGCCTTGGAACGCGGAAACATTTTTTCAAGTAAATTTTGACAGTCAATTTTATTGTGAATGCGGCCATACAAAAACGACAAAGCAAATATGTTTCGTCTTGTTGACAGTGAATCCAAATTTAAAAACTCTAATAGGGCACTATGGTAAAAACCTCTTTCTGGATAAGAACCTGTGCATTTAAGGTGAAAATACTTTAAAGCTTTACGTTGAATGGCCTCAAGGATCACGACTGAATTTTGGTATATAGGAGACCAGATCAGAGTCCAACTTGCTCCTGACAAAAGTAAAAAATGAAGTCATTAATGTGTCAACATTGGAGAAACCCTTCCAGTTTCTGATACAGAAACCAAGTAGTCGAGTGGCAGTCGACGAGATATTGAGCATATGCTCAGTTAACATTAGCTTGGTATCAAAAGTGACTCCAAGGTCTCTATAAGAGGTGCATCTGTCTATAACCTGACCATTGATGTTATAATTATCATAAATTAAATAGTTAACCTTTCTTGTATAAGTCATAACTTTACATTTCGAAACATTCAGACTGAGACTGTTTCGTGAACACCATGACGAAACTAGAGCTAAGTCATCTTGCAACATGGCGCAATCCTCGACTGTCTTGACTGACGTGCAGATTTTAAGGTCATCAGCTAAAAACAAATGGAAACACTTCAGTTCAAAAGACAAGTCATTAATAAATATCAAAAACAATAATGGACCTAGATTTGACCCTTGAGGTACCCCGGACGTGGCCCGATAGTAACTCGACCTATGACCACCATATTCGAGAAATAACCTTCTATCCCTCAAATATGAATTCATGAGCGACAGCATTGCATCAGACATACCCACTGTTTTAAGCTTATCCAGAAGTGCATAATGATCAACTTGATCAAACGCCTTCTGAATATCTGTGTAGATGACATCAACTTGTCCCTGACCGTCCAGTACTTCAGAAATGTACTGAGAAATGAGAGCTAAGTAGCTGACCGTGACCGAATGGTCGGATAGGTGGCTGGTAAAAAACGCAGGCCATCTATTGTACTAAAAAACGAAAAGCTTTCAGTGAACGGAGTTCGCAAACCATAGGAAAAATTTGCTAAGAATTTTGGTGTCACTCTTGACCTGAAGCGGTAAAAACTAAGTTCCAAATCAGGTTTTGACAACTTTACCCTAGGCTATGTAGAACTTCAAAATTAAATTTGTTTAACAAAGTTCGGCTATAGAATATGGCTATTATACCAGCGATCACTTACGCAAGTGCGGCTTGATGTTTCCTCGCCGAAACGCATTTGCGTAGTCCGCAGGATTTGCAGAACAGAACGTTGCGTACCTACAATCACTAACGTTCCATTGTATATATGTTTCCCATGAGTCCTTTCACAGAGACCTCTACATCCCCTACCTGATGGGTGCAGCTATGCTATAGTCAAGCGAAACCGCAGAGCAATCCCTTGCATGAGTCAGCAAACTACACAGTCGACCACACGCATGCACACAAGTCCGCGGATCGCACTGTGAACAAAATTTAATCTAGCGACTTCAGTTCCAAACAAAGTTATATTTTATTTATTTATTTATTTATCTATTTATTTATTTATTGAAACCCACCACCAACAGTGTTAACCAATTACTGGTGGCAAAACAGCAATAGAAATAGTAAAAAAAACATATAAAAATACAACGAAAACTCAAAACTAAATCATTTCACTGCAAACTCTTTTAATATTCGAAATACTTGTGTTGAACAAATCAAATATACTCTGTAGACTACTATAACATGAACACATCGAGTACAAAGGTGAGTGCATCCGTAAGTTAGTTCGTGGGGTAGGTAGGTAAAAAGTGAGTATATTGCGAGTAACAAATTTTGGAGCATTAAATTTAATCTGTGCTAGAAATGATGGACAATCATAACTGCTATGCACTACTTTATGCAGGAATAATAGCGAGTGAATCTTTCTTGTGTTATCAAGACTGATAAACTTGTGCTTACGTAACAGGTCTTCCTGTGGGACCCCAATCTGTGGGTACGTACCGTCATTTTTGAATGAAAGAAATTTCAGAAATTTCCGCTGAATCTTGTCCAGAGAGCCACAAGTTGTAACATAGCATTGATTCCATATTAGCCATCCATATTCTAATTTAGACAGTATGAGTGAATTATGAAGCATAATCATGGCATCTTTGTTACTTAATTCCTTTGAGTTACGTATTACAAATCCTAATAATCTGTTGACAGCATTAATAAGGTACTCAATATGAGGATTGAAGCTAAGTGACATGTCAAAAATCACACCCAGGTCCTTGCATTCTTGTACTCTCAGCAGAGAACGATTGCCAATTCTGTAGTCAAATGCAATAATATCTAGCTTTCTGGTGTAAGACATAACACTACATTTACTGTAGTTAATTGGAAGTCGATTTACAGCACACATACACCATTTAACTATTTTGGCCAGGTCTTTTTGTAAGTGAGCACAGTCAGTGCTGCAGTCGACATTGGAAAAAATTTTCAGATCATCAGCATAGATTAAATGGCTGCTGTCGATGTCGCTAACAATATCGTTTATGAACAGTATGAAAAGCAAAGGACCTAAGCAGGAGCCTTGAGGTACCCCTGAGGTTGGGAAGAATTCAATGGATTTGACACCCTCATATTCCACATATTGCTTTCTTCCTGATAGATATGACTTAAGAAAGGATAACAGCTTGGGGGAGAATCCAAAATAGCTCAGCTTCGTTAACAGAATACTGTGATCAAGTTTGTCAAATGCTTTACTAAAATCTGTATAAATTACATCCACCTGGCTATTAGCAACTAATGCAGAGGAGACTGACTGAGTAAAACAGGCTAGGTTAGTTATGGTTGATCTACCCTTCATAAAGCCATGCTGAGAAGTACTTATTTGGGAATGTGTATTGTGGTATAGGAAATTATGAAGCAAAGTTTCTAAGGCTTTGGAAAAGATACATACTAGGGTTATCGGTCTATAATTTTCAACCTGTAGTCTATCACCCTTCTTGAAAATGGGACGCATCTTTGATTCGCCCCAAATTTCAGGAAACGTGTCAGTCTTTAAACATAGGTTGAAGATCTTTGTCAAGGGATGAGCTAAGACGTAGGCACAGTCACGCACTAAAAATGATGGGATTCCATCGGGTCCGGAGGTAAATTTATTTTTCATTTGTTTTAACACTGTAAAAACTTCTTCTTCGGAAAAGCTCTGAAGTATTATGTTAGTATGCCAGTCCGAAATATTGATATCAGTTGCGTTCGAGGGCATAGTATATACAGATTGAAAAAATAGCGCAAAAGCATTAGCAATTTCATTGGTTTTGTCATACAGCTTACCATTATAGTTTACTTGGCTGATTGTAGAGTTTTGTCCCCTTTTATTACAGATAAATGACCAGAAATTGTTCGGATCCTGAGATAGGCTACTTTGGATATCTACTAGATATTTTTTATATGCGTTACGCTCATCGCGCTTAATTTTGGTCCTTAAGTCTTTGAACTCAGTGTATGTGATCAAACTTTTATCCTTTTTAAACTTTTTGTGTAGCAAATTTTTTTTTAATGTCTCTAATCATTTCACCGTTAAACCAAACTGGAAATTTGAGAGATCTGAGACTTGTCCTAGGGACACACATATTAAAAATCTTACGAAGAATGTTATAAAATGTTTCCAAAGCTACGTTTACATCTGTTAAATTGTCAAGAAATCATCTTAATTATCTTCAACAACCAATCTCCAAAATTAATTTTATAGTCAATTTGATATTCCAATACTAGTTAATATTGCCAAGGCACCCCTCAAATTGACGCACTTATTTATCTTTGCTCTCCCTTCTTCCTTCCTTTCTTCCATTTTTCCGTCTGTCTTCCTGCTTATAACACTTCATCCTACGGACCGCTCTAACAGGCAATGATGAATAGAAAACTTGAAGTATCCTCGGCAACGTCATGGTTAATAAAATACCGATACACTGCATAAAACTGATAATGGTTTGAAATTCTCTTGAGTTAATTTCAGAGAATATCAGATGCATCAAGCATAAAAGGCGTTTTTAAGCGCGTGTCTTGTGCGACATCTGGAGCATGCGACATTTTAGAAATTATGTTTTATGGTACGACGCATATTTCATACTTTCTCTTATTAAATCACTCTTGAAATCGTTGAGGACGTTGTGTTCTACGAATTTATATTATCACAAGCATGAGTATAATAAAAGCGTCTAATGAGCTTACTTTACTTATGTGAATATTCGGTAAGGTATACGACAAAACTAACTGATCACGCACCAGAACATGTATACTCAAGTTGCAACGAACGGGTTTATTAAGTACTTCAAGGATCTATTGAAACTGTAAAATAAACTGCAGTTGAAACCAACTGGTTTTTAAATAAAGATAGTAATAAACTCGCACAAAAGGGTGTACGCTGAAAGCGAGAAAAATCAAAAATAAAAACCTCCATTGAACCTTATCATCTTATAAATAAACAGTTTATTACCCAACAGTTAAGGAATCCACTAACAGGGCAATCCTAAGGTAAACCAAACTAACAAATATAGAAAACATACAAAAAGCAGCTGATTTCATCTCAAGGAAAAAACAAACAAGAAAAAGTAAGAAAGATAAATATAATGAATTATTTAAGTGATTTGTAGCTAGTCTCAGAATGCTGTTCAAATTGTCAGCATTTATATCATAAACATTAGATATGTCATTGAAAGTTTCACGAATTACATATATCGACGCTTTCAAAAATAAATTCGTGCGAGCCCTGTTACAATAAAAGGTTTTAACGGTACGAGTTAATACGAGCCCCTTCCCACTTCAATTGGCCTACTTCAAGATTTGTACCTAAATATGCCTTTATAAACTAAACATGATGAAACTATTTACTTCTAAAACAATTTATTTTCTCAAAAACATTTTAGATACACTGTAGTCGTAAAAAATACATATTTGAAATCACTTAGACCTATAACTAATAGAACATCTTATCAAATAAACAATGTGCGAATAAATGCGCGAAGTTAACAAAGCAACAATTGAAAGATTACCATTGGGTAACATCACCCCTATTTTTAGTTACGGCTAAAATTCTTTGGGGCATAGTGTTAACCAAGTTTTGGCAAACATTTGGTGTAAAACAATCCTATATCTCTTGAAGCTTTTATCTCAGTTCGGTGATTGTACGAGCAGGATGTTGTCGTAGAACCTTTTTCATCTCGTGCCACAAAGTATCAATAGGTGACAGATCTGGACTGCTAGAAACTCATTTCAAAAGTAGTACATTATTTACTTCCATCCATTTTATAGCCTGTTTTGAGGTATGGCACGCTGCACCGTCTTGCTGAAACACAAAATCTTGGCCGGATGTCAAACATACTTCCATCACTGTTAAAGCGATTCTTCTAAAATTGCCAAATATTTGTTTGTATCCACATTTCCATCAATAAGATGAAGTTCTCCTACTCCTTTTGATGACATACTGCCCCAAACCGTAATGGATGCTGGAAATTTCACTTTTCTCTTCAGAAAGTCAACATGGAGTGCTTAATTTTTTTTGCGAATAATTCTACTATGACTGTCACCAACACAAACTTCGAATCGGGCCTCATCACTCCATTATAATGCACACCATTGTTGAGGTGTCCATTGTCTATGTTCTTTAGCCCATCTAAGCTGATTTTTCTTTTGCAGTGGTGTTAATAGTGGCTTTCCTTTGGCGTATAAACAAGTTGTGCAACTTTAGGGTTTTTAATTCCCTTGTTTTTATAAGAAAATTTACCTTGCAAGTGCTAAATCCCAGTTTGTGGGCCTATCTGTGAGTTGTGGACCTCGAAATTCTCCTTCCAACAGCGTCGCTCCACAGAGCACTTAATTGTAAATAATTGGCACGCCTGTTTTTCACGATTATTCTTCTTAACCCCTAACTGGTGACCATGGGTCTGACAGACCCTGCGGATTTAACTGGATTTTAGCTTGTCCGCCTAGGTACCCGTCTAATAACTATTTGCAAGTACGACGTCGTTGTGTGTGCATCGCGGACTTTTACGAGAGAGTTTTCGTACGTTGTCAAATATTTCGCAGGGTCTGTGAGACCCAGCGTCACCATTTACGTGATTTTTGAATAATGGCATCTTCAAGACAAAAATACATGCAACTGATAAAGATTTCGAAACTATTGCGCAGCGATGGTACGAAGAAGTAAAAAGTGACTTAAGTGATCAGGATGATGATATACAAGATCCCGATTATTACAATGACCACGATTCAACTTCAGAAATAGAAAATAATGAAGGTAACAACGATTCTGCTTCGGGAGAGGAACTTGAACCTGAGATGGATAAAATAAATGTTAGGGCGTGTTATGGAAAAGATGTGTGAGATGTAAAAAATCAGTTTGCTTACCATGTGTGGAAAAATATGTGATGAATGTGCCAAGGAGTAAAATTTTACTTTTTTATTTACCTCAAGTTCAGGTGCTGTAATTTTCTAGTATATATTTTTCCTAAATGTTTATTTTTTTTTATTTCATATTCTATCAATGTTATTTCATCAATTCCATATATTACAGTGTCTTAAAAAAAATTGTTTAAAAAATTTAATAAACTATGCTGTTCGACAAATATGTGGACTTTTATTTAGTTTTCCTAATTTATGTTTGATAAATACAGATAACCTTCAAAATTATTTATAAAACATTGTTAAATATATTAGAGAATTAGACAATATATAAAATTAAACAATATCTAAAATACATACAAGAATACAAAAAGAATAATATCTGGGTCTGAGAGAATAACATTTCCTCTACCCATTTTGAAAACCTTGACTACAGAAAACTATTTTAAACGTATTCTGACAGCTGTGGTTAATAAAGCAATTGTCATGGCTTTTATTTTTCACAGCCACCTATGCGTTATAGACTTATTTTGCATTGAAATGAAAATAGGTTGATATGCTGTAATTGCAACATGTGTTGTTTTTGTGCTGCAAATTTGATTAGGGAGTGATAAAGTTGGTGTTTTCTACTATATATTATCAAAATATTCATTGCTAATATTTTAAACCTATAACACCCTGCTACATTTTTATTATTTGTGTTTGATAAGAAAAAACTAAGATTTCAATAGTTGGGCCAACTGAAGTGGGAAGGGGCTCGTAGATGGGAAATTGAAATTTAGTTGAGTCACAATCTCTTTAGCATCAATTCGATTGTGCAGGTTCATGCACGAACATGATTGACGCACACTTCCTCCTCAGCTCAGAATATGCACCGCCAACTCTGAAAGATAAAAAAATTCTAAACTTTCTCTGAAAATGCTCAAGAGAATCAATGTAGTAGTTGCAATTGGTTCCAAATTAACGATGCATATTCCAATTTTGATCTAATATGCACCCTTTCAGCTTTGTGGAGTGAAAAATTAGGTTTGTTGTCAAAAACCGCATCAGATCCTTAATTGAGTTATACCGATTTTATGTAAACTTCCCCAGTCTTACAATTAAGTTTACAAACAGACGTTTTCCTGGATAAAGCTAACTACACTACACTTAGACGCACTAAGAAATAAATTATTCTCATCACTCCAAGCTACTAAAGTATCAATATCCCGCTGAAGTGCATTACAATCAGCCTGTGAGTCAATAGTCCTGAATAATTTTAAGTCATCCTCAAAGAAGAGTTTATTGCAACTGACACATTGCGCAATATCATCAATAAGTAAGGTAAACAGTGAAGGTCCAAGAATTGAACCCTGAGATACTCCCAGTTTAATTACATACTGCTACGACTTGAAGCCATTGAAAGTAACATTGCTTCCTTTCATAAAGGTAACTTTGCATGATCGCTAAGCTGTTGAATCCATAATGAGGCAGTCTATTTGGTCCACCCTATCGAACGTTTTAGCAAAATCAATATATACGAGCTCCGTCGCACTTCAGTTGGCCCAACTATTGAAATCTTAGTTGTTTCCTTATCAAACACAAATTATACAAATGTAGCAGGATGTTTTAGGTTTAAAATATGAACAATGAATATTTTGATAAAACATAGTAGAAAACACCAACGTTATCACTCCCTAATCAAATTTGCAGCAAAAAAATAACACATGTTGCAATTACAGCATATCAACCTATTTTCATTTCAATGCAAAATAAGTCTATAACGCATAGGAGGCTGTGAAAAATAAAAGCAATGACAATTGTTTTTATTAATCACAGCTGTCAGAATACGTTTAAAATAGTTTTGGGTAGTTAAGGTTTACAAAATGGGCAGTGGAAAGGTTATTAGTGAGAAAATTCGGTTACTGATAATTACATTTTTTACACACGATATGTGAAAAAAAGTAATATCACAAATGCCGACCGAAGAGCATCAAGAAGAATAATCGTGGAAAACAGGCGTGCCAATTATTTCACAATTAAGTGCTATGTGGAGTGACGCTGTTGGAAGGGGAATTTCGAGGTCCACAACTCATAGAGAGGCCCACAAACTGGGATTTAGCACCTGCAATGTAAGTTTTCTTATAAAAAAAAGTGAAGTAAAAACCCTAAAGTTTCACAACTTGTTTATAGGCCAAAGAAAAGCCACTATTAACTGCACTGCAAAAGAAAAATCGGCTTAGATGGGCTGAAGAACAATGGACACCTCAACAATGGTGTGCAATACAATGGAGTGATGAGGCCCGATTCGAAGTTTGTGTTGGTGACAGTCGCAGTAGAGTTATTCGCAAAAAATTAAGCATTCCATGTTGACTGTCTGAAGAGAAAAGTGAAATTTCCAGCATCCATTGTGGTCTGGGGCAGTATGTCATCAAAGGGAGCATGAAAACTTAATTTTATTGATGGAAATGTGGATACAAACAAGTATTTGACAATTTTAGAAGAATCGCTTTTACCAGTGATGGAAGAATGTTTGACATTCGGCCAAGATTTTGTGTTTCAGCAAGATGGTGCAGCGTTCCATGCCTCAAAAAAGGCTATAAAATGGATGGAAGAAATTAATGTACCACTTTTGAAATGAGTTTCTAGCAGTCCAGATCTGTCACCTATTGAAACTTTGTGGCACGAGATGAAAAAGGTTCTACGACAACATCCTGCTCGTACAATCACCAAACTGAGACAAAAGCTTCAAGAAATATGGGATTGTTTATTTGTTCAGATGTTCTATTTATTATAGGTCTAAGTGATTTCAAATATTCAATATAATGTATTTTTTACGACTAGAATGTATCTAAAAATTTTTTGAGAAAATAAATTTTTTTAGAAGTAAATAGCTTCATGTTTAGTTTATAAAGGCATATTTTGGTACAAATCTTGAAGTGGGCCAACTGAAGTGGGAAGGGGCTTGTGCTACATGTAGTTAACCTTGCCGGTCGACGCATTTGATAGCGAACTGAGTAAAGATTGCTAAATTAGTTACTGTGTACCCCTTAGTAAGAAAACTATGTCGAAATGGGGTCAGAAATCTATGAACTGCGGAGTAAGTTCTACTATGCAATATTATCTCCAGCAGTTTGGAGAAACTTGACAGTATTGCCACCGCTCTATAGTTTTTAATATCAGTATTATGCTCTGATTTGAAGATAGGTGTCGCTCTAGAAAGTTCCCGAATATCAGGTAATGTCTGTTACTGATAATGACTGTTCGAACAAGTAAGGTCCGATGATGCCTTTTGACTACAATGCCCACCACACAGTCACTTTTTGAGGATGCATCGGCTGCTCTTGATACTCACGGGGATTTTCGTTCGCCCAGATGCGGCAGTTTTGCTTGTTTACCGTCCCATTCAAAGTGAAATGCGCTTCCTCGTTGAACATGATTTTTGATGAAAAATTGGCATCAATTTGGCGGTGTTCAAGGAGCCAAACTGAGAACGTTCGGCGCGAAAAATGGTCGGCCCGACGCAGCTCTTGCGTCAATTGGATCTTGTAGGCGTGCTTATTCAAATCCTTGTGGAGAATGCGGAGCAAACTGGTTCTCGAAATGCCCAATTCTTGGGATCGACGCGTTGTTGATTGTTTCGGATCGTCTCTCACACTCTCCTTCACAACAGCAATATTTTCCGGTGTGCGAACGCCAGGGATGTTCCGACATGCAAAATTGTGCATATTATGCACAATTTTATGAACATATGCGCAGTCGCCGATAAATAAAATGCATTTTTTATACAAAACTCTCAATACATTTTCTTAACAGCTGCACGATCTGAGTGAAATGTCCTGTTAAACACATACAAAATACGAATCCAGTAATTATTTGTCACGCATCCGAGTCCCGATGATTGTTCATAATTGATTTCCTTTGTTAAATTTAATAAATAAATATTTTTATATTCTTCTATTATTTTCTTAAATTCTCATTAAACAACAATAGAAAGGTTCCATGAAATTTCATTTTTTTGAAATTGGCGGTTGCACCAGAAAATCAGTATACATATATGCACATTTTCAAAGAAATATGCATAATTTCTATTTACATCTATGCACAATTCAAAATCTATCGAGAACAACACTGGCGAACGCTCCTTGGCCGGCCAGAGCCTGGCAGACTTGCTACAGAACCTGTTGCCTCGAATTTATGCACCAGACGACCGATGGTTGTTTCGTTTGGGCTGTTGTTGCGACCGAAATGTTCACGAAGCGCACGAAACGTGTTTTTTATTTTTGCACCATTTTTGTAGTGCGGTCTTCAATCGAATACGACTCCATAGCGATCAATGGTAAACATTCAACTAACAAAATGACATGTCGGTGACAGAAAACAAAGATGGCGTCTATGTCAAATTGACGTTTACTTTCCTGCGTCCCTATTGGACAACCCTTTAGTTGGTTATTTCGGGATGTTAAGGTAGGGTGTTTCACAACATATCCGACAAATTTTAACGACATATGTACTGTTACGGAAGAAGTTAATTTCTCAAAGAAAATGCAATGAAAGTTCTACTGAAATAGAGATAATAAAATAATACAGTTCAACAGTTCACTTCGGCTTCGGCCTCATGTAACATGCGCCACGCTGTTGCATGTGACCTGTTGGGATAACTGCCTTGTGCTTATTCCCGGATTTTCTTCGACAATATCCAAAATGTCGTCTTCGGCATTTAAAACGTGTTGTGGGCGATCCCGACCCCCATCCCCTCCACGTCTGGTTCGCAAATATCCACTAGCACGTGCACGTAAAACAACTCAACTAAATGTTTCGTGAGGTGGTATGTGCCTGTTCGGAAATCTGTGTGCATACAAACGCGAAGCTGCTCACGAATATTTCCCTGCTTGACTCAAGTATTCCTCTTTGGAAAGTATCAGAAGCGCTCAGAAACGGAAGGCAAGAACAACCACCACATATTAATGGTCCTGGAGGCACAGATTTCAGGACTGAGAATTAAAGTGGTTTTTGCTGACGTCACGGAAAGATAGTTCTCTGTCAGTTATGATCTGGACAATAACCTTGACAAGGAACGACAAATTGTAAGATCTGTCAAGCGATATCTTAAAGCAAATGGCGACAATAACATCAGTGCTAACATCGGTGACTCATTTTCAGAAGATTTTTCTACGGAATATATGCAAAGCACATCAGCGGAATCCTTTGTGATTCCATTTTGCACACCAGTCGAGCTATAAGGACCTAAAGGTGCATCTTAAAGCAACTGGAGAGGATCAAATCACCAACAAAGCACTGAAGTTGCTTTCGCTCAAGTCTTTGACTTATCTGGTGGCAATAAGCAATGCAATGCTCAGAACTCAGTACTTCCCTAAGGCGTGGAAGATTGCTGAATTCATCATGATCCCAAAAAATGTAGGTTCGATATTCCCCAGGATTACCGTCCCATTAGCCTGCTGTCAGCTCCTTCTAAGCTCACTGAAAGTGTGATTTACTGTCACCATGAAAATTTCTCGTCAGATCATCATGTGATTCCTGACGTGAAATTCGGTTTGAGCATAGTAAAGAGCTACAGACAGTGAAACTGGTGGAGGATGTAACCAGGGGGTTCACCTTCAATAAAAGAACTGGTATCTTGTTGTTAGATGTTTCAAAGGCATTTAACAAGATGTGGCACATGGGCCTCTTGCATAAGCTGATCCAAAAGGGCCCTCTTTTTTGGCTACTGAAACTGTTGAAACCTTTCCTAGAAGGAAGGATGTTTCAGATCAAAAGTAACGATGTCTTGTCAACAACACGGCCCGTAAGAGCCGGTGTTCCTCAGGGTTCGGACTTAGGAATAATCCTTTAATCACTTTATATACATGACATCCCTTGCCCCAGCAACTGCGCAGTTTATCTCTATACTGGCGACACTGCACTGCTAGCTCAGTTGAGTTCTGGTAACCTGGTTCACAACATGCTGCAGAGTGCGATGGAGGAAGTATTGGAGTGTGCGGATCGTTGGGCGATGAAAATTAATACTTTGAAGACACGCGGTGCCCCCTCTAAGATATTGGTGCACGCAACTCGTATACCATGGGAGAAATCTGATAGCTACCATGGAGTCATCATTAACCTGGCAGGAACATACTGATATTTTGAAGACAGAATTCCAAATTACCTTTCGGCAGCTTTATCCTTTGTTGTGCAGAAATACAAAATTAAGCTTGATCAACAAGATTCGGTTGTATAAAATCGTCATAAGACTCGCCATCATTTACGCGTGCGCGGCTTGTTGTTTTCTTGCCAAGATGTGTATGCATAGATTGCAAAACAGAACCCTACGCACATCACCAACGCTCCTTGGTACGTATCAAATGAGACCATTCACAGAGATCTTGATAACCCATATCTAAGGGATTATGTAAGACAACAGGCACAGCGGCGTTATAATCAAGCCGAATCGCGCAGCAACCCTCTGTTGCGTGATTCAGTAGACTACACAGTCGAGCAAGTTAGCAAACATTCCAGGCCGCGCCTCGCGCTGTGATCAAAATTGAATTGTGAATTTCAGACCAACCAAAATTATTTCAGTATACAAAACCGATAAAAATTATTTTTTGGAGCTACAAAATTATTTGAGTAGTCAAACCAATAATGCTTAAACTATTTTAAATGATTTACTTCTTTTCTTTCCTCTATTCCTTTTTTCCTTTCTTTCCTTCTTTCCCTTTTCCCCTTAAACATGTAGAGCTGACAGACTAACAGACCGATGAGACTTTTAACTAAAAGCAAAGGCCCACCGGACCGCTTTAATGAACAACGACGAATAGTTAGTTCTCGCAGCAGCTTCTTCTGGGATAGACAAGAACACTTATATCAACAAGCACAAAAGTTTCCGACATCCGCTGGAGGCGGTACCATCGCGCACCTGGCGAATACCTAAACTGGACTGCTGCGGTAGGCAGATAAAAATATACGCAAATCTAAATCAAAGAATTTGGTATAAGCCTGTCAGCAGTCTCAACTTGACTTTTGAAGTGACTTTTCTCTGCCAGAATGTTGGGTAAGATTTATTTGCATATATTTTGTAGTTTAAAAGGAACATGAAGAAGATAGTTGTAAAAAGTGTGCCTTTGCGCCCCAATAATCAGACAGACGATGGCAAATGAGAAAGTCACCGAGATGAAGACCGACGCAACGGTGGCTGAACCAGAAAATGAGAGGCACGCATAGATCTACTAATGTTTTACTAGGTAACTTCTAATACGAATATAATATAAATTTTTAAATGGATGAGTCCTCCTTTTTAAGAAAACAGAGCGTAAGGCGCATTTTATAAATAAGGGTGATAGGTAACGAAAGTTTATTCTAACTGCACACATTCGTTATTTACTAGGGGGTGAAGTGTAACTTTTCCTTGAGGTCGCATGTTCCTTATTCTCAACTGCATGTTTGAAGTAGTACTCTTAGGCACAATCTCACCAACAACAGTCCGTTATTCTCCACCTATAGAGTAACAGACCGTCAGATACAGCGAATGAGCTTCAAGTTCAAATCAACAAATTTTAGCAACCAATAGCTATGAAATGTTGAAAACAAAATACTGTCAAAGTATGAGATGACAACTTGTCATTGAAACATTAGCAGCTTAATGAATATTAAGAAATTACATATAATTCAGTCAAAATCTTAAGAAATGTTAGATTTTTGAATTAAATTCATGTTTTAATTACTATTGTTGATCTTTTATTCATGTTTATATTATTTTCTTCAATTGATATGTGATACTGGGTACTTTTTCCTATAAACCTCTTGCAGATAGCTATTAAGCACCTACTTGATGACAGGCTCTACAAAAAGATATTGCTCGTTTCCAAACATTCATTCATTTACCATTATGGCACGTCAGATTGATATTCCCACAAAACTATTCAGGTTTTTTGATATCCATACATCCATAAAGTTGAATATTTTTCGTTGTTCAGGAAGTGGACAAACATCCACACTGTATTCACAGCGATTAAGAGATTCCCAAATATATGCCTTAAAGCTACCAGCAAACCTATAAAACCTGCAAAAAAAACTACAAATTTGCCATATTTTTCTTTTTTCACGAGTACACATTCTAGGTTATATTGAAGGTTAAATTCTATGCTATTCAATCACAACACGGTGACTTGTGTGGTTGTCAGCGGCCATTTTGTGAGGGTGCGACAGGGTTGCCAGATTGTGCATTAATATCCCGTTTCACCCTCCTGGTCCCAGTGGAGTTAAGTTCCGCCAACTGTTGAAATATACTCTACTATGCTTTATAAGACTATTCGTGACATTTTCCCAAAATCATTGCACAACACTTGAAAAAATGCAAATGAAAATTTAAAATCATTTCCATGACGCCGCAAAATAGCTCCGTCGGTACCTTGGGTTATACATCTTGACAGTAGCGATGTTCGATAGGATCCTATATTTAGAAGTATCAATACATTTCACGAGTATCATCATCTGTCGATCCGGACTGTGTCAGAAAGAGTGACTGCCATTTGGCTGCGACATTACCCTGCCAAATCAGACATATCTTTCATCATTTTCAAAGAAATTGTACAAAATCTTCGAATTTTTGAAGTTAGCGTGTTTCACTTCATACGTTCTTACCAGACATGCCCAAATCATCAGTTGCTGCCATGATATTCATCCCGACCACTTCATCCCCACGGCTAGGCGACCTGTACGTTAAATTTGTATTGATAGGGCAGCGGGTTATGCTATAACTCATATGTGACAGTGTTTTTGCACTGATTGCAACGGTTAGATGATACCAAAAATATTTTCATAAATAGGAGATCATTCCCATTCCGGATCGAACAATCTACCAAAGATGCTTATAATCATGATACCTAGTAAATTTTCTCAAAAAAAATTCAAAACCAGCAAATGTAAAAGATTCATTTCGCACCCTCAACCACGGTCCGTGATCGTCGTTAGACGTGGCAACCCTGCCAGATAGATATCCCCGACAGTCAAAAAACGAAAACAGACTAACAATAAACATTACTAGTTTTTTTGATTTTTGGACTTAAAAGCCATTACCTGTGAAACATTTTTCATAATTTTCTGTCTATGTCCATAGTAATTGCATCAGGGAGATGTAGGGATTGACACGTCTTACACATATTATCTGTGTTTTAGGATCGAGAGGACATAATGATATTATTACTTTGAAGAAATTCATTAACCCATAAATTAATAAATGATTACTATTATGACGTAAAGGAAGATGAGGAATTGGATGGAATGTATTTTATATTCTATTTTCTTGCAAAATACAGACAAATCCACACTATTAAACAGGTATGTAATGATAACTTTCAGTATATTGAAGTTGGTAAATTCGAGAGTGCCATGCATTGACAAACGTCCAAATCTGCTGCCAAATTTAACAGCTAGAAAATTGACCTATTATTTGCCACATTCCCATTCGCTGAGGGGGATAACGGATTCTTAAATGTAAACCTATAACATATATCAAAATACATGAAAGTTGTCCTGCTTTTTCGGTACAAAAGCATCATGTTGGAATCAAAAAGTGGTCTTGTTTATAATACAGTCGAATTTTCACGATTTCATTCAATATTTCAATAGATATCACTGATATTCAGAGACCTTTGACAGCCTCCGTCAAATTGCATTTCGATAAGGTCTTTTCCTGTTGGTCCAACTGGCCGTTAAATCTTAATGTTGGTGAAATTAGCCCTTAATCATTTTATTCCAATTATTTTATGGTGTGTATAGAGAGGACTAAAAGCAGCGTTATCATTTTTTTTGTCGAAAAATGCATTTTTTGTGCATTTTTCTTCAATTGTAGCTTGTTAACAGATATTAGTACAGCTCTGAAATTGTATGTGAATAATCCACCTTTATGTAAAACTCAAGCGGGTGATTGCTTTTAGTCTCACTTTTTCTCTTCGAAAAATCTTTTTTTTTTCTTGAAACCTCGTTTTGCAGGACGTTGAGCTTTCAAAGAAAGCAAATATTTTTTGAAGAGAGAAACTGATAAGGAATTAAGTGGTCACCCGCTTCGTTCTTTCATAAAATAAATCCATACAATTTACCTACCGTATTTCCTTACTGTATTGAATGATTCAAAGATTGCATCACTACAGACATTTAACTTCTAATCAGGGATGTTCGATACGATCCGATATTTAGAAGCATCGATACTTTTGCTTCCAATACCCGATATTTTGTATCGATATGTTTATATACGATATGTAGGTGTATCGATACATTTCACGAGTATCGTTATCCTTCGATCCGGACTGTGTCAGAAAGAGTGAGTAACTTCAGATTACTTCTCTTCTTTGTTTCCTCGCACTACACGACCTCGCTTAATTTATTTTGTATTCCAGAGCTGCCACGTTACTGGGTTTTCCCCAAAAATGAGGGAATTTTCAAACCATTGTGGAAAATTTACTGTATATTTTTTTCTGGGGATTTCTTTTGGGGAAACATATTTTACTGGGGAGGTATATTATGTAAAATTTAATTGACGCAGGTATGCCTACAGCTCAAATAAATTACAATAAAGTATGTTCTCTGCAAATTCATTCTATATGAAGCATATATTAAACAAATTTATTATTTTTTAAATTTTATTTTAGTTTGGAAGGACAAAAACATTTTACATGCATTGCACTTAGAGCACCTTGTTTTTGCTCTATCATGACATAAGACACATCGAGTTGGCTTTTCTTGTGGTATCAGAAAATGATCTAAACGATCATAACGAATATCTATATATTCACTTGCCGAAGGAAGTCCTCTAGAAAAATATGGCGGTTTCTTGTTTTGTTATAACAAGGCTGTGGCAAGCCGCCGTCTAAATAATAATTGATCCATATGTCCTCCATGCGATCTATAAAGTTGCCAGGAATTATGAACAGCCATATCAATGCAGCGGCTGATCAATGAAAAATACCACTTTTTACCTCGGATGGAAATACGATACAGACCACTATTTTGATCACAACGATCAACGCCGCCCATATTTGCGTTGTATACATTTACAAGATGAGGCTGTCCTACCTAAAATCAAAAGCATTTTTGAAAACATTGATTTTCTTGCAGATTGTGTTTCTTACATGAATATTTTTTTTATCCTTTTGAGAGTATCGCTTTACAAAGCGAATTGGTTGCAATCCTGCGGCATTTGAACAGAGTGTTACTAAATTATTGTCATGCCATTTTACTGCAATTATGTTTGTATCGGAAATTTTGTTGTAAACGTAACTACCTCTTTTTCGCTTTTCATAATTTTAGAATAGCTGAATTGGCGCCTTGTAAACAATTTTCTCTAGCAGTACCAGTCGCAAAGAAATTTTTTTCTGTCAATTTTACCATAAGAGGGAGATAAGTGAAAAAATTGTCGAAAACTAAATGAAATTTTTCATTTGGCCATTTTCTCCTCAGTGCATCAGAATACTCTAATACCACAACAGCACCAACCCCCAAATCTGCATAATTCTTACTAATCTTGGTTAACGACCTTTGACAAGGTTGAACCCAGTAAACGTAGACTAGTCTCGATGCGCCAACCCATAATTTATAGCCGCATCGTATAGGTTTTCCGTGAATGAACTGTTCGCATGAGTGTCTCCCAAAATAAGGAACCATTGCCTCATCTGCACTATGCATTTCAGTCAAAATTCCATGTTCCATAAATTTTTGATTCGGGCTCGCAAATAAAGGTCTAACTTTTGCAAACTTAACTCCTTGCTGTAAATTGTAGTTATCTACTAAATGGAAATTTGACATAATATACTCAAATTTATCTCGTGTAAGCGCTTCTGTGACGAGTTGATTATTAGCATCTCTTTTACATTCCCTGCACATTCTTCTACGTGGTACATCGGCATAACCACTCAATGTTAGTGTTCCAATAAATGTTGTTTCAGTTGTTATGCGTGTTATAAGTTCGCCGTCAAAAAAAAGTGAAAACCATTCAAGTTGAGTCTTAGAAGAATTATTTTGTTCAAGAATTTCTTCAAAGTTTCCTGGAACTTCTTGTGGTAGATCCTCCTTCACTCATTTGTACGTTTCGCGTTTCTTTAGCTTTTTATTTTTTATTTTTTTAGCCAATTCAGACAATGGAATATTATCTTCGGAATCAGATGAAGATATGAGGTATGTTTATCTCAGCAGGTGCTTGTAATTGTGAACACGGTAGACTATCAGCTGACATTACATTCTCATCGCCGGAGTCCTCGTCTGTGAGAATGTCAGAAGCATTGATTGGAAGCATCAATGTGATATTATCCACATTTGCTACTACATCTTCATTATCCTCCAGCATAGCAAGGGCTTCCTCCAGAGAAAAGCCCCTAAAAATGAAACTGGCATGTATTTTCCTGGCGAACAATATTTTGCACACTCAAATATAATTGGCATTGTAACTGGAAAAAAGCATGTGTGTTTTATTGGTAAAATCAATCAAAACATTTTTTTATTTACGTAAAGACCATATATTTACTTATTCGGCAAATGGTACTCCATATTCAGCCATATCACTAAAAATAAAAAAATTCATCACAAAATCGCAAAAAAATCTCAATACAAGGATAACACCCAACCGCACGTTACGATTTACTAAGGCTTACTGGACACATCTGTGCTATTACCGCGTCAAAATAAGCACAGGTCGTTGCAAGTCGCGACTTGTTTACGGTGTACCATAAATTGTACGCAAGGCATATCTGGGTTAATGACATTACATAACGTACTTGTTATGTATTTATTTGTCTTTCAATTCGAATCAAATACTTTTACCTTGGGTATTTAGCGACATACAAAAAACATGTTGTTCGTTAAAAAAATATTTTAGGATCCAAGAATATCTAACAAATCGTAAACCTAAAAATAAATGGTATTTTTTGGGTAAGTCCTGGATATAGTTGATTTTTAGATTTCGACTGGGGAAACTGAGCTAAATGACCTGACAACCCTGTTGGATTTGGTTTCGGGGAATTACACACACTTGACACATAGTGGTTTTAGTACTGATCGGTTAAACAGTATAGTTCAAAACAGAACGTTATTGTGATAGTGATGCCTCCTGTAAGAAGTGATTTGTGGAGCTTTTTTGTAATATCGAGTTTAGGTGGTAGATATAAGTTATGCAATTGTGTGGTTTTTCACCTATTTTTGATTAGTGAACGTATTTGACAGTCTAGTCATGCAGTTGAAAAAACGTTATTTTGAGGGTTGTAGAAAAACAACTTCGATTTCCGGCAGTGTATGTTCGGTATCGGAAAGTTTCGATACTTGTGCTACGGATATCTTGTAACAGTTGCCTTTTATTGCCGATGAATCATATATTTTTGTTGTTGTTGTTGTCGCACAGGTTTAATTTGAAGTAATGCAGCAAGAACTTGAGAAGGAAGAAACAAAAGCCGATAATCTAATAATCTCCGTAGCATATTATTTTTATTCATAGCATATTATTAAATCAATCTTATTGACAAAAATGACTAGACCAGCCCATTGGCCATTTCCCAAGATAGGGCTTGTTTTTAACGGTGTATTTAGCTATATATGTATTTTTCTCACGTAATTCATAACCAAGATAAATAACACGCTTATTTGAAATAACAAACATAACACATGAATACCACGGAATAACTATAATTTTTAATTTGTATCCGTTGTTTCTCTTCTGTAATCGTTTGGCTGCCTGTATATAGTAGTCAGCATCTTCCATGTCACTGAACAATTTGGGAACTGAAACCAAATATTTCTCAATCAAACATAATCCATCCTGAACTATTTTATAATCCAAAAATTTCAATTATTAAATTTAACGTACAGCAATCGCACTCCATTTTGATGATCTTTACAGTTTCTACCACTAAGTTTATAAATGTGTAGTC
The DNA here is from genome assembly GCA_963669975.1 of Acanthoscelides obtectus. Taxonomy (NCBI): domain Eukaryota; kingdom Metazoa; phylum Arthropoda; class Insecta; order Coleoptera; family Chrysomelidae; genus Acanthoscelides; species Acanthoscelides obtectus. The sequence goes on from CAVLJG010000009.1 coordinate 17,352,406, forward strand.
AATTTTCCATGCATTTAGGTAATTAATTGAAGAATTTACTCACCCTGATATGGACAATTTCTTCTTGTGTTGCCTAGTAATTTCCCTGGTTCACCATGAGTAATAATTTTAGTATCCATCTCCACATATTTCCATAAATAACTCGGTTGCTTCCATCCCATGCTAGATCTTCCACCGTCAAGAAATCAATTCAATTTCGAAATTTTCGCCTCGGGGATTTTTTTACATCCCAACAACAATCCGGTTTGTCACTCCGGAGCTAAAAATAAATAAATAAATAAATAAATGTACATCTATAAATTGATATCACCTTCTGAACTAAAAACTATTTGTGTTGCATAAATATTATTACTCACCTATTGAACTATAATATATAATCAGATGAATTTATTATTGTTTTCTGGAATCTTCCAATGTCAAAGGCTGATGTCGCTGATGTCGAGGTACTATTCTGCGTACCGAACTACTTGCACACCTCGCTTGTTCCGCATAGTTGCCAATTTTATTTCAGAATTTCCCTATATTTATTAATCAATCAAATTTATATGCGGATATGACAGTGTTGCCACATTTATCCACGATATTTCCTTGAATTTATATTAGGAACCTTCTCATTTTGGGATTGACCGACAACGTTTGGCTCTTAATGGTCAGGCGTACAACTATATTGTCAAGTCGAAAAAATTAAATTTTGGGTTGGGACCTCCTTCCACTATCGGAGGGCCATCCTGTTCTGTTCCGCTAGTGCCAGAAGACCTGAAATTTTTCTCTTTTTTGCCTGGGGCATCTTCGTTGGATTGTGGAAGAAAATTTCATAGATAATTTCCTGGATCATTCCTCTTGTGAGTGCGTAGCATCTTTTTTTTTGTCTACCCTTGGACCCGAGAAATTCTACAATTTGTAGGATCTTATTGTCTTCAGCCGCACTTTTCGCCAGACGGAACCACGTGAAAAACCCTACCCGACATCATCTAGGGCTTTTATTTTGGGGGAATCTTCGCTACTAGAGATCCATTGACACGTTTTCTATCGGGGACCTCTTTCCGAGCAGAGACCCTTTTTCCACCATAGGGATTCTTACGTCATCGGTTTTGAAGCCTTCCTCGCCCATTTTAAATTAGTTAGTCAATAGGCTTTCGCATTAAGGGAGATCTCCCAGTTTGGTTGGCTTAAATTTTTGTTGCTAGCCGTTAGTAGATGTAATAAAATGTATTGATGTTAATTTTAGCAATTATTTACCCACACAGAAAATCTATTGCTTGTATGTATTTTTGTTTTTGTTTCTTGGGGTTTTGGGCTAAAAAGTGCCTTTCAACACCAAGGCGTCTCCCAGTTTTGGCGGATGAAAGCTGGTGGCGCCCCTAAAAAATACCCCCCCTACTCTCCGGTGTACCTGAGCATAGGGCCTAATTTGCCAACGCTAAACCACGGCTTTAGCCTCAGTAACCCCCTAGTTTTTTTTAATCGTCCATTGCCTCAATTGAGAGAAATAACTTTAGCTTAAAAATTAAAAAGTGATCCTAATAAAAAAAGAGCGTGGCAATCTTTATCCGGATATTTTAAAGTATCGATACTCTCTAAAGCGATACGAATTGATGCATGGTATCGATACTTTTCGTGGATCGTAACATCACTACTTCTAATATCAACAGTTTCAAATCTGAGAAAGTGTCAAAAATCTGTCTTAGAGCATAACAGCGACAGGTCGTACTGAAAATCTTTTTCTGGGTATAGGCATGGAGTTCCCGCAAATCAGCGGTAGCGTTTACGTATGCATATCTATGTGTCTATCTAGCAGGGCCATGTTCAACTGTTCAGAGCACATAAAAGCAAGAAGCCGGCCGCCGCTGCAACCGGAGAAGGATTTAAAACAAAGTGTACGGAATCGTAATAGTAGGGCCACTCAGTGGACAGCCTGGTTGCTTCTTATGTACGTTTCAAGACCACCAGTCAGTTACGGAGGCAGCTATACAAAATAATAATAATAAAAGACGTCTTTATTTATCCACAATTACATTTTGGTATAGCCAAATATCAGACTTACATGGCGAAGTTTAGCATGCTGCTACTCTTGCACTTAACCACATAGTCTCTAGCAGATGTTCAAAAGAATACACTATCCACAAACAGATTTGGTTCATTACATCGAAAGTAAAATTTAAAAAAAGAGAAAAAAGCAAACTTTCCAAACCCAAATGCACCAAAAAATTATTAATCTGAATTAACGATAGAATAAAAAAGAAATGAATGATTACGTAAATTATATGTTTGGAGGGTTGAGTAATAATGTTTTAACTCTTTGTCCAAAGGCAGGTAATGAAAATTCTTTATATACTTTAGGAAGGTCATTATAAATAATAGCAACATTGTAAGAAAAACTGCGTTTAAAAAGTGTAGACATATGCAGGGGTATTCTAATATTATTTTCTCTGAGAGTTCTACAGTGAACATCATTATTAAATAAAAAAATTTCCTTCAGGTACTAGGGTTTAGACGTGAGCAGCAATTTGCGAACAAAAACTGAATAGTGATACTTGACCATGTCATTAATTTTTAACCAGTTTAGAACGGGATATTTCGCTGATATATGATCAAATTTACGTAAGCCAAAAATGAATCGTAAAGAATTGTTTTGAATAACTTGAATAACGTTTTTAGTGAAATTGTCTAAACAAGTATAGTATACGATATTACAATAATTTAGTATAGATATGACCAATGCTTCAGATAGTTTTTTGCGTAACTTAAAATTTAGTAAATACCTGTTTGCTATAAGAGTGTGCAGCCGTAGGTAGATTTTCTGAGATGTTCAATAAACCTTAATTTTGTATCAAAAACAACACCAAGAATTTTTGCAGAATCCGAAAATTGCAAGATTTGGTTATTTATCTAAATGTTCAAGAGCTGTGTGTGTTACATTGTATGTTTTTCTTTGTGCGCAAAATAATAACATTTTAGATTTTTGTGGATTAATAAGAAATGACATAGGAAATGCAACACCCACTAGAAGTGCTGTAATTTTCAGCATACTTTTACAAGCTTGAGGTCTACTTATGTAGGAAGTGATCATAATTTCTACTCAAAACATACAGATATCCCTCCTCTGTTTGCTACACATTCGTTAAGTCGTTGCGGCAGTGATTAGATTAGGTGATTGATGTCTTCTTGGTGTATAGTATCTGAGGACATCTGCATTTCGTTTCGTAGAGCCTCCAGTGTTTGTAGAGAGTGCAGTGAATTTTGCAACCTTCTTCCCATCTTGTCCCATACATGTTTGATAAGGGAAGGGTATGGAGATCGACGAGGCCACTGAAGCAGATTCAACTCCGGACGCTTCTAAAAAGCCTAAATTAACACGTGCGACATGAGGTTGTGTATTGTCCTGATGAAAAAGTGAATCTTGCAAAGTTTCCAAAAAGGGAAGCAGATGTAGTTCATAAACTTCGTGGATATAGCGCTGGGCAGTCATGCTACCCCGAACAAACACTAATAGTGATGAATTTATGATTTAATTACTATTGTTGATTTTTTATTCATGTTCATATCATTTTCTTTAATTGATTTTACTGATTCAAGATCATGTACTGGGTGTTTTTCCCTAGAAACCTCTTGCAGATAGCCATTAAGCACCTACTTGATGACTGGCTCTACCAAAAAGTTCATTGATATTGCTCGTTTCCAAACATTCATTCATTTACTTGCCGTTCATCAGAACCATTATGGCACCTTAGATTGATATTCCCACAAAACCATTCTGTTTTTTTAATATCCATACATCCATAAAGTTGAATATTTTTCGTTGTTCAGAAACTTAACAAACGTCCACACTATATTCACAGCGATTAAGAACAACCCAAATATATGTCGTAGAGCTACCAGCAAACCTAAAACCTGCAGAAAAAACACAAATTTGCAATATTGTTCTTTTTTCACTGAGTAGATATTCTGGGTTATATTTATATTAGACGTTATCTGAATCACAAAACATATACACTGATTTGATTAACAGCTGATTATCTCCTGATATTTTAAAACTAGCCATATCGACAAGTGACACATAATTCTGTGGGATCCGTCAACACTTCATCCCAGTGGAGCAAACTCTGCCAACTGTCGAAATAAACTTTATTAATTCCAAGTCTTATTTTTGTTTTACTGTGCCTGCTTAGATATTCAAATACGGCAAGGAATTATTAGCGCCTGGATATTTCAGGCCTTCAATAACTCCTTATTTTAGATCTCTCCTTATTTTGTTTTTTCCACGCTTTCATGGTAGAAAGAAAAATATTTTATCGAATATCGATACCGTATACCGTGCAGCAGGCACGCCCATCACTACTTTGACAGATTGCAGAATGATGTCAAGGTGACAATCGTTATGTTGTTTTTGTTTTTGTCTGAAATAGGTAAGTAGGCTTTGTGTATTCATTTTTATTTTTATAGCGTTTCCAGAATTTCATATTTCGAAACGATTTCAAGGGCCGGCAGGGGAAAATCTTTCTCTTTCAGTCTATTTTATTCTATCCCTTGGGGAAGTGCAGAATGAAGAAAAGACTACAGTACTCAGTGGCCACTCAGTGGCTCAGTGCTCGTCTGTAATGATAATATTCAAATACTACTAAACACCTAAATAACTTTCTGGCCTTTCAATTTCGAAGCTACCAGTCCTCGCTTAGAGATGGTAGCACAGTTAAGGATAGACTCGGGGTATACGGTTACGGATGTTTATGATTTCTCTCGATATCGATATATCGTCATGAAACCATCGATGCGTAAAGGTCGATGTTCTACGTCCGGAGTATCGATGTTTTCGATTCATCAATGGATCGTCTATCGTCGCCATCCCTATATTGTGTCCCCACCAGTCACCAGTCAAAAACCTTAACCACTAATATTTTATCACTATTTATAATTCTTTTTAGCTCTTATTTTTCAGAAATTACTAATAATTTTAGGTCTATGCCTACAGTAATTGCATTATTCACCTCGGAGATGTAGGGATTAATATGTTTTACACATATCGGTGTTTTAGGCTGGGGACGACCATAATGTTTTGATTGCTTTGAAGAAATTCATTAACCCATGAATTTATAACAAATGATTACTATTATGATGTAAAGAGAGATGAGAAATTGGTTGGAATACATTTTATATTCTATTTTCTTGCAAATCCGCACAATTCAACAGGTATTTGTAGCTATAACGATCACATATACACATAGTGTATTGAACTTAACAAATTTCGAGATTGCCATGAATTAACAAACGACCAAACCTGCTGCCAAATTTAATAGCTAGAAAATCGACCTATTATTTCTCCCATTCCCATTCGCTGAGGGGATAACGGATTGTTAAATGTAAATCTATACGTATAACATATATCAAAATACATGAAAGTTCGTCCTGTTTTTCGTGTATTAAAGCATCATGTTGGAATCAAAAAGTGGTCTTGTTTATAATACAGTCGAATTTTCACGATTTTATTCAACATTTTAGTAGAAATCACTTATATTCTGAAACATTTGCCAGCTTCCGTCAAATTGCATTTCTATAAGGTATTTTCCTATTGGTCCATAATATTAATGTTGGTGAACTCGGCCCTAAAAGAACTTTTTCTGCGATAAACTGTTCTCATTGTTATTGCTCTTCCGACAGCAACAAGCCGCCCGTTCGCACCTGCCCGTATTGTGGAAAACCGACCTCTAAGTGCTAGTTGCCTCAAATAACGATCTTGTCGTTTTGTAGTCTGTCTCTGACATCCATCACCTCTAGCTCGTCGATTTCGGCCTTTTTGGAACCACGCTCGACAACGCTTGTTACAGTAGCTTCGTTTCAAATCACCCGATTAGCGATTTCTCTAAAAGAAAATCCGGCTTCACGTAACCCGATTATCCAACCCACTCAAACTAGAAAAGTTGAATGAGATTAGCACGTCTGCGAACTCTAGTCATGATAATGCAATGAAACAAATGGATCCAACACACAAAAATCACTGAATATTAAGTAAACGTATGACGCAGCGGTGGCCGCAGTGGTAGACGCTTCGGTCTCCTGAAGCCGCCGTGCGCTGCGCGGGTTCGAATCCAGAATTCTTCGACTTGAAATTAAACTCATACGAAACACAATAATCATTTAAATTAAATTGCCTAAATGGAAAAGCTTTAGTTGCGTTTTATAAAGTTTCATTTGAAATAGCCAGATGTAAGAAGCCTCTTATTATTGGTGAAGAGCTTATTTTGCCAGCTGCAATTAAAGTTGTAGAAACTATCTTTGGAGATAATTTTTCAGAAACACGTCAAAAGATTTGTCAAGGGAGACAACTCTTTAACCAAAAACTACTTCACCCTCTTTCACCCTTGGCTCCCAGGGTCATTCCCTCAAAAAATTTAAAGACAAAGTGGTATCGAGTAGTAGCTTGTTTGGAACGTCTTTCAAAGTCCTTTATTTTGACGTTTGATTTTCTAAAATCAGTCGATTCATTTTTGTGAAAGTTAGGAAAATCTTTATTTATCTTAATTTGTTCAGACGAAAATATAATTTTTTAATTTAATAAGTGTTCAAAGTGTTGCCAAGGGTTTGCCCAATCTACGATTCGTTCATAACTAGAACGGAAACTACCAACATAAACAGCAGTTCGGAAGATGATAAAATAACAACCCGAATTTTGTTCCGCATTCTTCTCATTAACACAAATGTCCTTCCTGGGCGAACTGTATTTATTGTTATACCTGTTTAGTTATTTGTTGCTGAGCGACAGAAATAATTTATTTTGCTCTCAGTCACCTTTGTGACAATCCTGGGATAGGTAAAATTAAGTTATTGGTTCAGATCTTAATTCCAAAATGGTTTAGACACTAGCCGAAAGAGTGGAAATGATTCCAATGTATGGTACCAAAGACTTCTAGAGAGGATAACTTCGCATAAGTATGTTTTGGGCCTTGTTACTAAATTTACTCAAACCGGATCTGTTGCAAACAAAAAACGTGATCATCGAAGAGTATTGAATGAAGCCGCTCAATAAATCCTAATACTTCATTACGCAAAATTGTTGCTGTGACTGGTATTTCATTAGTCTGCGTACACAGTTACTAAACTTCTTAAATTTCATCCATTCAGAATGAAAATATTGCAAGAGTTAACCGAAGATGATTTTGATAGGCGAGTTTTGTGAACAAATGACTGGAGCGATTAATGATAATACCATTCATGTAAAGAATATCTGCTTCAGTGATGAATGCACATTTTATCTAAATGGATTTGTTAATAATAATAATAATATTTTTAATAATAATGATAATATTTATTCACTCAATGTACAAAGATAACAAACAATATGAGTAAATAAATATAAAATCAAAACAAGCCCAATAGAAGGCATCCCCTGTACATGGACCAATAAATTTAAGTTGAAACTGTAGAATGCAAATGACAAAAAAAGACAAAAATTAGCTACAGTAGATTATGTTTTTAGTTGATGTTCGTATTTATGAGTTTATGAATTTCAGTCCTAGATATAGAATGTAGCCACTTTTTTAAATTTCTTTTGAAACAATTTCCGAAACGTAAATCTTTTAAGTCTTTAGGTATAATTTCATAAAATTTAGGAGGTAAATAGAGATATGATCGCTGCATTATAGATTTATGCGGTTGAGGAACTACTGTGCCACGAATTTTGTACCTGGTATAATGATTATGTTTAATTTTTTGGTCGGTGTTTACAAATTTATGGTAGTGAGTGATACTGTGTAAGAAATAAAGCTGTCTTATATCATACATTCGAACATCTGCGTATAATTTTTCAGTGGGATAAAGTTTCGGTTTTTTAAATATCATTTTTAGAATAGTTTTTTGAAAAACATCTAAATTATAGATATGTGAGGAACATGCAGCTCCCCATGCTAATATACCATATGTGAGATGAGGCTCAATCAGTGCATGGTATAATGTACGAAGATATTTTTCTGTCAATATATTCCCAAGGTATTTAATTTTGTAGGATACAAATCTAACGTTCTTTAAAATATAATTGACATGGATGTCCCATCGTAAGTGAGGATCCAAGACCACTCCAAGGTATTTTATGTTGGGCACTCTATTAATTTGCATTTTTTGATCATTAATATTGAAGGAGAAATTTTTGTAATTTGGCAGATGTCTAGCATAAGATCCAAATGGTAAAAAATGTGTTTTAGAGTAGTTAATGCTTAATTTTCTACTGTTAAACCACCGAATAATTTTGATAAAATCATTTTCAATTACATTTTTCAGATCAGACCAGTCAGTGCCTTCATATAATATTGCAGTATCATCTGCAAAACTAGTTATTTTGCCAACACAATTAATTTGGAAAATATCATTTAAATATATATTGAATAACAGCGGACCTAAGACAGTTCCTTGTGGGATACCACACTTAATATACATTTCTTTACTAAATGATCCTGATATCTGCACAGATTGTGGGCGATTTGACAAATAACTTTCGATCAGTGAGTACGCGTTTCCTCTGAAACCAATTTTCTCCAATGTTTCTAATAATAATTTGTGATTAACTGTATCGAAAGCTTTCTTTAAATCAACAAAAATGCAGATTGAAGGGATTCTGTTATCAATATTTTGATGTATTTGATTTACAATTTTAGTTATTGCGTCCGATGTAGCCTTCCCTTCTGTAAATCCATATTGATTTTCACTTAAAATTTTGAATTTTGTGAGGTATCGAATCATTCTAGTAGATAAAACTTTTTCAAAAACCTTTGCTACACTGGATATTATTGATATTGGTCTATAGTTGTTAACATCTGTTTTTGTTCCTGATTTATGTATCGGTATTATATTACCTTTTTTTAAAATTGAGGGGTATATGCCAGATTCAAAGCATTTGTTGATTAGGTAAGTGAGTGGTTCTGTTATATCCTCGGCTATAATTTTCAAATGCTCGCTTTTAATACCATCGAACCCAGGACTTTTCCGATTTTTTAAGGACATAACGGTGGTGTATACTTCACATTGCTCGACTTTATCCAAAATAAATGAGTTCAAAGTTCTTTTTGGAGGCTGAGTATTTTGTACATTTGCTTGTATATTACTTGCTAAATTTTCGCCTATGTCAGTAAAGAATTGTACAAATTCATCGCATATCTGTTGAGTATTTTTTAATACTGTTCCCGATGTTGTATTTAACTCAGTGACACACTTTAACTTTTGTTTTCCCAGTAATCTCATCAATAGTTGTCCAAAGCCGCTTAGGATCATTTAAGTTCAATTTATTTAGGTAATGTTTTCGTTTGGTTTGCCTTACAAGCTCTATAAATTTATTTTTATATTGGTTGTAGCAGTCGGTATTCTCTGTAGTTGGCGTTAGTTTCATTACATTATATAGTCTTTCTTTTTCTATTGCCGATGTTATTAACCCTGGAACTGCACACTTATTTTTTATCCTATAAACTGCACACTGGGGTCTGAGAAACCCAAGTATTTTTGTTGGATGTTATGTACCCTCATTATTATATTTTTACTTTTTATGTCAAAATACATCAGATAATTCGTAGAAGAAAATATTTTAATAATATTTTGTTCATTGGGTTCAACGTTAATTGTATTAGAACAAAGAATATTACAAATCAGTATAAAATTGCACATTAACTGAAGGTAATCAATAAAAATGCAACAAAAAACTTTTAAAAAGCTAAATACATTTTTATTGTCTAAAAAGTCATTATAGAACATAAAAAAAGTTGAAAAATGAAAATACACCTCAATAAATTTCTTAGCCATGAAACTCAGTTTGTGTCTTCACATTGGCAGCAAAGTTTAGCCCTGTGCTCTAAACAATATGGTTTGTAGCATTTAGAACATCCAAAGTTAGTTTTTCTGTCTTTACCACGTGGACATATTGCACGTCTAACCTTTCTTGGCAAATCTGTTGCTGGATGCTGTCTTTGTGGCGCATCCATTCCTAGAATTTCACTAATGCTAAGCCGAAGATATGATCGCAGCGTGGTCACTTGTGCCCGCTCTCGTAAATGTGGCTCAATTAATGAATTACTTAGTTCTTTGAGAAACGTTTTACGATTATTTTTAGTATTTTCTTTCCAATCTGGATTCACAAGAGAGAATATAATCATAGCATTAATTCCACTGGCATCAAACATATTGAAAAATATTCTCACGGGCCACCTTCTAGTTTTGCGTGATGTCGTGTAAGAATGACATAACTGGTCAAAACTATCCGTTCCTCCCTTCGTTTCATTATATGAATGTATCAGGTTTGACTTTCCAGTATCAACATTAATGGATGAATCAGGATGCAAAGTGGATAGTAAAAGCACAACTTTATTTCGCTTAGGCGTATACGAAACAAGCGTTTTGTTGTGATCAAAAGCAAAAGGGGAATGTTTTTCTTCCTAAGAAGCTTGTGGGTATCTCTCTTTTGTTTTTTCGCAGTGTTCCTAGGATTGTTAATTTATACTGATGGAACATTTCCTCACATAGAGGTATAGAGGTGGACCAGTTGTCTATGGTTATATTACGGTGGGTTCCATGAATTGGTTCTGAGAGTTTCCGAACATAATAAGTAGGTACTGGCTCATTATTCTCTACATTAACTTTTCCCACATATGGAATTGCATTAACCATATAAAAAGTTTTAGAGTCGTTCATCATCATTATTTTCATACCATATTTATCGGGTTTACTAGACATGTATATTCTGAATGGACATTTTCCCCGAAAACTGACAAGTTGCTCATCCACTGTGCAATTTTCATAGGGAGTGTAATACGACTTACAGTTTTCAATAAAAATTTCCCAAAGCTGTCGGATATGTGTAAATTTATCTACTAATTTTCTTGCAGCCCTACCATTCTTATCATCGAATCGTAAACAGAGAGCTAGAAACTGAAATCTCTGTTGAGACATTGTGGCTCGAAATAATCCATTTCCGTACTTTATTGACCATAATTCATCTAAATTCGTATTTGATAGTCGAAGGGCCCCTGCTAAATAGAGAAGCCCAATAAAAGCTTTAATCTCTACAAGGTTAGTTGGCTTTTTATAACTTTGTGGCAAGTTTTCAAAACACTTACGCACAATTTCTTGATTTGTGTGTAATACAATTATATCTAACATTTCTTGGTTAAATAATAACTCCCATGCTTCTATTGGAGAGCGAACTAATCTCGCCTGTTGTTTAGGACCGGGCATATGTAAAACAATATTGTCTCTCGTTGTGCGGCCTCTGCGTTCTGGTATTTTGGTACTCCAGCGATGACCGTTTTTGCCCATTATACTAGCAGTGTTCCTGCTCGATATACCAGGATTCTGTAACACAACTTCATCACCATCATCACTCTGTTCATTGTCAGTATCAGACTGTTGTTCATCGACATAATCTTCGTCCCTGTCAGATAATTCACCAAACAAGTCTTCGTCACTATCTGCCTCATCTTCATTTTGCCACACATTGTCGACCTCATTTTGTAACTCACGTTGCGTTAAGGGACGACGATTTTCCCAGTCAGAATTTGCCATAGCTATAAAATACAAAATAAATATTATCAACGTAAACCACACACTGGGGTCTGCCGTACCCATTCACGGATGTTAGTCAATATTCGGACGGGATAGATAGCATAAATAACAGGCAACGTCTACGCACTGTCTCTCCTCACTACAGACTGAATTTACACCGAACTATCCAGCCGAACTATTTACGTTTCTTCGAAGCACTTACAAGAGAGGGGATACCTGGGTTTCTCAGACCCCAGTGTGCAGTTCCAGGGTTAATCCTTTGGTAATTCAGGCATTTCTGCTTTTCTCTTTGTGACTAATTATTACTTTATTGGTACTAATATCTATTAGTTTTTTTATTTTCTCTATGAACAGTCCCATTACTTTGTCTATATTATTTATAGAGTATAATTGTTCCCAGGATTCTTGTTTGACATTTGATATTAGTTTTGAATTGTCGACAAAAAATTTGTAATTTTCCTGGTTGTTACTAACGGTAGGGATGTTAGAATGTTTTTCATTTGAAGATATCAGTAAAATAGTGGAGAAGTGGTCAGTAATATCGCTTTCTAGGATTATTGGTATACAAGTAATTTTGTTGGATAGGTCTTTCACAAAGCAGTGATCTATACATGTGCCACTGATGGACCTTGTAGGTAGGTTTATATAGGACAGAAATCCGTTACTTGATAGGATATTCAAGTATTCATTTGTGATGGGATCATCGTCCAAAATATTTATATTGACATCTCCCAAGAAAATATGTTGCTTTAAATGAACTTTATTTTGATTTTAAAAAAAAATTCGATATTCTTTAAAAACTCGCGGGGTTCTGAACATGGCGGACGATAAATTGCAGATACCTCAATTTTGTTATGGTTAATTTGGATCATTATGTTTAAAATTTTGATTCCATCGGTGAAAGTGAATGTATCATGATTGAAGCAAGAAATATCAGCCACTAGCCACGTTTCAGTTAAAACTATTAGATCAAAATTGTACCATATTTGGTCGAGTAGTATTTTTAAGTAATCAGTGTTGTGTTTTATACTCCTTATGTTCATATTAAAAATTCGAAGTTTTGCATCAGAATTTTGTGTACATAAATTAAGTTCATCGACGTTTTGTGCTATATTTGTTGCAATACTTGGAATTTGGAAATCATTAATGTATTTATTTACTGACATTTTTAGGTCGTCTTTAGAGATAGGAGTAGTAAAAGATGAACTTGAATTTTAAAAAAGTATCCTTAAGTTTTGTTGTTCCTGATAATATTTGTACGATGGACAGTTTTTGTCGGTAGGTGAGTGGTTAATATTATAATTTTTTTTATATCTTTCATTTCCATATCTACAGTTGCAGCATTCTATTGATACATGCTTACAATTTTCTTCTTCGTGACCGTTGCCACAGTTGGCACATATCTTCTCATTCCTGCAATTCTTTTCTGTATGATCAAAACGGTAGCATTTTCTACACTGAGAAATGTCGTTATTTTGATATACTGTCAAACATTGCCATCCCAGAAGTATTCTTCTATTATTGTCTTCGAAGATTTTTTTGAATAGCTTTCCAGAAGTTTCCGCGTAGATAGTGTAATTGTTTCTTGATGGAAAATATTTGATAAACTTTACTTGTATGCCTCCACTCTGAATCATATAATTCAGATGTATAAAATCTTCTTCAATTTGCTTTTCATTCGGTTTCTCACTACTTTTATAATTTATTATTTTAATTTTTGGATTTAACATTTTCGGCTCAGTAACTTGGTATTTTTCATTCAATTTATTTTGAAGTTCATCTTTCAGTTTATTATGGTTTGATTCATCAATTTTTATATCAATTCCGCCATTTTTTGAGTTTCTCACACTTTCTATTTGAATGTTCAGAGATGAAAGATTTATTCTCTTACTCAATTCTCTTCTCGTATTATCGCAAGATTGTTTTTCTTTTGGAATAACTGTGATGCATTTCAGTGATTGCCTTTTAGTAATAGGTGTCGTTTGTTTTAATATTTGTGCGTATGGATTTTCTTTTACTAATTGGTTTTTCTCAACTTCGTCGAGTCTCATATTAATTATTCTATTTAATGCTGATGCTACGGCATCCTTCTCAGTAATACTTGCGGTTATTGACAGTTGCTGCTCTTTTAGTTTTAAATTTTCGTTATTGAGCTGACTAATTATTTCCTCCTTTTCTGCTAGTGTTTTCTTCAGGGATCGATTCTCTTCTAATATCTTTTTTACATTAGTCGAATCAGGTCGATTTTCTTCATCTGTGATGCAGTTTTTTTCATTCTCGGGCTTTTCTTGTTGTTCTTCTTCTTCATTCCTCTTTTTGCGGGTCATGACACTCTGTATAGTAATTTCTTACGTAGTATGGATTAGGAAGAACAAACTGTCAACTTGTCAATTTTACGTCACTCCGAGGTTATATAAATATGGCCGAAAACGACTGAAAACTGTAAAATCCGCTGCACCAATGTATCCAGACCCGTACTTTATCCTTATAAATGGAAACTCTTCGCCAAAAGGTTATTTCATGGACTGTGTACCAACCAAATTCTTGACAAGCTAGGACGAGATCGTTTGCTTGTTTACTACTATGATAGATATTGATATATAAAAACACAACAAAGTTATTGGGCAATTGTTTAATAATGGACATTTGTATGGAGACATTTATTTGGATATGTTGGAAAATACCATCAGTCCGCTTGTCACTGAAACCATTGAAAACCAAATCGAAAAGGTTGGAAATCCTATTCTTGTTGAGGCGGTTCGGCAATGGCTTGACGACGAGTTCCCAGATAAATGGATAGGGCGAAGAGATCCTATAGAATGGCCTGCTAGATCCCCTTATCTGACGCCATTAGACTTTTTTCTATGGTCGCCATTTGAAATCTATTGTGTTTACTTTCCAACTTGAAAGTATGGATGAACTTCCTCGAAAGCTGCCATGATATCCCACAAAATGTTTTTGAAAACGTTCGTCAGGAATTTGAACATCGCCTATATCATTGTTTGGCCAATAACGTGCAACATTTTGAGCACTTATTTGAATAAAAAGTGACATTTTCGTGTGTTTTTGTTTCTGAACAGATTAAGATGAAAATAGATTTTTATAATTTTCTTGAAGACAAATCGACCGATTTTAAAAATGCAACGTCAAAATAAAGGACTTCGAAAGGCCTTTCAAACAAGCTGTTACTCGGTACCCTTTGTAGTTTAAAATTCTTAAGGGTGGCTGAGGGTGAAAGGGGGTGAAGTAGTTTTGGTTAAGTGGTTTTCGATACATCCTTTGTGGGAAGTTTCCAAATGAACATCCTCTATATTCCTCTGAAGCGATGTGGCATCGTATCGACATCGTCCCTGTACGCGTTCGACTTAGTTATAGTCAAATGCCAGAATTGATGACAGTAGCAGAAGTCATCGTGCGCCACTGCTTTGACGCGGTACCTTTTGATTACAGCGACGGTTGCCGACATTTCACAAAGAAGCGCCGCATTTTCGAAGGCTTTCGCGTAATAGCAGTGGCGTACGATGAGTTTCGCTACTGTCATCAATTTTGGTATTATACTATACCTATTGCGTTTGCCACAGTCGGTCGTGGCGCTGAAGACGATACCGCATCGCAGCATCGTCCCATTGTCAGCGGGACCAGAAGCTTTTTAATGATAGAACGTCTAAGACTTATACTAAAGTCATAACATTTACAACCCTCTACCCCCTACAACCGCCAATACTCGATAATCAACCCCTCTACATTTTTTTCGAGAATCATCAGTGGCATCTGAAACATCAATAAATGAGAATTGAACGGTTTTTTCTTTCTTTTATCACCATCGTTCCGCGGCCACTGGACCGACTTACTGCAATGGATAGGAGAACGGAGGGCAGAGTGGATCAATTTTTTCCTCTCAGCTCCTACTGCTTGCAATATTAAAGTAAAGTAATGTCGTACATTTCACTTACAATAGGTAGTTCAGAAATTGGACTATGACAAGTATTATCAAAACATCTAATAAAGAAAACACTTATTTTTTAAGAAACATTTTATGAAAAATGGAAGTTTATCCACTGTACCCCAACTCCGGCTCACCATGGTTTTCAGCTTGGGATACTGTGTATCATCAGGGGACACATTCAAACGTAAGGTATGTTTGATTGAAATAAAAGACAATTTACCTCATTAAAAATATATATTAGTTATGGTTACATTACAGTTAACGTACTTATCCGTTTTTATTTAACTTAACAATCTTGACATAACCAAGATATGAACCAAAGGCCCACGCATCGTGGCGATATCTATGGTGACTAGACTACTGAAAAATACTATAATATTCTCAAGACAATCTTAAAATCAGCTTTTAGCTGCATAAGTATTCATTGTTAACTGAAAATAGATTAACATCCTCAAATCATAAAACAATAATGGATAAATATATCAACTAACGCAAATCTATTCGAATTTGTAGACTACTTGTTGCCTTTTGGTTCCGCCAGAAAAAATCGGTTTAGGTAAAATTAGTTTAATATCTGCCACAACAACTGTTGCAATGTCAGGAACATCTGGAAATAGGAAGGAATTTCTTATTTCTGAAGATTTTCTCGAATAACTTAATTCCACTTCACTTTTGCTCCATTCTCCGATCACTTTTGCTACAAAGAATATCTTTCTGGTACCAACGTTAAATTGCACCAAAATGAAATCACCTTCTTTGGGTCGAGAGTCCACAGGACCAAAACTGTCTGGTATTTCAAACAATTCGTTTTCTTTGTCTTCAGAACTTCTTTCTTCTTCAGAATTAACACTCATATATACTAAGTGATATATAAATCCGAACACCCAGTTTAAATGGTTTTATTTTAATAAAAGTTGGTGAATGTATTTATCTTACTGTAAATAACAAGTGAAAAAATTTTCAGCTAGTTGGACATTCCGGTTTTTATACTGTTCTTTTTTAATTCACTAACGCTCTAAAAATGAATATTTCAGCCGCAGTAAAGAATCAACGTTGGCGGATTTTGGTTCTTGACATCCTTTACGATCGATTGCGATGCCTAGAGTACGGAGACCTGTACTATTTCGTCAACTTAGTGAGTTTGTTAGGGGCCGTATAGTGGGACTTCGGGAAGCTGGACTTTCTTTTCGGGCAATTGCAGTTAGAGTGAAAAGAAGTGTAGACACTGTGGTTAGGTGTTGTCAGGCATGGCTTCGAGAAGGCCGTACGCAAAGAGCAAGGGGCACTGGACGCCGCCGTAGAACAACAGACCGTGAAGATCGCCGCCTAAGATTATTGGCCTTAAGGGACCGTTTCTCCACTACCAGGTCCATTGCAAATGAATGGTTTGCAGAACACGGAAGACCTATTGGCATGCGAAGTGTTTACCGACGAATGAGAAGTTTTGGCTTGTTTTCATACCGGCCACACTGGGTCCTCCCTTTAACTCGAGAACACCGACGTAATCGCCTTGAGTGGTGCAGACAACGGTCACTCTGGGATCAGGAATGGAACAGTATTGTCTTTAGTGACGAGTCTCGCTTTTGTTTAGGCATGCACGATGGTCGTGCCAGGGTTAGAAGGCGACGTGGTGAAAGGAGGAATCCACAGTTTTTTGTTGAAAGACATGTTCATCACACTGTTGGAGTTATGGTTTAGGGTGCTATAGCTTATGGTTCCAGGTCACCTTTAATCTTCATCAGAGGTAACATGAACGCGCAACGTTATATCCACGAAGTTCTAGAACCCCATCTTTTACCTTATCTTGACACCCTGGCAGATCCAAGTTTCCAACAAGATAATGCCCGACCACATGTTGCAAGAGTCACAATAGACTTCTTTCAACATAATGATGTCACATTGTTACCATGGCCACCCAGATCTCCCTACTTATCCCCAACTGAGCACGTGTGGGATATGATGGGTAGGAGATTGCTCAATTTGCAACGTCCTCCTCAGACTCTAGAAGCACTTCGATAGGAGTTGGTGGTTGCCTGAAATGAGATACCACAGGAGGACATTGACCACCTGATCAGAAGCATGCCTAGGCGCGTTGGAGAATGCGTAGCACATCAGGGTGCATCCACACATTATTAAAGGTCAAAGGGCTTTAAAGCAGTGCAATCATTTTGAAATTTTTATCATTTACTTATTATGCTTCATTAAGTACTTATACAAAAATTTATTAAAATAAAACCATTTAAACTGGGTGTTCGGATGTATATGTCACTTAGTATAATCACTTTTCTCTTCTCTCGTTTCAGATTGATGTATTTTCTTTTTCTTAGTGTTTTTATTTTTTTGTTTCTGCTCCATAGTATTTATTTGTATATGTTCCTCAACCTCGCCTTCATTACTGGACTCCTGTAGAACTTTTCTTCTCTTAGTAGTTGCTTCCTTCTTCATTTCTTCGCTGCTAGAGAAAATTTGTCTGTTTGCATAATTTGGCGTATATCTTATATTGCTTTCATTTCCTATAATCTTTTCGTAATATCTATATAAGGTAGTATAAGGAACATCTATTATATTTGCAACTTCTCTGATTGCTTTGCCTTGATTTATTAAATCAATGCCTCGCTTAATGCTTTCTTCTGTACCCATTCTATTGGTAGTATTCCTCTCACGGTTACGTACCATTTATTTCCTAAAGAAATAGAAAAAGTCACAATAAATTAGTACGAATGTATGGGTATGGTGATTAACTACTGTGCGTCGTGATCCACTGTGCCCCCCGCTCCCCTAATATCTCATAATAATCAAACATCACTATTTCTCGCAATTACAATAGTTCCTCCCTGAGTGAGAAAGGATGCAAAAATGTGAAAAACCGTGAAATGCTCGTTACTGAAAAAAGTAAGCTTTTGTCTCCTGCGTTAATCTCCCTCTATCGTATTTCCGAACACGGAAGTTTTTCTCGCCAGTGACCCAACTATTTTGTCTGTAAGCTTCGATTAAAAATCCACCTGCACGGACTATTGGAATAGTTCTTTTGTTTCAGTTTGCCTTAGTAAACGAAACGCAGGACCGGTTCCCAGCTATTTACATAAGCCAAGAGAGGTTTAATTTCACAGTAGCCGCAACAGTGACAAAAAACCAACGGGATCACAGATTTATTGGCTCCTTTGTAGTGATGCTCGCACACTTTCGATCGGGTTTCGAAGCCAAATGCAAAATACCTAAATCGGCGGTGGTCTTTGTTATGCAAATATTGAGTCGAAATTTAGGAGCAAGCTTGCAGATTTAGCGGAATGGTAAAACTACTCTTCTGGTGTAGAAGTTTGGTATTAAGACTCTTTTTCAAACCTCAGTGTTCCGATTCCACAAACCCTTCCTGGTAAGAATTGTCTCATGAGATGGTTACCATCATCTGCAGGCCACAACTGCACTACAGTCTGGTTAATTTTATTTCAATATCATCTCTTTATTGGTTCTTTCAGCACATCATAGGATGACACAGAACACGTCAATGGTATAGTACAATAGAGTGAAAACAAACATACTGAAGACAAATAAGTAAATAAAGGACATCAGTATATGGACAAACACTGAAATGTAACATAAAAATGAACATTTAACGAAAACAAACATTACAAAAACGTGGTTGATACAGACTAAAATATTGCTCTGTTTAAAATATATAAGTAAATAAAATAGAATTAAAAAACATAAAATATAAAACTGAATAAAAATATTGGACGTTTATCAAGTCATGTGAGAAGCACTGTTCCAAGGAGTAGAATGCTTTACTTTTTAATGGTGCCTTAAGTTCTAGTTTGAAGATAGTGAGTGGCAATATCCTGAAAGTGTTTGGAAATTTGTTGAACAATCTAACACCCATTTGATTTGTGTTTCATTCTGTTCCAGACAATCCATGCGTGGGAACTTGTAGGACAAGCGAATATCCTATTAAGTACATGTTATGGTCGTTCAGCTTCATTCAAATTGGACTGTATGTGTAACAGCTCGAAAATATACATGGATGGCAAATTTAGTACTCTCAGCTGTTTGAAAGACCTCTACAGCAAGATCTTCTGACCAGACGTTGAAACTCGATGTGTTCCAATGGAAGCACTGTAGGCTATTATGACATATGATAAAGTCGACTGTATATATCTATGAATATTAATAAGTCAACAGCAAAGATTTTTCAACTGACTAATGCAGTATATGTAACGGGCAACCTTTTTACGAGGGTGATCCCAGAAGTACCCGGCCTGACATAGAGATGGCGATAGTTGTTTGAAAAATATCATTGTATCAGAAAGTAGGCAACCTATCGAGTTTGAAGACGTTGTTTAGTATTTGTTTGGCAGCCATCAATACTGAACGTTTTCAGCGAATTTGTGAAAATGGAGAAAATTGGTCATCGTTATGTGGTACAATACTTTTATTTCAAAGGCCTCAGCCCAACCAATATC
The DNA here is from genome assembly GCA_963669975.1 of Acanthoscelides obtectus. NCBI lineage: Eukaryota > Metazoa > Arthropoda > Insecta > Coleoptera > Chrysomelidae > Acanthoscelides > Acanthoscelides obtectus. The sequence goes on from CAVLJG010000009.1 coordinate 17,372,341, forward strand.
AAAGCTGAACTGGATTCTACTCTGGGTGAGTCTGCTCCTTCGTTTACGACAGTAAAATATTGGGTAGCAGAGTTTAAACGAGGCCGTATGAGCTGCCAAGACGAGCATCGCAGTGGTCGACCAAATGAGGTGACGGCTCCAGAAATGGTGAAGAAAATTCACAAAGCGGTACTGAATCGCATACATCGCATATTATCTGAAAATTTGGACATGAGAAAGTTGTGCGCAAGATGGGTGCCGCGAATCGAGCAAAAACAGTGTCGTGAAGATGTTTCAATTGAGTGTTTAGCGAAGTTTTACAGCAACAAAGCAGAATTTTTGCGTCGTTCATAACCATTAGTGAAACATGGGTCCATCACTTCACACCCGAGACAAAAGAACAATCAAAACAATGGACTCAAAAGGGAGAACCGGCTCCAAAGAAGGCGAAGATCGTTTCATCTGCAGGCAAGGTTATGGCGTCGGTTTTTTTGGGATGCGCGCAGGACAATTTTCATTGACCATCTTGAAAAAGGTAAAACTATCGACAGCGACTATCATGCCAACTTATTGCAACGTTTGAGCAATGAAATCAAGCAAAAACGGCCTCATTTGGTTAAGAAGAAGGTGTTGGTTCATCAAGACAATGCACCAGCTAACACAAATCCGTTATTGCAATTGCCAAAATTAAGGAATTAAAGTTTGAATTGCTACCTTATGCACCGTATTCACCAGATTTCGCCCCCTCGGATTATTTTCGGTTTCCAAACTTGAAAAAATGGCTCAGTGGTCAAAGATTTTCCAACGATGAAGAAGTGATGTCGGCAGTGAATGTCTATTTTGAGGAGCAAGGCAGTTCTTATTATAAAAAGGGCATCGAACTTATTGAACATCGCTGGGAAAAGTGTATAGAGCTCAAAGGAGATTATGTTGAAAAATAAATACATTTTTTACAAAAATTTTGTGTTTTCTTCGTTGGGTCGGGTACTTCTGGGACGACCCTCGTACATATGAGGTTTCTTTACACAGAAGTAGTTATGCAGGCAGAGGCCTAAATACCAAGACACCGCGGCTGCTATGAGTATGCCAAAGAAACTTTGTTAGTCCGATTTTCGATCTGCTTAAGATTGTACTACAATTTCGACACCCTAAAGACAAAGGAGCGATCGTATCGGTCAATTCTGGATGTATGAAATTCGACCCGGTTAGGATGGGGGGCCGAAGTAGAGGCGGGTTTGTCGGAAAGGTATATCGCGGAGCGGCATCCTGGAGGAACAAGGTCTGTTGGTGTAGCAGTAGAAGAGAGCTAGATCGCCGACGGCTCGCCAGTGCTGAAGTGTCTCGAGACTGACTATTAGAAAAGAGTCATGGCTCCTCTTGACAGCATCGAGCAAAAATAATGCGGTGGGGGCGGCAACACCCCGGACGTGTGAGCAGTACTCGATGCTAGATCGTATCTGTGATTTGTATAGAGTGAGGAGATCATGTGAAGAAAAGTACCTAAGCAAATAGGCTAGCTCTTTCCCAGCAGCCGCAGCTATTGACGATATCTGTTTGTGCCAGATCTAGTTCTCGGTGATCAGGACTCTAACCAACTGCAATGAACGGCTCTTTGTCAGAACTCGGCCATGCATCGAAACCGGATGAGAGCTAGGACGCTTTCTGCAAAAATACTGTGTTTTGGCAGCATTAACTCTACGAAATTGTTGCGGTCGCAAGCAGTGATAACTTCCAGGTTTCACGTCAGAGAGGAATTCGCTGCTGGTCTTATTTTCTCCAGCCCACCGCCAGAGATCGGTTTGTCGCTCTGAACTCCTGCTGTAGAGTGTTGTCATCAGCAAAGCTGTAGATTGGGTTCATCGTAAAGGAAAGGAGGTCGTTGATATGTAAGAGGAACAGTGACGGAGCCAAGACCGATCCCTGAGGAACACCCGCGTTGACGCTGTGGGATGAAGAGGAGAACCCATCAATTACGACCGATACCCTGCGATCAGAGAGATAAACTTTTAAATAAAATTACCCCATCCGATGTTTCTCCATCGCATTATATGAATCATCCTACTCATAGTTCACACTTTCGATTCAGGGAAGTTTCATATCATGATGTGAGAACTGCCATAAATAAACTAAAAAACTCAAAGAGTACTGACCCATATGGCTTTACTGTCAGGATTGTCAAAACCTTGCAAAATCTCATCATATATCCTCTAACCAAGTTATTCAATCAGTGTATAGAAAGTAATACGTTTCCGGATTTTTTCAAACTATCTAAAATTATACCCATTTTCAAACAAGGGGATACTGAAGAGTTATGCAACTACAGGCCCATTTCCTTAATACCTATTTTTGCGAAAATTTTGGAATTATTGTTGAAAGATCAAATTAATGAATACTTTGAGGCTAATAATCTATTTTGCTCAACACAGTTTGGTTTTAGGAAAAATCGTTCCACCACATCAGCTATTAACAGTTTTATTCAGTTTGTGAACGAGACTTTTGAAAACAACCTATATGGCGCAGCATGTTTGTTGGACTTGTCCAAAGCTTTTGATTGTGTTCAACACAACATCCTGTTGGAAAAGCTCCCTTTTTATAACTTTCATGAAACATCCACTGCAATGATTAAATCTTACTTGAGTAATCGACGCCAATTTGTATTCTTTAAAGGTTCATCATCCTCACAGTTAGTCGCTGCTCACGGGGTACCGCAAGGCTCGGTATTGGGACCTATTTTATTTTTAATTTACGTCAATGATATAACTAACTATAATGTGAATAATAACTTAATCCTATTCGCTGATGACACTACCTTGATGAATAGCAATGCCTCTTTAGCCTCATTGATATTAGACTCTGAAGCTCATAAAAGAAAACTAGCAAACTGGTTAACCGCTAATAAGTTGACTATCAATGAAACCAAGTCTCAGATGATTATTCTTAGCTTGAGGCAGCACGACACTAATACACTAAAGTCCGTGAAGTTACTAGGAGTCTACCTTGATGAACACTTGTCGTGGGAAACTCACGTAATCCATGTTCTCAATGCACTAGCAAAATATATATATTTGATAAGGAACTTGAAACAAAATGTCTCTCAGTCAGTTCTTCTTCTAACATATTATTCCTACTTTCAATCAAGAATTTCATACGCATTGTTAAACTGGGGTCACTCGGCCCATTCGTCAAAAGTTTTTGGATTACAACGACGTTGCTTGCGGTACATTGCTGGCCTCAAATACACGGAACCTTGCAAGGAAGCTTTTATAGAATTGAAAATCATGACAGTACCTTCTCTTTACATCTTCACATGTCTGATGTATATAAAGACTAACCTGAGCCAATATACTACCCACAGTGATGTCCACAGTTATAGAACCAGAAATATGGATAAAATCTTACTACCTCATAGCCGTCTCCAAACCACCAGGAACGGCACAAACTATTATGGGATAGTTTTTTATAACCTGTTGCCAGACCGTATAAAGAAACTGGATGCGAAAGTTTTTAAAAATAAAGTTAATGCTTATCTGACTACTAAAGCATTTTACTCGATCAACGAGTATTTGAGCAACAATTTTTCAGACTTGTCGGATTGTTAGCAAATACAACAGTGTTCCTACACCTGGGACCCTCTAGGCTCCTTGAACTTTCTACTAAGTCATCTGGTAAATTTTTATATCAACATTTCATATGTCTTACCATTTTAACGTATATGTGTGTATGTGTGTATATATGTACGTGTGTATATATGTATGTGTGCGTGTGTGTGTGTAGAAGTAAACATATTGTGGTTAAATCAATATGCGTGTATCTATGTACGTATATATGTCCTCCTGTTTTTACAACTTTTATGGACTGTATCTGTTTTTATTGAATCATAATGTCATAAGTTGATGTTTTTCTGTGTAATTTGAACATCAGTCTTTTGTCAGACTGCTTTTTTGTATTAATTTTGTTTTTCTTTTGACTTGTGTAAACACGCTGGTGTACTTAACACAAATAAAGAATTGAATTGAATTGAATTGAATTGATATTCAGAAGTTTGCATAAGAACATACGAAACTAGTTCTTAAATTTTGCAATTTCAGTACAATGAATTTTTAGCCCATCAAATTATGTTCTAGTTTTGGTACCTTGTTGTTTTGCCCCGCGTTTTAAACCACAAAATGGAACCACACAAGCTCAATAGCCTATCTATTTTCAAGCGTATATCTCCGTTTAGCATAATAACTCTGATACAATATTATTCAGTGTAGTAACTATTGATCGTCAATTCCGATCCAATCTGTCGATATGGAAAATTAAATCTATCAGTACATATTGCAGTAGCTTTCGCTAGCTCATTGCATCTAGGTTAGGTACCAATGGGAACAAGAATAGTACCCCTGGTCGTGGAAACGCAATTGCTTTTTTCTGCTGGATCAATACATGTGCAACTACTATTTCGTAGCATAAAGTGCTCTAGCGATCTATTTATCTATTTTTTCTTTATCAGGCTTGCTCGTCCGTATAACAGAACAAGATGAAAGTTTTAACAATCGAGTTAGATGTTACTTTCCTTTTCTTACTGTCTGACCTTGGAGGGTATACCGATTGTGGGTCCTATCTTCTTGTGAGTCTTGTAGCAAGTTCAAATGTGAGGAAGAGCTGCTTTTCTTAGTAGGCTGTTGCATCTGCTATAACACTTCCTAATATAGTTTCCAGTACTTTACAAATGTATTTGAAGAAAATGTGTCTGTTCTCCAAATGCTTTTATTACCTACTTAATTAATCTAAAAAGTAATAAGACTAAAAAACTAAATTTTCGCCCATTTAGATAACATGTATCTGACCTCGCGTGCGACCAAAACCTTAGCACATATATTTATTTTACTAAGGCCCAATTTCACCAACAACAGTCCGTTATTATCCACCTATAGGGTAACCGACCGTCAGATACAGCGAATGAGCTTCAAGTTCCAATCAACAAATTTCAGCAACAGCTATGAAATGTTGAAAAAAAAATACTGTCAAAGTATGAGATGACAACTTGTCATTGAAACATTACCAGCTTATTGAATATTAAGAAATTATATATAATTCAGTCAAAATTTAAAGAAATGTTTGATTTTTGAATTAAATTCATGTTTTAACTACTATTGTTGATTTTTTGTTCATGTTTATATTATTTTCTTCAATTGAGGTTCGATACTGGGTGTTTTTTCCTATAAACCTCTTGCAGATAGCCATTAAGCACCTACTTGATGACAGGCTCTACCAAAAGGTATTGCTCGTTTCCAAACATTAATTCATTTTCTTGCCGTACATCAGAACCATCTTAGATTGATATTCCCACAAAACCATTAAGGTTTTTTGATATCCATATATCCATAAAGTTGAATATTTTTCGTTATTCAGGAACTGAACAAACATCCACACTATATTCACAGCGATTAAGAAATTCCCAAATATATGTCTTAAAGCTACCAGCAACCCTATAAAACCTGCAAAAAAACTACAAATTTGCCATATTTTTCTTTTTTCACGAGTACACATTCTAGGTTATATTTATATTAGACATTATATTTGAATACAGCTGATTATTGCATTTCAAGGAGTGACACATGTGTGGGATCTGTCAACTGTTGGTATCAGTCACAAGACATACTCTGAAGGTTTAATTCCATGCTATTCAATCACAACACGGTGACTTGTGTGGTTGTCAGCGGCCATTTTGTGAGGGTGCGACTGGGTTGCCAGATTGTGCCTTAATATCCCGTTTCGCCCTCCTGGTCCCAGTGGAGTAAGTTCCGCCAACTGTTGAAATATACTCTACTATGCTTTATAAGACTATTCGTGACATTTTTCCCAAAATCATTGCACAACACTTGAAAAAATACAAATGAAAATTTAAAATCATTTCCATGACGCCGCAAAATAGCTCCGTCGGTACCTTGGGTTATACATCTTGACAGTAGCAATGTTCGATAGGATCCTATATTTAGAAGTATCAATACATTTCACGAGTATCGTCATCTTTCGATCCGGACTGTGTGAGAAAGAGTGACTGCCATTTGGCTGCGACGTTACCCTGCCAAATGAGACATATCTTTCATCACTTTCAAAGAAATTGTACAAAATCTTCAAATTTGTGAAGTTAGCGAGTTTCACTTCATACGTTCTTACCAGACATGCCCAAATCATCAGTTGCTGCCGTGATATTCATCCCGGCCACTGCATCCCCACGGCTAGGCGACCTGTATGTTAAATTTGTATTGATAGGGCAGCGGATTATGCTATAAATCATATGTCACAGTGTTTGTGCACTGATTGCAATGGTTAGATGTTACCAAAAATATTTTCATAAATAGGAGATCTTTCCCATTCCGGACCGAACAATCTACCAAAGATGCTTATAATCATGATACCTAGTAAATTTTCACGAAAGAAATGCAAAACCAGCAAATGTAAAAGATACATTTCGCACCTTCCACGGAGGGACGTGATCGTCGTTAAACTTGGCAACCCTCGAGTGACAGATGGATATCCCCGGCGGTCAACGACCGCCAGTCAAAAACACAATCAATAAACATTACTAGTTTTGATGATTTTTGGACTTTATGCATCAGGGAGATGTAGGGATTGACACGTCTTACACATATTATATGTGTTTTAGGACCGAGAGGAAATGTTTTTATTGCTTTGAAGAAATTCATTAACCCATAAATTAATAAATGATTACTATTATAACGTAAAGGAAGATGAGGAATTGGATGGAATGTATTTTGTATTCTATTTTCTTGCAAAATACGCACAAATCCACACTATTCAACAGGTATGTAATGATAACTTTCAGTATATTGTAGCTCGTAAATGCGAGAGTGCCATGCATTAACAAACATCCAAATCTGCTGCCTATTTTAACAGCTAGAAAATCGACCTATTATTTGCCGCATTCCCATTCGCTGAGGGGGATAACGGATTGTTAAATGTAAACCTATCACATACATCAAAATACATGAATGTTGTCCTGTTTTTTCTGTACAAAAGCATCATGTTGGAATCAAAAAGTGGTCTTGTTTATAATACATTCGAATTTTCACGATTCTATTCAATATTCCGATAGAAATCACTAATATTCAGAGACCTTTGGCAGCTTCTGTCAAATTGCATTTCGATAAAGTATTTTCCCATTGGTCCATAATATTAATGTTGGTGAAATCGGGCCTAAGTCCAACATATTTATATGTAATTCAGTTAGTGATAGAAACTAAACACGACGCCGATGACAATATGGTGAAACAAACAATACTGGTAAACTGTACTTGCATTTAAATCTAGTTCTGCAATAAGTACTAGCAGTACTGATATTGGCACTATCGCGATTGTCAGTATCTACGATGACTGCTTGAATTGAATTCTTTCAACTGTTCCTTGTAATCGAAATTTTGCTTTTTCACAGCTCGCTCTATTTCCAGTATTTCTTTCTGATTAATTCGATTTTTCAATAAAATATTGCCGAATAGGGTTTTTTACGACCATTTCGGGACATTTCATCGATCTTTTGAAAACACACTACGATTTAAACAAGAAAGGAGAATAAATAAGAACACATAACCTACTTATACACGTATTGGCCGACTATAAGATCAAAAATGATCCGTCCCGCCTCAACCGTTCATCATAAAGACGAACGAGTTTCCTTGCTTCGGCAGGAAAGCCGTGGAACTCGCACGACATGTCAACATGATTTTTTTCTATGTCGTCGAGGAGATACTCTTACTGTAAATCTAGACAACAAATATTTTCCGGTGAATAGCGTAAGATAATGAAAACAAGTTATATTTAAGGTAAGTTGACTGTATACTTCTCACACAAGGCCGTCATCAGTTCATAACGAATTACGTTTGGCACAAGTTGGCCCTTCTAAGACCTTCCTCCTGCCCCTGACAGAAATTCCTGCAGCCCCACATGATCGTTGCGATTACCAATCCCGTGTGAATGACGAAATCCTCCTCCACCAGGCACAGTGCACATAGCAATGCATAAGCGATTGCCGACTGTGACGTATGACCACCGACGACGACGCTTGTCCATCGAGACCAGGTCGTATGTATCGACACCAGACTGTCAGTGATATTTCTAAATTTTAAGGGTAAATATGTACGGGAACATGTACGATGAATGAAATATGTGCGTTACTGGTAGTATATACTAGTATAAATATACTAACGTCAAAAAATTGAGATTTGCCTACCCTCACCTCCTGCAACCGCTAACCCTCAATTTTTACGCCCCACAAAAGTAAAGTTTAAGCGGCAATTATCATTTTTTGTATTGCTTTTCATCATTTTCTTCGCCGCCACTTTGCCAGTTTTCAAAAACTATTGTGTAAAAATGTCATCGAAATCCGAGCGGTACTTCACAAATTACACTGATCAACATCCAAAAAATATCCTAAATAAAATCAACAAAATATTACAATTTTTAATGTGCTAAAACCGGAATGAAACTTATTTTTTCAATATTAGTTCAAGTTTTAGAGATACGGTAATTAGATGTGTTCCTGCTGTGACAGTATTAATATACTGTAATTCACAAGAATGCACGTGCTACATTTTTATATTCGGCAAGGAAAGATGACGTAATCGGCATGATTGTGTTACGTTATACATACGTGTACATTATATTGTTTTATATTAGCCATTTTTTCCTCAGTTGGCTGACAGCGTTCATGCAAGGTGTCTCGAAAGTGTGTAAACAATCCAGATCAGTTTTGTTACGAGTGTGGTGATGTGACTTTTGCGTCTCAGAGACGGTCTATTACTCCACTAATAACAAAGGCATATCAGCTTTATTTCGGTTGTAAACTAGGTGATCAAGAGAAACAGTGGGCACCCCACATCTGCTATAATACATGTGCTTCAAGTCTGAGGAGCTGGTTAAATGGCAAAAAACGGTCTATGCGCTTTGCTGTCCCAATGGTTTGGAGAGAGCCTACAAATCATATTAATGATTGTTACTTTTGCATGGTACCTTGTGTTGGACAAGCCACAGGTATGCCCAAGAAAAAAAAATCGGTTATTAACTACCCAAACATACCATCTGCGATGAGACCTGTGCCTCACAGTGACGAAAATCCTATTCCAAAACCCCCAGAACCCTACACTTGCGAATCAGAAAACGAATCAGATCATGGCGATCGAGTGATTCGTCAGGAAGAAGATATGCCATCAACGTCAAGAGATCCTGATTTTATACCGAGCACGTCATGCCACCAACCGCACAAAATAACACAGTCAGAATTAAGTGATCTTGTAAGAGATTTGGAACTTCCAAAATGTAAGGCAGAGTTACTTGGATCAAGACTGCAGCAGTGGAACTTGTTAGAAGACGATGTTTCGGTATGTGTTTTTCGTAAACGCCACAAAGACAGAACCATTTTTCAATATGGAGAATAACTTGGTTTTCTGCAGTAACATTAACGGCTTACTGGCGGCTTTAAATATAAACTATAACCCAGAAGAATGGAGATTGTTTATAGACAGTTCAACATTGAGTTTAAAGGCAGTGTTATTGCATATTTAAAATATTTTACCATCTCTTCCTGTAGGGTATGCAGTTCACATGAAAGAATCATATGACAATATGAAGTACCTATTGACGTGCATAAAATACGATGAGCACCAATGGCATATTTGTGGCGATTTGAAAGTTGTTGCACTTTTACTTGGGCTGCAGCTAGGCTACACAAAGTTTTGCTGTTTTTTGTGTGAATGGGACAGTCGGGCAAAGGCACTTCATTACACCAGAAAAAACTGGCCTGTTCGTCAATTCCTAGATCCAGGTCAAAAAAATGTACAGCATATGCCATTAGTAGATTCGAAAAAAATTTTATTACCACCACTGCATATCAAGTTGGGCCTAATGAAAAATTTTGTCAAGGCATTATATAGAGATGGGTCTGCTTTTCAATACCTGCGTCAGAAATTTCCAAGACTAAGTGAGGCAAAGGTTAAAGAAGGTGTTTTTGTTGGGCCACAGATTCAAAATATTTTGAAAGATACACAGTTTGAAAACACTTTAACAGGTATTGAAAAAACTGCTTGGAATGATTTCCGTCTGGTGGTCACTAATTTCTTGGGAAATAGAAACGCTGACAACTATAAAACCCTTGTCAAAAATATGCTGTCATCGTATCAAAAGATGGGCTGTAATATGTCTCTTAAGATACATTTCCTACACTCACACCTGGACTTTTTTTCTGACAATTGCGGAGCCGTAAGTGATGAGCACGGCGAACGTTTTCATCAGGATATTTCAACAATGGAAAAAAGGTACCAGGGAAAGTGGAATCCTTCCATGCTTGCAGACTACTGTTGGACTCTTGGTAGAGATGCTCCAGAAACGATCCATAAAAGAACAGCAAAAAGACAGCGCATATAGTGATTCTTATAAGTATATGAATCTTGTTACTTTTTTTAATATATCCTTAAAAATAAAAAGTTTTTTTTCTAAACCGCAACAAATTTTTTTATTTCATTGTCATTTTTGGATTCAGCACCCCAAAATTAACAAAGAAGTGCAATTTTCCCACAAGATACAATTAAAAAACTAAAATTTGTTGTCCAGTGTTATAGGCGGTTATAGGATTACCGGACATACCGACAGATAGACAGACAGGCTTACCGAAATGAGTCACATGGTTTTTCGTAATGTACACACATGTATGATATGTCAGTTTCGTAAATTTTCGGGATTGCAATACTTTCCCGGCAGTAGGCGTGGGAAGTACAATCAATACAAATTGATAAAAATCAATAAAACACGTTGTAGTCGAAATAAATGGATTTTTGTTTTTTTTTAAATCGTGTTGCTACTCTGTACCCTGAAATCTATAACCGTCCAGGCCTGTCTCTCTGTCGATAATTCAGTTAATTAGTATTCTTAAGCGCCAGGTCGTATTTGTCGCGCGCATATCGAAACAGTTGGTGAGGTGAGTGTGTGCCATGCCATCGCCATGTCTGGCGCGTGCTGGACAGACATACGAAGTGTTGTTGTCTTATTATGCGGTCTCTGATACTCAAGCGGTGGGCCCCACCCTCAATTTTTTTCATATTTATCTCCAAACAGTCATTGACCATGAATGATAACGAAGACGGAGTGGCGGACAGACGGCGGCTCGACAAACACCATACACACCATCATACCGCTCTTCATGCTAGTACGGTCAAATCAAGCTAAGATATCTTCAGAAGAAGGCTCGTGCATAAACCTATCAATTACCAGAAAGTATTCCAAAATTACCGCGACCAGAAATATTTACTAAGCCTATGGGAAAGCGAATTTCCCGTTTTACATCCAAGCCATGACTTGAAAATAGACGTACTCGTTCGAGTTTCTAAAATCGGTGATCACTTATTGGGGAATAAGGGTCTTTCTTATCTATGCTCTTAACAGCTACAGCTAACTGAGAATTACTGTTTATTTTTGGTGGATCAATAAAGAATCACCAAAGTATAGGGACAACAATAAGCATGTTTATTTAGTAACATATATTCCTTAATGCGAATATTTAAGGGTGTGAATCTACATGAAAAATTAATGTTACTTTGCTTTATAAACTATGGTCCAAAAATATTTCCTTACAAAAACTCGGGGTGTTGAAGTTTTAGGAAAAAAATGGAAATTAATTAATATTTTCACAACCGCTTCAAATATTTCACTGATATTTAGTACGTAGTGAAAGTTAATAAACTTGCATATATTTCAATGCAAAAATAATTTTTAGCTTTAACAGTGGTGTGCGTACGGGTATTGACGTCGATATTTTGGTGGTTTTTTGCCAAATCTTCCTTCCAAGCACCACTTTTGAGTAAAAAAATAAAAACCGTTCTATTGTCTAACTTGTAAAATTATTATTAATTTAATTGGAAAAATTAAACACGTTAGGGGTAGTGAACAACAACAATTGACAACATAAACATATACTAAGTGACGTATAAATCCGAACACCCAGTTTAAATGGTTTTATTTTAATAAAAGTTGGTGAATGTATTTATCTTACTGTAAATAACAAGTGAAAAAATTTTCAGCCTTATCAGTTGGACATTCCGGTTTTTATACTGCTTTTTTTTAATTCACTAACGCTCTAAAAATGAATATTTCAGCTGCAGCAAAGAATCAACGTTGGCGGATTTTGGTTCTTGACATCCTTTACGATCGGTTACGATGCCTAGAGTACGGAGACCTGTACGATTTCGTCAACTTAGTGAGTTTGATAGGGGCCGTATAGTGGGACTTCGGGAAGCTGGACTTTCTTTTCGGGCAATTGCAGTTAGAGTGCAAAGAAGTGTAGACACTGTGGTTAGGTGTTGTCAGGCATGGCTTCAAGAAGGCCGTACGCAAAGAGCAAGGGGCACTGGACGCCGCCGTAGATCAACAGACCGTGAAGATCGCCGCCTAAGATTATTGGCCTTAAGGGACCGTTTCTCCACTACCAGGTCCATTGCAAATGAATGGTTTGCAGAACACGGAAGACCTATTGGCATGCGAAGTGTTTACCGACGAATGAGAAGTTTTGGTTTGTTTTCATACCGGCCACACTGGGTCCTCCCTTTAACTCGAGAACACCGACGTAATCGCCTTGAGTGGTGCAGACAACGGTTACTCTGGGATCAGGAAAGGAACAGTATTGTCTTTAGTGACGAGTCTCGATTTTGTTTAGGTATGCACGATGATCGTGCCAGGGTTAGAAGGCGACGTGGTGAAAGGAGGAATCCACAGTTTTTTGTTGAAAGACATGTTCATCACACTGTCGGAGTTATGGTTTGGGGTGCTACAGCTTATGGTTCCAGGTCACCTTTAATCTTCATCAGAGGTAACACGAACGCGCAGCGTTATATCCACGAAGTTCTAGAACCCCATCTTTTACACTATCTTGACACCCTGGCAGATCCAACTTTCCAACAAGATAATGCCCGACCACATGTTGCAAGAGTCACAATAGACTTCTTTCAACATAATGATGTCACATTGTTACCATGGCCACCAAGATCTCCAGACTTATCCCCAATTGAGCACGTGTGGGATATGATGGGTAGGAGATTGCTCAATTTGCAACGTCCTCCTCAGACTCTAGAAGCACTTCGAGGAGTAGGTGGTTGCCTGGAATGAGATACCACAGGAGGACATTGACCACCTGATCAGAAGCATGCGTAGGCGCGTTGGAGAATGCGTAGCACATCAGAGTGCATTCACACATTATTAAAGGTCAAAGGACTTTAAAGCAGTGCAATCATTTTGAAATTTTTATCATTTACTTATTATGCTTCATTAAGTACTTATACAAAATTTTATTAAAATAAAACCATTTAAACTGGGTGTTCGGATTTATATGTCACTTAGTATATTATTAAAACCAACGAAGTGATTATAAAATTTGTTGAAAATGGCCCCCATCACTTAGTGTGGATGCTTCCGCCCTTCTTCTCATGGAATTGCGCACTCGTTGAGATATCCCTGGAGTGTTTTCTGTTCAATCACAAGCTGCAACTATGCTTTCTCTTAATTCTTCTACAGTGTTAATGGGACTTGTGTACACTAGTGTCTTAAGCTGGCCCCACAAAAAGAAATAAGAAACCTCGGCTACTCCAACGATTAGGATAAACAGTTTGTAAATAATTACGTACCGCTACTTTGAAATGCGCTGTTGCACCATCATGCCATGTACCACATATTGTTTCTTATTACTAACGGAACATCATCAAGCAGCAAAGCCAACTGTTGTTGAAGAAAATTGAGGTAAGTCTGTCCGTCAAGTCGTCCCGGCAAGAGGATTGGGCCAACAAACTGGTTGCCAGTAATTCCTGCCCATATGTTAACCAAAAATTGGTGTTGGAAATGGGTTTCGGTTACGTCGTAGGGATTTTCTTATGCCCACAAATTATTATTGTAGAAATTCTGAATGGCATTTCGAGAAAAATTGGCTTCGTCCGTGAACAGAATCATTGATTCAAATTGCGGATTTTGTCTAATTTTTTGAAGATACCACTGGCAAAAGGTCGCACACCTTAGAAAATCAATGGGAAGTAATCCCTGTACTCTTAAAATATGGTAAGGATATAACAAAGAATCCACTAAAATTCTCCAAACAATTTGGTGGCAAATATTTAAGTGTCTAGCGATCTTCCTCGTACTCGTTTCAGGATGTTCTTCGATTTCGTGCAGCACTGCTTCCTCAATTTAAGGTGTTCTCACACTTACAGGTCTACCCTCAGATGTTCCTCTTCGGAAAGAACCAGTTTCAATAAGACGACTATGAATATTAGAAAATGTTCGACTATCTGGCAAAGCACGATCGGGATATCTCTGGTGATAAATCCGTCTGGCTTGCGCTCACCATTACCGTCGTAATACGTATATACGTAATACGTAATTCATTTCCGTCATTTCTTCATTTGAATAATTCACTATTATTAACAAGATTGTGAAAACTAAATAGTGAAAAAGAAGTCACAGCGAACAGATTTGGATAACAGAGACTTGTCAGATGTCAAAAGCCAGTGTGACATATTCCAGAGCAACTAGATATTTATTGCTAAATTGCATTCTTCAATTATTACATTAATTTTGTCGAACAATAGTGCGGTTTCTATTTTTCACTCAAAGATGGCGCATAGAAGGAAAACAACTTAAGACTGATGATTTATTTTAAATTGAACGGGAAATTCAAAAATAATTTCTATTTGGCAAAAAACCATTGGCGTACCATTTTTTTCTTTACAATATAGAAGTGAATACCCGTACGCACGCCACTGCTAAAGCTCAAAATTATTTTTGCATTAAAAAATGTGCAACTTTAATAACTGTCACTACGTACTATATATCAGTGAAATATCTGAAGCAGTTCTGAAAAAATTAATTAATTTCCATTTTTGTAAGAAAACATTTTTGGACCATAGTTTATGAAGCAAACTAACATTAATCTTTCATGTAGACTCACAGCCTTAAATATTCGAATATCATTAAGGAACGCCCTGTATACCAAAAAGCAATAAATGGGCTAGTGCGACCCTGTCACCTTCCCCTATGTGAGTCAGTATTCAGGCGTCGCGTGCTGTCTGTGTTAATCTAGCTTATTAACAAACCGCATTTGGAAAACCGAAATTGGCACATTCCTAGAGCAATAACGTAATTGCCGTTTGGAAATAAGCATCTTCAAAATCTTATTGATACTCCGCGAGTGTAACTAGAACGCTGCCGTCATCCTCGTTTCTTCTTCCCATCAGAGCTGCATATGTTTGTGTAAATCACGCAAAAGCGTGCGCGGCGATCGATGTGGTTCCCCCGCAATGGACTTCGCTTCTGGCGAATGGCAACTGCTCACTTTAAGAGCTATTCCAAGTATATTTTCAAGGAGGCAGCACAAGACATTAGCAAAATATATTTTTACATGACATTTTTCACCTAAGTGTTTTTTATAGTTATCATTATTATTTTTTACACCGAAGTAGCCGCGCAGGCAGAAGCCTAAGTACCAGGTTACAACGACTGCTATGAGATTCCGAAATGAACATTGCTTATCCGACTTTTGAACTTCCCAAGGTTAGTAGAACTGGTAAAGGCCTCCTCCACAATCTCGCGCCCTAGGGACAAAGGAGCGGTCGTATCGGCCAGTTCCGGATATGCGATATTCGACCCACAATTACGACTTATACCTCGCGTCCAGAGAGACAGTCAGCCACCCATCTGCAAAGTTTCTCTGTTAGATTAGATGAGTTTACTCCACAATTGCGTAACGTAAGCTAGGAGGTCCCCTCGCGGAAACCTGACTGGCTGCCGCTAATCAAACCGCAGCGTTCGATGTAGTCCAAAAGCTCGGGATTTATGCACCTCTCCATCACCTTACTTAGAAACCAGAGCTATAGGCCTGTAGCTGTGAAGGTGGATCTTAGGTCCCTTTTTTCAGGTGGGTTGGACATGAGCAAATTTCCAGTTTTCTGGGAAGCTGCCGGATTCGTAAGACATCTGGAAAAGACACGAAAGGACTGGAGTAAGCTGCGTTGTATACTTATTCAACACAACGGCAGGAATCAAGTTCAGACCAGAAGCTTAGTTGATGTGGAGTTACTAGCTTTTGAATCCATGGACTCGGGTGTTTGAGGGACGTGCATGGTGGGGTTGTCAAGCACTTCTGCTTTAGCCTTTGAGTCGATTTCAATTATACCATCCTGACACGTAGGTGGTGAAAGGCTACTCTGTGAAAAGTTCCTTTCAATCTGGTTGTCAGAAAGACTGACTGCCATTGAACATAGTTGAAGACCTAGACAGCCCAAAATGTTGCAAATTTAGGAATTTAATCGAACAACGACAACTTGAAGCAGTGTTTACAAACAAAACACGTGACATGGTACGTGTTGAAATTCATCACCTAATAATTAGTGGGTGTTTATCTTCAATTTCTTTTTTATATTTTCGGGGTCGTTTAGCTGCAAGTTAGCTTTGGTATTACAAACGTAGTTGACTCTGAAAAGTTACAACTTTTAGTACACCCTGAATATAGATTAAAATTTATATTATCGTATACTGCGAAAAAAAATAATTGATCACAAATAAAATGTTGATTCTGCCAAATTAACCGTATACACCCCTACAGGGTATACAGTTAAAGATGGACTAACGTAAGTCAGATGATAGGGTCAAAGAAACTGCGGTTTAATATTAATATTCACATTACTGTAAAAACTATTTAAATCCCTATATGATGGGCCCACAGAATTTCATCATGATACGACAGGTGCATCGCTTCAGAAAACTTGTAATGATTTACGTGGGTGGGTTTCTATGTATGTAAACAAGAAATTCTATTTTATGGGCTACAGTCTAAACAGCTTGATGAATTTTGCATATGAAGTGTTGTTAGATAGCAGTGATACTTGCTATATAAAAAGTTTGTAAAATCAAAATGGCAGATTTTTAACACAAATTGCCCAAACAGCTTAACGGATTTGAACATTTAAGGTGCGGGAGCGTTAAAAATTGTTCATTAATGGCAAATATTTTAATTTTAAACAAACTAGTTTGCTTATGGCAAGTAGTTAGTACACTTGCACCATATACAGAGTGTATGGGTATGTAAGTTATGGGGTAGTCAGATGATAGAGGGTCTCAATACCAATTGATTGAACCCCTGTATATGCGATTTGACATTTGATAGTTCACGGGACATTAGCAATTTCATGAAATTTGAACCAAACGGGATTATGAATTTCCAGCGTGAGTACAACTAAACTATTAGGTTTAAGGCTCCGATTTTTTTCTGGTACGAGCTAAGTGGTTAGACTTACACCAATGATCATTTCATTTTGTAACGGAAATGAATCAAGATCAACGCAAAGAAGACTTTTTGTGAAAAATCTATTCCGTCCACCAACTTCGGACGGCGGTAAAACAAGAGGTTGTTTTTTAGTGTGCAAACTACTGTAAAAGCAAACAAACCCTTTAGAATGCCTCATGTCGCATTCGTCGTTGTGACGCGGTAAACGTAGGAAACGCAATAGATTTTTTACCACCAACAAGTACAGAATCTAGTATGTTAGCCCCACTATTTATGGCGATGCATCGATAAATGTGGAAGATACGTTTATATAACCTTCTAAAGAATTGTCTTTTAGTCTCTGAAATGGATTCTCGTTTTCCATAATTCTGCTTTTGGCTTCACTAATTTTCTGGCGTAAATGGTCGACGCTTGTATATTTAGATCCATAGACCATCCCCTTGATAAACACCTATATCTGGTGACCTTGTAGGCCATCGTATGGGTCTACCTCTACCTATCCAATGTCCAGGAAAGGAACTGTCCAAGTGATGTTATACATCCCGGGAAAAGTGCCAGTCTTACTTATAACCCTTTTTTTGTAGACCACCACGACGTAAATCATGCAACAGAAACACATCCAACGTTGTGGTATACAGAAATACATTAAAAAAGCAGAAATTACAGTTTAATTCCGCAAATCACCTGGAATGTGGCACGGAATATTGTAACTCATTCATTCGACGTATATCCTATGGTATGCAAGAAATAAAAGTCTAATTTTACCAGACTGTAACGCCAGGTAGGTCTCCATGACTCAATATATTCTCCATGATATCCGGCTGCGTGCCCACAAAAGACTATCAACGTATGCCTTTATTCTGCTTCTTCGAAAATAATTGGAATATGAAAGTTTAAGTGGTATATTGTTACCTCATTAGCATAACTTTTTTTTTTGGTTAATTGGGTTTTGAGACGATCTGGTTGCATATTGATTCAATTGTAATCTACTGATTGATATCCGCTAACGATAGGTATAGTATGAAATGGGTTCTTTAGGTACATATTTTCCCAATTGACAAAATTGCATTATAGATTATTTGGATATACGTTTCATGTTTGATATAGTTTATCCCTATCTTTTTAATTAGCATGTTAAAGTATTCGAAAGTACATTGAAATACGAAGAGGACTTATCCATACATTTCAAATCAGTCTATCAATCTCAAAGGTAAAATGGTTTGTCATCCCATTCTACAAAATTCTGACTTGTGTGACAGGGTCATAGAATGTTTCTAAAGGTCGTATCATCAGTCGTTCCTACAATTATTATTGTAGGATTCCTTTAGAGCCTCGTTGATTTCCGTATCTTGCACGTTTCAGTAAGGCACGTGGGTGACTGCTTTAGATTTCTACCCTGCCGACAATTGTGTCTTTTTTGACGTTTAAGAAATTTCAGACAGATGAATCAAATGCCGAAGCATATTTTCTTACAAATAATGTTGATAATCAATAATAATTCCCTAGATTAAACAAATTCAACAAGGTGTGGTATGTTCAAATCCCATATCTGATATTAATGATCTGAGAATGAACAATTTAATTCAAATGGATGTGTATTTATATATGACAGCCCAACAGGTTACAACCAAGCTATTTGCTTGCTGAAGGTAGGCAAGTTACAAAATTAATCATTATCTATATTTGCATTTTTTTCAGTTGTGATTTATTCGCACAGACTTTATAATATGTTGGTTCCTCCATGGATATGACAAGTGCAATTGCCTTCTTGATGTCGGATATGCTTTTTCACAAACAATCGTGGGACTCTGGATTGTGTAGAGCAGGAGTTACCAACTAGGGGCGCGGCAATTGGGACTTTCTTACCACATCACAATCAAACCAACGTGGCGAAATAATTTTGAAATGACGAACTTTAATTTAAGTACCTAATATTCATTCCAAATGTATTTAAAATTACTGTTATAACGTCAACTTGCCCACAAAAATTTAAATCTTCCGGTGGCCAATATACTGTTGAATACACTACGTTATTAAGATAAAATAATGGAATATAATTAGCAATTACATGTAGGTACTTTGCTTATTTATTTATTACTTATTTTATTTATTGTTATAAGGCAAAATGGCAGCAAAAAAAGGAAAGTTTTCCGAAGATTACGTTAAGTTTGAATTTACCTTCATAGAAAAAGACGAGTTACAATTGCCTCAGTGTCTGATATGTACGAAGGTTTTAAGTAATGATAGCATAAGGCCCAATTGCCTTGAAAGGCATTTGAAGCAACAACATCCTACTGTGGTTGCGACGACGGGAGTTTTTTTCTTCTAAAGCAGAATCACTCAAGCGCAAGAGACTGGATTTTTCAGTTGGTAAGTATTTGCAGAATATGAATACAAGAATACTTGCTAAAATGAGTATTTTTTATGCTGCAGTGTATATCCACAGAAATATAATATATATATATATAACATATATATATATATATAAGGTCCTTTCAAAAATATCTACAGATATAGATTTCATCAATTTGTAATCCTTCTTTTCTCTTAAAACAAGTGCTTCTTCTCTAGCATTATGCTATTTTCAAATCTACAAACCGCAAACAGGGCTAAAGGATGTCTAATCAATTACAAACTTTCTAGTTCCGGTGTACATTAGACCATCTTCAGAAAGTGGGTACCAAAATTTTTGAAATATCCAGTTTAAATATATTGGCTCTCATTCTTTCTCTAATAACGTTCCTTACGCGAGAATTATTCTGTCGAGGAACAGCTCCTTGTACCCTAGGTTTGTCAGGATCGGATGTATCTTTGAACAATGCAGATAGATCTGAAAAAAATGACATCAAAGGTAATGGTGATTTCTTTCGTTTTACTCCTAAGTACCGATATAATCATAAGTGTTAAAATATGTATTTCATGTAGCCTTTTTGCTACATCACTGGAATTTTACTTTTGTGACTGTCATTATTTACCACTGTGCTGTCACTTATGTCAAGTATTCAATCTCAAACCCATGGCATCAGCTTTGTGAGATTTTGTCAAATTTAAATGCCTATTACAATAATGAAGGAGGCACTTTATCGAATTTTGTGCGACAATTTAGCACATGCAACATCAACCATTCGACATTCGAACACTTGACATTTCCTGCTAGCAGCCACATGGCAACGACACATTTACTTTTTCGGTAAGGATCAATCATTGATAATCATTTACTAAGATAGGTAAAATCTTCATTGCAATTATTTGTTCTGTTATGTGTCCTTGTTAGTTCACAATTTTATTTTGATTGTGTGAATATATTTACAATTAAAGATGTGACATGGAATTTCAGGTTAGGCTGTTAATTTGGAATAGATTAATGTGCGAATTGTAGGTTCACGCTGATTGTTGTGCTCATGGATCTGGTGTGTATACTGTTAAAGGCTGTACATATGCAACAATATTACAACTTCTGTACTACATTTCTTGCTAAATATGTTGGTATACAACTTCACCATAACCTAACTTTCTGCTGGCATATTTTTGTTAAAATGCCATAACCAAGACAAACAACGCATGCATATTGGTTCAAAAGGCTTTATCAACTGTTCAAACAGAAGATATAGATCTGGTACAAATTCTGGGTAAATCATTCGACTATGTCTGTATTTCATTTCAGACCTTTGTCAAATTGTTGTATAACACCTGCAGGCAACACCAAAATATTCTAATAAACTAAAGACAACATGGACGATGCCATGATTATACACAACCACCCGCCATTTTGGGAAAACATTTATTCCTCTATTTAATATTAAATAATTATGTTTTAGTTCGAAATTACAGATATAAAGTGATAAACATTGGTGTAATTGTGTCTAAGTATAGAATTTGTGGAAGATTTAACGCAGATAAGTTAAGTTTTCCATCTTAAAAATCTAGACATACTTTTGATCATATAACATATGAATCAAATACGAAGCCCATAGAAATTGCGTAACTACTTTGCACGATAATCACAATAAAATTTGCTGCGCAGGTAACTCAATAGTCCTATATCACAGTGTAGACGTTTATCATATACCTGTGTATGAAATTCACAATGGCGGATATGTAAGTAAACAACATAGATAATGTGTTAGTTATATATTCTTCACTTCGTCTGTACAATACATAAGAAATAGTTTGGTTGCAATAAAGTAGAATCACGTAACAGAATAGTTGTATAGTTGACAAAAACTGAATCTTGCACTGACGCAAATGTGCTATAGCGGCTGCAGGAGGCTTTCACTTTTGCTGTATAACTCTTACCTGCAGCCCTTATACAACCTCTTAAATGACTGAAGTGTCCTATTCGGTATGCCCATTCCACTTGTATAGCTGTTCTAAGATAGTTTTGCCAATGTTCTTATAGTATACAATGCTGTGTAACGAATACTGTATAATCATTCTTGCAACTCTAATAGGAGTGATAATTGTTAGTTGGTTTATTTTAAGAACAGTAGCTAAGGACGTTAAACTAAAAGCTCAGGCTAAATACTGATTTGTGATTATTGTGAGTGATTACTTTATAGTTTGCTTAATAATTAGTAACTATAAGCTATTCTGTTAAGCAGATTAATCAGCAATGACTGTAAAACAGTTACCTACATAGTTGAGAAATTTATTAGTTTCTTAGAAAAGGTGTAAACAACTATTAAAAGAGGTGATTATAAGTTGGAATACTATATTTCAAATTACCTGTACCTTAAGTAAATTTACGCTTTTGGAGTTTTTTACTTTGATAAATATTTTGATGGAGTTCCTGGTTTTTGTTTTGTATGATTGTTTATATCACTAAAATTTAATGATTTCCGAGTAATATAACTAATTTTTTATTTTGCTATCACGTTTATCTTGCAATTTATTTACAAAAAACAAACCAGTATTCGAGATATGCTACAGTTTCTCTATAAATATGACTACGCAATGATTGATTTTGTAACTTACCTACTTTCATCAAGGCATCAGCTTGGTTGTAAGCTGTTGGGCTTTTATATATTTATAAATACACACATTCATTCGCATTAAATTGTTCATCCTCTGATCATTGATACAGGATATGGGATTTGAAGATACCACTGCTTGGGGTATGTGTTCAATACACGGAGCTATTATTGACTGGTCAACATTATTTGCAAAAGAATATGCTTCTGCAGTTGGTTCGTCTGTCTGAAGTTTCTTGAACGTCAAAATAAAAACATAAGCTGTCATCAGAATGGTCGGCTCGGTAGAAATCTAAACCAGCCACACAAGTACCTTCCTGAAGGAGACAAGATATTATGGAAATCAAGGAAGTCATAATGGCGTCATGCAATTGTAGGAATGGCTGACGAAACGGCCCTAATGGTCTAAGCTCCAACGACATCTGGACACAAATGGTATCGCAGTGAAGCTACGACTGTTTTCTTGAAACGCGGGATACAAATCACATGCATAAATAAGCTCTGAAGCTTTCGCGTGCAATCCTATGTTACTAATATTCTCAGACAATACGGCTCTCAATATAACTGATTTGTAAATGTAAGCAGACGTTAACTAAACAAAACCATAAGTTGTCCTCAATGGTCTGAAAATCGCAGTATAATCCCAGATTTAATTACATCATCACACGTCACTATTTTAGCCGAAAGAGCCATTTTGTAAATATTTGGAAATACTTTTGGGATTTTTGGATGAGTGTTAGTGTATTTATAACCGACGATATAAAAAACTTTTTAACGTTGGTGTCAACTGCTTCATACTTCGTTTCGCCAAATTTAACATTTTTCTCTAATTGCGACGCATCGGTGGTCACCGTGCAAAAGTGAAAATGCGCGCGAGAGGTTTGTCACTTTTTTTTCACTTGCCTTCATTATCAACTATTGGGCAATCTAGAATTTCACTTTATATAATTTTCCGTAACGCAAGGAAGTGACGGGGCAAAAAGCTAATGAGTTCCTTTTATAGTTTGTGCCTAAAAAGCAGCTTTTTTGGTATGTTTAGACGACGTGTGATCAAGCGCTGTGCATAGGCATGTGTAATTAAACGGAAATTTGAAAAAAGGTGTTCTTGATTAAAATGATATGTGTGAAATGCCTTTAGGTTCAGCGACAGTCTTACCTCCTATCTCGGTGAGGCTTTTCCTATAAATTAATGAAGGAATTACCAACCAAGGAAAACGTAGATAATTATAATCAATAACAACAACTTCACACGACTCAAAAAGGCTATAGACTACTGCTAATGATATTTTCATAAGTAATATCATAAGGGTGGATTTCACCAAGGTTATCAAAACAATAGTCGGTTATTCTCCACCTATAGGGTAACAGTCCGTCAAATACAGCGAATGAGCTTTAAGTTCCAATCAACAAATTTTAGCAACCAATAGCTATGAAGTGTTGAAAACAAAATACTGTCAAAGTATGAGATGACAGCTTGTCATTGAAACATCACCAATATTGTCGATTGTTTATTCATGTTTATATTATCTTCTTCAATTGATATGCGATTTTACTGATTCAACATCACCTACCATGTGCTCTTTTCCTATAAACCTCTTGCAGGTAGCCACTAAACACCTACTTGATGACAGACTCTACCTACAATTTCATAGATATTGCTCGTTTCCAAATATTCATTCATTTACTTGGGGTTCATCAGAACCATTATGACACCTTAGATTGATATTCCTACAAAACCATTCATGTTTTTTTATTTCCATACGTTCGTAAAGTTGAATATTTTTCGTTGTTCAGGAACTGAACAAACCACCACACCATATTTACAGCGATTAATAAATACCCAAATATATGTCGTAGAGCTACCAGCAAACCTAAAACCTGCAAAAAAACTAGAAATTTGCGATATTTTCCTTTTTTCACGAGTACACATTTTAGGTTATATAATTAGACATTATTTGAATATCAGCTGATTATTTAAAAACTCCCCAACGAGTGACACATGTGTGGGATCCGTCAACCCTTGGTGCCAGTCACAAAACGTATACACTGAAGAAGGTTTGATTCCATGCTATTCAATGACAACACGCTGACTTGTGTGGTTGTCAGCGGCTACTTTTTGAGGGTGTGACATGGTTGCCAGATTGCGCAACTGTTGAAATATACTCTACTATGCTTTATAAGACTATACGTGGACTTTTCTCCAAAATCGTTGCACAACACTTGAAAAAATGCAAATGAAAATTTAAAATTATTTCCATGACGCCGCAAAATAGCTCCGTCGTTACCTGGGGTTATACATTTTGACAGTAGGGATGTTCGATACGATCCACTATTAGAAGTATCAATACATTTCACGAGTATCGTCATCTTTCGGACTGTGTCAGAAGGGGTGACCAACTTCAGATTACTTTTCTTCTTTGTTTCCTTCCACTGGATATCGACAGTTTTATTCCAATATTTTATAGTATAATGATAGTTTTCGTGGATCTAATCATCCCTAATCTTGACAGTTTGTCGTTCTTGTCAACTGGGTTGCAGGGTGCGGTGTTGCCTTTACTATCTTACATCTTGCTAATATCTTATGACAAATAAAAGCTTCAAATGAAATATTGACGAATATGAACGGATATGCACAGAATTTAGAATATAAGATCATATTGCAAATTTCAGATTGTCTGTTTTCCGGTATTTTTACCGAAAAGAGAATATTTACCGATATCATTCTCCACGGTTTTTCAAAATAATTTAAATATTTCTATGCTTGCCGAAAAAGAGCTGAAACCAAAAATAAAGCTAAAAGTTAATTTTATGTAGTGTTCATAGTTTTATGCCCAATATCAATCATCCATATATGCACGAATGTTTTTGTTGAAAAAATATTGCTTTGCCTTGTGTTTTTGTATTTTTTTACAAGAAAAAAATTAGATGCCCGAATGGTATTTGACCAGACTATTTCATGAGTAAAAGGTTACTCTGCATACTTTTCTGGTGTCGTAGGAGATCATTTTGGTGACAACAGCTGTTAAGTTTTGCCTCGGGCAGACTCGAGAGAACTTCTGACAGGTGCTGACATAAAATTTTTCCATCTAGAAACCATTTGTAATTTAAAATTGCGCGTTTGTAATAGGTAGAAATTTAGATGAGGGAAATATAGTCAATAGATTATCCTGATGACATCCTTAGAGCAACGAATCTCGTCCATGAAGTGAGAAATGCACTTTATGAATTATGCAGTGAGCAGTGGAGAGGCTTTCTGGCGGAGATTCTTGACCCAAGAAAATGGCAAAAGCGCTCAGAAACATAAGGCAAGAACAACTACCACATGTTCATGGTCCTGGAGGCATAGTATTCAGGACTGAGGATAAAGTGGAGGTTTTTGCTGACGTCATGGAAAGGCAGTTCTCTCCAAATTATGATCTGGACAATGACCTTGACGAGGAACGACAAATTGTAAGATCTGTCAGGAGATACTTCAGAGCGAATGGCGATACAAACATCGGTGCTAACATCGGTGACTCCTTTTCAGAACATTCTTCTACGGAAGACTCTTCAGATGAATCTCAGCATAGCACATCAACGGAATCCTCTGAGATTCCGTTTTGAACACCAGCAGAGCTCCAATGCCACATTAAGGACCTAAAGGTGCGAAAAGCACCTGGAAAGGATCAAATCACCAACAAAGCACTGAAGTTGCTTTCTCTCAAGGCTTTGATTTATTTGGTGGCAATAATCAATGCAATGCTCAGAACTCATTACTTTGATCAGGCGTGGAAGGTCGCTGAAGTCATCATGATCCCAAAGAAGGCAGGTTCGATATTCCCCCAGGATTACAGTCCCTTTAGTCTGCTGTCAGCTCCTTCTAAGCTCACTGAAAAGGTGATTCATCGTCACCTTGAGAATTTCTCGTCAGATCACCATGTGATTCCTGACGTGCAATTCTGCTTTCGGACTGAGCATAGTACGGAGCTACAGGCAGTAAAACTGGTGGAGCATATAACCAGGGGATTCACCCTGAGCAAAAGTACTTTTATCTTGGTTTTAGATGTATCAAAGGCATTTGACAAGGTGTGCCATATGGGCCTCTTGTATAAGCTCATCCAAAAGGGTTTTACATTTTGGCTACTGTTGAAATCTTTTCTAGAAGGA
Organism: Acanthoscelides obtectus; assembly: GCA_963669975.1. Classification (NCBI taxonomy): domain Eukaryota; kingdom Metazoa; phylum Arthropoda; class Insecta; order Coleoptera; family Chrysomelidae; genus Acanthoscelides; species Acanthoscelides obtectus. Next base: position 17,398,753 of record CAVLJG010000009.1, read on the forward strand.
AGGAAGTTTCAGATCAAAATTAACAATGTGTTGTCAACATCAGCCGGTGTTCGTCAGGGTTCCGTCTTAGGACCAATCCTCTATTCACTTTATTATACATGACGTCCCTTGCCGCAGCAACTGTGAAGTCTATCTCTATGCTGACGACAGTGCATTGCTAGCCCAGTCTTGTTCTGGTAACCTGGTTCACGACAGGCTGCAGAGTGCGGTGGAGGAAGTATCGGAGTGGGCGGATCGGTGGTTGATCAAAATTAATACTTCGAAACCGCAGGCAATCTATTGTAATAAAAAACGTCGCGGTGCCCCCTCAGGTATCTTGGAGTCATCGTTGACAAGGGGTTGACCTGGCAGAAACATATTGATATTTTGAAAACAAAATTCCAAATTACCTTGCTTGCCAAGACGCGCATGCAGAGACTGCAAAACAGAACCTTACCCACAATTACTAACGCCCCTTGGTACGTGTCAAATGAAACTATTTACAGAGATCTTGATATCCCATATCTAAAGGATTACGTAAAACAACAGGTGCAGCGGCGTTATAATCAAGCGGAATCGCACAGTAACGCTCTGTTGCGTGATTCAGTAGACTACACAGTCGAGCAAGTTCGCAAACATTCCAGGCCGCGCTTCGCACTTTGATCAAAATTAAATTGTAAATTCAGACCAGCCAAAATTATTTCAGTATACAAAACCGATCAAAATTATTTTTTGGAGTTACAAAATAACTGGAGTGGTCAAAGCAATAATGCTTAAGCTATTTCAAATGATTTACTTCTTCTTTTTGCTCTATTTATTCCTTCCTTTCTTTCCTTCTTTCCTTTTTCCCCTTAAACATGTTTGATGGTATCTGGGTAGCCAGACCTGACAGACTAACAGACCGACGAGACTTTTAACTAAGAGTAAAGGTCCACCGGACCGCTCTGACGAATAATGACGAATAGTATAGTCAATAGAAAGCAACGATCTGAACACGAAATTACTCAATTAAAAACAGAAACGTGTGAAGTAACAAATAAAAACGAATGTGCTATGAATTTATGAGAGACACATACCGGAAAGAAATTAGCAAATAACTTAAAAATCGATAATAAATTCAAGTTAAATGATATGTTAAAAGATTTGGCTGATCGAAATCGATTCTTAATAACTTTTTAATGCTGTTATGTCCCTAGAAAAATAGGGTAAGCTCAGGATCTGCTGAGATAAGAGCTGAACATATGATGATGATGTTCAAACAAATATCAGAACGATTTGCTTATGTTATAAATAAATTCCTACGGTCTGGAATATTGACTTCTGCTTTTGAGACAGATGTTATCATTTCTGTCTACAAAACAGAGGATAATATAACATAAACGAATCAACCAATGTCGCTCAAATCGACTTCGGCTAAAGTATTCGAAAAATTACTCTCTAGAACGATGAGGAACCTCTTTGATAAATTCAAAATTCTAAGTGCAAATCAATACGGTTTTGTAACAGGAAAATCTATCGCAGGTGATATACTAAGGCTAGTGAGTCAAATCATCCTAAAGCTTGATAAGAGAATTCCATCTATTTGTGTATTCGTTGATCTTAAATAGGTATTCGATACAATCAAAATTTAGTATTGGAGATTTTAGTATAATAACGTTTTCGTGAGAAAATACAGGGTGTTCCTTAATGATATGCGAACATTTAAGGGTGTGAATATACATGAAAAACTAATCATACAGGAAATGTTTGTCAAATGTGTCAGAGTACTACTCTGTTACGAGCTAATAATTTGAGTGATATATTGAAAATTAATTATTTGGGTAAAATAGTCAGTTTTGCCGATGATACGGCAATACTATGCACAGGGCAATACCGGTATGCTGTAAAAAAACAAACGAGAATGACCTTTGTGACATCATTCTTTTTTCAGCACTACTACTCATCCGAAATCGTCAGGGCAAGTAAGAAAAACCGATCGTCACAATGAAATCCCTCTGCTCTTTCAAATATGTAAAGCACCGATTTGTAATTTTTTACAAAGGCTGCGGATGTTGGTGCAAACTTCGTAGTATTTGAAAATATCCTAGTTTATTCAAAGTCTCGTCGAATTTAATTATATATTTAAATGCATTGAATATGAGTGAGTACAATATTGTTTTATTACTAGAAATAAAATTACAATGTTTGTGCACACGGTGATGATGATATAATATTATAACCTGTTTCTAGACATTACAGTATATTCAGATAAGAGATAGACCGGATGTAAACAAAAGGTTCGGGTGATTTTCACGCTAACGCCGCCGTCTCGACGTAAAACAGGAGCCCTCATTGGTCAATTCGCAATTAAATGCCTATGGCGAGCGGCAGAGCAGTCGTATCAAGGCAGAGTCACATTCAGGTTCAGACGTGTTACGTATGTCGTGTGCATCATTGCAATTTGATATTTCTTTGGACGTTTTCGTTTGTTATCTTATTAAGTTGTTGAGTTTGTCGTTGTTATTGTTATACCTTGTTATAATTATAGGCTAATTTAAACGCCATTTTGAGATTATATTCGACTGTATTTCACCAAACATCAGACGGCATCCGAAGCTGGAAATCGAAGCGAAAATTTTGAAACCCTTATGTATATTTACATCATTATATATTTCTTACCCCACCCCCACATGATCCTATATCCATCACCAATCGTATACACATCGAATTGTGCTAATTTACTACAAAGTTACGCAAAGCAGCATCTACTATCTAAAATATGTACTGCGTGACTCTTAATACGTCCCTGCCGAATGTTACAGCGTTCGATGATCACGTGGTCTTGTTTATGTCCGGTCTACCTCTTATCTGAATATACTGTAGACAAATAATTGTTAAAACTTGATCCTATATATTTATAATAAGTGCACAATTAATTAAAGTAAAAATATGGATTTTTGCTAGGGTTGCAAAATTAGGAAGTTTGATTCGAAAACATCAACTATCAATGTCAAGTTTCTAAATGGTTTGATATCTAATATGTAACAGAGCAGTTATAATATACATCACTCAGTAAAACCTATTCTTCTAAATTCCAAACATTATACAAATGTCGTCTCAAATCTAAACAAAATGATTCATTGAAACTAGACAGATACTTTAACCTAAACTAATTAGATACTTCTATTAAATATAATCAAATCATTTTATTTGGAGCAGGTAGAGGTACACTCAATTTGATAGTTCATTGATTGGTGTCCTCAATATAAGCAAACGGTTTAATAAGTTCAATTAAGCGGCAGCTTTTTGGTGCAATTCTACTAGTTTCATAGATTCAACTAAACTGTTTAGAAATCGGAGCTTAATTAAGATAATTAAACTTGTTAGTAAGCACTTTAACCGTGTAGATATAGCGTGACATAAAAGTCCCGGAACGGCTCTGTATTTTCTCAGATAAGGCATTTTTGAAAAAGATCAAGGTCAAATCTTCTGTGGCTTTTAGCTAGGAATTCAGCGGTGACCTTGAATTTGACCATGACCTTCACATTGTTTTTTGATGCCGGCAATCGAAAGAACAGATAAATAATGTTTAGTTGGAACACAATTGAAGTCCAAGGACAAATGAAGATCAAATGTGTGCTGCTATAAAAACCTTTATAAATCCCACAAGATAATTGATGAAAATAACTATTAAGGTCAGATCTTTGGCAAAGTTTACGAGGGAACTACGGTGCTCGTTGCAAAGGTTTTTTAACCGATAATGCTGCTGCAGGTTCTATTTGAAAGAAAATGACCTTAACATGACCTAAGAGATATGATTCTAGGTCAAATACAAGATCACTCGTGAACATTTACTATAGTTTTGACGTTGATAGTTATTTCACCTTTGACCTTTAGTAGTCCTGACCTTGGACTTTAATCGTGTTTGAACGTCCAATTTTACCTTGAAGGTGAGAGTCAACGTCAAATTCAAGCTCACCTCAATTCCCTTGCTGAAAGTTACTGAATATTTGACCTTGACCTTTTCCAAAAATACCTTACCCGAGGAAATTCGGAGCCGTTCCGGGACTTTTGCCACGCTGTATATTGATCAATGATCAAAATAGTATTATTTTTTTAGTAGAAAACGCCAACACAGGTATTGGGTTCGATAATATTGATCTAAAAGAGTAAAATCTGGAGCTGCACAATTGATGAATGATATGCAGAATGATTATATTGCACTGCATAGGGAACATCGCACATCATTTCACAATTTTCTGAGAATGTTTCAAAACAAACTTCCTATTTATAAAGAATACGTTATTGACATATCTACTAGTTTGGTACAAAATTCTGATTCAGACTGACAAGGCAAAAATAGAAAACACAACACGCCCATTTCCATTAAACTCTCTTGTGTGCTGTTTTTGTTTTGTCCGTTTAGTGGAAAACCGCCATAATCACTTGAAAATTTTGTTCTACATATTCAAATCTACATCATTTTTGCCTTCGATGAACTTTATTTAGTTATACATGGTGTTTCGCAACTTACACGACAAATATTAACCACATATGCACTGTTACGAATGAAGTTGAGTGAATTTCATCTTCGGCATATAAAACGCGTTGTGGGCAAACCCGACACCCCCATCCGCTCCACGTCTGGGGCGCAAATCTCCACAAGCACGTGTACATAAAACAGTTGAACTAAATGTTTCGTGATGTGATATATGTATGTGTCTATTCGGAAATCGGTGTGCATACAAACGGGAAGCCGCTCGCGAATTTTGCCCTGCTTCACCATACGCTAAAACAATGTACACTAACTCCTCATTAGTGTACACATGTGCGATTTTTATTACTAAATAACAAAAAACATAAACTCGCCAAAGTCTTTCTAATTTAACTTTACGTAAATCGCCGGTTCTTCATTCAGACCACCCACTATACAGATTAAACCTTATTTACAAGTTCTCATCAGTATGAAAAAACAAAAAATTCCTGGTATTTGGTTTTCGTCGGTTGTTTGTACAACATTTGCTACAATAAATTATTCATGCGTGTTCTAATGTCACGACGATGAACGCAAAATACAGAAATTTATTTTTCAATTTATTATTGGAACTCAGGTTTATAACTTTATTTCTGTGGGACTTTTATTACATTTTATAAGGCATATGTGGTTAAAATTTGTCGGATAAGTTCTAAAACACCCTGTATGTAGGTATTTCGGTTAGTCGACCTTCACTAAAGCGAAAAGCTTCTCACTACCAGATATTGCACAGCTGCAAGTATTGCGCCTATTTTTCTGTTATCATTATAGTCATCGTACCAGTTGCATTTTGGAACACGCCGGTGGAAATACAATGCGAAAATGGATTATTATCACAAGTGCTGATAAATCGTGTGTAATACCGTTAACAATTCTGAGAAAAAATATCAGAAAGTGGACTTGTGTGTTAATGAATGAAATGGTATGCACCGTGCTGACTTTCTTATTGCAATTAATGCTAGTGGAAACATGAAAATGTCGTGGTTTATGATAAGATCATGGAAATTACTTACATGACAATCATTGACATTACTGTTTTGGGCCAAATCTGCATTACAGTCAAAGTGAACGAATACAACTTTATGTTGCAATTTATAGTCAGTTATGGACATTTCCAGAAATACAGGGTGTTCCAATATTCCGTAGATATAAAAGTAACACGTGTTTTAGACTGGACATGACTTACCTCTATACAAAAGCGCTTCGTTTATCCGTTAGAGGGCCTCAATTCTTTTTAAATCACGTTATTTATTGTTGTCAAAAATAATATTACAATGACATAACCTCACACATTTCCGCCAACTAGATGTTTACTAGATTTTAACACTTGATGTGACAATAGATTGTTTGAAACCATTTCCGAGAAATATCTTTTTTCTATCTAACAGATTAAAAATGAAGTAAATATAAGGATCTTTTAAATGAAAAAAAATCAGAATTATTGGGGGAATTGAAAAAAAAATTATGCTATAATTCATTGTTAAATGAACCACGATCACTTGATAGTGAAAAAATTCTCCCGACTGTGATGTCGCTATGGACCCGGTCTATTTGTAAAGGACTTCCTTAGATATCTGCTACAACCATTGTGACTGCTATATTGACTTATACAGGGTGTCCCAGAAGTCGACGTTGGGCATTGGGTGGACGTGATAGGCAAAGTCATAACAGCTATCAGAAAAATTTTATGTATGTGTTTTGAAAATGATAGGTCTTTGAAAAAAATATAGAAATTTCACACCCTACGGCAGTCTGTCAACTCCTGTTACTACAAATATTAACTTTTTTCGGATTTTATTTTTACAATGTAATGATGAATAATGCATCTTCAAACTGGTGTCTCAACCATACTGCCAACTTTTCTCGTTCAGGAAAAATTGCCACTTATTTCCCAACCAAGTATTCCAAAGTAAAACTTTGCTCAACTTTAACTGGCCGTACTGGAAAAAATGTACTACGATAGTTTGGCAAGTAACCTTAAAAGTCGGCGCATTTTATAAGGATTCCAAAATGGTATAACACTTAGAAGATTACTCGTTAACTTATGCACAATTTTTATTTGAAGAAAAACTGAAGAAAATTTTTCAAAATTTCCTAATTAAACAGCGATTATGAAAACGCACAAGGACCCTTAAGGATAACTGTTTGCACAACAGTGGGCGTCAAAATGCTGTTGATGATGATTTACCTTTACAGCAAATGCTCAAACTGTTTTCCTTCAGCTGCAATACACGCTCGACATCTTAAAAAAGATCGGGTTATTAAACGAGCGAATCCACGGTTATTAACAAACTCAGCTGCTTCCAATAGTCTTTGCCGTAGCTCAGCTACATTTTGAATCGGCTTGAAATACACTTTTTCTTTTACAGTTCCCCAGTAAAAAAGATCTAACGGATTCAAATCTGGTGACCGGGCTGGCCACGGTATTGTACCAGACCGCCCTATCCATCTGCCTGGAAAGTTTTGATCGAGATACTCTCTCACTGAGAGTGCATAGTGCGCTGGGCAGCCATCATGCTGAAACCACATGTCCCTGTAAATACTCAGTGGCACGTCCTCCAATAAATTTTCTAAATGATTTTGCAAAAAACCTAAATAAACCTCAGCAGTCAAAGACTCTGGGAACTCAAACGGACCGATTATTTTACCATTTAAAATTCCTGTCCAATGGTTTATCTTGAAGCGATATTGAGATTTATCTTCTCTCATCAAATGTGGGTTTGCTACGTGCCACTCGTGTAAGTTATGCAGGTTCATGTACCCATCTTTCTTAAATGTGGTCTCATCTGACCATAAAATTTTTTCAAAGAACCGTGGATCTTCCCTGTGTCTTTCTAACATTGTGCGACAAAAAGCAACTCGGGGCTCATAATCCCGGGGCAGAAGAGCTTGAACACGCTGTACGTGGTATGGATGGAGCACGTTTTTTGCAAGATTCGATGGGCTGTACTTTTGGGCACAACTGTTTTTAGTTCTATTGCATGCACTGAAGTACTCGGGTCTTCTTCGACAGCTCCTAGCACCAGGTCTTCGTAAGGAAGGAAAGATCTTCCCTCACCGTGTGATTGGTTTGGTATTTTTCCCTCTGAGAACAGTAAGCGGTGCACCTTTGTGAACACTCTATGATCTGGATGACGAGCTGCATTCGGGTACCTCTCACAGTAGAGTCTCGGTGCAGCACTAGCGTTGCATCTGCATTCCCCATAAATGAGGTGCATGTTAGCATATTCTTGTACGGTGTACACGGACACAGCGGCACTGCACAATCACACTATCAAAGATATTCTAAGGAAAGCAAACGTTGTTTTGAAGAGCAATTAAACAGTCCAAATCAAAATCACAAGCGATCAACAGTCCAGTTCACGAATCCAAAATTAGTAACAGTACGAAATCAACAAGCACGAACATGTAAAGATGCGCAGTAAACGAAGGAGTACTGATCGGTATCAAAGTGTGCAATAGCAAGTAAGTGGTGTGCTTCATCCATACCACATACAGCGTGTTCAACCTCTCCTGCCCCGGGACTATGAGCCCCGAGTTGCTTTTTGTCGCACAATGTTAGAAAGACACAGGAAAGATCCACAGTTCTTTGAAAAAATTTTATGGTCGGATGAGACCACATTTAAGAAAGATGGGTACATAAACCTGCATAACTTACACGAGTGGCACGTAGCAAACCCACATTTGATGAGAGAAGATAAATCTCAATATCGCTTCAAGATAAACCATTGGACAGGAATTTTAAATGGTAAAATAATCGGTCCGTTTGAGTTCCCAGAGACTTTCGACTGCTGAAGTTTATTTGGATTTTTTGAAAAATCATATACAAAATTTATTGGTGGACGTGCCTCTGAGTATTTACAGGGACATGTGGTTTCAGCATGATGGCTGCCCAGCGCACTATGCACTCTCAGTGAGAGAGTATCTCGATCAAAACTTTCCAGGCAGATGGATAAGGTACAATACCGTGACCAGCCCGATCACCTGATTTGAATCCTTTAGATTTTTTTACTGGGGAACTGTAAAAGAAAAAGTGTATTTCAAGCCGATTCAAAATGTAGCTGAGCTACGGCAAAGACTATTGGGAGCAGCTGAGTTTGTTAATAACCGTGGATTCGCTCGTTTAATAACCCGATCTTTTTTAAGAAGATGTCGAGCGTGTATTGCGGCTGAAGGAAAACAGTTTCAGCATTTGCTGTTTAATTAGGAAATTTTGAAAAATTTTCATCGGTTTCTTTTCAAATAAAAATTGTGCATAAGTTAACGAGTAATCTTCTAAGTGTTATACCATTTTGGAGTCGTTATTAAATGCGCCAACTTTTAAGGTTACTTGCCAAACTCTCGTAGTACATTTTTTTCCAGTACAGCCAGTTAAAGTTGAGCAAAGTTTTACTTTGGAATACTTGCTTGGGAAATAAGTGTCAATCTTTCCTGAACGAGAAAAGTTGGCAGTAAGGTTGAGACACCAGTTTGAAGATGCATTATTCATCATTACATTGTAAAAATAAAATCCAAAAAAAGTTAATATTTGTAGTAACAGGAGTTGACAGACTGCCGTAGGGTGTGAAATTTCTATATCTTTTTCAAAGACCTATAATTTTCAAAACACATACATAAAATTTTTTAAAATATTTTTCTGATAGCTGTTATGACTTTGCCTATCACCCGGTTTCGGCTTGACGTCGACTTCTGGGTCATCCGGTATAACAAATAAAATATAGATAGGTACCATAAAAGAGTGACAGAAATATGAATGTACCACGATTCAGTGTTCATGAAATCCTTCAAGCATTAACAGAAACAAAAAATAACTTTCCCTTGTTATAAAAAAGAAATGTAAAGCGTCACATATATAATTAATGCCGATAATGGCACATAACATTGCTACTGCAAATAAAATTAAAATTATGTATCCAACCTTGGTTACAGAAGGTTGCTCAATGGTTCCAACAGCAGTTCAGTTAGCAATATTATTTTTTTTACAATATTAATAATATTTCATCCTACAATAAATATATTATATAACAATCCTAAACTAATATTGATGCCAAATATGTAATTATATAATTATTTCAAATATGAACCAGTTTAAAAATTACAATTTTCCAGGCACCCAGTTACGTAAGAGAAACTGGATTTAGAAGTGATACATTGCAACTTTTGTTGGATAAACACCCTTCTACCTTTCTCTGTCTTATTTGTCGACTTTTGGTGGATATATACAGGGTATTTCAAAAACAATGACAATATTTTTAGGGCGGAAAGTATAAAAAACCATAACGGAGGGTTCCTATTCATATAGGTCCATAATATTCTTAAAACCGCCTGCACATCGAGGACAGAGCGTGAATATTCTCCAAATAACGTTTCACTGGTCTCCCTCTATTTGCAAATTACACTTTACGCTATTCCACATTTGCAAATTGCAAACTTCACTAACCTGCGTTGGAACAGGCCCGTATGTTTAGTTACCAGTTAAGTGTTGAATGTCGTCTTTTGGGTGTTGAACAAACAAAAACGTACAGTTAAGTGCTATTTAAGTGAAGTTTTGACAGCTAAACTCCACATATTCATAGGGGTATGCAGGGGAGTACGGCCCGGGTATAATTTGAGATGAAAAAATATTTCTTCTTTGCTCGCACTGAATCTGAATACTATTATCTTCATCCGTTCTGTATGAGGTGCCTTGAACAATTAATTTCGATACTAACGATTGGATATTTCAAAATGGCGGCTGCGAGCAATCTTGGAATATTTCTACAAATAGAATGAGGGTCACTTGATATCCCATTTTGAAGTTCCTTGTCAATTCTTTATAACCTAGGGAATGAATATTTGGAAATAACGGACTACCCAAATTGAGAATTTTTATACATTGCATCACTTGGAACTCAAACACTCATCGATGTATGTTTTAACCTACTTCTGGAAGGGTATACTTTTGACAGATTTTTACAGTTTTTTTTTTGATGAAATGTTTCATCTATTGTTAGATAAATAGATAGAATCTTCTAAGAGAGAACGATTGATACGATATTTTAGATACTTACTCTAATTTGACTGTATGTCAAATATTCCAAGGTACCACCCAACAGTCATCTTGAAATGTCAACTGACACTTCTACGCTAAAATGTAACAACAATGCATCAATTTGATCACCACACAGTCACGCTTATTTATCCTGAGGACATTCGCAGGGCGACGAATCTTGTTGATGAAGTAACAAATGCTCTCCATGAGTTCCGCAATGAGAAATAGAACGAATTTGTAGCGGGAATGCTTGACTGAAGCATTCCTCTCTGGAAAGTGGCGAAGTCGCTTAGAAACAGAAAGCGAGAACAACTCCCGCACATCCACGGTCCTAGGGGCATAGTCTTCAGGAGAGAGGACAAGGTCGAGGTTTTCGCTGATGCTATGGAACGACAGTTCTCTCCCAACTATGATCTTGATAATGATCTCTACGAAATTGTAAGATCCGTCAGAAGATATTTTAGGGCCAATGGCGTCAGTGATCCCGGCGCCGCCAATAGCGATTCTTCCTCAGAAGATTCTTTTTCGGAAGCTTCTTCAGCTGAAGAGTTGCACAGCGCATCAGCGGCTTCTCCCGTGATCCCGCATTGCACACCAGCTTAGCTTCAAGGTCATATTAAAGTCTTCAAGGTACGTGAAGCGCCTGGGGAGGATCAAATCATTAATAAGGCGCTGCTTCTGCTTACACGAAAATCCTTGACTTATCTCGTGGCTATAATCAATGCCATGCTAAGGACCCGGTACTTTCCATCGGCGTGGAAGACTGCGGAAGTTATAATGATTCCAAAGAAGCTGGGTTCGATATTTCCCCAGGACTATCATCCCATCAGCCTACTGTCTGCTACGTCTAAGCTCGCTGAAAAGGTGATTCTACGTCACCTTGCGAATTTCTCGTCAGATCACCATGCGATTCCTGACGTGTAATTTGGATGTCGGTCTGAGCATAGTACGGAGTTACAGGCGCTTCCTTGAACGTAGGAAATTTCGGATCTAAATTAGTAATTTCATGTCGACAGTACGGCCTATCAAAGCCGGCGTCCCTCAGGGTTCGGTTATAGCGTCAATTCTTTACTCACTCCTTCACGCATGATGTCCTTTGCCCTAGCGACTGTGAAGTCTATCTATATGCTGATGACACTGCACTGGTGGCCCAGTCGTGTACCGGGAATCTGGTTCACGACAGGTTACAAAGTGCGGTGGATGAGGTATTGGAATGGGCAGATCGGTGGCTAATCAAAATTAATTGTTCGAAAACGCAGGCTATCTATTGTACTAAAAAACGTAGCGGCGTCCCGCCTAAGGTTCCAGTGAAAGGAGCTCGCATATCATGGCAAAATTCTTCTAAGTATCTCGGTGTCACTCTTGGCAGGAAGATGACCTGGCAGAATCACATTGAAGCGTTACAAAATAAATTCCAAATTACGTTTCGGCAACTCTACCCTTTACTATGTAGAACCTCAAAATTAAGTTTTTCTAACACATTTCGGCTATACAAGATGGTTATTAGACCAGCAATCACTTACGCATGTACACCATGGTCTTTTCTTGCCAAATCGCATATGCGTAATCTGCAGGTTTTGCAGAACAGAACCTTGCGAACCATCACTAACGCACCGTGGTATGTCTCCAACGAGATCCTTCACAGGGACCTCGACATCCCTTACCTAAGGGATTACATCAAACGTCAGGCTTAGTTACGTTATAGTCAAGCGGAGTCGCACAGCAACCCTCTGTTGCGTGAGTCAGTAGACTACACCAGCAAGTTCGCAAGCACACAAGACCGCGGTTCGCACTGTGATCAAAATCAAACCGTGTAATGTTAGATCCAACCATAATTACGATTTTTGCCACACACAACTTCCTTAATTAATTTTTGGATTAATTTGAAGTAACCAAATACCAGTTAACAATAGTAAGGCATCCTTTTAAACGGCGCACGTCACCCTCTTTGCTGTTCCCCCTTCTTTCCTTTCTTTCTTCGTCCTTTCTTTCTCCCTGACTTCGTCTGGTATCTGGGCAACCAGACCTGACAGACCTACTGATCTACGATACTTTAACAAAGAGCGAAGGTCCCACGGACCGCTCTGACGGACAATGGTGAATAGAAGTCAAGCTTATTTCAGCTTCCTTACTTAACCGGTTCCAAAAATAATTACAGGGTACCTTCCTCACAAGCACTATATACAACTCCTCAATACACCTTCAAAACCCTGTACGTTGTTGAAGATTTATTTCAAGATCTTGTGGTTGGGAAAGCTTGTAAAAGTTACTACACCATAGGGACCTCGGAAACGTTCAGAGATACGAAGATGTCATAATCAGAATTTCAATAAGTATGACGTTTCGTCTCTTTCCCTCCAGCATTAACTATATTTTTTCTTTTGAACGACATATTGGATTCTTGCACAGATGAATAGTTTTGAATTCTGATTCCAAAAATGTGCTAAATGCCATATATTGACGTTGCCAAAGCTTAGATATACCAGAAAAACAGAAGGTAGGCTTTGAAATTTTCAGATCTCATTTAAGAAGACGGAAAATAAATCGAAAAGTGAACAACGTACAGAGAAGTGTTATACTTTGCCTATAGACTAAAGGACCTCATTTTTAACATCTGCTATGATTTACATCTGCTTATTTGTGATTAGATACTATTATTTCCGTCAATAAAATTGTCAGTTTGTGTTCAGGTTTCACCATAACTTTTTACTTCCTTATAATTTTCGTTCAACAACAAACTCATGGCCAACTGAGAAAATACTTTACTGAATTTAAGTCTGAAAAGTCTATTTAAATGTGCAAAATTCCACTATATCCTCCATATGAAAAAACAAAGTTGGTGGTGGGTGTTTTATTGAAAATGTTACTACGTCATCTTGTAGAAGAGAAAAAGTCACAATGACAACATGTAATTTATTTCAAAATCCCATCTCGAATAAAGTCAGGAAAAAATAAAACTAATTTTCGGATAGACCTGGTACGAGAAACAAGTGATCGATTCTTTAAATAAATAAGGTTTGGCAATGTCAATGTATCTGGTATCATACATGAAAACTGTATTTATTTGTGCAAAAATCGAACATGGAGTCCATAAGAAAAAAGAAAGTTGATGATGGAGGATAAGAGACGAAACGTCATATTGAAATTCTACTTATTTCATCTTGTAAGGAAAAAAATCGGCAATGCTAATGTGCAATATATTTTTGAATTCCACTAAAAATAAAGTCAGTAAAGAATTAAAAATATAGGTCCTAAATTGCTTGGAGATGCAAGCAGTCAATTCTACGCATTGTTTAGGTTTGTCTTACAAAAAATTGTACTTATGTTGCTAGCACTGACAACAAACTTTATTGTGTGTTTCACATTTATCTGTTCGATAGATACATCTTGTTCCTAATCCTTTTGATACAGTTTCGGTATACTCCCAGTCCACAAAACAGCGCCATCATATTTAAAATCATTAGTTGCAGTATAAAAATAGCCTTAGGGTGGATTTCACCAAGGTTGTCAAATTAACAGTCCGTTATTCTCCACCTATAGGGTAATAGTCCGTCAAATACAGCGAATGAGCTTCAAGTTCCAGTCAACCAATTTTAGCAAGCAATAGCTATCAACTGTTGAAAACAAAATACTGTCAAAGTATGAGATAGCGGCTTGTCATTGAAACATCACCAGCTTATTGAATATTTAGATATTACATATAATTTAGTCAAAATTTCAAAAAGTAATTGCTCGTTTCCAAACATTCATTCATTTAGTTGCCGTTCAACAATACCATTATAGCATTGTCGATTGATATTCCCACAAAACCATTCAGGATTTTTGACATCCATACATCCATAAAGTCAAATATTTTTTGGTTGTTCAGGAACTGAACAAACATCCACACTATATTTATAGCGATTAAGAAATACTCAAATATATGTCGTAGAGCTACCAGCAAACTTAAAACCTGCAAAAAATAGAATTTGCAATAACTTACTTGTTTCACTGAGTACACATTTTAGGTTATATTTATATTAGACATTATTTAAATAACAGCTGATTATTACATTCCAAAACTCCCCAACGGGTGACACACGTGTGGGATCCGTCAACCGTTGGTCCCAGTGGAGTAAGCTCCGCCAACTGTTGAAATATACTCTACTATGCTTTATAAGACTATACGTGGAATTTTTTTCCAAAATAATTGCACAACACTTGAAAAAATGCTAATGAAAATTTAAAATCATTTCCGTGACGCCCCAAAATAGCTCCGTCGGTACCTCGGGTTATACATCTTGACACTAGGGATTTTCGACACGATCCTATATTTAGAAGTATCGATACTTCTGCTTCCCACACCCGATATTTTGGATCGATATTTTTATATACGACACCTGGGTGTATCGATTCATTTCACGAATATCGTCATCTTTCGATCCGGACTGTGTCAGAAAGAGAGACTAACTTCAGATTACTTTTCTTCTTTGTTTCCTTCCGCTGGATACCCATAATTTTGTTCCAATATTTTACAGTATCGATACTTTGTCGTTCTTGATAACTGGGCAGCAGGGCGCGGTGTTGCTTTTACTATCCTACATTTTGCTAAAATCCTACGACAAATAAAAGCTTTAAATGAAATATTGACGAATATCAACGGATATGCATAGAATTCAGAATATAAATTCATATTGAAAATTTCATATATTGTTTATGCATGGACTTGAACCGGATTTTTCGGTATTTCTACCGAAAATGGAATGTTTACCGATAACATCATTCTCCACGATTGTTCAAAATTATTTAAATATTTCTATACCTGCCAAAAAAGAGCTGAAACCAAAAATAAAGCTAAGAGTTAATTTCATGTAGTCTTCATAGTTCGGCAACACTGCAGATGTGCAGATCACTTTAAAAGCAATTGATATCACAGACGTGACATAATAATAGAAATAACAAGAAAATATAACAATGTTTGGAGGTATATTTTCATAAATAGGTATTTTTGATTATGAATTATAATATCAAGACGATGAGTAATAGGTGGATGCGAATACTTTTACAAATATCGATGTTTTAAGACCCAGAATGCAGAATGTGCTGTTTGTTCACATTTGGTGTGGATTTCTAGATCATAAATTGGCAAAAATTGTTTTTTAAGTCACAAAAGATGATGAACCGGTTGGAGTACGTTTTATATCCTTTTTTTACAAAATAACAAAAATCAGTACATTTCTACGTATTATGTAGAACACCCTGTACGTGATATACAGACAAAAGAAAACACCCTACCAAATATAATAGCTAGAAAATCGACCTATTATTTCTCTCATTTTCATTAGTCCATTTAAATAGCTGGCCGTTCTTTTGTGAAATGATAAAAATTTGAAATTCTATGAAAGTTATCCTAATTCTAAAGCACAAAGACATAATATTACATCTACAATGTACCCTTATTTATAAGGCAATAGTTTTTTCATGACCTTATTCAACATTTCAAAAGAAATCACTGATATTCAGAGAGCTTTGATAGCTTCCATCAAATTGCATTTCGATAAGGTCTTTTCCTATTGGTCGAACTAACCATCAAATATTAATGTTAGCGAAATTGACCCTCATTCTTCCAAAATAAAAAGCACAATTCTTTAGAGGTAAATATTTGATTTCATTTCTCATTACCTACCCATTTAATTTTGAATCAAATTGAATTCAGTCATTGATTCCATGTGTCTTATCGAAGTTTTTACATTATGAATGCTCCAGGAATCCAACTAAAAATATCGACAGCTTTTTTACTTCCCACGCCTACCGGCGACGAAGTATTGTAATCGCGAAAAATTTCGAAAATAAGACCGAACTTTTGGATGTTATATGACATGTACATTATCAAAGTTACTCATATCCGTCTATCTGTCAGTCTGTCTTTGACCGCTTTAAATTTGGAAAGTATTACTTAGATTGAAGTGAAGCTTTCAGTGTTACTGCTAGGCGCTAGGGATAAAAACACGTGAAAAATAGAAATCGCTCAAACTTCGTTCTTTGATGTGTCACAGGTTCCTGATCATTTTTAGAAAAAAACTTGTAGTGGTTGACAATCTGGGATCTGGGGTTGTAGGAGAAGGAATGTCTAAATTTGTTAGCGGCAGTATATTTATAACCGTCCAGCCCCAGTAATTTTAGGCACTTGTCGGTACATATCTCACACATCAAAGGTCGGAACGATGAAATGCAATGGCGACTTTCGTACGCCGAATCCTGACTGGCGCTGTGACGTGTGGTCCAACAGCATTGCGAGACGGTCGATACTTAGGGCAAGAAAGAAACTCGGTTAGTCAAATGGAGTATATGGGCCTGTCTGGCTGACTTGACTTAGCTCAAAGGGACTAATTTGGGAGGAACATATTCGTTTCTAAAGTGATGACAACTGAGTCAACCTACTTGACGCCATTTTTGTGAACTTCTATCATTACTACCGCCGCATCGGGCATGTCCTAAGCCCGCTGGATGTTTACGATGCCCTTGTTGAGAAACACTGCATTTTTCCTGTACTCCAGCACGTTTTGCCCAGTCGGCTGTTGGTTCGGTACGTCTCCATCGATATGAGAGTTATGTCGATGTACCCACCGATATGTCGTATGCTCGTATATAAAGCGGGACCTTTTCGAATGGAAAATGCTGCCGCACTTGTGGGAGGTGAAGGAATCTTGTTTCTGTTTAGAAATAGTCCGATAGAATGCATTTATAAAAGTCTCAGCATAAATCCACGTCCAAATCAACCAGATCATGCAGGATGTTAGGAAATATACCTGTACGTTGTAGTAAGCTCCCGGTTAAAAAATACTTAAAACAATGAGTTTTTGGCTATCACATCTTTTTCAGCAGAATCGTGGTTATGCCTATGGTTACGAGGAATCGGTGCAGAACCGACAACTCTATTAACCATAAGATCCGTGTTCATTTAGGGAATACTAGTAGTTAAGTTTTCAGAGCTCTTATCTTTACTTTGGCTTTGATGATATGCAATAAAGTTTTGGGCTGTTTATGTGTATGTGTTCGGAATCTCGAATAATAGGTGGATCGACAGAGTCCCTAACACCTTAACCGCCACGTGGTCCGCCGTTGACCCACGCTTGTTTTAACTTTCCACGCCACTTATTAATTCCAATGCATTTATACTAAGTGACATATAAATCGGAACACCCAGTTTAAATGGTTTTATTTTAATAAAATTTTGTATAAGTACTTAATGAAGCATAATAAGTAAATGATAAAAATTTCAAAATGATTGCACTGCTTTAAAGCCCTTTGACCTTTAATAATGTGTGGATGCGCCATGATGTGCTACGCATTCTCCAACGCGCCTAGGCATGCTTCTGATCAGGTGGTCAATGTCCTGCTGTGGTATCTCATTCCAGGCAACCACCAACTCCTCTCGAAGTGCTTCTAGAGTCTGAGGAGGACGTTGCAAATTGAGCAATCTCCTACCCATCATATCCCACACGTGCTCAATTGGGGATAAGTCGGGAGATCTTGGTGGCCATGGTAACAATGTGACATCATTATGTTGAAAGAAGTATATTGTGACTCTTGCAACATGTGGTCGGGCATTATCTTGTTGGAAAGTTGGATCTGCCAGGGTGTCAAGATAGGGTAAAAGATGGGGTTCTAGAACTTCGTGGATATAACGCTGCGCGTTCATGTTACCTCTGATGAAGATTAAAGGTGACCCCAAACCATAACTCCAACAGTGTGATGAACATGTCTTTAAAAAAAAAACTGTGGATTCCTCCTTTCACCACGTCGCCTTCTAACCCTTACACCGACGTAACCGCCTTGAGTGGTGCAGACAGCGGTCACTCTGGGATCAGAAATGGAACAGTATTGTCTTTAGTGACGAGTCTCGATTTTGTTTAGGCATGCACGATGGTCGTGCCAGGGTTAGAAGGCGACGTGGTGAAAGGAGGAATCCACAGTTTTTTGTTGAAAGACATGTTCATCACACTGTTGGAGTTATGGTTTGGGGTGCTATAGCTTATGGTTCCAGGTCACCTTTAATCTTCATCAGAGGTAACATGAACGCGCAGCGTTATATCGGCGAAGTTCTAGAACCCCATCTTTTACCCTATCTTGACACCCTGGCAGATCCAACTTTCCAACAAGATAATGCCCGACCACATGTTGCAAGAGTCACAATAGACTTCTTTCAACATAATGATGACACATTGTTACCATGGCCACCAAGATCTCCCGACTTATCCCCAATTTAGCACGTGCGGGATATGATGGGTAGGAGATTGCTCAATTTGCAACGTCCTCGTCAGACTCTAGAAGCACTTCGAGAGGAGTTGGTGGTTGCCTGGTATGAGATACCACAGGAGGACATTGACCACCTGATCAGAAGCATGCCTAGGCGCGTTGGAGAATGCGTAGCACATCAGGGTGCATCCACACATTATTAAAGGTCAAAGCAGTGCAATCATTTTGAAATTTCATTTACTTATTATGCTTCATTAAGTACTGATACAAAATTTTATTAAAATAACACCATTTAAACTGGGTGTTCGGATTTATATGTCACTTAGTATAATTAGCTGAGTTTTGTCAAATGAGCACGTTATTACTTCTGGTGTGCCTCAGGGCTCAATTTTAGGACCCTTGTTATTTTTAATTTATGTAGCCGATATTGCTAAGTCCATTCAAAATTCACAGCTACAGTCTTATGCGGGTGATACTCAACTGCTTTACTTCTTTTATCCTGGGGACCTCCAGACTGCTACTACGGAAATTAACGAGGACATTGACTCTATTTGCACCTATTCAGCCAATAACAGCCTAAACGTTAATGCTTCTAAATCTTCTGCTGTGCTGTTTTGTCCAAATCACAGAAGAGCCGAAGTCAAAGCTTCCTTGAGTATATCTATTAACAATCAAAATCTTCCTTTTTCTGAAAGTGTCAATTGTCTAGGTGTGTTAATTGATGAAAACGTGCGGCTTCGTGAACATTTAAATGACCTCTTACAAATAAGTTACATCCGTCTGAGAACTCTGTATGCGAACAAAAATTTGCTAAACTTTAAAGTGCGAAAAAAGTTGTGTGAATCTTTTGTGTTATCAATTTTTAATTATTGCAATCTAGTTTATCATCCTTGTTTGGATGTTGCAAGTCGTAACAGAATATCTGTAGTACAAAATAACTGCGTACGATTTCTATTTAGTTTAAGAAAATTTTATCATGTTTCGGATCGTTATAATTTAACAGGTTGGTTAAAGATGGCAGATTTAGTTAAATACAACTATCTAACCTTTATACATAAGTTACTTGTCTCTGGACTTCCAATTTATTTACGTGAAAAACTAATTTTTAGGTATAATGTTCATCAACGACATATCCGTAACACTTTCGCTTTAGCAATGCCATTTCATAGTTCATCTGTTTTTAACAGATCCTGCTCATATAATGCATGCATGTTTTATAATAGCTTAGATTACAGAACAAAAAGCCTGCCGCTGTATAGTTTTAAAAAACACTTAAAAGTTCTTCTGCTCAATGGTGCTATAGCTTATGGTTCCAGGTCACCTTTAATCTTCATCAGAGGTAACATGTACGCGCAGCGTTATATCCACGCAGTTCTAGAACCCCATCTTTTACCCTATCTTGTCACCCTGGCAGATCCAACTTTCCAACAAGATAATGCCCGACCACATGTTGCAAGAGTCACAATAGACTTCTTTCAACATAATGATGTCACATTGTTACCATGGCCACCAAGATCTCCCGACTTATCCCCAGTTAAGCACGTGTGGGATATGATGGGTAGGAGATTGCTCAATTTGCAACGTCCTCCTCAGACTCTAGAAGCACTTCGAGAGGAGTTGGTGGTTGCCTGGAATGAGATACCACAGGAGGACATTGACCACCTGATCAGAAGCATGCCTAGGCGCGTTGGAGAATGCGTAGCACATCAGGGTGCATCCACACATTATTAAAGGTCAAAGGGCTTTAAAGCAGTGCAATCATTTTGAAATTTTTATCATTTACTTATTATGCTTCATTAAATACTTATACAAAATTTTATTAAAATAAAACCATTTAAACTGGGTGTTCAGATTTATATGTCACTTAGTATACCTTCAGGCCGACCTTTAGAAAACGTGTCGTGGGTTATCGGCGTACCACGTGGCGTGCAAAGAATACGTTTTAAGTTGACCACGTGGCGAGCTCTAAATATTTACACTTTACACGTTGTTATCTAGAATCATGGATATGCCAGAAACATCTGCTGAATATTCAGAAGATGAAGTATCCGATATCAGTTGTTCTGATAGTGATGAAACGTTTGGCAGTCCATCCAGTAGTGAATCAGAAAGCGATGAAATTGCAAGCAACGGTCAACCGTCAATACAGAGGCAGCAATCGATTTGGAAAGCAGTTTTAGGAAACGGGAATAAACGTTTTAATTTTACTGGAAATCCTGGACTTAAAGTACCGCCGAAAGCAGTGCATTTATATACTCCATTGCAATGATTCATGCTGTTTGTCGATGATTCTATAATTGACTTAATGGTCATTGAAACTAATCGGAATGCTAACCATTTTCTGAGCAATTCTCGCACTGGTCGACATAGCCGTATGACAAAATGGTCAAATACGGACAACAACGAAATGAAAAAATTTCTTGGATTACTGCTGTGGATGGGTTTGATTAGACTACCGTATATATCAGATTACTGGAGCAAAAAAAACAATTTACAAAACCGATGTAATCAACCGTACCATGAGTCGCAACCGTTTTGAGCTCCTTTTGAGATTTTGGCATTTTGCAGATGATTCACAAAATAAAGATGCAGATGGACTGTTCAAAATAAGAGGTCTTTTGGGCAAGTTGAATTTAAGATTCCAGCAAATAAAGGAACCAGATCTTTATATAGCAGTCGACGAAATAATGATTCCTTTTAGAGGGCGATTAGCTTTTAAGCAATACCTCCCCGGAAAACGCCATAAATAGCGTCTAAAACTTTTTAAGATCTGTAGTAGGGATGCCTATACATATAAAATCGAAATTTATGAAGAAAGTCTTCTAGTGGAAAACATTTATCCAAGGCAGTAGTACTTCGCCTCTGTGAAAATTATTTAGACTGCGGCCGCACTGTACCCAACTAGCAATTATCACTCCTATTAGAGTTGCAAGAATGATTATACAGTATTCCTTACACAGCATTGTATACTGTAAGAATATTGGCAAAACCCTCTTAGAACAGCAATACAAGCGGAATGGGCACACCTAATAGGACACTTCAGTCATTTAAGAGGTTGTATAAGGGCTGCAGGTAACAGTTATACAACAAACGTGTAAGCCTCTTGCAGTCGCTATAGGACATTTGCGTCAGTGCAAGATTCAGTTTTTGACATCTATACAGCTATTCTGTTTCGTGATTCTACTTTATTGCAACCAAAACAATTTCTTATGTATTTTATCTATAGACGAAGTGAAGAATATATAACTACCACATTACAGTCATATTGTTTACTTACATATCGGCCATAGTGAATTTCATACGCAGGTATATGATAAACTTCTTCCACAGCCGACGTCAACTAGTAGTAGTTGACGTCGGCTGTGCTTCTACACTGTGATATAGGGCTATTTACTTGCGCCGAAAATTTTATTGTGATTATCGTGCAAAGTAGTTACGCAATTTCTACGGGCTTCGTATTTGATTCATATTTTAATAATGATCAAAAGTATGTCTAGATTGTTAAGATGGAAAACTAAACTTATCTACGTTAAATCTTCCACAAATCCTATATTTAGACACAATTACACTAATGTTCGTCACTTTATATCTGTAATTTCGAAATGGAACTTAATTATTTAATACTAAATAGAGGAATAAATTTTTGCCCAATATGGCGGGTGGTTGTGTATAATCATGGCATCGCCCATGTTGTCTTTGGTTTATTAGAATATTTTGGTGTTGCTTGCAGGTGTTATACAACAATTTGACAAATGTCGGAAATGAAATACCGACATAGTCGAATGATTTGCCCAGAATTTCTACCAGATCTATATCTTCTGTTTGAACAGTTGATGAAACCGTTTGAACCAATATGCATGCGCTGTTTGTCTTAAAACATTGGTTATGACATTTTAACAAAAATGTGACAGTTAGGTTATGGTGAAGTTGTATACCAACATATTTAGCAACAAATGTATGCCGAGCACAGCAATTTTGTACTACAAAAGTTGCAATATTGTTGCATATGTACATCCTTTAGCAGTTACCAAATAACATACAAATAAGTGCTTCCGTTGGAAGCAATTTGTTGGCTAAAGTAGTAAATTTGCACAGCAAAACAACAAGGCTCGGGTTTGTTTTATAAACGTTGCCATGGATGCCAAAATACAACCATTTTGACTAGCGTTCAAATATGCCGTTTAAAATAGTTAGGAGGAAGAGGAGATATTCTTCTCATTTTTGATGGTGCCTCTTCTCATTTGGATGCAACTATTGTTGACGCCGCCGAAAAACATCACATCACTTTATTGTGTCTTCCGAGTAACACGACACACGTGCTGCAACCGCTGGATAAATATGTTTTCCGCAGTTTCGAATATCATTGGGAAAATGAAATACTTAACCATTACAAGCGGTATCCTGGCAGGAAGTTGAATCGTGCAAGATTTGGAGAAATTTTGAGGAAAGTGTATCCAAGGGACATGTATTCTGAAAATCTTCAGTCAGGATTTCGCGCAACAGGAATATACCCACACGACCCAGCTGCGATCCCGGAGACTGCATTTACACCTAGTTTAATGTCAGAGAGGCCCGATTCAAATACGGCAGCTACAGATGTTCAGGAGGAGAATGAGGAAAACCATGATGTCAGCTTTACAGAATCTGATGACATACCCCTTGCACTACTGATGGCCAACGGAACTTCAATGTTACAGATAACAGCTACTTCTAATGAAAAAGAAATAGACTCGACTCAAAAGTTTGCAGTTCTTGAAACAACAAATCTTGTGACTGGTCAAATAGACAGTGATCAATTGGATCTAAGTTTCAGGGAAGTACTTCCCACTCCCGAATGGAAGGCCAACGCCACAAAAAGACGAAAAGCCATCAATTCTACTGCGCAAATCGTAGTAAGAGATTTGTTTAAAGACCCAAATCCAGGTCCACCCGGCTTAGATAAAACAATAAAAAAATCTAGTGAGTCTGGAACCGTTAAAAGCAAAAGGTCCCGAAAGAATAAAGACGAAAACTGGTACTGTTTCATATGCGATAAGGATGAAGTACGTGACATGCGTCTGTGTGTAGTATGCTTAAGATATGTCCATGTGGAATGTGTAGGCTCGTCTAGAGGTGATAAAGTATCATTTGTTTGTCATCATTGCGAAGGCAAAATCTAAGATTCTGTATGATTTTCTTTAAACAAGTTGACTTTTTTTATTTAAATCTGTCTAGATTTAAGTGTTTTTTTAATTTTGTTTAATTAGAAATATAGCTTCGTTTATTATACAGTCTTGATTTACATTTTGATTGTGGTTTTATTGAAAACCAGATGGTGACCTTATTTGGATACATGCGTTCCTAATAAGGCCAACGGTAGTGTTTCGAAAAATATATTTTTTTTATATGAAAAGAAAAGGTCTCTGAGTTCTCCGATGTAGCTTGTGTAATAAACATATCTACAATAATACCTTTAAAATTTCAAGGTCGTTACGCAAATATTTACGCAGTTACAGCTATCCAAACGTTAATGTGGCCTTATTTGGTACAGGTACCTTAATGAAAAACGTTATGTAACTGCATGTTGAAAATCGTTTATACTCGTATTTCATCTCACCTAATAGATAAGATGTTCTCAAGTCACTCTTTTTCTTTATTGAATGTTATTAAACAGGGAATTCGTAGCTAAATAAAACATCCATAAAATCCTATCGAATTGATTTTTTTTAAATTGAAATACATTTTACGAGGAAGCCGTATATATAAATATATTTGAATTCCTACCAGGCCAGAAAAAGTTATATGCATTAAGAATCCATGAAAACGTGGATCATCGGCAGACCACGCGGCCTTGAAGTAATCATAGGCCGTGGGTCAAGCGCGGATCACGTGCCCCCCTGAGAATCGAATGGAAAATACATTGGTGGCAGCTAACGTGTTAAAAGGATCGAGTCTTATATGAATTTGATATTTATAGGCTGATTCCAAGACTAATTTGCGTTTTGATAAAGTAGACATTCCGCGTCTTGTGCCAGCACTACGCACCAGCAGTAACTCAAACTCCAACAGAACAACAGGTTGGCTTTATACTAATCTGAGATTTCCTTTTCCTGTTCAAATACTCGTAGTATGTGTATTGATTAGCTTAATTGTAAAACGAAGACTGCTTCTTCCCAGATGGTAGGCATTATCATCATTTGATGCTTAGTAGTAGATCAATTTATTAGAAGAATGAAAAATGATTTGGTGACTTATGAAGCTTATGAAGTTATTCAAAATTATGAGCAAGCTACGCCTACAATTAGAAAGTAAAACTGACACCACCACGAGGCCACCACCAGAAGCTACAATATGCATATCTTTGTGAAAGTATGCCATGAACTGGATATCACAGGAATGTTGGTTTTAACGTTATCATTGAGCATGTCGTAAATTTTAGACTTGAGCAAGAATACTGCAAGTCAAATAACAAAATTCTGCATGAGTCGTAGCTCAGGAAAAACAACTACGTGCAGTAATTTACTGGTAGCAGACACTCTAGGCAACGTCATATATTTATAATATTATCAAAGGTAACAAGTAGCTTACAACACTATATGGGTGTCGCATCGAAAACGAAACGGACGCATTTACTGGCAGCTCAGTTTTTTTATAAAAACGCTCAGACCCGCAGATTTTGTTTTCGACGGGGTCACAAGTTTGGCAAAAAATCACGTTAGCACGTGCAGCCCCCTAAGCGGGGGTGGCACCACCCCCAAAATCTTAAATGGAAAGGGGGGTCGAGTGATACCCTGTTTTAAAGGTCATTCAATTCCCTTTATAATGATATAAAAATAGTGTACATCAGTTCAGTAGTTTTGACGATTTATTGCTTTAAAGCTTAAATAAAACTAATACATCATCATTAGTGGAGATCAATACATTTGGCAGCAAAGTAATTTAAAAATGAAGAATGAACTGACCCGTTAGGCAGGTAAATGTTAAAAATGGCCACCATGACTCTCCATGCAATAATAAAGATTTTGGTCAAACCGTTGCCGCACATTTTGCAATATTTGAGGAGTAATTTGAAGGCACTCATTCACAATTCTTTGTCGCAGGTCTTCTAATGATGATGGCTGAGTAGCATAGATTTTGCTTTTTAAATGACGCCACATAAAGAAATCCAAAGGTAATAAATCTGGCAATCTTGGGGGCCACTCAATGGCACCTGTTCTACCAATCCATCGATCTGGAAACGTCTGATCTAAATATTTTCGAACACGTAATGTGTAATGTGGTGGGGCACCATCCTGTTGGAACATCAACCTATTCGCAATGTACCGCCGATCATTCTGATTTTCAATTATGGCTGTTAATGCAGGATCTATGGCGTCTTCCCGTAAATCTAAATACATTTCACCGGTCAAATTTCCAGGTAAGAAAAAAGGACCAACTAAATGATCGCCAAAAATTGGTGTTCCTGTCTTAAGGTATTCTTCTCATAACTGTTTTTTTTAAAACAAAAGCTCCCCACTAAAATTATTATTAAGGTATCATTGAAAACCATGAAATAACATAACTTCGAAAAATCATAATACAAATTTGTTGTCATTATGTTCCTGACAACGTGATTTTATCATCGATGTACGTCCATTGATTACTTCAGTACAATTTAGGGTGTGACGTAATAGTCATCTTTCGTGATTTTGACTATATGTACCAAAAGTGATCGGAGAAGGGAGCAAAAGTGAAGTGGAAGTTAGATATTTGAGAAAATCCTCAAAATTAAGAAATTCCTTGCTATTGCCAGATGTTCCTGACAGTTGTTGTGACAGATATTAAACTAATTTTACCGAAACCAATTTTCTGTGGCGAAACTAAAAGGCAACAAGGAGTCCACAAATTCGATAGGTACAGACTGTTTCGAATGGATTTGCTTTAGTTCCTTGATATATTTATCCATTATTATTTTATCATTTGAGGATGTTAAGCAAACTTCCATCCTATGGCCTCCCAGAAAAGCTTTGCAGACGGGTGGCTGACGTTATCTCTGGCCGCAAGATATCCATCGTAATTGACGGGTTCTCCTCTTCATCCCACAAGATTAACTCGGGTGTCTCCCAGGGATCGGTCTTGGCTCCGAAACTGTTTCTTTTACATATCAACGACCTCCTTTCCTGCACGATCAACCCAATCAACAGCTTCGCTGATGACAGCACTCTACAAGACTAGCGACGACTTCCGCTTGGGGATGCAACAACCTTGTACAGTATGCTTCCAAAACACAGTACTGTACTTGACGAACAAAAAGCGTCCTAGCGCTCGCCCGGTTTCGATGGATGGACGAGTTCTGCCAAAGAGCCATTCATTTTGGCTGGTCGGAGTCCAGATCACCGAGGACATGATCTGGCACGAACACATCTCGTCAATAGCTGCAGCTGCTGGGAAAAAGCTAGGCTATTTGTTTAGGGCTAAAAGGTACTTTTCTCCGCATGACCTTCTCACTCTATACAAGGCCCAGATAAGGCCTAGCCCCGAGTATTGCTCACACGTTTGGGGTACTACCGCCCCGACTACATTATCCGACTGATCGATGACTCTTCTCTAACAGACAGTCTCGGTACTCTTTCGCACCGGCGGGCTCTTTTCTACCGCTTCACCAACGGACTTTGCTCCTCAGAGCTCTCTTCCATGATGCTGCCGCGCGATGTGCCTGCCAGGCACACCCGCCTGACTTTGGCGTCCCATCCTAACCGTGTCGAACTTCATACATCCAGAACTGGCCGATACGACCGCTCCTTTGCCGCGAGGGTGTCGAGATTGTGGAACAATCTACAAGAGGAAGCTTTTCCCAGTTCTACTAACCATAGGCAGTTCAAAAATCGTATTAACAAAATTCCTTTGGGATCATCATAGCAGCCGCGGTGTGATATAAAAAAAAATATTTTCAGTTAACAATGAATACTTATGCAACCAAAAGCTGATTTTAAGATTGTCTTGGGAATATTGAAGTATTTTTCAGTTGCCTAGTCACCAAAGATATCGCCACGATCCATGAGCCTTTGGTTCCTCTTGGTTATAAGTCAACATTGTTAAGTTAAATAAAACCGTACGTTAACTGTATTGTAACCGTAACTAATATACAGGGTGTCCCAGAAGTCGACGTCAAGCCGAAACCCGGTGATAGGCAAAGTCATAATAGCTATCAGAAAAATATTTAAAAAAATTTTATGTATGTGTTTTGAAAATTATACGTCTTTGAAAAAAATATAGAAATTTCACACCCTACGGCAGTCTGTCAACTCCTGTTACTACAAATATTAACTTTTTTAGGATTTCATTTTTACAATGTAATGATGAATAATGCATCTTCAAACTGGTGTCTCAAGCTTACTGCCAACTTTTCTCGTTCAGGAAAAATTGCCACTTATTTCCCAACCAAGTATTCCAAAGTAAAACTTTGCTCAACTTTAACTGACTGAAGTGGAAAAAAATGTACCAGGAGAGTTTGGCAAGTAACCTTAAAAGTTGGCGCATTTAATAAGGATTCCAAAATGGTATAACACTTAGAAGATCACTCGTTAACTTATGCACAATTTTTTTTTGAAGAAAAACTGATGAAAATTTTTCAAAATTTCCTAATTAAACAGCGATTATGAAAACGCACAAGGATCCTTAAGGATATCTGTTTGCACAACAGTGGGCCTCAAAATGCTGCTGATGATGATTTACCTTTACAGCAAATGCTCAAACTGTTTTCCTTCAGCCGCAATACACGCTCGACATCTTCTTAAAAAAGATCGGGTTATTAAACGAGCGAATCCAAGGTTATTAACAAACTCAGCTGCTTCCAATAGTCTTTGCCGTAGCTCAGCTACATTTTGAATCGGCTTGAAATACACTTTTTCTTTTACAGTTCCCCAGTAAAAAAAATCTAACGGATTCAAATCTGGTGACCGGGCTGGCCACAGTATTGTACCAGACCGCCCTATCCATCTGCCTCGAAAGTTTTGATCGAGATACTCTCTCACTGAGAGTGCATAGTGCGCTGGGCAGCCATCATACTGAAACCACATGTCCCTGTAAATACTCAGTGGCACGTCCTCCAATAAATTTTCTAAATGATTTTGCAAAAAACCTAAATAAACCTCAGCAGTCAAAGTCTCTGGGAACTCAAACGGACGGATTATTTTACCATTCAAAATTCCTGTCCAATGGTTTATCTTGAAGCGATATTGATATTTATCTTCTCTCATCAAATGTGGGTTTGCTACGTGCCATTCGTGTAAGTTATGCAGGTTCATGTACCCATCATTCTTAAATGTGGTCTCATCCGATCATAAAATTTTTTCAAAGAACTGTGGATCTTTCCTGTGTCTTTCTAACATTGTGCGACAAAAAGCAACTCGGGGCTCATAATCCCGGGCAGGAGAGGTTGAACACGCTGTATGTGGTATGGATGAAGCACATCACTTACTTGCTATTGCACACTTTGATACCGATCAGTACTCCTTCGTTTACTGCGCATCTTTACATGTTCGTGCTTGTTGATTTCGTACTGTTACTAATTTTGGATTCGTGAACTGGACTGTTGATCGTTTGTGATTTGGATTTGGACTGTTTAATTGCTCTTCAAAACAACATTTGCTTTCCTTAGACTATCTTTGATAGTGTGATTGTGCAGTGCCGCTATGTCCGTGTACACCGTACAAGAATATGCTAACATGCACCTCATTTATGGGGAATGCAGATGCAACGCTAGTGCTGCAGCGAGACTTTACTGTGAGAGGTACCCGAATGCAGCTCGTCATCCAGATCATCGAGTGTTCACAAATGTGCACCGCTTACTGTTCTCAGAGGGCCAACTACCAAACCAATCACACGGTGAGGGAAGATCTTTCCTTCCTTACGAAGACGTGGTGCTAGGAGCTGTCGAAGAAGACCCGAGTACTTCAGTGCGTGCAATAAAACTAAAAACAGGTGCGCTCAAAAGTACAGCCCATAGAATCTTGCAAAAAAACGTGCTCCATTCATACCACGTACAGCGTGTTCAAGCTCTTCTGCCCCGGGATTATGAGCCCCGAGTTGCTTTTTGTCGCACAATGTTAGAAAGAGACAGGGAAGATCCACGGTTCTTTGAAAAAATTGTATGGTCAGATGAGACCACATTTAAGAAAGATGGGTACATGAACCTGCATAACTTACACGAGTGGCACGTAGCAAACCCATATTTGATGAGAGAAGATAAATCTCAATATCGTTTCAAGATAAACCATTGGACAGGAATTTTAAATGGTAAAATAATCGGTCCGTTTGAGTTCCCAGAGACTTTGACTGCTGAGGTTTATTTAGTTTTTTTGAAAAATCATTTAGAAACTTTATTGGAGGACGTGCCACTGAGTATTTACAGGGACATGTGGTTCCAGCATGATGGCTGCCCAGCGCACTATGCACTCTCAGTGAGAGAGTATCTCGATCAAAACTTTCCAGGCAGATGGATAGGGCGGTCTGGTACAATACTGTGGTCAGTCCGGTCACCAGATTTGGATCCGTTAGATTTTTTTTACTGGGGAACTGTAAAAGAAAAAGTGTATTTCAAGCCGATTCAAAATGTAGCTGAGCTACGGCAAAGACTATTGGAAGCAGCTGAGTTTGTTAATAATCGTGGATTCGCTCGTTTAATAACAGTTTCAGCATTTGCTGTAAAGGTAAATCATCATCAGCAGCATTTTGACGCCCACTGTTGTGCAAACAGTTATCCTTAAGGGTCCTTGTGCGTTTTCATAATCGCTGTTTAATTAGGAAATTTTGAAAAATTTTCTTCAGTTTTTCTTCAAATAAAAATTGTGCATAAGTTAACGAGTAATCTTCTAAGTGTTATACCATTTTGGAATCCTTATAAAATGCGCCGACTTTTAAGGTTACTTGCCAAACTCTCGTAGTACATTTTTTCCAGTACAGCCAGTTAAAGTTAAGCAGAGTTTTACTTTGGAATACTTGGTTGGGAAATAAGTGGCAATTTTTCCTGAACGAGAAAAGTTGGCTGTAAAGTTGAGACACCAGTTTGAAGATGCATTATTCATCATTACATTGTAAAAATAAAATCCAAAAAAAGTTAATATTTGTAGTAACAGGAGTTGACAGACTGCCGTAGGGTGTGAAATTTCTATATTTGTTTCAAAGACCTATAATTTTCAAAACACATACATAAAATTTTTTTAAATATTTTTCTGATAGCTGTTATGACTTTGCCTATCACCCGGTTTCGGCTTGACG
Source organism: Acanthoscelides obtectus (assembly GCA_963669975.1). Lineage (NCBI taxonomy): Eukaryota > Metazoa > Arthropoda > Insecta > Coleoptera > Chrysomelidae > Acanthoscelides > Acanthoscelides obtectus. Next base: position 17,429,751 of record CAVLJG010000009.1, read on the forward strand.
TCGGCTTCTGGGACACCCTGTATATATTTTTAATGAAGTAAAATGTTTTTTATTTCAATCAAGCATATCTTGCGTTTAAATGTGTCCAATAGTAATGTAGTACATTGCATAATAGTAGGTATTCACTGTGCCCCCTGTTGATCCTCAAAACCATAGTGCCCCAGAAAATGTTTCTAAAAAAAATGTTTTCTTTATTAGGTGTTTTGATAATACTTGTCATAGTTCAATTTCGAAGCTTACTATTGTAAGTGAAATGTACGACATAGCTTTAATATTGCAAGCAGTAGAAGCTGAGAGGAAAAAATTGATCCACTCTGCCCCCATTCCGCTACTCGAGACTATGACTTATTTGGGCCTTATACACAGTGAAGGGGTCATGAAGAGAAAAGTACTCCTTAGCCCTAGACAAGTACCCTAGCTTTTTCCCAGCAGCTGCCGCTATTGTAATATGCCTGGAGCGATTTTACACATACTTAGGCAAAAAACGAAAAATATGCGAAATAAAGATAAATTGGTCCCAAAATGGTGTCGCCTATATACGTGTAGGCTAGTTGGATGTTTTTTTTTATATTCTGCATGAATCTTAGAGGGCGACCGTATCATATGGGAGATTCTGAATAAGTATCAGTCGATAAAACAACATTTGTAAAACACTTAACGAATTTCTTTATAAATGTGTACGAATGCAAAGCTCTAATCTTTGGGATCACCTGTATTTCTTATTCCTTAAGAACTAATATTCCATATCACAAATTGTTAGCCTAAATTATATTTGGGCTGCACAAAACATGTAAAAAAAAGAAACCTAACGCAAGCATTCAGCTAAGAAATAGAAAAGTTTGTTAGCTTTCATGAATATATCTACGGAGAGACACGATTCAATGTCTTCATGCATTTGACAATAAGGCCAACAATTTTTTTGGCTAGATATTGAGAAGTAAATCCAACAAAAGCATAAACATTTGGAACAATGCCTGTAAATCGAAAAGTTGTGCTAGCGACATAGATGACAGAAATTCAGGCACAACTCCAAGAAGTCACGGTACTTTCTTCTTCTATTAAGACGTATCAGAAAGAAACATGTTAACACAAAGCGGCCCCGTTATTCTGAATAAAGAGCTCTCCCCCGTTTTTTAACCTCAGTTCCATTAACAATGTAAATTTTATGATTCCCACTGAATATTCATGGTATACCTGCAAGACGAACGCGTAACGAGACTATTTGACCGGATGTGACGTCAAAGGTTACAGGAAGCCGGGGTCAGAAGTCAATTATATGCCGGTGTCATCACGGTTGCTATCGTATATATACACACACACACACACTTAAAACTCAAACGGCTTTGAACATATATTTTATTATTATACTTATTACGGAGCTACCTGCCGTGAAATAGATTAGAGTTGACGTCTCATCTAGAAGTATAATTAAGGAAGAGAATTTCGATGTATGGTAGCTACGACTCGAACTCTTTTCGATGGAACAGATGGCATATGACCTTTCCTTTGTAGAATCATGCAGGTGACTGTACTTGCCTACAGAACCTCAGTATGCGTAATATACAAGGTATACCTGTACAGTGTCCGGCCGAAAGTAGTAGGGTAAATGCGGGAGAGTTGCCGCACATTTCAAGGAAAGGTTATATTTTTGAAATTATTTATTTTTGAACATTGGAAACTTAACACAAATAAATTTAAGTCTTAAACTCTCAGTAAGAGTATAAATAAAACATAAGACTCTGATAGAATATACAGGGTGTTTCAGTTTATTGTTGAATTACTTAAAGATTCGATAGAACTTTTAAAATTAATGCATAAAGTCTATATAAACATGGGTCGAAAAATGCGTGGCTTCCGAAATACAGGGTGTTTAAATTTACTTTCTAAAATAGTTTTTTTAAATATTTCGAACAGTATTTGATGTATAATAGTGAAAATTGGTATACAATTGCTACGACAAAACGAACCATGGGCATAGTTTTACTGTAGCCGCTAGAGGGCGCTCTCTACTGTACCTGTAGTGTATTAAAATGACCGAAAATTTTTTCTTAGTGCAATTTTTTGCTTTGTGAATGAAGAAACTGATTCTTCGCACTTTTCAACATAAAAAAGCTCTCTTGTGAATTCTCGTTATAGGTAGCCGTTTTTGAGATATTTCGATTTTTAAGGTTCGATGCATTTTTAATTATTTATGGTAAAATAACGTTAAAAAGTCAGTATCTCGATAATTTGTAGAAGTAGGCTGTGCCTGCAAATATTTTTGAAATTGAAAGCAGAATAAGGTTAAACGTCAATTAGTTGATAGTTAGTTTTGTTGTCTGTTGAAACCTGAAACGTTTTTTTGCAATTGTGAATGCACGAAATTTAGTTTCTTTTACCTGTTTTTTCTTTTGTAGGTTTTATAAAAATCAACATATTTGGTCGCATGAAAATCCGCATGCAGTTTGGAAATAAATTTTCAGCATGAATTTACTATGAACCTGTGGATTGGTATCTACCGTAATCGACTATTTCGACCCTACCTTTTGCCTGCAAGGTTAAATGCTGTGACCTTCTTGGAATTTTTAAAGGCATGCAAATATGTGGGATGATGTTATGTTAGATTTTAGAATATTGGCCTGGTTCCAGCTTGATGGTTGTCCAGCTCATTATTCGAGAATAGTTAGAAACTGGCTGGACGAAAATTATCCAGAAAGATGGATCGGCCGTGGAGGACCAGTCGCCTGGCCTCCACGATCCCCTGACCTAAATCGATTAGATTTCTTTGTGTGGGGATTACTGAAAGAAAAGGTGTACCAGACTCCCGTAACCACAAGAGATATGCTAATAGACAGAATCAGGAATGCATGTGATGAAATAAGGCCCTATTTGAATAATGCTATACCACGTTCGATCATTCGTAGATGTGAATTGTGTATTGAACAATTGGGTTTACATTTCGAGCAACTACTTTAGATTTTATATGTTTGTCCTAACTATCCAATAGCATTTTAGTTGTAAATAATTAATTTAATTTGTTAAAAATAATATTGGAAAATTAAACAAATTAATATTCTGTTTTTTTGTGTTTATTTGGAGTTAGGAATTATTGCTGTGTTTAAAAACACAATCTAAACGATCATCTTAATTACTTGTAATGCCCAAATCGAAAATGTAAAAAAAATATTATTTTCCCATAAATAATTAAAAATGTATCGAACCTTAAAAATCGAATTATCTCAAAAACGGCCAACTATAACGAAAATTCACAAGAAAGCTTTTTTATGTTGAAAAGTGCGAAGAATCAGCGTTTTTATTCAAAAAGCAAAAAATTGCACTAAGAAAAAGTTTTCGGTAATTTTAATACACTACAGGTACAGTAGAGAGCGCCATCTAGCGGCTACAGTAAAACTATGCCCATGGTTCGTTTTGTCGTACCAAAAGACCATCGTACACCAATTTTCACTGTTATACATCAAATATTGTTCGAAATATTTAAAAAAAACTATTTTAGAAAGTAAATTTAAACACCCTGTATTTCGGAATCCACGCATTTTTCGACCAATGTTTATATAGACTTTATGCATTAATTTTAAAAGTTCTATCGAATCTTAAAGTTATGTTACAATAAACTGAAACACCCTGTATATAGAAAAACTTTGTTTTGGTGTTTACAAAGCGGCGTCTCTCCCGACCATCTGGGTGAGATGCTGCAGGAAAAGGAGAAGGAGATGCCGCATACCTTAAGTTGAGTATTTGGTGTTTTTTTCGCGTAGTTTCTGTCTAGAACACACACTACAGACCTCTCCACACATCGTGCCAGTTTCGTGCAACCACATTTGACACTTTAATTATTTTAGCCAGTCCACTTTCTTCGTAGTTTGCTCGTAAGGTTCGTAACACCCCACGCACAAATATTCATTATCATCATGACCGTCGTTTTTGGTCCTTTTCATGGGAATTTCATCATCATCTGAAGTCCAAGAGTTATTGCTGACTTTTGCGTTGGATGTGGCTTTCTTTTTTTTCACGGGGGGCACATCACCATCTGAACTCCAGGTGTTATTGCAGGTTTTTACTTTAGAAGCGTATTTTTTCACATGCCTATCAATTTTCTTGCTGGGACCAGCTCCAGCACTGTCATCTTTTTTCCTTCCTTCCGCTTTTTTTGTTGCTCTTGCGTTGGATGTTTTATTGTTTTGTTTCAGTGTTTCAATATTTTGCGGCGAATTCAAAACAGACGCAAATTGTTTTTTTCTGCCAAATAATAGAATTTGAAGCACAGGAACAGGAGACGCCTCATGGAGAAGCTTTGTTGGCGTAAATTCAGGTCTATCGTCTTCTACTATGTTATCTACAACTTGATCATTACCAGTTTCTTTTGATGGACCCGGATCAATTAGGTTCAACCCAACTGCAACTTCGAGACTGACATGCCGCAGTGGCTCCACTTTCTCACGTGCATATGCAGGTGGAGTAGCTGCGGAATCAGCCACAGAAAAAGAATGATCCGGGATAGCATTTTTGTCCAATGGATAAATTCCAGTGACTTTAAACCCATTGACAGCATTAGCTAAACAAGCTGCTTTCATCTACGCTTTTCCAATAACTCCTCCAGCCTGGTAACTCGTGAAGTTTCTGTTACTGTGGTGTTTCATCCAGAGGTGAGCTTCTTGATTAAAATAAACTTCAAATGGACGAAAGAAACTCCTGTCAAGTGGTTGGAGAGCCTGTGTACAGTGACTGGGCAAACAAAGGATAATAATGTCGTTCTCATCCGCTATCTGAAGCTTTCTATATTTGTGCTGTGAGACGTGTGACCGTCAAGAATTAACACGCACTTGCCGGCTGGTTTATGTCGAATGAATTGCTCCACCAACCACTGAACGAAGAGCTCCGAATTAATGAAGGAAGGCTTTCTGTTCATGTAGACCTCAGATCCAGGAGGCAAGCCATCTGAAAGCTCCGGTTTTCTGTTAACCCCTTTAAAAATAAGAACAGGAGGAATAAACGTGCCATCTGCACTGCAGCAAGCAATCACTGTGACATTCTCTCCGCGTTCTTTCGACGTTAATACATTTACCTTTCTTCGTTATAACTTTACTAGGTTTATTTAGGAGTTGCACGCCTGTTTCATCCATGTTAAATATACAAGAAGGCTTTTCCATTAGACCATTTTTTGTTAAAACTTCATCCAGCAACTCAAAGAATCTTCTAGCGTCCTCTCGATTCATTCCCTGAACACTTGACAACGATAGACCCTCAGCTTGCCTAACGGACAATTCAGGATTTCTGTCAAAGGATGAATGAAGCCATGCAAATCCTGCCTTTTCTGTTGCAGCTGAAAATGGGTGTCTTATCCCTAGCTTTTCAGCAAACCTAAACGGAAGTGTAACTGTGCTTCTGTCTGGAGCAAAGCCAACGACTGACAAACGATGAATGTCCGCAACTAGTCTTGTTTCGTTGGTCATGCCCAAAATTCCTAAAACAAACAAATGCTCATGATTTATCACAAAATTATTTTCAAAGAAATACCTTCTGGGCCACTGGCACCCTTCTTGAAATTGCCAGATGTTATTTTTAGGGTACGAGCGGGTACATTATAGCGTCTGTGTGCCTCCCTTTTAGATAATACTCCTGTCTGTACTTTTGCTACAGCCTCCATTAGTTGCTCATCCGACCAGGTGGCCCTAGGTCGAGCTGTATTTGATCGTATGTGCTTACGAGGCATGATCTATAGACAAAAATATAAAAAAAATTATTGTTATACTTTTCCCAAATTAAAGCTTTTTTCATTTTTTTCAATTATTATTATAACATTTTTTTCATTAGAAGCGTCAGAAGTGCAAAAGTCATGTGATAACGAATACGGCTTCTCTCCCGATAACGAAAGCGGCGACTCATCATCATCATCATTTTTGTGGGGATAGACGCCGCACCTGCCGTCTGTTAGAAGTGTTAACGAAATTAACCTAACTTTTACACAGCACCCTCCATACTGAGCTACAGTCCTAACAAAACCCATGACGGCACAAGATACTACGCGCATGATTTGCAATACACCTAAACCAAATCATGCTTAAAATATTTACCACGTATTGTTTACTTACGGTTCTTAAAATCCCAGATATTTTGTCGACTATCTCTTCGATGGCACAAATCACAAACTACCGGTCACTTTGCAGTATTCATCTACCACATGTTGCGGCAACAGCTCCATCTCTGCTGCATAATGCTTTGAAGTGTGCTGCTCCAGCTAATGGTTTTGATTTTGAAGAGATTATTGAAGAAATGAACGAGCGTAACTCCCGTAAGCGGAATATGATTGTATTTGGCTTACCGGCGCAAAATCAGAGTGACCAGCCGCAAGCCAGGGCAGACAAGGATAAAGTTAATGTAGGGAAAATTTTTAGAGTGGTGGATCCTCATTTCCAGCTACAAAATGCATCAGTAATTAGACTGGGACAATTTGGCGCCGGGAAAAACAGACCAGTCAAGGTGGTCTTACAGAACGAGACTCAAGTCATTAATCTGATTAAAAAGGCAAGTAATTTGAAAAATAGCGCTTACACGAAGATATCGCTTTCATTTGATCGTACTCGTAGGCAGATTGACCACTACAAAAAGTTGCAAGAGGATTTGAATGCAAGAAATGCTGAAGGCACGCAGAAGTTCTGGGTTAGATATATTAATGGGAATCCAAAAATTGTGAAGTCTTTAAACTGAAGTGTTCCAGCAGTTTCGCTGGTTCGAGCTCGCGCTGTTTGTTGTGTTACTATCAAAATGTTCGTGGGTTGAATAGCAAGTTACATATAATCAGTCCGGCTATTAGTGATAGTGAATATGACTTAGTTTCATTAAGTGAAACGTGGTTGAATGGGAATGTTTTAAGTGCTGAACTAATTCCTGACTCTTATATTGTTCATAGGAAGGACAGTAAGTTGACATTGGTTGATAAGGAATGTGGCGGTGGAGTGCTTCTAGCTGTTAAGGAATGCATTAAATCTGAGGTTATAGATGTTGCTGTATTTGATGCACAATTTCCATCAATTGATCTCTTAATAGTGAGATGCCATGTGGCATATAAGACATTTTTTGTGGCTGTTGTTTACATTCCTGACAAAATTGCTGTTGATGAATTTGAATCGTTCGTTGATGCTGTTGGACAACTGGATTATTTGCACAACTGTAATTCCCTGTTTCTAGGAGATTTTAATGTGCCTCAACTTGTAAATGGCAATCTTCTAGACCCTAAGACACGCATTATCCATAATTTTTTTGACATTTTTAATTATAAGCAGTCAAATAATGTCTTAAATCAACTTGGTCGGTCGCTAGACCTGGTAATTTCTAAATTACCCTGTACTGTTAAGCGTGATGAACTACCTCTAGTGCCAGAAGATAGTCACCACCCGGTACTAGCTGTTGACTTGACTGCCATATTCATTAAAGAGCCTAAGTTTACATTCAATCATAGTAAAATAACTTATAACTACAGAAAGGCTGACTTTGTCAACCTGTATCAAGAGCTAATTCAATTTGACTGGGATGTTTTATTCTGCTCTTCTGATGTTAATTATATTGTTGATGTATTTTATGGCAACATTTTCCAAATTTTTGACAGGCACATACCTCTGTATAAGAATTACAATCACCGATACCCGCCTTGGTTTTACTCAGCTATTATTAAGAACATTAAACTTAAAGCTAAATTTAGGAAAAAAATCAACAGGTCTGCTTTTGTTGGTGATCTACAAGAATTCAAACGTTTGCGCCGCTTGTTAAAAAACCAGATTAAATCAGCGTATGATCAATATATTGAAAATATCCAGAATTCTTTAACAATTAACCCCAATGCTTTTTGGTCATACGTTCACTCCAAAAACAACACATCACGAATCCCAGGGATAATGAAATTTCAAAATAATTCTATAGATCAGCCTCAGGATATAGTAAACGCATTCAGTGAGTTTTTCAGCAGCGTCTATGTCACTCACAAGCCCCATAATAATGCCTCACTAAATCATAGTAATTTATTTGTCCATTTTCATCCAATTGAGGGAAATGAAGTCAGGAAGGCCATTAAATCACTAAAGGATAAGATGACATCTGGTCTAGATGGCATCCCGTCCTTTATAGTCAAAGATTATGTGGAAGTGTTTGTTGGTGTTCTAACTAGGATTTTTAATATTCGTCTTATAACAAAAGATTTCCAGATATTTGGAAGATCGCTAAGGTCTGTACAGTGTTTATGTGTGGGGATAAGTCAAATATTAAGAATTACAGGGCAATCTCTATATTATGCATGTTCTCGAAAGTCTTTGAAATAGTCTTGTACAGTCGCATTTACACTGCCGTCCAGCGTCAGCTGTCATTGCATCAACACGGATTTGTCGCTAATCGCTCAACAACCACAAATCTATTTATAATAACGCAGTACCTCTCGGAAGCCATTGATAGTAATGAGCAAGTTGACGTTACTTATACCGACTTTTCGAAGGCTTTCGATAAAATTAACCACAAAACTTTATTAAATAAGTTAGGTGCACTTGGTTTCACAGATGATGCTAGGGAGTTGATGAAATCTTACTTATCCGATCGTAGACAATTTGTTAGCTAAAATGGCTTCCAATCTGAGACCTACTTGGCACCTTCTGGAGTTCCTCAGGGGTCCAACCTGGGACCACTACTGTTTTTGATATTTATTAATGACCTCTGTGACTCAGTTGAATGTGAACGCCTATGCTTTGCTGACTACCTACTTTATTCGCAGATAAATACTCCTGATGATTGTATCAAGCTAAATTTTGTGCTGTCTTGGTGTGTAGAAAACAAGTTGGAGCTTAATGTGAGGAAGTGTAAAATAGTCAGCTATACCAGGAAAATTAATGTTTGCGAATATCCGTACTCTATTGATGGGTCTGTGCTAGAAAGATGCTCTGATGTACGTGATTTAGGTATAAACTATGATCAAAAGTTAACTTTTAGTCAGCATATAAATAAAAAAGCATCAGAAGCATTGGCGGCTTATGGTTTCATAGTAAGGAATTGCAGGAATTTTCATAACATAAAGTCTATTAAGCTATTATATTATGCTTATGTTAGATCCAAAGTCGAATATTGTAGTATTATTTGGAGCCCTTACTATGAATGCTATAGCACAGCTATTGAAGGAGTACAATGGAAGTTTATGAAGTTTGTTCTGTTTAGGATTGATGGGACACATCCAGAGAGAGGTACAAGTAATGAGGAACTATGTAGTCGCTTAGACATGTTGACTTTGAAAAAACGTTGGTACTGTGCCTCAATAATATTTGGCTACAAAATGATCAACAATTTAATTGATTGCCCCTTGATCCTGGAACAGATCAACCTTCGTACTCCAACGTTTGCATCTCGCAATCATAAAATATTCGGGTTTCCTAGAGCTAGGACAAACATTCTTCTCAAGTCACTGTTATATTTAATGTGCTCTAACTTAAACAGAACTGGATGTTACTGTGATATATTTACGACAAATGTTAATTACCTGCTAAAGGCAGCTAAGGTTTATTTGGACCAATAGCTCATGCTACAAATTTATACCTGTGTTGCATTTGTTGTTTTCTTTTCGCTTTTTTTTGCTTTTGTATTATGTTTATAAATTGTCCTATAAATAAGAAACTGTTGGAGAATAAAGCTATTATTATTATTATTATTATTATCTCTCGAGCCTATGGGAAATTACAACCAGCGCGCGGCGTCTCTCCTGCCGCGGCATCTCTCCCGCATTTACCTTATTTAAGCCGAATCCGAAACCGAAATTTCGGTCCAAGTTTTGGTTTCGGTCGAAACTGAAACCGAAACTACCAACTGAAGCGTGTAATCGTGTGATGTGGTAGGTTGGGAGATTAAATAGTAGTGTATTTCTAAGAAAAAACAACATCAGCCTTTATAATTCATATTAATAGTAAACAACAGCAGCTTATTGTCAAAGAAAAAAGCAAACTATACAGGGTGGCTGCGAAAGATTGAGAAATCTCCAAACTGGAGATACTACAGACCAAAATATGTGAATTGACCTTGCACCAGTCCAACACTGGTTTCATTGAAAGAAAACGCTATTGAATAGTAATAGTAATATTTATTTATCTCCAAAATAAACAACCATTACACAGAATTTTATAGAGGACAAATAAATATACAAACGATGACGTAACACAATAAAATCTTTTTTTTTTATTCCAATTAACAAATGAGTGATGTATATGGATTTGAGTGAAATTCCATATATGTAAGTGACGTATGGATCGTACTCATAGAATATGGTATATCAAAGGAAGTACTAACCACTAACGGATAACCTGTGCGTGGCCATTACATCTAACTGGATCAAAACTAAACTCAAGGATTTTAAAATACAACACTACAGATGGGCCGCTAAGGCTTAATGACTTAACTAAACTAGCGGCTGATCTATCTATAACTATTTTTTCGGCCACATCACAGACCGCTAAGGCTAAATAGATCTACACTAAGTATAATATATGAAGGCTTAACAAGCATTGGTTAGGAAATGGAAAATTTAATCCGAGAATGACCTACAACTTACAATGTATAGCTCGTGCCTTCTAAGTACATATGGATTTTAACTCTTGAGACCACCATGGCTTGGTAATATATTATAATAGTTTAGACCATACAAGGCTCATTTCATTAGCTTCTATTTTGGCCACTTTCTCAGCTATAATCTCACCTGTGGTTCTTGATACTTGCTTTCGAAAGATTTTTGACTCGCTTGACTGTTGGCCATGTTTATAACGGGTGATTTTTTAAGAGGTATAGGATTTGATTTTAAAAAAAAAACACAAAAAATTTGAAAAAACGATTAAATCTTTATTTGAGTCGATAGAGCGGTCGATATAATTTAATGTATAAAGCTTTAGATGGCCCATGCGCAAGGTCCAATTTTGGCACACTCTCTCCAACATATCGGCCGGTATTTCACGAATAAATGCTTCAATATTGTCATCCAGTGCGTGAATCGTTACTGGTTTATCCCTGTAGATACTAGCCTTAACATGGCCCCACAAGAAATAGTCCAACGGCGTTAAATCACACGATGTAGGCGGCCAGTTGACGGGCCCCAAACGTGAGATAAACTGTTCACCGAACTCGCCTCTCAATAGGGCCATTGTTTCGTGTGCGGTGTGGCATGTGGCACCGTCTTGTTGAAACCACATGTCAGCCAAGTACAGCTATGCCATTTTAAGCAAAAAAAAGTTTATTATCATCGCACGGTAGCGCTCGCCACTCACAGTTACGTTCCGGCCATTGTCGTCTTTGAAGAAGTACGGCCCGATGATGCCACCGGCCCATAATCCACACCAAACAGTGATTTTTTCGCGATGCATTGGTAGCTCTTGCAATGATTCTGGCTGTTCTTCACTCCAGATGCGGCAATTTTGCTTGTTAACGTACCCATTCAACCAGAAATGAGCTTCGTCGCTGAACACAATTTTTCGATAAAAATGTGGATCTTCATCTAACTTTGCCGGCGCCCATTCACCAAATTGGAAACGTTGTGGTAGGTCGTGTGGCTTCAATTCTTGCACCAGCTGTATCTTATAAGGTTTTACACTCAAATCCTGTCGCAAAATTTTCCACGCAGTGGAGTAACAGAGGCCCAATTGCTGCGAACGGCGGCGAATCGATATTTCACGGTCATCACTAACACTGGCGGATACAGCCGCAATATTTTCTTCAGTCCTCTACGTCTGCGTGTTGGTGGTTTGATGTCCAATAATGTAAACTGGGTTCGAAATTTAGTCACAAGCTTCCGAATAGCTCCCTCAGTAGGCCGACCAAATTGCCCATAAATTGGAAGCACTGCTCGATGCACTCTCTTAACCGAGCATGAATTTTGATAGTAAAATTCAATAATTTGCAAGCGTTGTTCGTTCGTAAGTCGATTCATGGTTAAATTATAGACCAAACTGAACAAGTTTGACAATGACACAAGACACGATTCACGCGTCATCTGTCAAAAACAGTGTTGCCAAAAAGATACTAGCAAAAAAATCACCCATTACATTTTCTGGGAATTTTCGAATCTTTCAAAGATTTTTCAGACCTTTGGATGTTCCAGAAATTCATCGATATCAATAAAACATTTTCACTCTACACTTAAACCTGATTTCGACACATGTTTCATGCGTGTCAGATGGAATTCTTATTTAACTGTTCCTTAGTTCCTTTTGGTACCTGAGAAAAATCACTTTACTCACTTGCAGTGTGCTGAGTCATTCAGTTATTTTCGTGCACCGATCAGTATAAATAAAACGTCTGATCACTATCCTAGTCGCGACTGAGTGACTTGTCATCTGGACAAAACAATACTGTCGCCAGACTTAGCGATTTTTCTATGCTTTAGCGACTTTTTTTCTCCACTTGTCCGCTGACGATTTCCAGCATCTTTTTTGGCTACATTGGTAATTCCATTACAGTTCGCCTTTTTTACAGTTAAAGTCTTTTCAAGTGCCGAAGGCAACTAGTGATTAAGCTTCCTCTGTAGTCATTTTCTTTGTACCGAAGCAGCCGGGTCTGTATGGCAGGCACATCGCGGGGCGGCAGCATGGAAGAGAACTCTGAGGAGCACAGCCCGTTGGTGTAGCGGTAGAAGAGAACTTGATCGCCGACGAGCCCCGGTGTGAAAGAGTCCCGAGACTGTTTGTTAGAGAAGAGTCATCGATCAGTCAGCCCTTCTCTGGACAACATCTAGCATAGATAATATAGTCGGGGCGGCGGCACCCCAAATGTGTGAGCAACACTCGATGCTAGGCCTTTTCTGGACCTTGTATAGAGTGAGAAGGTCATGCGGAAATACTTCTTTTCCTTAAGCAAATTGCCTAACTTTTTCCCAGCAGCTGCCGCTACTGCCAGATCAAGTCCTCGGTGATCTGGACTACGATCAGCCGAAATGAACGGCTCTTTGGCAGAACCCGGCCAACCATCGGAACCGTATGAGCGCTGGACCGCTTTTTGTTTGTCAAGGTACAGTACTGTGTTTTGGAAGCATTACACTGTACAAGATTGTTGCGTCCCCAAGCAGTGATAGCCTCCAGGTCGCTCGTCAGAGAGGAAGTCGTCGCTAATCTTCTTTTTTCCAGCTCAGCTGCAGAGATCGGCTTGTCACTCTGGATTCCTGCATGTAGAGTGCTGTCATCAGCGAAGCTGTAGATTCGGTTGATCGTGCAGGAAAGGAGGTCGTTGATATGCAAGAAGAACCGTGTCGGAGCCAAGGCTAATCCCTTGGGAACACCCGCATTGACCTTGCGGGATGAAGAGGAGATCCCGTCAATTACGACGGATACCTTGCGGCTAGAGAAAAAGTCAGCCACCCATCTGCAAAGCTTTTCTGGGAGTTTGCATAAGAGGGCAGCATGCCACAGCTGATTGAACGCTTGCGTGATATCAAGACCAACGAGATAAGTCTCACCATAATACTGGATTAGTTTACACCACAGCTGCGTGACATAAGCTAGGAGGCCCCTGTAGGTCGCTGCTGTCGGAAACCATACTGCCTGTTGCTAATGAAGCCGACACGTTCGAGGTAGTCCAGAAGCTCGCGATTGATCCACCTCTCATCACCTTACTTATAACAGAAAGCAGAGCTATAGGACTGTAGTTGTAAGGGTCGGTTTTAGATCCTGTTTTGGGATGGGTTGGACAAGAGCAAATTTACAGTTTTCTGGATTCATAAGATATCTGGAAGATAAAGAACTTGAGCAAGCTCCGCTGCACACGTCTTCAGTACAATCAAGTCCGGACCGGAAGATTTGTTTGGGGGCATCCATGGTAGAGTTGGCAGCAAAGATCTTGGCAAGCGCTTCAGCCTTGGTGTTCCAGTCAGTTACAATCGTTCCATCCTAAGACGTAAGTGGTGGAAGGCTACTGTGTGAGAAGAGAGAGACAGACCGACTGCCATTTGGCTGCGACATTACGTTTCCAAATCAGACATATCTTTCATAATTTTCAAAGAAATTGTACGTTGTTACCAGACATGCCCAAATCATCAGTTGAGGTCGTGATATTCATCCCGACCTCTGCATCCCCACGGCTAGGTGACCTGAATGTTTTTGTGTTGACAGGGCAGCTGACTGCAACGGTTAGATGATACCAAAAATATTTTCATTCTCATAAATAGGAGATCTTTCCCATTCTGAATCGAACAATCTACCAAAGATGGTTATAATCACGATACCAAGCAAATTTTCATAAAAAATTTGCTGTGCGTAGGTATATCAAAGCTTACTTATGTTTGTTCATCAATTTGATGATACAACACATCTGCTAAAAATGATCATAATCAGGATAGTAAACTATGACGAAGGTCCACTGTATGTAAGAATTTTCAGATGCATTTGCATTACCATTATGATGTAAAGGAAGATGAGGAATTGGTTGGAATGTATTTTATATTCTATTTTCTTGAAAAATACAGACAAATCCGCACTATTCAACAGGTATGTAGCTATAAAGATAACATATAAACACTCAGTATATTGAACTTGACAAATTCGAGATTTCCATGCATTAATAAACGTCCAACCCTGCTATTAAATTGAACAGCTAGAAAATCGCCCTATTATTTGCCGCCTTCCCATTAGCTTTGGGGATAACTGACTGTTAAATGTAAATTTATAAGAGAAATCAAAATACATGAAAGTTTTCTCTGCACAAAAAGGATCATGTTGGAATCAAAAAGTGATCTTGTTTATAATACACTCGAATGTTCACGATCTTATTCAATATTTTAATAGAAATCACTGATTTTCAAAGACATTTGACTGTTTCTGTGAAACTGCATTTCGTAAGGTATTTTCACATTGGCTCAAGTGACCGTCGAATATAAACGATGGTGAAATTGACCCTTATACTATTATTATTATTAATAAAACGCAGTACACCTATCAAATAATGAGGAAGGAAAGAAGAAAGTTCGTTTGTCAATTTAACCCATTTATGCCTAAAGAGTTGCAAAAAAGTTTTTTTTTATTATTTTTTTAAAAAACCTTATTAAAAGACAACACTTTGGAAGTATTTTCAATTTATTCTAAAAAAAAATACATAAACAGTTTTTTAGGATGTACTATACATAGTAGGTACATTAGGAATAAAGGTAGCTATAAGAATAATAATAAAAAAAATATTGATAATAGTAAAAATATTTTGAAACACATCCATATTGCAAATTTTAAAGAGTATGATATTGTACTGAACATTTCACGTGAAGGCCGACATCACATTTTCTACATCTAGCCTTGCGCTCATGACAGTGTGCACACCTTGTTTGTTTGCCTTGTGGAATGACTAAATGATCTAACCGATCATACCTTATGTCACCAAAATTGCTGGTACGTATAAGTCTTCTTATTTTGTGTCAAGATAGTTGTAGCTATACTTCTTCTAAATTGTAATGGATCCACGTTATTTCCTCTCTTTTTATGAATATGCCATGCGTTTGTCAGAGCCACATCTACACATTGAGAGATCAACGAGAAATACTATTTTTTCCCTCGGATTTGTACTGTGTATTGAGCTATATATTCTGGTCCGACCTATCCACCCCGCCCAAACATTTATTATACAGCTTGACAACTTGAGGCTGATCTACATATACAAACTTTTATTCTTATTGAGAATACCGCTTTACTGAATTTACTGGGTTTAATTACAATCGCTGTAGACCCAAAAGTTACAATATTGTTATCATTCCATTTTGCAGAAATTAAGTTTTTATCTTTTACTTTGGTACGATCAAACACTCCACGTTGTTCGTGTTTCATAAGTTTTGAATTTTTCAAAGGAGACATGGGTATACGATTTTCACGAATTGTTCCTGTACCACATATGCCTTTTTCAGTCAAGCTTTCAAACAAAGCTGGCGAAGAAAAAACTTATCAAATACAAAATGAAACCTAAGATTTGCCCATTTGCTTTTTAGCCTATCAGCATAGCTCAATACAACTGATGCGCCAACACCTAAAGATTTGTAAGCCGCGTTCACATACGTCGAAGTACCCTGATAAGGTTCAAACCATAAGATGTAACCAAGAGTAGTAGCGCCAACCCAAAATTTGAACCCATAACGTATTGGTTTCCCGTGGATATACTGTTTACAACCATGTCACCCGTTGTATGGAACCATTGCCTCATCAATACTATGATGCTCTTCTGGTACTGCGTATTCCAAAAATTTTTTATTTAGGTGATTGAAAAGATGCCTTAGCTTAGCAAATTTATCATTTGCATCCAGAGCTTCATTGTTTAGGAAGTGAATGTGAGACATTATAAATTCAAATTTATCGCGAGAAATAGCTTTAGAAACAAGTGAGTTGTGTGAATCTGGAATTTTCCCAATACATCATTCTGCGAGATACACTACTGTAGCCACTCAACAATAATATGCCTAGAAAACATTTGATTTCAGATTTGGTAACCATAATATTCCTGTTTTTCTGTTGAGCATACCGATTTGTCTCCTCAACTATTGTGTTGAAAATTTCGTCATCAAAAAAACTAAAACATATCTCGGTTGGGGACTGCTCTTGTTCATTTTGATTTTCGTTGTTTATTGGAAACGCATACTCATTTCTTGGCAAATCTTCTTTTACGTAATTATATGTTTTCTGCTTTTTCACTTCCTCCCGATTATTACCCCTGATTTCACTGAGTGGTTTTCATCTTCTGAACTCCACATA
Organism: Acanthoscelides obtectus; assembly: GCA_963669975.1. NCBI lineage: Eukaryota > Metazoa > Arthropoda > Insecta > Coleoptera > Chrysomelidae > Acanthoscelides > Acanthoscelides obtectus. Next base: position 17,446,472 of record CAVLJG010000009.1, read on the forward strand.
TCCTCGTTTTGATTCTTATTCATAGTACTTCGACCTCAGATTGCATTAAGCTTCCTGGCAAGTTGTTGATATCCAGTCTTTGTTCGCCTCCAGAATCCTCGTCGGTTATGTTACCGCATGCATTAGTGGGAGGTAACAAAGTGATAGACTCAGCTTCAATGTCGTCATATTCTATCATTCCTAGCGCCTCATTCAAAGAAAAACCCCTGAAACAAATCTTCCTTCTCAAAATAATTACTTATTCAAATTTACCTAAAACCATTTTATTTTGTTTTGACTATGAATATATTCGTAGACCCCTTTTTTCCTGATGTGCTAAATATAGTACACCTAACTTTATCATAACCTCACAAACAAAGCATAAAAGAAACGCATCATAAAATCATAAAATCTAGAAGCCGCAACTAAGGAACTAATACTTTCATAAAAATAAACTAGCTTTTTTACAAAATATTGCACAATACGCAAAATTACTCCGTACTGTACGAGATCCACCAGCAAACTGTCGCCGCGAGCTATTCAATTTAACCAAATCGTACAGATATCTACAGGAACAAACAAGTTTAGGCTGTACTATTCATGGTACATTAGGCATAAATGGGTTTTAATAAGAGACTCCGTGGTCCAATTGACTATAGTTATAACGGTATGCCCTGTACTGCCGCCCCAAGATTTTTGACGTAGTTTAACTTTGATGAACTATTTTTTGTCACCCTTATGTAAACGGTAACTACAATTTCAAAATCTTCTGAAACTGTCCATACTGTTTCAAAACACATTTGGGTATATCAGCATCGTGCAACAGCCAGTAAGATTTCAATATCAAAAATGTCACGTTTATTCAAATATTCCAGTATTTGTACACCTTGTCACATGTAGAAATTTATGGATATTTATTTTTAGACATAAACAAACACAATAATAATTAATGAAATTGAACCATATTTACACAAAACTTACAGTAGTGTTTATTTAGACATCTGTACCAACAAATAGCGTTATCTAAACGCCTCATAAAAATAATATATAAAGATGGTTTACCTAAATGCTGAAAGTAGTACGATACAGCTCGCAGGTGGAAATTTTTAATGCTTATACTGGTTTGTGATATAAAAGACAATCGTTGGCATGTCGGAAATAAAGATACAGTAGCAGAAATAGGTGGACTGGAAACCGGAATGATCGTACGTTTCTGCTCATTGACTTCATCAGGCCCAAATGGATGTGCATCGATTGACATTTGTTTTCAATCTAAGCTTCAGCAAGACTACTTGTCTTTCTTCATACTAGTTTGTCGAAAAAATAGAAGCTTCCCAAATACGTACCTATTAGCTAACCTTTATAGGTATTTAGTGATGTATGGAAGCAGTTTTGGAAAACACCTTCTAAATACATTTAAAATTTCAGATACACTAAAGTCCTAGGATCATTAGGGACGTTAAACTACCCCTTGTACACTAAAAATATCACTATAGTTCAAAATGAGCAAAAGTTGCAATGCGTAACACACCGAACTGTAGGATTCCTTTAAAAAGTTGTCCCCTTCAAAATGTTTTTTTACTACGGTATGGGGTAGTGTTTGCAGCACCTTATATAGACTGAAGGAATCATCAGAATCTCTAACTGCTGACACCGGTCAGCACGGCACGGGTATTACGTATCTTGAAACGTAACATTATGTCGATTTTTGATGATAATTCCATTGGATTCTTGTCTCAAATGCACTTACTTGAGACTCAAACCTAGAAATTAATTACGTATCCACTTTTTCTTATCCATTCTGCAGATTATATTTGCAAATTTGCTTTAGATTGATAAGAAATTATTATATTCACTGTACACTGTCGAATTACAAGTCATATACATGCTAACAGTAGTTACGCACAACGCAGGCGCGGTGGTGAATTCACGTAGTTCTCTTTAAAGTTTTTGAAAACACAAAAAAATGATAATCTATAACTTTGAACATAACCTATCTTTAGGAAGGACAACATATAAAAAAATATAGACTACTCGGCTTCACAAAACACATGCAACCAACAATGCGTGTTGTTGAGCTATTTCTCCATAGGTGGACGCCCACAACAATCCTAGTGAGCAAACATGGAATGACTTAACTACCTAGTCTGCAAGATGACATTTTATAGTTATTCTTTGACAGGTTTTTTACATAATACCCGTGCGGGTATTACGTATCTTGAAAAGTGACATTACGACCTTTTTTGAAGGTTTGAAAGTTTTTGTGACATAACGTAGGTTTTTCTACAAGCTGTTAACTTAGCACCAGATGTTGTACCCTTGTTGTGGACTCGTTTTGATGACGTCATGATGCTTCAGTTATCAATGTCTTGCTCTCATGTGATGCAAAATCTGCTTCAGAGATGACGTTATTGGAGGTGTGAGTTGTAAGTTGTATACTATAGCTGGTAACGGTAGTGCATAGGCGCATAGTGCTAATAATCTGTGTTGATAATTCCATGAGTTTTTTTCTCAAATATACTCACTTGAGGTGACTAGAAATTAGTTGCGAATCCACTTTCCCTTATTCATTCTGAAAAATACATATGCGGGTTTGCTGAATTTCAAATATGAGAGAGGTACAGACAGGAGTAGTTATTTTTAAAAGGTTATTGCTTTATTTTTTATCTCCAGTAATTTAAATTTTATAGAAATTAATTTTGAGATGTCAACAAAAAAATACAAATCGGCCTCTAAAACTAAGGAACTACAAAAATGTTTGTTGTGTGATGCGTCATTGTTAATTTTAATTGCTCACAACGCGGGCGCGGTGGCGATTTCCCGTGATGCTCCTCAAAGCTTTAGAAAACACAAAATGAAACTGGAAAAATCGTAATTTATAACTTTGAACACAGGACAACATAAATAATCCTTCGGACCCAGCCAAGAGATACACTTCATATTCGTTAATAATTGTCTCATATAGCAGATACCACTGATTTTAGGCACATAATCATACAGATGCGATCTTGCTACTCAAGTCTTCTGAGAAATAAACACCACAGACGACTAGGCTTTACAAAAAATATACCTGAGCTTTCTGCAAACAACAATGCAAGCTTGAGCATATCATGTCGTCGAGTCATTCCTCCATAGATAGACGCACACAGCGATCATAGCGAGCCAACGTGGAACTAACTATTTGCACACTAAAATATACCTAGTCTGTAAGAACACATTTTCTCGGCTCTCTTGACGTTTTCCAGATTTTTTACATAATACCTGGTGGTCAGTCAAAGCATTGCCGCTAAGTGATCATAGCACAATTTACTAATATGTACTCGTACAACGCTCTGAGTATCGTTTTTACAACATTGTTTCATCCAAGTTTAAACAAACGGCGAATAGCAACATGAATCTTACTCAATTCTGAAATCATTCACCATGCCATATTCTGGTTCTATAATACTCCAGGTAGGAACTTCTTTACAAAGGGTGCAACAGAAAAATTTTGGTGCCGTCGTTCGAATGTTTTCTAATAACTGGTCTCATGACTGGCAGAATTATCACGTGAAAAACCTATATAATGTCAAGAAAAGACTACAAAATGGTAGCTTGTTGGCTAGTTAGCTACTAGTGTACAAATTAATGTGAATGAAGTTCGCATACCATGGGGAAATTCTGCTAAGTATCTCGGTGTCACTCTTGACAGCGGGATACTGAAGCGTTAAAAATTAAATTCCAAATTACGTTCCGGCAACTCTACCCTTTACCATGTAGAACCTCAAAATTAGGTTTGGTTAACAAAGTTCGGCTATACAAGATGGTTTTCAGACCAGCAATCACTTACGCATGTGCACCATGGTGCTTTCTTGCCATAACGCATATGCGTAATCTGAACACGACAACAATTAACATTACATTCGGTACAACTTAAGTTGTTATTTAATTTGTGAGGACATAACATTGTGAATAAGATATAATGCTGAAAGCTGAATATAAATGCTATAACATCCAATGAGGTCTTAAAAGTGACTATTTGGAAAGTACCTGGCATAGTAAGAGTGTTGAAAGCCTCCTATATACTTAATCCTCATACTTCGTGTCCGAAGTTGCTAATGATTTGTGATATCTTCTTTGTTGAGCACACTTTATCCGAACTGCTAAAGCATTCCGAGAAAAATGGGAGGATAATTTTAGACTTAAAATAATAAGAATTATACTCAAATTGATTCCACAGTTGCTGGGTGTGATTTTAGATAAACTGAGGAATCTGGCTAGGGTAATACAAGGAGAAGTATTCCAGGAAAACCAGTGGCGTGCATAGTCAAGGTTTAATTAATGGTAAACTTCTGCGCTACTGATTCCGGATAATAGACCCATGTTATTTAGTCAATGTTGTAATCAGGCTCCAAAATTTCCTCATATAGTGTTTACAACATCAGGCTTCAGGGTATTTTTACAATAGGGGATGCTAATCCTTTCCATTAGAATATTTTAGGATTTTGTCTCAAATATTCAATCCTAAATATCTCAAAAACGAGTGATCTGACAGAAATTCTTTGAGACAAAATTTATGGAAAATCAAATGGTATTTTATAAAAGGCACTTCTTTTCTCCCAAAAGGCTAGTGACGTGGAAAACATTTCCTGCTAAGGGTCCAGGTACCCCAGTTACTACGTGCCTGGCTTAGTTTGGACCGGGAAACTGAACGTCTTAATACACTTAACGTAGATATATTTTTTCAATCTGGTAACCCTGTATCTCGCTTGGACCCGTATTTATAAAAACCTTTTTTATTATTTTTGAATGTACCTTCTACCTTAGGAATATTGGCACGGTTTGTTTTCTGGAAATACATTTGTGAAAATGAGCCATGCCCATTTCATTTGTCGTCATCCTTTGAATGAGTCGGAAGTTGCAGCTGTGCAAGGAAAGGAAGTTCAATCTTTATTGAAGGTCAGTATATCAGAGGAAATGTGGAGTGTACAGGATTATTGAGGGTGTTAATGAAGTATGTAGACAAACTTTAACCATCGAATACTTGCTCAATTTGAAGACGAAATTTCCATATGACCATGGGTCCGCAACGGCTTTGTTTTCCAGCTAGAGTATATTAGCACTAAAAGAAATGATATTGTTCTAAAAAATTATAAAAGAATGGAACGTATTTTATTTTAATTAAGCATGCCTTATGGTGAGTATCACATGATTTACAGTTGTTTTTAGACCCTCCATGTACGTAGATACGGATAATGTTATCTAGTATTTCTTGAAAAAATAGCATGTCATTGATTTGTTTTCATCGCAATACTTTTAATATTTAAGCATTGTGCTTATCTAGACACCTATGACGTACCCGAAAACAATTCGGGACGTGATCGTCGTTAGACTTGGCAACCCTGCGAGTGACAGATAGATAACCCCACCAGTGGAAAAGGCAATCAAACAATAAAAATTAGTAGTTTTTATGATTTTTGGGCTTAAAAGACATTATTTGTGAGACATTTAATAATAATATAATAATTTTTTGTCTATGTCCATAGTAATTGCATTATGCATCACGGAGATCTAGGGATTGACACGTCTTACACATATTATCTGGGTTTTAGGATGGAGAGGACAATGTTTTTAATGCTTTGCAGAAATTCATCAACCCCCAAATTAATAAATGATTACTATTATGATGTAAAGGAAGATGAGGAATTGGCTGGAATGTATTTTATATTCTATTTTCTTGCAAAATACAGACAAATCCACACTATTCAACAGGTATGTAATGATAACAGTATATTGAACTTAAATTCGAGATTGCCATGCATTAACAAACGTCCAAATCTGCTGCCAAATTTAACAGCTAGAAAATCGAAATATTATTTGCCGCATTCCCATTGGCTTTTGTGGATAACTGATTGTTAAATGTAAATTTATATCACAAATCAAAATACATGAAGGTTGACCGGTTTACTCTGTACAAAAGCATCATGTTGGAATCAAGAAGTGGTCTTATTCATAATACAGTCGAATTTTCACGATTTTATTAAATATTTTAATAGAAACCACTGATATTCAGAGACCTTTGACAGCTTCCGTCAAATTGCATTTCGATAAGGTCTTCTCCCATTGGTTGGTGAAATCAGCCCTTATCCTCCAATTGACCAAGGATTCGATGGTTAGAGTTTGTCTACATACTACATTACCATCGACTTGCAGGAAAAAAATACAAGGTACCCTTTTGTGGAAAATTTTATTCTACTTAAAAAAGTAATCTTTATACGTCTACATTGTTAATTTATCCAAGTGAATGTACGTTTATCCTTGAACTTACTTCTCGAAAACTGTCCACTACACGGCATGGTTTGATGAAAGACAATTTAATTCCCTACAGAGTACTTTGTACTAATCTTTTAAATAGGATCGGTAGTTTTGGAGATCTACGATCAGACGCGTTTATCCAAAATTGCAGCCTCATTATGGCTCCAATTTCAGTTTATCATTAGGGAGCAATATTCTAACGACAGCACCAAATAATTATATGTTACAATTACTGTAGAATTTTGAATGGATATACAACATAACAATCAGATGATTGAACCCTGCGAGCAATGACTTAATCCTGCCGTTACTGATGTTAGTCCAAGTATGTCACTTCCCCTTTGAAATTAGGATAAGGCATAAAATGCCAGTTTTACAACAAAATGGTATGTAAGAAGTTTCCCACAGTTTTATTGAATGCAGACAACAATTTATAAAAATAAATAAATAACGAGCAAAAATAACCGTAAAGCCTTTAATTAACTAAATTTGGGTTAGTTAAGAAACTCGGCAACATAAACTCGGCAGGAGCAAAATGTTATGTGTGAATCTAGGAACAATCGGAATGATATAACAGTCGACATAGTTTTTGTTGCTGCAGTCGGCTGGCGGATTTCCTTGACGGGAAATAAATTAGTTTTTTTACCGCTGGTACAATGAAGAGCGTATTAATTTGGATGCGAGCCTCCTGAAATGTCACCGTGAACTTTATGGGATCACGCGGATTAGTTTTGTCAATGAAAAGTGGGCTTGGTGGCAATGGATAATAGATCAAATATACTAAGTGACATATAAATCCGAACACCCAGTTTAAATGGTTTTATTTTAATAAAATTTTGTATAAGTACTTAATGAAGCACAATAAGTAAATGATAAAAATTTCAAAATGATTGCACTGCTTTAAAGCCCTTTGACCTTTAATAATGTGTGGATGCACCCTGATGTGCTAAGCACGTGGTATCCCATTCCAGGCAACCACCAACTCCACTCGAAGTGCTTTTAGAGTCTGAGGAGGACGTTGCAAATTGAGCAATCTCCTACCCATCATATCCCACACGTGCTCAGTTGGGGATAAGTCGGGAGATCTTGGTGGCCATGGTAACAATGTGACATCATTATGTTGAAAGAAGTCTATTGTGACTCTTGCAACATGTGGTCGAACATTATCTTGTTGGAAAGTTGGATCTGCCAGATTGTCAAGATAGGGTAAAAGATGGGGTTCTAGAACTTCGTGCATATAACGCTGCGCGTTCAGGTTACATCTGATGAAGATTAAAGGTGACCTGGAACCATAAGCTATAGCACCCCAAACCATAACTCCAACAGTGTGATGAACATGTCTTTCAACAAAAAACTGTGGATTCCTCCTTTCACCACGTCGCCTTCTAACCCTTACACCGACGTAATCGCCTTGAGTGGTGCAGACAACGGTCACTCTGGGATCAGGAATGGAACAGTATTGTCTTTAGTGACGAGTCTCGATTTTGTTTAGGCATGCGCGATGGTCGTGCCAGGGTTAGAAGACGACGTGGTGAAAGGAGGAATCCACAGTTTTTTGTTGAAAGACATGTTCATCACACTGTTGGAGTTATGATTTGGGGTGCTATAGCTTATGGTTCCAGGTCACCTTTAATCTTCATCAGAGGTAACATGAATGCGCAGCGTTATATCCACGAAGTTCTAGCACCCCATCTTTTACCCTATCTTGACACCCTGGCAGATCCAACTTTCCAACAAGATAATACCCGACCACATGTTGCAAGAGTCACAATAGACTTCTTTCAACATAATGATGACACATTGTTACCATGGCCACCAAGATCTCCCGGCTTATCCACATTTGAGCACGTGCGGGATATGATGGGTAGGAGATTGCTCAATTTGCAACGTCCTCTTCAGACTCTAGAAGCACTTCGAGAGGAGTTGGTGGTTGCCTGGTATGAGATACCACAGGAGGACATTGACCACCTGATCAGAAGCATGCCTAGGCGCGTTGGAGAATGCGTAGCACATCAGGGTGCATCCACACATTATTAAAGGTCAAAGGGCTTTAAAGCAGTGCAATCATTTTGAAATTTCATTTAGTTATTATGCTTCATTAAGTACTTATACAAAATTTTATTAAAATAAAACCATTTAAACTGGGTGTTCGGATTTATATGTCACTTAGTATAATTAGCTGAGTTTTGTCAAATGAGCACGTTATTACTTCTGGTGGGCCTCAGGGCTCAATTTTAGGACCCTTGTTATTTTTAATTTATGTAGCCGATATTGCTAAGTCCATTCAAAATTCACAGCTACAGTCTTATGCGGATGACACTCAACTGCTTTACTTCTTTTATCCTGGGGACCTCCAGACTGCTACTACGGAAATTAACGAGGACATTGACTCTATTTGTACCTACTCAGCCAACAGCAGCCTAAACGTTAATGCTTCTAAATCTTCTGCTGTGCTGTTTTGTCAAAATCACAGAAGAGCTTCCTTGAGTATATCTATTAACAATCAAAATCTTCCTTTTTCTGAAAGTGTCAAGTGTCAAGGTGTGTTAATTGATGAAAACGTGCGGCTTCGTGAACATTTAAATAACCTCTTACAAAGAAGTTACATCCGTCTGAGAACTCTGTATGCGAACAAAAGTTTGCTAAATTTTAAAGTGCGAAAAAAGTTATGTGAATCTTTTGTGTTTTCAGTTTTTAATTATTGCAATCTAGTTTATCATCCTTGTTTGGATGTTGCAAGTCGTAACAGAATATCTGTAGTACAAAATAACTGCGTACGATTTATATTTAGTTTAAGAAAATTTGATCATGTTTCGGATCGTTATCCTTTAATAGGTTGGTTAAAGATGACAGATTTAGCTAAATACAACAATCTAACCTTTATACATAAGTTACTTGTCTCTGGAATTCCAATTTGTTGACGTGAAAAACTAATTTTTAGGTATAATGTTCATCAACGACATATTGGTAACACTTTCGCTTTAGCAATGCCACTTCATAGTTCATCTGTTTTTAACAGGTCCTTCTCATATAATGCATGCATGTTTTACAATAGCTTAGATTACAGAACAAAAAGCCTGCCGCTGTATAGTTTTAAATAACACTTAAAAGTTCTTCTGCTCAATGGTGCTTCTTAAAGGTGTTTTTCTCCAGCATTATACTTTTACGCTAATTTTTGTTTTGGTTGTGATCAGTTACATGGGCATTTCCCTCCTTTTATTTTCTTTACAGCTGTACTTTTTTACCATCTATTATTCTCATGCAGTAAATGGTTAAGTGTAAGAATAGCAGTCATAGCTAAACTTCGCCATTAATTGCTCACTAATCTAATTATAGATAATAATATATGCATTATCTGTAATTTGTTTCTTCTAATAAAAGACGGCTCATTATTATTATTATTGCTATTATTTATTGTAACCAAAAAGTCGAAGTGAGTGTATTCAAATTTTGACAGCAAAGAACTTTTTTGAAAAATTTCTACGGAGATAATATCCGTCGTAAGGTAACCGATTTTATCACATCTGACTGCAGTCTTCTCATTAAAGCTTCCTGTTCAAAAGATATCCTGACTCAAAGATCGTGCAAGGATTTCCTTCAGTTACCACTCGTGAAACGTTATTTCAAAAACCATTCAGGAACTCGATGAAGGGTACTTGATTGGGTTAGTTCAAAAATAGTACCAGTATATTTGATTTGTTTCATTTTCACATTTATATGCTATATATGTACTAAAGGCAAAACTGTTACTATACAAAATTTTGTTATTAATTCGGTATTTAATATTATGAAAAAAATGCGTTACTGGATTTAGCTCCCAATTTTTTACCAATTAGAAATCTGTGTCACGTAAGATTGTAGAAAATGGAACGATCAGTTATATCTGCCCATCTCACGAAAAAACGAAGAACCTAAACGAAACCGTAAAGGATTTGATTTCGAAAATGGATCCAGGAGAGGGACTGGGGCATGGGTGTGCTCCATATGCTGAATAGTGAACTTCTAGTGAAGCATCCATTGGCTTATAGGATTTTTAAAGCTTTCTAATGTTCAATTTGCGTATCTGTTGTCCTTAATTGAAAGTCATTCTTATTTTCTCCAAAGCGTTTCAGTTTCTTGGTTTTTACAACATATAAGCAATCATATTTTTCACACTGGTTTAGTAGTGTGTCACACTGCTCTTTTGACAGAGGACAAGGTCAAGGTTTTCGCTGACGCTATGGAACGACAGTTCTCTCCCAACTATGATCTTGATAATGATCTCGACGAGGGGCAACAAATTATAAGATCCGTCAGGAGATATTTTAGGGCCAACGGCGTCAGTGATCCCGGTGCCGCCTTTAGTGATTTTTCCTCATAAGATCCTTTTCCGAAAGATTCCTCAACTGAAGATTTGCACAGCACACCAGCGGCATATCCCGAGATCCCGCATTGCACACCAACAGAGCTTCAAGGTCATACTAAAGACCTCAAGGTGCGTGAAGCGCCTGGGGAGAATCAAATAAGGTGCTGATTCTGCTTACTCGGAAGTCCTTGGCTTATCTATTATCAATGCCATGCTAAGGACCCAGTACTTTCCATCGGCGTGGAAGACTGCGGAAGTTATAATGATTCCAAAGAAGGTGGGTTCGATATTTCCCCAGAACTATCGTCCCATTCGCCTAGTGTCTGCTTCTTCTAAGCTCGCTGAAAAGGTGATTCTACGTCGCCTTGCGAATTTCTCGTCAGATCACCATGTGCTTACTGACGTGCAATTTGGATTTCGGTCTCAGCATAGTACGGAGTTACAGGCGGTTAGGCTTGTACAGCGAGTATCCAGGGACTTCACCCTTGACGAAAGTACTGGCATCTTGCTTCTCGATGTCTTGAAGGCATTTGACAAGGTGTGGCACAAGGGGACCTTCTCTATAGACCAATTCAAAAGGGCTTTCCATTTTGGCTCCTAAAACTTTTGAAATCCTTCCTTGAAGCTAGGAAATTTCGGTTCAAAATTAATAATGTCTTGTCGACAGTACGGCATCAGAGCCGGCTTCCCTCAGGGTTCGGTTCCAGGACCAATCCTTTACTCACTTTTCACGCATGACGTCCCTTGCCCTAGCGACTGTGAAGTCTACCTATATGCCGATGACACTGCACTAGTGGCCCAGTCGCGTTCCGGGAGTCCGGTTCGCGATAGGTTACAAAGTGCGGTGGATTGGGCAGATCGGTGGCTAATCAGAATTAATTAATCGAAAATGCAGGGCTATCTATTGTACTAAAAGCTCGCATACCATGGGAAAATTCTGCTAAGTACCTCGGTTTCACTCTTGACAGAGGGATGACCTGGCAGAATCAAACTGAAGCATTACAAACTAAATTCCAAACTACGAGTACTTTTCGGCAACTCCACCCTATGCTATGTAGAACCTCAAAATTAAGTTTGCTCAACAAAGTTCGGATATACAAGATGGTTATCAGACCAGCAATCACTTACGGATGTGCAACATGGTGTTTTCTTGCCAAAACGCATATGCGTAATCTGCAGGTTTTGCAGAACAGAATCTTGCGAACCATCACTAACGCACCATGGTATGTTTCCAACGAGACCCTTCACAGAGACCTAGTCACCCCTTACCTAAGTGACTACATCAAACAAAAGGCGCAGTAACATTATAGTCAAGCGGAATCCCACAGCAATCCTCTGCTGAATGAGCCAGTAGACTATATAGTCGAGCAAGTTCGCATGCACACAAGACAGCGGCTCGCACTGTGATCAAAATCAAATCGTGCAATTCTAGGTCCAACCAAAATTGCGATTTTTTGCCGCACAAATTCCAAAATTAATTTTTGAATCAGTTTAAAATAGCCGAATAGCAGTTAGCAACAGCAAAGCATTCCTTTAACTGGCGCACTTTACCCTCTTTGCTCTGCCCTCTTCTTTCCATTGTTTCTTCCTTTCTTTCTCCCTGACTTCGTCTGGTATGTGGGCACCCCGACCTGACAGACCTACTCACCTACGATACTTTAACAAAGAGCTTAGAGCCCACGGACCGCTCGGACGCACAATGACGAACAGAAAAAAAAGGGGAAGGGCTTAGGAGAACAAATTTTGTTGGCATAACAGTAGAAAGGGACCAGTCGTCGACGTGGAAAGGGCTTGGTACAACCACAGTATCACCGCGTGTACCACCGAACAGTCCGATTCTGTTTCTCTGAATGGAATCATGCATGAACGGTGTATGTAGATAAGGCCCCAGACCTGGAAATAATTTTAGAAATATCTTATTGCAGGTTTATCCAAGGGCTCACAGTTGTTCCTTGAAGGTCCCTATTGTGATAACGCATTAGGCTTGAGTTCTGTGCGTTTTATGTTAATCGGCGTTTGTATCTCGTGTCATCTGTGACAAAAAGGGTTACGCATTGCAATTTAGCTACAGCTTTCCAGTCAACTCATAGTTGTTTTTCTCAGCTGCTTTCCAGTAGTTTTTGGTTTTGCAGTGCTATGCTCCCCAACTGTTCTAGAAACAATGCATAGGAGTACAATGTGTAGTGGAACGGTTAGGGTGCTGAGTTACTCTGAGTCACTCAACTGGGTTACTGGAAAGCAGTTCGGGTTGAAGTTAACTACTCTTTTCGAATAAACCTGCCATTTAAAAACGTATTTTGATAGTTAGTTGCATTATTACTCGAGACTGGCGAAAGTACATTTGATGTGTGAGTTTCTTATTACCTCTGGTGGAATTTGGTTATGAACTCATTATGCTTAATGATGGATGTGCTGATGTGCTGTATCTGGAAGTGAGAACCAAAATGGGCAGAACTCAACGGTGCTTCACTGCAACAAGGAAGTAATGAAGTCCATGACTTTATAAGGCTATATAGAGACCTCAGATCGAACCTGTTCCTAAGCATTTGGGGACTTTCATCTCATTCCAGTGTGCCAAGTAGCTGCATCCACACAATAGAGACATTCAGATGAAAGGACGACGTGAATACAGTTGATAGAATCATTTTATTTCACACCCAAGCAGTCGCGCAGGCTGAAGCCTAAATGCCAGGGCACCGCGGCTGCTATGAGAGGATTAAGGAAACTTTGTTAATATGATTTTTGAACTTCCTAAGGCTAGTAGAACTAGGAAAAGCATCCTCATATAGATTGTTACACAATCTCGATACCCTAGGGACAAATGTGCTGGCGTTCTGAATATTCGAAGTCCACGATTTGGATGGGAGGCCAGTCAGGCGGGTCTGTTTAGCAGGTACATCGTGCGGCAGCATCATAGAGGAGAGCTCTGAGGAGCCAAGCCCGTTGGCGTAGAGATAGAAGAGAGCTAGACCACCAATGACTCGCCCATGCGAAAGGGTTCCGAGACTTTCCGTTATAGAAAAGTTATCCATCAGTCGCACAGCCTTCCTTTGAACAACATCGAGCATGGATAATAGAGCTGCAGCGGCAGGACGCCAAACATGCGGAGTAGTACTCGAGGTTAGGTGTTATCTGAGCCTTGTACAGAGTGAGAAGGTCATCTGGAGAAAAGTAATTCTTATCCTCAAGCAAACAGCATAACTTTTTCCCAGCAGCTGCGCTGTGTTCGTGCCAGATCGAGCCCTCGGTGATCTGGACTCCGACCAGCCAAAATGAACAGCACATTGTTAGAACTCGACCATTCATCGGATTGAGTTGACCGTACAGGAAAGGAGGTCGTTGATATATGAGAGGAAAGGTGTCGGAGCCAAGAACGATTCCTGGGGAACACCCATGTTGACCTTGTGCTATTAACCCGTTAATTACGACGGATACCTTGTGGCGAGAAAGGAAGTTAGCCACCTACCTGCAAAGCTCCTCTAGGAGGCCACAGGATGGAAGTTTGCATAAGAGGCCAGCATGCCACACCTGATCGAATGCTTTCGTGATAGTAAGAGCAACGAGATGAACATCACCATAAGACTGGATGAGTTTACCCCACAGTTGCGTGACATAAGTTAGGAGGTCTCCAGTGGATCGCTGGTGCCGTCTTAAGACAGGGGCTCGTGGGGCCCGGGCTCAGGGCCCCGTCATGATGGGGGCCCCCAAAAGCCAAATGCTTATATGCAATGTCATTTTCAAACTTGAAGAGAACTAAAAATGAATCAAGAACGTCCATGTCACAAGAACGCCTCACCAGTTTGTACCTTATGTCTCTAGAGAGTGACATTTTGCAGCAACTGGAGTTTGACGACGTCATTGAAGATTTTGCCCGAATGCAATCACTGAAAAAGACCATAGTATTGCTTTAAGGCACATTTGTAATCCAGTAAATATGTTTTATTAGAAGTACGCTTGTCGTTTTTGGGGACCCCAAGCTCCTGTGGGCCCAGGGCCCCCGCATGGCTTAAGACGGCTCTGGCCGGAAATCATACTGGCTGTCGCTAATCAAGCCGTGACGTTTGAGATACTTCTGAAGCTCTCAATTTATGTACCTCTCCATCGTCTTACTTAGAAAGCAGAGTATAGGCCTGTAGTTGTGATTGTCGATCTTAGATCTTTTTTTGGAATCGGTGGGACTTAAGCAAATTTCCTGTTTTCTGGGAAAGTGTCAGATTCGTAAGATATCTGGGAGAGACGCTAAAGAACTGTAGCAAGTTCCGATGCACATCTTTTCAATACAAAAGCACGAATCCAGTCCCGTCCAGAAGCGTTGTTGATGTAAAGTGACCAGAGCACCCGTCTTAGGTTCCCGCAACCCTTAGAAGAACGTTGAGATCTGATTAAATTCAACTTTGAATGCTATAGCATCACCCTGTACGATGTCCGTCGCCGCTCCGCGAGCGCACCTATGCCGCACACCGCACAGGTACTGCCGCAGCCGATGCGCGTTTAGGGCCCCGCGCGACGCTCGACGCACCGCGTTTGGCGGCGGCGGCGGGCCATGACTGTTTCCATCCCACCTTCAGTCAGCAGTCCACTGTTGCACGTCAGTGTTACCGCTGCTCGTACCACGATCGACGCGCGTCCTCTCTCTGTCACCTGCCCGACGCCCGTGTAAACAAGCGAGCCCTACCGCGATCAACAAGTGACAATCGCCGATACGCAAGTCGTACCTTCGCGCGTGTATCCGGCGCGAAGGACCATCTCTTGCCGATCATTCCGGTTATTTCAGCGGATCCTGAATCGGTGCAAAGTGACGTAGTAGTTCCCACGTGGTTTGATTTGCGCAAGGATTGTGGCACATTAGCGGAAAGTGCAAAAGCTCAGCTTCAATCAGAATATTCATCAGCCTATTTATAGTTATCACGTTAGGACATTGGAAAGCTTCACAGGAATACAGGTCTGATCAAGCCTTCCTAGTCGAGAAGTGCAGAAGAGGTTTGGATTGTCTAAATTACGTGTATATCTCATATACGTTGAAACTGACACTTCTAAGGAGTCGAAGCAATCTGACATGGCACTGTATTGATCCCACCAACTGTGTTCAACGTTTCATAGTAGATGCCTCATCTCGCACAGCCATTCGGAAGTACTACTAACAGTGACAGTCTTAAAATAGAATAGTGGTTCGACTTCAAAAGCAACAGAAGGAAGGTATGCTTGTTAAGTGTCCCCAGTAACAGTACCTCATATAAGGTGTATACGTACCCTAAGCTTGCGTGGTGTAATCGTCGCCTTCTCGTGTGTTATCTACGTTATGAGGATCTGGAAAACCGTGCCGAACTTTGAAAAAATCCCAGATAAACAGTAGGAGGACTGTTTGTAGAAGGTAAACAGAGGTGTCGTAATAAGAACAACTGACAAACATTCTCGTGTGATGCAACCGAACTGATATGTCGATACAGTGGTAATAACGCGATCTAATAACGAGTGGTGCTGAAGATGGCTTCAGACGAGGATTGTAACAACACCTTTTCATATCCGTAAGTCTAACATTTATTATACGATATTGCGGTACTTATTGAGCTGCCATCAGAAAGAGTGACATTCAAAAGCTAACGATGTTTGCTACCGGTATGTAATTTTTAACCCTCCAGTCCACTATTATCAGCAACAGGTGGAATAATTATATTTGAAAGAACAATGAATATGATTCACGAAACCGCCAAATAAATGCTGACGTTCGAATTGGCAAGGATGTAACGTGCACAGTTATATTCTTTACTCATTTCATGCGAGTTTCGCCTCTTGGAAATATTAAAGGTAATAAAAACCTCAATGAATTAGCGACTTTTCATTTTGTTAATAGTAGCGATGTGAAGAGTTTTCCATGAAATCCAGAGTGGTGATAATCTCACACTTCTATTGCCCCGAGTAAAATTTGGCAGGTGGCTGTAGACTTGTTGATGCCGATATAGAAGTTATACAATTTCCTATAAGTGGTGCGCGTATAATCCGACAGTTACAGGATTCATTGATAACTGCAGTCTACTCATATCAGCACGTACAACAATTTATTGATAAGCACTACTTTTAAGATTATCATACAACTTGGAAACAAGTTAAAAGAATTAAGTTGATCGTCAGAATATTAATCTCGAACATCTAATTGGCCCATGATGTTGTAGATTTTAGAAAACCCCAGCATATGCCATGCTGAAGAGTTACCAAATAGCAACAGCTGTTTATCGTTGGCCGTCTGTGGTCGTACCTACGAAAGATATATCACTAGAAAAAGCTTAGTTAATTAAAGCTAGTATAATGATGGAGCTTTGAATATCACTAACAGAAGTCGGACACCGGCATGTCACATTCTGAGCCACCGATTCACAGCATTTATGAGTAGAAGCTACTTTTAAAAGCTACTCCCAGATATACACATTCTGAAGAACACATTTATAATATAATGAGTCTAACTCAGTTCAAAATGGATGGTATTTCTAACAATTTGTTAGTTACTGCTGTAAATTTTATTGTCTATACGCTTACACATCTTGTCAACATGTGGTTGCAGGCATTTTCCCCAAAATTTTTAAAACCCCGCGTGGTGCCAATTTTTAAAAATGGTGAGAAGGATGAGATAAGCAACTATAGAACATTATCTATTCTGAGTGCAGTCTTGAAGATTTTAGAGCGAGCTATATTTGAAAAAATAATAGCCTTCCTCAAGGAAAAAGATATTTTGGCACACTGTCAACATGGCTCTAGGAAACAAAGGAATGTTCAAACGGCTATTCTGCAGTTCATTAGCAAATTGTATGAATGTTTAGATAAGGAAGAAAAGAGCATAGGACTGTTTATGGACCTGAGTTAGGCATTTGATATAGTCAGTCATCAAATTTTAAGTTCTAAGCTATATAATTATGGATTACGTGGAAAAATACACGATTGGGTCATGTCATATCTTGCTCTAAGGGAGAAGACTGTGGATGTTGATTGATGTTATTCTTTACAGCGAAATGTCCAGATCGGTGTACCTCAGTGCTCGAACCTAGGCCCATTACTTTTTTTGCTATTTGTTAACGACTTGCCAGGAGTATGTAGCATCACGGATGAATTGGTTATGTATGCTGACGATAACACCTACCTGTGTTTTGAAAGCAATATAAAGTCATGCATTGATAAACTACAATGCACAATAAATAAATTTACAATCTATTTTTCTAGCAATCAATTGTCACTGAACGCAAAAAAGACTGTCTTCATGAATTTTACTCCTCGTCCCAGCACAATCAATGAGAGCCAACTAGTCAAGATTAATGGCAAGCCGTTGATTCAAGTAGCAAATACAAAATTTCTAGGAATTCATCTTGATACAGCTCTTCAGTAGGAGCACGACATAAGCAAACTGTATGAAAGCTTGTCATCTGTTTGTTTTGCAATCTGGAGGCTCCGACAAGTATGTACAGAGAAAGTTATAATTTCGTATTGTCATGCACAGTTTGCTTCTAGAGTAAAATGTGGCATTATTTTTTGGGGAACATCAAGTCATGTGCAAAGGGTTCTTATATTACAGAAAAGGGCATTGAGAACAATAGCTGGTGTAGCACCGCGTACATCGTGCAAAGAACTTTACAAAAAGTACAGTATGGTGACAGTTCCAAATATTATGATAGTAGAACTATTAGTGCACTTAAAACCAAATTTATGTAACTTTCTAGTGAATTCAGATTTTCGTACGTATAACACTCGCAATAATACTGCAATAGTCATCCCCGCACATCATTCGTCCAATTTTGAAAGTCCCAACTACCTCGGCTTGAAACGGTTCAATAAATTAGAAGATTATACCAAAGATATTAATGATCTGGGCATGTACAAAAAGACGCTGACCAACTACTTCCTGAATAACCCTTTCTATAGTGTGTCAGAGTATCTGGAAGGTGGTTAAACCTCTTCTGCAATGTTTTGTATTCTGAGGTAGCCTGTAGTCATGATTATAAATATGTATATGTATACTCTTCTGTAAAATTATAAATATGCATACTATCCTTTGAGTGTGCATCGACGTTTCCTATGCCATGTATTTGGTCGATTGAAATAAATTGATTATTATTATTATTATTATTATTATTACTATTATTATTATTACAATCATGTTGCTGACATAAAATAGCTTGTTGATATCAAATATGAACCAGTTAAGCATAACTGGTAAAACTTTCTCTTGGTAGATAGTTTAACATTATATGCATCCTGCAATAAACAGGTGATAAATTCTACTGAATAAAATGTGCTGGAAGAGGGCTCAGAAGAGCGGGTTCTATTAGCATGTCAGAAGGAGCGCGGAAAATGCATATCACCAACCGTTTGTAAGGACGGAAATTAACATGCCTGGCTGAAAGACCATTACCGACAGGTGATTGCGCTTCTCTGAACAATATTTATGTGTGGACAACCACAACACAGGGTTTCTCTGTCTAGAGTAGAGGATTTGGAGGGTGAAGAGTATTCCCTTGCTATAAATTGATAATCTTGTTTTCCAATGTGCGTGCTGCAATTGATAATTCAGATTTTTACAAAGTCATGATAAATAAGGGTATATAGGATTTTCGAGACGTGGCGTGAAGTAGGTTGCGTCTGCACCTCGCACGCAACGCCGTCATCGCGGCAGCGCGGCAGTAATACCAGAACACTTACAAAAGCAAACGCGTATCGAAAACACGTCTCCGCTATTTTAAGTATTAACTGACATCCTATAATCCATAATCCTTCAACCCCCCATACAACCCTACACCCCCTAATTTTATAACCCTGAAATGAAAAACACAATTTTAGCGATTGTTGGCCTTTGCCTTCGCAGCCACTGGATCGATTTTCTAAAGCTGTTTCGACATTGACATAGTAGTAACCTTGTCTAAAAATGTCTTATAAATCCTAGCAGTACTTTCCAAGTTATAGATATATTAGCGGACAGACAGAGAGACCGACAAGAATGAGTGTACAGGTCATATAATATCAAAAAAAGTATCTCATATCTCATTTTAAAATTTTTTCGCGGCTACAATACTTCCTAGCTAGTAGCCGCGAAAAGAAAATACAGGTCTTGTCGCTTAAGATTCTTTATCTGTGTGATATTTCAAATAGCGGGGTGCATTTTTTTAAAGTGATTGCAGTTTTCAGAAGAGCATCGAGTGCCTAAACCTGATACTTCGAAAACATTCTTTTTCGGTCAAATTTTACAAAATCACAGAAAAACACTAATCTTGTACCCTCTGATAAGGTTAGTTTCTTGTAGTATAACTCATTTTATCGGTAAATAATGTAGATGTAGATACACTACCGTCTTATATTAGCTTACTATGATTTTAATCAATTACGAGGAGCTTAGGGTTACTTAAAATGGAACGTACCAACTCTGGTGTATAACAAGATTTATCAGGTCATGCTCAGCTACTATACCAGCATGGGTATCATGTAAAAAACTTATAAAACGTCAAAAAAAACCTATAAGATGTCATATTGCAAACTAGGTAGTTTTTAGGGCGCAAACAGTCATTCCACGTTTGCTCACTAGGATCGTTGTGTACGTCCATCTAAGGAGGAATCACTCAACTAAACTAAATGCATTATGGGTTAATGGTTCTTGTCTGTAGTTTTTATCTCTGAGAAAAAAGTTGGTTGAATAGCAAGATCACATCTGGATGATTATGTGTATTGGTCTGCGTATGTATAAAATCAGTGATATTTGCTGTGTGAGAAAATAATTACTGAAAAAGCTGCCAATAAAGTATACCTATTGGCTGTGCCCGACGGGTTATTTTTATGTTGTGCTTTCTGAAGAGAGGTTATGTTCAAAATTATAAATTACGAATAACTAGTGGAATTACGGGAAATTATCACCGCGCCCGCGTTGTGTGTAATTACTGTTAGCATGTATATGGCTTGTAACTCGGCAGTGTACAGTGAATATAATTATTACTTATCTCTCTCATTTTTGAAATTCAGCAAGTTTGTATATGTAATTTCCAGAATGGATAAGAAAAAGTGAATGCGCAACTAGCTTTGAATCTCAGTTAAGTGTATTTGAGACATGAACAAAATATAATTATCATCAACACATACAACTTACAGCTTCGACCTCCAGTAATGCCATCTCAGAAGCAGATTTTACATCACATCAAAGCCAAAGATCAATAACAAGTCTCACGACGTTTAGGCAACACGTACAACTAAGTGGTAAGTTAATATCTTGTAGAAAAACCTGCATAATGTCAAAAAAAATCAGCATAATGTAAAAAAATCGGCATAATATCACTTTTCAAGATACGTGATACCCGTGCAGGTACGATACAAATATGTCAAGTGATCACCTAATTGCTCTGGATCTGCCACAATACCATGACATTTAATAACAGATAACAGAAGTGACGTCACTATAACTGTGGATCAGCTTTCTTGGAGCCAAATAGGTCATGTCAACATTTTCTTCAAAATATGTTTCCTTCAAAACAGATGCAAAACCAAAAAAAAATGCATTATCGTCATTGCTTTAAAATTGCTAAAAATTCCGGCTGTTCTGCATTTATTTACGAGTTTGATATTCAGCAAGAGTTATTATATATTATATGGCAAGTAGTATCGATTTCATGAAAATCCTTTGACATGATTGTCTCATATTATTTTGAAGTTTTTGACTTTCATCTCATTGATGATGACCGATACGAGCAACTGGAGTACTGTACCGTCTAGTCTGCCAGAGTGCATCCTCATTTGCTTCTTTATCTTTTCCATAATCTATGTCGCAGATATCAGCACTTCTTCAAATATTGCAACTAAACTGAGATAAGGAGGTTGTTTGTACAGGCTCAACTAAGAAAAATATGTTCAAAGTAAAGGGATTCTTTGAAATATGATCTTGTTTGAAATGTACTAAATTTTGTTACATAGATAAGTTACTATCTAATGTTTATCTCCTTGCTATTTTTATATCTGTTTGATAGCTGCTGAACCGCTTCAATCCGGAAACAGAAGTCAGAAGTAGACTATTTCTTAGACGAATATTATTCCATACTGGTCCCGATATCTTATTTGATTCAATCTAGTCTCATGACAGATCTTCCATAGTATCTAATAAGAGCGTGAGCAAGCATCCTGTCGGGATTTTAGCTTAGCTTTGATAAGAAGGCCAACCAAGTACTCTATACCGCGTTCAACAAGCTTCCGACTTTGAAATTATTCAGGAAGTGGGATTCTCAAAACTGAGAGGACTAGCAGAGACCTCTGACGAGAGAACTAGAGGTTATCACTGGTTGGGGACTCAACAATCTTGTACAGTTGTATGTCTCCAAAACACAGTTCTGTACCTTGACGAACAAACAGCGCCCATCTTTTTTCGATTACTATATAATGTAATGAAACTAACGCCAACTACAGAGAATACCGACTGCTACAACCAATATAAAAATAAATTTATAGAGCTTGTAAGGCAAACCAAACGAAAACATTACCTAAATGAATTGAATAATAACTTAAATGATCCTAAGCGGCTTTGGACAACTATTGATGAGATTACTGGGAAAACAAAAGTTAAAGAGTGTGTCACTGAGTTAAATTCAACATGGGGAACAGTATTAAAAAATACTCAACAGATATGCGGTGAATTTGTACAATTCTTTACTGACATAGGCGAAAATTTAGCAAGTAATATACAAGCAAATGTACAAAATACTCAGCCTCCAAAAAGAACTTTGAACTCATTTATTTTGGATAATGTCGAGCAATGTGAAGTATACACCACTGTTATGTCCTTAAAAAATCGGAAATGTCCTGGGTTCGATGGTATTAAAAGCGAGCATTTGAAAATTATAGCCGAGGACATAACAGAACCACTCACTTAACTAATCAACAAATGCTTTGAATCTGGCATATATCCCTCAATTTTAAAAAAAGGTAATATAATACCGATACATAAATTAGGAACAAAAACAGATGTTAACAACTATAGACCAATATCAATAATATCCAGTGTAGCAAAGGTTTTTGAAAAAGTTTTATCTACTAGAATGATTCGATACCTCACAAAATTCAAAATTTTAAGTGAAAATCAATATGGATTTACAGAAGGGAAGGCTACATCGGACGCAATAACTAAAATTGTAAATCAAATACATCAAAATAATGATAACAGAATCCCTTCAATCTGCATTTTTGTTGATTTAAAGAAAGCTTTCGACACAGTTAATCACAAATTATTATTAGAAGCATTGGAGAGAATTGGTTTCAGAGGAAACGCGTACTCACTGATCGAAAGTTATTCGTCAAATCGCCCACAATCTGTGCAGATATCAGGATAATTTAGCAAAGAAATGTATATTAAGTGTGGTGTCCCACAAGGAACTGTCTTAGGTCCGCTGTTATTCAATATATATTTAAATGATATTTTCCAAATTAATTGTGTTGGCAAAATAACTAGTTTTGCAGATGATACTGCAATATTATATGAAGGCACTGACTGGTCTGATCTGAAAAATGTAATTGAAAATGATTTTATCAAAATTATTCAGTGGTTTAACAGTAGAAAATTAAGCATTAACTACTCTAAAACACATTTTTTACCATTTGGATCTTATGCTAGACATCTGCCAAATTACACAAATTTCTCCTTCAATATTAATGATCAAAAAATGCAAATTAATAGAGTGCCCAACATAAAATACCTTGGAGTGGTCTTGGATCCTCACTTACGATGGGACATCCATGTCAGTTATATTTTAAAGAAAGTTAGATTTGTATCCTACAAAATTAAATACCTTGGGAATATATTGACAGAAAAATATCTTCGAACACTGCACTGATTGAGCCTCATCTCACATATGGTATATTAGCATGGGGAGCTGCATGTTCCTCACATATCTATAATTTAGATGTTTTTCAAAAAAGTATTCTAAAAATGATATTTAAAAAACCGAAACTTTATCCCACTGAAAAATTATACGCAGATGTTCGAATGTATGATATAAGACAGCTTTATTTCTTACACAGTATCACTCACTACCATAAATTTGTAAACACCGACCAAAAAATTAAACATAATCATTATACCAAGTACAAAGTTCGTAGCACAGTAGTTCCTCAACCGCATAAATCTAGAATGCAGCGATCATATCTCTATTTAGCGCCTAAATTTTATCAAATTATACCTAAAGACTTAAAAGATTTACGTTTCGGAAATTGTTTCAAAAGAAATTTAAAATGTGGCTACATTCTATATCTAGGACTGAAATTCATAAACTCATAAATACGAACATCAACTAAATACATAATATACTGTAGCTAATTTTTATCCTTTTTTGTCATTTGTATTCTACAGTTTCAACTTAAATTATTGGTCCATGTACAGGCGATGCCTTCTATTTTGCCTGTTTTGATTTTATATTTATTTACTCATATTGTTATCTCTGTACATTGAGTGAATAAATATTATTATTATTATTCTAAAGAACGGTTCATTCCAGCTATTTTCTCCACATGACTCTGTACATGGCCCAGCTAAGACTTGGGGTGCTGGCGACCCGAATATGTTATCCATGCTCGATGCTGTTCAGGGGATGGCTGTCCGACCAACCCATGCCTCTCCAACTCGGGTGCCACAAGTGCAGCGCCGAGCACGGCTCGCAGCACAGTGCTGCGGGGTGACTCCATGAAGGTGGGGGAGGGATTAGGCTGCGGCATACGCATCGCGAGGAAGGTATTTATTGTGCTTACCATAGCACCCTGCGAATAGAAATGACCCGGGAGCTGGTGGCATTGAGTATACCTTCATCGCGGATTCGACTAAATTTAGTAATAATATGTAGTTTTTAAGTAAATGAACAAAAAGAGCTCAGTCCTGCCAAAAGTACCTGTCATACCGACTTAAAGATACAGCGTGACAAGAGAATTTCACCGTCCTCACCGAATCCAATGAAGCCTGCAAGGTTTGATGGAAATGTTAGGCTCATTTGGGAAAACATGGTATGACACTGTTTTCCGCCAGAAGTTCCTGTCGTACTGACTGAAAGCTATAGCAGGCAATGCAACTAGATCAAAATAATACATTCTGTTTGTATCCTTCATGCTTGCATTTAAAAGATCATTTGAGTCTGTCAGTTTGATACCAGGCTTCTGTATGTTTGAAAGTATATGTAAAATGAATATGAAACGTCATGACCGTTGATATACGTATAGGTTATGGTAAAATCCTACCGTCACGTTGTATCTTCAAGTCGATATGACACGTACTTTCATCGGGATACCAAGCCCTTTTTGTTTATTTACTTTGAAACTACATATTATTACTATTAAGTTTAGTAAAATCCGCGATAAGGTTTAATTTCGCCGGCTGCCAGCCCCAACGGAAAATGAGTGGAGTGACATTCGTATTGACATTTCAATTGGTCTGATGGAGTCAACGCGCGGGTGATAAAATAATATTCATAATTTCGACGTAAACACATTTATTCTCAAGATGATCTTTGACAGCGTTTCGATTCAACAAGTTTTCCAAGATTTGGTACCGTGGCTTGACCAGTGGAAATTCTGAGTATCGCCTCTGAGATCACATCAGACAAAAACCTGTTTCAAGTTTTGTTCAAATGCATTAAAGAAAACATCTGCTCGCAAAAGTACGTTGTACCGAACATGGAGCAAGTTTCCAAGGCCAGTTGGGAAAATCTTGCTACTTAACACCTTGATAGAACGAAATTAAATTACTATTGTAGTGGTAGTATCTATCCTTAAGGATCGTGTCGCAGTGAAGCTTAATCAGCTCCATTTGGAACTGCGGCGGTTCTGTTTCGAAAAGCACTGAAGATGGCGTAGTAAAAATCTCATTTGCATAAACATCTCAACGTCGTCAGTGATTTCAAAAAAAAAAACTTTAGCACTTTTGTGCATCTTAACCAGCGCGTAACACAATCAAAGGGTATGTGACCGTACTGCCGCGGTTGAGACTTTGCTTTCTGCAGAAATTGACACATGTTATTACTACATCCATAATAGATTTGAAATTACGGAAGGTTTTCGCACATAGTTGTTCCTGATGTAATATGCAGTGTACCGTTGATATCGGAGGTAGCCCAGCGTCGCGTACTTTTATTTTCATTCGCCCAGTAAAACCTTCCATCAGTAACAGCACTACGCAAACGTTTGAGTAGTATACCCATATCATTCACTTTGTATTCTACAGCATCAAAAATATCTTATCTGGCCATTGTATCTTTGAGTGGGATAACTTCTAGTAGTTCGTCGGTGATAGTAAAGGACTATTTAGACACCTCTAACGAAAACAGCTCATTATGCTGTGTCAGAAATGTCTTTACTTTCATCGAGTGCTATAGAATACTGCACAAAATGGGCGCATTTTCCAGCAGTTGTTCTTTTAAATCTGCACCAAGTTCAAGTATCCGACGAGAAATCGTTTGCTCGGACATAGTACTTGTCTCAAAGTTGCTTACAGGAGATGGGCACAATATTTCTGCACACTCCACTAAGCATTATTTGACAAGTGCACCGTCAGTAAACGGTCTCCCACTTTTTGCGATTTTCAAAGCAACAATATAACTTGCATTACGACACCATTAATAATAATCAAGGGCCGGCCTCAATACCGTGTGACAAATTAAACATTTTGCTTTTCCATCAGTATTTACAAAAAAATAGACTTCTTCCATGCAGGATTGAATGACAGTTTAAAAAAAGATGCATGTTAAGACGCTAAAAAACCTATCCACTTTGTCTTGTCCTATTAAGAAGTGGCCCGCGCCCGAGAGACAGTCGGCTAATGTTTCTCTCTGTCGCGACGGCTGTGCGGTCGAGGTGGAGGGGGAACGGCACCGGTACCGCTGGATTCAGCACCGGAGCGCTCGAGTTAGAGAGGCCTGGACTAACGATGCCTCTTCTCTAACAGATAGTCTCGGGACCTTTCGCACAGGCGCGCCGTCAGCGATCTAGCTCTCATCTTTCTCTACACCAACAGGCTTTGCTGCTCAGAGCTCTCGTTCATAGGCCTGCCAGACTTGGACCTCCCATCTTAATCGTGTCGAACTTCGAACATACACATCTGACCGATACGACTGCTCCTTTGCCTCTAGGATTTTGAGATTTCCCAGTTCTACTAACGTTATGTAGCTCAAAAATCGTATTAACAAAGTTTCTTTAAGCTTCTTGCACTTGCTTCAAAACGATGTAGTCCTGGACAGAGGTTTCAACGGATCAATCAATATCCTAGTACACAAATAGGTTTCAAAACGTATTTAATAATGTGATTGGACAGACAGAGTTGTTCTGAATGGATATAACTGTGACACAATTGTTGGTGTGACGTGAGGACATTTTCCAGTAAATTCTTCTATATCATATCGACGATTTCTATTCAAAAAGTTTTTGAGTATGAACATCCCGAATACTCTGACCTGTGTGGCTTCGCTTCACTCTGTTAAGAATCACATGCAACTTGCATGCAACAAAATATGTTAATACTCGTAGATGGAGGTATGCGTTTCCAACGGCAAATTGTTATTTGCTTATTGTTCCTCAAAAAATTTGCGTGACTCATAGCATCATATAAAAAATCATCCGTATTCACTTCTCTCTCAAGTTTAGCTAATGAAACTTACAGGTACAAGTCGATGCGAAAAGCTCTTCTAAGACAGAACCTAGACGAATACGGCTTCGGTTAGCTGAGAAACATCAGCGTCCAAAAAAGTTTTGGAAATTGGTACTGTGGTGTATTTTGAGGTACTCCTTCGCTTTACTACGTCGTATTAATTTTCCGTATCCACCGCCATGTTAGAAAAATGACGCTAAAACAAATGTCTTGTTCACCTCCGTTCAGAACCTTTCTACGGTGAAAATTGCTATACGACAAATAAAACTAAAGGAAAATCCTTCAATCAGTGCACTTAGGTTTGTTGTAGAGCGAACAGCTTCTTCGTACTGGCACAGCAAAATTTGCCTTATTATATTGTATTTTTCACGAGTGTCCATTACGGTAGAATAATAGCTGATTATCTAGTAATATTCCAAAATTCCTCACACAATTTTGACTGATCCGTCAACGACAGGTAGACCAAGCCGTATTTTGTTTTGATTTTAGGTATGCTACGGGTTCATTCTGTAGTTGCCAATAACTTTTCGCATACAAAAAAAAGCTACAAGTCAAATAACTGTTGAACGCCATGTGATTTTGTTGGGCAATGAAACAGCCACACAATTCGTTCAAAAAGTGTGGCAGTATATGACCGAATTGATAGAGGTTCGATTCCTGGATTAGGTCTCAACATTACTCGGATAATTCTATCAAGAAATAATTGTAAAGTCTGGTTTTATAGATGAAAGCTGTCCGAGGGGGTATTCAAAACGTGGACGCATAAAATGGGTACACCAATTTTTGTGGGCAAACTTTTTATTTGACAACAAAGAATGAGAAAACGCGTTTTTTGGGATTCAATCGAAAGTTTTGTCAGGAACCAAAAAACTCTTCAAATAAGATTTTCAGCTATTTATGAGACCTACAGAATGAGACCAGACGTAAAAAGATCTGACTAACAGCAAAAAAGTTATTGTCGAAAACAGAGCCAAAATGCAGGTTTTGGCTCTTGTGGCTAATGTGACCATAATTTCACGCAGCTACTTGAAATTATAGCAAAATACACGAGTTTATCTTGCCGACATGAATCATACACCATTCCGAAAGATAATTGTTATTTTTATGCGAAAAGCGATTAGAAATTCTCAAAAAGCATTTGACCAGTCGACTCATATTTTGTTGTCGTTATTTAGATGTACGAAACCTACGAATTTGAAGAATTTCAAGTATCTGCGTGAAACTACCGTCGCACTACCAATAAGTGCTAAAACCTGCATCTTGCCTCTGTTTTCAGCCATAATTTTTTTACTATTAGTCGGATCTTTTTACGTATGGTCTCATTCTGTGGGTCTCATAAATACCTAAAAATCTTATTTAAAGAGTGTTTTCTTATCTGCCAAAATTTAACCAGAAACTCGTGTCTATATTATCTTACAGGTACTGGAAAGTACAACACAGTCTGTTCTATTGACTTAACCTCATAATCAATAAATTCCAGATGTACTATAATAATTTTCTAATAAATATCTTTCTACATGCAAGTCGTATATTTTATTATGAAAATTCCGAGTCAATAAAGGTATCTTGATATGTGAATATGACACTGACTTTTACCAGATTTACATCCGATGCACTATTGCCAACATTACAGACTAATATAAAGAAGTTACTTGCTGATCAACTGTTCACCTCAGTAGACGTAATGGATATTCGTGAAATAAGGCATATGCCATTCACAAGCTGAATCAATTATTAGCCCAATGATCCGCCGGAATATTGCGTATCTTGAAAAGTGACATTAGGTCGGGTTTTTTGACATATAATCGGTTTTTTGTAACACTATGTAGGTTTTTCTACAGAATGTCAGCTTAGAACTAGTTGTTGTTCAGTTGATGTGCACTAGTTCTGTAGTTGTACGTGTTGCCTAAACCTCATGGCCCTGACGCAATGCAACGTCTGCTCCAGAGATGGCATTATATGAGATCTAAGCTGTGAGATGTATACTATAGCTGAAAGGAAACGGCAGTGTATAGGTGCATAGTAAGGATTTGTGTGCTAATAAGCTGTGTTGATGATAATAATTCCATTGGTTAATTGTCTCAAATACAGTTACTTGGGATGTATGCAGAGCTAGAAGTTAGTTGCGCATCAACTCTTTTTCATTCATCCTGAAAATTACATATACAAAAGAAATTCCTGGTTGGTGAAGTATATTGCAACTAACAGGTGAGAAAATGTACTGCAGAGATGAATATTTATGAAACGTGAAACATTTAAATTTTATAGATTTTTACTTTACGATGTCAAGCAGAAAATAAAAACCAACACCTAGATGTGAGGCATTGCGGAAATGTTTTGTCTGTTATTCATCAATCCTAATTTAACTGTGACGTTGCTTTATTAGACTCAACGCGGCCATTGTGATGATTTCCCGTAATGCTTCTTTAATTTTTTTTGAAAACGCAAAAAAACGGGGAAAATCGTAATTTAACACTTTTGACATAAACTCTCTTCAGAAAGGACAACACAGATAACCCGTCTGGTACAACTAATAGATATACCTCTCAGGCAGGTATTCAGTAACAATTTCATCACAGTCATAACAAGTATCAATATTTTATACACATGCAGGCCAATTCACGCAATCATCCAGTTGCGAACTTCTTACTCAACCGATTTTCCAATACTCTTTCTGCCACATCTTCTCAGAGATATACTCTACAGACTATCTCGGCTTTCTGCAACCAACAAAGCATGCTGAGGAACCTGACCACAGCGCTCATAGCGAGCAAACGCGGAATGAACTATTTGCACACTAGCCAGTTGACATTTTGTCGGTTTCTTTAACAATGTATAGGTCTTTTACGTAATAACCATGCTGATAGTTTCACACAGAAAATTATGAGGAAGTTTTTAATATTGTTGTCTTTATAGACTTTGTAGCGCTTTTTCAGAATTTACATCTCGTATTTTTACCATGCGTGTCGGTGTATTAAAAAGTGCTCAAAAATATTTTTCTTATCAATGATTGGACTTTTGCTGACTGCATAACTAGTTAAGCGACAATGCTCCGCACATGGGCACTGAAGCAAATGCTCCCGATGGTAGAATAAAAGGAGACACCTAAACATTTCTCAGATACTTTGCTGTACTCACCTTAACATCTAGACAATTCATTTGCAGTCAGTAATTACCGCTTCATCCACTTGCCTTTAATTACGTTTAAATAAAGAAGGAACTACTTATCCTTGTATTTTAAACAGTATTATGCTAAGCAGTTGCTTCAGCGTCATTAATTGCATCCGAGATCAAGAGGTGACCTTTGTGCTTAGCTGCGAAATGATTATTTTGTAATATGATCTAGTTTTGCTTACCGGAGAATCAAACTGCCTACTTTTGTAAAAGTATTGCTTTGAAATAGTACATGTGAGTTTCTATGGTATATATAGGATGTGAGTAAAGCACCCGGTCAAACTGTGCAAGGTTCTACGGAGAAGATTCCCTATACACTTTGTTGGATTTGTTTTCAAGACCTAGGGTCTCAATTTTTTCAAAATCACAGACGTGTCAAGCCGAATAAGAAAGTCGAGTTAACACGTTGTCGCTAACTACGAGATAACTCGTAGATTGTCTTCTTTTCTAGGACGCCAACTACGAGTTATCTCGTCCTCTGCATACTTGCCATTTTTGTGCGATTATACTCGGAATATATCAGTGCTAATGTGGATAAATTGCCTCTGGGAAAAGAACAAATAATCAATGCTGGCTTGCGCATGAACAGAAAATTTATTAAAAATAATTATAAAAATTAATTCAAACCTAAGAAACAAAAACATGTCTTATTGTTTGTGGAACTTCTGAAAATTGTCGTGGCAGTCAACGTGTTAATAAACCTCATGAAAAAGAAAAATATAATGTATGTTGTCATCAATTTGATTGTCAAGTTGACAGCTGAAATATTACTTAGAATAAGTTACGCCTAATGATATTTGTGTTCACGTTCCAGCGCTATCCTTAAAGATAGTACCAAGTTTTTTTTACATAATCGTGTAAACTGTGGAGCTGGAGTTATGGAATTAACATTGAGAACAAGTATTTGTCAAGTCAAGTAGCTTGTAATTTTCATGAGCTACTTGGCTTGAAAATAAAATTATTTGAAGCTTTAATGCCTGACTAGACTTGTTTTTTTTACATTATAAATACGCCGTATTTTGTATTTTAATAGAAATTGTCGTAATTACACGCAGAAAATTGAAAATCGTTATGAGACGCTACCATCTCAAATGATGCATGCAAACAGCGTTGTCAAAACAAAAAGAGCAAACGCGGATCCACAACTTTTGGGCCACACAGTGCCATATATGAAAAGTATATTCATATAGTATGCAACAGAGATATACATATAGTCAGAATCACGAAAGATGACCATTACGTCATACCACAAATTGTACTGAAATAATCAATGGACGTACGTCGATGATAAAATCACGATGTCAGGAATGATGACAACAAACTTATATTATGATTTTGCGAAGTTAGTTTATTTCACTGATTATTTTTATTTCATGGTTTTGAGTAATAATAATCTGAGTGCAGAGTTTTGAAAAAAAAACAGTTATGATTAGAATACTTTAAGACAGAAACACCAAAGACCAAAGTATTATTCGAGAACAACCTAACCTGCTTTAACATAACCTAACACTCATCTTTCAAATATGATCGATCATGCAACAAAAAAACATCGTCTATCTTTGTCGGATTCAGGCATATTAGCAATACAGTTTGATTAGACAATAAAATTCTGTTGCCTCTATCTAGCATATCTGAAACATTATTAAAAATATTAACAAATCGCTCTCGTTTATCTTTACTACAGACTAAAATGATGACGT
Organism: Acanthoscelides obtectus; assembly: GCA_963669975.1. Lineage (NCBI taxonomy): Eukaryota > Metazoa > Arthropoda > Insecta > Coleoptera > Chrysomelidae > Acanthoscelides > Acanthoscelides obtectus. The sequence goes on from CAVLJG010000009.1 coordinate 17,478,594, forward strand.
AATCGTCATCTTTCGTGATTTCGACTATATACAGGTATTGTATGAATATAAAAGCAAATTGAAATTTTAAACTTTTTCAAACAAAAATAAAACATCTGAACAACTAACTTTACGTGTTTTTTACAAGAACATGCATCTTTTGGCATTATATACATGTTGTGTAACAAACACAACTATATTATTTATAGGTTAGTAATATAAATAATTATTATGATATAGGAGTGTAGTTCAAAATCCGGTCAGTTGTCACTTCCATTTTTTTTTAGTTTCATCTCCATCATGAATCCGTAACGATCCTCAAAAAGCTTATTTGGGATTTCTTATTTTTCTGCATCAGCTGATAAATATTTTTTTTACAGTTTTATTGTTCTATTATATACACGATGGACAAACTGTTTTGTTCAATATTTATTGTTTTACCTATGTATTGTCAACGATCCTACTCAGGAAGATGTCTTGTAGGATCTTAAAAATATAAAATTAATGAAATTTGTAGTTGTCAGCGGTTGATAGCTTCAGTTTTTATATAGTTCTGAGGTATGATTTGGAATTACATATAAATCACTCGTCAGGGTCAGTTTAAACATTAGCTTTACGATATGGATAGTCTATAGAATTTTCCTTCCGTATGATGCTCCGTGTAGAGTTTGTGGTAACATACTGTATATCTTAAGATGTCCCTGTTAATTAATTTTTATATGGACTGATTTTGCAGGGCTCTTATCATTTTGATTATACGTCAAAACACATAAACTGGTATCACTAGTATAACTAAACCTCATCAAATAAAAACGCACGTGGTAAACTTTCCATCAATTTATCAGACAGTATACAAAATTTTGCTCATATCATGCATATGCCAAATACATAAGTGTCAAGTTCCGTTTTCCATTAATCCATACCGTTTATCAGTGCTGATTAATCTGCAGCTATATCTTAAAAAATTTAGCGCACATATTTAGTATTTCAGAGAAAACTGATAGTGTTCTGATATATGTTACAATAAAATTGCAACTATAATTTATTAGCCAACCAGGCATGTTTACTAATGTATTATCGTTAATTCCTTGAAGTCAAAGCTAACACATTTTGCTGGAAAGTAAGTAACGTCTGTTAAAGTTTAAATTACTTATCAATCTAACAAATAAATTAATTAATTCTTTGAAGTTTTCTACATCATATTAATTTCGTCTGCAGGTATTGCATTTCAACCATAGTCATAATAATTTGCATGTTAATGAAATAATTTAAAGTCTATTCACTCAGTTTTCTGTACCTTACTAGCTCAGGACTGTTTTAGAATCAAAAACTTAATTGCCAAAAGTAGTAGAAAAGAATTTTAAGACATAATTATATCAATCCTAATGCATCACATTAAGTATGTCTAGTCTGTACTTGACTGTTCAATAACTAATATTACCATTGAAATGATGATCATTTAGACGACTCTAAGACAATTTTGTGCTTCCAGAGTTTCTGGAAAATTAAACTATTTGATCTACAAAGACTACTCATAGAGGGAACTCTATCATAAACATCACCTCGATTATAATAATCCCTGTTCGTACAGCTGTCACCAACCTGTTAGTGATCGTGTTCAAGATCCCGCCTCACAAATTCCGTTCATTCTGCTACGCTATTTACACAGAATACTCGCGGCCGGATCCCAGGCACAGTCGCCAACAAGTCACCGACCACTGTACGAACAAACCCGTGCTTCGTATTTCAATAGGAGTATTTTTAGATATTTGCTATCATTTGAAGGTGTTCTCAGATATCCTCCAGCCTCCTCTGACATCAAAACTGCATTTTTCAAGCACATTTTTCTATAACAGTCTACTCGTTAAAATTTTCATTATCCAACATGATGTACCATTAGCACACCGCTGATAGCAGTAGGGCCAACAGCCGGCACATGGATTGTCCAAACAATTAAGTCTAAAAAATACTGATTTTCATTATTTCAACTGAGTACCGAAGTCGAGGTCACGAAACAGTTTGACCACTAGAACGTTTCTATACAACACCTAAGGGCAACGATTCAGCTGTGTTCATCCTCTTTCATACCATCTGAATAAAATGAATTCAATAAATGTACCACTTACAGATATGAATGGACGTATGAATAAATGAGACTAGAGGCATACCGGCTACCCCGATCACATGCAGGTGGCAATTCATCTTGCTAGGGCCAGATAACAGTCCCATCAACAACCTTAGGTTGGCTTAATCCGAACATAAACAAAAGAGCCTACCCTTAGCACTAAACCCTAAGATGAGCTTCAAGTTTTGTATAGATATCCACTTTCCGTTGCCCTCCTGATTCTCGGTGCAGGCACCACTAGGTCTAAAAAGCTTGCCCGCTCGTCCTGCTTTCACGTGCTTTCACACTAATGGTATCGAATGTCTCGCTGCTTAACTACCCAGAGCCTCCCTGCATTGTAATACACGACTTGACATAACCTTGCAGGCACTTAGTGCCTTCGCCGCAGCCTGGCTGTCGGAGAAGATCGTTATTATTCTCTTAGACCCTTTCCCCACCAGGATGCGGGATACGCAAGCCATAATCGCATAAATTTCCAGCTGGAGGATAGTCGTGTATAGAACGAGAGGCAGTTAGAGCCTGGTTCTAGGCACAGAGGGCCGTCCGTGTACCAGACTTGCCAACTTCCTTCGGAGACCTGACATCTTCCGGAATAACACTGCACTCTCGTTGGATGCCCCACATTGAACTTGCGGTTAAGGCGATACTTAGGGGTGATCAGTTCACCCCTGCTCAGTAGGACGAGATCCTCCCTTTGCAGTTTGACTAAGATGGCCGTGTGGTCTTGGATCTAACTACCTTGATTCCACAGTCGATGTGCGACTTCTCTTGTCCGTCCGCGGATCTTCGATCTGTTTATATATTATAGAAATCCACAATTCCGTGACGGCCCTTTCTTGTCGTTTCCGGACTAAAAATACTACGATAATACAATGCTTTCATATTTCATCATCTCTGCCGGCCTCCTTCAAATATGTGTAACACATTCCTCGTCAAGTGACACAAAGCAAATTTTTTGGATCTTCCTAATTCTCTGACATCTTTGAGAAAAAAATGACATATTTGGGCCATGTTAGGTTCTCATCGACTCGACTTATCCCGCACTCCCCGTTGGAATCAATAAAAACGCACGAGCAACGTACTGGAATTAGTGGATGTATTTGGAAACGAAATATACTGTGACATATAAATCCGAACACCCAGTTTAAATGGTTTTATATTAATTAACGTTGGTGAATATATTTATCTTACTGTAAATAACAAGTGAAAAAATTTTCAGCCTTATCAGTTGGATATTCCGGTTTTTATACTGCTTTTTTTTTAATTCACTAACGCTCTAAAAATGAATATTTCAGCCGTAGTAAAGAATCAACGTTGGCGGATTTTGGTTCTTGGCATCCTTTACGATCGGTTACGATGCCTAGAGTACGGAGACCTGTACGATTTCGTCAACTTAATGAGTTTGATAGGGGCCGTATAGTGGGACTTCGGGAAGTTGGACTCTCTTTTCGGGCAATTGCAGTTAGAGTGCAAAGAAGTGTAGACACTGTGGTTAGGTGCTATCAGGTATGGCTTCGAGAAGGCCGTACGCAAAGAGCAAGGGGCACTGGACGCCGCCGTAGAACAACAGACCGTGAAGATCGCCGCCTAAGATTATTGGCCTTAAGGGACCGTTTCTCCACTACCAGGTCCATTGCAAATGAATGGTTTGCAGAACACGGAAGACCTATTGGCATGCGAAGTGTTTACCGACGAATGAGAAGTTTTGGCTTGTTTTCATACCGGCCACACTGGGTGGGATGGAACAGTATTGTCTTTAGTGACGAGTCTCGATTTTGTTTAGGCATGCACGATGGTCGTGCCAGGGTTAGAAGGCGACGTGGTGAAAGGAGGAATCCACAGTTTTTTGTTGAAAGGCATGTTCATCACACTGTTGGAGTTATGGTTTGGGGTGCTATAGCTTATAGTTCCAGGTCACCTTTAATCTTCATCAGAGGTAACATGAACGCGCAGTGTTATATCCACGAAGTTCTAGAACCCCATCTTTTACCCTATCTTGACACCCTGGCAGATCCAACTTTCAAACAAGATAATGCCCGACCACATCTTGCAGAGTCACAATAGACTTCTTTCAACATAATAATGTCACATTGTTACCATGGCCACCAAGATCTCCCGACTTATCCCCAATTGAGCACGTGTGGGATATAATGGGTAGGAGATTGCTCAATTTGCAACATCCTCCTCAGACTCTAGAAGCACTTCGAGAGGAGTTGGTGGTTGCTTGCAATGAGATACCACAGGAGGACATTGACCACCTGATCAGAAGCATGCCTAGACGCGTTGGAGAATGCGTAGCACATCAGGGTGCATTCACACATTATTAAAGGTCATAGGGCTTTAAAGCAGTGCAATGATTTTGAAATTTTTATCATTTACTTATTATGCTTCATTAAGTACTTATACAAAATTTTATTAAAATGAAACCATTGAAACTGGGTGTTCGGATTTATATGTCACTTAGTATAGTTCCAAGCTTCATATAGAGTGCTTTCCAAAGCGGTTCTTTTAACGAGTGGAGTTAGCAAGCTGAAGTTTGGGATGTTGGTATTGATACATGAATAATATCATTCGGCGTAACTCGTTTTTATTATGAAAAATGGTATAGTTTCCAAGGGTCATTTAATGGGAACGGAAAGAGCACAATAAGGAACCAAAGTCGAAGAATGAGTCAGATCCCCATAGTAGAACATGCTAAAAACCTGGGTGTTATCTTAGACCCTAACGTGAAATTTGATAGACGCACCATTTACCTGTCTCAAAAAAACTGAAGCCAAATTGACGCTTTTTTATTCCAACTAGGAAAATATTAGTTTTAAGCTTGATCTTGTCATATTTGCAATATCCCTTAATTTTGTTCTATTCTGGATCCGTCGGATTGGTATAGGTTACAGAAAATTCAAAACAGCTGCCTCAGATTTGTGTTTGAAGTTTGTGAATATGGACGTGGTCTCTTCAAAGATTTAAATTTCAAATTGGTTGAAGAGGAAGTCACATTTTGTTTGTGCTAACTGTATATTTTAGAAAAGCTGATACTACGAGGGATGTCTTTCAAGTTTTGCATATAGAAACATAGTAGGCCGCGCGGATCGAACGTCAGTACTGAATCTTAACCTCACTCTTTAGTAAACTTAAATTCAAAGTTTCACAACAATACGTGCAGTGTTCTCACTACAGTGAATTTTTAAGTGTCACCAAGTCATTAGAAAAATGGAACTCAAACGAGAACATTTCGCGCCATAATTTATTACATGCTTCAGAGAAAATTATCGCAACAAGAATGCCTTGCTGAGCTACCGTCTGTTTTCGGTAACGAAACGCCACATCAGTCGACAATTTTCCGTATGGTATGGTATGGTATGAAGAATTCAAACGTGGACGGGTGAGTCTTAGCGACGATTCCAGGGTGGGTGCACCAAAAACGGCAGTCATCCAGGAAAACGTCGATGCTGTGCGGGAACTCATCATTGAAGATAGACATGTGACATATCAAAGACCTCAATCAAAAAAAATTTGCATTAAGAATTAGGAGTAAGAAAATTAGTTTCTCGTTGGATACCCCAGCTGTTGACTGAAGAGCAGAAAGCAGCCTGGGTTAAATGGTGTCAAAAAACGCTTGACCGTCTCAATTCCGGAAACTCAAAAATGTGTACAGCATTGTTAGTGGTGCTGAATCGTGGATTTACTGTTATGAACCAGAAAATAAACGACATTCGGCTGTTTGCGTGTTCCAAGGTGAAGAAAAGCCAACAAAAGTCATCCGTTCTCGAAGTGTTTCGAAAAAGATGGTCGCGACATTTGTGTCAAAAGCGGGTCATATTGCAACAATTCCTCTTAATGAGCAAAGAACTGTTAATGCGGATTGGTATACCACCATCTGTTTGCCAAAAGTCATCACCGAGCTTCGAAAAATTAACCCCGAAAGAAGAATCATCCACCAAGACAATGCAAGTTCGCACACAGCCCAAAAAACAAGGCAGTATTTAACGGAAGAAAACGTGGAATTATTGGACCATCCTCCATATAGTCCCGATCTAAGTCCTAACGATTTCTTTAGTTTCCCGAAAATTAAAAAGAGACTGCGTGGTCAAAGGTTCCAGTCACCAGAAGAAGCAATTGACGCATTCAAAAATGCCGTTTCGGATCTGTCAGCAAACGAGTGGAATAAGAGCTTCGAAAATTGGTTCGAGCGCATGCAGATGTGTATTAATCTTCGTGGAGAATACTTCGAAAAACCTAAAAGACATCCCCCGTACCTAAAGATGCATGGGCATTATATTTTGTTCTTGTAAAAAATACGTAAAGTTAGTTGTTGAGATGTTTTATTTTTGTTTGAAAAAGTTTAAAATCTCCCTTTGCTTTTATATTCATACAACCTGTATATAGTCGAAATCACGACAGATGACGATTATGTCATCATTTTAGATGCGTATTAATCTTCGCTTTATATACCTACTTGTATGTTTCTTATTATTTTTTGTTGGTGGATCTAGCGTATATTTGATACTTCTCACACAGTGAGGTTAAGTGTAAGAGTACCCTGTTATATTAAGACATTTATTGTTATACCAGGACAATGAACGTTGGTACTCAGTGACTGGATGCTGGCAGGAGAAAGAATTCATCTCGGGACCATGACCGAAAACGGTGGCAGAAATACTTTCAATCAACAGAAACCAGCTCCGTGTTGCTGCAGGCCTTCTAAGAAGACACATAATGGCCTGAAAGGACACCAGCACAAAATAGCGCTCTATGATAGATATCTCGACTCAGCAAAAAGCGGTAGAGAAAAAAATCAGCGTTACATGTCCTGTGTGTCCTTTGGCCTATAAATCGGAAGGTACTGTTTGGATTTCAACTCAAGATTATTGCTAAAAGGGACAAGCTCCTTTGGCTGTAGAGTCGTTTTATTTGTATCTATTATCCACATTTTAATCTGTTGTAAGGCTTTGTCATACGTGCTTTATATTTGAGCATCTTGGGAATTTTTGAAGGTGAAGCAGGGGATTGTTGATGAAGTTTTCATCCATAATGTCATAAAACAAACTGAACAAAATTCTTAGAGACATTTAGATCTAAGTACATATCATCCTATTTATATACTAAGTGACATATAAATCCGAACACCCAGTTTAAATGGTTTTATTTTAATAAAAGTTGGTGAATGTACTTATCTTACTGTAAATAACTAGCGAAAAAATGTTCAGCCTTATCAGTTGGACATTCCGGTTTTTATACTGCTTTTTTTTAATTAATAACGCTCTAAAAATGAACATTTCAGCCGCAGTAAAGAATCAACGTTGGCGGATTTTGGTTCTTGACATCCTTTACGATCGATTACGATGCCTAGAGTACGGAGACCTGTACGATTTCGTCAACTTAGTGAGTTTGATAGGGGCCGTATAGTGGGACTTCGGGAAGCTGGACTTTCTTTTCGGGCAATTGCAGTTAGAGTACAAAGAAGTGTAGACACTGTGTTAGGTGTTGTCAGGCATGGCTTCGAGAAGGCCGTACGCAAAGAGCAAGGGGCACTGGACGCCGCCGTAGAACAACAGACCGTGAAGATCGCCGCCTAAAATTATTGGCCTTAAGGGACCGTTTCTCCACTACCAGGTCCATTGCAAATGAATGGTTTGAAGAACACGGAAGACCTATTGGCATGCGAAGTGCTTACCGACGAATGAGAAGTTTTGGCTTGTTTTCATACCGGCCACACTGGGTCCTCCCTTTAACTCGAGAACACCGACGTAACCGCCTTGAGTGGTGCAGACAACGGTCACTCTGGGATCAGGAATGGAACAGTATTGTCTTTAGTGACGAGTCTCGATTTTGTTTAGGCATGCACGATGGTCGTGCCAGGGTTAGAAGGCGACGTGGTGAAAGGAGGAATCCACAGTTTTTTGTTGAAAGACATGTTCATCACACTGTTGGAGTTATGGTTTGGGGTGCTATAGCTTATGGTTCCAGGTCACCTTTAACCTTCATCAGAGGTAACATGAACGCGCAGCGTTATATCCACGAAGTTCTAGAACCGCATCTTTTACACTATCTTGACACCCTGGCAGATCCAACTTTCCAACAAGATAATGCCCGACCACATGTTGCAAGAGTCACAATAGACTTCTTTCAACATAATGATGTCACATTGTTACCATGGCCACCAAGATCTCCCGACTTATCCCCAATTGAGCACGTGTGGGATATGATGGGTAGGAGATTGCTCAATTTGCAACGTCCTCCTCAGACTCTAGAAGCACTTCGAGAGGAGTTGGTGGTTGCCTGGAATGAGATACCACAAGAGGACATTGACCACCTGATCAGAAGCATGCTTAGGCGCGTTGGAGAATGCGTAGCACATCAGGGTGCATCCACACATTATTAAAGGTCAAAGGGCTTTAAAGCAGTGCAATCATTTTGAAAATTTTATCATTTACTTATTATGCTTCATTAAATACTTATACAAAATTTGATTAAAATAAAACCATTTAAACTGGGTGGTCGGATTTATATGTCACTTAGTATATTATCCACATTTTAAACTGTTGTAAGGCTTTGTCATACATGCTTTATATTTGAGCATCTTGGGAATTTTTGAAGGTGAAGCACGGGATTGTTGATGAAGTTTTCATGCATAATGTCATAAAAAAAGCTGAACAAAATTCTTAATTAGTGGCAGAGACATTTAGATCTAAGTACATATCATCCTATTTTTAGTAACGAGTCATAGCCTGTGGCTACGTATTCCACGAGACTTTTCAGCCTCATGCCGTTGTTTGCACTTACTGGAATTCCATCACACATAAAAAATATTATCGGCGTTAGTCGTTCACTTTAAACATCAAAGTACAACAACCATCGTGTGTGCATGAGTTCATACTTCGTACATACGAATATCAATAACAAAGGAAATTTGTGGCAAGTCACGACCTATGCATGTATGTGTACGTTTTGCGGCTTGATGGAGAATACCTCAAATATCTTTTTTATTATACACCTTGACAACAACAACGCTGAACTGTTACACGTATGAAAAGTGGCGTCAAGTAGGCTAACTCTGCACTTCTTACGTAACGCCGTCGTCAGTTTGTAAAGTATTAGGCTCAGTAACATTTAAATACTCTGAGAAAAGTCAATTATGAACACGTACAACAGAGCTGAACGAATTAAGTCATTTGAACAGGCCCATACAGTTAGTCCAAAGACAATATTTCCCTGTCCTACTGGTAGTTATTGTCCATCTGGAAACGTTGTCCCTTCACATATTGTCAAACGTAGCAGAAGACACGTTTTAAAGACAAATGTACGGAGAAACGTATGATGTGTAAAATATGGCTGATACGTGCGTAGAATTCCTGCAGGTCCTCTAGCAGTATGCATCAGCAAATGCAATGCATAGTCTGTTGTAGATGATGATGGACTGTGGACTTCCGAGTGGGGCGGTCTTTCTGCCAACTCCCTGTTGTACCAAGTAGTGTACAGTATATTCAGATAAGAGATAGACCGGACATAAACAAGACCACGTGATCATCGAACGCTGTAACATTCGGCAGGGACGTATTAAGAGTCACGCAGTACATATTTTAGATAGTAGATGCTGCTTTGCGTAACTTTGTAGTAAATTAGCACAATTCGATGTGTATACGATTGGTGATGGATATAGGATCATGTGGGGGTGGGGTAAGAAATATATAATGATGTAAATATACATAAGGGTTTCAAAATTTTCGCTTCGATTTCCAGCTTCGGATGCCGCCTGATGTTTGGTGAAATACAGTCGAATATAATCACAAAATGGCGTTTAAATTAGCTTAAATTAAAAATAATCGTATATCTCTTAAAATTGCTTTTAGAATATTGATTAGTATATTTTTTGATTTCTAGGTAAATATGTAACCAAATTAAAACGTTCAAAACGTAAAAAAATGTGCATGGTTGAACATTGTCAGAAAGTAGATTCTTGAATAGGTT